>BSBM01000109.1:4361250-5815000 GCA_027924585.1 Larix kaempferi | reverse complement strand
GTTAGGGGTTTAGAGAGAGAGAGATATTGGGTGTTAATAGCTTAGAGAGAGAGAGAGAGAGAGATTGGTAGTTAGGGGTTTAGAGAGAGAGAAAGAGAAAAATATTAGGTGTTAGGGTTTTAGTGAGAGAGAGACAGTTGGGGATTAAGGGTTTAGAGGGATAGAGAGTTTGAGCTTTAATTTTTTATAGAGATAAAGACAGAGTGAGTGGGTATTAGGATTTTAGAGAGAGGGAGATTAGTGGTTAGGGTTTGGAGAGAGAGAGAGAGAGATTGGGGTTTTAGTGAGAGAGAGACAGTCGGGGATTAAGGGTTTAGAGAGATAGAGAGTTTGAGCTTTAATTTTTTATAGAGATAATGACAGAGCGATTGGGTATTAGGATTTTAGAGAGAGGGAGATTGGTGGTTAGGGTTTAGAGAACGAGAGAGAGATTTGGGGTTAAGGGTTCAGGGTTTAGATAGATAGATATTTAGAGAGAGAGTTTGTGGGAGAGAGAGAGAGAGAGAGAGAGTTTGTGTGTGTGAGAGAGGGAGGGAGATATTTGGGTTAGGGTTTTGGAGAGAGGGAGATCGGGGTTTAGAGGTTTAGAGAGAGAGAGAGATTGGGGGTTAGTGGTCTAGAGAGAAAGAGAGAGATTGGGGGTTAGTGGTTTAGAGAGAGAGAGAGATGTTGGGGGTTAGTTATTTAGAGAGAGATAAAGAGATTGGGGGTTATGGGTTTAGAGAGAGAGATAGATGAGAGAGAATTTTGGTTAGGGGTTTAGAGAGAGAGGGATATTGGGGGTTACAGGTTTTGAGAGAGATATAGAGATTAGGGGTTAGGGGTTTCATGAGAGAGAGATGGAATGAAAGAGATTAGTGGTTAGCGGTTAAGAGAGAGAGAGAGAGATTCAGTGTTAGGGTTTTGGATAGGGAGATATTGGAAGTTAGGGGTGGGGTTATTTGTTTAGAGAGAGATAGAAAGAACGCGGGTTAGGAATTTCGACATAAAGAGCGAGAATGGTGGTTAGGGTTTGGTGTGAGAGAGGGAGATTTGGGTTTGGGGTGTAGAGTGAGAGGGATATAGGAAGACAAATATTGGGGGTTGGTGGTTTAGAGAGATATAGAGAGATTGGTGTTTATGGGTTTAGAGAAAGAGATAGAGAGACAGAAAGAGAGAAATTGGTGGTTAGGGGTTTAGAGAGAAATAGAGAGACAAAGATTAGGTATCATGGTTTCTAGAGAGAGAGAGAGAATTGGGGGTTCGGGGTTTAGAGAAAGAGAGATCGGGGGTTAATGCTTTATAGAGAGAAAGACAATGATCTTGGGTGTTAGAATTTGAGAGAGAGAGAGAGATAAAGATAGATTGGGGATTAACGCTTTAGAGAGAGAAAGACAAACAAATTGGGTGTTAGAATTTTAGAGAGAGAAGCAAATTTGTGGTTAGGGTTTAGAGAGAGAGGGAGACAGAGAGAGAGATGGTGGGTTAGGTATTTAGAGAGAGAGAGAGAGAGAGAGAGAGATATTCGGGGTTAGGGGTTTAGATAGAGAGATAGCGATAGAGAGAGAGAGAGAGAGAGAGAGCGAGAGAGAGAGGGATTTGGTTTTAGGGATTGAGAGAGAGAGGGATTTTGTTTTAGGGACTGAGAGAGAGAGAGATTGGAGGATATGGTTTTAGAGGGATAGATTGGGGATTAATGGTTTAGAGAGAGAGAGAGATAGCGATTAGTGGTTTTGAGAGAGATAGAGATTGGGGGTTCAGGCTATAGAGAGAGACAGAGAGATCAGAGGTTAAGGGTTTAGAAAGAGAGAGAGAGAGAGAGATTGGGGGTTAGGGGCTAGAGTGAGAGATTGGGGGTTCGGGGTTTAGAGAGACAAATATATAGAGAGAGACAAAGAGTTAACGACAGAGAGAGAGATCATCGGTTAGAGGTTTAGAGAGGGAGAGAGAGATTGGGGGTTAGGGGTTTAGAGAGAGAGATATTTGGTGTTAGGGGTTTAGAGAGAGAGAGATAGGTTGGGGGTTAGGAGATATGGGTTTAGAGAGGGAGAGAGAGAGAGAGATTTTAGGGGTTAGGGTTTAGAGAGAGAGAGAGATATTGCTCATCAGGGGTTTAGAGAGAGAGATAAGGGGTTCAAAGTGAGAGAGTTTAGGGGTAAGTGGTTTAGAGAGAGAGAGAGAGAAAGAGAAAGAAAGTGATTGGGTTTTATGGGTTAGTGTTCAAAGAGAGAGAGAGATTGGATGCCAGGGGCTTAGAGAGAGAGATAAGGGGTTAAATGTTCAAAAAGAGATAGATATTGGGGTTCATTGGTTTATGGATAGAGAGATAGAAAAAGGGATATTTGGGGTTAGGGTTTTAGAGAATGAGAGATTTGGGGTTATGGGTTTAGAGAGAGACAGATAGATTGGGGTTTAAAGGTTTGAAGAGAGAGAGATGGAAAGAGGGATATTGGTGGTTAGGGGTTTAGAGTGAGAGACAGTTTAGGGGTTATACATTTAGATAGATAGATAATTGTTAGGTAGAGAGAGAGAGGGGGGGTTATGCATATGGAGAGAGAGATTGGATTTTAGGTGATTATAGAGAAAGAGGAAAAGATATATTGGGGGTTACAGGTTTAGATAGAGAGTGAGAGAATAAGGTTTAGGTGTTTAGAGAGAGAGATATAGAGAGAGGATGTCAGGGGATAAAGAAAGAGAAAGAATGGGGACTATGGGTTTAGATACATACATTCAGAGAGAGAGAGAGAGAGTGATAAAAGGTTAGGGTTTTGGGGGGGGAGAGAGAGAGAGAGAGAGAGAGAGAGAGAGAGATTGTTGTTTAGGGGTTTCGAGAGAGATAGAGAGATTAATGTTAGGGGTTTAGAGAGAGACATTGGTGTTTAGGGATTCAGAGAGAGAGAGAGAGAGATAGGAGGTTTGTGGTTTATGGGTAGATAGAGAGAGATTGGGGGTCAGGGGTTTAGAGAGAGGAATATTGGGGGTTATAATTTTAAAGGAAGAGAGAGAGAGTGAGAGAGATATCAAGGGTTAGGGGTTTAGAGAGAGATATATTTAGAGATTATGGGTTTAGAGTGAGAGATAGTGATTAGAGGTTAGGGGTTTATAGAGAGAGAGAGATTGGGGGTTAGGGTTTTATGGAGAGAGATATATTAGGGCTTAGGGTTTAGAGAGAGAGAGAGAGAGATTGGTGGTTATGGATTTAGAGAGAGAGATTGAGGGTTAGCCATTTAGAGAGAGATAGAGAGATTGGAGGTTAGGATTTTAGAAAGATACATAGGAATAGAGATATAGCGAGTTAAGTTTTTTCAGAGAGAGAAATTGGGCATTAGGGTTTGACAGAGAGAGCAATATTAGGATTTAGGTGGTTTGCCAGAGAGATATATTGGGTGTTAGGTGATTAGAGAGAGAGAGAGAGAGAGAGAGAGATTGTGGGTTAGGGGTTTAGAGAGAGAGAGATTGGAGGTTAGGGTTTGAGAGAGAAAGAGAGGGAGAGATTTGGGGCTAATGGTTTAGAGGGAGAGAGATAGATATTGGTGTTTAGGGGTTTAGAGAGTGATAAAGAGATCAGGATTAGTGGTTTCAATTAAGACAAATAGAAAGAGAGAGAGAGATTAGGGGATGGAGATTTTGAGCGAGACATATTTGGAGGTTAGGGGTTTAGAGAGAGGGAGAGAGAGGTTGAAAGTTAGGGGTTTAGAGAGAGATAGAGGTTGGAGAGTAGGGGTCTAAAGAGAGAGATATTAGGGGTTAGGGTTTTAGTGAGAAGGATATTGGGGATTAATTGTTTAGAGAGAAAGAGATGTTGGGGGATAGGGGCTCAGATAAATTAATGGAGAGGGAGAGATTTGGGGTTAGTGGTTTGGAGAGATAGAGAGATAGGTGGTTAGGGTTTTTGAGAGATATGTGGTTAGGGGTTTTGAGAGATAGAGAGAGAGAGATTGGGGGTTAAGGGCTTAGAGAGAGAGACCAAGATTGGGAGATAGGGGTTAAGACAGAGAGAGATGATGTATGGGGGGTTTAAAGAGAGAGACAGTAAGAGAGAGAGAGAGAGATTAGGGGTTAGGGGTTTAGAGGGAGACAGAAATTGCAAGTTAGCGATTTAGAGAGAGATAGAGAGATTGGGGGTTAGGTGTTTAGATAGAGATTAGTTGTTAGGGATTTAGAGAGAGAGAGAGGGAGGGAGAGAGAGAGAGAGAGAGAATGGAGGTTTGGGGATTAAAGAGAGTGGGAGAGAGAATTTGGGCGTTAGGGGTTTAAACAAAGGGAGATAGATTGGGGGTTAGATGTTTAGAGAGAGAGAGATATTTGGGGTTTTAGGGGTTTAGAGAGGGAGAGTGAGAGATTAGAGGTTAGGTGTTTAGATGGAGAAAGAGAGAGAGAGAGAGAGAGAGAGAGAGAGAGATTGGAGGCTAGGGGTTTAGAGAGAGAGTGACATTGGGGTTTAGGGGTTGAGAGAGAGAGATTTGGGGTTAGGGGTTTACAATGAGTGAGAGAGAGAGAGAGAGATCTATTGGGGGCTAGAGGTTTAGATAATGAGAGTGATAGAGAGAGAGATTGGGGTTAGGGTTTAAAGAGAGAGAGAGAGAGATATTGGGGGTTAGTTGTTTAGAGAGAGAGATTGGAGGTTAGCAGTTTAGAGATATAGATAGGAAGAGAGATATTGGAAGTTAAAGCTTTAGAGAGAGAGATTGGGGGTTATGGGTTTGGAGAGAGAGAGAGAGATATTGGGGGTTAGCTGGTTAGATAGAGAGAGAGATATTGGGTGCTAGGGGATTAAAGAAAGAGTGAGAATGGGGGTTTGGGGTTCATATACATACATACAAAAAGAGAAAGACATAGAGAGAGAGAGAGAGAGAGAGAGAGAGAGAGAGATCAGAGGTTAGGGGTGTAGAGAGAGAAAGAGATTAGAGGTTAGGGTTTGAGAGAGAGAGATATTGGGGGTTAATTGTTTAGAGGGAGAGAGAGATTGGTGTTTGGGGGCTTATAGAGAGAGATAGAGATATTAGGGTTAGTGGTTTAGAGAGAGAGAGGAATAGAAAGAGAGAAATTGGTGTTTATGGATTTAGAGAGAGCGAGAGAGAGATTAGAGGTTTATGGTTTATGGATAGAGAGAGAGATTCTGGGTTAGGGGTTTAGAGAGAGTGAGATCGGGAGTTTAAGGTTTAGAGAGAGAGAGATTAAAGATTAGGGGTTTAGAGAGAGAGAGATTTGGAGGTGAGGGATTTACATGGAAAGAGAGGTTGGAGGTTAGAAGTTTAGAGAGAGAGAGAGATATTGGGGGTTAGGGGTTTAGGGAGAGAGATATTGGGGCATAGGAGTTTAGAGAGAAAGAAGTTCAGGTTTAGGGGCTCATATAGATAGATGTAGAGGGAGATATTTGGGGTTAGTTGTTTAGAGAGATAGAGATATTGGGGTTAGGGGCTTAGAGAGAGGGGGTGATTTGGGGTTCAGAGTTTAGAGAGGGAGAGATAGGAAGAGAGAGATTGGGGGTTAGTGGTTTAGTGAGAGATAAAGAGATTAGGGGTTAATATTTTACAGAAAGAGAGGAACAAATAGATTGGTGGTTAGGGGTTTAGAGAGAGAGAATGATTGGGTGTTAGGGTTTTACAGATAGAAATAGATTAGGGGATAGTGGTGGGGTTGGTTTTTTAGCGAGAGATAGAGAGATTGGGTTTAGGTGTTTAGAAAGAGAGATAAAGTGAGATAATGGTGGTTAGGGGTTTAGAGAGAGAGAGATTTGGAGTTAGGGATTTAGAGAGAGAGAGAGAGAAAGAGAGAAAAAGAGATCCGTGGTTAGGGGTTTATAGAGAGAGAGATTTGGAGTTAGGGATTTAGCGAGAGAGAGAGAAAGAGAGAAAAAGAGATTCGTGGTTAGGGGTTTAGAAAGAGGGAGAGATAGGAGGTTAGGTGTTTAGAGATTGAGTGAAAAAGATAGGAAAAGAGAGAGATTTATTGGGTGAAGGGGGTTTAGATAGATAGAGAGAGAGAGAGAGAGATTGGGGTTACAAGTTTAGATTGAGAGAAAGAGAGAATAGGGGTTAGGGGTTTACAGAGACAGAGATATGTATTGGTGATTATTGGTGGGGATAGTTTTCTAGAGAGAGATAAAGAGATTGGGTGTTATGTGTTTAGAGAGAGAGAGAAAGAGAGAAAATTGTGGTTAAGGGTTGAGAGAGAGAGATATTGATGGTTAGGGATTTAGAGAGAGAGAGATTGGTGGTTATAGAATTAGAGAGAGAGATTGAGGGTTATACATTTAGAGAGAGAGAGAGAGAGAGAGAGAGAGATTGGAGGTTAGCATTTTAAAAAGATACATCAGAATAAGGATATAGGGAGTTAAGTTTTGAGAGAGAGAGAGAGAGATTGGGTGTTAGGGTTTAGAGAGAGAGCAATATTAGGGGTTAGGTGGTTAGACAAAGAGATATATTGGGTGTTAGATGATTAAAGAAAGAGCAAGAATGGGATTTAGGGGTTCAGATACATGCATACATACAGAGAGAGAGAGAGGGAGAAAGAGAGAGATTGTGGGTTAGGGGTTTACAAAGAGAGAGATTGTGGGTTAGGGGTTTAGAGAGAGAGCGATTGGAGGTTAGGGTTTGAGAGAGAAAGAGAGGAAGAGATTGGGGGTTAATGGTTTAGAGGGAGAGAGAGATATTGGTGTGTAGGGGTTTAGAGAGCGATAGAGAGATCAAGATTAGGGGTTTCGAGAGAGATAAATAGAAAGAGAGAGATTGGTGTTTAGGGTTTTAGAGAGAGAGAGAGAGAGAGAGAGAGAAAGAGAGAGAGAGAGGTTAGAAGTTTATGGATAGAGAGAGGGAGATATTGGGGTTTAGGGTTTTAGAGAGAGTGAGATTGAGGGTTTGAGGTTGAGAGAGAGAGAGAGTGATTAGGGGATGGAGATTTTGAGAGAGACAGATTTGGAGGTTAGGGGTTTAGAGAGAGAGAGAGGTTGAAAGTTAGGGGTTTAGAGATAGATAGAGGTTGGAGAGTAGGGGTTTAAAGAGAGAGAGATGGGGGTTTAGGGGTTTAGAGAGAAGGATATTGGGGATTAATGGTTTAGAGAGAGAGAGAGAGGTTGGGGGTTAGGGGCTCAGATAGATAGATGGAGAGGGAGAGATTTGGGGTTAGTGGTTTGGAGAGATAGAGGGATATGTGGTTAGGGTTTTTTGAGAGACAGGCGGTTAGGGGTTTTGAGAGAGAGAGAGAGGGATATTGGGAGTTAAAGGTTTAGAGAGGGAAGAGTGATATTGGTGCTTAGGGGTTTAGAGACTGAGAGATTGGGAGTTATGGGTTTAGTGAGAGAGAAATAGATTGGGGCTAGGATTTTAAAGAGAGAGAGGGATAGAAAAGGAGATTATGTTGGTTAGGTGTTTAGAGAGAGAAAGAGAATGATTGGAGCTAGCGGTTTAGAGATAGATATATATTGGGGGTTAGTGGTGCGTTTAGTTATTTAAAGAGATAGACATATAGAGATATTGGGGGTTAGGTGTTTAGAGAGAGAGGTAGAAAGAGAGATAATGGTGGTTAGTGGTTTCAAGAGAGAGAGTGATTAGGGGTTTAGGGGTTTAGAGAGAGAGAGAGAAAGACAAAGAGAGATAAAAAGATTTGGGATTAGGGGTTTAGAGAGGGAGAGATATAGGAGGTTAGGTGTTTACAGAGAGAGAAAGAGAGAGATAGAGAGAGAGAAAGATAGGAAGACTGAGATTGGGGGTTAGTGGCTTAGAGAGTGAGAGAGAGATTGGGATATAGGGGTTAAGAGAAAGTTAGAGGGGTTATGTATGGGGTGTTTAAAGAGAGAGATAGTAAGAGAGAGAGAGAGATTAGGGGTTAGGGGTTTTGAGAGAGAGTTATTGGGGGTAGGGGGTTTAAGGAGAGAGAGAGAGAGAGAGAGAGAGAGAGAGAGAGAGAGATTGGGGGTTATTGGTTTAGTTTGAGAGAGAGAGAGAGAGAATGGGGTTTAGGTATTTAGAGAGAGAGATAGATTGGTGGTTATGGGTGGCGTTAGTTTTCTAGATAGATATAGAGAGATTGGGGGTTAGGTGTTTAGAGAGAGAGAGAGAAAGAGAGATAATGGTGGTTAAGCATTTAGAGAGAGAGAGATTGGGGGTTAGTTGTTTCGAGAGAGATAAAGAGATTATGAATTAGGGTTTTAGAGAGAGAGATAGAAGAGAGGGAATGGTGGTTAGGGGTTTAGAGAGAGAAAGAAGGAGAGATAATGGTGGTTAAGGTTTTAGAGAGAGAGAGATTGTGGGTTAGGGGTTTAGAGAGAGAGCGAGAGAGAGAGAGAGGGTGTTAGTGGTTTAGAGAGGGATAGAGAGAGATTGGGGGTTAGGGGCTTAGATAGATAGATAGATAGATCTAGAGAGAGAGAGAGAGATTGGGGGTTAGCGGTTTATAGAGATACCAAGAGATTATGGCTTAGGGTTTTAAAGAGAGAGATAGAAGAGAGAGAATGTTGGCTAGGGGTTTAGAGAGAGAGAGAGAGAACGGAAAATTGGGGTCTGGCATTTAGAGAGAAAGTGAAAGACATGAGGATATATATTAGGGGTTAGGGGTTTAGAGAGAGAGAGTGGGGGTTATGGGTTTGGAGAGAGATAGAGAAATTGGGGGTTAGGGGTTTGAAGAGATAGATATAGAAATACATAGATTATTGATTAGAGGTTTAGAGAGAGAAAGAGAAAGATTGGGTGTTAGGATTTTAGAGAGAGAGAGATTGGGGGTTAGGGGTGGGGTTAGTTGTTTAGAGAGAGATAGAGAGATTGGGAGTTAGAATTTTAGAGAGAGAGATTGAAAGTGAGCAAATGGTGGTTAGCGTTTAGTGAGAGAGGGAAATTGGGGGTTAAGGGTTTAGACTGAGAGAGAGATAGGAAGAGAGAGATTAGGGGTTAGGATTTTAGAGAGACAAAGAGAGAGAGATTGGGGGTTAGTAGTTTAGAGAGAGAGAGAGAGATATTGGGGGTTAGTGGTTTAGAGAGAGAGAGAGATGTTGGGGTTAGTTATTTAGAGAGAGATAAGAAGAATGGGGGTTATTGGTTTAGACACAGAGAGAGAGATGAGAGAGAATGTTGGTTAGGGGTTTAGAGAGAGAGAGGGAGATTGCGGGTTTGGTGTTTAGAGAGAGAGTGACATGAGGAGAGATATTGGGGGTTACCGATTTGGAGAGAGATATATTGATTAGGGGTTAGGGGTTTAGAGAGAGAGAGATGGAATGAGAGAGATTAGTGGTTAGTGGTTAAGAGAGAGAGAGAGAGATTCAATGTTAGGGTTTTAGACAAGGAGAAATTGGAGGTTAGGGGTGGGGTTATTTGTTTAGAGAGAGATAGAAAGGATAGGGGTTAGGAATTTAGATAGAGAGAGTGAGAATGGTTGTTAGAGTTTGGTGAGAGAGAGGGAGTTTGGAGTTCGAGGTGTAGAGTGAGAGGGATATAGGAAGACAAATAGTGGGGATTAGGATTTTAAAGAGAGATATATTGGGGGTTAATGGTTTAGAGAGATATAGAGAGATTGGTGTTTATGGATTTAGAAAAAGAGATAAAGAGATAGAAGAGAGAAATTGGTGGTTAGCGGTTTAGAGAGAAATATAGAGAGAAAGATAAGGTATCATGGTTTCCAAATAGAGAGAGAGAGAGAGAATTAGGGGTAGGGGTTTAGAGAAAGAGAGGTATGGGGTTAATGCTTTATAGAGAGAAAGACAGAGACCTTGGATGTTAGAATTTTATAGAGAGAGAGATAAAGATATATTGGGGATTAATGCTTCAGAGAGAGAAGGACAGACAAATTGGGTGTTAGAATTTTAGAGAGAGAAACAAATTTGTGGTTAGGGTTTAGAGAGAGATGGGGAGAGAGAGAGAGAGAGAGAGAGAGAGAGAGAGAGAGATGGTGGGTTACGGGTTGAGAGAGAGAGAGAGAGAGAGAAAGAGAGAGACATTAGGGATTTAGGGAGAGATAGAGAGAGAGAGATTTGGGCTTAGGGATTTAGAGAGAGAGAGAGAGATTGGAGGTTAGGGTTTTAAAAAGATATATTGGGGATTAGTGGTTTAGAGAGGGAGAGATATTGGGGATTAGTGGATTAGAGAGAGATAGAGATTGGGGGTTCGAGTTGTAGAGAGGGACAGAGATATTGGAGGTTAGGGGTTTAGAAAGAGAGAGAGAGAGATTGAGGGTTAGCAGCTAGAGTGAGAGATTGGGGGTTCAGGTTTTAGAGAGAGACAAATATATAGAGAAACATAGAGTTAGAGAGAGAGAAAGAGAGATCATCAGTTAGAGGTTTAGAGGGAGAGAGAGATTGGTGGTTAGGGGTTTTGAGAGAGAGAGACATTTGGTGTTAGGGGTTTAGAGAGAGAGATATATTGGGGGTTGGGGGCTATAGGTTTAGAGAGAGAGAGAGGGAGATAGAGAGATTGGGGGTTCAGAGTGAGAGAGTTTAGGGGTAAGTGGTTTAGTGAGACAAAGAGAGAGAGAAAGAAAAAGAAAGAGATTGGGGTTTAGGGTTTAGGGTTCAGAGAGAGAGAGAGATTTGATGCCATGGGTTTAGAGAGAGATAAGGGGTTAGATGTTCAAAAGAGAGAGATATTGGGCTTCATAGGTTTAGAGATAGAGAGATAGAAAAAGTGATATTTGGGGTTCGGGGTTTAGAGAATGAGAGATTGGGGGTTATGGGTTTAGAGAGAGATAGTGAGATTGGTGTTTAGGGGTTTGAAGAGAGAGAGATGGAAAAAGGCATGTTGGTGGTTAGGGGTTTAGAGTGAGAGAGAGTTTAGGGGTTATACATTTAAATAGATAGGTAATTGTTAGGTAGAGAGAGAGAGGGGGGGATTCTACGTCTAGAGAGAGAGAGATTCGACTTTAGGTGTTTATCGAGAGAGAGGGAGAGAGATATTGGGGGTTATAGGTTTAGAGAGAGAGTGAGAGAATAAGGTTTAGGGGTTTAGAGAGAGATAGAGAGAGAGAAGGTGTTAGGGGATAAAGAAAGAGAAAGAATGGGGGCTATGGGTTTTGATACATACATTTAGAGAGAGAGAGATTGGGGGTTAGGGGGCTAGAGAGAAAGAGAGAGAGAGTGATAAGAGGTTAGGGTTTTGGGGTGAGAGAGAGAGAGAGATTGTTGTTTAGGGGTTTATAGAGAGATAGAAAGATTAGTGTTAGGGGTTTAGAGAGAGAGATTTGTGTTTAGGGATTGAGAGAGAGAGACATTAGAGGTTAGCAGTTTATGGGTTGACAGAGAGAGATTGGGGGTTAGGGGTTTAGAGAGAGGGATATTGGCGGTTATAATTTTAAAGGTAGAGAGAAAGAGTGAGAGAGATATCAGGGGTTAGAAGTTTAGAGAGAGATATATTTGGAGGTTATGGGTTTAGAGAGAGAGAGAGTGATTATAGGTAAGGGGCTTATAGAGCGAGAGATTGGGGGTATGGTTTTCTAGAGAGAGAGATATTAGGGTTTAGGGTTTAGAGAGAGGAAGAGATTGGTGGTTATGGATTTAGAGAGAGAAATTGAGGGTTGGCCATTTAGAGAGAGAGAGAGAGATTGGAGGTTATCATTTTAGAAAGATACATAGGAATAGACATATAGGGAGTTAAGTTTTGAGAGAGAGAGAGATTGGGCGTTACGGGTTTAGAGAGAGAGCAATATTAGGGGTTAGGTGGTTAGATAGAGAGATATATTGGGTGTTAGGTGATTAAAGAAAGAGCGATAATGGGAGTTAGGGGTTCAAATACATACATAAATATATATAGAGAGAGAGGGAGAAAAACAAAGAAAGATTGTGAGTTAGGGGTTTAGAGAAAGAGAGATTGGACGTTAGGGTTTGAGAGAGAAAGAGAGGGAGAGCTTGGCAGGGATATTGGTTTAGAGGGAGAGAGAGAGATATTGGTGTTTAGGGGTTTAGAGAGCGGTAGAGAGATCAGGATTAGGGGTTTCGAGAAAGAGAAATAGAAAGAGAGAGATTGGTGTTTAGGGTTTTAGAGAGAGAGAGAGAGAGAGAGAGAGAGAGAGAGAAAGAGAGAGAGAGAGATTATGGGTTAGGGTTTTAGAGAGAGTGAGATTGGGCGTTCCAGTTGTAGAGAGAGATAGAGAGATTGGGGGTTAGGGGTTTAGAAAGAGAGAGAGAGTGTTAAGTTTAAACCAAATAACCAAGCAAGATCACTGAAAGAAGCATAATCACAAGATAGACACACAATATATCCTGGGAAACCCTCATGGGGTAGAAAACCCAGTAAAGCTTTCCTCAATAAGATGATCAACCAAAATACAAGATGTGCTCCTCCTTCCTTTGTCTCCTAAGCTGATCTCCCAGACATGTGCGCACTCTTCCACAAGTGAGTGAGTGATCTAATGAGGAGTTCACCTCCTCTATTTATACTTGACTCTCAACTGACTAAAAGACCTGTTGGCGCCGACCTCACCTGGAGAAGTCTAATAACCCCTAAAATATAACTACAGGGCCGACCCACACATGGTGGGTCTAATAACCCTAGTTAATATCAAACCCTGGAGGAATAAACATCTCCAGATACATAGTAGGATTACCTCGGAGGAATGAAACATCTCCGGAATAAATAATGTACAATTATAATATTCTTAGAAGTTACAATATTCAACACTCCCCCTTAACGAGAAGGATATTATAATAACATCTGTAGGAGCAAGGAGTCATTTACTACATCATCTATATATCATCGGAAGCTTTCTTCATTTCATCATCATCAGTAACTTGACTAGTTACTGGAACATCAACATCATCATCAGCATCGTCATACGATCATTAGCATCGTCATCACACGATCATCATCATCATCGCCACATGATCATCATCATCGTCATCACACGATCATCAGCATCATCATCATACGATCATCAGCATCGTCATCACATGATCAACAGCATCGTCATCACACGATCATCGGCATCGTCATCACATGATCATCAGCATCGTCATCATACGATAATCAGCATCGTCATCACACGATCAACAGCATCGTCATCACACGATCATCGGCATCGTCATCACACGATCATCATCATCGTCATCATATGATCATCAGCATCGTCATCACACGATCATCAGCATCGTCATCACACGATCATCAGTATCATCATCACACGATCATCAGCATCGTTATCACATGATCATCAGCATCGTCATCACACGATCATCGGCATCGTCATCACACGATCATCAGCATCGTCAAGGAATGATGTAAACCAGTCATGTACCTTTTCAACCGAAGTCCAGGGACAATCCAGTCCTATCATGTTCTCAGAGACCTCACGTCTACGGCTCAGTTTACAGGACCAAAGTCCAAGGATGATCCAATCCTTCACCGTGCTTTTAGGACCTACGTCCAAGGATGACTTAATCCTCAACCGTCCATCAAGGACTTCATTCTCGAAGACATACGTCTACGGTTCTTCTTTCGGACTGAAGTCCAGGAATGATCCAATCCCTTCATTATCGAAGACATACGTCTATGGCTCTTCTTTCAGACTGAAGTCCAGGAATGATCCAATCCCTTCATTATCGAAGACATACATCTACGGCTCTTCTTTCGGACTGAAGTCCAGGAATGATCCAATCCCTTCATTCTCGAAGACATACGTCTACGGCTCTTCTTTCGGACTGAAGTCCAGGAATGATCCAATCCCTTCATTCTCGAAGACATACGTCTACGGCTCTTCTTTCGGACTGAAGTCCAGGAATGATCCAATCCCTTCATTCTCGAAGACATACGTCTACGGCTCTTCTTTCAGACTGAAGTCCAGGAATGATCCAATCCCCTCAACTGTCCACTAAGGACTTCATTCTCGGAGACCTCACGTCTACGGCTCTCTTTAGGACTGAAAGTCCAGGGATGATCCAATCCCCTCAACTGTCCACTAAGGACTTCATTCTCGGAGACCTCACGTCTACGGCTCTCTTTAGGACTGAAAGTCCAGGGATGATCCAATCCCCTCAACTGTCCACTAAGGACTTCATTCTCGGAGACCTCACGTCTACGGCTCTCTTTAGGACTGAAAGTCCAGGGATGATCCAATCCCTTCACATGTTCATCAAGAACATGTATCCTCATCATCATAACATGTATCACCACAACATGTATCAAAACATGTATAACCACAACATGTATCATCATCATCAAAACATGTATAACCACAACATGTATCATCAACATCAAAACATGTATAACCATAACATGTATCATCATCATCAAAACATGTATAACCACAACATGTATCATCAACATCAAAACATGTATAACCATAACATGTATCATCATCATCAAAACATGTGTAACCACAACATGTAGAACATGTATAACCACAACATGTATCATCAACATCAAAACATGTATCATAAACATCAAAACATGTATAACCATAACATGTATCATCATCATCAAAACATGTGTAACCACAACATGTAGAACATGTATAACCACAACATGTATCATCAACATCAAAACATGTATAACCACAACATGTATCATCATCATCAAAACATGTATACATATAATCATCAAAAGCATCTAATCATCAAAAGCATGTATACATCTATCATCAAAAGTATGTATACATCTAATCATCATCAAAAGTATCTAGTATGTATACAACTAATCATCAAAAGCATGTATACATCTATCATCAAAAGTATGTATACATCTAATCATCAAAATAAAGAATATAAGAGTCCTAAATCTAAATAATTCTAGGTGAGTAAGTGCAAAGAAAAATAAGTAACCTTATCATTGATGAGATAGGCTTGTCTGTCTCATACTGTGCTACTCCCCCTTTCGAGGAGGGTTCTTCTGAACTACACCAAGCTTGTCTCGGAAGTGTTCAAACTTTACTCGAGACAGAGGCTTGGTCAGGATATCAGCAATTTGATCCTCAGTGTTTATATACTCTAGCTTGATAGCTCCTTTCTGCACCATATCTCGAATATAAAAGTAACGGATCTCTATGTGTTTTGACTTATCATGAAACACAGGATTTTCATTCATCTTGATGCAGCTTTGATTATCACACATAATCATAGTGGGTTCCATTTCTAAGTCAAACACTCCAGATAAAAGTTTCCGAAGCCATACTGCTTCACAGCTAGTAGAGCAGGCAGCTATGTATTCAGCTTCAGCAGTACTGAGGGCCACACTTGATTGTTTCTTGCTGAACCATGAGATCATGGCAGATCCAAGACCATAACATCCACCTGAGGTACTTTTTCTATCTGAGACACTACCTGCCCAATCAGAATCTGAGTAACCATGTAATCTGAGTTCATGACCTCCAAGATAAAATAGGCCAAAATCTAATGTACCTTTTAGGTACCTCATTATATGCTTTGCAGCTATTAAATGAACCTTTCTAGGTTCTACTAGATACTGACTTAGGGTATTTACAGCAAAGCATATATCAGGTCTAGTATTTGTTAAATACATCAATGATCCAATGATTTGTCTATATAGAGTTATGTCCACTAGTTCTGATGAATCATTAGCTAATAACTTTAAGTTGGAGTCCATGGGAGTGGCCATGGCTTTACACTCCAACATATCAAATCTTTTGAGAATCTCCACAGTGTACTTACCTTGATTTAGAAAAATCCCTTTTGGTTCTTGCCATAATTCTAGACCTAAGAAGTAGTGCATTAGTCCGAGATCCTTCATCTCGAATTCTGAAGAAAGCTTCTTCTTGCTTTCAATAATCTGTTTCTCATCTCCAGTTAGGAAAAGATCATCTACATACAACAGTAATATAACTGGTTCATCATCCATCACCTTGAGATAAATATTTGGGTCAGCTTTACTTTTGGTAAAGCCCATGCTAGTTAAGAAATTGTCAATCCTTCCGTACCAAGCCCTTGGAGCTTGTTTTAAACCATATAATGCCTTCTTTAATTTGCATACATGAGTTCTTCCATCATTAACCTCAAACCCTTGAGGTTGCTCTATGTATACTTCTTCTTCAATTACTCCATTCAGAAAAGCTGTCTTAACATCCATTTGGTGTAATTTCCACTTCATCATGGATGCAAGAGCAATAATAGTTCTAATTGAAGTATACCTGGCAACTGGTGCAAATGTTTCTTCGTTGTCAATTCCCTCCTTCTGAGAGAATCCTCTGGCTACAAATCTTGCTTTGTATTTTTCAATGCTTCCATCTGCGGCATGTTTTATTTTGAAAATCCATTTGGAAGAAACCACACTTTTATCTTTTGGCTTGGGAACTATATCCCAAACATCATTTTTCATTATTGACTGATATTCTTCTGTCATTGCTTCTACCCATTCTTTCTTCTGAGCTGCCTCTTCATAGCTAGTAGGTAGTTGATCCACAAGGTCACACATTAAGGCCATATAGTTGGATACTAGCTTTGGTTTCTTTCTTTCTCTAGTAGAGCCTTCAGGAGCTCCATATCTTTCAGCTCCTTGAATAATATCTCTAGCCCATGCTGGTCTTCTTTTCCTGGATAGTTCTGCAATAGGGGGTTCTTGAGGTTCCAGCATGTCATGATCCTCTGGTGTAGCTTCTTCAGGGATGTGAACAGTCTCTGAATTTCTGGGTGATGAATCTTCTTCATAAACTTCTTCAAGTTGACACTTTCTGGATTTCTTGAGAGCTGCTTCCTCATCAAAGGTTACATCTCTACTTATTTCTATATGATGGAAACCTGGTATGTAGATTCTGAAGGCTTTGGAATTTTCACAATAACCAACAAACATTCCCTTCTTGCCTGAGGGATCCAACTTGGTTCTCTTTTCTTTTGGAATGTGGATATACACAGGACACCCAAATATTTTAAGATGACTTACCTCAGGCTTCTTACCTGTAAACACTTCTTCTGGAGTTTTGAATTCAAGAGCACTGTGAGATAATCTATTTTGCACATAAACTGCTGTCTTGGCTGCTTCAGCCCATAAGTACATGGGAAGATCTTGGTCATGTATCATGGTCTTCACAGCTTCCATGATTGTTCTATTTTTCCTTTCAGCCACCCCATTCTGTTGGGGATTGTAGGGAGTAGTTAGTTCCCTTTTAATTCCAGCTTCTTTGCAAAAGTCCTCAAATTCCTTTGAGGTGAATTCTCCGCCATTATCTGTTCTGAGAGTTTTGATTTTCTTGTCTGATAGATTTTCTATTAGAGCCTTGAACTCTTTGAATTTTCCAAAGACTTCATTCTTCCCTTTTAGGAAGTATATCCAAGTTTTCCTTGAATAGTCATCTATGAATGAAAGATAGTATTCAAACCCACTTAAGGAAGTGGTGGGCATTGGACCACATACATCTGAGTGTATAAGCTCTAAAATGTTCTTAGTCTTTGTTTCACTCTTTGGAAAGGGGTTCTTGATATTTTTCCCTTTCTTACATCCTTTACATGAGCCATCATGATCAGCTTTTAAATCTGGTAATCCTATGACTACCTTGCTTACATAGGGTAAGGCTTTAAAGTTGATGTGGGCTAATCTTCTATGCCATAGCTCACTGGGGCTAGAGATCTCATGTGCAAGGGCAGCTTCTGGATGACCCTTGAGTTTATAGAGACCTCCTTCTTCTTCACCAATAACAACTGCATCTTTAATTGTCTTTCCTTTGGACCACATGAGTACTTGTCCATCTATGAAGGCTACTCTGAAGCCTTTCTTATCTAGAGCTGAAATGGAGAGAAGGTTCTTCTTTAAACCTGGGACATATAAGATGTATTTCATCTTCAAGGGTGTTCCAGAATCTAGCTTATAGCTAGCTTCACCAATTCCTTTGATAGGATATTGGTAGTCATCTCCTAGAGATACTTTCTGTGAAGAAGACTTTTCTTCAAGATTTGAGAAGGTCTTCCTTTGACCTGTCATGTGCTTGGAAGCACCACTATCAATGAGCCATGTATCTTCTCCAGGAGATACAGATCCAGAGAGTGCAGAGAATAGAACATATTCTTCTGGATCTTCTTTCTTCACCTTACATCTTTTCCTTTTGGGTTTTACCTCTACCTCTTCTTCTTCTTCATCTTCTTCTTCTTCTTCTTCTTCACTTTCATTTTCTGCCATATGTGCATGATGTCTTTTGTGGAAGACTTTCTTCTTTTGAGAAGGACAAAATCTGGAGATGTGTCCCAATTTATGACAACTGTAGCATTCTACCGTAGAAAGATCTCTTGCTGAATTGGGTCCTCTTCTCTTGTTAGATCTAGAGAAGTGTTGAGATCCTTTGTGGTCAACTCTCTTGAAATGACTCATTCTTCTTCTTTTGGTATGGGTGGCTAAGGCTTGGTCATCCTCTTTGAGAAGGGCTTCTCTATTTGCAACCCTAGCTTCTTCTTGAACACAATCCTCCCATACTACATCAAACTTCATGCTCTCTTTCCTGGCACACATGGTTTGTATAAATGACTCCCAAGATCTAGTGAGACCATTGAGGGCAGTCATCACAAGTTCATCCTCATCAAGGGTATCACCAATTGCATCTAGTTGTTCCTTGATTTGTGAAACCCTTGAGAAGTAGTCTTGAATGGATTCTCCTTTGTGCATCTTGGTGCTCTTCAATTTAGACCTCAGATTCATCTTCCTATTGATGTTCTTCCCTTCATACATTCTTCCTAGGGCATCATACATTTCCTTTGGAGTCTTCTTGGAGGCCACTTGGGGAATCAAGTGGTCTTTGATGGAATCAGCTATGATTCTCTTTGCCCTAATCAAATCTTTCCTATGTTTCTCTTTGGCTTCATCTCCTCCTGGTTCTGCAACTTCTTCCTTGATAAGCTGAGCAAGATCATTCTCTTCAAGAATGAGACCAATTCTGTATTTCCATGCCCGGAAATTCTCTATGCCTTCTAGCTTGTCTTCAAGCTTAGTATTTGGAGCCATCTTCTCTTGGGGGAGTCCAAGAGACAGAGTAGACTTACTTGGAAAGTTACTTTTCACTTTTCCGGAAACTGAAACAGAATTTTATCGCACTTTTGGTAGAATTAGGGTTTGACTTTCCTGGAGTTCTACTTAACCAAAAAGTT
This sequence comes from Larix kaempferi, assembly GCA_027924585.1. Classification (NCBI taxonomy): domain Eukaryota; kingdom Viridiplantae; phylum Streptophyta; class Pinopsida; order Pinales; family Pinaceae; genus Larix; species Larix kaempferi. Next base: position 5,796,027 of record BSBM01000109.1, on the reverse strand, counting down.
CGATCTATAGCTTAAAAGAATGCTCTTGATAAGGGCTATCCAACCATGTAATCAGAAATAAAAAATTCCAACTTTTTTCTGAAACCAAAATCTGACGTATCGCACTTTTGGTAGAATTAGGGTTTGCAATTCCCGGAGTTCTACCCAACCAAAAAGTTCGATCTAGGGCTTAAAAGAAAGGTATTGAGGAGGGCTATCCAGCCATGCAACAGAAAATCAATAATACCAACTTTGGGCTGAAACCCTAACTTCACCAAAGAGAGAGAGAGAGATAATCTTACCTTGTGAAAGATGTCCTATTCAGTCTAGCTCTGATACCATGTTAAGTTTAAACCAAATAACCAAGCAAGATCACTGAAAGAAGCATAATCACAAGATAGACACACAATATATCCTGGGAAACCCTCATGGGGTAGAAAACCTAGTAAAGCTTTCCTCAATAAGATGATCAACCAAAATACAAGATGTGCTCCTCCTTCCTTTGTCTCCTAAGCTGATCTCCCAGACAAGTGCGCACTCTTCCACAAGTGAGTGAGTGATCTAATGAGGACTTCACCTCCTCTATTTATACTTGACTCTCAACTGACTAAAAGACCTGTTGGGGCCGACCTCACCTGGAGAAGTCTAATAACCCCTAAAATATAACTACAGGGCCGACCCACACATGGTGGGTCTAATAACCCTAGTTAATATCAAACCCTGGAGGAATAAACATCTCCAGATACATAGTAGGATTACCTCGGAGGAATGAAACATCTCCGGAATAAATAATGTACAATTATAATATTCTTAGAAGTTACAATATTCAACAGAGAGAGAGATTGGGGGTTAGGAGCTAGAGTGATAGATTGGGGGTTCAGTGTTTAGAGAGAGACAAATATATATAGAGAGACAAAGAGTTAGAGAGAGAGAGAGATCATGGGTTAGAGGTTTGGAGAGAGAGAGATTGGGGGTCAGGGATTTAGAGAGAGATATATATTTGGTGTTAGGGGTTTAGAGAGAGAGAGATTGATTAGGGGTAAGGGGCTATAGGTTGAGAGAGAGAGTGAGAGAGAAAGAGAGTGAGAGAGAGAGATTGGTGGTCAGGGTTTAGAGAGAGAGAAATAAGGGGTTAAGAGTGAGAGAGTTTAGGGATAAGTGGTTTAGAGAGACAGAGAAAGAGAGAAAGAGAAAGAAAGAGATTGGGGTTTATGTGTTAGGGTTCAAAGAGAGAGAGAGATTGGACACCAAGGGTTTAGAGGGAGAGAAGGGGTTAGATGTTCAAATATAGAGAGATATTCGGGTTCATTGGCTTACAGATAGAGAGATAGAAAAAAGGATATTGGGGGTTAGGGTTTTGGAGAGAGATAGAGTGATTGGGGTTTAGGAGTTTGAAGAGATAGAGATGGAAATAGGGATATTGGTGGTTAGGGGTTTAGAGTAAGAGAGAGTTTAGGGGTTATACATTTAGATAGATAGATAATTTTTAGGTAGACAGAGAGAGGGGGGGTTATGCATCTAGATAGAGAGAGAGATTGGAATTTAGGTGTTTATAGAGAGAGAGGGAGAGAGATATTGGGGGTTATAGGTTTAGAGAGAGAGTGAGAGAATACGGTTTAGGGGTTTAGAGAGAGATATTGGTGTTTAGGAATTTAGAGAGAGAGAGAGAGAGAGAGATTGGAGGTTGGCGGTTTATGGGTAGATAGAGACAGATTGGGGGTTAGGGGTTTAGAGAGAGAGATATAGGGGGTTATAATTTTAAAGGGAAAGAGAGAGTGTGAGAGAGATATCAGGGGTTAGGGGGTGTAGAGAGAGAGATATTTGGAGGTTACGGGTTTAAAGAGAGAGAGTGTGTGATTAAAGGTTAGGGGTTTATAAAGAGAGAGATATTGAGGGTTACCCATTTAGAGAGAGCGAGAGAGAGAGATTGAAGGTTAGCATTTTAGAAAGATACATAGGAATAGAGATATAGGGAGTAAATTTTTTTTAGAGAGACAACAATATTAGGGGTTAGGTGGTTAGACATAGATATATATTGGGTGTTAGGTTATTAAAGAAAGAGCAAGAATGGGAGTTAGGGGTTCAGATACATACATACATAGAGAGAGAGAGAGAGAGAGAGAGAGAGAGAGATTGTCAGTTAGGGGTTTAGAGAGGAGAGATTGGAGATTAGGGTTTGAGAGAGAAATAGAGGGAGAGATTGGGGGCTAATGGTTTAGAGGGAGAGAGAGAGAGATATTGGTGTTTAGGGGTTTAGAGAGCAATAGAGAGATGATGATGAGGGTTTCGAGAGAGAGAAATAGAAAGAGAGAGATTGGTGTTTAGGGTTTTAGAGAGAGAGAGAGAGAGAGAGAGAGAGAGATTGGGGGTTAGGATTTTAGAGAGAGTGAGATTGAGGATTTGAGGTTGAGAGAGAGAGAGGGGTTAGGGGATGGCGATTTTGAGAGAAACATATTTAGAGGTTAGGGGTTTAGAGAGAGAGAGAGAGGTTGAAAGTTAGGGGTTTGGAGAGATATAAACGTTGGAGAGTAGGGGTTTAAAGAGAGAGAGATTGGGGGTTAGTGGTCTAGGGAGAAGGATATTGGGGATTAATGGTTTTAAGAAAGAGAGAGAGAGGTTGGGTTAGGAGCTCAGATAGACAGATGGAAAGCGAGGTATTTGCGGTTAGTGGTTTGGAGAGATAGAGAGATAGGTGGTTAGGGTTTTGAGAGACAGGAAGCTAGGTGTTTTGAGAGAAAGAGAGGGAGATAATAGTGGTTAGGGGTTTAGAGAGAGAGAGGGATATTGGGGGTTAAAGGTTTAGAGAGGGAGATATAAGAAGAGCCTTATTGGGGTTTAGGGGTTTAGAGACTAAGAGATTGGGGGTTATGGGTTTAGTGAGAGATAAGGTGATTGGGGCTTAGGATTTTATAGAGAGAGAGAGAGAGAGAGAGAGAGAGAGAATAATGGTTAGGTGTTTACAGAGAGAGTGAGAGAATGATTGGGGGTTAGTGGTCTAGGGAGAAGGATACTGGGGATTAATGGTTTAAAGAGAGAGAGAGAGGTTGGGGGTTAGGGGCTCAGATAGATAGATGGAGAGGAAGTTATTGGGGGTTAGTGGTTTGGAGAGATGGAGAGATAGGTGGTTAGAGTTTTTGAGAGATAGGAGGTTAGGGGTTTTGAGAGAAAGAGAGGGAGAGAATAATGGTTAGGGGTTTAGAGAGAGAGAGGGATATTGGGGGTTAAAGGTTTAGAGAGGGACATATAAGAAGAGCCTTATTGGGGTTTAGGGGTTTAGAGACTGAGAGATTGGGGGTTATGGTTTAGTGAGAGATAAGGTGATTGGGGGTTAGGATTTTAGAGAGAGAGAGAGAGAGAATCATGGTTAGGTGTTTAGAGAGAAAGAGAGAATGATTGGGTGTTAGGGGTTTAGGGAAAGATATATATTACGGGTTAGTGGTGCATTTAGTTATTTAAAGAGATAGACATATAGAGAGATTGGGGGTTAGGTGTTTATAGAGAGAGGTAGAAAGAGACAAAATGGTGGTTAGGGGTTTAGAGAGAAAGGCTTGGTGGTTAGGGGTTTAGAGAGAGAGAGAGAGAAAGACAAAGAGAGACAAAGAGATTTGGGATTAGGGGTTTAGAGAGGGAGCAATATAGGAGGTTAGGTGTTTAGAGAGAGAGAGAGAGAAATATAGTTAGAGAGAGATTGGGGGTTAGGGCTTAGAGAGAAAGAGAGAGAGATTGGGATATAGGGTTTAAGAGATAGATAGTAAGATAGAGAGAGATTAGGGGTTATGGGTTTTGAGAGAGAGTTATTGGGGGTAGGGGGTTTCGATAGATAGAGAGAGAGAGATTGGGGTTAGTGGTTTAGATTGAGAGAGAGAGAGAGAGAATGGTGTTTAGGGGCTTAGAGAGAGAGAGAGAGAGAGAGAGAGAGAGAGAGAGATTGGTGGTTACGGGTGGGGTTAGTTTTCTAGAGAAATATAGAGAGATTGGGGGTTAGGTGTTTAGAGAGAGAGTGAATGAGAGATAGTGGTGGTTAAGGGTTTAGAGAGAGAAAGATCGTGGGTTAGGGGTTTAGAGAGAGAGAGAGAGAGAGAGAGGGTCTTAGTGGTTTAGAGAGGCATAGAGAGATATTGGGGGTTAGCGGCAGAGAGAGAGAGAGAGAGAGAGAGAGAGAGAGATTGGGGGTTAGTTGTTGAGAGATAAAGAGATTACGGCTTAGGGTTTTAAAGAGAGAGATAGAAGAGAGAGAATGGTGGTCAGTGGTTTAGAGAGACAGAGAAAGAGAGCTAATGGTGGTCAAGGGTTTAGAGAGAGAGAGATTGTGTGTCAGGTATTTAGAGAGATAGCAAGAGAGAGAGAGAAAGTTGGTGTTAGTGGTTTAGAGATGCATAGAGAGAGATTGGGGGTCAGGGGCTTAGATAGAGATAGAGATAGAGAGATAGAGAGAGAGAGAGAGAGAGAGAGAGAGAGAGATTGGGGGTTAGTTGTTTAAAGGAAGATAAAGAGATTATGGCTTAGGGTTTTAAATAGAGAGGTAGAAGAGAGAGAATGGTGGTTAGGGGTTTAGAGAGAGAGAGAGGGAAAGATAGATAATGGTGGTTAAGGCTTTAGAGAGAGAGAGATTGTGGGGTTAGGGGTTTAGAGAGATAGTGAGAGAGAGAGAGAGAGAGAGAGAGAGGGTGTTAGTGGTTTAGAGAGGCATAGAGAGAGATTGGGGGTTAGGGGCTTAGATAGATAGATAGGTAGAGAGAGAGAGATTGGGGGTTAGTTGTTTAGAGAGAAATAGAGAAATTACGGCTTACGGTTTTAAAGTTAGAGATAGAAGAGAGAGAATGGTGGTTATGGGCTTAGAGAGAGAGAAAGAGAGAGAGATTGTGGGTTAGGGGTTTAGAGATATAGCAAGGGAGAGAGACACAGAGAGAGAGCGAAAGTTGGTGTTAGTGGTTTAGAGATGGATAGAGAGAGATTAGGGGTCAGGGGCTTAGAGAGAGAGAGAGAGAGAGAGAGAGAGATTGGGGGTTAGTTGTTTAGAGGGAGATAAAGAGATTATGGCTTAGGGTTTTAAATAGAGAGATAGAAGAGAGAGAATGGTGGTTAGGGGTTTAGAGAGAGAGAGAGAAAGATAGATAATGGTGGTTAAGGGTTTAGAGAGAGAGAGATTGTGAGGTTAGGGGTTTAGAGAGATAGCAAGAGAGAGAGAGAGAGAGAGATAGGGTGTTAGTGGTTTATAGAGGCATAGAGAGAGATTGGGGGTTAGGGGCTTAGATAGATAGATAGGTAGAGAGAGAGAGAGAGATTGGGGGTTAGTTGTTTAGAGAGAGATAGAGAGATTACGACTTACGGTTTTAAAGTTAGAGATAGAAGAGAGATAATGGTGGTTTAGAGAGAGATATATATTTGGTGTTAGGGGTTTAGAGAGAGAGAGATTGATTGAGGGTTAGGGGCTATAGGTTGAGAGAGAGAGAGAGAGAGATTGGTGGTCAGGGTTTAGAGGGAGAGAAATAAGGGGTTAAGAGTGAGAGAGTTTAGGGGTAAGTGGTTTAGATAGACACAGAGAGAGAGAAAGAGAAAGAAAGAGATTGGGGTTTATGGATTAGGGTTCAGAGAGAGAGAGAGATTGGACACTAGGGGTTTAGAGAGAGAGAAGGGGTTAGATGTTCAAATAGAGAGAGATATTTGGGCTCATTGGCTTATAGATAGAGAGATAGAAAAAAGGATATTAGGGGTTAGGGTTTTAGAGAGAGATAGAGTGATTGGAGTTTAGGAGTTTGAAGAGAGAGAGATGTAAATAGGGATATTGGTGGTTAGGGGTTTAGAGTAAGAGAGAGTTTAGGGGTTATACATTTAGATAGATATATAATTTTTAAGTAGAGAGAGAGGGGGGGTTATGCATCTAGATAGAGAGAGAGATTGGACTTTAGGTGTTTATAGAGAGAGAGGGAGAGAGGTATTGGGGGTTATAGGTTTAGAGAGAGAGTGAGAGAATATGGTTTAGGGGTTTAGAGAGAGATATTAGTGTTTAGCAATTTAGAGAGAGAGAGAGATTGGACATTAGCAGTTTATGGGTAGATAGAGACAGATTGGGGGTTAGGGGTTTAGAGAGAGGGATATAGGGGGTTATAATTTTAAAGGGAAAGAGAGAGAGTGTGAGAGATATCAGGGGTTAGGGGGTTTAGAGAGAGAGATATTTGGAGGTTACGGGTTTATAGAGAGAGAGATATTGAGGGTTAGGCATTTAGAGAGAGAGAGAGAGAGAGAGATTGAAGGTTAGCATTTTAGAAAGATACATAAGAATAGAGATATAGGGAGTTAATTTTTTTTAGAGAGAGAGATTGGGCATTAGGGGTTTAGAGAGTGAGCAATATTAGGGGTTAGGTGGTTAGACATAAATATATATTGGGTGTTAGGTTATTAAAGGAAGAGAGAGAATGGGAGTTAGGGGTTCAGATACATACATACATAGAGAGAGAGAGAGAGAGAGAGAGAGAGAGAGAGATTGTGGGTTAGGGGTTTAGAGAGGAGATATTAGATGTTATGGTTTGAGAGAGAAATATAGGGAGAGATTGGGGGCTAATGGTTTAGAGGGAGAGAAAGAGATATTGGTGTTTAGGGGTTTAGAGAGTAGAAGAGAGATCATGATGAGGGGTTTTGTGTGTGTGTATGTGTGTGTGTGTGAGAGAGAGAGAGAGAGAGAGAGAGAGATTGGGGGTTAGGGTTTTAGAGAGAGTGAGATTGAGGATTTGAGGTTGAGAGAGAGAGAGAGAGGTTAGGGGATGGGGATTTTGAGAGAGACAGATTTGGAGGTTAGTGGTTTAGAGAGAGAGAGAGAGAGAGGTTGAAAGTTAGGGGTTTGGAAAGAGATAGATGTTGGAGATTAGGGGTTTAAAGAGAGAGAGATTGGGGGTTAGTGGTCTAGGGAGAAGGATATTGGGGATTAATGGTTTAAAGAGAGAGAGAGAGAGAGGTTGGGGGTTAGGAGCTCAGATAGATAGATGGAAAGGGAGGTATTTGGGTTTAGTGGTTTGGAGAGATAGAGAGATAGGTGGTTAGGGTTTTTGAGAGACAAGAAGTTAGGTTTTTTGAGAGACAAGAAGTTAGGGGTTTTGAGAGAAAGAGAGGGAGAGAATAGTGGTTAGGGGTTTAGAGAGAGAGAGAGGGATATTGGGGGTTAAAGGTTTAGAGAGGGAGATATAAGAAGAGCCTTATTGGGGTTTAGGGGTTTTGAGACTGAGAGATTGGGGGTTATGGGTTTAGTTAGAGATAAGGTGATTGGGGGTTAGGATTTTAGAGAGAGAGAGAGAGAGAGAGAGAGAGAATGATTGGGGGTTGGTGGTCTAGGAAGAAGGATATTGGGGATTAATGGTTTAAAGAGAGAGAGAGAGGTTGGGGGTTAGGGGCTCAGATAGATAGATGGAGAGGAAGGTATTGGGGGTTAGACGTTTGGGGAGATGGAGAGATAGGTGGTTAGAGTTTTTGAGAGATAAGAGGTTAGGGGTTTTGAGAGAAAGAGAGGGAGAGAATAGTGGTTAGGGGTTTATAGAGAGAGAGGGATATTGGGGGTTAAAGGTTTAGAGAGGGACATATAAGAAGAGCCTTATTGGGGTTTAGGGGTTTAGAGACTAAGAGATTGGGGGTTAGGGGTTTAGTGAGAGATAAGGTGATTGGGGTTAGGATTTTAGAGAGATAGAGAGAGAGAATGATGGTTAGGTGTTTAGAGAGAGAGAGAGCGAATGATTGGGTGTTAAGGGTTTAGGGAAAGATATATATCAGGGGTTAGTGGTGTGTTTAGTTATTTAAAGAGATAGACATATAGAGAGATTGGGGGTTAGGTGTTTATAGAGAGAGGTAGAAAGAGACAAAATGGTGGTTAGGGATTTAGAGAGAAAGGATTGGTGGTTAGGGGTTTAGAGAGAGAGAGAGAAAGACAAAGAGAGACAAAGAGATTTGGGATTAGGGGGTTTAGAGAGGGAGTGATATATGGAAGTTAGGTGTTTAGAGAGAGAGAGAGAGAAATATAGTTAGAGAGAGGTTGGGGGGATAGGGGCTTAGAGAGAGAGAGAGAGATTGGGAGATAGGGTTTAAGAGAGAGATAATAAGAGAGAGAGAGAGATTAGGCGGTTATGGGTTTTGAGAGAGAGTTATTGGGGGTAGGGGTTTTCGATAGATAGAGAGAGAGAGAGACTGGGGTTAGTGGTTTAGATTGAGAGAGAGAGAGAGAGAGAGAGAGAATGGGGTTTAGGGGCTTAGAGAGAGAGAGAGAGAGAGATTGATGGTTACAGGTGGGGTTAGTTTTCTATAGAAATATAGAGAGATTGGGGGTTAGGTGTTTAGAGAGAGAGTGAACGAGAGATAGTAGTGGTTAAGGGTTTAGAGAGAGAAAGATCATGGGTTAGGGGTTTAGAGAGATAGAAAGGGAGAGAGAGAGAGAGAGAGAGAGAGAGAGAGAGAGAGAGTGGGACTTAGTGTCTTAGAGAGGCATAGAGAGAGATTGGGGGTTAGGGGCACAGAGAGAGAGAGAGAGAGAGAGAGAGAGAGATTGGGGTTAGTTGTTGAGAGATAAAGAGATTACAGCTTAGGGTTTTAAAGAGAGAGATAGAAGAGAGAGAATGTTGGTTAGGGGTTTAGAGAGAGAGAGAAAGAGAGATAATGGTGGTTAAGGGTTTAGAGAAAGAGAAGATTGTGTGTTAGGTATTTAGAGAGATAGCAAGAGAGAGAGAGAGAGAGAGAAAGTTGGTGTTAGTGGTTTAGAGATGCATAGAGAGAGATGGGGGGTTAGGGGCTTAGATAGATAGATAGATAGAGAGAGAGAGAGAGAGAGAGAGATTGAGATTGGGGGTTAGTTGTTTAGAGGGAGATAAAGAGATTATGGCTTAGGGTTTTAAATAGAGAGATATAAGAGAGAGAATGGTGGTTAGGGGTTTAGAGAGAGAGAGAGAAAGATAGATAATGGTGGTTAAGGGTTTAGAGAGAGAGAGAGAGAGAGGGTGTTAGTGGTTTAGAGAGGCATAGAGAGAGATTGGGGGTTAGGGGCTTAGATAGTAAGATAGGTAGAGAGAGAGAGAGAGAGATTGGGGGTTAGTTATTTAGAGAGAGATAGAGAGACTATGACTTAGGGTTTTAAAGTTAGAGATAGAAGAGAGAGAATAGTGGTTACAAGCTTAGAGAGAGAGAGAGAGATAATGGTGGTTAAGGGTATAGAGAGAGAGAGATTGTGGGTTAGGGGTTTAGAGATATAGCAAGGTATAGAGACAGAGAGAGAGATAGAGAGAGAGGGTGTTAATGGTTTACAGAGGCATATAGAGAGATTGGGGGTTAGTTGTTTAGAGAGAGATAAGGAGATTACGGCTTAGGGTTTTAAAGGGAGAGATAGAAGAGAGAGAATGTGGTTAGGGGCTTAGAGAGAGAGAGAGAAAAGGAAATTGGGGTTTGGTGTTTAGAGAGAAAGTGAAATATATGAGGAGATATATTGGGGGTTAGGGGTTTAAAGAGAGAGAGAGAGAGAGAGTGGGGGTTATGAGTTTGGAGAGAGATAGAGAGATTGGGGGTTATGAGTTTGGAGAGAGTTAGAGAGATTGGGGGTTAGGGTTTTTAAGAGAGAGATATAGAAATACATAGATTGTTGGTTAGAGGTTTAGAGAGAGAAAGAGAAAGATTGGGTGTTAGGGTTTTAGAGAGAGACAGTGATTGAGGGTTAGGGGTGGGTTAGTTGTTTAGAGAGACATAGAGAGATTGGGAGTTAGAATTTTATAGAGATATTGAAAGTGAGAGAGTGGTGGTTAGGGTTTAGCGAGAGAGAGAAATTCGGGGTTTTGGGTTTAGAGTGAGAGGGAGATAGGAAGAGAGAGATTAGGGGTTAGGGGTTTAGAGAGAGAGAGATATTGGGTGTTAGTAGCTTAGAGAGAGAGAGATATTGGTGGTTAGGGGTTTAGAGAGAGAGAAAAAGAAAAATATTAGGTGTTAGGGTTTTAGTGAGAGAGAGATGGTCGGGGATTAAGGGTTTAGAGGGATAGAGAGTTTGAGCTTTAATTTTTTATAGAGATAAATACAGAGCGAGTGGGTATTAGGATTTTAGAGAGAGGGAGATTGGTGGTTAGGGTTTAGAGAGAGAGAGAGAGAGAGAGAGAGATTGGGGTTTTACTGAGAGAGAGACAGTCGGGGATTAAGGGTTTAGAGAGATTGAGAGTTTGACCTTTAATTTTTTATAGAGATAAAGACAGAGTGATTGGGTATTAGGATTTTAGAGAGAGGGAGATTGCTGGTTAGGGTTTAGAGAGCGGGAGAGAGAGATTGGGGGTTAAGGGTTAGGGGTTTAGATAGATAAATAGATATTTGGAGAGACTTTGTGAGAGAGAGAGAGAGAGAGAGAGAGAGAGAGAGAGAGAGAGAGAGTTTGTGTGTGAGAGAGAGGGAGGGAGATATTTGGGTTAGGGTTTTGGAGAGAGGGAGATCGAGTTTTAGAGGTTTAGAGAGAGAGAGAGATTGGGGGTTAGTGGTTGTAGAGAGAGAGAGAGAGAGAGAGAGAGATTGGGGGTTAGTGGTTTAGAGAGAGAGAGAGATGTTAGGGGTTAGTTATTTAAAGAGAGATAAAGAGATTGGGGGTTATAGGTTCAGAGAGAGAGATAGATGAGAGAGAATTTTTGTTAGGGGTTTAGAGAGAGAGGGATATTGGCGTTTCGGTGTTTAGAGAGAGAGTGACATGATGAGAGATATTGGGGGTTACAGGTTTTGAGAGAGATAGAAAGAACGTGGGTTAGGAATTTCGACATAAAGAGTGAGAATGGTGGTTAGGGTTTGGTGTGAGAGAGGGAGATTTGGGGTTTGCGGTGTAGAGTGAGAGGGATATAGGAAGACAAATATTGGGGATTAGGATTTTAAAGAGAGATATATTGGGGGTTAGTGGTTTGGAGAGATATAGAGAGATTGGTGTTTATTGGTTTAGAGAAAGAGATAGAGAGACAAAAAGAGAGAAATTGGTGGTTAGGGTTTTAGAGAGAAATAGAGAGACAAATATTAGGTATCATGGTTTCTAGAGAGAGAGAGAGAGATAAGATAGATTGGGGATTAATGCTTTAAAGAGAGAAAGACAGAGAAATTGGGTGTTAGAATCTTAGAGAGAGAAGCAAATTTGTGGTTAGGGTTTAAAGGGAGATGGTGGGTTAGGGATTTAGAGAGAGAGAGAGAGAGAGAGAGAGAGAGATATTCGGGGTTATGGGTTTAGATAGAGAGATAGCGATAGAGAGAGAGAGAGAAAGAGAGAGAGAGAGAGGGATTTGGTTTTAGGGATTGAGAGAGAGATGGATTTGGTTTTAGGGACTGAGAGAGAAAGAGGATATGGTTTTAGAGGGATAGATTGGGGATTAATGGTTTAGAGAGAGAAAGAGATTGAGGGTTAGGGGCTAGAGTGAGAGATTGGGGGTTCGGGGTTTAGAGAGAGACAAATATATATAGAGAGACAAAGAGTTAAGGAGAGAGAGAGAGAGAGAGATCATCGATTAGAGGTTTAGAGAGAGAGAGAGAGATTGGGGGTTAGGGGTTTAGAGAGAGAGATATTTCATGTTAGGGGTTTAGAGAGAGAGATAGGTTGGGGGTTAGGGGATATGGTTTTAGAGAGAGAGATAGATAGAGAGAGAGAGAGAGAGAGATTAGGGGTTAGGGTTTAAGAGAGAGAGAGAGAGAGATTGCTCATCAAGGGTTTAGAGAGAGAGATAAGGGGTTCAGAGTGAGAGAGTTTAGGGGTAAGTGGTTTAGAGAGAGAGAGAGAAAGAGAAAGAAAGTGATTGGGTTTTATGTGTTAGTGTTCAGAGAGAGAGAGAGAGATTGGATGCCAGGGGTTTAGAGAGAGAGATAAGGGGTTAGATGTTCAAAAAGAGATAGAGATTGGGGTTCATTGGTTTACGAATAGAGAGATAGAAAAAGAGATATTTGGGGTTAGGGGTTTAGAGAATGAGAGATTTGGGGTTATGGGGTTTAGAGAGAGATAGATAAATTGGTGTTTAGAGGTTTGAGGAGAGAGAGATGGAAAGAGGGATATTGGTGGTTAGGGGTTTAGAGTGAGAGACAATTTAGGGGTTATACATTTCGATACATAGATAATTATTAGGTAGAGAGATAGAGAGGGGGGGTATGCATCTAGAGAGAGAGATTGGATTTTAGGTGATTATAGAGAGAGAGGAAGAGATATATTGGGGGTTACACGTTTAGATAGAGAGTGAGAGAATAAGGTTTAGGGGTTTAGAGAGAGATATATAGAGAGAGGGTGTCAGGGGATAAACAAAGAGAAAGAATGGGGACTATGGGTTTAGATACATACACTCAGAGAGAGAGAGAGAGAGAGTGATAAAAGGTTAGGGTTTTGGTGGAGAGAGAGAGAGAGAGAGAGAGAGAAAGATTATTGTTTAGGGGTTTCGAGAGAGATAGAGAGATTAGTGTTAGGGGTTTAGAGAGAGAGATTGGTGTTTAGGGATTCAGAGAGAGAGAGAGAGAGATAGGAGGTTTGTGGTTTATGGGTAGATAGAGAGAGATTGGGGTTAGGGGTTTAGAGAGAGGGATATTGGGTGTTATAATTTTAAAGTAAGAGAGAGAGAGTGAGAGAGATATCAGTGGTTAGGGGTTTAGAGAGAGATATATTTAGAGGTTACGGGTTTGGAGAGAGAGATAGTGATTAGAGGTTAGGGGTTTATAGATAGAGAGATTGGGGGTTAGGGTTTTATGGAGAGAGATATATTAGGGATTAGGGTTTAGAGAGAGAGAGAGAGATTGAGGGTTAGCCATTTAGAGAGAGATAGAGAAATTGGAGGTTAGCATTTTAGAAAGATACATAGGAATAGAGATATAGGGAGTTAAGTTTTTAGAGAGAGAGAAATTGGCATTAGGGGTTGATAGAGAGAGCAATATTAGGAGTTAGGTGGTTTTTCCAGAGAGATATATTGGGTGTTAGGTGATTAGAGAGAGAGAGAGAGAGAGAGAGAGATTGTGGGTTAGGGGTTGAGAGAGAGAGAGATTGGAGGTTAGGGTTTGAGAGAGAAAGAGAGGGAGAAATTGGGGGCTAATGGTTTAGAGGGAGAGAGATAGATATTGGTGTTTAGGGGTTTAGAAAGCGATAAAGAGATTGGGATTAGGGGTTTCAATTAAGAGAAATAGAAAGAGATAGATTGGTGTTTACGGTTTGAGAGAGAGAGAGAGAGAGGTTAGCAGTTTATGGAGAGAGAGAGAGAGAGAGAGAGAGAGAGAGAGAGATTAGGGGATGGAGATTTTGAGCGAGACATATTTGGAGGTTAGGGGTTTAGAGAGAGAGAGAGAGAGAGGTTTAAAGTTAGGGGTTTAGAGAGATAGAGGTTGGAGAGTAGGGGTTTAAAGAGAGATAGATTAGGGGTTAGGGATTTATCGAGAAGGATATTGGGTATTAATGGTTTAGAGAGAGAGAGATGTTGGGGGATAGGGTCTCAGATAAATTAATGGAGAGGGAGAGATTTGGGGTTAGTGGTTTGGAGAGATAGAGAGATAGGTGGTAAGCATTTTTGAGAGATATGTGGTTAGGGGTTTTGAGAGAGAGAGAGAGAGAGATTGGGGGTCAGGGTTTTAGAGAGAGAGAGAAAGATTGGGAGATAGGGGTTAAGAGAGAGATAGAGAGATGATGTATGGGGGGTTTGAAGAGAGAGATAGTAAGAGAGAGAGAGAGAGATTAGGGGTTAGGGGTTTTGAGAGAGAGTTATTGGGGGTAGGGGATTTAGATAGATAGATAGATAGAGAGAGAGAGATTAGGGGTTAGAAGTTTAGATTGAGACAGAGTTAGAGAGAATGGGGTTTAGGGGTTTTGAGAGAGAGAGAGAGAGAGAGATATTGGTTGTTACAGATGGGGTTAGTTTTCTAGAGAAATATGGAGAGATTGGGGGTTAGGTGTTTAAAGAGAGAGAGAGAAAGAGAGATAATGGTGGTTAAGGGTTTAGAGAGAGAGAGACTGTGGGTTAGGGGTTTAGAGAGATAGCAAGAGAGATAGCGAGAGAGAGAGAGGGTGTTAGTGGTTTAGAGAGGCATAGAGAGTGATTGGGGGTTAGGGGCTTAGATAGATAGATAGGTAGAGAGAGAGAGAGATTGGGGGTTGGTTGTTTAGAGAGAGATAAAGAGATTATGACTTAACGTTTTAAACAGAGAGATAGAAGAGAGAGAATGGTGGTTAGGGGCTTAGAGAGAGAGAGAGAAAGAGAGATAATGCTGGTTAAGGGTTGAGAGAGAGAAATATTGTGAGTTAGGGGTTTAGAGAGATAGCAAGAGAGAGAGAGAAAGAGTGGGTGTTAGTGGTTTATAGAGGCATAGAGAGAGATTGGGGGTTAGGGGCTTAGATAGATAGATAAGTAGAGAGAGAGATAAAGAGATTATGCCTTATGATTTTGAAAGAGAGAGATATAATAGATAGAATGGTGGTTTGGGGTTTAGAGAGAAAGTGAAAGATATGAAAAGATGTATTGGGGGTTAGGGGTTTAGAGAGAGACAGAGAGAGAGGGGGGGGGGTTAGGTGTTTGAAGAGAGATAGAGAGATTGGGGGTTACGGGTTTGAAGATAGAGAGATATATAGAAATACATATATTGTTGGTTAGAGGTTTACAGTGAGAAAGGGAAAGATTGGGTGTTAGGGTTTGAGAGAGAGAGAGAGATTGGGGGTTAGAGGTGTGGTTAGTTGTTTAGAGAGGGATAGAGAGATTGGGAGTTAGAATTTTAGAGAGAGATGAAAGTGAGCGAATGGTGGTTAGGGTTCAGTGAGAGAGGGAAATTGGGGGTTCAGGGTTTAGAGTGAGAGGGAGATAGGAAGAGAGAGATTAGGGGTTAGGGGTTTAGAGAGAGAGAGAGATTGGTGGTTAGGGGTTTAGAGAGAGAGAGAGAGAGAGGGAGAGATTGGTGGTTAGGGGTTTAGAGAGAGAGAGAGAGAAATATTAGGTGTTAGGGTTTTAGTGAGAGAGAGATAGGTTGGGATTAAGGGTTTATAGAGATGGAGAGTTTGAGCATTAATGCTTTATAGAGATAAAGATAGAGCGATTAGGTATTAGGAGTTTAAAGAGAGGGAGATTGGTGGTTAGGGTTTAGAGAGAGAGAGAGAGATTGGGGGTTAAGGGTTAGGGGTTTAGATAGATAGATAGATAGATATAGAGTTTGTGAGAGAGAGAGGAAGGGAGTTATTTGGGGTTAGGGTTTTGAAGATAGGTAGATTGTGGTTTAGAGGCTTAGAGAGAGAGATTGGGGGTTATTCATTTAGAGAGAGAGAGAGAGATATTGGGGGTTAGTGGTTTAGAGAGAGAGAGAGAGAGAGATGTTGGGGGTTAGTTATTTAGAGAGAGATAAAGAGATTGGGGGTTATGGGTTTAGACAGAGATAAAGAGATAGAAAGAGAGAAATTGGTGGCTAGGGGTTTAGAGGGAAATAAGGAGAGAAAGATTAGGTATCATGGTTTCCAGAGAGAGAGAGAATTGGGGGTTAGGGGTTTAGAGAAAGAGAGATAGGGGGTTACATATTTATAGAGGGAAAGACAGAGGCCTTGGCTGTTAGAATTTTAGAGAGAGGGAGATAAAGATAGATTGGGGATTAATGCTTTAGAGAGAGAAAGATAGACAAATTGGGTGTTAGCATTTTAGAGAGAGGGACAAATTTGTGGTTATGGTTAGGGTTTAGAGAGAGAGGGAGAGAGAGAGAGAGAGGCTAGTGGGTTAAGGTTTGAGAGAGAGAGAGAGAGAGAGATTGGGGGTTAGAGGTTTAGATAGAGCTATATATATATATATATAGAGAGAGAGAGAGAGAGAGATTAGGGGTTTAGAGAGAGAGAGAGAGGGATTTGGGTTTAGGGATTTAGAGAGAGAGAGATTGGAGGTTAGGGTTTTAGAGAGATAATTGGGGATTAGTGGTTTAGAGAGAGAGAAAGATATTGGGGGTTTAGGGTTTAGAGAGAGACAAATATATATATAGAGGCAAAGAGTTAGAGAGAGAGAGAGAGCTCATCGGTTAGAGGGTAGAGAGAGAGAGAGAGATCATTGGTTAGAGGTTTATAGAGAGAGAGAGAGATTGGGGGTTAGGGGTTTAGAGAAAGAGAGATATTTGGTGTCAGGGGTTGAGAGAGAGAGAGATAGATTGGGGGTTAGGGGCTATGGGTTTAGAGAGAGAGAGAGAGAGAAATTGGAAGTTAGGGTTTAGAGAGAGATATATTTTGGTCATGCGGGGTTTAGAGAGAGAGAGATAAGGGATTCAGAGTGAGAGAGTTTAGGGGTAAGTGGTTTGGAGAGAGAGAGAGAGAGAGAGAGAGAGAGAGAGAGAGATTGGAGTTTAGGGGTTAGGTTTCAGAGAGAGAGAGATTGGATGCCAGGGGTTTAGAGAGACATATAAGGGGTTCGATGTTCAAAAAGAGAGAGAGATTGGGGTTCATTGGTTTACAGATAGAGAGATAGAAAAAGGGATATTGGGGGTTAAGGGTTTCAAGAATGAGAGATTTGGGGTTATAGGTTTAGAGAGAGATAAAAAGATTGGGGTTTAGGGGTTTGAAGAGAGAGAGATGGATATAGGGATATTGGTGGCTAGGGGTATACATTTAGATGGATATATAATTGTTAGGTAGAGAGAGAGGGGGGGGTATGCATCTAGAGAGAGAGAGTGATTGGAGTTTAGGTGTTTATAAAGAGAGAGGGAGAGAGATATTGAGGGTTACACGATTAGAGAGAGAGTGAGAGAATAAGGTTTAGTTATTTAGAGAGAGATAAATAGACAGAGAGGGTGTTAGGGGATAAAGAAAGAGAATGAATGGGGGCTATGGGTTTAGATACATACATTCAAAGAGAGATAGAGAGAGAGAGAGATTGGGGGTTATGGGGCTAGAGAGAGAGAGAGTGATAAGAGGTTAGGGTTTTGGGGGGAGAGAGAGAGAGAGAGATTAGTGTTAGGGGTTTAGAGGGAAATATTGGTGTTTAGAGATTTAGAGAGAGAGAGAGAGAGAGAGATTGGAGGTTAGAGGTTTATGGGTAGATAGAGAGAGATTAGGGGTTAGGGGTTTAGAGAGAGATATATTGGGGGTTATTATTTCAATGGAAAAGAGAGAGAGTGAGAGAGATATCATGGGTTAGGGGTTTAGAGAGAGAGAGATATTTGGAGGTTACGGATTTAGAGAGAGAGAGAGAGAGTGATTAGAGGTTAGGGGTCTATATAGAGAGATATTGGGGCTTAGGGTTTTATGGAGAGAGATATTGGGGCTTAGGGTTTAGAAAGAGAGAGAGAGAGTTTGTGGGTTAGGGGCTCAAATAGATATATGGGGATGGAGAGAGAGAGAGAGATTCTGGGTTGGTTGTTTAGAGAGATTGGTGGTTTAAAGGGGTTTAGAGAGAGAGAGGAATGGTGGTTAGGGTCTTAGAGAGAGAGAGGGATATTGAGGGTTTTGAGTTTAGAGAGAGAGAGATAGGAATAGAGAGATTGGTGGTTAGGGGTTTAGAGATAGAGAGATAGGGGTTTAACAAGACATAGAGAGGTTTGGGGCTAAGATTTTAGAGAGAGAGAGAGAAAGAGAGAGAGAGGTAAAAAGAGAGAGCTTGTTGGTTAGGGGTTTAGAAAAAGAGAGAGGGAAATATTGGGCATCAGGGTTTTAGAGAGAGAGAGATTGGGGGTTAGCGGTGGGGTTAGTTGTTTAGAGAGAGATAGATATATTGGGAGTTAGGGGTTGAGAGAGAGAGAGAGAGAGAGAGTGGCTAATGTAAGTATGGTTTAGAGGAGGTTAAATTTATAATTACGAAGGCAAGAAATCCTAACTCCTAGGTTGCTTGAAATAGAGTGTCAACAAAGGGGGGTCCCTTGTTAGGCCACTTTAAAAACCTTGTATACATGGTCGACCACCCAACTTGGGGCGTACTGGGAGGGCTTCTCTGGGAGTTACCTCCTTCCACCTATTATTAGCGCAACGACGTCCCAGTTTCCAGCTACAACAAAGGCACATGTGTCAAGATACCGAGTTAAGAAATTGTTTCCAGGCAATTTCCCAAAATGGTCCTTTGAAAACACTCTATACAAGACTTTCAATAAAAGCCCTATGGTCAATGTACTAAATGTAAACAATATAAAAAATATATAGAATTTAATATTCATAAAAAAATATTTTCTACTATGTTATTCTCATTTAAATATTCCAACTAAATTTTTATATATATAACCATGGAAAAAACATTGAAAAACAATTTACCAAAAGTAAGCAAGATAGCAATTTATAATTCAACAAAGCTTTAAACTAAGAACGATTAACTTAACTCTAACCTATTTCAACAAACTACTTGAAATCTAAACTATTTCAACAAACTCTTAATTATTAATCCTAACTATTTTAGTATGAAAAAAAAACTAAATTATTAAGATTAACATTGACAAAAAGTAGAACAAGTGTCCATGCACAACATCATAGTACTAATTACAAGAAAATATACATTTCACATCTCTTAAAATTTTATACAAGAAAATAATATGGAAAATTAAATGTTCATTTTTAAAATACTACAAGAAAATTATGAAAATCTTACAATGCTTAATAAAAATATGAAAAATTAGCCAAATTAAAATAAAAACAAAATTTATTTTTTAATTTTTAATTACCTTTAACCCTTTAACCATTCATTTAGATTATAAAGAGAAGACCGCCCAATCATAAAGCAAGAATCAAAACTCATTGCCCAACCCTTTATACCTTTATAAAAAAAATAAACAATAATTTAAAAATTATTATGCTTCTAAGTTTTATATCATGATCATTCTAAGTTTATTGTCCGAGACCTCGATATACATAAATAAGAAAAGAAAATGATGCAGGTTTTGTTTTAGTGAAATCAACCTATTGAAAACAACCCGCGCTATTTGCATCCCATCCCATCATGGAGAGAAAGACACTTTAGTGTTTAAATGGCAAGAGTTCTGAAAAGATTATAAAGCAATTTTATAATTTAAGATATAGTTTATCAAACTGAGAATAGGTTAAACTTGGAGCTAATAAATTGAGAACAATAATAGAAGCAATAAAATAATTTAATGAAAGAAATAAAGACAATTATATACTGATCACAATGTGAAATGTAAATGTAATGTTTTATTGGAGGACAAAATTGGAAGGGAATAGAACCAGTAACATGGATAGTTGGATATACGGATAAGATGAACTTATCGAAAAGAATTGAAGGCAAAATATTTTTTTCTATTTAACTGTTCGATCCCGTGATTTAATAATTATTTTCATGGATGCCTTTTGCAATATTTTGAATTTTTGGATCCCTTCGAACCAAGGTCAATATGGGAAACCATTATAATTAAAACAGAATGAAAGTTACGGCCTATATGGGAAACCATTATAATTAAAACAGAATGAAAGTTTGTCGAAAGAATCATTGCGGTAAGTGATTTGTGCAAAAATTAATGGAAAAAAGGAGCCTCCAATAGATTGAACTGTCACTCTACCGAGAATCGAATTTAGAATCGGACCTATGACGTTGACGCTGCCACAAATACAATTTAATAATGCTGAGATGAATAACGCTTAGCTTTATTCAAAACGCCTTTTTAATCAGTGATTTTTACACCGTAACAAATTAGACTCTAAATGTGTAAATTACAGTAAAAATTTCTAAAAAAACAGATATTTGGCAATAATTAATCATTTCTTTTTAGGAAAATAAATGGTTACTATACTAAAATAATTAATCATTTCTTTTTAGGAAAATAAATGGTTGGGAAAGGCATAGATCCTAGGTTGGCGAGTTCAAGTTTTCAGATCACTGGCCGGTCTACTTTCAGATTGACACTACTTTCTGTAAAAATAAATCATCCATTCAAGTTCAACTGTACTTGGTTGAGTAATGAAGATTTTTGCAGTGTTATTAAGGATTTCTGGATAAAATATAGCAATGAGTCTGATTTGAACCCGATAGATGATTTTGTCCAAAAATTGAGTAACTCAAAGGTATTTGCACAAAGTGGATTAAACAGAAAGAAAACTGATCTTTCGGAACTCATCTCACTAGAGGAACAATTACAGGCTTTACACAACAGGAATATTGATGAAGGGTTAGAGGAAGAGTAATTTGATATTGTTAAACCCATTGAAAGGAAAAAAGACAATTTGTTGACTCAGGAAACTAGACAATGGAGACTCAAAATTCATGCCATATGGATCAGTCATGGTGATGGTAACACAAATTTTGTTCATTCATATTCTTCACATAGAAGAAATATGAATGCTATTTGGGATCTTAATCACGATCTGGGGAATATGATTATTGGTCAAGATGCACTTCATAATGCTGCTCATGAGTTTTTTGGTAAGTTATATTTTGATACTGGTCAGAGTGACTTATTACATCAAATAAATGTTTCAAGACTTTATCTTTCCTTCTTAATGGAGCATGATGCTGAAGCTTTAGGGAAAGAAGTTACTCTTGATGAAGTCGAACTTGCTCTTAAATGTTTTGTCGAGGATAAAAGCCTCGGCCCTGATGGCTGGACTGTTTAGCTATTCTTAAAATTTTTTGATATTATGGGGGCCGATATATTAAAGATGGTGGAATTCTCTCACTTTGAGGGTTACATTTCTGGAGGGCTCAATTCAACTTTTCTCACACTTATCCCAAAGAAAGGAAAGCCTTCTACATTTGGAGATTTTCAACCAATTACATTATGTAATTTGGCATACAAGTTGATATCTAAGATTATCTCAAACTGTTTGAAACCAATTTTATATGTCCATATCTCTGCCGAACAATAAATGGTTTCTTAAAAGATCGCCAGATTCTCGACACCATTGGAATTACTCAAGAAATTATGCATACTGCCAAATTGAAGAAGATGAAGGCCATGGTTCTCAAGATGGATCTTCCGAAAGCATATGATAGAGTTGACTGGTCTTTTTTAAGGCTGGTAATTATCTAGATTGGTATGCCTCCATTAGTCATTCGGTGGATTATGGCATGTGTTGCCTCTGCAAGTATCGCTGTGCTTATCAATGGAGCTCCCTCTAGTTTTTTCAGCATGTCTAGGGGGATCCTCCAGGGGTGTCCTCTTTCACCTTTGCTATTGTTGTTAATTATCGAAGGACTCAGCAGAATGATCAATGTTGAAAAAGTTGATGGGACTATTTCAGGAATCAAACTCACTCAGGAGTTGGTTTTCACTCATGTCTTATTTGTTGATGATGTTTTACTTGCTGGTTTGGATACTGATATGGAGTGGCATAAGTTTATGGACAACATCACTAATTTCAGTGCGGCTTCAGGCATGAAGGTAAGTGTTAGAAAATACTGTATTTATCATTTTAGACTTTCAGAATAGCGGATTGAAGCATAAAAAAGCTTCATGCCTTATAAATTTCAACAAATGGAAGAAGGGTTTATGTATCTTGGCTATTTTCTGAAGCCAAACGGATATAGGATTAATGACTGGTTGTGGCTTTTCAGAAAGGTTGAGCAAAGGATTTCCCACTGGACTTTTAGAATGTTGATTATTGGTGGTTGGTTGATCTTGGTAAAGTCTATTCTCACCGGCATCCCAGTCTATTGGCTTTCGGTTCATCAAATTCCTATGTCTATTCTATCCAAATTAAAAAGGTTATATTTCAATCTCGTATGGACTGGTGGTTCCGACCGTAGCAAACTGGTCTTGACTAAATGGGAATCTATTGCGCTCCCTACTTGTCATGGTGGATGGGGCATTCGTGATCTTTCATACTTCAGTATTGCTTTGAGAATGAAAAGTTTCTATAGATCTCTTTTCAGATCCACTTTTTGGTTGAGGGTGATTTATGTCAAATATTTGAATGGTAATGTTATTCGCTCGCTTCGAAACCCTCTGAAGAAAATCTCTGGTGCGTCCATGATTTGGATTGGATTTTTAAAAATTTATAATTGGATGGTTAAGGATCTAGCATGGAATGTTGGTAATGGCCAAGACATTTTGGTTGGCATTGATCCAATCCTTGGATTGGAGGATGGTTTTAGACTGTCTGATGAGATTCTTTACACACTCCATCATTTTGATTATAAAACTCTTAATAAGATAAGGAATACGAACCACCATATGAATAAAAATTATTGGTTGAGTTCATTGGAGCTGGGGTTTGAAGATGATATTGCTTCTGAATGGAATCTTTTTGTTAAGAGATTAAATGAGATTGGCTGCAGACTATCTTCTGATAGTGATCAGGTGATGTGGCTAAACAACAACAAATTTGGTACTGTCATGGCTCAAGGTGTCATCAACACTCAGTGCATTTTCCTTGCAAATTGGTTGTTTAAGGCCCCGTGGAATTGGAAAATTCCATTAAAAATTAAATGCTTCATGTGGCGTGCCTTGAGGAGTGAACTCATAACATGGGATAATTTGGTCAAAAGAGGATGGGAGGGCCCGAATATATGCTATCTTTGTTTTCGCATGTCTGAATCTATCAACCATATTATTGTTGACTGCATGTTTGCTAGGGAACTTTGGCATTCGCTTCTGCATTATTATAAATTGAATATACAGTGGGGTGTAGCTTCTCTTGCTTAGAGTACACTTGAATGGTACAGGTCTACATATACGCTCCCCTTCTTTCTTGCTGTGACTGCTTGGGTAGTATGGAAGATGTGAAACCTAGATATCTTTGAGGATCGACATCCGATTATTGATTGGACTCTCAATTGTGTTGTCAAGATGCTTTCGGAGCAGTGCTTTGATTGTAATAAGGTGAGAACTAAAAAGGTTACCACTTTCTGTTCTCCACAACATAAATCTGTGATCTTTTTTGATGGTGCAGCTACTGGTGGGAAATCTACCTCTAGTGGGGTCATTTTCGTTAATACAAATCATTACTTTACTTTGAAATTGAATTGCGGACATGGCACCAATATGAAAGCTGAGATCCTTGGTCTATGGTGTGTCCTCATGGTTACATTTTATTTTGGACTATCCGATGTGGCGATCTTTGGAGATTCCAGAGTGACCATCAAATGGGCTCGAGGTGAATATGATATGAACAATATACCTCTTTATCATTGGTGTAGCCAGATAAAAGACTTATGAGCATATTACATTAGAACACATCTACAGGCAGTTTAATTCCATGGCCGACACTCTCTCCAAGGAAGCTTATTCTGGAGATGAAGGTGTTATCTGTTGGGAGGAGCACTTTGATTCTATGCTGATAGATTCTGGGTTGGTCCAGATCTATGATATCTGATAGGATTACCTTTTTTTATTTCCCTTCTTTGATAATTGATGAATGATAAGTTCAAAATTTTTGAAGGTTTTTTGGGATAGGAATATAATCTCAGAAGAATGTCAAAATTGTAAAGGGTATACAATTTCTTTCTCGTTGTATGATAAGTCTATTACTTGGACTTATGCTCATTTTTACTATTTGATTCATATATGAATAGCGATAGTTTAGTTTTTTTTGCTGAAAAAAAAGAATATGGTGTTAAAGCATGTAATGTCCTTATTTAAGTCTTAGTGTTTTAATTTATTTATTTTATTTTTTTACATATCATTAAAATTAATAAAGAAAGGGACCTCGTTTCAAACTAAGAGCAAATTTTATGTTATTAACGTGACAATATTCATATTAAAAAAGTTGGCAACATTGTTTACTTAACTTCTAACTTAACAACCCCATTTTTGTTTATGTAGGTATTCTCTGTAAAGCTTAATCTTATAGCCTACCAGGGTTAATCATTCCAAAATGAAAATTATTTATTCATATAACCTTACCATGGTTTAATTAGTCTTATTTCCTTTGATGTTCCCTTCATCGTTTGCTATTACAAACCCTAATGAATTTTTGTTTTGTAACAGCTGTTTCATAGTTCCGAAGACTGCTCATTATTGAAATACCCCTATCAAGAAGGTTTTCATTAGAGATAAAAAAAAAGGATTAAGAGTTCCAAACTTGGTAATTAGCCCCGATCCTAGCATTACTAACCCTTGAACCTTTTCCTTCGGTTTACCTAGTTGAATTAAGCATAGCATCAATTACTTGATGTAAGTAAAAGGTAGAATTACAAGTACCTGACCATAAGTTACCTTGTTACATAAAGTGATTTACAGTCCCACATTTCTTTTGGACATAGGAAAGAAAGGGGTTTATATTACCCTTCTCAGTTTTGTAAACAAAATAATGAAATTTAGTTACAAATTGTTGTTTGGTTCAAATGTCTCCTTCGATTTGTATTTGATTCTTCCCATTTTGTTTGAACCCTAAAGTTTGACTTCCCTATATTTAAGGGACGTTGCCTAAGTTATATTTACATTCTTTTATGACTGCAACCACCACAAATCCTATAATCGTGGCCCCTTGAAGATTAAGTTCATGTTTGTATTCAGATAAGTTGCTTAATTAGTTTAACAAGACTTATACTTGTTATGTTTATCGTTTACTCAAATGTTAATGGTATGGAAATTCTTAAAACCAAGCGAGGGTGATTCTAATTAATTCACGAAGAGTGTTGGTAGAAATTTTTATGCATGTGGGTAATATACTATACTTGTTTGTAGTTATTCCTCATGCACACGCTATGAATAACTTCCTCGGGTTTGACCTTGGTTAGGGGTTTTATTTAACACATATATCCCAGAATATGAAGAGTAGGGCTTAAGTTTAACCTCATTGGTTCCTGATAATTCCTTAGGGTTAACAACACATGGTTATATTAAATTTCAAGTTTACAGAAGTTTTCATATTTTTGGGTTTTAATATTAGTGTAAGATATATAAAGTGGATCTTAAAAACTATTTTTCACGTATTCAAGAACCATTGACTACCTTTCCAACAAAATGAACAGGGTTAATTCATTCACGTTTATATATATAATGAATTTTTCCATACTATACTAACACTATCTTAACAATGGTAAATGACACTTGAAAACATTACAAGAGTGGGTTAGTCAACTCTAATCTTGAGATAAAGACCAAAACTTATTTGTAGATAAACCAATGATACTGAGTATTGAGCATCCTCTCTCCACCCAACCTTAGGATCTAGAAGCCAATATGACCTTGAAGTATCCACCCCCTTACCCATAACTCAAACTTAACTTGTCGATCAGTCCTCTTCAAGTTCCACCAAATTGTCCAAGAAGGGTTACTAAAAAGAACATGGAAGCTCAAACATTATAGATCCTAGGAGATCTGATCTTTCCTTTTGAGCATGATAGCTCAATATACAGAGCCTGAGAGATCTAAAGTATTTCTTTATCTCCAAGCCTAGTATATTAATTATTGTAGATCCTGAATGCTCTCTTCTTCTGTGAATTAGGGGGGTGTTTTTCCGCCTCGGGCATGCCTTTTATTTTCCTAGGACCTTCTTGGCTAGTAACTACTTTGCCCACATTTGGCCACTTGTCCCCTTAGGGATGAGTAGAATATCACGAATTAACTTAAATGCGATTTCTATCAATTCAGTGCAACACTGCTCACACTCATACAATAATTTAATTGAAATCATTGAATAGTTATTTATTTACATTGTTGTTTGAAGTCATCAAAGTCATAAACTTTATCATGGAAACTACCATCATTTACATCCCCATCTCAGTATTTCAATCTTTAACTGGGGGTATTACAATCCTCCTCCCTAAATACTTTCGCCATCCTCAATGAAATTTAATCAACATCTTCTGATTGGAATAGGAAAGGATATGCTTGTCTCATATAATATTCTCTTTCCCACATGGATTCTTCCATAGCGTAATGCTCCCATTTTACATTAACTTGAGTGATTGCCTGCTTCCGACGCATTATTTCTCTGTTGTTTATGATAAGTACTGGTTCTATAAGAACCTCTCCTTCTGGTTCCACCTAGAGCACATCCTATTCAATAACATGAGTTTCGTTAGAGATATATTTTTATAACAGAGATACATGAAAAACATCATGAATTCTAATATGAGGGGGTAGTGCTAGTTGATATGCAATTGGTCCCACTCAAGCGAAAATTTCAAAGGAACCCACAAATCTAAGTTCAAGCTTGGTGTAAGTTTTGGTTCTTAAAGAGTTTATTTTTAGTTTCACTATTTTCAGTTTCTTAAAGGAAAAGAACTAGATCACATACTAGTTATGTTGCCCTACTCTGTGATATTATGAACAAAGAACCTTCCAGTTATGAAGAAGCAACGGAAAAGAAAGAACTGAAGGATGCCATGGTCGAGGAATACCAGTCGATCATGAAGAATGATGTTTGGGATGTATTCCCAAGACCTGAAGGGAAGTCGGTTGTAACTTCCAAATGGATCTACAAGATCAAGCATGCTGTAGATGGCAGCATAGAAAAGTACAAAGTGAGATTTGTAGCTCGTGGATTCTCTCAAGAAAGAGGGTATAGACTATGAAGAGACTTTTTCTCCTGTAGCCAGGTACACTTCCATCAGATCAGTACTTTCCCTGGATGTAGTGATGAAATGGAAGATACACCAGATGGATGTCAAGACTATTTTCTTTAATGGTGTAGTCGAGGAGGAAGTGTATGTGGAGCAACCACTTGGTTTTGAGACACATGGCATGGAGTCATATGTGTGCAGGTTGAAGAAAGCCTTGTATGGCTTGAAGCAAGCTCCTAGATCTTGGTGTGGGAGGATAGATAGATTTCTATCCAGTTTGGGCTTTACCAAGAGTAAAGCAGATTCCAACCTTTACTACAAGGTTGAGGAAGGCAATACTGTGATACTAATTTTGTATGTGGATGACATGTTTGTAACAGGAGAGGATGGATTGATTGCTAATACCAAGAGGAATCTTGCTGCCGAGTTCGAGATGAAGGACTTGGGGATGATTCACTATTTTCTAGGCATGGAGGTGTGGTAGAGTGCAGATGGGATATTCCTTGGACAAGGGAAGTATGCAGTAGAGATCCTGAAGAGGTTCGGAATGATGGACTGCAAGGCCATAGACACACCTGTGGCATCGAACCTGAAGCTTCTCTGTGATGCTTCATCTGATCCAGTTGATGTCACTGTGTATCGTCAGATGATTGGGTCCTTGATGTACCTGATGAACACTAGACCAGATATTTGCTTTGCAGTGAACACATTGAGCCAGTTCCTGATGGATCCCAGAGGTGTTCACCTAGTTGTTGTAAAGCATATTCTGAGGTACTTGAAGGGTACAATTGATTATGGGCTCAGGTATGATGAGAATCAAAAGTTTAACCTGTAGGGTTATGTTGGTTCAGATTGGGCAGGCAGTGCTGCAGATAGGAAGAGCACTTCTGGGTGTTGCTTCAGTATGGGATCAGGTGTGATCTCATCGTTGTAGCTTGTTCGGCTAGTTGTGAGGTAGTATGGCTGAGGAATATATTGTCAGAGTTATTTGATCTCACGTTGGAGGCTACTGGTATCTTTTGTGACAACCAAAGTTGTGTGAAGCTATCTGAGAACCCAGTGTTCCATGACAAGTCGAAGCACATTGAGATCAAATATCACTATATCAGGGATATGGTGCAGAGAGGAGCAATTAAGCTCCTGTATGTTGCGATGGATGAGCAGGTTGCAGATGTGCTGACAAAACCACTAGCCATAATGAAGTTTGAATACTTCAGAGAGAGGCTTGGTGTTCTTCATATTGACGACACTTCGAGGAAGAAGTGATGGACACATTTGTAGGAGCCATTCCAAGCATGGTGAGAGGAGGATCCTTCCCATGGCTATGGATGTAAGCGTTGGATGATGAGAATCAGGATGATACTCTAGTTACTGCTCTATATATGCATCATGTTGGATGCTTTGATCAGTTTGATCATGTATTTGTATATGCATCATGTTGGATGCTTTGATCAGTGTGATCATATATTTGTATATGCATCATGTTGGATATGATCAATTGGATCATGTATTTTTATATGCATCATGTTGGATGCTTGATATGATCAGGTGGATCATGTATTTATGTACCAGGTGGATACATTGTATGATCGGGTGGATGCATTGTATGATTAGGTAGATCATGTACTTATATATGTATCAGGTGGATGCATTTTATGATCAGGTAGATCATGTATGATGATATGTATTAGGTAGATACTTTGTATGCATCAGGATGATGCTATATTGGTGATCAGGATGATCACGGATGACAAGCTTTAGGATGTTGCTCCAGATGATATGCGTAAGGTTGATGCTATGATGATGATCAGGATGATCACATATGACGAGCTTCAGAATGTTGCTCCAGATGATATGCATCAGGTTGATGCTATGATTATGGTTAGGGTGATCACAGATGATGAGCTTCAGGATGTTGCTCCAGATGATATGCATCAGGTTGATGCTATGACGATGATCAGGTTGATCATGTGATGATGTACATCAGGATGATGTATGGTGAGTATCAGGTTGATACTTTCTGGTTGTGGATAGGTTGTGTAGGTAGCATAGAAAAGGTCCTTTAAAATCCGTACAAGTAGAGCGGTGTGCTCGTAACAGCCTGGGATGCTCTATCGAGATCCAAACAGGTAGAGCGATTTGCTCGTAGCATCCTGGGATGCTTTGATTAGGTTTTGCTACAGTTTCGCATAGAAAAGATCCTTTAAAATTCAGACAGGTAGAGCGGTGTGCTCGTAACATCCTGGGATGCTCTATCGAGATCTAGACATGTAGAGCAGTGTTCTCGTAACATCCTGGGATGCTCTAAGTAGGTTTTGCGAAAGTTCACATAGAAAAGATCCTTTAAAATCTGGATAGGTAGAGCGGTGTGCTCGTAACAGCCTGGGATGCTCTATCGAGATCCATACAGGTAGAGAGGTTTGCTCGTAACATCCTGGGATGCTCTGAGTAGGTTTTGTGAAGGTCAACATATAAAAGATATTGGGAGATACGATAAGTTGAGCAGTAAGCTCGTAGTCAGTCCTGGGATGCTCTTTCGAGGTTTTCTTGACGCATGTAATAAGTCCTGAGGATTCCACAGTATGGCCAGCAATGATGAAGACCTATAGGTGGTGGGCCTACATCCAGTATGAAAAAGGACTGGCTCTGTAGAACTTCCTATGACTAGTAGATTGGAGATTGATTGAGATAGCAGTAGCAGTGACGATGACGATGATTCGCTGATGATGATCTAGAGAAGAAGACTTGTGCTAGCAGATCTGTGTCAAGAAGTACCTTCCTAGTTAAGAGGGAGTGTTGATGTAATTGTAACTTCAGAATGTATTTCACCTATGTATATTGTACTCCTATAGATATGTTATTATTCCTCTATACGAAAGTGTCGTCATTTGTATTGACAAGTGTTGCAACTTGCATGTGATGGGTTATTACACCACCAAGTGTGGGGTTGGATTGGATTAATATAACCACGTGTTATTAGACTGAGTTAGACAAGTCGGCCCTACTAGGTTATTAGGCAAGACAGGTCATGAATAAATAGAGTGCGAGAGGCACTCTATTTGATCATCTCATTATTCACTTCTAAACTACTTAGAAAGTGGTCCACTGGTGGAGGAGGAGGTTCAGCTGCTAGGAGGACTATCTCTGTGTACTTTGGTTGTATCATTGCTCTATCTATCTCTGAGGAAGTTGTGGGGTTTTTCACCTTTATGGTTTTCCCCAGTGAAACTCTATGTGTCTATTGTCTAATGTGATTGCTTGGTGTGATTGATATGCATTGTTATAGCTGATATGTTGTACATGTTATTATCTTAGTAAAGATCCTAGAGTATGTTGAATTACTGCTAAAAAATTAACAGAAACTAGTTAGGAACTCTTCTATCACGCTTCGTAAACATTAACGATCTTACCTATAATATGCGAAAGGAATGATTCAAATTCTTTAGCATGGATGCTAAGTAAGCCTTGGGGTACCCTTAGGACCCCTTTCATCATCAATACAAGAACAACAGTTACAACTTATAAACATTATATCGACTGAACATTGACATAAGTCATATAAAAATGTAGCTGAGATGAGAAGAACATTCAATAGCATCGAAATGTAGATATTAATTATCATGTCACAAACAATAAATTTATGATCATTACAAACATTTAGTACAGCAAGACGACATAGAAGCATTTATTATAATTCTGCACAGTTAATATATGCATTAAAAACTATGTTGAAAAATTTTAAATTTTTGTGAAATTTTGAGATTTTACATGTGGTATCAGAGCGCGAGTTCAAACTCTAGGCTTGAAATAGATTCACATGTGCAAAACAGAAAATAAAACAGAAAACTTAGTTACTGACTTTATTTAAATTTTGTATCTGTACATAATAGTTTTACATTTAAATTGCAGGTATGGATATACCGGAGGAATCAGCAGAGGACAGATCTCCTCAACATAATGAACACAATAATAATGCACATAATAATGGTAATGAAGGAATTTACGTAGAATTAAATAATCAATCTTCTGAACTACTACGTACTGTAAAAGATTTAAAATATGAAATAAGGACTGTTAAACAAGAGAATGAACAAATTATGAAGGCACATGATGAGTTAAATCAGATTTTAATGGAGAAATACCATAACGAGGAAAGAGGAAGGAAATCAAAAGTAAATTCCAATTCCAGTACAATGTCTCACAAACATAAGAGTAAGAAAGAAAAGAATGGTAAAAATAATAATTACTCTTCATCTGAATCTTATCAAAGTAATTATAATTCTGTTCATGACAGCAGTGACAGTGATTATTGTTCTAAGAAGAGGAAGCATAAGCATCATGAACAAATCACATGAGAGTTTAAAAAGATTAAGTCACCAACCTTTAATGGCAAAACTAAAAAGGGTGAGACAGCTGAAGCATGGCTGTCTGGAATGAAGAAATAATTTCATATTTACGATTACTCTTCTCAGTTAAAAGCCAAGATGGCTATTTACAATCTGACCGAAAAGGAAGATATTTGGTGGTAGGATCTTAAAAGAACTAAGAACATAAAAGAAAGAAACATAACCTGGAGTATGTTTAAAAATTTATTTAAGAAAAAGTTTCTATCAGAACAGTACTATGAAGATAAATCTAAGGAATTTTATGATTTAATACTGGGTAGTATGAGTATGAAGGAGTTGTGCAGCAAGTTTCTTTAGTTTACTAAGGTATGTACCTTACATGGTCGACGAGAAGCCTAAGGTACAAAGGTTTCTAAGTTGTCTACCTTTCAACATAAAAGATAGGATCGAGTATGATAACCCTTCCACCTTGGAAGAGGCTATGAGGAAAGCTAATTTTTGTTTTGATCAAAATAGAAAAAGAGAAGGAATATCTGGTTGGAGAAGTAACAAGCCTAATCATTTTGAGCATAAAAAGAAAAGCATTAATCATCATTCTGGAAATTTTAAGAAAAGATTTATAATAACATAAATTTTCCAAGTAATAATTATAAGAGTAATGCACCACATAATTTTACTGCTGCAAGGAATGTGCCTAATAATAAAAACAATAGTAATAATAACAACAATAGGTATGCTGATAAGAAAGCACCTCTGAAGTGTTATGATTACGGTGGACCCCATACTAGAGCTCAATGCCCATGCAACAGAAAGACAATCAACAACATTCACACTATACAAGCAGAGCCTACAGTTTGAGATGTAGCAAGAGAGTTGCCCAGAATAAATGCAGCGCTGGATAATCGTCAAGCAGATCATCAAACGTCTATGGTTGAAATCGAAGGTATGATACACAACAAATCTATTTCCATTCTAATAGATCTAGGTGCCAGTTTGAGTTACATTTCACCTAAAATAGTGAAAAGTTGCAAGTTAAAGATGGATAAATTTGATAATTCATGGTTAGTTCAGCTAACAACAGGCATTAAAAGAACAGTTACAGACTTTGTCAAAAGTTGTGATGTATTTATGAGTTAGCTGAAAACACAAGTTAATCTGAATGTTTTACCCTTAGGGTCATATGACTTGTTGATTGGAATGGACTAGCTTGAACAACATAGATTAGTGCTTAATTGTTATCAGAAATCTTTTACTTATTTGAATAGTGAAGGCAAAATTGAAATAGTAAAGGGGATTCATAGGAAGATTCTTTAAGACACATTTCTACTTTACAAGTTAAGAGGGCTGCAAGAAAGGGCTGTAAAATGTTTGCTGTTAATGTTATTAATGATGACTGTTCAACTAAACAAGATAAGTTAAAACTGGAGGATATACCCATCCTTAGGGACTTTTCTAATGTGTTCCCGGAAGAGATTCCAGGACTACCTCCAAAAAGGGAACTTTATTTCACCATTGAGTTAGTACCGGGTGCGGTACCAAACTCAAAGGATCCCTACAGAATGAATATTCTGGAACTGAATGAACTAAAATCTCAACTAAAGGAATTAATAGATAAAAACTACATAAGGCCAAGTGTGTCTCCTTGGGGAGCGCTAGTTATTTTTGTTTAAAAGAAGGATGGAACCATGCGACTATGCATAGATTACCATCAACTTAATAAAATGACAATTAAAAATTGATATCTCTTGTCCCGCATTGACAATCTATTTGATCAAGTACGCGGACCAGAGATATTCACTAAAATTGATTTAAGGTCTGGATATCATCAAGTTAGAATAAAAGACAAAGACATATTCAAAATTGCTTTCAGAATGTGATACGGGCACTGCGAGTTCTTAGTTATGCCTTTTGGGATAATTAACGCACCGATAATGTTCACATGTTTAATGAACAACGTTTTGCATAAGTACTTGGATAAGTTTGTAGTTGTGTTCATTGATGGTATTCTAATTTACTCAAAAGCTAAAGAAGAGCATGACGAACATTTAAGAATAATTTTGCAAGTGTTAAGAGAACATCATCTTTATGCTAAGTTCAGCAAATGTGACTTTTATAAAGATAAAATATAGTACCTAGGTCACATAGTCTCTAAAGACGGAATTTTTGTCGACCCTGATAAGATAAAAGCAATTAACGAGTGGCCTGTTCCTAAAGACGTAACTGACGTTCGGTCATTTATGGGGATAACAGGTTACTACAGAAAGTTTATTGAAGGGTTCTCACGAATTGCAAATCCCATCAGTTCTTTCCAGAAGAAGGGTAAGAAATTTGTATGGGATAAAAAATGCCAAGAAAGTTTTAATAAGTTAAAAGAGTTATTAACAACCACACCCATTTTAAAAATTGTTGATCCTAACAAAGACTTCGTTGTATGCACTGATGCATGCAACAATGGACTTGGTGGGGTCTTAACTCAAGAAGGTCATGATATTGCTTTCGAGTCTAGAAGGTTAAAGATCCACGAAAAGAATTATGCAACTTACGATCTTGAGTTGACAGCCGTGATACATGCACTAAAGATGTGGCGCCATCACTTGATTGGAAGAAATTTTGTACTAATGATAGATAATAAGGGTTTAAAATACTTGTTGGATCAAACAAATCTAAACGCAAGGCAAGCTTTCCTTAGTGAGTATGATTTTGAAATTCCACAATTTAAGGGTAAAGAAAACAAAGTTGTTGATTCCTTCAGCAGAAATGCCAGATTAAGTTTTGTGGTAGCAATCAACATGTTTAAGACAGATCTGGAAAATCCAACATAAGAAGGAATTAAGCAAGATGAAAATTATCAAAAATTGCATGATAAGGTTGTTTCAAATTTATGTGAAAATTTAATAACAGATTATAGCATTAATGAAAAGGGATTAATGACTTATAAAAACAGAATTTATATACCTAATGTGTCAAAAGTTAAGCTATTGATTTTGGATGAAGTTTATAAGAGTCCTTATTCAGGACATCCAGGTTATCATAAAATGATAACTATGTTAAGGAAGGATTATTTTTGGCCCAACATGAAGAACGAATTAGATGAATACATAGCTAGGTGTTTTGAATGTCAGACCATTAAGGTTGAACATCAACATCCAACTGGCCTATTGCAGCCATTGCCAATTCCATAATGGAAATGGGAGATTAAAAGTATTGATTTTATTACAGGTTTACCTAAGAATCAGAAATAGAATGATTCAATAATGGTTGTTGTGGATAAACTTAGTAAATCTTCTAATTTTATTCCTGTTAAGACTACATTCAAAGCCGCTAACATTGCAAATGTGTTCATGAGACAAATCTTTCGCTTACACGGAATTCCAAAGGTAATTATTTCTGATCGAGACTCCAAGTTCATTGGAAATTAGAAGACATGTTACGAATGTATGTTAAAGATCAACCAACTAAGTGGGAAGATTATTTGCATTTAGCTGAATTTGCATACAATAATCATTATCAAGCATATGCTAGACTTAGTCCATTTGAGATTTTATATGGAAGAAAATGCTGTACTCCTATTTCTTGGGATAACCCTGTGGACAAATTAATGTTAGGAACAGATTTGTTAAAATAAATGGAGCTAACCGTGAAACAGGTTCAAGGCAACTTAAAAGTTGCACAAGATTGACAAAAAAGTTATGCAGATCTGAAACACACTAAAAGAGAATTTCAGGTTGGAAACCATGTTTTTATAAAGGTAAAACCCAAGAAAAGTTCTTTAAAGCTTGGGATTTGTGCTAAACTAGCACCAAGGTACTGTGGACCATTTGAAGTCCTATCAAGGATTGGACCTGTTGCATATCAGTTGGATTTGCCATCTAATTTAAGAATCCATAATGTCTTTCACATTTCTTTTCTAAAGAAGTATGTGCACGATGCTACTCATGTGCTGAATTGGAATGACATATAGGTGGAACCCGAATGAGATTTTCAGGTGGAACCGGACTGTATTCTCGACAGGAGGGAAATTATGCTTCAGAATCGTACCATAGGGTAGGTAAAGGTGCAATGGAAGCACCTTAGCCCCGATGAAGCAACCCGGGAATTGGAAAGTAAAATGTGGGCAACATATCCAGTTCTGTTCTAGGGAGGCTCTAATGAAGAATAAGCAACATCAAGGATGATGTTGGGCTTAAGTGGCGGTGTTTGTAACCCTTTTGCTGAAAAAACATTTTATGTTGGAAACATTATCTTAACTTTTATTGTAAAGTTTTATATTGGACAAGTGTGCAAGGATGACTGTAATTTGCATAATATTTTATTATTAAATAAATTAAATAGGAGACAAACACCTAAGGGGACTGTTGAAAGAGTGTTTACTGACCCACTAGGTGGAATGGAATCTGGGGTAGAAGGAAATGGACAAATGGCAGCTTCATGAGGCAAGTAACTAGCTGTATGTATGGGACAACTCCCTTGATTTGTGGTCTTATTTCCGTGAAAGATGGGACTGGAGCTTGAGGCTCATTATTGAAAACTAACCACTAAAGATCTAGGAAATCTTTAAAAGAGCCATCAAATTTTGGACTGAGGTTCATCACTTTTCTTAACGAGGAAATTTACCTTGGGGTTTTGTTGCTTGCACCCAAGAGATTCATTGAGGGGATATGCTAGTTTTTTATCATGGTGTAAGTCTGCATATTATACTGCTGAGTGCAGAGTCCTAAAAGCTGAGGGGCAAGCCTTAATAGTTTGCTTCCTGTACAATTTTTGAGTGCCTTGCTTCTACATAGAGTCCATCTACCTGGTGGTTCAGTAAATAGGCTTGGGGGTCCAAAGGAGGCAATTAGTTTGGCTGCTTCTTCTCGAGAAGGTTGGGAGGAACATGCCTCCTTGGGTGTCTTTCCACCCTATCATCTGTTACAGGTCTACTTGATTTTTTTGTTTCT
Source organism: Larix kaempferi (assembly GCA_027924585.1). Classification (NCBI taxonomy): domain Eukaryota; kingdom Viridiplantae; phylum Streptophyta; class Pinopsida; order Pinales; family Pinaceae; genus Larix; species Larix kaempferi. The sequence goes on along the minus strand of BSBM01000109.1, from coordinate 5,760,432 downwards.
AAGTAGTTAAATTATTTTCTACAATTATTGATTCAGTATTTATAAGTTATCATCATACATAAGTATTTGTTTTGAATCCTGATCTAGTCATGATGATTAAGTAAATGAAATGATTGAACAAATAACTTCTCTGTATTTTTCCCCATACTGTTTTCTGTATAGTACTCTAGTGCAGAGAAGGATAATTAAGATAGGTGAATGATAGGCAGATTGCCAAATGAATGAATATATTAACGTTGTTGTATTTCATTAATATTTCTTATTAGTTATATTCTGTAATACAAAATATATGTTTAGACTCAAGAATTATAAACATCATTTCATAATACAAGCATTATAATATTTTCTGTTACATAGTAATATAAGTAAATATTTCATCTCTGTACAAAATCCTAGGGTTTACACTTTAGGTCGTTCATTTCTTTTCAAATAGTATAGTGTTATAGTTTCATTGTATTTCTTTAATTCAATATTCAGGAAATTATAACAGTTGCAAATTAAATAGTATTTACAGCACTTTATTATATTTTTACTTCTCACAGGAATAGAATAATCTAGGGTTTTATGTTTTCCATGTTTTTTTCGAAACCTTGCAAAGACTTCTATTCATTCCTGTATTATATTTTATTTTCAATGTCAAAACAATTACTGACTTCCACATTCGAAGTAACTAATAGGTCAAATGGAGAAACCAGAACTGGTTAACTCGTATCACCTTTATCAAAACTTTTTAAACATAGAATAAGTCTATTTGGATGAATATCCTTTTATCATAAGAATCCTTAACTCCTATACTTAGACATTTTAGAAATCATTTCAACATCATAAATTATAGTCACAAAAACATTTATCTTATACATTACTTAAGACTAAAACAAATGAGTATCTCGGCATCAACATCAGACGGTAGTATCACATCTCTATTGTAAACATTAATTGCAAAACCACATAAATACACGAAAACTAGATGTTTATTTTCAAAATGTGACATTACAAATTTTTCCACAGTCTCCTCGTGAACCGTATAGGTTAGGTTTTCAAAGTTACAAATAAAAACATTGAGTTTAGGCTCTCAGCCATAATAAAAAACAGCGACATTGATATCAATTAACACAGGTTATCAAAGCTATTATCGAAACCTACAAGTTAGGGTTTCGACTGCACAACACAAGGCTAAACCCATGGCTCGCAGCCATCTTTTAAAAACACAATAGTTCATAAAAGAAGACATTACATTATCACATATACTGGAGCATCGCTCACAGTCTCAAACACGCAAACATCATGATGTTTGGAACAAAATTCTTTTATTCTTTTTTAACCAGAATAGCCGAGGGATAAAACCCTCTAAACAGTTACATCCTTTTACAAATTATCTACGTTGAAAACAAACACCACATGCTTAGCACCAAATGGCTTGAGGATTTCATCCTCCCCAAGCTCCCAGACAGCTCACAACATTTCGACGGTGGTCACTTTCCATAGCCTCACAATAAACATGAAGTCTCGGCTAAGAACACAAGAAGGTCCAACAGTCACCTAACCAAAGCATCATGGAAACAACCAAAAATTACCATTTCTTATGCAGCTGCCAGTTATCCAAACTCAAGCTTGGGAACCGAATGTCGAAGGAACCTGCCACACGAATAAGGTATGGTCAAACAAGTATCATGGAAGAAGTTTCAGTAAGGTGAAATAATAATGACTGCAACTCTTAAAACAATTTAGAAGGAGACAAGTTTCGAACCTGAAAGATTAACTTTAGATAGCTATTTCTAGAGCAGTAACGCCATAGCCACTATAAACTGCATCCATCACACCACCACCAAATGCAACAAAGGTTGAAAACAACTCTGAGATTTACCACTTATCATAAAAGAAGACCAACCACTGGTTCAACCTACACACAAGTTTATCTTCAACCCTAGAGTCTGCAAAACTTCAAAACCATTGCTGTAAACTCTCATAGTAAAGCTCGGCTCTTAAAACTAACATCTAGTATCAGAAAACCCAACATGTCACTGTTTTGAATAGTGGAGAAGCTCTCAAACACCTGTTAACAAAACCCTGGAGTTTCTTGGCATGTTGGCCTCTCCACAGAGCCACTCTCCAACACCTTGAATGCCAAAGGAAAACATTAACTTTGAAACGTAGTGGATATTAGGGTTAAGTTCCAAATCCCAAGACCCAGGTATGATCAATGGTGGATATCACTTGATAAGCACCTCATATCCCCAAGCAACCACCATAGTTATGACAACATTAATAACCATGGCCACCATGGAGACCAGCTAGGACAACTATCAAACTAAATCAAACACAACTCAACCACATTGACTGCTCTGTCACAATACCTTCACGTGTTAAGAACCACGATGGAAGCCACAGTGATATTCCACTAAACCGGTAGATAGGAGTATTAAATGCCAATGGTGGATGCAAATTCCTGCCAGCACAGTTTCCACTACATCATTAATATCAAAACCTTATCACATGTTGCCACGTTGAATATGGTTTCAACCCTGTCATAACATATATCATTTGGTAAGTCATAGTTTTTATTGGTATCAATTCACTAGTCATCGATCATATGATTCAAAGGGTCACGATGATGCTCATACTTTGGTTATATTAATTCATACATAAGACCATTGCATAAATTATTGCATGGAGTTTGCATGCTATAGGAGCTATACGATATCATACATATAGTTTATATGCAAATAGAAATTACATATAAAATGCATATAGTTTTTAGGCTATAGAAAATACTTGAAGGATTTGTATATAGTTACATTCTAGGGATTATACTGTAAAATGACGTATAGTTATACTATAAGATATGCATATGACTTTGCATATAGTTCTTGCACAATAGAGATGCACAATAGTTGCATATAGTCGATATGTCAAAGGATTTATATGATATTTACATACAGTTTGCATATAATAGAATCAGCTTGGTAATTACATAAGGTTTGCAAAACATAGGATAGAGCATGAAGTACATAGCTCATAATTTTTAAGACTTAGTCAAGTCATCATAATATTATTAACCTATTTATGTAATGTACAAAGTATGAAACCAATAGTATGGGAAATGAGAATAAGTATAGCAACCATGCATTTTAAAATCAAAACCAGATTATAACTGAAGAGATCTCACTCGGATACATTTCATTATTATTCTCTAAAACCATTAAGACATTTGGATATTACTGAAACTAGTTAGGAACTCTTCTGTTACACTTTGTAAACATTAATGCTCTTACCTGTAATCTGCGAATGGAACGATTCAAATGCTTTAGCATGAATGCTAAGTAAGCCTCGGGGTACCCTTAGGATCCCTCTCATCATCAACAGAAGAACAACAATTAGCACTTATAAACATTATATCAATTGAACATTGACATAAGTAATATAAAAATGTAGCTGAGATGAGAAGAACATTCAGTAGCATCGAAAAGTCGATATTAATTATCATGTCGCAAACAATACATTTATGATCATTACAAACATTTAGTACATCAAGACGACATAGAAGCATTTCTTATAATTCCGCACAGTTAATAGATGCACTAAAAGCTACGTTGAAAAATTTTAAATTTTTGTGAAATTTTGGGATGTTACAAAAATATTACCCAACCTTTTATAGTTGGAAATTTAAGAATTAGAAAGATCCACAAAGGTTTGTACACTAAGAAAATTATGGATCCCTAAAAAATTTCTTGATAAGAACACGTCATCTACTTATGAGGCGATGAAGGCAAGGTAGAATGAATTCCTTTCCCTATAGAGATAAGCCGCCTCCAAGGCCGCTTGTTCTCTTGGTTGTTCAATCCATGGTTCATTTTTTTGATGGATGGATGTATAGGAGGTGTTTGAGTACCATAGTAAGACCATAATCACAAAAAATGGTGGCAGTGCATCTTAATGAGGAGATTTGAAGAAAGCTATTTATTGCAAAGTGAGGATAGAAAATGAATATGTTGTGTGTGCTCAACAATTGGAGCTAAATGACATTCTTTGAGTAAACTCATTATCATTTCTACTCATTGATATAAATATTTTTCTTTGTAGAAAAGTTAGCCTTCAATCATTCCTACTCATTGATATAAATATTTTTCTTTGTAGAAAATTCAGCCTTCAGTTTCTTTGAGGCACAACATTAATATCATAGTAAATTGATCATGAAAGAGCTTCTTATTTCACTGTTGTATCTTCATGATGGCTGAAATACCAATTGTTATATGTTCATGATGATTGAAAGATTCAATTTTAAAAACAAGAAGTTGCATCCCAATTAAGAGCTTCACATCAATTCATCATTTAAGAGCTTATTGATGGAAGAGTTGAAGCTAGTGAAAATTGATTTCAAAGATTAGTTGTTTGAGTTAAAGCCAAAGACATGATGTAAGTTTAGGTAAAGTTAAAGTTAATAGTGTATTTATTTGAGGGAAAGTTTTCAGACGTTGAAATGATCGAACACTTGGTATGCATGATTGGTGGTACCCTATGTCCCTACAATTGTTTCCCTCGATTGATAGATGCATGTTCAATTGTACTAGATAATATATTTGTTGTGTTGATTCTTTAAAAAGCAAATGTGAACCACTTTGTAGTTTATATTGAGTAAAGGAGGGAAAATGATACAAAATAATAATAATAAAAATGTACTACTTCAATAAGATCTTGACAATGCTCTCTAAAAAATTTATAGGTTTCATAAACGAAATATGCAAAATACTTTAATCATGAGAAAATTATCTAACCTTGAAGAATGTGATAAAAGGTCCATCAAGAAATTGTTTGTTGCACTAGGAAGCAAATAAGTGATCTAGAAGAAAAGTTCGCACCACCCTTGGTCAATAGGTAAATGATTTTTAAAATTTCATTATATGGATATCAAAGGATAAAGTCATTGTAACAAGATTAATTGGCAAATGAAAGTGTGTTGTTACTATTGAAAATTGAAGTTAAAAAGTTGAACAAAGAAAAAGTAACGTTTTGAAAATTGTGACACAAGTAATTTTCCTCAAAATATTTTCTGAAGATGAACTTCATATTGAAGATGATTAAATTGGTTGCTTTGAAGGGCATAAAAACAGAATTAGGTCTAAACTCACGAATAAGATTTTGATGGAAAACTTTTTATGGTAAAAATGGAAAATGCATCTACAAACCCCTAAAAATATGGGTAAACCCAAGAAATGGAAACCATGATTATGAAGGCCACACAAACAATGTTGAGATATAATTTGTAAAAGCATAACATTAAAATAATTGAATTATCTATAGGTACCGACGCAACAAACTAGTGTTAAAAGAAGTAACAATATTGTATTCATTGTGGAAGAGCATGACATGTAACAATCATTATTTTCTTTTCATTATATTATATAAAGATTGAGAAAATTTTACCACTCGTGATGAACATTTCTACCTACCACATACACATAAACAAAGATTAGCATTAGATTTAAAAAAATAAATAGTTGCAAATTGGCCACCTGGATTTAGAAAGACATCACTTACACTTAAAATCATCGTATGATCACAACAATTTTTTTTGCCAACAGTTCCATTCGAATTGCACTTATTAGTGATCATAACCGTTCAATTTGAATTGGAGTGAAAAAAACATTACCTAAATTAACCATTCGACAATTGGAGTATCATTCAACGGTTCAATTTGAGTCTACGTGGCAGTTGGATTTAGCAAAGCATCGTATGATCATAACAACAATTTTATATAACTGTTAAATATGAATTGCAAGTTGTTAGTGATGATGGAAAGGGAATTTGTATCATAAAACATTTTTTTTTATCTAAATAGAATTTTTTTATAGATTCCTAAAACATTATTAACTTAATAAAAAAATCATTAATATTATTTTTTTCATTATATAAAAATTTGAGAAAATTTTACTACGCGACTCTCTTATTCTCCTTTAAAATATGTTAATAAACATATCCACCTACCTTTAACACATAAACAAAGAACAGTATTTGATTTAAAGTAAATAAATATTTGCAAATTGACCACGTGGATTTAGAAAGATATCACTTAATAATTTTGTCCAAGCATTCAATTTGTAATTATAATTTTGTCCAAGCGTTCAATTTGTAATTATAATTTTGTCCAAGCGTTCAATTTAAATTACAGTTGTCAATGATCATAACCGTTTAATTTGAATTTCAACACCGTTCGATCTTGTTCTTGCAGTTGTCAGTGATCATAACCGTGCAATTCAAAAAACATCATACCGTTCCATCATCACAAGAGTATAATCCAACGGTTAAATTTGAATTATTGACGTGGCAGTTGGATTCAGAAAAGCATCACATAAACTTCATCGTGACTTGTGAGTGATCATGAAAAAAAGCATGACATAAATTCACCGTTTGATCGTAACAAGAGTATCATCCAACGGTTCAATTTCAACTACTGAATGACATTAAATCTCGACCAATGGTTCAATTACAAAATTTGATTCTCGGTGGATCATAAAGCCGATGGAATGGCATTAATCTCTCCATTTCTCTACTTTCTATTTTCCCACTTTTTCATTTAGATTTCTGTGTGCTGTGTTTGCTTGCTTGTGTGTGCCGTATTTTTGTGTCGGAGGTTTGTGATTACTGAGAGACGAGGGAACGTCGAACAAATTTAATTCGTCGTTGTGTTATGGAGCTTTGCAAAAGTAATTCCAGTCTGGACTTAGGGTCGAACGTACCAGGTAATGGCACTGTTAAAGATTCCTTTAAATTTCGGGATCAGAAATGAAGTCGATTAAATTTTAATATATCTTTGTTCTCTGAACATATTGCCAACAATTTCTTATATATGTATAAAGATGGATAGAGAGCTTTCTTTCTCTTAAATCTATTAACAATTTCTTTTCCTACTGGACTCTTTAGCATTTTTTCATACTGGACTATTTAACATTTTTTCCCTACTGGACTGATATGGCTCATGTGCATCAATCTCTTCATTTCTCTACATTCTGTTTTCCCTCACTCTTAGGTACTGTAATTTAGATTTGCACATTGAAGAGCGCTCTGTGTTGTGTCTTGGACATTTGTGATAAGTTCTGTATTTTATTTTCTATCGTAATTGTGATTACTGAGAGAGCAGAGGAAACTTTGCAAGGAACACATTTAAATCGTTGTTATATGAAGCTCTGCGCAAGCAATGCAAGTAATGTCAGTCAGGACGATGATGTCGTGTTTCTCCAAGATTTTGCTTAGACTCCGATTGTGTCTGGACTTACAGGCTTCTTTTAAATTTCGAGAAAGCCTGTGATCATAAATTAAGTAGATGAAATTTTAATAAATCTTTATTCTCTGATTATATTCCCGACTATTTCTTAGTTTCTGAACTCCGACTGTGATTTATCGGCAAATTAAATAACTAAAGGTTTAAAAAAATCTTTCTTCTCCTATCTTATTTTACTGCAAACTATTGTCGTGTTCTGTAATTTATCTCTAATCATTCTTTTATGATTTCTATGCTCTGTATTTCATCTCTAAATTAAAGCACTAAATGCTTAAGGAAATCTTTTCTTTCTTTTTTTACTAGTAACTATTGCGGTGTTCATGTGATTTATCAGAAAATTAAATAACTAAATGCTTAAACAAATCATCCTTCTTTGCGTTCTGTCTGTTAATTAAAAGTTAAAGGACTAAAGCTTACAGAAACCTTGCTTTCTATGATTTAACTACAAACAATTGCCCCATTCTGTGACTTATATTTATAATTTAAATAACGGAATCCTTCAAGAAATATTGCTTCTCTAGTTTGACTAAAAACTGTTTCTGTGTTTTGTGATTTATTGGCAATTTAACAATTAACTCGCTCACTTTGCTGCATTTCACTATGTTTTTTTGTTTGTGAGGTTTTTCCAAAAGAGGAGACGAGACAGCTGGAGGAACACATTGAAAAGAGACCACGCTGCTGGAGGAGACGACCACAAAGATTCTTTACCTCATCTCCTATTAAACTAACGAGTTATTAGCACTCCTCAACTTTCCTTCAAGGACATGATTCCGAAATTAAGGCAATGGTATATTTAAAAATTTTGTTTTATTGATATGTTGCATACTCTTTTATCCCTAACATGTAACTGACATAGATCTTTCTCTAGTTTTATTGCAAACTATTGGTACTTTCTGTGATTTATCAGTAAATCTTCTCCTCCCTCCGCTTTCTATCTCATTTCGTTTCAATATTGCTTATGCGATCTCACGGTTTAAAGGTAATATGCTCATGAACTTAGTTTAAAGGTAATATGCTCAAATTATTGTATTCTATTTTAATTTCTTTAATTTCTTCCAGAGTTATTCTCTTATATATATATATATATATATATGCAGTGTCATTTTCATCAGTGACTTCGACAACACGGATGACAGGGCAACAAAACGTTTTTAGGAGCTAGCGGCCGCCGTGATAATGAAACAGAACAGAAATAATGCCCTTTCCTGCCCATCAATGTATGAATTTAGGCATTATTTTCCACGACTAGCTTACTACTTGATTTTGCCCATATATATAACACAGGTCCACTTGATTTGATGTTATTGATCAGATGTATTTGTTTGTTTGTTTGAATCTGGGCGGGATTGTTGTGTTTTATTTACTGATTTAAAGATGTGATGTTATTTAAATCAGAATTGTTTGTTTGTTTGTTTGATTATGGGAGAGATTGACTTTTTTATATACCGATTTAAAGGTTTACATGATTTTGATTGCCATATCACTATTTATAGTCTATTTTCTTCTTTTGTATATTTGTTTTGATGGAATTCGTGGCCGTTAAACAGTTTCAATTAATTGTCAGACTCATATTGAAGTTTTTGCACAATTTTTTTCGTATTCTCATTTGAAACGTAATGGAATGGTTCTTTCTGTTGTTTTAGGTGAAGGAGAATAGAGTCAGGCAGTGAAGATCGGTGAAGGAGAATAGGGTCCGGCAATGAAGATCGGTGACTGATTTTAAAGGTGACCGTCATTAGGATTTCAATATGAAAAGGTAAAAAATTTACTGTAAATTATTATTTCATTTTCGAATTCTAAAATATATATATTTTTAAAATAGGCTTTGTTCTTAAAATAACTCTGAATTTTTTTTCTCCCGTGAGTTAACTTAAATGCTACATCTAGACCTCTAATTTGGCGAGAAATCATCCCTAAAAATAATGATATTAACTAAAAGTTTGAAGAAATCCTCCTCCTTTGGTTTTACTCTAAACTATTGCTACATCTAAACATCTAATTTGGCGAGAAATCATCCTTAAAAATGATATAACTAAAAGTTTCTATTGCATGGTGCTGTATGTTAATTGTAAATTAAAGGACTAAAGCTTAGAGAAACCTTGCTTTCTCTGGTTTAACTAGAAAACAACTTGCCACTTATACGTATAATTTAAATAGCTAAATTCTTAAAGAAATATTTGTTCTCTTGATTGACTAAAAATTGTTGCTGTCTTGTGATTTATTGCTAATTAACAATTAACTTACTTAGTACATTGCCTAGTTTTAACTATGTTTATTCGTTTATAAATTTTTTTGTGTTTACTTATTTTCTGTGTATCTGTGATTACCCAGAGAGGAGACGAGACCGCTGGAGAAAAATACATGATTAGGATTAAAGAAACCATTCTTCTCTGATTTTACTGCAATGTATTCGTATTTTATCCATAAATGTTTAAAGAATTCTTTCTTTTCTAGTTTAGCTACCAACTAATTTTATCAAGAACTTAAATAACTAAATCTTAAAGAAATCACCTTCTCAGGTTTTAAAGCTAACTAATGCCCGCTTTCTGTTTATCCCTAAATTAAAAGAGTAAAGGCTTGTATAAATCTTTCATTTTGAGTTTCAATGCCGCATTATCTATTTTATCCATATTGATTAAATAACTAAAGGTTAAAAGGTTTTACTCATAATATTTCGGGGTTTTGTGATTTATCCTAAAGAAATCTTGGTTATTAAGATTTACTGCAAATTACTCGTTCATTTTCATTATATTAATTTGGTTAATTTTCAACAATATTATTTTTAAATAATTAATTACTAATTAATAAATTTTTTTTAAATTTTTTATTTAATTTGTACAAAATATTTTCAATTCTAATATATTTTTTAAATGAAATTTTTACCATATAAATTATATTTTATTTTTCATTTTTCATTTTAAATAATTATGAATTTTCCATTTCCTTTATAAGTTAAGTTAATTACAACATCTAAATCAATTTAGTACAACTATTAACCATATTAATGATTACACTATTAACCATGTTAATAAGTAAAAGTTTTATTAATAATTAAATTACTTTATAAGGATTATGATCATTTAAAATAATGTAAATTGGTTATGATCATTTAAAATAGTGTAAATTTCAATTTACACGTGTCTCTAGTTAATGTAAATCTCAATTTACAAATGTTTATAAATAATTATAATTTTGACAAAATTCATAAATTTAATGTTAACATATGTAACATGTTTGTGTGATATATGAGATAGATATTTCTGTACTTTTATTGCATACTATTGCCAATTTTTTTAGTTCCACTTTCTCTAATTTCAATATAGTGTTATATTATATGAGTAAAATACATAACTACCCTTACATTAATAATTCTTTCTCTAGTTTTAGTACAATGTATTGTAGTTTTATGTAAAGGTGGACAAACTCTTTCTTTTTTCAATTTTATTGTTTTTGTACATTATCAATAAATTAAATAAGTAAAAATTTTGAAAAATTAAAAGAGAAAAGACTTAAATAATGGTTTATATGTATTTATTAATTTAATCATTAATGCATAAAGATTTATTGTAAATTATTGATTAATTTTATCATTATCTATTAGTTAATAAGACATTTTTATTTAAAGAAATATATTATTTCATTTTCAAATTTTTCTTTATAAATTGTAAAATATTAATAATTTTTGTGTGAATTAAGATTTATTTTTAAATTTACGACTTAACGAGACTTCTCAAAATTCCTTTAAATTGTGTTTTCTTTATTCGAAAATATCTTTGTTTTCTTGATTCGAAAAAATCTGTGTTCTCTAGTTTTATTCCAAAGTAAATATTTACATTGTCTTAAATAATTAATGTTTAATAAATGACTAAGGTTAAAGAAACCATTATGCTTTAATACTAATTCTCATTTTTGTGATTTATCATTAATTTAATTTGACTTGCACAAAGTGTAAAGATACATAAACATTTCATGATGATAACACATTTAGATGCATAAATGATGCCGTTAATCTGACGTGATGAACATGGACGAATCAACATGGTTCATAGATGCATTTCCAGCCCCATTCATCGTTCATATGAAATGGGTCGTTTCGAACTCAAAGATGGTATTTGTTTGTGGTTTCTAAGATACGAGGGGACGCTGAACATATTTAACTCGTTGTATTATGTAGCTCTACACAAGTAATGTAAGTGAGAACGATGGTGCTGTGATCATCTGCTTAGACTCCGATCATGTATGGATTGGTTGGAAATATCATAATTAATGAGCTAATAGCATATCCGATATGCACCGCCTCTGTTAGACCCCAATTGGCCATTTTTTTAGTCTGTAATGTCTGACAGACAGTCAGTTTGCAGCCAATCCCAGTCACGGCAAGTTAATATTTAAGTAACCGCTCCTGTATTCGGCAAGATCAGATTTTTGTAGGTAGAATTTATTACAGTCTTTAATCAAACCATGTAGCTTCCAAGTGAAGCCGTCTTAAGTCGGTGAAGTGAAACTCTATAAATGAAAATCATTCACAAAGATAGAAGTAGAGATGATAGACATAAGTGAAGAAGACGAGAAGTAAATCTCGTGAAGTGTTTCAAGAGCCCAAGCTCTGTGTAAATGGTGAAAGATTGAAGTTAATATCATCTCTCTGTAAGTGCGCAAAGTTTTTACTGAGTAATATATAAGTCTATAGTTTTGCATATTCATTATCAAGAATATTAAATGTTGTGTTGCGCACATCTTTTTCATGTTTAGTTGTGTTAGGAACCAGTGTCAACCCTTCTCTTTACTATGTTAGTATATTGTTGTTGGACGCATATGCTTTGTAAGTCGTCCCGTGGTATTTGTTGATCCATAGTTTATATTAGCCCATAGTATTGGATGCATATGCTTTGTAAGTCGTCCTGTAGTATTATATGTCCCATGGTTTTGACTCATAGTATTGGGCATAGACTTAGTATATAAGTGTGTATTGAGGTCATTGAAGGCACCGTGAAGTTAATTATATTGAGCTTGCTCAAAGGAGGTTACCCCCTCAAAGTGGCCCGTGATCAATATAAAAGTGATTATAAGTTCTATTATTTTTTATATCTCATGTATTTGCATTAATTAATTATTACAGATTCTTCACATCTACTATCAGAGCACTTTCTTGGGCTCATTGGGTGGAATTTCTGCCAAATTTTTTTTCGCATCTGTTGCAAGTTCAGATCTGGGGATAACCCCTATCCACTTAACTGTTTCAACTCTGTTTTCCCTGAAACTTCACTAACATCCCTGCAATTCCATTCTACATTTTTCATTCCTGAAGACCCTATCCCAAATTCCACTTCCCAAGACCATAAATCTCACATTTGTCTATTTTTAGGGTTTTCCATAACTCCTTCAATTTTCACCCAAACGCTATCAAATTTTGCCACCGTGTTCCTTTCCTAATTCTGCTTCTTTGTCCCTCTCTACCAAATTTTCTCTTTCTTTCACCCTACTTCTGAAATCCCCATTTTTTGCTTTCTTGTCCATTAGAAAGTGTCCAAAACCTAGTCAAACCCAGTCAAATCAAGAATTCTCAAGTATTTCACTCTGGTAAATGCCCTAGTTTAACGCGCAGTAAGTTTCAACATATGTTGCGATTCTCATGTTTTAAGAAGAAATGTTTTAAGTCAAGTTTATTTAAGTTTGGGTTGTGTGCACTTAAATAGGTATATGAAGTTCCACAAAGTTAGAGTAGCACGCATTTATGCAAAGTAAAGTATTGTGCAAAGTTAAGGTTAGTGCATTTGCGCAAAGTTAACCTTTGCGCAGTAAGAAAGTGCAATCACGTAGTTAATATGCGCACAATAAAAGGTTGAATTGCGTAGTTAATCTATGTGCGGTAAAAGAATGAAGGTGAATTGCACATGTAATCTCCGCGCGATCATTTTGTAGTAAATTGTTCTTATAAAGTGGAAGAAAATTAAAGTTAAGCATTTGCTAGGTCTAGCACATGTCCTTAGCAAAGAAAAGGAAAATATTCATGTATCGCACAATGAACTTTTAAATTGACTGCGCGTGCCCCTTTTCCCTTCATCTGGTATCAGAGCCTGGCTTACGGAAAGTAGAATTTGTATTTACAAAAGGGAAAAGTGATTAAGTATGGCTTCCACTTTGGGTAATATGCAAACCCCAATATTTACTGGTAAAAATTATGAATATTGATCTCTAACAATGAAGGCTTTGTTTAGAGGTCAAGATGTATGGGACATAGTCTAGAATGGTTATGCAAAACCAACAGATGTAGCAGCATACAACAATCTCACACAAGCTGAGAAGGATGTTTTGAGAGAACAGAGAAAGAAAGATGGAAAGACGTGGTTCCACATACATCAAGCAACACATGAATCAGTACTCCCAAGAGTAGTAGCAACGCAGTCAGCAAAGGAAGCGTGGGACACACTAGAAACTGCCTATCAAGGTTTCAAAAAGGTAAAGACTGCTAAACTTCAAATTCTGAGAAGAGATTTTGAATCTCTGTCAATGAAAAACTCAGAGTCAGCAGACTCATTCTATACTTGGGTTATTGGTTTAGTTAATCAAATAAAGTCTCATGGAGAAACTCCAACTGATCAAAGAGTTGTTGAAAAGGTTCTTAGAGTTATGTCATAGAAATTTGAATCTTTGGTTGTAACCCTAGAGGAAAACAAAGATCTGTCCACATTCACCATTGATGAGTTGCAAGCCTCATTGCTCAATCATGAACATAGAATCAGCGGTTCAGATACATTATGGGAAGGTGCATTCACATCACAGTCATCCATAAGCCATGGAAGAGGCAGAGGATGACGTTCATTCAGAGGAGGTCGCAGCAGTAGCCCTGCGCATGGCACTGGTAGAGGCCAAAAACAATCTCCCACTCAGTCAAGTGGACAAAGGTATGATAAATAAAAAATTCAATGTCATTACTGTAAGAAGTATGGACACTTCGCATATGAATGCAGGAAGAAGCAGTATGACCTAGGAAAGCAAGGTGAAGCGCAGTCAAGCAACAACAACGCTCCGAACAACTCATTGTTCTTAGCATGCGCATCTCCATTGGAATGCAATGCTGTCTAAGAAAGTCCAAATGACATATGGTATTTAGACTCATGCTGTAGCAATCATATGACTGGTAATTTAAGTTTATTTTCTAGTCTAGATAAATCAATTCAAACTGATGTAACGCTTGGAAACAACATTCAAGTCACTGTTTTGGGTAAGGGTATTGTTGATATTCTAACAAAACACGGGGAGCAGAATGTAATGTCCCCATTTTGACACCCTTTGTATTAAATCGTAAATGATGTAAATATTGTAATTTGATCATGGTGAGGAGCTCAAGGCCAAGGCCCCACCATTGATTTAGCATTTTATGTATCGGCAATTAAAGAAATAGATGCCTATGGTTCTTGTGCTAGATAGGCACAATGTAAATAAGACATCATGTAAATACGAATTTTAATGAAAATACCCACAACTAGCTATGCAATGCAACAAAGAGATGGGGACATGATTCTACAAGGAATAGGGAAGGAAGTTATTCAAACCCTTGAGCCAATGGTGTTAATCCATGTGTCAATGAGAAAACCCATAAACCCTCAACTACCCATTTTGGGTCATGGACCTAATCATTTAATTCTTCCAAGAATTGGTTGAGGCAGTTAATGCCTTGGGAATGAAGAAGTATGGCAGCCAATTTCATGTATGGGCAAGCCATCAACATGGAAAATCGTATTTTGTCTCCTTGGGCAAGAAAACACCCACAAAATGGTGCCCAAAGCATTTCTGAAAAAATAATCTTTCATCTCTCATGCAGTTTGAGCTAGCTGGATCTTTCCCTACACATTTTTCATCCACTTTCTGCATTTTTCCATGCTTGGGAGCTTGTTTTTGCATATACAGCAGCTAGGAGAGAAGGGGCCACGATTTGGGACTGTTATGGAGGTCGTTTTTGCCCCAGAATGTCCATGGATGTTTTTCTAAAAATGGATTTGGCTTCCCAAGGTTGTTCCCTATCTTCCAATTTCATTTTTGGGTTTTTCCACGTTTTTCTGAAGCTAATGAAAACCCCATCTTTGGACATCTCACTGTAAAAATGTTTCTTCTTGCCCAGCACTTATACTTCTACTGTTATCTGCATCCCTTTTGGTTTGAACCTGTGAGCAAAAGAGACTGGAGTGGTAGTGGACAAAATTGGCTTGATAAACCTAGTGAAGGGAGTAACCTCTCAAGAAGATCAAGAGGGCTTTGGCTACTTTTCTATGCACACCCTGAGAGCACTAGAAAGGAAGGTATGGCTTGAGGGACTATGTGGCAGTGAAGAGAATACTTCCTTGTGTTGGGTGTGTAGGCATTGTGAGTGCCAAGCTGAATAGATCTAGGAGGGGTATCCATAGCTCTTTGGTTGAGCTCACTAGCTTAACAATCCTTCCTTTCCATGTCCTAGCAGCATGATAAACCTAATTGTAGATTGGCTTGGCTCATCTTGGTGTATGCTTGGCTATGTATGAGTCTGCTGTTCCCTGGTTCCTTGTAGAGGTCATGCCCAGCTCAGAGGTGGCAGTTGTATCAAGAGGTTGATAAGCACAACTGGCCTATGATTGGGTGGAACGTTGCAGATGCATAGCTGGTTGCTTGGGACTACCTTGTTAAGATAAGTATTCTCTCTTGTTAACTTTGCAATTGTTATTTGATGAATATTTGAATGAATGATGGATGTGTTATTGAATATTACTTCCGCTATGTTTTTCTTATAATTATACACTCCATATGTCTTTTTATATTACCTGAATGCTTATTTAATAAGTTCATGGGGCTAGGTACCCAGTTTAGCATCACGATCCTCCCTATCATGCTGGTATGATGGGAGGGGACTTTACATTTTGGTATCAGAGCTGTTGGTTGTAGCATTGGACCTCTATGGGCCAAATCCAATTATAGTCACATGGGAAGGTTCTTTCCTAATCACCACAGATAGCAGCATAGGGCCTAAACTGGCTAAGTTGGATAGTTTGCAGGAGGTAAAGTTACCTCCTACTGAGTAGCATTCATCACTGAAGGAAAGAAAGATTTCAAATTTTTCCTAAGTGCTTTTGAAATTTTTTTTGTTTAAGACTGTTTCGGAAAGAATTTTCGAATGTTTTTCGCAACTACAGAAGCATTCGACGAATTGCTCTGCAATTGCGAAAGCATTCCGCGAGTTTTTCCGCAACGCGAAAGAGTTCGGAAAGTCGCCTCGAAATTGCGGAAGGAATTCCCTTCCAAAATTTGCGGAAGGAATTCTCTTTCGAAACTGCGGAAGGATTCTGCGAGTTGTTCCGCAATGTGGAAGAATTCGGCGAACTGTTCCGAAACAGCGAAAAAAATTTCTAAGTGTTCGGCGTCGAAAGGAAATTTGCGGAAGGAATTCTCTTCCGAAACTGAGGAATACTTCGGCGAATCGTTCCGCAACTGCGTAAGACTTCGGCGAATTGTTCCGCAACTATGGAAGACTCCAGCAAATCATTCTACAACTGCGGAAGACTTCGGCGAATCGTTCCACAATTGCAGAAGCATTCCGCAAGTCATTCCGTAATTGCAAAAGCATTTCGGAGAACGCCCTGCAAGTGCAGAAGGCTTCCGTGAAACACCCCGCAAATGCGGAAGCATTCGCTGAATCACTCCGCAACTATGGAAGCATTCCGTGAATGGCTCCGTAACTGCGGAAGCATTCGCCGAATCACTCTGCAACTGCGGAAGCATTCGACGAATCGCTCCGCAATTGCGGAAGTGTTCGGCGAACTGCCCCGCAACAGCGGCAAGATTTGTAAATAAAAAAAAATGAGGGCACTGCCCTGCAGTGGCGAAGCCACAAGGGGGCAAGCCCCCTTGACCCCCTTTATTTTCCCCCCTTATGTGTTGTTGATTGTAAGAGAATTCTATGATTTGACAAATTGTCAATATAACCTTTTCCCATGAGCATGAAGGTAAGTTATGAATTCTAAGAATATAATTCAGCCGACAATTGTGTAGATGAATACATTTTGCAGAATCACAATTACATCAGGGCAGCACTCTAGATAATACAGTTGGAAAGTTTTGGATCTTGGTTGGGCCAAGAAAATAAGCATCATGGATGATGCACAGGATCCCTATGAGCCTGAGACAGATGCCATGGGGGAGAACATACATGTTGAAAATGCTGAAACAGAATCTAATGGGAGAATAAATCAAGAGACTCCTCCAGGTATTGCAGCCACCATGAGAAGCCTCAAGGTGGAGTTGCAAAGTTGCAGAGAAGATAATGAAAGGATGATTAAAGCTCAGGAAGAACAAAATCAGTTGAATGCAGCCATGCTATAGAGTTTGAAAAACATCCAAAGGAAAATAAACTCTGGGCATCAGACATCAAATCTAGAGAGGGGTGGGAGTAGTTCTAGAAGGAATTCCTGTAAGAGGGCCAGTAGCTCAAGAAGAGTTTCTACTGACAAAACATATACTCCAGAAACCTCTTCTAATGAATCATCTGACTCTGACGAATCCATTGAGGGTTCAAGCTCTTCATCTTGCATGAGTAAGAGGAAGAAGCACTGCAAGAACAATTCGCACGGGGAATTTAAGAAGGCAAAACCTCCTACATTTTATGGAGAGGTAAAGTCTGGTCAAGAAGCTGAAGCTTGGATTCTTGGGATGAGAAAGTATTTCCAAGTCCAAGACTACTTGGGAAATATGAAGGCAAGGGTAGCCATCTTCAACTTGAATGGAAGAGCATCTATATGGTGGGAACACACCAGGCAACTGAGGAAGATCAATGAAAGGAAGATTGTGTGGAAGCAGTTCAAGAAATACTTCAAGCAGAAGTAACTCTCTGACCGGTACTATGATGATAAGATCAAAGAGTTCCATGAGCTGAGATTGGGACAATTGACCATGGAAGAATATTCAAACAAGTTCTTGGAGCTGCTGAGGTATGTCAAGTACATTCGAGATGATAAGGTGAAAATTTAGCGTTTCCTAAGTGGACTGCCCTAGTCATATAAAGACAGAATTGAGTTCGATGAACCTCGAACTCTAGAGGAGGCCATAAGAAAGGCCAAGTATTGCTTTGATAAAAATAAAAGCAAACCAGAATTCCATAAGGCATGGAAGGATAGGAAAAATGAAAAGTTTGATCAAAGGAAGAAGGGGTTCAAGCCTCCTCAATTCCAGAATTAGCAAAGGCAACCATCACAGGTTGTGACTAAGCCAACTAGGATGGTGGGAGACAAGCCAAGAAATCTAAAGGAGCCACGAGAACCACTTCAATGTTGGGGTTGTGGAGGAGACCACATGCTCAGGAACTGTCCACATCAGAATGGGAATCCAAATCAAGTTCACAACATCCAAAGAGCTGAAACTGTGGGTCAAGTGGCAAGGACAATCCCTAGAATCTATGCAGCAGTAGATGATCGCCAAGCAGATCATCAGTCAACTGTGGTTGAAGTTGAAGGTAAGATTGCTAAGTAATCTATTTCTATTTTGATTGATCCTGGATCTACTCACAGTTATGTCACTCCTAGAATTGTTGAGATCTGTGCTTTCAAGAAATTAAAGCATAGTAAATCATGGTTAGTTCAACTAGCCACTAGAACCAAGAGAAAAGTTAGTGAAATAGTAGAGAAATGTCCATTAGAGATGGATGGGCTATTCACCTATGCAAGTCTGAATATTTTACCATTGGGTTCCTATGATATTCCCATTGGAATGGATTGGTTAGAAGCACACAGGGTTAAACTTGATTGCTACAATAAGACATTTGAATGCATGGACGAAGAAGGAAACCCGAGGGTTGTAAAAGGAATTCCAAAGGTTACTTCTGTTAGACAAGTTTCAGCCATGCAGCTGAAGAAGTTCTGTAGGAAGGGATGTCAATTGTATGCAGCCCACGTTTTAGAGGCAGCAGAGAGTGAGACTCTTAAATTGGAGGACTATCATGTATTGCAAGAATTCAGGGATGTTTTTCCTGATGAGATTCCAGGACTTCCTCCAAAGAGAGACATTGACATTACAATTGAACTTGTGCCAGGGGCAGCACCAGTGTCTAAGACACCCTGCAGGATGAGTACACGGGAATTGCCAGAATTGAAGATGCAATTACAAGAGTTGCTGAAAAAGAAATATATTAGGCCAAGTGTGTCCTCATGGGGAGCACTTGTTCTATTTGTGAAAAAGAAAGATGGAACACTCAGGTTATGTATTCACTACAGGTAGTTGAACAAAGTCACTGTGAAGAACAAATACCCATTGCCCCGAATTGATGACCTTTTTGACCAGATGAGAGGAGAAAAGGTATTTTCAAAAATTGACTTGAGGTCTGGTTACTATTAGGTAAGAATCAAAGAAGAAGATATTCATAAGACAACCTTTAGAACGAGGTATGGACACTATGAGTTTGTAGTGGTACCATTCGGTTTCACAAATGCACCAGCTACATTCATGTGTCTCATGAATAATGTTTTTAGCAAGTATTTGGACAAGTTTGTTCTTGTATTCCTAGACGATATTCTCATCTATTCTAAGAATGAAGAAGAGCATGAAGAACATTTGCGAATGACAATGCAATTACTAAGGGAGCATAAGTTGTATGCAAAGTTGAGAAAATGTGACTTTTATAAAGATAGAATTCATTATTTGGGTCACATCATCTCCGACGAAGGAATATCAGTAGACCCTGAGAAGATTGATGCCATTATGAATTGGCCAACTCCAAGGAATGTGACTGATGTGAGATCTTTTATGGGCCTTGCTGGTTACTACAGGAGGTTTATCGAAGGATTCTCCAAGGTTGTAAACCCGATCACTTCTTTGCAAAAGAAGGGGATAAAGTTTGAATGGTCACCAAGATGTGAGGAAAGTTTTCAATGGTTGAAGAATCTTCTTACAAGTGCACCAATTTTGAAAATTGCAGACCCAAAAAAAGACTTTGTGGTGTGTACCGATGCATGCAATCAAGGACTTGGAGGAGTTCTTATGCAAGACAACCACGTGATATGCTATGAGTCAAGAGAGTTGAAGGAGCATGAGAAGAACTATGCTACTCATGATATAGAACTTGCAGCCATAGTACATGCTTTAAAGATGTGGAGGCATTACTTAATGGGAAGAAAATTTGAGTTAAGGACAGACCATTGTGTTCTGAAATACTTGTTTGATCAGCCAACTTTAAATGCTAGGCAAGCTAGATGGTTGGAATTTTTATGTGAATTTGATTTTGAGATCAAACACATAAAAGGGAAAGAAAACAAGGTGGTTGATGCACTCAGCAGGAAGGTACGTGAAATGTATGTGGCAGCGCTTAGTACTTGTCAACCAGATTTGAAGCAGCAGATTGTTAACCATATGGTTGAGGATGAAGTGTATGATCAGATAAAGGGCAAATTGCAGCAGCAAAACCTCGAAAAGAAGTATGAAGGCTATCAGTTGGAAGAAGGCGGGCTTCTTACTTATACGAATAGAGTCTATATTCCAAATGCGGCAGATTTGAGGAGGATTGTTATGGATGAAATCCATAAAGCTCCATACTATGGTCACCCAGGATATCAGAAAACAATTGCTACAGCAAGGAAATATTATTTCTGGCCAGGCATGAAGAAGGACATCGCTGAATACATTTCTAAGTGCATGGAATGTTAGCAGGTGAAGGTTGAACACCAACACCCCGCAGGTTTATTGCACCCAGTGCCAATTCCATAATGGAAAAGGGAAATAATTTCCATGGATTTTATTATAGGAATGCTAATGACTAAGAGACAACATGATTCCATCATGGTTGTGGTGGACAAGTTAACAAAGGCAGCACACTTCATACCGGTTAAATCCACAGATAAAGCCGATGCCATTGCAAATATTTTCATGAAGGAAATTTTCAGATTACATGGGTTGCCTAAGGCAATAATTTCTGACAGGGATACCAAGTTCACTTCCAATTTTTGGAAAGGTCTCTTTGCAGATTTGGGTACACAGCTAAGCTTTAGTACCGCATACCATCCTCAAACAGATGGGCAAACAGAGAGAGTAAATCAGGTGCTTGAAGACATGCTCCACATGTATGTAATGGACAAACCAACCAAGTGGGAGGATTATCTACACTTGGTAGAATTTGCATATAACAATGGGCAACAAGCATCATTGGGAATGAGTCCTTATGAGGCTCTGTACGGCAGAAGGTGTAGGACACCAGTGACTTGGAACAATCTAGTGAACAGAATTGTACTTGGGCCAGAATTGCTTAAGAAAATGGAGCAAGAAGTTGCCAAGATCAGACAGAATTTAAAAACACCCCAGGATAGACAGAAAAGCTATGCGGATAAACATAGAGTGCATAGGGAATTCAATGTTGGGGACCATGTGTATCTTAGAGTGAGATCAAGGAAGAGTTCCTTGAAGATTGGGAGTTGTGCCAAGCTATCACCTAGATATTGTGGGCCATTTGAAGTGCTTGAAAGAATAGGGCCAGTTGCATATAGACTTGCATTGCCTGCTAGCACTAAAGCTCATAATGTTTTTCATGTCTCTTTGCTTAAGAAATATGTACATGATCCTAACCATGTGATTAATTGGGATGTGATCCAGGTGGAACTCGAGGGAAAATTCCAAACCGACCCATTGTGCATCCTAGACAAGAAGGTAACATTGCTCTGGAACTGAGCCATCCGACAGGTAAAGGTGCAATGGAAGCACTACGGTCCCGATGAGGCTACATGGGAGCTGGAGGATGCCATGAAGGTGGCATATCCATTTTTGTTCAATTTTGATGAGCACTGAGGACAGTGCTAATGTAAGCGGAGGGGAATGTAATGTCCCCATTTTGACCCCCTTTGTATTAAATCGTAAATGATGTAAATATTGTAATTTGATCGTGGTGAGGAGCTCAAGGCCAAGGCCCCACCATTGATTTAGCGTTTTATGTATCGGCAATTAAAGAAATAGATGCATATGGTTCTTGTGCTAGATAGGCACAGTGTAAATAAGACATCATGTAAATACGAATTTTAATGAAAATACCCACAACCAGCTATGCAATGCAACAAAGAGATGGGGGCATGATTCTACTAGGAATAGGGAGGGAAGTTATTCAAACCCTTGAGCCAATGGTGTTAATCCATGTGTCAATGAGAAAACCCATAAACCCTCAACTACCCATTTTGGGTTATGGACCGAATCATTTAATTCTTCCAAGAATTGGTTGAGGTAGTTAATGCCTTGGGAATGAAGAAGTATGGAAGCCAATTTCGTGTATGGGCAAGCCATCAACCTGGGAAATCGTATTTTGTCTCCTTGGGCAAGAAAACACCCACGAAATGGTGCCGAAAGCATTTTTGAAAAAAGAATCTTTCATCTCTCATGCAGTTTGAGCTAGCTGGGTCTTTCCCTACACAATTTTCATCCACTTTCTACATTTTTCCATGCTTGGGAGCTTGTTTTTAATATATACAGTAGCTGGGAGAGAAGGGGCCACGATTTGGGACTGTTATGGACGCCCTTTTTGCCCCAGAATGTCCATGGACGTTTTTTTAAAAATGGATTTGGCTTCCCAAGGTTGTTCGCCATCTTCCAATTTTGTTTTTGGGTTTTCCCATGTTTTCCTGAAGCTAATGAAAACCCCATCTTTGGACATCTCACTGTAAAAACGTTTCTTCATGCCCATCACTTATACTTCTGCTGTTATCTGCATCCCTTTTGATTTGAACCTGTGAGCAAAAGAGACTGGAGTGGTAGTGGACAGAATTGGCTTGATTAACCTAGTAAAGGGAGTAACCTCTCAAGAAGATCAAGAGGGCTTTGGCTACTTTTCTATGCACACCCTGAGAGCACTGGAAAGGAAGGTATGGCTTGAGGGACTGTGTGGCAGCGAAGAGAATACTTCCTTGTGTTGGGTGTGTAGGCATTGTGAGTGCCAAGCTGAATTGATCTGGGAGGGGTATCCATAGCTCTGTGGTTGAGCTCACTAGCTTATCAATCCTTCCTTTCCATGTCCTAGCAGCCTAATAAACCCAATTGTAGATTGGCTTGGCTCATCTTGGTGTATGCTTGGCTATGTGTGAGTCTGTTGTTTCCTGGTTCCTTGTAGAGGTCATGCCCAGCTCGGGGGTGGCAGTTGTATCAAGAGGTTGATAAGTACAACTGGCGTATGGTTGGGTCGAACATTGTAGATGCATAGCTGGTTGCTTGGGACTACCTTGTTAAGATAAGTATTCTCTTGTGTTAACTTTGCAATTGTTATTTGATGAATATTTGAATGAATGATGGATGTGTTATCGAATATTACTTCCGCTATGTTTTTATTATAATTATACACTCCATATGTCTTTTTATATTACCTGAATGCTTATTTAATAAGTTCATGGGGCTAGGTGCCCGGTTTAGCATCACGATCCTCCCTATCATGCTGGTATGATGGGAGGGTACTTTACACAGAAATTCATGCCTGATGTGTATTATGTTTAAGGTTTGAAGCACAACCTGATGAGCATTGGACAACTGTTGGAAAAAGGTTACAGAGTTCACATCGTAGGAAAGTGCTGTGTGATCAAGGACATATACCCAAGCAATCAGTTAATTGTTGAAGTGCAGATGACAAGCAATCACTTGTTTCCTTTGAGGATAAGACCCATCATAAGAGGAAAAACAGCTGAAGTTGTTCATGAAAGACATAATGAGAATTTTGGAACTGTGCTCTGCGTAGAGAGTAAAGGAGCAAAAATTCATTGCGTAGTAGAAGAGAAGGACAACGCAATGCAAGTAGCGTTTCAGACAGAAGTGAAGGATGAATCCTGGTTATGGCATTTCAGATTTGGACATCTGAATTTTGGTGGGCTGAAGCTACTGCACATGAAGGACATGGTGAAAGGATTACCATTGATCAAAAGACAAGAGAGAATTTGTGAAGGTTGTATTTTTGGCAAACAACACAGAGAGACTTTTCCAGTCGGAAAGTCAAACAGAGCGCGCACACCACTTGAAATAGTGCACTCTGACATTTGTTGACTGATGTAAACACCGTCCATTGGAGGATGCACTTATCTTTTCACATTCATTGATGATTTCACAAGAAAAACATGGTTTTACTTTCTAAAACATAAATCTGATGCATTTGATTGTTTTCAGCAGTTCAAGGCACTCGTGGAGAAGCAGAGTGGTTACAGCATCAAGATATTGAGAATAGATAGAGGTGGTGAGTATGTTTCGAATGATTTCTTAAACTTTTGCAAAAATCATGGCATACAAAAGCAGTTCACTGCGCGATATACACCACAGCAGAATGGTATCGCAGAGAGAAAGAACAGAACCATTATGGAAATGGCACGCAGTATGTTGGCAACAGTTCATCTGTCAAATGAATACTGGGATGAAGTAGTGGCAACTACAATATACATCATGAATCGATGTTCGACGAAGAGCGTGAAGAACAAAGTTCTGCAGGAAGCATGGACAGGTATGAAACATAGTGTTTCGCATTTGAAAGTTTTTGGTTGTGTAGCATACGCACATGTTCCAGATGATCTAAGAAGGAAACTAGACAAAAAGGGATAGAAATGTATTTTTATTGGATATTGTGAAGACACAAAAGCATACAAGCTGTATGATCCTATTGCAAGGAAAGTCAACATCAGTCGTGATGTTCAGTTTGGGGAAAATGAAGCATGGGATGGAACCATAGAGAAGAATATGAAAATCATGTCACATGTTGAACATGATGACAGTGCAGAAGATGTGGATGAGACTCTGCATGTAAATCAGAATTGTGCAACTCCATCTACTCCTATGATTGCGTAACATGCTCCAGCACAAGCAACTCCAACACAAGCCGTAGCTCAAGCTACTTCGACAAGCACACCAAGTGTGCAACAAACTCCATCAAGCGGTTCGCGTAGCTCAACACCAGCAACTCCGCCAAGGACAAAAAGTATGCACAATATATATGAGGCTGGTACACCTAATTCATTTTCATGTTTTGCATTATTTTCTCAAGTTAATGATCCTCTAACTTTTGAAGAAGCTATTGAAGACAAAGTTTGGGTGTAAGTTATGGATGAAGAAATAGAATGCATTGAGAAAAATCAAACATGGGAACTAGTTGATGTTCGTGAAGACAAGGATGTGATAAGTGTGAAACGGATTTATAAGACAAAGAAAGATGCTGATGGGAATGTGCAGAAGCACAAGGCAAGATTGGTAGCAAGAGGGTTCACTCAGCATCCTGGCACAGACTTCAATGAAACTTTTGCACCTGTAGCCCGCATGGATACTATCAGAACAGTTTTGGCCATCGTAGCACAAAAGAAATGGCCTGTTTATCAAATGGATGTCAAGTCTGCATTTCTGAATGGTTATTTAGAAGAAGAAGTATACGTAGAGCATCCATAAGGCTATGAAGTTCCAGGACAAGGACATAGAGTATACAAACTGAAAAAGGCACTGTATGGTTTGAAGCAAGCTCCTAGAGCTTGGTACATTCGCATTGACTCATACCTCATTCATAATGGATTTCACAGAAGTGAATGTGAGACAACGCTGTACACAAAAATCAACAAAGAAGGTAATAAGCTAATTTTCTTCCTGTATGTAGATGATTTAATATTTACTAGTGATTTTGGCATAGAAGAATTCAGAACAATCATGGAAAGTGAATTTGAAATGACTAATTTGGGGCTTATAAAGTATTTTCTGGGCATTGAAGTCCAACAAACTGAAAATGGTATTTATATCACAGTCAAAGTATGAAAGTGATGTCTTGAACAGGTTTAAGATGTTAAATTGCAAGACAGCTCCAACACCAGTGATAACAAGTTTGAAATTGAGCAAGGATGATGATGGATCCACTCTAGACCTACTCTGTTTAAAAGGCTCGTTGGCAGCCTTATGTATCTTATAGCAACAAGGCCAAACATCATGTATGGTGTTAGTTTAATATCAAGATTCATGGAGTCACCGAAAGAATCGCATTGGCAAGCAGGTAAAAGAATTCTGAGGTATGTAAGTGGAACAAAACACTTTGGTATTATGTATTCAATTGATCTGCCGGTAGGGCAGGCCAGATCTGAAAACTAAGACTAAAACTGAAATGCAAGGCAAGCTGAACACAACAATGGAAGGTGAGGCTAGGAGAGCCTCACCTCCTAAAATAAAGCACAATAAGAACTCAGAACTCTAACCAGCTACTAGCACAAACAAAATGAAAGAGAGACAAGCTTTGCACAAACAAGACTGATTGTATTATGAGGCCACATGCCTTTTTATAGCAATTACAAAAGGAGCACAATAAATGCTGCTCATTATTTAATACTAAGATATCTCTAATAACCCAAATAACAACTAATACATTCGTAGAACCCAAATAGTGCCTAATACATGAAGGGGGAGTGTGGGCCTCCCATATGGATCACAAACTCATTGGATACATTGACAATGATAATGGAGGCAGCAAGGATGATAGAAAAAGCACATCTGGGAATACATTTCATGTAGGAACAGGTGTTGTATCATGGGCTTCAAAGAAACAACCCATAGTAACTTTATCTTCAGCTAAAGCAGAGTATGTTGCAGCTACAAGCACTGCATGTCAAGCAGTTTGGATGAGGAGGATGTTAAATGATTTGTCACAGAACTAGCAAGAACCCACATCATTTACTGTGACAACAATTCAGCTATCGCACTGTCAAAGAATCATGTGTTTTACAAGAGAACCAAGCACATTGACACAAGGTATCACTTCATCAGAGAATAGATAAACAACAAGGAAATCTATTTAGAATTTTGCAGGTCTGAAGATCAAGTTGCAGACATATTTACAAAACCATTGGCAAAGGACCCATTCCAATTTTTGCAAAGTTGTTTGGGAGTGATAAGTTCTGCGCAGTGAACTCTATCATGAATAGAGCATGTTTCAACTCTGAAATATTTTGTAATATTGTATTTTTGTTTAATGATCCCCATCCACTCATAATTAAGGGGGAGTGTTGGAAATATCATAATTAATGAGCTGATAGCGTATCAGATATGCGCCGGCTCTGTCAGACCCCAATCGGTCATTTTGTCAGTCTGCAATGTCTGACAGACAATCAGTTTGCAGCCAATCCCAGTCATGATAAGTTAATATTTAAGTAGCTGCTCCTGTATTCGACAAGATCAGATTTTCTTAGGTAGAATTTATTACAGTCTTTAATGAAACCTATAGCTTCCAAGCGAAGCCATCTTAAGTTGGTGAAGTGAAACTCTATAAATGTAAATCAATCACAGAGATAGAAGTAGAGATGATAGAGATAAGTGAAGAAGAGGAGAAGTAAATCTCATGAAGTGTTTCAAGAGCCCAACCTCTGTGTAAATGGTGAAAGACTGAAGTTAATATCATCTCTCTATAAGTGCACAAAGTTACTCTATTTTACTGAGTAATATATAAGTCTATAGTTTTGCATATTCATTCTCAAGAATGTTAAATGTTGTGTTGCACACATCTTTTTCATGTTTAGTTGTGTGAATGTTGTTCACATTTACGCACGCAGTAAGTTTCAACATATGTTACGGTTCTCATGTTTTAAGAAGAAATGTTTTTAAGTCAAGTTTATTTAAGTTTGGGTTGTGCGCACTTAAATAGGTATGTGAAGTTAACCACACAGTTAATCTTCATAAAGTGAAAAGTGTGTGCAAAAGTGATTTGTATAAAGTGCACAAAGTCAAGTTCCGCAAAGTTAGAGTAGTGCGCATTTATGCAAAGTAAAGTATTGCACGAAGTTAATATTAGTGCATTTGTGCAAAGTTAACCTTTGCGCAGTAAGAAAGTGGAATCATGCAGTTAATCTGCGCGCAGTAAAAGGTTGAATTGCGCAATTAATCTGCACGCCGTAAAAGGATGAAGGTGAATTGCGCATGTAATCTCCGCGCAATCATTTTGTAGTAAAGTGTTTTTATAAAGTGGAAGAAAATTAAAGTTAAGCATTTGCTAGGTCTAACATATGTCCTTAGCAAAGAAAAAGAAAATATTCATGTATGGCACAGTGAATTTTTAAATTGACTGTGCGTGCCCCTTTTCCCTTCAATTGGGTCAAACTTTCAAGGTAATGGCACTCATAAACATTTCTAATTTCATTTTTGGGATAAAAAATTAAGTAGATTATATTTTAATATATACTTGTTCTCTTAATATATTGCCAATTATTTCTTCTGTAGATAATATATCTTAGTTCTCTAAATATATTGCTAACTATTTCTTCTTTAGATTATATATCTTAAGACGGACAGAGAGCTTTCTTTCTATATCTGAGAAAGAAAGCTAAAATATATAATCTAAACCTCTATGGAATCAAAGTGAGTCCAATAAAATTTTTCATATGGAAAACAAGAATAACGAGAAAAACAAAGATAAAATAGAGTAGAAAACAAAGGGTAACAAGAAAAACAAAGATAAAAAAAAATGACATTCACAGGAGATGTTCTTCTATCATTCAACAAAAATTAAAATGAAAGCTTTATCACGGATTATTAAGGCATCAATTATCATGGATTATTAAGGCAACAATTTGTTGGAGAAGCAAGCAAGCACTATATATATTAAAAAAAAAAAATTAAAATTCGTTGGAATCAGCTCAAGAGGCTTTTCCTAGGGGCTTGCCATTACATAGGATGACAGCAAGCTACAACTCAACAACTTTAACTTTATGATTACTATACAATAGGTATCAACAAACTGTTAGGTTGATGGCTCCAAAACCAAGGAAACTTTAATGTTTATGGAGGCGGTTATTCCCTATTAGAAGCTCATGTCCAAAAGCTCTCTAAGAACCTCAAACTCCTCAACTCAATGATTTCCACATAGCATGTTTGTTACCATGAATTCAAGGTATGTGGTGGGTAGTTGCTTGAGCAACAAATATACATCTTAAAAATGGAATAACAAATATACATCTTAAAAATGGAATAACAAGGTTATTTCATTTAAAAATGAAGTGGGAGTTACTTTTGTAAATTTTAATTGGTAAAAAAGAATGTAAATTTTAATTGATTATTGAACTACCCCTAACAAGAAGGTTTTCATTAGAGATTAAAAAAAGGATTAAGAGTTCCAAACTTGGTAATTAGCCCCGATCCTAGCATTACTAACCCTTGAACCTTTTCCTTTGGTTTACCTAGTTGAATTAAGCATAGCATCAATTTCTTGCTGTAGGTAAAAGGTAGAATTACAAGTACCTGACCATAAGTTACCTTGTTACATAAAGTGATTTACAGTCCCATATTTCTTTTGGACATAGGAAAGAAAGGGGTTTATATTACCCTTCTCAGTTTTGTAAACAAAATAATGAAATTTAGTTACAAATTGTTGTTTGGTGCAACTATCTCCTTCGATTTGTATTTGATTCTTCCCATTTTGTTTGAACCCTAAAGTTTGACTTCCCTATATTTAAGGGATGTTGCCTAAGTTATATTTACATTCTTTTATGACTGCAACCACCACAAATCCTGTAATCGTGGCCCCTTGAAGATTAAGTTCGGGTGTGTATTCAGATAAGTTGCTTAATTAGTTTAACAAGACTTATATTTGTTATGTTTATTGATTACTCAAATGTTAATGGTATGGAAATTCTTAAAACCAAGCGAGGGTGATTCTAATTAATTCACGAAGAGTGTTGGTAGAAATTTTTATTCATTTGGGTAATATACTATACTTGTTTGTAGTTATTCCTCATGCACACGCTATGAATAACTTCCTCGGGTTTGACCTTGGTTAGGGGTTTTATTTAACACATATATCCCAGAATATGAAGAGTAGGGCTTAAGTTTAACCTCATTGGTTCCCGATAATTCCTTAGGGTTAACAACACATGGTTATATTAAATTTCAAGTTTACAGAAGTTTTCATATTTTTGGGTTTTAATATTAGTGTAAGATATATAAAGTGGATCTTAAAAACTATTTTTCACGTATTCAAGAACCATTGACTACCTTTCCAACAAAATGAACAGGGTTAATTCATTCACGTTTATATATATAATGAATTTTTCCATACTGTACTAACACTATCTTAACAATGGTAAATGACACTTGAAAACATTACAAGAGCGGGTTAGTCAACTCTAATCTTGAGATAAAGACCAAAACTTATTTGTAGATAAACCAATGATACTGAGTATTGAGCATCCTCTCTCCACCCGACCTTAGGATCTAGAAGCCAATATGACCTTGAAGTATCCACCCCCTTGCCCATAACTCAAACTTAACTTGTCGATCAGTCCTCTTCAAGTTCCGCCAAATTGTCCAAGAAGGGTTACTAAAAAGAACATGGAAGCTCAAACATTATAGATCCTAGGAGATCTGATCTTTCCTTTTGAGCATGATAGCTCAATATACAGAGCCTGAGAGATCTAATGTATTTCTTTATCTCCAAGCCTAGTTTATTAATTATTGTAGATCCTGAATGCTCTCTTCTTCTGTGAATTAGGGGGGTGTTTTTTCGCCTCGGGCATGCCTTTTATTTTCCCAGGACCTTCTTGGATAGTAACTACTTCGCCCACATTTGGCCACTTGTCCCCTTAGGGATGAGTAGAATATCACGAATTAACTTAAATGTGATTTCTATCAATTCAGTGCAACACTTCTCACACTCGTACAATAATTTAATTGAAATCATTGAATAGTTATTTATTTACATTGTTGTTTGAAGTCATCAAAGTCATAAACTTTATCATGGAAACTACCATCATTTACATCACCATCTCAGTATTTCAATCTTTAACTGGGGGTATTACAATCCTCCCCCTAAATACTTTCACCATCCTCAATGAAATTTAATCAACATCTTCTGATTGGAATAGGAAAGGATATGCTTGTCTCATATAATCTTCTCTTTCCCACATGGATTCTTCCATAGCGTAATGCTCCCATTTTACATTAACTTGAGTGATTGCCTGCTTCCGACGCATTATTTCTCTATTGTATATGATATGTACGGGTTCTATAAGAACCTCTCCTTCTGGTTCCACCTAGAGCACATCCTGTTCAGTAACATGAGTTTCGTTAGAGATATATTTTTATAACAGAGATACATGAAAAACATCATGAATTCTAATATGAGGGGGTAGTGCTAGTTGATATGCAATTAGTCCCACTCAAGCTAAAATTTCAAAGGAACCCACAAATCTAAGTTCAATCTTGGTGTAAGTTTTGGTTCTTAAAGAGTTTATTTTCAGTTTCACTATTTTCAGTTTCTTAAAGGAAAAGAACTAGATCACATACTAGTTATGTTGCCCTACTCTGTGATATTATGAACAAAGAACCTTCCAGTTATGCCATGGTCGAGAAATACCAGTTGATCATGAAGAATGATGTTTGGGATGTATTCCCAAGACCTAAAGGGAAGTCGGTTGTAACTTCCAAATGGATCTACAAGATCAAGCATGCTGTAGATGGAAGCATAGAAAAGTACAATGTGAGATTTGTAGCTTGTGGCTTCGCTCAAGAAAGAGGGTATAGACTATGAAGAGACATTTGCTCCTGTAGCCAGGTACACTTCCATCATATCAGTACTCGCCCTGGATGTAGTGATGAAATGGAAGATACACCAGATGGATGTCAAGACTGTTTTCTTTAATGGTGTAGTTGAGGAGGAAGTGTATGTGGAGCAACCACTTGGTTTTGAGACACATGGCATGGAGTCATATGTGTGCAAGTTGAAGAAAGCCTTGTATGGCTTGAAGCAAGCTCCTAGATCTTGGTATGGGAGGATAGATAGATTTCTATCCAGTTTGGGCTTTACCAAGAGTAAAGCAGATTCCAACCTTTACAACAAGGTTGAGGAAGGAAATACTGTGATACTACTTTTGTATGTGGATGACATGTTTGTAACAGGAGAGGATGGATTGATTGCTAATACTAAGAGGAATCTTGCTGCCGAGTTCGAGATGAAGGACTTGGGGATGATTCACTATTTTCTAGGCATGGAGATGTGGTAGAGTGCAGATGGGATATTCCTTGGACAAGGGAAGTATGCAGTAGAGATCCTGAAGAGGTTCAGAATTATGGACTGCAAGGCCACAGACACACCTGTGGCATCGAACCTGAAGCTTCTATGTGATGCTTCATCTGATCCAGTTGATGTCACTGTGTATCGTCAGATGATTGGGTCCTTGATGTACCTGATGAACACTAGACCAGATATTTGCTTTGCAGTGAACACATTGAGCCAGTTCCTGACAGATCCCAGAGGTGTTCATCTAGTTGTTGTAAAGCATATTCGGAGGTACTTGAAGGGTACAATTGATTATGGGCTCAGGTATGATGCGAATCAAAAGTTTAACCTGTAGGGTTATGTTGATTCAGATTGGGAAGGTAGTGCTGCAGATAGGAAGAGCACTTCTCGGTGTTGCTTTAGTATGGGATCAGGTGTGATCTCATGGTTGCAGTTTGTTCGGCTAGTTGTGAGGCAGTATGGCTGAGGAATATATTGTCAGAGTTATTTGATCTCATGTTGGAGGCTACTGGTATCTTTTGTGACAACCAAAGTTGTGTAAAGCTGTCTGAGAACCTAGTGTTCCACGACAGGTCGAAGCACATTGAGATCAAATATCACTATATCAAGGATATGGTGCAGAGAGGAGCAATGAAGCTCCTATATGTTGCGATGGATGAGCAGGTTGTAGATGTGCTGACGAAACCACAAGCCATAGTGAAGTTTGAATACTTTAGAGAGAGGCTTGGTGTTCTTCATATTGACGACACTTCGAGGAAGAAGTGATGGATACATTTGCAGGAGGCATTCCAAGCATGGTGAGAGGAGGATCCTTCCCATGGCTATGGATGTAAGTGTTGGATGATGAGAATCAGGATGATACTCTAGTTACTGCTCTATATATGCATCATGTTGGATGCTTTGATCAGTTTGATCATGTATTTGTATATGCATCATGTTGGATGCTTTGATCAATGTGATCATGTATTTGTATATGCATCATGTTGGATATGATCAGCTGGATCATGTATTTGTATATGCATCATGTTGGATGCTTGATATGATCAAGTGGATCATGTATTTATGTACCAGGTGGATACATTGTATGATCAGGTGGATGCATTGTATGATCAGGTAGATCATGTACTTATATATGTATCAGGTGGATGCATTTTATGATCAGGTCGATCATGTATGATGATATGTATTAGGTAGATACTTTGTATGCATCAGGATGATGCTATATTGGTGGTCAGGATGATCATGGATGACAAGCTTCAGGATGTTGCTCCAGATGATATGCATAAGGTTGATGCTATGATGATGATCAGGATGATCACATATGACGAGCTTCAGAATGTTGCTCCAGATGATATGCATCAGGTTTATGCTATGATTAGATTAGGATGATCACAGATGATGAGCTTCAGGATGTTGCTCTAGATGATATGCATCAGGTTGATGCTATGATGATGATCAGGTTGATCATGTGATGATGTACATCAGGATGATGTATGGTGAGTATCGGGTTGATACTTTGTGGTTGTGGACAGGTTGTGTAGGTAGCAAAGAAAAGGTCCTTTAAAATTCGGACAAGTAGAGCGGTGTGCTCGTAACAGCCTGGGATGCTCTATCGAGATCCAAACAGGTAGAGCGATTTACTCGTAGCATCCTGGGATGCTCTGAGTACGTTTTGCTACAGTTTCGCATAAAAAAGATCCTTTAAAATTCGGATAGGTAGAGCGGTGTGCTCGTAACATCCTGGGATGCTCTATCGATATCTAGACATGTAGAGTAGTGTTCTCGTAACATCCTGGAATGCTCTAAGTAGGTTTTGCGAAAGTTCACATAGAAAAGATCCTTTAAAATCTGGATAGGTAGAGCGGTGTGCTCGTAACAGCCTGGGATGCTCTATCGAGATCCAGACAGGTAGAGAGGTTTGCTCGTAACATCCTGGGATGCTCTGAGTAGGTTTTGTGAAGGTCAACATGTAAAAGATATTGGGAGATACGATAGGTTGAGCAGTAAGCTCGTAGTCAGTCCTGGGATGCTCTTCCGAGGTTTTCTTGACGCATGTAATAAGTCTTGAGGATTCGACAGTATGGCGAGCAATGATGAAGACCTATAGGTGGTGGGTCTACATCCAGTATGAAAAAGGACTAGCTCTGTAGAACTTTCTATGACTAGTAGATTGGAGATTGATTGAGATAGCAGTAGCAGTGACAATGATGATGATTCGCTAATGATGATCTAGAGAAGAAGACTTGTGCTAGCAGATATGTGTCGAGAAGTACCTTCCTAGTTAAGAGGGAGTGTTGATGTAATTGTAACTTCAGAATGTATTTCACCTATGTATATTGTACTCCTATAGAGATGTTATTATTCCTCTATACGAAAGTGTCGTCATTTGTATTGACAAGTGTCGCAACTTGCATGTAATGGGTTATTACACCACCAAGTGTGGGGTCGGATTGGATTAATATAACCATGGGTTATTAGACTGAGTTAGACAAGTCATCCCTGCTAGGTTATTAGGCAAGACAGGTCATGAATAAATAGAGTGCGAGAGGCACTCTATTTGATCATCTCATTATTCACTTCTACACTACTCAGAAAGTGGTGCACTAGTGGAGGAGGAGGTTCAGCTGCTAGGAGGACTATCTCTGTGTACTTTGGTTGTATCATTGCTCTATCTATCTCTGAGGAAGTTATGGGGTTTTTCACCTTTATGGTTTTCCCCAGTGAAACTCTATGTGTCTATTGTCTAATGTGATTGCTTGGTGTGATTGATATGCATTGTTATACCTGATATGCTGTACATGTTATTATCTTAGTAAAGATCCTAGAGTATGTTGAATTAATGCTAAAAAATTAATAGAAACTTGTTAGGAACTCTTCTATCACACTTCGTAAACATTAACGATCTTACCTGTAATATGTGAAAGGAATGATTCAAATTCTTTAGCATGGATGCTAAGTAAGCCTCGGGGTACCCTTAGGACCCCTTTCATCATCAATAGAAGAACAACAGTTAGCACTTATAAACATTATATCGACTAAACATTGACATAAGTCATATAAAAATGTAGCTGAGATGAGAAGAACATTCAATAGCATCGAAATGTAGATATTAATTATCATGTCGCAAACAATACATTTATGATCATTACAAACATTTAGTACAGCAAGACGACATAGAAGCATTTATTATAATTCTGCATAGTTAAAAAATGCATTAAAAACTATGTTGAAAAATTTTAAATTTTTGTGAAATTTTGGGATGTTACATGTGGTATCAAAGCGCGAGTTCAAACTCTAGGCTTGAAATAGATTCACATGTGCAAAACAGAAAATAAAACAGAAAACTTAGTTACTGACTTTATTTAAATTTTGTTTCCGTACATAATAGTTTGACATTTAAATTGCAGGTATGGATATACCAGAAAAATCAACAGAGGACAGATCTCCTCAAAATAATGAACACAATAATAATGCACATAATAATGGTAATGAAGGAATTTACGTAGAATTTTATAATCAATCTTCTGAACTACTACGTACTGTAAAAGATTTAAAATATCAAAAAAGGACTGTTAAAGAAGAGAATGAACAAATTATGAAGGCACATGATGAGTTAAATCAGATTTTAATGGATAAATACCATAACAAGGAAAGAGGAAGGAAATCAATAGTAAATTCCGATTCTAGTACAATGTCTCACAAACATAAGAGTAAGAAAGCAAAGAATAGTAAAAATAATAATTACTCTTCATCTGAATCTTATCAAAGTAATTATAATTCTGTTCATGACAGCAGTGACAGTGATTGTTGTTCTAAGAAGAGGAAGAATAAGCATAATGAACAAATCACATGAGATTTTAAAAAGATTAAGCCACCAACCTTTAATGGCAAAACTGAAAAAGGTGAGACAGCTGAAGCGTGGCTGTCTCGAATGAAGAAATACTTTCATATTTACGATTACTATTCTCAGTTAAAAGCCAAGATGGCTATTTACAATCTGACCGAAAAAGGAAGATATTTGGTGGTAGGATCTTAAAAGAACTAAGAACATAAAAGAAAGAAACATAACTTGGAGTATGTTTAATAATTTATTTAAGAAAAAGTTTCTATTAGAACAGTACTATGAAGATAAATCTAAGGAATTTTATGATTTTAAGACTGGGTAGTATGAGTATGAATGAGTTGTGCAGCAATTTTCTTTAGTTTACTAAGGTATGTACCTTACATGGTCGAAGAGAAGCCTAAGGTACAAAGGTTTCTAAGTTGTCTACCTTTCAACATAAAAGACAGGATCGAGTATGATAACCCTTCCACCTTGGAAGAGGCTATGAGGAAAGCTAATTTTTGTTTTGATCAAAACAGAAAAAGAGAAGGAATATCTGGCTGGAGAAGTAACAAGCCTAATCATTTTGAGCATAAAAAGAAAAGCATTAATCATCATTCTGGAAATTTTAAGAAAAGATTTATAATAACATAAATTTTCCAAGTAATAATTATAAGAGTAATGCACCACATAATTTTACTACTGCAAGGAATGTGCCTAATAATAAAAACAATATTAATAATAACAAAAATAGGTATGCTGATAAGAAAGCACCTCTGAAGTGTTATGATTACGGTGGTCCCCACACTAGAGCTCAATGCCCATGCAACAGAAAGACAATCAACAACATTCACACTATACAAGCAGAGCCTACAGTTTGAGATGTAGCAAGAGAGATTCCCAGGATAAATGCAGCACTGGATAATCGTCAAGCAGATCATCAAACGTCTATGGTTGAAATCGAAGGTATGATACACAACAAAGCTATTTCCATTCTAATAGATCTAGGTGCCAGTTTGAGTTACATTTCACCTGAAATAGTGAAAAGTTGCAAGTTAAAGATAGATAAATTTGATAATTCATGGTTAGTTCAGCTAACAACAAGCATTAAAAGAACAGTTACACACTTTGTCAAAAGTTGTGATGTATTTATGAGTTAGCTGAAAACGCAAGTTAATCTGAATGTTTTACCCTTAGGGTCATATGACTTGTTGATTGGAATGGACTAGCTTGAACAACATAGATAAGTGCTTAATTGTTATGAGAAATCTCTTACTTATTTGAATAGTGAAGGTAAAATTGAAACAGCAAAGGGGATTCATAGGAAGATTCTGTAAGACACATTTCTGCTTTACAAGTTAAGAGGGCTGCAAGAAAGGGCTGTAAAATGTTTGCTGTTAATTTTATTAATGATGAATGTTCAACTAAACAAGATAAGTTAAAACTGGAGGATATACCCATCCTTAGGGACTTTTCTAATGTGTTCCCGAAAGAGATTCCAGGACTACCTCCGAAAAGGGAACTTTATTTCACCATTGAGTTAGTACTGGGTGCGGTACCAAACTCAAAGGCTCCCTGCAGAATGAATATTCTGGAACTGAATGAACTAAAATCTCAACTGAAGGAATTAATAGATAAAAACTACACAAGGCCAAGTGTTTCTCCTTGGGGAGCGCTAGTTATTTTTGTTAAAAAGAAGGATGGAACCATGCGACTGTGCATAGATTACCATCAACTTAATAAAATGACAA
Source organism: Larix kaempferi (assembly GCA_027924585.1). Classification (NCBI taxonomy): domain Eukaryota; kingdom Viridiplantae; phylum Streptophyta; class Pinopsida; order Pinales; family Pinaceae; genus Larix; species Larix kaempferi. The sequence continues at coordinate 5,722,597 of BSBM01000109.1, read as the reverse complement.
TTAAAAATTGATATCCCTTGTCCCGCATTGACGATCTATTTGATCAAGTGTGCGGACCAGAGATATTCACTAAAATTGATTTAATGTCTGGATATCATCAAGTTAGAATAAAAGACGAAGACATATTCAAAATTGCTTTCAGAATGTGATACGGGCACTGCGAGTTCTTAGTTATGCCTTTTGGGATAATTAATGCACCGATAATGTTCATGTGTTTAATGAACAATGTTCTGCATAAGTACTTGGATAAGTTTGTAGTTGTGTTCATTGATGGTATTCTAATTTACTCAAAAGCTAAAGAATAGCATGACGAACATTTAAGAATAATTTTGCAAGTGTTAAGAGAACATCATATTTATGCTAAGTTCAACAAATGTGACTTTTATAAAGATAAAATACAGTACCTAGGTCACATAGTCTCTAAAGACAGAATTTCTGTCGACCCTGATAAGATAAAAGCAATTAATGAGTGGCCGGTTCCTAAAGACGTAACTGACGTTCGGTCATTTATGGGGATAACAAGTTACTACAGAAAGTTTATTGAAGGGTTCTCATGAATTGCAAATCCCATCACTTCTTTGCAGAAGAAGGGTAAGAAATTCGTATGGGATAAAAAATGCCAAGAAAGTTTTAATAAGTTAAAAGAGTTATTAACAACCACACCCATTTTAAAAATTGTTGATCCTAACAAAGACTTCGTTGTATGCACTGATGCATGCAGCGATGGACTTGGTGGGGTCTTAACTCAAGAAGGTCATGATATTGCTTTCGAGTCTAGAAAGTTAAAGATCCACGAAAAGAATTATGCAACTTACGATCTTGAGTTGACAGCCATGATACATGCACTAAAGATGTGGCGCCATCAGTTGATTGGAAGAAATTTTGTACTAATGATAGATAATAAGGGTTTAAAATACTTGTTGGATCAAACAAATCTAAACGCAAGGCAAGCTTTCCTTAGTGAGTATGATTTTGAAATTACACAATTTAAGGGTAAAGAAAACAAAGTTGTTGATGCCTTCAGCAGAAATGCCAGATTAAGTTTTGTGGTAGAAATCAACATGTTTAAGACAGATCTGGAAAATCCAACTTAAGAAGGAATTAAGCAAGATAAAAATTATCAAAAATTGCATGATAAGGTTGTTGCAAATTTATGTGAAAATTTAATAACAGATTATAACATTAATGAAAAGGGATTAATGACTTATAAAAACAGAATTTATATATCTAATGTGTCAAAAGTTAAGCTACTGATTTTGGATGAAGTTTATAAGAGTCCTTATTCAGGACATCCAAGTTATCATAAAATGATAACTATGTTAAGGAAGGATTATTTTTGGCCCAACATGAAGAACGCATTGGATGAATACATAGCTAGGTGTTTTGAATGTCAGACCATTAAGGTTGAACATCAACATCCAACTGGCCTATTGCAGCCATTGCCAATTCCAGAATGGAAATGGGAGATTAAAAGTATTGATTTTATTATAGGTTTACCTAAGAATCAGAAATAGAATGATTCAATAATGGTTGTTGTGGATAAACTTAGTAAATCTTCTCATTTTATTCCTGTTAAGACTACATTCAAAGCCGCTAACATTGCAAATGTGTTCATGAGACAAATCTTTCGCTTACACGGAATTCCAAAGGTAATTATTTCTGATCGAGACTCCAAGTTCATTGGAAATTAGAAGACATGTGTAAGTCTGCATATTATACTGCTGAGTGCAGAGTCCTAAAAGCTGAGGATGAAGCCTTAATAGTTTGCTTCCTATACAATTTCTGAGTGCCTTGCTTCTACATAGAGTCCATCTACCTGGTGGTTCAGTAAACAGGCTTGGGGGTCCAAAGGAGGCAAGTAGTTTGGCTGCTTCTTCTCAAGAAGGTTGGGAGGAACATGCCTCCTTGGGTGTCTTTCCACCCTATCATCTGTTACAGGTTCTACTTGAATTTTTTGTTTCTAAGTAGTTAAATTATTTTCTGCAATTATTGATTTAGTATTTATAAGTTATCATCATACATAAGTATTTGTTTTGAATCCTGATCTAGTCATGATGATTAAGTAAATGAAATGATTGAACAAATAACTTCGCTGTATTTTTCCCCATACTGTTTTCTGTATAGTACTCTATAGTGCAGAGAAGAATAATTAAGATAGGTGAATGATAGGCAGATTGCCAAATGAATGAATAGATTAACGTTGTTGTATTTCATTAATATTTCTTATCAGTTATATTCTGTAATAGAAAATATATGTTTAGACTCAGGAATTATAAACATCATTTCATAATACAAGCATTATAATATTTTCTGTTACATAGTAATATAAGTAAATATTTCATCTCTGTACAAAATCCTAGGGTTTACACTTTAGGTCATTCATTTCTTTTCAAACAGTATAGTGTTATAGTTTCATTGTATTTCTTTAATTCAATATTCAGGAAATTATAACAGTTGCAAATTAAATAGTATTTACAGCACTTTATTATATTTTTACTTCTCACAGGAATAGAATAATCTAGGGTTTTATGTTTTCCATTTTTTTTTTGAAACCTTGCAAAGACTTCTATTCATTCCTGTATTATATTTTATTTTCAATGTCAAAACAATTACTGACTTCCACATTCGAAGTAACTAACAGGTCAAATGGAGAAACCAAAACTGGTTAACTCGTATCACCTTTATCAAAACTTCTTAAACATAGAATAAGTCTATTTGGATGAATATCCTTTTATCATCAGAATCCTTAACTCCTATACTTAGACATTTTAGAAATCATTTCAACATCATAAATTATAGTCACAAAAACATTTATCTTATACATTGCTTAAGACTAAAACAAATGAGTATCTCGGCATCAACATCAGATAGTAGTATCACATCTCTATTGTAAACATTAATTACAAAACCACATAAATACACGAAAACTAGATGTTTATTTTCAAAATGTGACATTACAAATTTTTCCACAGTCACCTCGTGAACCGTATAGGTTAGGTTTTCAAAGTTACAAATAAAAACATTGAGTTTAGGTGCTCAGCCATAGTAAAAAACAACGACATTGATATCAATTAACACAGGTTATCAAAGCTACTATCGAAACCTACAAGTTAGGGTTTCGACTGCACAACACAAGGCTAAACCCATGGCTTGCAGCCATCTTTTAAAAACACAATAGTTCATAAAAGAAGACATTACATTATCACATATACTGGAGCATCGCTCACAGTCTCAAACACACAAACATCATGAAGTTTGGAACAAAATTCTTTTATTTTTTTTTAACCAGAATAGCCGAGGGATAGAACCCTCTAAACAGTTACATCCTTTTACAAATTATCTACGTTGAAAACAAACACCACAGGCTTAACACCAAATGGCTTGAGGATTTCATCCTCCCCAAGCTGCCAGACAGCTCACAACATTTCGACGGTGGTCACTTTCCATGGCCTCACAATAAACATGAAGTCTCGGCTAAGAACACAAGAAGGTCCAACAGTCACCTAACCAAAGTATCAGGGAAACAACCAAAACTTACCATTTCTTATGCAGCTTCCAGTTATCCAAACTCAAGCTTGGGAACCGAATGTCGAAGGAACCTGCCACACAAATAAGGTATGGTCAAACAAGTATCATGGAAGAAGTTTCAGTAAGGCGAAATAACAATGACTGCAACTCTTAAAACAATTTAGAAGGAGACAGGTTTCGAACCTGAAAGATTACCTTTAGATAGCTATTTCTAGAGCAGTAACGCCATAGCCACTATAAACTGTATCCATCACACCACCACCAAATGCAACAAAGGTTGAAAACAACTCTAAGATTTACCACTTATCATAAAAGAAGACCAACCACTGGTTCAACCTACACACAAGTTTATCTTCAACCCTGGAGTCTGCAAAACTTCAAAACCATTGCTGTAAACTCTCATAGTAAAGATCGGCTCTTAAAACTAACATCTAGTATCAGAAAACCCAACATGTCACTGTTTTGAATAGTGGAGAAGCTCTCAAACACCTGTTAATGAAACCCTTGAGTTTCTTGCCGTGTTGGCCTCTCCACAGAGCCACTCTCCAACACCTTGAATGCCAAAGGAAAACATTAACTTTGAAACATAGTGGAGATTAGGGTTAAGTTCCAAATCCCAAGACCCACGTATGATCAATGGTGGATATCACTTGATAAGCACCTCATATCCCCAAGCAACCACCATAGTTATGACAACATTAATAACCATGGCCACCATGGAGACCAGCTAGGACAACTATCAAACTAAATCAAACACAACTCGACCACGTTGACTGCTTTGTCACAATACCTTCACGTGTTAAGAACCACGATGGAAGCCACAGTGATATTCCACTAAACCGGTAGATAGGAGTATTAAATGCCAAGGGTGGATGCGAATTCCTGCCAGCACAGTTTCCACTACATCATTAATATCAAAACCTTATCACATGTTGCCACGTTGAATATGGTTTCAACCCTATCATAACATATATCATTTGGTAAGTCATAGTTTGTATTGGTATCAATTCACTAGTCATCGATCATATGATTCAAAGGGTCACGATGATGCTCATACTTTGGTTATATTAATTCATACATAAGACCATTGCATAAATTATTGCATGGAGTTTGCATGCTATAGGAGCTATACGATATCATACATATAGTTTATATGCAAATAGAAATTACATATAAAATGCATATAGTTTTTAGGCTATAGAAAATACTTGAAGGATTTGTATATAGTTACATTCTAGGAATTATACTGTAAAATGACGTATAGTTATACTATAGGATATGCATATGACTTTGCATATAGTTCTTGCACAATAGAGATGCACAATAGTTGCATATAGTCGATATGTCAAAGGATTTATATGATATTTACATACAGTTTGCATATAATAGAATTAGCTTGGTAATTACATAAGGTTTGCAAAACATAGGATAGAGCATGAAGTACATAGCTCATAATTTTTAAGACCTAGTCAAGTCATCATAATATTATTAACCTATTTATGTAATGTACAAAGTATGAAACCAATAGTATGGGAAATGAGAATAAGCATAGCAACCATGCATTTTAAAATCAAAACCAGATTATAACTGAAGAGATCTCACTCGGATACATTTCATTATTATTCTCTAAAACCATTAAGACATTTGGATATTACTGAAACTAGTTAGGAACTCTTCTGTCACACTTCGTAAACATTAATGCTCTTAGCTGTAATCTGTGAATGGAACGATTCAAATGCTTTAGCATGAATGCTAAGTAAGCCTCGGGTTACCCTTAGGATCCCTTTCATCATCAACAGAAGAACAACAATTAGCACTTATAAACATTATATCAATTGAACATTGACATAAGTAATATAAAAATGTAGCTGAGATGAGAAGAACATTCAGTAGCATCGAAATGTAGATATTAATTATCATGTCGCAAACAATAGATTTATGATCATTACAAACATTTAGTACATCAAGACGACATAGAAGCATTTCTTATAATTCCGCACAGTTAATAGATGCACTAAAAGCTACGTTGAAAAATTTTAAATTTTTGTGAAATTTTGGGATGTTACAAAAATATTACCCAACCTTTTATAGTTGGAAATTTAAGAATTAGTAAGATCCACAAAGGTTTGTACACTAAGAAAATTATGGATCCCTAAAAAATTTCTTGATAAGAACACGTCATCTACTTATGAGGCGATGAAGGACGGGTAGAATGAATTCCTTTCCCTATAGAGATAAGCAGCCTCCAAGGCCACTTGTTCTATTGGTTGTTCAATCCATGGTTCAATTTTTTGATGGATGGATGCATAGGAAGTGTTTGAGTGCCACAGTAAGACCATAATCACAAAAAATGGTGGCAGTGCATCTTAATGAGGAGATTTGAAGAAAGCTATTTATTGCAAAGTGAGGATAGAAAATGAATATGTTGTATGTGCTCAACAATTGGAGCTAAATGTCATTCTTTGAGTAAACTCATTATCATTTCTACTCATTGATATAAATATTTTTCTTTGTAGAAAAGTTAGCCTTCAATCATTCCTACTCATTGATATAAATATTTTTCTTTGTAGAAAATTCAGCCTTCAATTTCTTTGAGGCACATCATTAATATCATAGTAAATTGATCATGAAAGAGCTTCGTATTTCACTGTTGTATCTTCATGATGACTGAAATACCAATTGTTATATGTTCATGATGATTGAAAGATTCAATTTTAAAAAGAAGAAGTTGCATCCCAATTAAGAGCTTCACATCAATTCATCATTTAAGAGCTTATTGATGGAAGAGTTGAAGCTAGTGAAAATTGTATTCAAAGATCAGTTGTTTGAGTTAAAGCCAAAGACATGATGTAAGTTTAGGTAAAGTTAAAGTTAATAGTGTATTTATTTGAGGGAAAGTTTTCAGACGTTGAAGTGATCGAACACTTGGTGTGCATGATTGGTGGTACCCTATGTCCCTACAATTGTTTCCCTCGATTGATAGATGCATGTTCAATTGTACTAGATAATATATTTGTTTTGTTGATTCTTTAAAAAGCAAATGTGAACCACTTTGTAGTTTATATTGAGTAAAGGATGGAAAATGATACAAAATAATAATAATAAAAATGTACTACTTCAATAAGATCTTGACAATGCTCTCTAAAAAATTTATAAGTTTCATAAACAAAATATGCAAAATACTTTAATCATGAGAAAATTATCTAACCTTGAAAAATGTGATAAAAGGTCCATCAAGAATTTGTTTGTTGCACTGGGAAGCAAATAAGTGATCTAGATGAAAAGTTCGCACCACCCTTGATCAATAGGTAAATGATTTTTAAAACTTCATTATATGGAGATCAAAGGATAAAGTCATTGTAACAAGATTAATTGGCCAATAAAAGTGTGTTGTTACTATTGAAAATTGAAGTTAAAAAGTTGAACAAAGAAAAAGTAACGTGTTGAAAATTGTGACATAAGTAATTTTCCTCAAAATATTTTTTGAAGATGAATTTCATATTGAAGATGATTAAATTAGTTGCTTTGAAAGGCATAAAAACAGAATTGGGTCTAAACTCACGAATAAAATCGATTTTGATGGAAAACTTTTTGTGGTAAAAATGGAAAATGCATGTACAAACCCATAGAAATATGGGTAAACCCAATAAATGGAAACCATGATTATGAAAGCCACACAAACAATGTTGAGATATAATTTGTAAAAGCATAACATTAAAATAATTGAATTATTTATAGGTACCGACGCAACAAACTAGTGTTAAAAGAAGTAACAATATTGTATTCATTGTGGAAGAGCATGACATGTAACAATCATTATTTTCTTTTCATTATATTATATAAAGATTGAGAAAATTTTACAACTCGTGATGAACATTTCTACCTACCACATACACATAAACAAAGATTAGCATTAGATTTAAAAAAATAAATAGTTGCAAATTGGCCACCTGGATTTAGAAAGACATCACTTAAACTTAAAATCATCGTATGATCACAACAACAATTTTTTCCAACAATGATAACCGTTCAATTTGAATTGGAGTGAAAAAAACATTACCTAAATTAACCATTCGACAATTGGAGTATCATTCAACGGTTCAATTTGAGTCTACGTGGCAGTTAGATTTAGAAAAGCATCGTATGATCATAAGAACAATTTTATATAACTGTTAAATATGAATTGCAAGTTGTTAGTGATGATGAAAAGGGAATTTGTATCATAAAACATTTTTTTTTATCTAAATAGAAAATTTTCATAGATTCCTAAAACATTATTAACTTAATAAAAAAATCATTAATATTATTTTTTCATTATATAAAAATTTGAGAAAATTTTACTACGCGACTCTTTAAAATATGTTAGTAACATATCCACCTACCTTTAACACATAAACAAAGAATAGTATTTGATTTAAAGTAAATAAATATTTGCAAATTGACCACGTGGATTTAGAAAGATATCACTTAATAATTTTGTCCAAGCGTTCAATTTGTAATTATAATTTTGTCCAAGCGTTCTATTTGAATTACAGTTGTCAATGATCATAACCGTTTAATTTGAATTTCAACACCGTTCGATCTTGTTCTTGCAGTTGTCAGTGATCATAACCGTGCAATTCAAAAAACATCATACCGTTCCATCATCACAAGAGTATAATCCAACGGTTAAATTTGAATTATTGACGTGGCAGTTGGATTCAGAAAAGCATCACATAAACTTCATCGTGACTTATGAGTGATCATGAAAAAAAGCATGACATAAATTCACCGTTTGATCGTAACAAGAGTATCATCCAACGGTTCAATTTCAACTACTGAATGACATTAAATCTCGACCAACGGTTCAATTACAAAATTTGATTCTGGGTGGATCATAAAGCCGATGGAATGGCATTAATCTCTCCATTTCTCTACTTTCTATTTTCCCACTTTTTCATTTAGATTTGCACGTTCAAGAGCTCTCTGTATGTTTGTTATAATGTTTCTGTGTGCTGTGTTTGCTTGCTTGTGTGTGCCGTATTTTTGTGTCGGAGGTTTGTGATTACTGAGAGACGAGGGAACGTCGAACAAATTTAATTCGTCGTTGTGTTATGGAGCTTTGCAAAAGTAATTCCAGTAAAGACGATGCCGCCCTGATCACCTGCTTAGGCTCCGATCGTGTCTGGACTTAGGGTCGAACGTACCAGGTAATGGCACTGTTAAAGATTCCTTTAAATTTCGGGATCAGAAATGAAGTCGATTAAATTTTAATATATCTTTGTTCTCTGAACATATTGCCAACAATTTCTTATATATGTATAAAGATGGATAGAGAGCTTTCTTTCTCTTAAATCTATTAACAATTTCTTTTCCTACTGGACTCTTTAGCATTTTTTCATACTGGACTATTTAACATTTTTTCCCTACTGGACTGATATGGCTCATGTGCATCAATCTCTTCATTTCTCTACATTCTGTTCTCCCTCACTCTTAGGTACTGTAATTTAGATTTGCACATTGAAGAGCGCTCTGTGTTGTGTCTTGGACATTTGTGATAAGTTCTGTATTTTATTTTCTATCGTAATTGTGATTACTGAGAGAGCAGAGGAAACTTTGCAAGGAACACATTTAAATCGTTGTTATATGAAGCTCTGCGCAAGCAATGCAAGTAATGTCAGTCAGGACGATGATGCCGTGTTTCTCCAAGATTTTGCTTAGACTCCGATTGTGTCTGGACCTACAGGCTTCTTTTAAATTTCGAGGAAGCCTGTGATCATAAATTAAGTAGATGAAATTTTAATAAATCTTTATTCTCTGATTATATTCTCGACTATTTCTTAGTTTCTGAACTCCGACTGTGATTTTATATCCTTAAATTATATATATCAAAAAGACCCGATTTCTGATTTATCGGCAAATTAAATAACTAAAGGTTTAAAGAAATCTTTCTTCTCCTATCTTATTTTACTGCAAACTATTGTCGTGTTCTGTAATTTATCTGTAATCATTCTTCTATGATTTCTATGCTCTGTATTTCATCTCTAAATTAAAGCACTAAATGCTTAAGGAAATCTTTTCTTTCTTCTTTTACTAGTAACTATTGCGGTGTTCATGTGATTTATCAGAAAATTAAATAACTAAATGCTTAAACAAATCATCCTTCTTTGCGTTCTGTCTGTTAATTAAAAGTTAAAGGACTAAAGCTTACAGAAACCTTGCTTTCTATGGTTTAACTACAAACAATTGCCCCATTCTGTGACTTATATTTATAATTTAAATAACGGAATCCTTCAAGAAATATTGCTTCTCTAGTTTGACTAAAAACTGTTTCTGTGTTTTGTGATTTATTGGCAATTTAACAATTAACTCGCTCACTTTGCTGCATTTTACTATGTTTTTTTGTTTGTGAGGTTTTTCCAAAAGAGGAGACGAGACAGCTGGAGGAACACATTGAAAAGAGACCACGCTGCTGGAGGAGAGGACCACAAAGATTCTTTACCTCATCTCCTATTAAACTAACGAGTTATTAGCACTCCTCAACTTTCCTTCAAGGACATGATTCCGAAATTAAGGCAATGGTATCTTTAAAAATTTTGTTTTATTGATATGTTGCATACTCTTTTATCCCTAACATGTAACTGACATAGATCTTTCTCTAGTTTTATTGCAAACTATTGGTACTTTCTGTGATTTATCAGTAAATCTTCTCCTCCCTCCGCTTTCTATCTCATTTCGTTTCAATAATGCTTATGCGATCTCACGGTTTAAAGGTAATGTGCTCATGAACTTAGTTTAAAGGTAATATGCTCAAATTATTGTATTCTATTTTAATTTCTTTAATTTCTTCCAGAGTTATTCTCTTATATATATATATATGCAGTGTCATTTTCATCAGTGACTTCGACAACACGGATGACAGGGCAACAAAACGTTTTTAGGAGCTAGCGGCCGCCGTGATAATGAAACAGAACAGAACAGAAATAATGCCCTTTCCTGCCCATCAATGTATGAATTTAGGCATTATTTTCCACGACTAGCTTACTACTTGATTTTGCCCATATATATAACACAGGTCCACTTGATTTGATGTTATTGATCAGAAGTATTTGTTTGTTTGTTTGAATCTGGGCGGGATTGTTGTGTTTTATTTACTGATTTAAAGATGTGATGTTATTTAAATCAGAATTGTTTGTTTGTTTGTTTGATTATGGGAGAGATTGACTTTTTTATATACCGATTTAAAGGTTTACATGATTTTGATTGCCATATCACTATTTATAGTATATTTTCTTCTTTTGTATATTTGTTTTGATGGAATTCGTGGCCGTTAAACAGTTTCAATTAATTGTCAGACTCATATTGAAGTTTTTGCACATTTTTTTTCGTATTCTCATTTGGAACGTAATGGAATGGTTCTTTCTGTTGTTTTAGGTGAAGGAGAATAGGGTCAGGCAGTGAAGATCGGTGAAGGAGAATAGGGTCAGGCAATGAAGATCGGTGACTGATTTTAAAGGTGACCGTCATTAGGATTTCAATATGAAAAGGTAAAAAATTTACTGTAAATTATTATTTCATTTTCAAATTCTAAAATATATATATTTTTAAAATACGCTTTATTCTTAAAATAACTCTGAATTTTTTTTTCTCCCGTGAGTTAACTTAAATGATACATCTAGACCTCTAATTTGGCGAGAAATCATCCCTAAAAATAATGATATAACTAAAAGTTTGAAGAAATCCTCCTCCTTTGGTTTTACTCTAAACTATTGCTACATCTAAACATCTAATTTGGCGAGAAATCATCCTTAAAAATTATATAACTAAAAGTTTCTATTGCAGGGTGTTGTATGTTAATTGTAAATTAAAGGACTAAAGCTTAGAGAAACCTTGCTTTCTCTGGTTTAATTAGAAAACACTTGCCACTTATACGTATAATTTAAATAACTAAATTCTTAAAAAAATATTTCTTCTCTTGATTGACTAAAAATTGTTGGTCTGTCTTGTGATTTATTGCTAATTAACAATTAACTTACTTAGTACATTGCCTAGTTTTAACTATGTTTATTCGTTTATAAATTTTGTTGTGTTTACTTATTTTCTGTGTATCTGTGATTACCCAGAGAGGAGACGAGACCGCTGGAGAAAAATACATGATTAGGATTAAAGAAACCATTCTTCTCTGATTTTACTGCAATGTATTGGTATTTTCTCCATAAATGTTTAAAGAATTCTTTCTTTTCTAGTTTAGCTACCAACTAATTTCGTACTCTTGTGATTTATCAAGAACTTAAATAACTAAATCTTAAAGAAATCACCTTCTCAGGTTTTAAAGCTAACTAATGCCCGCTTTTGAAAGGAGGCAGGGGAAGCAATCACGTTCAAACCCAGCTGAAATTCATACATACAAATTCAGACAGAATAAAAAATTCATGGCATTCACCATTTCCAGCAGCATACAATTTATCAGAACTCTGTTTTTATCTGTCTCAAGGATTCATCAAAAATAGCAATATATACAGACAGAGATTTTAGAAACTTTTGGAGTCAGATACATCAACAAAAATCAGCTGTTTATCTACCGCATTAAAACCAAGGTAAGAGGTGGAGTCAGATACATCAATCCCATTCAATGAGGTGGTTGAAATTACATGACGTGTCACAACATTCTCCCCTTTAATTTCAACCACCTACACATTTACTGCATAATTAGCATCACAGATGCCCAGACTTTTTCTTTGAAATTCAAAAATATCTTTTCCGAGTGCCTTAGTGAAAATGTCAGCGAGTTGTTCCTTTGAATTGCAAAAACAGAGTTTAATTTCTTTATCATTTACCAATTCTCTAATGTAATGATACCGCGTGTCAATATGCTTGGTTCTCTTGTGGAATACATGGTTATTTGACAGCGCAATAGCTGACTTATTATCACAGAAGATAGCTGACTTATTAGCTTACTACTTGATTTTGCCCATATATATAACACAGGTCCACTTGATTTGATGTTATTGATCAGAAGTATTTGTTTGTTTGTTTGAATCTGGGCGGGATTGTTGTGTTTTATTTACTGATTTAAAGATGTGATGTTATTTAAATCAGAATTGTTTGTTTGTTTGTTTGATTATGGGAGAGATTGACTTTTTTATATACCGATTTAAAGGTTTACATGATTTTGATTGCCATATCACTATTTATAGTATATTTTCTTCTTTTGTATATTTGTTTTGATGGAATTCGTGGCCGTTAAACAGTTTCAATTAATTGTCAGACTCATATTGAAGTTTTTGCACATTTTTTTTCGTATTCTCATTTGGAACGTAATGGAATGGTTCTTTCTGTTGTTTTAGGTGAAGGAGAATAGGGTCAGGCAGTGAAGATCGGTGAAGGAGAATAGGGTCAGGCAATGAAGATCGGTGACTGATTTTAAAGGTGACCGTCATTAGGATTTCAATATGAAAAGGTAAAAAATTTACTGTAAATTATTATTTCATTTTCAAATTCTAAAATATATATATTTTTAAAATACGCTTTATTCTTAAAATAACTCTGAATTTTTTTTTCTCCCGTGAGTTAACTTAAATGATACATCTAGACCTCTAATTTGGCGAGAAATCATCCCTAAAAATAATGATATAACTAAAAGTTTGAAGAAATCCTCCTCCTTTGGTTTTACTCTAAACTATTGCTACATCTAAACATCTAATTTGGCGAGAAATCATCCTTAAAAATTATATAACTAAAAGTTTCTATTGCAGGGTGTTGTATGTTAATTGTAAATTAAAGGACTAAAGCTTAGAGAAACCTTGCTTTCTCTGGTTTAATTAGAAAACACTTGCCACTTATACGTATAATTTAAATAACTAAATTCTTAAAAAAATATTTCTTCTCTTGATTGACTAAAAATTGTTGGTCTGTCTTGTGATTTATTGCTAATTAACAATTAACTTACTTAGTACATTGCCTAGTTTTAACTATGTTTATTCGTTTATAAATTTTGTTGTGTTTACTTATTTTCTGTGTATCTGTGATTACCCAGAGAGGAGACGAGACCGCTGGAGAAAAATACATGATTAGGATTAAAGAAACCATTCTTCTCTGATTTTACTGCAATGTATTGGTATTTTCTCCATAAATGTTTAAAGAATTCTTTCTTTTCTAGTTTAGCTACCAACTAATTTCGTACTCTTGTGATTTATCAAGAACTTAAATAACTAAATCTTAAAGAAATCACCTTCTCAGGTTTTAAAGCTAACTAATGCCCGCTTTTGAAAGGAGGCAGGGGAAGCAATCACGTTCAAACCCAGCTGAAATTCATACATACAAATTCAGACAGAATAAAAAATTCATGGCATTCACCATTTCCAGCAGCATACAATTTATCAGAACTCTGTTTTTATCTGTCTCACGGATTCATCAAAAATAGCAATATATACAGACAGAGATTTTAGAAACTTTTGGAGTCAGATACATCAACAAAAATCAGCTGTTTATCTACCGCATTAAAACCAAGGTAAGAGGTGGAGTCAGATACATCAATCCCATTCAATGAGGTGGTTGAAATTACATGACGTGTCACAACATTCTCCCCTTTAATTTCAACCACCTACACATTTACTGCATAATTAGCATCACAGATGCCCAGACTTTTTCTTTGAAATTCAAAAATATCTTTTCCGAGTGCCTTAGTGAAAATGTCAGCGAGTTGTTCCTTTGAATTGCAAAAACAGAGTTTAATTTCTTTATCATTTACCAATTCTCTAATGTAATGATACCGCGTGTCAATATGCTTGGTTCTCTTGTGGAATACATGGTTATTTGACAGCGCAATAGCTGACTTATTATCACAGAAGATAGTTGTTGGCGCTCCTTGTTCATGCAAAAGATCGAACAAAACTCTTCTCATCCAGATGGCCTGACATGCTGCTGACGTGGCAGCAACATACTCTGCTTCTGCTGATGAAATAGTGACTATGGGTTGTTTCTTTGATGCCCATGAGACAACTCCTGAGCCAAAAAAGAATGCATATCCAGATGTACTTTTTCTATCATCAACATTTCTAGCAAAATCACTATCTGTGTACCCTGTCAAATTGAAATCTGAACCTATTGAATATAAAATTCCACAATTCACTGTGCCTGCAACATATCTCAAAATTCTTTTACCTACAAGCCAATGAGTACTCTTCGGAGACTCCATGAATCTTGAGATTAGACTCATAGCATACATGATGTCTGGTCTAGTTGCGGTTAGATACAGTAAACTGCCAACTAGCCTTTTAAATAGCCTAGGATTTACTTGACTTCCAACATCTTGCTTGCTTAACTTAGTGCCTGTAGTTACCGGTGTTGAGACTGGCTTGCAATTTAACATTCTAAATCTTTTCAGTACATCGTTTGCATATTTGGATTGTGAGATAAAGATTCCACTTTCAGATTGCAAGACTTCAATTCCCAAAAAAAACTTCATTAGGCCAAGGTCACTCATCTCAAGCTCACTCCTCATTACTGTTTTGAATTCTTCTAACATCAAATTACCAGTATAAATAATATCATCAACATAAATGCACACAATTAAGACCTCACCATGCTGATTTTTCTTGGTGTATAGAGTAGGTTCATTGATACTCCTCCAAAAACCATTGCTTATGAGATAGGAATCAATTCTGCTGTACCAAGCTCGAGGAGCTTGCTTCAGACCATACAAAGCTTTCTTCAATTTATCAACCTTTTCTTCATGTCCACTTATCTTATAACCTGGAGGTTGTTTTACATACACCTCTTCTTCTAAAATTCCATTTAAAAACGCAGATTTTACATCCAACTGGTATACTTTCCAACTATTATGAGCTGCAATAGCCAAAACAATTCTAATTGTATCTAATCTGGCAACAGGTGAAAAAGTTTCATTATAGTCTATTCCAGGTTGTTGAGCAAAACCTTGAGCAACAAGTCTTGCCTTGTGCTTCTCAACTTCACCATCTGCATTGAACTTTGTTTTATAAACCCATTTCACACCAATGCAGTCCTTTCCTTCAGGTAGATTCATTAATTCCCAAGTATCATTCCTTTCTATTGCATCTATCTCATCATTCATAGCATCCACCCAAACTTTATCTTTGATAGCATCCTCATAACTAACAGGTTGATATGCTAACAATGCAAAATTTGAATTTAAATCTAATTTGTCTTCATGCTTATCATATATCTCCATAAGACTTCTAGTCTTCCTTCCTTTAAATCTAGATCTTAGTGTAGCTAAAGTAGGATCAAATTCATCACTTACCTGCGAACTTGGAGTAGGTTGATTTCTTTGTGTTGAGACCTCTCCTTGTGCAAGACTTCTTGGTGTTCTGACTGCAGTGGATGCATTTGTTGTTGGTGTAATGGTAACAGGTGCTTGTACTAGTTGTCCTCGAGATTCATGCTCTTCTTCTTCATCATGTTCATGAGATAATACAACTCCTCCTGTAATAGACTCATCTACACTTCCATCCCATGCTTCTTCCTCTTTGAACTCAACATCTCTACTTATAACAAGCTTTTTGGTAATGGGATTGTACAATCTATATGCTTTAGATTGCTCACTATAACTGATGAATATACATTTCTCACTATGATCATCCAACTTTCTCCTTAATTCAACTGGTACATGTGCATATGCTATGCACCCAAAAACTCGTAAATGTGAAATTGAACATTTTCTACCAGTTCATGCCTCTTGAGGTACTTTACTAATCAAGCTACTTGTAGGACTCCTATTCAAAATGTATATTGAACACCAAACAGCTTCTACCCAATAGTCATTTGGTAAGTGCTTTGTCTTCAACATTCTCCGAGCCATGTTCATTATGGTTCTATTCTTTCTTTCAGCCACACCATTCTATTGTGGTGTATATCTGGCAGTAAATTGTCTTTTAATTCCATGAACCTTGCAGAAATCTAAAAAGTCATTTGAAATATACTCACCGCCCCTATCAGATCTTAGCACTCTAACGTACTTACCACTTTTCTTTTCAACCAAAGCCTTGAATTTCTTGAAGACTCCGAAAGTTTCAGACTTTTGTTTTAAGAAATATACCCAAGTCTTCCGGCTGTAATCATCAATAAATGTCAAGAAATAGTAAGCTCCAGCCAATGAAGGGGTTTGCATTGGCCCACAAAAATCTGTATGTATGATTTCCAGAGGTACTTTTGCTCTATAGGAAACACCTGCAGGAAAGCTTTCTCTATGTTGTTTTGCCAAGATACATGTCTCACATGAGCTTGCTAGTTGTTCTATGATTGGCAGCCCTTTCACCATTTCCTTCTTCTGCAATGACCTCAAACCATCAAAATGTAAGTGACCAAACCTCAAGTGCCAAAGCCAAGATTGATCAATAGTCTTAGCTTTGTATGCATTAACAGAATTTTGAGTATCACTCCTCATTGTAAGCGAGAACATCCTGTTCTTGGTCATCTCAACCCTTGCAATCAACCTATTACAATGAGCTCTATCTCGAATTGTGCAAGCTTTGTCATAAAAATTTATCTCATACCCATTCTCCATTAGTTGTCCAATACTCATCAAATTACATTTCATTCCAGGAACAAGATAGACATCTTTCACAATCTTCCTCTCACCATTCTTTGTCAAAACATATATTATTCCTTTGCCTTTGACGGAAACTCTACTAGCTGTTCCAAGCTTTACTTCTGATTGAACAGAACTATCCAAACAGCTAAACAACTCTTGATCTCTAGTCATGTGGTTGCTACAACCACTGTCCAAAAACCATACATCTTTTGGACTCTCCTGAGCAATATTACAAGTGATAAACATATACTCTGTTTTAGTCTCATATACCTCAGATAAATTAGCTAATTGCTTGCTTTCATTTGCTTGTCTTTTTCTGCAGTCCTGAATTACATGCCCAAATTTCTTACAGTAAAAACACTGAACCTTTGATTTATCAAACCTTCTAGATTGCTGTTGATTAAGATTACTCCTTGAACCTCTGAAATTTCCTTAATTGGGGCTCTGGACTGATTTACTGGTTTCATCTAAAATTGTTCTTTCATCACTTTGATTTTGGAATCTTCCTCTACCTCTATGACTAAATCTGCCTCTGCCTCTACTAACTAAAACCTGAGTCTTGAATGCAGATTCTAATGAGGGATTTGAGTTCCTACTCAGTCTAAATTCATGAGACAATAGAGATCCCATCAATTCAACAACAGACAGTTGTGATAGATCCTTTGATTCCTCAATTGCCACTACAATTTCATCATATTTGATGGGTAGGCTATGTAGAATTTTCTCCACGATTTTCTAGTCATTTAAATCCTCCCCATGTGTTTTTATCTGATTCACCACATTCATGGTTCTATTGAAAAACTGGTCAATTGATTCTGAATCCTTCATCTGAAGGGTTTCAAATTCTCTTCTTAGGGTTTGTAGCCTGATTGTCTTAACCTTAGAAGAGCCCTCATAGGCTGTCTCTAAAATGTCCCATGCTCTTTTTGAATTATCTTCGGAAGCAATCTTTGGAAAGATTGATTCATCCAGACTCTGTTGGATGAAGAGTAGGGCTTTAGCATTTTTCTTTCTATTATTATTGAGAATAACCCTTTCTGCCTGAGACAATGCCAAAAACACTGCCTCATCTTGAGGTTCACGATACCCATTTTCAACTAAATCCCAAATATCCTGAGAACGAAACAGAGTTTTCATTTTTGTTGCCCAAAAATCATAATTTTTACCTAAGAATGAGGGAACCTGTGGCTGCACAGAGTTGCTAGTGGTGGCCATAGTTAAAATTTGACTATCTATGAATCCTCTGTCTAGTTATTCACAAACCCAGCTCCCCCTTGCTCTTTGAATGCAACGGTCTTGGCTTTTCTGGTGCTTGCAAATTTTTGTTATCATAAACCAACTAACACAAGTTTCTTCTGCTACGGATCTCTTTAAGAAAGAGCTTCACGAGTTCTAGCTTCTGCCTGGGGAATGAACGGTGGAGAAAAAACTCAACACCTTCACACAACAGACCTCACACAACTGCGGGCTCCTTCGTTTAGGCTGGCGGCTTCAGAAATGGCGGAGACTGAGCTCTACGCATTGGTATTTGCTCGAGGATCAGTGTACACGGGAATGCATGTATCCGACGAGTGTACAACTACCCTGTAACTTCTTGCGGTTGTCAAGAACTCTTCAAGACTCGTAGATGTAGGAAGGCAACGAACTGAGCTGAGTTTACACCAAGTTCATCTGTTCCAAGTCCCTACCACTAGATAAGAACAGAACCGTAGGGTTCATTACTCTGCTTAGACTCAAACGCACCAGATGGGTATGGCTCTGATACCACAATGAAAGGAGGTAGGGGAAGCAATCACGTTCAAACCCAGCTGAAATTCATACATACAAATTCAGACAGAATAAAAAATTCATGGCATTCACCATTTCCAGCAGCATACAATTTATCAGAATTCTGTTTTTATCTGTCTCACAAATTCATAAAAAATAGCAATATATACAGACAGAGATTTTAGAAACTTCTGGAGCACAGCTCTACAGAACGCTCGATTCTGGAAAGATCTTGACTGCTAAAAATAAACAAAAATTAGCTATTTATCTACAGCATTAAAACCAAGGTAAGAGGTGGGATCGGATACATCAATCGCATTCAATGCGGTGGTTGAAATTACATGGCGTGTCACAACAGCTTTCTGTTTATCCGTAAATTAAAAGAGTAAAGGCTTGTATAAATCTTTCATTTTGAGTTTCAATGCCGCATTATCTATTTTATCCATATTGATTAAATAACTAAAGGTTAAAAGGTTTGACTCATAATATTTCGGGGTTTTGTGATTTATCCTAAAGAAATCTTGGTTATTAAGATTTATTGCAAATTACTCCTTCATTTTCATTATATTAATTTGGTTAATTTTCAACAATATTATTGTTAAATAATTAGTTACTAATTAATATTTTTTTTTTAATTTTTAATTTTAATTTGTACAAAATATTTTCAATTCTAATATATTTTTTAAATGAAATTTTTACCATATAAATTATATTTTATTTTTAAATAAATTTTCATTTTTTTTTATTTTTAAATAATTTTTTTATTTTTCATTTTTCATTTTACATAGTTATGAATTTTCCATTTCCTTTATAAGTTAAGGTAATTACAACATCTAAATCAATTTAGTACAACTATTAACCATATTAATGATTACACTATTAACCATATTAATAAGTAAAAGTTTTATTAATAATTAAATTACTTTATAAAGATTATGATCATTTAAAATAATTTAAATTGGTTATGATCATTTAAAATAGTGTAAATTTCAATTTACACATGTCTCTAGTTAATGTAAATTTCAATTTACAAATGTTTATAAATAATTATAATTTTGACAAAATTCATAAATTTAATGTTAACATATGTAACATGTTTGTGTGATATATAAGATAGATATTTCTGTACTTTTATTGCATACTATTGCCAATTTTTTTAGTTCCACTTTCTCTAATTTCAATATAGTGTTATATTATATGAGTAAAATACATGACTACCCTTACATTAATAATTCTTTCTCTAGTTTTAGTGCAATGTATTGTAGTTTTATGTAAAGGTTGACAAAATCTTTCTTTTTTCAATTTTATTGTGTTTGTACATTATCAATAAATTAAATAAGTAAAAATTTTGAGAAATTAAAAGAGAAAAGACTTAAATAATGGTTTATATGTATTTATTAATTTAATCATTAATGCATAAAGATTTATTGTAAATTATTGATTAATTTTAGCATTATCTATTAGTTAATAAGACATTTTTATTTAAAGAAATATATTATTTCATTTTAAATTTTTTCTTTATAAATTGTAAAATATTAATAATTTTTGTGTGAATTAAGATTTATTTTTAAATTTACGACTTAATGAGACTTCTCAAAATTCCCTTAAATTGTGTTTTCTTTATTCGAAAATATCTTTGTTTTCTTGATTCGAAAAAATCTGTGTTCTCTAGTTTTATTCCAAATTAAAAATTCCTTTAAATTGTGTTTTCTTTATTCGAAAATATCTTTATTTTCTTGATTCGAAAAAATCTATGTTCTCTAGTTTTATTCCAAATTAAATATTTACATTGTCTTAAATAATGAAAGTTTAATAAATGACTAAGGTTAAAGAAACCATTATGCTTTAACACTAATTCTCAGTTTTGTGATTTATCATTAATTTAATTTGACTTGCACAAAGTGTAAAGATACATAAACATTTCATGATGATAACACATTTAGATGCATAAATGATGTCGTTAATCTGACGTGATCAACATGGACGAATCAACATGGTTCATAGATGCATTTCCAGCCCCATTCATCGTTCATCTGAAATGGGTCATTTCGAACTCAAAGATGGTATTTGTTTGTGGTTTGTAAGATATGAGGGGACGCTAAACATATTTAACTCGTTGTATTATGTAGCTCTGCACAAGTAATGTAAGTGAGAACGATGGTGTTGTGATCATCTGCTTAGACTCCGATCATGTATGGATTGGTTGGAAATATCATAATTAATGAGCTGATAGCATATCCGATATGCACCGTCTCTGTTAGACCCCAGTTGGTCATTTTGTTAGTCTGTAATGTCTGACAGACAGTCAGTTTGCAGCCAATCCCAGTCACAGCAAGTTAATATTTAAGTAACCGCTCCTGTATTAGGCAAGATCAGATTTTTGTAGGTAGAATTTATTACAGTCTTTAATCAAACCATGTAGCTTCCAAGTGAAGCCATCTTAAGTCGGTGAAGTGAAACTCTATAAATGTAAATCATTCACAAAGATAGAACTAGAGATGATAGACATAAGTGAAGAAGACGAGAAGTAAATCTTGTGAAGTGTTTCAAGAGCCCAAGCTCTGTGTAAATGGTGAAAGATTGAAGTTAATATCATCTCTCTATAAGTGTGCAAAGTTTTTACTGAGTAATATATAAGTCTATAGTTTTGCATATTCATTATCAAGAATGTTAAATGTTGTGTTGCGCACATCTTCTTCATGTTTATTTGTGTTAGGAATCAATGTCAACCCTTCTCTTTACTATGTTAGTATATTGTTGTTGGACGCATATGCTTTGTAAGTCGTCCCGTAGTATTTGTTGATCCATAGTTTATATTAGCCCATAGTATTGGATGCATATGCTTTGTAAGTCGTCCTGTAGTATTATATGTCCCATGGTTTTGACTCATAGTATTGGGCATAGACTTAGTATATAAGTGTGTGTTGAGGTCATTGAAGGCACCGTGAAGTTAGTTATATTGAGCTTGCTCAAAGGAGGTTACCCCCTCAAAGTGGCCCGTGATCAATATAAAAGTGATTCTAAGTTCTATTATTTCTGATATCTCATGTATTTGCCTTAATTAATTATTACAGGCTCTTCACATCTAGTATCGGAGCACTTTCTTGGGCTCATTGGGTGGAATTTCTGCCAATTTTTTTTTCGCATCTGTTGCAGGTTCAGATCTGGGGATAACCCCTATCTGCTTAACTGTTTCAACTCTGTTTTCCCTGAAACTTCACTGACATCCCTGCAATCCCATTCTACATTTTTCATTCCTGAAGACCCTATCCCAAATTCCACTTCCCAAGACCATAAATCTCACATTTGTCTATTTTTAGGGTTTGCCATAACTCCTTCAATTTTCACCCAAACGCTGTCAAATTTTGCCACTGTGTTCCTTTCCTAATTCTGCTTCTTTGTCCCTCTCTACCAAATTTTCTCATTCTTTCACCCTGCTTCTGAAATCCCCATTTTTTGCTTTCCTGTCCATCAGAAAGTGTTCAAAACCTAGTCAAACCCCAATTACCCATCCGAGTTTTTCCAAATCCAAATCTTCCTTTACTAAATAAGCTTTTGTTTGTGTTTTTCTATCCATTTCGGAAAAAAAAAAACCATGGATGAAGCACTTGCAGCCATCCAAACCAAACTCCAAGATCTGGATGAAAAATTTCTCAGCCTCCATCTTCGGCATTCGGGCATGAACAATAACCAATAGCTAGAATCTTTTGGAGCCACCGTGTTCTCTTCTTCCAACAATTTTTGTGGGCCGAAGCTTGATTTTCCTCGCTTCAATGGTACTGATCCGACTGGATGGATATATCGAGCAGAACAGTATTTTAGTCTGCATAATACTTTTGATATCCAGAAAGTTCCACTTGCATCCTTTCATTTGGAACAAGAAGCCCTTCAATGGTACCGTTGGTACATCAAAGCTCATCTCAAGCCAAACTAGACAGATTTTTGCCAACTCCTTTTGCCATGATTTGGTCCTAGTGCTTTTGATGACTTTACAGTAGCACTCACTAAACTTCACCAAATTGGCACAGTGAGAGAGTATCAGACAGACTTTGAGAAACTGGCCAGTCACACAGAAGGATTGTCTGATGAATTCTATAGGAGTTGTTTTATCAGTGGTCTCAAGGATGAAATCCACTCAGAGGTCAAAATGTTTTGTCCCAACACAATGATGGAAGTCCTAGGGTTGGCTAAGTTGGCAGAGGACAATATCACAGCTCAACAACGCTCCAAACCCACCTTTGTTCCCTTCAGAAATATGGGTTCCCAACGACCTCCCATCACGCCTGCCCCGCAACCAACTCCTATCAAGCATTTGTTTGAAATAGAGATGCAGGCACGCCAAGAAAAAGGGCTTTGTTATAATTGTGATGAGAAATTCGCTCGAGGACATAGATGTGTTCAACAAAAGCTCTATCTCTTGGATGTCGATTCTCCGCCTACCTCAGAACTTAATGAAGAAGATCTGGATACAGTAGATGATCAGGTTGACATTCAACACCCACCTATTGACACCCCATCTCAGGATGACCCACCTGAGCTCTCTCTCCAAGTTGTAACTGGCGTCACCACCCCACAAACAATGCGAGTCAGGGGATACTTCAAGAAGCTCCCTCTTACCATACTCATTGATTCTGGTAGCACTCATAACTTCATTGACCCTCAGATTGCCAAACAGGCTGATTGTTTTGTCCATCCTTGCTCCAACTTTGAAGTCATGGTTGCCAATGGGGGCACCTTACCTTGCAAGGAGAAGTGTCACAATGTGCGTATCTCTATGGAAGATTATAACCTGCGCTCTAACATGTTTGCCTTGTCCTTAGGCAGATGTGATGTGGGTTTGGGCATTCAATGGTTATGCACACTTGGTCCCATCTTATGGGATTTTTCATAACTTTGGATGCAGTTTCAGTAAATGGGGCACAACACAAATTAATGGGCTTACAACCAGGGTCTCTCTGCATTGTCAGTTCACATCGCCTGGAAAAAATCCTTAAGAAGAATTCACATGGTATCATCGCTTAGCTCCATTCCCTTCAGATGCACCCATCAATGGTCTCCACTACTTCCTTGGATAGATATGCAGGTGTCTTTGCTGAACCAATGAGCTTTCCGCCTTCAAGAGACCTTTCTGGTAAGAATTTAGTTGCATCTACCTCTTAGTAGGAACCGATGGCTATTTTGCATGCAGTACAGAAGTGGCAACCATACCTATTAGGGAATTATTTTTGCATCAAGACTGATCTCCAGAGTCTGGAAAATTTTCTGGAACAATGGGTCTCCTCCCCAACACACCTGAAATGGGTTATCCCTATGCGATCACTTGCAAGAAGGGTAAGGACAATATGGTGGCAGATGCTCCTTCTCGCACAATTGATGACCCAGTTTCTCTTACAGCTCTTTCTCTGCTTGTTCCAAATTGGTTGCAATATGTTCAACAGGGCTATCTCTTCTATGAGCTCCATGCTTCTTCATCAGCAGGGCACTCTAGGTTCTTCAAAATGCATGACCGGGAATAATGTAAGTTCTTTTGGCAGGGACTGAAAATGACAATTCAACACATGGTGGTTGATTGTGATACTTTCCAGGTCAACAAGGGTGAAATGAAACTCCTTTTGGGATTGCTCAATGCCTTGCCCATCCCTACACAGCTTTGGCCAACTATTTCTATGGATCTCCTAGCAGCGCTCTGGTGGTACAATACCACATCTCAAGGGACACCATATGAAGTAGTCTATGGATAGACACCGCCATTTCTTCTTCCATACACGCTTAGCAGCTCCCCAGTTCAGGAAATTGACTCGGTTCTTCGAAACCACGATCACATTCTTCTCATTCTGCAGGACAATCTTCACATGGCCAGAATTCACCTAAAACAACAATCCGATCAACACCATTCTAACCGCATTTTTCATGTAGCTGATGGGGTTCTTCTTCATCTACAGCCTTCCAAGCAATCTTCCCTGACACTCCAAAGGCATCAATGGCCCGAAATGCAACCCGAGGATGCTACCAGGTACCCACTTCTTTAGATTCTGTAGCAACTTCTCCAACCAAAGCTTTGAGGACAAAGCTTTGTCTAAGGGAGAGGGGATGTTAGGAACCTGTGTCAACCCTTCTCTTTACTATGTTAGTATATTGTTGTTGGATGCATATGCTTTGTAACTCGTCCCGTAGTATTTGTTGATCCATAGTTTATATTAGCCCATAGTATTGACCCATAGTATTGGACGCATATGCTTTGTAAGTCGTCCCGTAGTATTATATGTCCCATGGTTTTGACTCATAGTATTGGGCATAGACTTAGTATATAAGTGTGTGTTGAGGTCATTGAAGGCACCGTGAATTTAATTGTATTGAGCTTGCTCAAAGGAGGTTGCCCCCTCGAAGTGGTCCGTGATCAACATAAAAGTGATTCTAAGTTCTATTATTTATGATATCTCGTGTATTTGCATTAATTATTTATTGCAGTTTCTTCACAAGTTGTGTGAATGTTGCTCACATTTATCCGCAGTAAATCAAATCAAGAATTCTCAAGTATTTCACTCTGGTAAATGCCCTAGTTTAACGCGCAGTATGTTTCAACATATGTTCCGGTTCTCATGTTTTAAGAAGAAATGTTTTAAGTCAAGTTTATTTAAGTTTGGGTTGTGCGCACTTAAATAGGTATGTGAAGTTCCACAAAGTTAGAGTAGCTCGCATTTATGCAAAGTAAAGTATTGTGCAAAGTTAAGGTTAGTGCATTTGCGCAAAGTTAACCTTTGCGCAGTAAGAAAGTGGAATCACGTAGTTAATTTGCGCACAATAAAAGGTTGAATTGCATAGTTAATCTGTGTGCGGTAAAAGAATGAAGGTGAATTGCACATGTAATCTCCGCGCGATCATTTTGTAGTAAATTGTTCTTATAAAGTGGAAGAAAATTAAAGTTAAGCATTTGCTAGGTCTAGCACATGTCTTTAGCAAAGAAAAAGAAAATATTCATGTATCGCACAATGAACTTTTAAATTGACTGCGCGTGCCCCTTTTCCCTTCATCTGGTATCAGAGCCTGGCTTACGGAAAGTAGAATTTGTATTTACAAAAGCGAAAAGTGATTAAGTATGGCTTCCACTTCGGGTAATATGCAAACCCCAATATTTACTGGTAAAAATTATGAATATTGATCTCTAACAATGAAGGCTTTGTTTAGAGGTCAAGATGTATGGGACATAGTCTAGAATGGTTATGCAGAACCAGCAGATGTAGCAGCATACAACAATCTCACACAAGCTGAGAAGGATGTTCTGAGAAAACAGAGAAAGAAAGATGGAAAGACGTGGTTCCACATACATCAAGCAACACATGAATCAGTACTCCCAAGAGTGGTAGCAACGCAGTCAGCAAAGGAAGCGTGGGACACACTGGAAACTGCCTATCAAGGTTTCAACAAGGTAAAGACTACTAAACTTCAAATTCTGAGAAGAGATTTTGAATCTCTGTCAATGAAAAACTCAGAGTCAGTAGACTCATTCTATACTTGGGTTATTGGTTTAGTTAATCAAATAAAGTCTCATGGAGAAACTCCAGTAGATCAAAGAGTTGTTGAAAAGGTTCTTAGAGTTATGTCATAGAAATTTGAATCTTTGGTTGTAACTCTAGAGGAAAACAAAGATCTGTCCACATTCACCATTGATGAGTTGCAAGCCTCATTGCTCAATCATGAACATAGAATCAGCGGTTCAGATACATTATGGGAAGGTGCATTCACATCACAGTCATCCATAAGCCATGGAAGAGGCAGAGGAAGATCAAACTCTAGAGGCAGAGGATGAAGTTCATTCAGAGGAGGTCGCAGCAGTAGCCCTGCGCATGGCACTGGTAGAGGCCAAAAACAATCTCCCACTCAGTCAAGTGGACAAAGGTATGATAAATAAAAAATTCAATGTCATTACTGTAAGAAGTATGGACACTTCGCATATGAATGCAGGAAGAAGCAGTATGAGCTAGGAAAGCAAGGTGAAGCGCAGTCAAGCAACAACAACGCTCTGAACAACTCATTGTTCTTAGCATGCGCATCTCCATTGGAATGCAATGCTGTCTAAGAAAATCCAAATGACATATGGTATTTAGACTCAGGCTGTAGCAATCATATGACTGGTAATTTAAGTTTATTTCCTAGTCTATATAAATCAATTCAAACTGATGTAACGCTTGGAAACAACATTCAAGTCACTGTTTTGGGTAAGGGTATTGTTGATATTCTAACAAAACATGGGGAGCGGAATGTAATGTCCCCATTTTGACCCCCTTTGTATTAAATCGTAAATGATGTAAATATTGTAATTTGATCGTGGTGAGGAGCTCAAGGCCAAGGCCCCACCATTTATTTAGCGTTTTATGTATCGGCAATTAAAGAAATAGATGCCTATGGTTCTTGTGCTAGATAAGCACAATGTAAATAAGACATCATGTAAATACAAATTTTAATGAAAATACCCACAACTAGCTATGCAATGCAACAAAGAGATGGGGGCATGATTCTACAAGGAATAGGGAGGGAAGTTATTCAAACCCTTGAGCCAATGGTGTTAATCCATGTGTTAATGAGAAAACCCATAAACCCTCAACTACCCATTTTGGGTTACGGATCCAATAATTTAATTCTTCCAAGAATTGGTTGAGGCAGTTAATGCCTTGGGAATGAAGAAGTATGGCAGCCAATTTCGTGTATGGGCAAGCCATCAACCTAGGAAATCGTATTTTGTCTCCTTGGGCAAGAAAACACCCACAAAATGGTGCCCAAAGCATTTCTGAAAAAATAATCTTTCATCTCTCACGCAGTTTGAGCTAGCTGGGTCTTTCCCTACACATTTTTCATCCACTTTCTACATTTTTCCATGCCTGGGAGCTCGTTTTTGCATATACAGCAGCTGGGAGAGAAGGGGCCACGATTTGGGACTATTATGGAGGCCGTTTTTGCCCCAGAATGTCCATGGACATTTTTCTAAAAGTGGATTTGGCTTTCCAGGGTTGTTCCCCATCTTCCAATTTCATTTTTGGGTTTTCCCACGTTTTTATGAAGCTAATGAAAACCCCATCTTTGGACATCTCACTGTAAAAATGTTTCTTCTTGCCCAGCACTTATACTTCTACTGTTATCTGCATCCCTTTTGGTTTGAACCTGTGAGCAAAAGAGACCGGAGTGGTAGTGGACAAAATTGGCTTGATAAACCTAGTGAAGGGAGTAACCTCTCAAGAAGATCAAGAGGGCTTTGGCTACTTTTCTATGCACACCCTGAGAGCACTAGAAAGGAAGGTATGGCTTGAGGGACTATGTGGCAGTGAAGAGAATACTTCCTTGTGTTGGGTGTGTAGGCATTGTGAGTGCCAAGCTAAATAGATCTGGGAGGGGTATCCATAGCTCTGTGGTTGATCTCACTAGCTTAACAATCCTTCCTTTCCATGTCCTAGCAACATGATAAACCCAATTGTAGATTTGCTTGGCTCATCTTGGTGTATGCTTGGCTATGTGTGAGTCTGTTGTTCCCTGGTTTCTTGTAGAGGTCATGCCCAGCTCAGGGGTGGCAGTTGTATCAAGAGGTTGATAAGCACAACTGGCCTATGGTTGGGTGGAACGTTGCAGATGCATAGCTGGTTGCTTGGGACTACCTTGTTAAGATAAGTATTGTTATAGCTTGAAATGACACCTCTCTGTCCGTGACGACACTTGTTTCCCTTGGTCGCATGACGACACTTCTTGAGATCAAGTTCAGTCACACAACAGGACAATTGTGGATGGAGGAGTCATTTGGGACACTAAAAATGGTTGAAATTACCTCATTCTTGACCCATTTGATGTATATGACCCTTAGGAACATTTTTCCAGACCAAACTATCTCCTGAAAATGAGCAGAAAAGCCTGTTTTTGGCCATTTTTCACTATGAGCGCGACTCTACTGTTATAATAGTAGCGTGTGTACGCGACTTTGTCTCATTTAAAGTAGCGCCCATTGCCATATGTACGCGACTTTGTATACTGTAGAGTAGGGTACACTCTTGTTTTGGTCAAAATATCGAAATTCGAGTAAGTTAAGTTGGTTGGGAAACCTCTTGAGTGGTTATAACTTCTTTTCCTCTTCCTCATTGATTATATAAGGAGGGTAGAAGGGTCATGTGAGAGGAGCAAGCCCAATTACAAAGTTATGCTGGAGGAATGGAGACCCTCATCCCCCTCTCTTGTGCTTCAGTTTTGGTAAACCCTAGTACAATTGCTTAGAGGCTGGGATCCTTGGAGAACAGAAGCAGGAGACCTTGAATCTAGGTTTCGTGAAGTGCCAAGCTTGAAGGAAGGTATAATTGTATGTACTTGCTTTCATTCATTAATAAAGATCAGA
The DNA here is from genome assembly GCA_027924585.1 of Larix kaempferi. Taxonomy (NCBI): domain Eukaryota; kingdom Viridiplantae; phylum Streptophyta; class Pinopsida; order Pinales; family Pinaceae; genus Larix; species Larix kaempferi. The sequence goes on along the minus strand of BSBM01000109.1, from coordinate 5,693,381 downwards.
CGCTCTTCTCTTTCCAAATTTGACCTATTAATGTGTCTTAGATTTGATTACTGTTTGATTATAGTTTGATGTCTCTTTCTATTATGAATATCAGTATTATATATGTAGTCAAATGTATTTGAGAAAGGTATCAAGTTGTTTTGCAGGTCTGGGCATTGCGACATTGGATAAGCATTGAAGAGCGAGGGAAGCGAAGCTAGGATCAACCTTCTGAATGAGGTGCCTACATCTCTAAACCCTAATCTCTTCATTTATTTGTTGTACTTGCAGAATGCTTGTAAGTCTATCTTTATCACCGTAAGTTGGTAGTTTCTCCCCTGAACTATAGGTGCATTTTCCCCACAACAAGTATTCTCTCTTGTTAACTTTGTAATTGTTATTTGATGAATATTTGAATGAATGATGGATGTGTTATCGAATATTACTTCCGCTATGTTTTTCTGATAATTATACACTCCATATGTTTTTTTATATTACCTGAATGCTTATTTAATAAGTTCATGGGGCTAGGTACCCAGTTTAGCATCACGATCCTCCCTATCATGCTGGTATGATGGGAGGGGACTTTACATTTTGGTATCAGAGCTGTTGGTTGCAGCATTGGACCTCTATGGGCCAAATCCAATTATAGTCACATGGGAAGGTTCTTTCCTAATCACCACAGATAGCAGCATAGGGCCTAAACTAGCTAAGTTGGATAGTTTGCAGGAGGTAAAGTTACCTCCTACTGAGCAGCATTCATCACTGAAGGAAAGAAAGATTTCAAATTTTTCCTAAGTGTTTTTGAAATTTTTTTTGTTTAAGACTGTTTCGGAAAGAATTCACGAATGTCTTCCGCAACTGTAGAAGCATTTGGCGAATTGTTCCGCAATTCCGAAAGCATTCTGGGAGTTTTTCCGCAACGTGGAAGAGTTTAGAAAGTCACCCCGAAACTGTGGAAGGAATTCCCTTCCAAAATTTCCAAAATGAATTCTCTTTTGAAGCTGCGGAAGGATTCCGCGAGTTGTTCCGCAATGCGGAAGAATTCGGCGAACTATTCCGAAACAACGAAAAAAATTTCTAAGAGTTCGGCATCGAAAGGAAATTTGCGGAAGGAATTCTCTTCCGAAACTGAGGAAGACTTCGGCGAATCATTCTGCAACTGTGGAAGACTTCGGTGAATCGTTCCGTAACTATGGAAGACTCTGGCGAATCGTTCTGCAACTGTGGAAGACTTCGGCGAATCGTTCTGCAATTGCGGAAGCATTCTGCAAGTCATTCCGCAATTGCGGAAGCATTTCACAGAATGCCTTGCAAGTGCGGAAGGCTTCCGCGAAACACCCCGCAACTGCGGAAGCATTCGCTGAATCGCTCCGCAACTATGGAAGCATTCCGCGAATAGCTCCGCAACTGCGGAAGCATTCACCGAATCACTCTGCAACTGTGGAAGCATTCGGCAAATCGCTCCGCAATTGCGGAAGTGTTGGCAAACTACCCCGCAACGGCGGCAAGATTTGTAAAAAAAAAAAAAAATGAGGGCGCTGCCCTGTAGTGGTGAAGCCACAAGGCGGCAAGCCCCCTTGACCCCCTTTATTTTTCCCCTTCATGTGTCATTGATTGTAAGAGAATTCTATGATTTGAAAAATTGTCAATATAACCTTTTCCCATGAGCATGAAGGTAAGTTCTGAATTCTAAGAATATAATTCAGCTGACAATTGTGTAGATGAACACATTTTGCAGAATCACAATTACATCAGGGCAGCACTCTAGATAATACAGTTGGAAAGTTTTGGATCTTGGTTGGGCCAAGAAAATAAGCATCATGGATGATGCACAGGATCCCTATGAGCCTGAGACAGATGCCATGGTGGAGAACATACATGTTGAAAATGCTAAAACATAATCTAATGGGAGAAGAAATCAAGAGACTCCTCCAGGTATTGCAGCCACCATGAGAAGCCTAAGGGTGGAGTTGCAAAGTTGTAGAGAAGATAATGAAAGGATGATTAAAGCTCAGGAAGAACAAAATCAATTGAATGCAGCCATGCTACAGAGTTTGACAGACATCCAAAGGCAAATAAACTCTGGGCATCAGACATCAAATCTAGAAAGGGGTGGGAGTAGTTCTAGAAGGAATTCCCGTAAGAGGGCCAGTAGCTCAAGAAGAGTTTCTACAGACAAAACATATACTCCAGAAACCTCTTCTAATGAATCATCTAACTCTGACGAATCCATTGAGGGTTCAAGCTCTTCATATTGCATGAGTAAGAGGAAGAAGCACTGCAAGAACAATTCACATGGGGAATTTAAGAAGGCAAAACCTCCTACATTTGATGGAGAGGTAAAGTCTGGTCAAGAAGCTGAAGCTTGGCTTCTTGGGATGAGAAAGTATTTCCAAGTCCAAGACTACTCGAGAAATATGAAGGCAAGGGTAGCCATCTTCAACTTGAATGGAAGAGCATCTATATGGTGGGAACACACCAGGCAACTGAGGAAGATCAACGAAAGGAAGATTGTGTGGAAGCAGTTCAAGAAATACTTCAAGTAGAAGTACCTCTCTGACCGGTACTATGATGATAAGATCAAAGAGTTCCATGAGCTGAGATTGGGACAATTGACCATGGAAGAATATGCAAATAAGTTCTTGGAGCTGCTGAGGTATGTCAAGTACATTCGAGATGATAAGGTGAAAATTCAGCATTTCCTAAGTGGACTGCCCCAGTCATATAAAGATAGAATTGAGTTCGATGAACCTCAAACTCTAGAGGAGGCCATAAGAAAGTCCAAGTATTGATTTGATCAAAACAAAAGCAAAGCAGAATTCCATAAGGCATGGAAGGATAGGAAAAATGAAAATTTTGATCAAAGGAAGAAGGGGTTCAAGCCTCCTCAATTCCAGAATCAGCAAAGGCAACCATCACATGTTGTGACTAAGCCAACTAGGATGGTGGGAGACAAGCCAAGAGATCCAAAGGAGCCACAAGAACCACTTCAATGTTGGGGTTGTGGAAGAGACCACATGCTCAGGAACTGTCCACATCGGAATGGGAATCCAAATCAAGTTCACAACATCCAAAGAGCTGAAACTGTGGGTTAAGTGGCAAGGACAATCCCTAGAATCTATGCAGCAGTAGACGACTGCTAAGCAGATCATCAGTCAACTGTGGTTGAAGTTGAAGGTAAGATTGCTAAGCAATATGTTTCTATTTTGATTGATCCTGGATCTACTCACAGTTATGTCACTCCTAGAATTGTTGAGATTTGTGCTTTCAAGAAATTAAAGCATAGTAAATCATGGTTAGTTCAACTAGCCACTGGAACCAAGAGAAAAGTTAGTGAAATAGTAGAGAAATGTCCATTAGAGATGGATGGGCTATTCACCTATGCAAGTCTGAATATTTTACCACTGGGTTCCTATGATATTCTCATTGGAATGGATTGGTTAGAAGCACACAGGGTTAAACTTGATTGCTACAATAAGACATTTGAATGCATGGACGAAGAAGGAAACCCGAGGGTTGTAAAAGGCATTCCAAAGGTGACTTCTGTTAGATAGGTTTCAGCCATGCAGTTGAAGAAGTTCTGTAGGAAGGGATGTCAATTGTATGCAGCCCACGTTTTAGAGGCAGCAGAGAGTGAGACTCTTAAATTGGAGGACTATCATGTATTGCAAGAATTCAGGGATGTTTTTCCTGATGAGATTCCAGGTCTTCCTCCAAAGAGAGACATTGACTTTACAATTGAGCTTGTGCCAGGAGCAGCACCAGTGTCTAAGACACCCTACAAGATGAGTACACCGGAATTGCTAGAATTGAAGATGCAATTACAAGAGTTACTGGAAAAGAAATATATTAGGCCAAGTGTGTCCCCATGGGGAGCACCTGTTCTATTTGTGAAAAAGAAAGATGGAACACTCAGGTTATGTATTCACTACAGGAAGTTGAACAAAGTCACTATGAAGAACAAATACCTATTGCCCCGAATTGATGACCTTTTTGACCAAATGAGAGGGGCAAAGGTATTTTCAAAAATTGACTTGAGGTCTGGTTACTATCAGGTAAGAATCAAAGAAGAAGATATTGATAAGACAGCCTTTAGAACGAGGTATGGACACTATGAGTTTGCAGTGGTACCATTTGGTCTCACAAATGCACCAGCTACATTCATGTGTCTCATGAATAATGTTTTTAGCAAGTATTTGGACAAGTTTGTTCTTGTATTCCTACACGACATTCTCATCTATTCTAAGACTGAAGAAGAGCATGAAGAACATTTGAGAATGACAATGCAATTACTAAGGGAGCATAAGTTGTATTCAAAGTTGAGCAAATGTGACTTTTATAAAGATAGAATTCATTATTTGTGTCACATCATCTCCGACGAAGGAATATCAGTAGACCCTGAGAAGATTGATGCCATTATGAATTGGCCAACTCCAAGGAATGTGACTGATGTGAGATCATTTATGGGCCTTGCCGGTTACTACAGGAGGTTTATCGAAGGATTCTCCAAGGTTGCAAACCCGATCACTTCTTTGCAAAAGAAGGGGATAAAGTTTGAATGGTCACCAAGATGTGAGGAAAGTTTTCAATGGTTGAAGAATCTTCTTACAAGTGCACCAATTTTTAAAATTGCAGACCCAGAAAAAGACTTTGTGGTGTGTACCGATGCATGCAATCAAGGACTTGGAGGAGTTCTTATGCAAAACAACCACGTGATATGCTATGAGTCAAGAGAGTTGAAGGAGCATGAGAAGAACTATGCTACTCAAGATATAGAACTTGCAGCCATAGTACTTGCTTTAAAGATGTGGAGGCATTACTTAATGGGAAGAAAATTTGAGTTAAGGACAGACCATTGTGGTCTGAAATACTTGTTCGATCAGCCAACTTTAAATGCTAGGCAAGCTAGATGGTTGGAATTTTTGTGTGAATTTGATTTTGAGATCAAACACATAAAAGGGAAAGAAAACAAGGTGGTTGATGCACTAAGCAGGAAGGTATGTGAAATGTATGTGGCAGTGATTAGTACTTGTCAACCAAATTTGAAGTAGCAGATTGTTAACGATATGGTTGAGGATGAAGTGTATGAGCAGAGAAAGGGCAAATTGCAGCAGCAAAACCTCGAAAAGAAGTATGAAGGCTATCATTTGGAAGAAGGCGGGCTTCTTACTTATAAGAATAGAGTCTATATTCCAAATGCAACAGATTTGAGGAGGATTGTTATGGATGAAATCCATAAAGCTCCATACTCTGGTCACCCAAAATATCAGAAAACAATTGCTACAGCAAGGAAATATTATTTCTGGCCAGGCATGAAGAAGGACATCGCTGAATACATCTCTAAGTGCATGGAATGTTAGCAGGTGAAGGTTGAACACCAACACCCCGCAGGTTTATTGCACCCAGTGCCAATTCCAGAATGGAAATGGGAAATAATTTCCATGGATTTTATTACAGGATTTCCAATGACTAAGAGACAACATGATTCCATCATGGTTGTGGTGGACAAGTTAACAAAGGCAGCACACTTCATATCGGTTAAATCCACACATAAAGCTGATGCCATTGCAAATATTTTCATGAAGGAAATTTTCAGATTACATGGGTTGCCTAAGGCAATAATTTTTGACAGGGATACCAAGTTCACTTCCAATTTTTGGAAAGGTCTCTTTGCAGATTTGGGTACACAACTAAGCTTTAGTACAGCATACCATCCTCAAACAGATGGGCAAACAGAGAGAGTAAATAAAGTGCTTGAAGACATGCTTCACATGTATGTAATGGACAAACCATCCAAGTCAGAGGATTATCTACACTTGGTAGAATTTGCATATAAAAATGGGCAACAAGCATCATTGGGAATGAGTCCTTATCAGGCTCTGTACGGCAGAAGGTGTAGGACACCAGTGACTTGGGACAATCCAGTGAACAAAATTGTACTTGGGCCATAATTGCTTAAGAAAATGGAGCAAGAAGTTGCCAAAATCAGACAGAATTTAAAAACAACCCAGGATAGACAGAAAAGCTATGTGGATAAACATAGAGTGCATAGGGAATTCAATGTTGGGGACCGTGTGTATCTTAGAGTGAGATCAAGGAAGAGTTCCTTGAAGCTTGGGAGTTGTGCCAAGCTATCACCTAGATATTGTTGGCCATTTGAAGTGCTTGAAAGAATAGGGCCAGTTGCATATAGACTTGCATTGCCTGCTAGCACTAAAGCTCATAATGTTTTTCATGTCTCTTTGCTTAAGAAATATGTACATGATCCTAACCATGTGATTAATTGGGATGTGATCCAGGTGGAACTCGAGGGAAAATTCCAAACCGACCCATTGCGCATCCTAGACAAGAAGGTAACATTGCTCCTGAATCGAGCCATCCGACAGGTAAAGGTGCAATGGAAGCACTATGGTCCCGATGAGGCTACATGGGAGATGGAGGATGCCATGAGGGTGGCATATCCATTTTTGTTCAATTTTGATGAGCACTGAGGATAGTGATAATGTAAGCGGAGGGGAATGTAATGTCCCCATTTTGACCCCCTTTGTATTAAATCGTAAATGATGTAAATATTGTAATTTAATTGTGGTGAGGAGCTCAAGGCCAAGGCCCCACCATTGATTTAGCGTTTTATGTATCGACAATTAAAGAAATAGATGCATATGGTTCTTGTGCTAGATAGGCACAGTGTAAATAAGACATCATGTAAATACGAATTTTAATGAAAATACCCACAACTAGCTATGCAATGCAACAAAGAGATGGGGGCATGATTCTACTAGGAATAGGGAGGGAAGTTATTCAAACTCTTGAGCCAATGGTGTTAATCCATGTGTCAATGAGAAAACCCATAAACCCTCAACTACCCATTTTGGGTTATGGACCGAATAATTTAATTCTTCCAAGAATTGGTTAAGGCAGTTAATGCCTTGGGAATGAAGAAGTATGGTAGCCAATTTCGTGTATGGGAAAGCCATCAACCTGGGAAATTGTATTTTGTCTCCTTGGGCAAGAAAACACCCACGAAATGGTGCCCAAAGCATTTTTGAAAAAAGAATCTTTCATCTCTCACGCAGTTTGAGCTAGCTGGGTCTTTCCCTACACATTTTTCATCCACCTTCTACATTTTTCCATGCCTGGGAGCTCGTTTTTGCATATACAGTAGCTGGGAGAGAAGGGGCCACGATTTGGGACTGTTATGGAGGCCCTTTTTGCCCCAGAATGTCCATGGACATTTTTCTAAAAACGGATTTGGCTTCCCTGGGTTGTTCCCCATCTTCCAATTTCATTTTTGGGTTTTCCCACATTTTTCTGAAGCTAATGAAAACCCCATCTTTGGACATCTCACTGTAAAAATATTTCTTCATGCCCAACACTTATACTTCTGCTATTATCTACATCCCTTTTGGTTTGAACCGGTGAGCAAAAGAGACTGGAGTGGTAGTGGACAGAATTGGCATGATTAACCTAGTGAAGGGAGTAACCTCTCAAGAAGATCAGAGGGGCTTTGGCTACTTTTCTATGCACACCCTGAGAGCGATGGAAAGGAAGGTATGGCTTGAGGGACTGTGTGGCAGTGAAGAGAATGCTTCCTTGTGTTGGGTGTGTAGGCATTGTGAGTGCCAAGCTGAATAGATCTAGGAGGGGTATCCATAGCTCTGTGGTTGAGCTCACTAGCTTAGCAATCCTTCCTTTCCATGTCCTAGCAGCCTGATAAACCCAATTGTAGATTGGCTTAGCTCATCTTGGCGTATGCTTGGCTATGTGTGAGTCTGTTGTTCCCGGGTTCCTTGTAGAGGTCATGCCCAGCTCAGGGGTGGCAGTTGTATCAAGAGGTTGATAAGCACAACTGGCCTATGGTTGGGTGGAACGTTGCAGATGCATAGCTGGTTGCTTGGGACTACCTTGTTAAGATAAGTATTCTCTTGTGTTAACTTTGCAATTGTTATTTGATGAATATTTGAATGAATGATGGATGTGTTATCGAATATTACTTCCGCTATGTTTTTCTTATAATTATACACTCCATATGTCTTTTTATATTACCTGAATGCTTATTTAATAAGTTCATGGGGCTAGGTTCCCGGTTTAGCATCACGATCCTCCCTATCATGCTGGTATGATGGGAGGGGACTTTACACAGAAATTCATGCCTGATGTGTATTATGTTTAAGGTTTGAAGCACAACCTGATGAGCATTGGACAACTGTTGGAAAAAGGTTACAGAGTTCACATCGTAGGAAAGTGCTGTGTGATCAAGGACATATACCCAAGCAATCAGTTAATTGTTGAAGTGCAGATGATAAGCAATCACTTGTTTCCTTTGAGGATAAGACCCATCATAAGAGGAAAAAAAGCTGAAGTTATTCATGAAAGACAGAATGAGGATTTTGGAACTGTGCTGTGCGTAGAGAGCAAAGGAGCAAAAATTCATTGCGTAGTAGAAGAGAAGGACAACGCAATGCAAGTAACGTTTCAGACAGAAGTGAAAGATGAATCCTGTTTATGGCATTTCAGATTTGGACATCTGAATTTTGGTGGGCTGAAGCTACTGCACATGAAGGACATGGTGAAAGGATTACCATTGATCAAAAACCCAGAGAGAATTTGTGAAGGTTGTATTTTTGGCAAACAACACAGAGAGACTTTTCCAGTCGGAAAGTCAAATAGAGCATGCACACCACTTGAAATAGTGCACTTTGACATTTGTGGACCGATGTAAACACTGTCCATGGGAGGATGCACTTATCTTTTCACATTCATTGATGATTTCACAAGAAAAACATGGTTTTACTTTCTAAAACATAAATCTAATGCATTTGATTGTTTTTAGCAGTTCAAGGCACTCGTGGAGAAGCAGAGTGGTTACAGCAACAAGATATTGAGAACAGATAGAGGTGGTGAGTATGTTTCGAATGATTTCTTAAACTTTTTCAAAAATCATGGCATACAAAAGTAGTTCACTGCGCGATATACACCACAGCAGAATGGTATCGTAGAGAGAAAGAACAGAACCATTATGGAAATGGCACGCAGTATGTTGGCAACAACGCATCTGTCAAATGAATACTGGGATGAAGCAGTGGCAACTGCAATATACATCATGAATCGATGTTTGACGAAGAGCGTGAAGAGCAAAGTTCCGCAGGAATCATGGACAGGTATGAAACATAGTGTTTCGCATTTGAAAGTTTTTGGTTGTGTAGCATACGCACATGTTCCAGATGATCTAAGAAGGAAACTAGACAAAAAGGGATAGAAATGTATTTTTATTGGATATTGTGAAGACACAAAAACATACAAGTTGTATGATCCTATTGCAAGGAAATTCATCATCAGTCGTGATGTTCAGTTTGGGGAAAATGAAGCATGGGATGGAACCATAGAGAAGAATGTGAAAATCATGTCACATGTTGAACATGATGACAATGCAGAAGATGTGGATGAGACTCTGCATGTAAATCAGAATTGCGCAACTCCATCTACTCCTAGGATTGCATAACATGCTCCAGCACAAGCAACTCCAACACAAGCTGTAGCTCAAGCTACTTCGACAAGCACACCAAGTGTGCAACAAACTCCATCAAGCAGTTCGCGTAGCTCAACACCAGCAACTCCGTCAAGGACAAAAAGTATGCACAATATATATGAGGATGGTACACCTAATTCATTTTCATGTTTTGCATTATTTTCTCAAGTTAATGATCCTCTAACTTTTGAAGAAGTAGTTGAAGACAAAGTTTGGGTGTAAGTTATGGATGAAGAAATAGAATGCATTGAGAAAAATCAAACATGGGAACTAGTTGATGTTCCTAAATACAAGGATGTGATAAGCGTGAAATGGATTTATAAGACAAAGAAATATGCTGATGGGAATGTGCAGAAGCACAAGCCAAGATTGGTAGCAAGAGGGTTCACTGAGCAGCCTGGCATAGACTTCAATGAAACTTTTGCACCTGTAGCCCGCATGGATACTATCAGAACAGTTTTGGCCATCGTAGCACAAAAGAAATGGCCTGTTTATCAAATGGATGTCAAGTCTGCATTTCTAAATGGTTATTTAGAAGAAGAAGTATACGTAGAGCGGCCACAAGGCTATGAAGTTCCAGGACAAGGACATAGAGTATACAAACTGAAAAAGGCACTGTATGGTTTGAAGCAAGCTCCTAGAGCTTGGTACATTCGCATTGACTCATACCTCATTCATAATGGATTTCACAGAAGTGAATGTGAGCCAACGCTGTACACAAAAATCAACAAAGAAGGTAATAAGCTAATTTTCTTCCTATATGTAGATGATTTAATATTTACTAGTGATTTTGGCATAGAAGAATTCAGAACAATCATGGAAAGTGAATTTGAAATGACTTATTTGGGGCTTATAAAGTATTTTCTGGGAATTGAAGTCCAACAAACTAAAAATGGTATTTTCATATCATAGTCAAAGTATGAAAGTGATGTCTTGAACAGGTTTAAGATGTTAAATTGCAAGATAGCTCCAACACCAGTGATAACAAGTTTGAAATTGAGCAAGGATGATGATGGATCCACTCTAGACCTACTCTGTTTAAAAGGCTCGTTGGCAGCCTTATGTATCTTATAGCAATAAGGCCAAACATCATGTATGGTGTTAGTTTAATATCAAGATTCATGGAGTCACCAAAAGAATCGCATTGGCAAGCAGGTAAAAGAATTCTGAGGTATGTAAGTGGAACAAAACACTTTGCTATTTTGTATTCAATTGATCTGCTGGTAGGGCAGGCCAGATCTGAAAACTAAGACTAAAACTGAAATGCAAGGTAAGCTGAACACAACAATGGAAGGTGAGGCTAGGAGAGCCTCACCTCCTAAACTAAAGCACAATAAGAACTCAGAACTCTAACTAGCTACTAGCACAAACAAAATGAAAGAGAGACAAGCTTTGCACAAACAAGACTGATTGTATTATGAGGCCACATGCCTTATTATAGCAATTACAAAAGGAGCACAGTAAATGCTGCTCATTATTTAATACTAAGATATCTCTAATAACCCAAATAACAACTAATACATTCATAGAACCCAAATAGTGCCTAATACATGAAGGGGGAGTGTGGGCCTCCCATATGGATCACAAACTCATTGGATACATTGACAACGATAATGGAGGCAGCAAGGATGATAGAAAAAGCACATCTGGGAATACATTTCATGTAGGAACAGGTGTTGTATCATGGGCTTCAAAGAAACAACCCATAGTAACTCTATCTTCAGCTAAAGCAGAGTATGTTGCAGCTACAAGCGCTGCATGTCAAGCAGTTTGGATGATGAGGATGTTAAATGATTTGTCACAGAACCAGCAAGAACCCACATCATTTACTGTGACAACAATTCAGCTATCGCACTGTCAAAGAATCATATGTTTTACAAGAGAACCAAGCACATTGACACAAGGTATCACTTCATCAGAGAATAGATAAACAACAAGGAAATCTATTTAGAATTTTGCAGGTCTAAAGATCAAGTTGCAGACATATTTACAAAACCATTGGCAAAGGACCCATTCCAATTTCTGTGAAATTGTTTGGGAGTGATAAGTTCTGCACAGTGAACTCTGTCATGAAAAGAGCATGTTTCAGCTCTAAAATATTTTGTAATATTGTATTTTTGTTTAATGATCCCCATCCACTCATAATTAAGGGGGAGTGTTGGAAATATCATAATTAATGAGCTGATAGTGTATCAGATATGCACCGGCTCTGTCAGACCCCAGTCAGTCATTTTGTCAGTCTGCAATGTCTGACAGACAATCAGTTTGCAGCCAATCCCAGTCATGATAAGTTAATATTTAAGTAGCTGCTCCTGTATTCGACAAGATCAAATTTTCTTAGGTAGAATTTATTACAGTCTTTAATGAAACCCTATAGCTTCCAAGCGAAGCCATCTTAAGTCGGTGAAGTGAAACTCTATAAATGTAAATCAATCACAGAGATAGAAGTAGAGATGATAGAGATAAGTGAAGAAGAGGAGAAGTAAATCTCGTGAAGTGTTTCAAGAGCCCAAGCTCTGTGTAAATGGTGAAAGATTGAAGTTAATATCATCTCTCTGTAAGTGCACAAAGTTACTCTATTTTACTGAGTAATATATAAGTCTATAGTTTTGCATATTCATTCTCAAGAATGTTAAATGTTGTGTTGCACACATCTTTTTCATGTTTAGTTGTGTGAATGTTGTTCACATTTACGCGCGCAGTAAGATTCAACATATGTTGCGGTTCTCATGTTTTAAGAAGAAATGTTTTTAAGTCAAGTTTATTTAAGTTTGGGTTGTGCGCACTTAAATAGGTATGTGAAGTTAACCACGCAGTTAATCTTCATAAAGTGAAAAGTGTGTGCAAAAGTGATTTGTATAAAGTGCACAAAGTCAAGTTCCGCAAAGTTAGAGTAGCGCTCATTTATGCAAAGTAAATTATTGCACGAAGTTAATATTAGTGCATTTGCGCAAAGTTAACCTTTGCGCAGTAAGAAAGTGGAATCGCGTAGTTAATCTGCGCGCAGTAAAAGGTTGAATTGCGCAACTAATCTACATGTCGTAAAAGGATGAAGGTGAATTGCGCATGTAATCTCCGCCCAATCATTTTGTAGTAAAGTGTTTTTATAAAGTGGAAGAAAATTAAAGTTAAGCATTTGCTAGGTCTAACATATGTCCTTAGCAAAGAAAAAGAAAATATTCATGTATGGCACAGTGAATTTTTAAATTGACTGCGCGTGCCCCTTTTCCCTATAATTGGGTCAAACTTTCAAGGTAATGGCACTCGTAAACATTTCTAATTTCATTTTCGGGATAAAAAATTAAGTAGATTATATTTTAATATATATTTGTTCTCTTAATATATTGCCAATTATTTCTTCTGTAGATAATATATCTTAGTTCTCTAAATATATTGCCAACTATTTCTTCTTTAGATTATATATCTTAAGACAGACAGAGAGCTTTCTTTCTATATCTTAGAAAGAAAGCTAAAATATATAATCTAAACCTCTATGGAATCAAAGTCAGTCCAATAAAATTTTTCATATGGAAAACAAGAATAACGAGAAAAACAAAGATAAAATAGAGTAGAAAACAAAGGGTAACGAGAAAAACAAAGATAAAAAAAAATGACATTCAGAGGAGATGTTCTTCTATCATTCAACAAAAATTAAAATGAAAGCTTTATCACGGATTATTAAGGCATCAATTATCATGGATTATTAAGGCAACAATTTGTTGGAGAAGCAAGCAAGCAATATATATATTAAAAAAAAAAATTTAAAAATTCGTTGGAATCAGTTCAAGAGGCTTTTCCTAGGGGCTTGCCATTACATAGTAAGACAGCAAGCTACAACTCAACAACTTTAACTTTATGATTACTATACAATAGGTATTAGCAAACTGTTAGGTTGCTGGCTCCAAAACCAAGGAAACTTTAATGTTTATGGAGGCGGTTATTCCCTATTAGAAGCTCATGTCCAAAAGCTCTCTAAGAACCTCAAACTCCTCAATTCAATGATTTCCACATAGCACGTTTGTTACCATGAATTCAAGGTATGTGGTGGGTAGTTGCTTGAGCAGCAAATATACATCTTAAAAATGGAATAACAAATATACATTTTAAAAATGGAATAATAGGGTTATTTCATTTAAAAATGAAGTGGGAGTTACTTTTGTAAATTTTAATTGGTAAAAAAGAATGTAAATTTTAATTGATTAAGTCTTGGTTTCCAGGGGCTCTCCTAATTAAATGGTGGAGGATTAATAGAGTTACTTCATTTGAAAATGGATCTCTCCTAATTAAATGGCGGAGGAGTAAGAGGGTTATTTCATTTAAAAATGAAGTGGGAGTTAATTTTGTAAATTTTAATTCGTTTAAATGGTAGAGGATTTTGCTTTCTCTTGTGAGAAAGGATTTTAAATTTCTATACATTTTGTTTAAAGTCATTGGATAGTAAGATGAAAGCTGTGGATTGTTTATCAGTGTTATTTGTTTCAATTAAATTAATTAAGGTGACTTCTCTTTGTCAATTGCTCTACTCTCGTTGTTTGATGAGGTTGGGAAGCTTGAGACTTAATAGTGGAGTTTGTATTGATTGCTTTTTGTTTGATGGTGGGTTGAGATTGAGATCTGGGTTTCGAAACATATATTATTGGGTAAGTAATTAATATATTCAAGCTTGATTTGGAGGAAAGTTTATATATTTTTATTTATTTAATTTTGTTGTTTTGAATATTAAATTTAAATTGTAAATTGATTTAATTGTTTTGAATCTTTCCTTTCAATAATGGATGATACATGAAGAGTGAAAATTTTAAATGAGGAATTCATTCTTCAATCTACTGTATATTTATCCTTCAATCTTCATTGTTCCTTTTTATCATAATTAGTTATTGTTGTTAATTTTATTCTTAAAGTTTGATTTATTCTTAATATTCTCTCATATTCTCTTTATGTTTCTGTTGTGAATAGAAGTCATTTATTTTTCCTGATATTTAATTAAGTTATATTTTCTATATTTTTCATGGCACGTGATTCCCCAAGAACATAAAAGGAATTCTTTCTTCAACCAAGTGTCTATTTATTAGGTAGTACTTGGTCTCCCTTCATTTTAGCTATAATTTTATATGCTCTCTTTATGTAGTAATTAATTTTATAGCTTGCTTTTTTTGTCATAATTATTGTTTTTACATAAAAAAAATTGATAGATTTTTTTGGGAATGGAAAAAAATTCTTTGATAGATTCTTTTAAGAATGGAAAAAAAAATCTTTGATAAATTCTTTTGAGAATGGAAAAAATTAGAATGTAGTATTTTAGTGTTTTATTTGTTTTAGTGTTATTTATTTCAAATATTTTGTAATTTTTCTACCTTGGTTTTATTGGAAATTTAATTCATTTTGGGTTTTCTAATTAATTAAATTATATTTAATAAATTGAATAGAATTTTTTCATGTTCAAGAACCTGCTCTAAGACAATGGATCCAAATAAGAGATATCCAAAGAAAAAAACAGTATGTGAAAACATCGCTAACATTACTTGGGTTTCCTTCTTTTCGGCGTAGGATGCAATGATGTATTCGTGTTGATTGCCTTCTCTTTGATGGCGGTGGGTGTGGGATTCTCATGAAACAACTATTAATAATGGGTAGGTAATTCAACCACATGGAATATTCAATTTCATTTTCTATCTTGATATAAGGAAGGGTTGTATATTTTGTATTTATTTAATTTTGTTTTCTCTATATTAAATTTAGATTGTAAATTTATTTAAAGGATCTTTTGCGATTTTTCTTGGCAATCATAAATGATATTTCTCCTGGCAATCATGGATGATATATGAAGAATGAAAACCAAAAATATAGATGATATAAAAAAATGAATACAAGAAATGAGGAATTTATTCTTTAATCCAGTGTCTATATATATTAGGTAAGGACCTCCTCTATGATTCCTTTTTATCATAATAATTAGTTATTGTTGTAAATTTTCTTATCTTGCTTTGGAGGATTCTTGCGAGAATCTCATATTTGTTTATGTTAATGTGTTTTAGGATTTTATTTATTCCCAATATTTCATCATATTTTTTCTGAACTTGGGAGTTGAAGTCTGCTTTTTTTGGTAGCGACTGTAGAAAAATATGTCCAAATAACAATATATTTTTATGCCCTCACATTCATTTTCCATTTTTCTTTTTTCAGAATAACATGGCTTACCATTATTTAGTAATCTCTGTCAAGCACTCTATATGCAGATAAATTACTACCAAACACACAGAGCATATGAAATTTATTGTCAACCCGAGAAAGTCATTTTATTTCAAAGGATAAGTGCACAATATATGCTTAAACACAAAACCATTAAAAGTGAATACTTTTATCTTCTATCATCCATGTTCATCCCAAGAATCTATGCAATCCCAATTTCCTTCTAACTGCTATACTACAACTCTTTTCTATTATGCATCAATAAGAAATGGTATCAGATCTAATCACCAATTGCAAAAGGAAATCTCATTCGCATTCTAAAACAATCACTTGTCTAATCTAATTAATCTGGAAATCATAAAGCATAAACTGAATATTACTCTAGAATTTCAAATGAAAAAGACTGAAGCAACTGTTCTAAGAAATTGAATTGCAGAAAGGAAATCAATCAACACATAACAGGAAAGCTAAATTGTAAGAACTCCTGGGATCATGTTTCGGCTGTAAGATGAACACGGCAGTGTGAACAGAAATTGAAATACATAAAGCAACCTTGACTCAGTCGACTGTTATTCTACACCATTCACCAATCTTACAGAAATATAATCTTTTACTGGGAAACCCACACAATAATTATTGCTGCTGCGTACAAAGGAAAGAATAAAGCATCACACAACAAGAAAGATAAAATCCTATTTTAACTCAGCAATCTCTGTGGAAGACGGGCCCAGTCTTCACACAGAGACACTGGTTGAACAACACCCTCTTTAACTCAGAAGTAACCCCTTATATTAACAGAAGAATGAGTACACAGTTTGGCTTGGCTGCTAATACAAAATGAATTAATTGTTTGCTGTTCAACCCCTGAGTCGAGGCAACTCACCCTATTTATACATACAAATCGTAACATCTAATCCCATAATTGGGCAGCCATGAAGATCTCTGATCTTCAGGCGCTCTAAATAATCTAGCTGTTACAATGCGTGGCAGAATATAAATATCCAAATATGAGAGAGTTATTAATTGCCCCAGGAGTGGCGGTCCTTCCAGCTCACAGCTAGACTCGAGCAGCAACATACTTAAGATAGCAAATTCTGTTACAGCTGCCCTGTCACGACTGTGCCTTGATTGATAATTCGAGCCCCAAGGAACCTTCTACAAGGAACGAACATCCCTCTCTTTATGACTTGTTCAGCCTCGATCTTCCTGCAATCCATTTGTCTCAACTACCTTCATAAATCGCAACATGTTAGCACAATTTGAGAGATACACAGCTTTAATTATCACCATCATAAGCATTAATAAAATAAAACAATAATCAGCCATACCTTGGTAATTTGGGGAATAAGGTAAGAACAATAGGTTTGATTGCCATGATAAATAGTGTAGGACAGGGACAGTAAAGATGGATAATGATGACTAAAAAGGGCCAATTCTGGGCTCAACATCTCCCCCCAACTACCCTGTTGCATGTCCTCATGCAACAACCTGCATCTGAATCGTGAACTGAGCTCTATCCAGAAGAGAGGAAGGAATGTAGGAACCTCAGGCATCTCATCTATCTTTTGAAAGGCTTCTGTGAGTGACCCAACATCTTCCAACCTCACTGTTTCCCTTCCACTGCTACTTGCTGATATCTGGGAATGCACTTGGTGTGGTGGGAATCTTTCTGCAGTCTCATTATGCTATGCCTGGGGGAGTTGAAAAGAAATCCTCAATCTGAATCCAACTCAATGACATCTCTAGGAGGTGGAAGCACTGGTTCTTGTGGGACAGTGTCTTCCAGCGCATCTAATTTTAACAGGAGAGTTGCTGGTTCTTGTGTAACAGCAACATCCTTTAAACCTTCTTCAGCAGCTACCTTTATTGATTTTGGAGACACTGGTTCTTGTGTAACAGCGTCTTCTTTTTCCTTCTGCTGCTGAGATAGGATCTCCTTCTCTTCGTGCAATCCTTCCTCCAAGATTTCGGTGTCACCTGAGCATGGTGTCTGTACCTGTTCATCTTCACTCCACTGTATATCAGGAATGATATCCACTCCCAGGTTATCTTCCAACTGCAATTCAGGAGTTCTTGCTGCAGCTTCCAAGGGTGTTGGTTCTTGTGTAGCAACAACATCCTGGCTTACCTCTTCATCCTTCTTTTGCTGTAACTCCTCTTCTATGAGTTTTGTGTCATGGGAGTCCTCTGGGGTTACAACCCAGAGTTCATCATTAAACTCCAGAATCTCCTCTGTTCCAGGTTCTTCCCCCATCTGTTTGGCAGATTGGACAAGTATATTCAGGTTTGCTGGTTCTTGTGTTGCAGCTTCCTGTTCCAATTTATCACTGTCCTGCCTTTGTATTTCTTCTTCTAAAATTTTTGTGTCCTGGGAGCATTCTGGGGTTTCATCATATTCCTTTAGAAGCTCCAGCGCATCCTTCATTCCAAGTTCTTCTTCCATCTGCTCTATAATCTCTGTATCGTGGGAACATTCTGGGGTTACCATACATTCCTTATTAATCTCCAGGGCGTCCTCCATCCCATGTTCTTCTTCTACTTGTTCCACAATTTTTGCATCATGGGAAGTGGCAGCTGTAGCAAGGAGGTTTAAAAGTGCTGGTTCTTGTGTGACAGCACCTTCTCTTTCCACTGCTTTCCCTACTGTGGCTACAGGCTGTTGTGCTGAATAAGTGCTAAGTAGAATTTTATGGCCTGCTTCCTCAAATATTTCTCCACAGGTGGGGCAGAGTATTCGCTCATCCTTTTCTCCAGCTCCAGCAGAAGCTGATTCCTCCACTTGGTCTGCAGCCTCTATTAGTGTGTACATTTTTCTTTCACCCTGCTTTCTGCAGGTTTCCTTCCAAGTTTCCAGCTCCCTTCTAAGTGCTTGGAGGTCCTCTTTCAGCATTGCATTCTCATACAAGAGTCCTTCAATTCCAGGTTCTTCCTCCACTGGCCTTTGTGGAGCATCCATCGGTCTTGGTGTAAGGATTGGGGGCTCAACCTGTGTCTCTGAGGTTGCCCATCTTTTCCTAGCTGCCTCTGCTGCTGTGATTGATCGAGTTCGTTTCCTTCTGATTGGTGCTATTAGATCAAATTCATTGGTGGCTCTCTTCCTTTTCTGTGGCGTTTTCTTTTGTGATTTTTCTTTTTGGGGTGTTTCCTCTTGTGGAGCTGGAATATAGGGGGGCAAAACTGAAGTCAAAGGAATATTTCCCTGCCCCTCATGTTGTTCTTCTTCAATCACAGCTCCTCCTCCTACCCACTCAGGTGAAGACTCAATTGTAACCAGCTCAATGTCTTCTTCCATTTCCCTAGCTCCGTCATCTTCAGGTTCCATTGTCGCAGCATTTGATGCTGCTCCAATTTCACCTTCTGCTATCGGAGCTGTCCTGTTATCTAGGTTTTCCACGAAGGTTTCATCTACATTGTCACCTGATGGCTCTGTTTGTGCTTCCCCTTGCTCTCCTTCAAATGCAGTGTCATCCCCCACTGGTTCTGCTTGTGTTGGGGATTCATCTACCTCGAATGGCTCTGACTGTGCCCCTGGTTGTTCTTCCTCTGTGGTTTTACCCACCCCGGATGGTCCTGCCTGTGCCCCCGATTGCTTTTCTTCTCCCATTTCATCCCTCCCCCCAACTTCACTGGAGGAACTCCGGTCCTCCTGTTGTGGTGGAGCCTGTAATTGCGGCAATGGGATGACCCTCAAGGGAACAGGTTGCTGTGGTCGGGTTATAAATTGTTACCAAGTTATATTATGTTGGGCAAGGGTTCTTACAGTAATTAACTTGATAAGGCCATGGTGGGTGAGAGAGGACAGTGGGTGCTTCGCAGACTGAACAAATGTTGCCATATGACGCAAGTCGTGCAATAAATAAAATGGAATGTTCAACAAAATGCCATGGCAGAGATGAGAAAGCAAAGGAAGTTCAGAGTTATACACAGTTTGGTATCTACCTTCGCAGGTAATGTATTTCTTGAGGAAGACAGCAACCTAGTCCCATGGCCGCGGCAGTGAGTTCAGTGCAATCCCTCTCCTGGATGCTTCAACTTGCTCCCCTGGAAGTAAAAATTGTTCTCGTGCAACCGTTGCAGGGACTCGACGGTTAAACCAAGGTTTTCCCACCATCGGGATGGCTGTAACCTCGGATATAATGACCTCAGAGACGTCTATACACAGCCCCCACACCGTGGAGTGAGTTTTGGTAAGATTCAAGTCAAATTGCAGGGCTGCGTCCCGATCGAATCCGTCCAATCGCTCAAAGAACTCGACCCAGCCAGCAGCTTGAAAAATGGCAAGAACTTGCGGATTCCGTCTGAGTTCCCGGGTATCGAAAGGTTCATGGTGAACTAGAATGCCCATGGTCCTGGCTGCAAACTGAACCTGCTATTCCACAGATTACCGGATCCCAGAATGGAAGTTGCAGCACAGAGGATGCACGAATCGCTGAGCGAAGATGTTGAGAGAATGACCAAATTTGGAAAGTTGAGCACAGAACAGTGTTTGAAATTGTCATGCCGAATTGGGGAAGGTGGCAGTTATTAGCGTTTACGTCGTACGAGGGAAAGGTTTAATCAGGTATAATGGTGGTACGAGTGAAGGTACGACCAATATCGTTTAAATGATATGAATGCTTAATCACGTGATAAATGAAAGCCATACCTCATAAAACTGTGCGTTGGAAAGCTGCGGAAAATGGTGGAGCATGCAGTTGATGACGTCACGGAGCCGAATTCGTGCATAGTCGGATGTGTGATCATGATGACTGGGATAAGGCAATAAGTTCTTCCACCGGTGAAACACAAACCGTCGCTTCCTCGGTGTCGGAATGATGAATTCACCGGCACAACTGAGGTGAATCAGCTCCATGATTAGCATGTTTGAAACAATTCTTCCGTTAACACGGGAGTTACCACTGCAAGTTGCCAAAAAGAATGATAGCACGGCCGACAAAAAAGATGTTGTAGTTGTAAAAAAAAATATGTTGCAGCCACCGGGAAAGAAGTTGTGGCCAACGAAAAAGAATTCACGGCAGCCGAAAAAAAAAATTTAAAAGTTTTACGGTGGCGGGAAAGATGACAGCTGGTCGGGAAAAGTTGTTGCAGTGTTGTGATGTGATGTTGCAGCCGCTGGATTGAAGTCGCAGCTGTCGGGGATGATTTACAGCTGACGGGAGAAAATATTTTAAGGTCGACGGAAAACAATAACGGCGAAATGTTGCAGCCGCCGATGTTGCAGCCGCTGACTTGACGACCGATGGGAGAAAAAATACTACGACTGCTGAAAATGAGGTGGCAGTTGCTGGGAAATGAGATGGCAGCCGTGGGGAAGATGAGGTGGTAGCCGTGGGGAAGATGAGGTGGCGACCGCGGGGAAATGAAGTGGCAATAGCTGGTGAATGAGGTGGCAACCGTGGGGAAGATGAGGTGGCAGCCATGGGGACTGGGGTTGCAGCTACCGATGTTGCATCTATCGACGTTACAGCCGCCGACGATGTTGCAGCCATCGACGTTGTAGCCGCCGATGTTGCAGCCACCGACGATGTTGCAGCCGCCGATGTTGCAGCCGCCTGAAAAGATCGACGGCAAGCGGGAAAAGGGATTTTGCGGCTGTTAGGGAAAAGGATAATGTGGTTGCCAGAAAAGGATATACAGCTGTCGAAAAATATGTTGCAGCTGCCAGAAAATATGTCGCAGCTGCCGAAAAATATGTTGCAGCTGTCGGAATTTTTTTTTTTTTTTTTTAAGCAAGGACGACATAGGGAGATTTTCGTCTAACGGGCCCAAACTGGTCGTTCTCCTGGCGCTTCCCTGAATTTTTTTTGAAAGATGACAGCAAGCAAAGAGATCAAATGCAAAGGGAAAAAGAAAGAAAAAAAAAAAAACAACAACTATACGCTACAGCAAGAAATTATTTATGTACAGCAAATACAATTTTCAGTTTAAGGTTTGGCAAAGGTAGAGAAAAGTTCCTGCTCTGGTGCCAATTGATAGTCTGGATCGGTAGCAATCTGTGAAATGAATGCATCTTTCGAAATGGGCTTACGATACAGTCGCAGTCTATGGCCGTTAGCAAGTAATGGTATACGGTTTTCATCAATGGTCACCAGGCGAATAGTGCCGTTGTCAATTACCCTATCGACCAAATATGGACCCAGCCATCTTGTGCGTAATTTTCCTTTAAAATCCTTCTTGAATCTGGAGTCGTATAATAGTGCCCAGTCTCCTTCATGGAAGATTTTCTTTTTGATGAATCGGTCATGCCAGTTAGATCTCTGTTGCTGAAGCAGCACAGTCTGGTCTACTGCAGCTAACCGTTTCTCATCCAATTCATTTAATTGATTCAATCTTCTTTTCTGGGCTTCTGTTACATCCAGATTCATCTCAATGGCTGTTTTCTGGGTCTTCATCTCAAATTCAATTGGAAATATGGCACTCTTTCCATACACCAGATCATAGGGAGAAAACCCCGTGGTGTTGCGCCAAGTTGTGCGATATGCCCAAAGTGCTTCTGGAAGCCTGTCAGCCCAATCCCTTCAATGGATTTTAACTGTTTTAGTAAGAATTGCTTCAATGAATTTATTAGTACTTTCCACCTGACCATTGGCCTGGGGATGATAAGGTGAAGCTATCCTGTGCTGCACATGATACCTCCAGAGCAAGGATTCAAATTGGTGTGAGATGAATTGCGGTCCCCCATCGGTAACTACTTCCTTTGGTACCCCAAAGCGGGTAAAAACTTCACTGTACAGAAAATCAATCATCGCCTGGTCATTAGCCTTAGCCAAAGCTACAGCTTCTACCCACTTGGTCATGTAATCTGTACACACCAAAATGTAAACCTTCTGTCTGGAAGGAGGGTTGATAGGACCAACAAAGTCCAATGCCCATCTATCAGACGGTTCTAGTACCACTTGGGGCTGTAAAGGCATCTGATCTGTCTTATTAGGTTGGCCCATCCTTTGGCAGCTGTCACAGGACTGAACATATCTTTTAGCATCTCTGAACAGTGTCGGCCAATAATAGCCCATCCGCAACGCCTTATGCCCTGTTCTTTTGTCTGCAAAGTGTCCTCCGCAAGGTTCATCATGACAGGCCTTCAGTATATGAAAGATCTCATCTTCCCTTACACATCTTCTAATCCCAAGATCAGGTCCTGTGTAAAAGAGATGGCCTTTGAGCCAACAATACCTGGCACTTTGCTGAATAATTTTTCTTTTCTCTCGTTTAGACATATGTGGCGGAAGCTTTCCTGCAACCAAATAATTAGCAACGTCTGCATACCAGAGTGAATGAGCTGAGAGTGTGAATAAATGTTCATCCGGGAAAGCATCCTCAACAGGTGAACTGTCATCACTGTTAGTAAATCGTGATAAAAAATCAGCAACAACATTTTCTTTTCTAGGTTTATCTATAATAGTAATATCAAATTCCTGTAATAATAAAAGCCACCTGGTTACTCTGGCATTAGTGATAGGTTTATTCATTAAATACTTAATGGCAGAGTGGTCAGTATGCACAAATGTAGGATACCCAGTAATGTAGTGCCGAAACTTATTAATAGAATAAACAATAGCAAGGAATTCTTTTTCAGTAACAGTATAATTTAGTTCAGCAGGGGCTAAGTTTTTACTAACATAATAAATAGCATAAGGTACTTGACCATCCTGCTGTCCTAGTACTGCTCCAATGGCAGTATCAGAAGCATCTGAAGAAATGTGAAAAGGTATGATCCAATTAGGTCCCCTTAGAATAGGGGCTATGGACAGCTTCTCCTTAAGCTTATCAAATGCTGTCTGGCATGCTGTACTCCACACAAACTGTGCGTCCTTCATTAACAATGAAAACAAAGGAGAAGCAAGTTTGGAGAAGTTTTCTATAAATCTCCTGTAATATCCAGCATGTCCCAGAAAACTTCGCACCTCTTTCTGAGTTGAAGGAGTTGGTATATTTTTTATCACCTTAATTTTTGAAGGATCCACTTGAATACCATCGGTAGAGATGAAATGTCCTAATACCACCCCCTCACTCATCATCATGTGGCATTTTTCAGTGCTTAGTGAGAGGCGAGCCTGTTCACAGCGAATTAAAACTTTCTTTAAATTTTCCAGTGCTTCCTCAAAATCCTTGCCATAGGGAGTAAAATCATCCATAAAGACTTCCATACTATCATTAACCAATTCGAAAAAATGCCAATCACAGCTCTTTGGAACGTTGTAGGTGCATTGCACAAGCCAAAGGGAAGCACCCTGTAGGCAAACGTTCCCCAGGGGCAAGTGAAGGTGGTCTTATCCTGATCCTCCGGAGCAATCTGAATTTGATTGTACCCACTGAACCCATCCAAGAAGGAGAAGAACTTCTTCCCTGATAGGGTATCAAGTACTTGGTCAATAAAGGGCAGAGGAAAATGATCCTTTTGTGTAGCTTTGTTCAGCTCCCTATAATCGACACAGACTCTCCATTTACCATTTTTCTTGGGCACAATTACAAGTGGGGAAACCCACTCACTATCTGAAATAGGATAGATAAATCCTGCTTCCAAAAGTTTCTGGATTTCCTCCTTCACTATATCCCTCAAATTGGGGTTCATGCGTCGTTGGGGTTGACATAAAGGCTGGGAGTCATTTTTAATATAAATATGATGAGTGCACAGACTGGAAGGAATACCCTTCATGTCTGTATACTCCCAGGCGAACGCCCCCTTACGTTCCTTCAAGAGATTGGTTAGGCGCATCTGTTCTTCTGAGGAGAGACCAGGGTTGATATTCAAAGTTCTTCCAGGCTCTACCTCAATAGGAATGCTTCTCGAGTTTTTCAAAACTGGGATTATGTTTGTGTCATTGACTAGCGCTTCCTCCGTAAGCTGTTCTTGTTCTTCCTTACCAAGGGTACTGTTTAGGAGTTGATAAACTTCTTTATCTACTGAAGCAGGTTCGCTAATGAAATTATTAATGGCATCATCTTCTGTTTCATTTTTGAAGGTTAGTGCCTTCCCTATTGTTAGTAGTGGTTGAACATCCTCCTCCTCTTCCTGTTCTATCCAAAGGGAAGTTTCAGTTTCTAGACTCGGTCGTGCTGGAGGATACAGGGTGAGGTTTTTGGTTTCCATACCATCAGATATAGTCATAGATCCCGATCGACAGCTGATGCAAGCATCAGCTGTAACCAACCAAGGCCTCCCCAAGATCAATGGGTGTCCCCCCAGCTGTGATTTTGGTTGTAATACCAGAAAGTCGATAGGGTATTCCCATGAATCTACTGAAATGACAAGGTCATCCAAAATCCCTTCGGGTCTGATGGTGGATCTGTCTGCCAATTCTAAAATGGTAGGGGTTGGTCTAATATTGGTGAATCCGAGCTTCTTTACAGTCTCCATTGTTATAACATTGATCGCTGCTCCTAAATCTACTAGTACGTTGGGTATCTGCGTTTGTCCTATGTGTACAGTGACAGTAGGATTGCCAGGGTCATCATACTTGGTTATAGGGGTCTTTCCGGTCATTAAAGCAGATAAATTCCCTATGACATGAACAGTAGGAGGATCTGTGGGCTTCCTTCCCGGTCTTTTAGTGCACAGGTCCCGAACAGTTCTAGCATAAATAGGTACATCTTGAAGAGCTTGCAAAAGGGGGATCTTAACATAAAGGTTCTTCAATTCTCCTAAGAGATTGAACTGAGGTTGCTCCCCTATTTTTGGCAGCATCAGTCTCTCAGGGTAGGGTGGTTGCCTTACCAGCTGGGTAGGCTACGTATTATCTGATTTATCATTTAATGTTTCAGTCGTCCCATCTGAGGGATGCTCAACACCTTCAGTGATAGGAAACGGATCAAATGGATGCTGGGAACTCTCTTCTTTGTCATGCACAGACGGTGGAATATTTTGTGAAATTACACGTTCTATTATCTTCCCAGACCGTAGGCGAATATCATTACAAGGTACAGGGGAGAGAGAGTAGGCCGGCATATTGAGAGCCTCCAATTGGTGGACTGTTTTATTATTTTGGTTAGGGTTAGGTTGGGCAGGCAGCTGAGGCCGTATTGGTATATTAGGAACAGGATTATTTTGCAGCTGCAGCTGCGACTGCTGAGGTGGGTATTGAGGATATTGATGAAATTGAGGATACGGAGGAGAATACGGTAACTGTTGAGGTGGAGGTGGTTGAGGAAACTGGTTCCTAGGATTGAAGTTCCTCCATCCAGGAGACCATGACGTAGGTTGATGTGGTGGCTATGTCCAAGGACTCCATGAGTTATAACCTTGCATCGCAGGTTGAGGAGAATAGCACTGAGCATAATTTGAAGGGAATTGTGTATTCACATTTTGCATATTAGTATTCCAATTATTCAAATTATTCAAAAATGGAAATGAATCGGGAGACATACCTTGATTTCGAGGCTGCCAGGGTTTTTTCTGTGCAATGAAGTAGGCTGAATCCACTTCTGGAGTTGATGCCTGCAGAACAGCCTTCACTTGGGCCAATGTGGGACATTCTTTCATATCATGGTTCAACTCGCACAGCTGACACACTTGTATTTTGTCAAGAGGGCATTCTTTCAGTGGATGAGTCTTTCTACATCGGGGACAGAACACGCCTAGTGTGAGATCCTCCACTGCCTGTCTTTGCTTGGCCTTCAAGACATCAATCTCTGAAGAGATAGAGCTCATCATTTCTATTTTAAAATTTTCAAGAAGATTGCATATCTCCGCACATGTAGCTCCCCCATTGGATGACTTCTGAGTTCTGTCGAAGACACCACGTTCTAGCTTATCTCGTCTATTCTGCTTGTTATGCCTAGAAGATCCCCTGGAGTATCTCTTACATAATTCCACAATTGTCTCAAAAGATTCTTTAGATATATCTCCCTTTCCTAGCAAATTTAACATGTCTAAACAATCGTCCCTGATCCCTCGAAGCAGGATTATCTTGAGCACATCTAGTCCCATTTTCGTCTGCCCAGCTCTCTGCACATTGTACAGCAGCCTCTCTACAAAATCCTCCAAACTTTCATCCTCCTTCTGTACCATCTTGAATAACTCCTCCCTTTTGTCCCTGGTGTTGCAATATTCTTGATATTTTTCCAGGAACACTTGCTTCATCTTATTCCAATTAGCAACAGTTCCTCCCCCAAGGCTTATGAACCATCGTAATGCATTGTCCTTCAGGGTGGCAGGAAAAAGCTTCAACTTTTGGGCATCTGTGACATAATCATAGCTACGACAGAGGATATCGAATTCAAAAAGGAATTCGTCTGGATCTTCTGCCGCCCTGCCATGGAAGCGAGGCAACACCGACGCTGAGATGTTTTTCATAGGAGCTGTCCCTTCTAGTTGTTGTATTGGGAATTGCAATGTAGCCATAGTTTCTTCTGTCAGGGAATCATTTTCATGATGGTATTGTACCACTGCTTCTTCCTCTTCGTTCTCATGTCTGTTATTCATCTTTTCTTCTGTATCCTCTCCTTCGTTCGTTCCTGCGTTCCTTTCCTCAGTTGTAATAGCTACGTATTCTTCAGTTGTAACAACTGCGTATTCTTCAGTTGTAACAGCTGCATATTCTTCAATTGTAATAGCTGAATCAGCCGTTCCTTCTTTGGCAGGGGTATATGCAGGAACCACAGCTGCTCCTGTATCTTCCACTGTGGATCCTGATGCTGGCGCTTCAGGATCAGCAGGGCCTCTTCTGATAGGAGTCTCCTGTTGACGAGCACTGATAGCTGAATCCGTTTTGTCAACAAGGTCGTCGATGAATGTTCTTCTACCCAGCGGTGGACCTCGACCACGACCCGAACCACCTGCACTGTTAGTAATTTGTGGGGTTTTGGGGGTTGGGAGGTGATCACGTTTTACCCTCCTCGTATTCATGCGAAGCAGATCATTCAAAAACAAACAAAAAGACTGTCTAAAAGCGATTATCAGATGCGACTAATGACTAGTGTTTAATTTTTATCCTTCCCCGGCATCGGCGCCAAAATGTCAAGCACTCTATATGCAGATAAATTACTACCAAACACACAGAGCATATGAAATTTATTGTCAACCCGAGAAAGTCTTTTTATTTCAAAGGATAAGTGCACAATATATGCTTAAACACAAAACCATTAGAAGTGAATACTTTTATCTTCTATCATCCATGTTCATCCCAAGAATCTATGCAATCCCAATTGCCTTCTAACTGCTATACTACAACTCTTTTCTATTATGCATCAATAAGAAATGGTATCAGATCTAATCACCAATTGCAAAAGGAAATCTCGTTCGCATTCTAAAACAATCACTTGTCTGATCTAATTAATCTGGAAATCATAAAGCATAAACTGAATATTACTCTAGAATTTCAAATGAAAAAGACTGAAGCAACTGTTCTAAGAAATTGAATTGCAGAAAGGAAATCAATCAACACATAACAGGAAAGCTAAATTGTAAGAACTCCTGGGATCACGTTTCAGCTGTAAGATGAACATGGCAGTGTGAACAGAAATTGAAATACATAAAGCAACCTTGACTCAGTCGACTGTTATTCTACACCATTCACCAATCTCATAGAAATATAATCTTTTACTGGAAAACCCACACAATAATTATTGCTGCTGCGTACAAAGGAAAGAATAAAGCATCACACAACAAGAAAGATAAAATCCTATTTTAACTCAGCAAACTCTGTGGAAGACGGGCCCAGTCTTCACACAGAGACGCTGGTTGAACAACAGCCTCTTTAACTCAGAAGTAACCCTTTATATTAACAGAAGAATGAGTACACAGTTTGGCTTGGCTGCTAATACAAAATGAATTAATTGTTTACTGTTCAACCCCTGAGTCGAGGCAACTCACCCTATTTATACATACAAATCGTAACATCTAATCCCATAATTGGGCAGCCATGAAGATCTCTGATCTTCAGGCGCCCTAAATAATCTAGCTGTTACAATGCATGGCAGAACAGAAATATCCAAATATGAGAGAGTTATTAATTGCCCCAGGAGTGGCGATCCTTCCAGCTCACAGCTAGACTCGAGCAGCAACATACTTAAGATAGCAAATTCTGTTACAGCTGCCCTGTCACGACTGTGCCTTGATTGATAATTCGAGCCCCAAGGAACCTTCTACAAGGAACGAACATCCCTCTCTTTATGACTTGTTCTGCCCCGATCTTCCTGCAATCCATTTGTCTCAACTACCTTCATAAATCGCAACATGTTAGCACAATTTGAGAGATGCACAACTTTAATTATCACCATCATAAGCATTAATAAAATAAAACAATAATCAGCCATACCTTGGTAATTTGGGGAATAAGGTAAGAACAATAGGTTTGATTGCCATGATAAATAGTGTAGGACAGGGACAGGAAAGATGGATAATGATGACTAAAAAGGGCCAATTCTGGGCTCAACAATCTCTTTAGTCATACCTGTCCGTCGATGAATCCTTACCTACCCAGAATATTGAAGTCCGGTTGATGATTTCAATCTCACTTACCCACCTTAAATTATTTATATTTGAATGGCATACACAGTAGTTCAATAACTCTCATCACCACTTTTTGATATTCATTCTTGCTCATACAGGGAATAGGGAGCTTGGCATGGTCTCTATTTCAGGGGTTTAGACCAAGCACTTTCTATTCGAAATGTTGTTTTCTCCATGAATAAAAGGCTCCTAATAGCTGTAGCCCACATTACCGCTTTAACCCTCACCCTCGTATAGGCATCCCGATTATGAACGTTTCCTTATGATAACACATTTAGATGCATAATGCAATCAACATGGACAAATCAACATGGTTCATAGATGAATTTCCAGCCCCA
The DNA here is from genome assembly GCA_027924585.1 of Larix kaempferi. Taxonomy (NCBI): domain Eukaryota; kingdom Viridiplantae; phylum Streptophyta; class Pinopsida; order Pinales; family Pinaceae; genus Larix; species Larix kaempferi. The sequence continues at coordinate 5,663,893 of BSBM01000109.1, read as the reverse complement.
TTCATAAGAAATGGATCATTTCGAACTCAAAACTTTGTGTCCAATGCCCACTTAGAGAAGGAGATTAAATGACGGAAATCGATCAATCAATGAATCAATTGGCGAAGATATAAGTAAGCAAGATCATGTTTCAAATTCTTGGCAATTTCCCTTCATTACCAATTTTCTATGCATCGCAAGGATCTTCCCATATGTTCATAGTTCATATGCTTCATGAACATACAATTCATTGAAAGCTATGCCCTTTTCCCTATATCCAACGTTACACTTCTTCTCTAAGAATTTGAAGCATTCCCTTCTCTTGGATTCCTTCAAATTCTACATGAATCTAACAACTTGCTCTCCCTTTTCTTACCCAATCATAACTATTCCTTCATCCTTTCAACTCATTGTAGTGGACCACATCTTCAGTAGCTGCTTTTAGGCAAGTTGAAGTTCATCATTCACTTACTTCATGCTATTTGCACATGATTTTCAAGAACATATACTTTTTCCATTGATATGGTTCATCCATCGTATGCATGCATGGCATGTTCTCATTTGTTTGGTTGACCACTCTCTTTTCCATGTTGCAACCTCTTCCATCATAAACACTCTTCCCACTTTCATTTTCCAAAGGTAGCAAGGTTTTAAAGACCAATTGGAAGTCTTATGCTCTGCACTATCTTATCATTAAATTCCATATATGGAAACGAACTCAACACTCTCATTTTCATTCTATATTCTTTTCTCATTGTTACAAATACCTTCTAGGAGCGGACTCACTCAATATATGTCTCATTATATACCCTTCACTTATTATTGCCTCTCTCAACTCAAAGTAGTCAAGAGATTCTATTTATACATGGGAATATAATCCATAGCTAGCTAATATATCTCATACTTATCGTGGAAACTACTTTCTTGTTTCATTCCCTCTTTTTTTGGAGGTAGTGTTATTAAATCCAACATCATTTATAATTATTCTCTCCAAATTCTATTTGCACATGCTAAACATAGTGAAATTCATTTATCACCTAAATTCCTTAGCTAATAAATCAAGCAGTTTATATGATTCTCCCTTTACTGGTTTTATCAACAAGTCCATATTGATACACTCGAGCATTCGATTTGTTGGTTGAAAAGCACCTTAGACTGTCATGCTCTTGCGAGTCAATTAGGTTTCATGCCTACTCAATTACATAAAACTATACAATCATAGAGGATCATTTTCTATGCTTATTTATACCTATTCACATCCCATACTCTTTCGTCAAGGTTTAGTACACTTGCTATAATTTTTTGTCAAGTTAAGTGCTATGTTTTATTGATTTTTTGCTATATTTTACTAATTTTTTAAATAACCAAAAAGTACTTTCTAAGAATTGAATCTTCATTACAATTCTCCTAAATAGTTATATTTCCAATAGCCATATTGATTTAGCTCAATTCTTAGTTCAAAGTTATAAGTTATAACCTCCAAAATTCAAAACTTACCTACGTTCTCTTATGTAGTTATCTTTCCAATAGCTATATTGATCTAGCTCAATTCTTAGAGCTATAAGTTACAACCTCCAAAATTCACAACTTACCCACTTTCTACACTTATGCGAGTGCGAATCAAGGTGGGAGAAAACTTTTGCCACTTATATAGAGAAAAAAGAGGCAAGAACTGGAGAACATTTATATTGGCTGTTGAAAGTACTCCCACATTGGGGCTCGTGACATTTACTAAATGAAAAGCATTTCCTCGTGGATATGGAATATCATGGAAATCCCTATGGTAGAATAAAATAAGAGCTAGTAAATGTGTGATTTTCAATATATAAATATATATGTAGACCAAATGGCAAAGACAACCAAATAAACAGAGGAAAAAAAGGGAATTTTGTAAGGGTAAAAAATATGATGTAAAGTGACCTTGGCGTTGGCATCAGCGTCAGTGTGAGTTGAAGAAGCTTGATCTCCAAACTTGCCAAACAAAACCAATAAAACCTAACTGTGTCAATTGCCTTGTATTCGTTGGCCTTATAAATTGCAACTATTTTTGGAAAAATGTAATTAAGATCTGACTGCTTATCTTGTCCAGTTTGTAGTCAATTTGGCTCACAGTCAAGTTTTTATTTATGTAACCTCGTTTGTATTCCACATGTCGAGAATTCTTACGTTGAAATTTATTGTAGTCTTTAATGTATCACAGTAGATCGCAGGTGAAGCAATCATAAGTTAGTGGTGATGAAATTCCTATATATAGAAGATGATATTTGAAGAACAGAGAGAGATGTGTGACGAAAGAAAAGAAGAAGTGAAGAACTGTAAAGTGTATGAAGAGCCCAAGCTCTCTAAGAAGTGAAAGATCACAGTAAAATCTCATCTCCATGTATTGACGTCATGTTGCCCTATTTTGATATGGTAATATATAAGTTCATAGTTTTATGAATTCATTCTCAAGAATGTTGAATGTTGCACATAAATATGTGAAGTTCAACTTGGCATTAAAAAGTTGAAATGCCTAGTAATATACTTTGCTAGGAGAAGTGAAGTCCTAAAGCAAAGAAAAAGAAAAAATTAATTTACTGTGCAGTTCAATCATTTTAATTGCGCGGTGTGCTTTTCCCTTGAACTATAGCTTGATCTACCCACTATCCATAGAATTGTACTCTACCTCATCAACAATAAAGTCGATGAGCCATTTTCTTATTTCAATCTATCAGAACTTAGTGAGGTCATCAAATCTTGTGCCCACAGAAAATAAAGGTTTAGGTTTATGCATTATTGATGGTGTTCAATTTTTCCTAGTTTATCATCCTACATGTGGGAAGGGCCCTCTACACTCTTCATGGAGTCGATCGCCTTAAAGAATATTTGGATCCTCCTATGCTTCAGTACATTGCATGTTGCAATGAGCTCTTGTAATACATTAATCTTGCTATCCTATCCCCTCTTCCGCTTCAGCCTATTGTTTGAGGGGAGGTTCTCCTTCTATATCTTATGATCATTCATGCCACTAATGTATCTATGAAGCTTTCATTCAAATCGATGTCCTATTCTTTCACAATCGTCCATCACTTGTTTCCCAGGTAGCTTGTCCAGTAACATTTCTTCTTTTCAGCAATATAGAGTGTAACTTGTCAAACTTTTGACTTGTTCTTATAAATAAAAATTTATTCCTTTCAACAATATAAAGTGCTAGATTACAAACAATATCGTGAACTTTTATGTACTTCATATGTGTGTGAGCATGCTAAAATGAGAAGCATTCTACTAATAGTGTTACCTACCTACATCCTACATACATAAACTGTCATTTATCTCTACTATATTTAACCAATCCAACCCCCAATCCACATTTCAATAAATCTGTCCACCTCAATCTCTACATCTTTGAGAAAGGAACCACAATATAGAAAACAATTATGTAAGTTATAATCATTCAAACAATCGTAACTCCATTTTAGTCACCCACATACTAGATCTTGATCAATACCTCTGTACATAGTTAGAAAATCCGGATCTACATTTTTCATTTGAGTTAAAGCAAGATGCCACTCATGTGTAGTAGTTTTACTGGTCAATACTGCTGCAACAACATTTAAGGCCAACGATAAACCTTTACACTCTTCTGCTGTTTGTTTAGCAATATCCTCAATACCTTTTGTAGGAGCACCACCGACTTTGAACGCTACTTTGCAAAATAATTGCCACCCTTCATTTGGTGAAAGGGGTTGTAGTGGGATGGAGTACTCAGTGGCCCCCATTCTTAGAATCACATTTTTATTCTGAGTAGAGATTACCACCTTGATACCTTTATCTTTGTTGACGGGGACTCCTAGTTCTTCTTCCAGTTGGATTGATTGCCACATATCATCCAGTTTCACAAGAAATTTCTTTTTCTCTAGAGAATTAGAGAGGCTCATATTTCGCATCTCAAGAACAATAGAACTGCGCTCAGCATCAAACCCGCTAATCTCCAACTATAAATTGATTGCCTTGGCAGTAATACTTTGCAAGTCCAGAACGTAAAACTTTTGTGAAACTGTTAACCAAATCACAACTTGGAACACATTACCTTTATGCTTGTAGGTGTTGTAGATTTATCTATGGCAGATCTCTCAAGAGTTTCCTCTATACTATCCTGAGGTTCTTTGACACATGGATTTTGCGAAAATAGTTATTAAGGGTTTAAAGCAACTTCCAACTAGGCCATAAAACCAAGTTAAAGGAGTATTCATTCCTGATTTTTTCATTTGGTGTTTTGTTCTTGTTGCTGGCTTACAGAATGCATCAGTAATTTCCCAGTGTCCTCATGCTTTCATGGCTCTAGTGGATCCCATACCCTGAGCATCAAAAATAGCATTGTGGTCTTTTAAGAGTATTTTCCCCTTCATTTTCACCTTATACATTTGAATATTCTTGGTCTGTTTGTTATACCTAGCATGGTGCAGAGTGATAAAGTTATCATAAAGGGTAAGAAGCTACTATCTTGTGACTTCTTTTGCAATCAGTTTTTTTCTCTCCAGTTGCACAATTGTTTATGCAGGAAACCTAACAGTGTCATCATCAATTTTCATATCTTTTCGATCATCAATTTTCATATCTTTTCGATCATCAATTTCAGTATCTTTTCGATTTCCAATTTCCATATCTTCTTGATTTTCAATATGCCCTCCAAGTTTCTCCCCTTTATTAGGACCTCTTTCCCTTGGGGACAGTCAATATAACATGCTCTATCTCCTTTTGGGTCCTAACTACCATATTCATTTATTCTTCTCACCTCATCCTTTGGATGAGGCAGAAGTACCCTTCATGACGGAAACCATGGCATTTCTGGAAGAATGTGAAACATATCCTCCTCTTCCACTAGTCCTAGCCTTACCTCGCTGTATTCCTTCAGGGTTTGTCTCATCAATATCAAATGCCAAGGAATCTTAATTGGCTTCATGCTTTTACTTTCCCTGGAGGATTTTCTTCTTTGATAGTGTATTGGACATAACCAGGGCATAGACATCATGGGGGAGGGTTTCCTCCTTTATCTTTCCACCAGATCTAGGGTTAGGAGTGATTGTTTTATCGCCTCCTTTTTCCTCCATATTGATGTATTCAATGTTCGCAACTCCGTCTGATTGTTCTTCATCTTCAAGAAAAATGGTGCTATCATGGATGGCTATCATATGGGTTTTAAATTTCCCCTCGAGTAAAACCCCTGAGTTGTATTTTATTCCTTCAAATCAAAGGAGATAAAACTGCAGGCCATCGTAGCTAAATGAGATATGATCCTAGCAGAAATTCCAATGAATTGAAAATGAGGGGAAAGGAATTCTTTCTTATTGTTCTGGTCATATAAGATGGACCACTTCACATAGTGTCCGCAAGCTTAAATAAGAAAGAGATAGTCACATACAAAATTTGGCAAGGAATAGAGCTTTCCTTTGAAACCATATAGACTAATATTTAAGTGTAATTATAATCCTAAAATTATTTTCCCATCCTTGTGAAGAAGTTTTGGGCTTCATGGTCAACTGCTCAGGTTCCTTCCTAGTAAGATTATGCCTCAACCTTCCCACGAAGGCATCTTGAATTCTGTAGAAATGAAATGGGGTTTTATTCCTCAATAGAGCTAAATACCAGCAGTGCACTGGGTTTTCAAAACTTATGTTCCCCCTTAGCACCAATATCTCAAAATCATGGCAGAAAACCAAAGCAAAAACTTGGTATGAAGCCATAAAAAATCTCATGTTCCTTTTGAAACATGCCAATTGGTGAGCAATTTCATTTGAAAGCATTACACCCTAGTTGAAAACTTTATTCTTAAGCAACATGACATATAGAGCTTGCATGGGTACATGAGCTGTGGTTTCTTGTCCAACTAATTGAGCGACGAGGCTCCCCTATTTCATTGACTTCAATTTGGTACAACTTGGAAATATTTGTTTTAGGTAAGTCCAAACATTTAAAATACCATGCACATCCAATAAATTATTAGCTTTGGAGACTTTGAAAAGCTTCGTTGGCTCTGGAAGTCAAAGCGTTATTTTCAACATTTAGGCTGTGCGCTGAATGTTCGTCATTCGTCTCTAATCTATGTTTTGTTAAATTTTCAGAATTTACTTCAATCTGATCTAGGATCTTAACTGAGAGAACAACATGTATAGAAAATCTACAACATATCAATCATGGACACAATAATGCAAGCACACAAGAGACACAGAGTTTACTTGGGGAAAACCTTAAAGGTGAAAAACCCCAATAACTTCCTCAGAGATAGATAGAGCAATGATACAACCATAATACAAGAGATTGTCTTCTCCTAGCAGCAGAGCCTCTTCCTCCACAAGTGCGCCACTCTCCAAAGTGTGAGTGAGAGAATATATTATCTAAAATGAGAGAGACACACTCTCTATTTATACACTAACTTAACTTGACCTTTACTCAACTACGTCAGCCTCAATTTAACCACTTAACATAATGCTGACTGGGCCGACCCCCACTAGGGTGGTCTAATAACCCTTTGACCCACATTGCCGACCCCCAATAGAGTGGTCTAATAACCCTTTGACCCACATGACTTATACAGGGCCGAGCCCAACAAGGTGGTCTAATAACCCATCAAGTATAAGTTACGACACTTACAATATAAATGACAACACTTATGTATAGAGGAATAATAACATCTCTATAGGAATACAACCACTTCCGTATAGAGGAATACTAACATCTCTATAGGAATACAATATACATATATATGAAATAAATTCTGAAGTTACATATACATCAACACTCCCTTTTAACTAGGAAGGTATTTCTCGACACAGGTCTTCTAGCACAAGTCATCTTCTCTAGATCATCGTCACTGGATAATCATCATCGAGTCATCATCATCGTCACTGCTGCTGCTATCTCAATCAATCTCTGAATCTACTCATCATAGGAAGTTCTACAGAGCCAGTCCTTTTTCATACTGGATGTAGGCCCACCACCTGCAGGTCTTCATCATCTGTGCGAACGGTCTAATAGAGGTGGCCTCTCAGGACTAATTTTATGTGCGGATGCAATACCAGAAAGAGTATCCCAGGAACATTTATGTGCCTAAGCACGACTGGAAAGATCTCCCAAGACTGATTACATGCATCTCCTCCACAATACCTTTAAAGAGCATCTCAAGAACATTTATGTGCCGCAGCATGACCGACAAGATCTCTGAAGAGCATCCTAGGACTTATTACGAGCACACAGCTCAACCTATTGGATCTCCAGGACTAATTACATGTGGATAGACAAAACCTTTAAAGAGCATCCTAGGAACATTTATGTGCCACGGCATGATCGACAAGATCTCTAAAGAGCATCCCAAGACTAATTACGAGAGCACAGTTCAACCTCTCGGATCTCCAGGACTGATTACATGTCTCCATAGTAATACCTCATCCCAGGACTGATTACAAGAACACAGCTCAACTTATCGGATATTTGAGGACTGATTGCATACTACATAGCAATAGCGGAAAGAGTATCCCAGGAACATTTATGTGCTGCAGCACGACCGGCAAGATCTCCTAGGGCTGATTACATGCTATTTGTACAACCTGCCACATATCATCTCTGACTTCCAAGTATCAACCTGATACTCATGATCCAATGGATCATCATCGCACAAAGCATCATCCTGATGCTCATGATCACACTGATCATCATCCCTATACCATCCTGATACATATCATCTGGAGCAACACCCTGAAGCTTGTCATCATGATCATCCTGATCATACAATGCATCCACCTAATGCATACCAAGTATCTACCTGATACATATCATCATACATGATCCACCTAATCATACAGTGTATCCACCTGATACAAATACAAATACATGATACATATCAACATACATGATCTACCTAATCATACAATGTATCCACCTGATACATATACAGATACATGGTCCAAGCATCCAACATGATGCATATACAAAATACATACAAATGATCCAACCGATCATATCCAACATCCAACATGATGTGTACATTCATATACATGTAAATGATCCAACTGATCATATCCAGCATCCAACATGATGTGTACATACATATACATATAAATGATCCAAATGATCATACAAAGCAGAAACTAGAACATCATCTCAATGCTCATCATCCAGCGCTTACATCCACAGCCATGTGAAGGATCCTCCTTCCAACATGCTTGGAATGGCTTCATCAAATGTGTCCATCACTTCTTCCTCGAAGTGTCATCGATCTGAAGAACACCAAGCCTCTCTCTGAAGTACTCAAGCTTCACTCTGGCTAGTGGCTTCGTCAACACATCTGCAATCTGCTTGTCCGTCGCAACATACAGGAGCTTCACCGCTCCTCTCTATACCATATCCCTAATATAGTGATATTTTATCTCTATGTGTTTCGACCTGTCATGGAACATCGGGTTCTCGGACAGCTTCACACAACTTTGGTTGTCACAAAAGATACCAGTAGCCTCCAGCGGGAGATCAAATAACTCAAACAATAGCTTCCGGAGCCATACCGCCTCACAACTAGTTGAACATGCTGCAACATGCTTTGCCTCAGTTGTACTCAATGCTACGCAGGACTGCTTCCTGCTAAACCAAGAGATCACACCTGATCCCATACTAAAGCAGCACCCATAAGTGCTCTTCCTATCTGCAGCACTGCCTACCCAATCAACATAACCTTGCAGGTTAAAATTTTGATTTGCATCATACTTGATCCCATAATCAACCGTACCCTTCAGGTACCTTAGAATATGATTTACAGCAACCAGGTGAACACTCCTCGGATCTGTCAGGAACTGGCTCAATGTGTTCACCACAAAGTAAATATCTGGTCTCGTGTTTGTCAGGTACTTCAAGGACCCAATCATCTAACGATGCACAGTGACATCAACCGGATCAGATAAAGCATCACACAGAAGCTTTAGGTTCGATGCCATAGGTGTGGCCATGGCCTTGCAATCCATCATCCCGAACCTCTTCAGAATCTCTACTGCATACTTCCCTTGTCCAAGGAAGATTCCATCTGCACTTTGCCACACCTCCATATCTAGAAAGTGGTGCATCATACCCAAGTTCTGCACATATATGACTCCCTGTCATGTGTCGTAGAACCAAGTAGCTGCACCACATACACTTCTTCTTCAACTACACCATTCAAGAAAGTGTATCTTCCTCTTCATCACTGCAGCCAGAGCAAGTACTAATTTAATGGAAGTGTATCTAGTTACATGAGCAAAAGTCTCTATGCTACCACCTACAACATGCTTGATCTTGTAGATCCTCTTGGAAGTCACTGCAGACTCCCCTTTAGGTCTTGGGACTGCATCCCAAACATCTTCATGATCGACTGGTACTCCTCGATCATGGCATTCTTCCCAGATCCTGGGAACTTCAATATCTTCAATATTTTCAATAGATAAGTTTGTTGCTGAACAAATGTTCTAGTCCTTCTTTTGTAGGTGATGGTATACGATCTTTCCTACACAACAAGTTAAATTGCATGATTAGAAAACATCTCATAGTTTTCAGAACAAATTCTTACACATAAAGAAATATGTCATACAGTCATGCAATTATCTTAGCCAATGCTTCAATACAACATTTATCCATATTCTGTAACTTTCTAGATGCCTTCCAATCTCTACCAGAACATTGTTAAGAGTGTGCACAACTCCTAACATGTCAGCAAAGAGGTATCATTCTAGATAAGTAGCAATGGAATGTTGTACAGTTCCATAGGCCACTTACCCATGTATATTAGTAGTATATTGTTCATCAATGCAACTATTCTAATATGCATAATACACAACCTAATTTTAGGAACATAAGCATATACATCATTGAATAACATTATGTAAGAAATGACAATTCAAATACTTATCTTTGTTTGGTTGCTGGGTGGACTCCCTCTGAATCTTTGCAACTCCATTCTGATGTGGATTATGAGAAGTGGTCAACTCCCTCTGAATATTTGCATCCTTGCAAAAACTACTGAAGTGTGCTCATTTGCTTTCTTGCAGGAACAACTGGAGTGTGCTCCCTCTTGATCTTTGCTTCCTGGATTACCTGTCCTTGAACTTATATCCATCCTTAATCACTATGCATGCTTATTAGTATCATCATTCTATTATCCTTGACGACTCATACATAATCACATATTTATTAGTATAATCTTAATACTATCAAAACACAATAATCTTAAACATGTATAGTCATGATCATTCACACATAATTTAACCATTAGTATTCAAGGTTTCAGGGAAGTCTTCTTTTACTCATGCATGTTCTTATTTGATCATAGGACTCTTCTGATTAGTTAAATCATCAATGCATAAACCCGTGATTACTCAAACCTATAGCTTCATTAATAATCATTATCAACAACACAACAGTATAAGATCCTAACACAAGGTAGGATTCTAGCTTGATATAGAAAAAACATACCTAGATTAGCATGCTAGCTAGTTATGTCTAACATACCCACATAATGTCTTCTGGTTCTCTTCAGTGACTTGTGATAGTAACCTGCATGTCTCATAGGTTAACCATTGTAGGACCAAGTTATACATACCTCGAAAGCAGATCTCCTATGTGATCCATGACAATGGATGAATCTTTGTCTTCATGTGACCATGATCATATGTTCTTGAAGTAGAACATGATTTGTCTTTCTTGGTGTACCTTTTATGTTAGCGAGCAACATAAACCTCATACAACATCACAATGCATTAGTACATTCATAAGTGTCAAAACCTTAATCAATGAATATCTTCTATTAAGGTGATATGACAAGTCTAGTAATTAATCAAGATTGTACCGTAATGATATGAAGACAAACATATGATAAGCTTAACCATGAAACATACCTATAAGCCATACCTATCAAGATTGCTTGTAATCTTGTTATGGAAGGCCTTAGCCTCATCTCCCTCTGATACATGAACTTATTCACTTATGCAGGTGACCAATCCATCTTCTTCTAGGATTAACTCAATCCACTTGATTTGCAAGAATTGGACCTGGAGCTAGATTAGGGTTTGTCAGAGAAACTCCACATTAGAGAAATTTTGAGGTCAAAAAATCGCCTCAATATAAATAAAATGTACTATAAAAACAACCAATCACATTCTAGTAGATGACATTATCCCCCTTGGTTGAGGTGGCATTGCATGAGTTAAGAATGCTTATTCGTCAAATTTTCTATGGTGGTGAAAACACATAGTTAACCAAGGTAGTGGTTTAAGTACTTTTAAGTCATAAAGTAAAGTACTCATAATGATAGTCTTTTCATAAAATAATATTATTGTCATTTTCAAATAAAGTACTCATAATGAATGGCTTTTCACACTTTCTCATAAAATAATATTATTGTCATTTTCAAGTGAAGTACTCTTAATTCATAAAGAAAGTCCTTTCACATTTTTTTATAAAATAATATATTATCATTTTTATATTTTTTATTTTAAATTATATATTCACTCCATTCTATTTAATAACATAGTGTCAAACTAATAAAGAATAATAATAGATTTAATAAATAATAATAATAATAATGCAATGTGGATTATAATAATATTATTCACATTTTACATGTAAATAAATTCTCAATTAAATTACATTATATTAAATTCATGAGAAAAGTACTAAATATAAAAAGTCAACATAAAATTAAAAAAATAACTCTTAAAAATGTTTTTTATTATTTAATTTCATTTGCAAGTTCAAGACAAATAAATGCCAAAAGACAATAAATTTTTGGGAATTTACAATGAATCTTAGTCGCATCAATGTAGACTTGTCTTATTAATTTTATTTCTACTGAATTTTGAAAAGTAACTCAACCATGGTTATTTATATTGTACATAGAAAATAGTGTGGGAGGTGCCTTGTCATATATACCTACCCCATAAAACCCCCAATTCATAATATTTTAATATATCTCATATTTTTGTAGTACATCTCTTAGGAGGTCATTATTTTACCTCAAAATCTCTCTAATGAAAATTCAAACTTTGAATTTCAAACTTCCGAAAGGATATAAATATGTCGTTTGATGAGCTGATCAAGTTGGTATATTCAGAATTTGAAAACTGCAAAGTTTCACCCCTTGAAATTGCCTTTTAGATTTTTGGATTCACTATGGAGGACCCTGAATTAGGGTTTGAGTTTATCGGAGCTTCACCCAACCAAAAGATTTGATTCAAATCTCTAAGCTTCGATTTTTCTAAGGAGCTTCTAGCTGTGGTCTCAGATTTCCAAAATTCCAATTTTTGCGGAAGCCCTAATTTTCCATCTTTCCGATCAAAGTCCCGAACTGGGGTTTGATCAAGCCCGACCTTCTGCCCAACCAAAAAATTTGATCTTGGTCTCTAAATTTTAATTTTGATGAGTAGCATCCAGCCATGGTCTCCGATTACAAAAATTCCAACTTTCACCGAAGCCCTAAATTTCGGAAGCCATGAATGAAGGTGCTCAAAAATAATTTTGTTTTGACGGAAATATGTACCTGATTGTTTCTGGTGTAACTCTAAACTTTTCAATCCACATGGTCTGAAAACTTTTCTTGAGATATCCTGACCTATCATCTTTCCATCCTGATAGGTCTAACCTCAATTGGATTCTCTAAGAGAGAGTTATGCCAAGTGTCGCAACATGAACTATTTACGGGATAAAACAAGAGATCGAACTTGTATGGCATGCCACATGTCACTGGTTAAACTTCGACCTCTGCAAATTTTTTATGAGATAGCCAGACCTGTTATCTTTCCATCTTGATAGGTCTGACCTCAATTGGATTCTCTGAGAGAGAGTTATGCCAAGTGTCGCAACATGACCTGTTTATGGGATAATACAGGAGATCAAACTTGTAGGGCATGCCAGGTTTCACTGGTTCAACTTCGGCCTCTAAAAACTTTTATTGTGATATCTCGACCTGTTTTCTTTCCATCCTGATAGGTCTGAACTCAATTGGATTATTTGAGAGAGAGTTATGCCAAATTTCGCAACGTGACCTGTTTATGGGATAATACAAGAGAGCAAAGTTGTAGGGAGTTCCACGTGTCACTAGTTCAACTTCGGCCTCTGAAAAATGTTCTTGTGATAGTACAGTCTATGTACTACCTGTCACCTTTTATGAAATTTCATTTGGAGCTTCCTAACCCAAGTTATGACCTTTTTCCCAAGGTCACCTGATTTTGACTCAGATCTGGAAGAGGCAGAAACCCTATATTGTACAGATCATAAATCACAAAGTACAACGAATTAGAGGTTTTCCTTTGGACACAAGGTACATGGGGATATGGTATTTGATGTGTAAAAGTTTGATATTTGAAAAATTTGCCAAAATGGATTTATAGTGAATGTGCTACGATGACTGGTGTTTGCTATATCAAGCCCTAGCATCGTAAGTGCAACAAGTGTCATACATGCCATATCATGCCTTCTTTCAGGCTAGCTATGATACCATGTTAAATTTTCAGAATTTACTTCAATCTGATCTAAAATCTTAACTGAGAGAACAACATGTACAACAAATCTACAACATATCAATCATGGACACAATAATGCAAGCACACAAGAGACACATAGTTTACTTGGGGAAAACCATAAAGGTGAAAAACCCCAATAACTTCCTCAGAGATAGATAGAGCATTGATACAACCAGAATGTAAGAGATAGTCTTCTCCTAGCAGCAAATCCTCCTCCTCCACAAGTGTGCCACTCTCCAAAGCATGCGTGAGAGAATAGAATGTCTAAAATGAGAGAGACACACTCTCTATTTATACACTAACTTGACTTGACCTTTACTCAACTAGGTCAGCCTCAACTTAACCACTTAACATAATGTTGACTGGGCCGACCCCCACTAGGGTGGTCTAATAACCTTTTGACCCACATGGCCGACCCCCAATAGAGTGGTCTAATAACCCTTTGACCCACATGACTTATACAGGGCCGACCCCAACAAGGTGGTCTAATAACCCATCAAGTATAAGTTATGACACTTACAATATAAATGACGACACTTTCGTATAGAGGAATAATAACATCTCTATAGGAATACAATATACATATATGTGAAATACATTCCGAAGTTACATATACATCAACATGTTTGGGAACAAAATGATTAACACACAAGTGCAACACTTCTCTGAAATTAAATACCTATGCAATATAACCAGTTTTTTCCAAGCATGAGTTCCAACGCATGCATTCCTTTTTATCTTCCTACTTCATTTCAGGGTACCATTTATAAGAGGTAGTCTAGTGAAAATATTTGTTACTCTGGGATAATGAGTTTACAATATATCTCCAAAAGGGTTTCATATTCCTGTACCAATTCAATGTACTTCTCAAATGTAGACCTCGAACATACTCATCTAAAGTCATGTGGAATGTGGAGTACAGTGCATAATCATATTCAGGGTTATGATGAGTCTTTGCAACCACATGAAAATGTGTTGCACAGGAATTGGAGTGTGACATGTCAGGTGGGGATATTGAAAATGACCTTCCACATCCACATCAAAATTTGACGTGGTAAGGGGAAGGGAAATAGGAATGCGCCTCTTAGAATCAATCATTTTTTGATCCCTCTGGTAAGGTCAATATCAAAGGCTAAGGTGTCTTCATTCCCATCATGAGATCTCATACCTTACAAAAGGAAGGAAGGTATCTTTCAAGGCTCCCCCAAGCACCAGAGATAATGAGACAACAAAACTCAACGAAGGCATTGAATCAAACAAACCGATCGGGAGGCTTCAATCTATTTCCTATGTGACGAGTCCGGATTCTGCAGACAACCCACCCGACTGTATAAAAATAATTAATATCCATTCTTTCAAGGTTAGATCTTTTCGGCCACATTGAATTGGTGGGGGCAAAACCCCTATCAGATCTTTCCCCTCGAATCCATCCTCCTCAACTTCGATACTAAGAGTTCCAATGTAGTGGCTTTCTCATGTGCTTTGTGATTGAGAGGAATGAACACCTGAACAAATGAAGCAGAGGAGTGGTTATCGAGGGGGAAAAACACAATGTCCTCCCTATTGACTTTATCATCTCTTGCCTTCCTTCTATTGCCTTCCCGTCAAGGGCCAACCAACCTGTCAAGGGCTCAAGTAGAGGGCCAACAAAGACAAATAACAGATCAATTCCCACCCTCCATAAAACCCTTATTTAAACATGTGGAATGCAATTTCGAACTTAAAATTATACATCTAAATTTAACCTTGGGAATGAGAGGTGCTTTGTGCCGAATGATTTCACCCCCCAAAAATGAGATTTAGTGTGTGATATGTTCGCAATACAATAATGTAGTTTGTGATGGAAGACAGTGGCAGGCTTATGCTTCTCAATGACCCCACTAACTCCACCTCTAGATAGGTTTACGGGAGGTAACTAGCACAAATAATTGGAGGTGTGATAAGTCACAAGTGACCACATACATCAACCAATTTAACATAAGCAGATCCATACCCATTGAACTCAGTTGACCCTAGGAATATGGGTGGAGAATTGATGGTTGGACAATTGTGTCTTGATGAATTGGGATTGATCTCATAGACATATGGCCAAGTTATAAAACCTCTCTAATAGATTTGGAATTAGGAGTATAAAAACACTATGAGGTTTTGATTATTGTATATAGTAAAAATGTTGTGGTAGCAAACTATGGGGTTCGGATTCTTGTAGTGTACAATAAAAAGGTTGTTGTGATGTCAAACAATTCAATTTGGAATGGTTTGCTTAGAATTTAAAAACATACAAGGATAATGGTTGTTGCATTGTTTAATAGGTAGAATGGTTCAAATCCTTAGGTTTGGTTAAAACATGCATAGTTTCTATAGTTTCTTCATTTCTTAAAAAAATGATTGCGTATTTGATTTGTTTGGCTGATTGTGTATCTGATATGCGCCGGCTCTGTCAGACTCCCATTCAGTCATTTTGTTAGTCTGCAATGTCAGATAGTCAGTCAATTTGCAGCCAATTCGGATCATGACAATTTAGTATTTAAGTAGCCACGTTTGTATTTCGCAAGCACAAAAATTTTTAGGTAGAAATTTACTACAGTCTTTAATGTAACCCTGTAGACTCCGAGTGAAGTGATCCCAAGTTTATGTATAAATGAAATTCATTCACAAAAGATTAGATAGAGATGTATGTGAGGGAAGAAGAGTGAAAGGAGGAGAAACTCATCCCGTGAAATGTATGAAGAGGCCAAGCTGGTGAAATATTGAAGTAAAACTCATCTCCTTGTAAGTTCGGCAAAGTCGCCCTGTTTTACTTCGGTAATAATATATAAGTCTATAGTTTTATGAATTCATTCTCAAGAATGTTGGTTTTATGCATGCTGCACATATTCTTCATATTTACCTATGTAAATGTTGTTTACATTTACGGTCTGTAAAAGAAATCAAGATTTCCAAGTATTTCACGGTGGTAAAAGTTCCTAGTTTAATGCCCAGTAACTTTAACATATGTTTCGGTTCTTAAGTTTTAGTATGAAATATGTTTATATAAAGTTTGTTTAAGATTGGGTTATGCATAGTTAAAGAAGTATGTGAAGTTAGCTTGTGCGCAGTTAATCTTCGTAAAGTTAAAAATGTTTGCAAAGTAAATATTGGGTGAAGTGCGAAGTTCATTTATGTGAGGCTCCATTTATGCAAAGTAAAGTATTGCTAAGTTAAGAACTGCGCATTTATACTAAGTTCAGTTGCGCAGTAAAAGTTGAAATGCGTAATTAATCTTCGTGCAGTAAATAGGTGAACCACGCAGTTAATTTGTGAAGTAAAGTGTTCGACAAAGTTAGGGAAAAAAATTACTCCAAATTATTTTCTAGGAGAAGTGCAGTCCTAAAGAAAAGCAAAGAAAAATATTTAATCTACATTATAGTTAAATCTTTTTTACTGCATGGTGTGTTTTTTCCTTGATTTGGTATCATAGCTTGGTTTACGAAGAAAGGAAATTGTATTTACAAAAGGGAAAAGTGATTAAGAATGGCTTCCACTTCTAGTAATTTGAAAACTCCAATATTTTTTGGTAAAAACTATGAATATTGGTCTCTAACTATGAAAGCTTTGTTTAGAGGTCAAGATGTATGAGAAATAGTACAGAATGGCTATGTAGAACTAGCAGATATGACAGCATACAACAATATCACACAAGCTAAGAAGGATGTCTTAAGGGAACAGAGGAAGAAAGATGGAAAGGCATTGTTACACATACATCAAGCAACACATGAATCCATACTCCCAAGAGTAGCATCAACGTAGTCAGCTAAGGAAGCGTGGGACACACTGGAAACTTCCTATCAAGGCTTGAACAAGGTAAATACTGCCAAAATTCAAGTTCTTAGAAGAGATTTTGAATCTCTATCAATGAAAGATACAGAGTCAGTAGACTCATTCTATACTCGTGTTATTGGTTTGGTTAATCAAATAAAGTCTCATGGAGAAAATCTAGGCGTTCAAAGAGTTGTTGAAAAAGTTCTTAGAGTTCTTCCAAAGACATTTGAATCTTTAGTTGTGAGAGTGGAGGAAAACAAAGATCCATCCCAATTTACAATTGATGAGTTGCAAGCCTCATTACTCAATCGAGAACATAGAATCAGTGGTTAGATACATTAGTGGAAGGTGCATTCGCAGCACAGTCATCCATAAGTCATGGACAAGGAAGAGGAAGATCAAACTCTAGAGGTAGAGGACGAAGTTCTTTCAAAGGAGGTCACAGTAGTAGCCCTGCATATGTCACTGGTAGAGGTCAGAATCAGATCCCCAGTCAGCCAAGTGGAGAAAGGTATGATAAATAAAAAATTCAATGTCATTACTGTAAGAGGTTTGGACACTTCGCATA
Source organism: Larix kaempferi (assembly GCA_027924585.1). Classification (NCBI taxonomy): domain Eukaryota; kingdom Viridiplantae; phylum Streptophyta; class Pinopsida; order Pinales; family Pinaceae; genus Larix; species Larix kaempferi. Next base: position 5,646,034 of record BSBM01000109.1, on the reverse strand, counting down.
TGAATGCAGGAAGAAGTAGTATGACCAAGGAGGGAAAGGCCAAACACATTCAAGCAACAGCAACACTCCGAACAACTCATTGTTCTTAGCATGTGCATGTCCACTTGAATGCAATGCTGTCCAAGAAAGTCCAAATTGTTGGTCACCCTATATGTCAATTAATTACATCTAACACACAGGATTCTCAATATAAATTGTCAAACCCAGGGAGGTCTTTTATTTCAAGGGAAATAAGCATATTCCATGCATAAACATCTCTACCAATTGATTGAATAAATAAAGATGATAATCCTACCTCTCTTCTCATCCAAACTCATTCCATAAAGAAAACTAATCTAACTCATACATCTAGGAATTCAAAGTGCAGCTACCTTCCCACAAAAATTGACCTAGTAATTATTGATCTAAGAATATAAATGAACTAGATTACTTTTGCAAGAAGTTAAATCCTATAATTATCAAACTACAGTATTCAATCTTTACCAAAATGATCCATCCAGCAACTACTGTAACTCAACCATGATCTACCTAATCTATGAATTCAATTAAAGATACAATAGCAACCAGAATTAAGAAATAAACTTGAACTATAAATTGATAACCATTAGAAGTCCTAAGAAGCACAAATGATTGAAAGTAATGGAGCAGAGCTTGGCTATAACAGCGATTGAACACACATGCATTAATCAAACTAACCTACACAGTCGACTGTCACACAACGCAGTTGCAGCTATTCGTAATGCAAAGAATGAACTACCAATAAAGAATGCAATCATAAAATCTTTTTTGCAGCTATTAGAAATACACCTAATGTGATTCCACAACACACAACAGGAAATGAATAAATCTAACTACCTACTTAAATCGACAATCTCTGTGAGAAGGCGGGCCCTGGCCTTCTAACATAGACGCTGTGAACTACCACAAATTAAGGCACAGAAATGGAAGTAACTCTACTCTTCATTAAAGATGGTAATTCACAGTCTCAGTTCCTTGTTATATCCCGTACAAAATAATAATTATCCAACCCTAGACTTTGAAATCCTTCTCGAATTTTTACATGAAGAATACAGTTCGTGCTCCACTAATTTTTTGCAGCAATGAAGATCTACGATCTTCATGTTGCAGAGTTACAGCTAAACTGTTACAGCCATAATGAATGAGGCCGTTAATCATGAAGGATGTTGTTACAATGGTAGTCAATGGATCAATAGTTCAACCAATCAAGAGGCGTCCTGTCTGTTGCAACTATGCTCTATTTCAATGACCTGTTACAACTTTACGTGGAGAGATACGTTCTCCCCTAAAAATGTGAGGAATTGAGTTAGAAGAGTAATAGCTGGACCCACATATGATTCTTTCCCAAGGCATGCCAACTGATACACCTGTGCTTTGATCTTAACTTAATGAAATCAACACAAGTTAGCATAAATCAAAGGCTAGAATTCATAACCATAACAATCTTAGGCATTTAACTGAATAAAACAATAATGATGTATACCTTGTCAGGGTTGCTGATTAATCAGGAAAAAGACATGTATATGGTTTATGAAAGTAGGGTGTAACTGGGAAAAATGATGTAATAGGTAAGGTCAAGAAGGGGCATTTCTAGGGACCAACACAAATGACATATGGTATTTAGACTCAGGTTGTAGCAATCATATGACTAGTAATTTAAATCTATTTTCTAGTCTAGATAAATCAGTTCAAACTAATGTCACAATTGGAAATAATATTCAAGTTACTATTTTGGGTAAGGGTACTGTTGATATTCTAACGAAACATGGGGAGCATAAATTTATGCCTGATGTTTTTTATGTTCAAGGTCTGAAGCATAATTTGATGAGCACAGGACAACTAATGGAAAAAGGCTATTGAGTTCATATGACAAGAAAACATTGTGTGATCAATGATATATATCCAAGAATTCAATTAATAGCCAAAGTGCAGATGACAAGCAATCATTTGTTTCCTTTGAATACAAGACCAATCATAAAAGGAAAAACAACTCTCAAGTTGTTCATAGAAATCAGAATGAAAATTCTGGATCTGCATTCAAAGTAGAAAGTAAAGAAGTAGAAATTCACTACGACAAGGAAGAAAAAGATAGCGCAATGCAAGCTGCATTTCAAACAAAAATAAAGGATGAATCCTGGTTATGGCACTTTAGATTTGGACATTTGAATTTTGGTGGGCTGAAGCTAATGCACATGACAAAAAATGTGAAAGGATTGTCACTGATTGAAAATCCAGAGAGAATTTGTGAAGGTTTTATTTTTGGCAAACAACACATAGAGACTTTTCTAGTTGGAAAGTCATACAGAGCTCACACACCACTTGAAATTGTGCACTCCGATATTGTGGACTGATGCAAACACCGTCCATGGGAGGATGCACTTATCTTATCACATTTTTTGATGATTTCACAAAAAAAACTTGGTTTTATTTTCTAAAATATAAATCTGATGCATTTAGTTGTTTTCAACAGTTCAAGGCATATGTGGAGAAGCAGAGTGGTTACAACATCAAGATATTAAGAACAGATAGAGGTGGCGAGTATGTTTCGAATGATTTCTTAAACTTTTGTAAAAATCATGGCATACAGAAGCAATTCACTATGTAGTATACACCGTAGTAGAATGGTATCGCAGAGAGGAAAAACAAAACCATTATGGAGATGGCGTGTAGTATGTTGGAAGCCATGCATCTGTCAAATGAATATTGGGCTGAAGCAGTGGCAACTGCTGTATATATCATGAATCGATATCTGACAAAGAGAGTGAAGAACAAATTTCCACAGGAAGCATGGACGTGTATGAAACATAGTGTTTCACATTTAAAAGTTTTTGGTTGAGTAGCATATGCACATGTTCTAGATCAGCTAAGAAGGAAATTAGACAATAAAGGACAAAAATGTATTTTTATTCCCTATTCTAAAGACACAAAAGCATACAAGTTGTATGATCCTGTTGCAAGAAAATTTATTATGAGTCAAGATGTTCAGTTTGTAGAAAATGAAGAATGGCATGGAACTGTAGAGAAGAATGTTAAAATTGTGTCACATGTCGAACATGATGACAATGTAGAAGAGGTGGTGGAGACTCCACATGTGAATCAGAACTACGCAGCTTCATTTACTCCCAGGATTGCACAGCATGTTCCAGCACAAGGAACTCCTACACAAGGTGCAATTCATGCTAATCCGACAAGCACAACAAGTGTGCAGTAAACTCCATCAAGCAGTTCGCGTAGTTCGACACCAGCAACTCCGGCAAAGACAAGAACTCTGCATGAGATATATGAGTCTGGTACACCTAATTCATTCTCAATTTTTGCATTATTTTCTCAAGTTAATGATCCTCTAACATTTGAAGAAGATTTTGAAGATAATGCTTGGGCACAAGCCATGGATGAAGAAATAGAATGGATTGAGAAGAATCAAACATGGAAATTAGTTGATGTTTCTAAGGACAAGGATGTGATAAGTGTGAAATGGATTTATAAGACCAAGCAAAATGCTGATGAAATGTGCAGAAGCATAAGGCAAGATTGGTAGCAAGAGGATTTGCACAGCATCTTGGCATAGACTTCAATGAAACCTTTGCACATGTAGCATGAATGGACACTAACAGAACAGTTTTGGCCATCGCAACTTGTAAGAAATGGCTTGTTTATCAAATGGATGTTAATTTTACATTTTTAAATGGTTCTTTGGAGGAAGAAGTATATGTTGAGCAGCCACAAGGCTATGAAGTTCTAGGACAAGGACACAGGGTATATAAATTGAAAAAGGTACTTTATGGTTTGAAGCAAGCTCCCAGAGCTTGGTATAGTCACATGGACTCATACCTCATTCAGACTGGATTTCATAGAAGTGAATGTGAGCCAACACTATACAAAAAAATCAACAAGCAACGTAATAAGCTAATTGTATGCCTGTATTTAGATGGTTTAATATTTACTCGTGATTTTGGAATAGAAGAATTTAGAATAGTCGTGGAAAGTGAATTTCAAATGACTAATTTGGGGCTTATGAAGTATTTTCTGGGCATTGAAGTCCAATAGACTAAAAATGGGATATTTATATCTCAATCAAAATATGCAAGTGATGTCTTGAATAGATTTAAGATGTTAAATTGCAAGACAGCTCCAACACCAGTGATAACAAGTTTGAAATTGAGCAAAGATGATGATGGATCCAATGCAGATCCTACGATGTTTAGAGAGTATGTTTGTGTGTGATTAAGGGTTAGGGGTTTATAAAGAGATAGTGATATTGGGGGTTAGGGGTTTAGAGAGAGAGAATGGGTGATTGGGCATTAGAGGTGTGTGTGTGTGTGAGTGTGAGAGAGAGAGAGAGGGGGGGAGAGAGACTAGGTGTTCAAAATTTCGAGAGAGAGAGAGAGATTGGAGGATAAGTGTTTAGAGAGAGAAGTAGAGGGAAAGAGATATTTATGTCTAGGGGTTTATAGAGACAGAGAGATAGATAGATTGGGATTTAAAAGGAGAGAGAAATAAAAAGAGATATTGGTGGTAAGGGTTTTAGAGAGAGAGAGAGAGAGATTTGGGTTTAGGGGTTTAGAGAGAGGGAGAGATTGTTGTTTAGTGATTTCAGGAGAGAGAGAGAGATTGGAGGTTAGGGGTTTAGAAAAAGATATAGATTGGTGGTCAGGGGTTAGGGATTAAGAAAGAGAGAGAGAGAGAGAGAGAGAGAGAGATTTAAGTTTATGGTTTTAGAGAGAGAGAGATTGTGGGTTTAGATATATATATATATATAGAGAGAGAGAGAGAGATTGTAGTTTAGGGGTTTAGAGAGAGAGAGAGAAATTGGCATTTAGGGGTTTAGAGAGAGAGTGATAGATTAGGGGATAAGTTTTTCTAGACAGAGCGAGAGACTAGAGGTTAGGGATTTTGTTGACACAAACCCAGTCGACAGGGGTTCTTCATTGTCATAACCCCATTTTGACCCTTATAATATTTTTGGCTATAATGTAAAAATTGTATGCATATTATGTATGATTCCTAGCGTGGAGCTCAAGGCCAAGGCCCTGCTATTGAATGCTTGACCTTGAAGAGGAAAGTATTGGATATTGTGCTACCCATGTGCTAGTGAACCATGGGAATTGTAAATATGCATTTTAATATAAATGCCCACAAATAGCTATGCAATGCAACAAGAGATGGCGGCATGATGTTTACAAGGAATTGGGAGGGAAATATTCAAACCCTTGGGCCAATCAAGTCAAGCCAAGTGTCAATGAGAGAACCCATGAACCCTCAACTACCCATGTTGACTTTTGTGCCCAATCATTCATTTCTCCCAAGAGTTGGTTGAAGTATTTAATTCCTTGGGGAATGGAGAGGTATGGCTATCCAAAATTCGAGTATGGGGAAGCCTCTCTTCCTGGAAATTCATGTTTGGATTCTTGGGAAAGAAAAGAGCCATGAAATTGCTCCCCAAGCCATTCTTGACCCATCAGTTTTTCTCTCTCATGAGTTTGGAGCTTCCGGGGCATTTTCCTCCATCATTTTTCTGTGTTTTCCTTCATTCTTCTAGCTAGGAAGGGCATTTTTGTTTTGGTTAACAGTAGGGAAGAGAGTAAATCAATTTGGGGGATTTATAGAGGCCGTTTTGGCCCACTAAATGCTCATACATCTGTGGGAGAAATCAGCTTTCTTCCCTGGGGTTGATTCCCTCTTCCCACAATTTGTTTTGGGTGTGTGAGGATTTGGGGAAAACCCATGGAATCTAATATGTAAAATCCATTGTTGAAAATGTGTATCCATGCCCAGTTTTTTAGTTTGCTGCATGTAAAAGAATGTTGGGGTTGAGATGGGAATCCATTGATTTGGGCTATGCTGAGCTTGAGAGTCCCCTTTTCCTTGTAGATATCATGCCCGACTCGGGGGTGGTCTCTAAGTGTTGAAATAATACAGACTGGGAGGAGACCTAAGGTTGGGTGGAGCATTGCAGTGACATAACTAGTTTCTTGGGACAACATTACAGCAAGATGAGAATTTTATTTTATTGTGTTTTACTTCTGCATTGTTTTTATTAATGGATGGTTGCTCTTGATACGATGGATGCATATGAAAGGTGTGTGGATGATGTTTTATTCTAATGTGCACATTTGATTTGATTTGCATCTGCACACATATGCATTTTATTGTAATGCCATTTGTTTTATTCATGATGAATGGGGCTAAGTTTTTTGTAAAAGCCCATATTTTATTGTCATGATCCCTTCCTTGCATTGGATTGATGGGAGGGGACATGACACTCACACTGTCAACATCCAACCCACTGCGATCTCCCTGAGCACCAGTCCAGACAGGTTTTACCCTGTCCAGCAACACCTGCAGAGTAGATGAAGTCTCACCCGAGATGTTTGAGGGAGAGCTGATGGAACCACATTTCTGCCAAATGAAGAAGTACCATGTGTGTCTACTTATCAACTTAACGCAGCACTATAACTATTCAGCTTAGGCATTAAACATAATTGCATTATCAATCAACATATCTAATCATTAACGGAACCATCAATGTGCCAATAGATACAACAGTAAAACATTAATTAAAGCAAGAAAACATCGCATTATTCACAGATTCATATCGCATAATGCATTAATCGTAGGGAAATAGGAAAAAACAAAATGATTCTACTCAAACTTCATCATGTCATATTAATCTTTGCAACAAAATACAGATACATCAACACAGTTCCTCTGTCGCATACCCAGATTCAAAAATACCAAAACATGCACAGTTCTTCTCTTATCATCCGTGATATATCTTCCTATCTCTTGATATCCTAACACTTGCAATGCTACATCTATTTATAGGCTTACTCCTTTACAATCATGGTCCACTTAGGCAACCACCTAACTACTTTCTAACAAGATTTACAACAAAATGACCCTTAACCCGCACAATGCGGTCCAAAATGACCCAAAACACATAAAATAACATTATTTCTGACTTGTGTGCGGTTTTCCTCCTTACGCGATGTATTTGACCTTTCACAGCATCCGTGATGTTGGGAAACTGACTCATCCAAACACGGCTTCCAACAGGCCCTCAAGACAATCTTGTGGCTCACCCTTGAGCCGCATCAGCTGGTCATGCCTGGTCTATACGCATCCATTACTGTACTATGCTTCTAAAACTATTCTTGCGGTCTAGAGTTCGTTGTTGTGTACTTGTCAAAGTGATATGGCGATCTTGAGCTCGCTGTCATGTACTTCTCAAACTCACCCTCCAGTCTCTAGAAGCCTTGATCATACATCTCTCTGGCATCTACTGCCGCACTTCACAATTGTTCCAGACTGAGGAAAATTTCAGTAACAGCTCCGAGGTGTGAGACAAGCCAACTACGCTGGCACATCTGTTTCGCACTAGGGATCACCTACAAACGGGACTAGGGGGCCTCCCCCCCTATCGTTCTAGTGGTCGTGGGGACCATGAATCTTAAAACTACCACCACGTACTTAGACATCTCGGGTGAGACCTCATCTCTATTTCTCTCGAGTGTCTCCACTGCTTCCTTCTCTATTTCTCTTGAGTGTCTCCACCTAGCATCCTACATTTTTTTTTTACTTGCGCAATTCCTTAAGCATCACGTGGCTCTTGGCCCATCCTGTAGGGCTTCAGCCTACTACCATTCACTAGCTTGGGTAGCAGTGGTCCATCTAACTATTGTAGTTGTTCTGCACCTCCTGTTGTAATGCAACTAATGACATATGGACCCAACCAATGCATCTATAATTTTTTGGGCTGCTTCATGAACTTGCTGTCATACAACAACACCAAGTCGTGTTGTTGAAATTACTTGTTTTGAATATGTCTATCGTGCCAAGATTTTTGTCGATCTTTTGAAAACCTTCGACAAAACGGTCCTACTCAAGCTGCACTAACTACGCCAGTTGTTCTTCTAACACTGCTTCATCATTCATGCTTGTCACTGCCACTATACGCAGACTTAGAACAATGTACTCCATAGGCATAACTGCCTCTTTCCCATAGACCAATTTGAATGGTGTTTGTCCCATCAATATTGTACAAGTGGTGCGATATGCCCACAAGACTGTTGGAATCTTCAAATCCCGGTCATCGCAGTTTGCATTACACACCTTTGTAAGCACATGCTCCAACACTTTGTTGAAAGCCTCCACTGTGCCATTTTCCTGCGGATGATATGGGGTACTCTTCTTATGGTGTATCTAGAGCTCTTATGTCAATGCATTGACTGTGCGATTGATGAAGTGACTCCCCTAGTCACTCATAAATATCTTCAGGCATCCAAACTGAGTAACAATATTATCAAACAAGAAGCATGTTGATGTCGCAGCAGTTCAATCTACAATGGGTACAGCCTCTGCCCACCTTGTCAAATAATATGTCACTGTAATGATATAAGGTGCACCAGTGTGCTTTCCAGGTGGGTTAATGGGTCCCATGAAATCCATAGACCATTTATCAAATGGTTGCAATGTCACTTAAGGTACCAACGACATCTCATCCCGTCGTGATGGTTTTCCAGTCCGTTGACAAACATCACAAGTTTGTGCATAATCTGTCGCATCATTATGAAGAGTGGGCCACCAAATCCCTAAGCGAAGCACCTTCCTAGAAGTAGTGTGACCTCCATAGTGTCCACCAGCTACTCCTACATGTGCCTCTACCCATATCTACCCTTGTTCAAGAGGTAGGGCACAACGCCTCAAGATCCCGTCTGGTCCTAGTTTATAAAGTTGTCCGGTGATCAACTAGAAATCCTCGGCCTTAACCACCAATAGTTTCTTCTAACTAGTGGTAAACTCCTCTGGTGTAGTTCTCATCGCCAAAAACTGAATTATTTCTTCGTAGTAGTCGTCAGCCACCTCAACTTTGAATAGTTGTGCATCTAGAAACCCATCTTCAATGTTTGTTGGCTCCTCGCTTGTTTCAATTTGCGATAAATGATCTGGCCCCATGTTCAAGTGACCTAGCTTCACAATTACCTCAAAATCAAATTCTTGAAAGAGAAGTAGCCAGCAGCATATCTCCCCCCCCAACACAGGCTTATTGACCAAATATTTCAAAGCAGAATGGTCTGTGAACATCTTGAAGTGACCCCCCAACATGTAATTCCTAAACTTCTATAGCCCATATACCATCGCGAAGCCTTCCCTCTTTGTAGTGGTATAACTTTTCTTCGTAGATGACAACTTCCAAATTGAAAAAGCAATCAAGTGGTCCAAATCTCCTTATCCTGGTTGCGCAAGCACCACACCCAGCGCAATCGACGATGCATCCACATGGACATGGAATTCCTTGCCCTAATAAGGAAATACCAGTATTGGTGCATAAGCCATCTTATCCTTCAGCATCTTGAAACTTGACATTCTAAACTCCATAAGAATATCACATCCTTCTTCAACAACTTTTCCATAGGAGCCGTGATTGTAGCATAACCACAGATAAACTTGCAATAGTACCCTGTGTGCCCCAGCGTCACTCGCAACTGCTTTACATTTGTAGGCGGTGTCAAGCTCAAAATAAGCACAATCTTTGCTAGGTCAACCAACAATCCTTGCTTGCAAACAATGTGACCCAACAACATCCCAAACAATGTGCAGAAAATACATTTCTTCAAGTTCAGCGAGATTTGATGTTGTCTAAAGCGCTCCAGCATCATTTGCACATTTTCTAGATGATCACTGATCAATCCATAAACTGTCCAGTCATCCATATAGACTTGCAAAAACTTCTGAATAAAATCTCTGAATGCAGCGACAACAACCTGAGAGAATATTGCAGGGGTGTTCTTGAGCCCAAATGGCATCATAGTGTACTAGAAACAACCCCATTCAGTCACAAACATTGTCTTGTGATGATCCTCCTTCTCAATCTTGATCTGGTGATAGCCAAGAAAATCCATATGAAGGAATACATTTATTGACCACCCACTCCTTCGAGTACCTCATTAGTGAATGGCGTCAGAAAGGGATCATGCACACATGCATCATTCAACTTCCTCATGTCGACACAAATCCAAACCTCACTCGTCTACTTATCCTGAACCACCATGGCACTAATCCAATCTAAATCTTTGACTGGCTCAATTATTCCAGCATCCAGCATTCTGTCAAGTTCATTTTTGACCCTTTCCTTGTGTCACAGATTCAGACAATACGGGCGTTACCTTATCGGTTTCTCATCTAGATTCAACAGAATCTTCATCTCCCTTAGATCCCCCAGTATTCCCTTCATTTCGAAAAACTTCGTAGGGAACAAATCTTGGAACTCATGCAATAGGTCGGTGACCTTCGCCATCATTTCTTCATCCCGATAATCCCCAACATTCCCAAACTTTGGGTTCTCCTCCGTCCCGACATTGACCTTCCGAAGCTTTAACAGCTGACTTATCAGATCTGTCGGTGTGTTAGGTACAACGACATCCTAAATCCCTTCTAATTCTGGAATATTGATATTCTGCGGGTCATCACCATCCTTTGGCCCTCCATTAATATTATAGCATTCCATCATCAACAGCATCTGACAGTGAGTATGTGGATCCATGGGGTAGGAAACTGGAACCTCCTTCAGAACAACATCATGGATGAGCTGCAGGGCATTGTGAACATCTGGATTGGCATCCGCAAAACTGAAGGTATTACTGAAGCAAGGCATGGACCCATTCATCCTTTGGTCATGAGGCCCACAAAGTCTGGCATTCAATAAGATGACCACCAGGGTCATTTCGCCCATGATATTTTCTAGTGTGGTAGACTTCTACATTGCCAAAACAAACCATCATTAATCTTCAACACTGTGACCATCCAGTAATTGACTTCTTATTGGTCACCCACCAACGTGCTAGAGAAGCACTCAACGCCTCATCTAGTGCCAGCAACCAATGTGGTTCTGACACCTTAGCTTCAAATGCCACTAGAAATTCAAACAACCTAGGCAGTCCTTCATATATTGGTAGTTCAACAGTCTAAGTTGCAGCACGACATAGCGACTGTGTGATCAAACCACACTTTTTGAATGACACCTCATGCATGCAATTCTGCCAGTTCTCTAAAGCATCATCAGAGTCGGAAGATGTACAGCTAGAGCTGCACCAACCAAGTTCACCATCGACAATCGGATGGATGTAGTCTTCGGAAATGTTATATGCGTGATCCCATTCCTCTTACAACTTCATCCTTTATTGGTTCAACATATCGTTTCCCTTCGATTTGATCCAACGGGGCAATGACTCTGAGGTCTTGATTTTCAAAGGTCATCACCTGCTTCTTGAAATTAATTATTGCCATACTGTCATTGGCCCATCCAATCCCAAGAAACGTAGGATAGGATCTTCCACCATCGACAACTTCAAGAACATCAAAATCAACATAGGTTTTCATCCCCTCAATGTCCACAACAAGGCATGGAACTCTCTCAATTGGTGTTACATTGTTCTGATTAGCCAGTCGTAGTTGCATAGAAGACCAGCTTAGAGTTGGGCTCCCCATCTTTTTCCATGCCTGCTTTGTTAGAATATTGACATCTGAGCCTATATCCAAAATGACTAAATCTTCCTCGTAGTCCCCAATCTAGACATTCATGCGCATCTCTTTTCCTATTTTCTTCCTCTGTAAAGAGTTCACTGTGGACTCTTTCCGTACCTTGGTCGGTCGATGCAACAGACTCTCAATTTCTGCAAGAGCATCGGGATCTCTTGCCAGTGATAAGCAACTTTCAAATAAGTTCTGCAAAGTACCATACTATCACGATGGTCTTGCTTCCGAAGTTGAGTCAAAAGCAGTGGGCATGTCATAAATAATTGTCTTACCAAGATTTCTTCCCATCACATTACGTGCTTTAAAGAATGTGTCTCACTTAGCATCAATATCAAACTGCACCTTCTTATTTCCAGTCAGTCGGATGAGTGGATGTGGACCATCTTCTCTTGTCATCGCACCTGTGCAAGTGATAACAACAACAACAAGATCTTGTGTCCTTGGTTTTGCAGAAATCATCGCAACAGTTGGTCCCTGATTCTGGTTCGGCAGTGGGTTCACAGGTTGATTCACATTCTGATTTGCATTATGATTCTGACATTGATTCTGGTTCTACGGCTGATTCTTATTCAGAAACTGGTTCTGATTCTGAAACTAGTTTGACAACTAGTTCTAGTTCTGTAACTGTGGTATATTTCCTGCCTGCCATCACGCAATCAAATGTGGACAGTTCTCAATAGTTTTATCAACAACAAAAAATTATGTACACTGTGCTTGCAACTGTAGCCAATCTCTCTGGTAGTGTCCCAATACTCTGGAATTATAACATTGCATAGGTCCGTGACCTCATCCTCCCTGGAATCCTCTACGAAATCCTCCTTGAAATCCTCCTTGTTGCTGATATTGTTGTTGATTAAATTGTTGTTGCAAAGGATTCGGTTGCAGTTGAACATACTGCATTGGCTGAATGTATAGTGGCTGCTGTGGAGCCATCTGCTACAGTTGTGGCACAAACTGCTATTGCGGTTGTGACTGTGGTACAAATCGCATCTATGGTTGAGGTGGTAGCTGGGCCACCTGTGGCTGTAGCTGCAATTGCCGTACTGCACGATGGTCATCTCCCTTTACGTAGTATGAGTCGTATGTTCTTTCTTGAAGTAGGACATATGCACGACAATCCTTATCTTCATGCCGTACAGATTTGCAGAATGTACATTACAAGTTCATCGGCTTCTTGACCATATTCTGCATGTATTGACACTCCTCATGTCGATGCCCATAGACTTGACAAATGCAGAACAAGGGCATACCTTCACCACTCAATGGGTTCAGCGTTCCTGCTACTAGGTAGTTGTAGAAATATGGGAAGTTATCCCTAGTATGTTCCTTTGCATGACATCGAGTACACCAAACATCTTCATGGTGCTCTTTACCCCTCTTGAGGTTTTGCAACTACATTGTCAGGTTTTCCAGTTGCGTCTGGATCTGAGACATGTCAGTTGCATTCTCACCAATAGGTGAAGCTTCTAACCTCATCGCAATCTCCATAGCCTCACTCGGTGTCGCAACTTTTTTTTGCATCAATGGGAGTCTAATGTGAGGTAGTAATGCCACGATGAACCATTCCTTGTGTTGAATGTCACTCATTTCAAAGATGACTCTTTCCATTGGCGTTTTAAACCTTTGGTCAAAATCCCAAATAGTTTCATTCAGATACTAGTTGATCTCCTTCAATTCCGTAATGTATTGTGCTTCAAATTTCGGTTTTCTGAACTCATCAATTAATCCTTTTCTAATGTCATCTAGTGTCTTTTCTAGACTTCCTGCAGGAACTTGTACAAATTTCATGAACCAATCTAGTGCGTGACCTCTAAGAGTTGTCACCAATTGACCTTTCTTGGCATCATCATCCATAATTTGCTTAACAATCCACACAGCTTCACATAAGAACCAATATTGGTTTGGGTTCTCAGTTCAATTCCCATGGAACAGAGGTATTTCGCATATTCACCTGCCATCCTGGGCTTTCTTCCTACAGTCGTTGATCCACTACTCTTTGAGTGTTGTTGACACATTAAACACGACGATGTCAAATTCGTGTTTCTTCCTAGTTGTGATATAGTGAGCGAAGGTGTGCGTACGATACTGATGGGGTTTGGTCCTACCTCTATCCTGGGTGTAGCCTAGTTTTTCTTGTTGGCACTATGAGGTCTCTTCATCCCGTGTGATCTTCCTTCACATTTTTGCATTTTGATTGCATCAAGACCTTCCCCTATCCTCTGCCTCTTCTCTTGTCGAAACCTTGCTCCTCCCCTCGTAATACCACTCTCTTCCTCGGCTTCTTTCACAGTCTCATCATAAATTGCACCCATCTACCCCATATCATTTCATTTTTCTTCCCCCTACCTTCATAGTATCCACAGCCTCCACCCACCAGGGTTCATTTACTCGAGGTTCATCTTCAGTATGCCCTTTTCACAGATGAGCATCTTAATGGACAACTGTAGCAACAACAGGAACCTACCTCTCAATCCGTTGAATGCTTCCCTTTTAGCTTCGCTATAATATTTCATCATGTCAACTGCAAACTTAGTGATATATCCCTCCAATACATTGTCAAACCAGACTTCAACAGCCCGCGATGCCTAGTTATCAACTTCTTGCAACTCCTGGATCAATTTCGAGGTCCAGGACGTTGGCTCACCACCTTGGAAATTTACCTTGTGAAAGGTCAATTGTGCCAACCATTCATACAATATGATCAGGAATTCGGAGAAAAAATATTCATGTGGACCAGCGTGTATGTACCTTTCCAGCCAGCAATCCGTCATCTGTCCAGGGTTCTGATTCTCTTTCTCAGCAAACTATCGCAACTTTTGGTCGAACCAATCTTGAATTTCCGGTTTCGTCGGATGCCACAACATGTCCTTCCTTCACTTCACGATAGGGTCCCGATAACAGAACCATTTGTTGACACAAACCCAGTCAACAGGGGTTCTCCCTGAGCACTGGCCCTGACAGGTTTTACCTTGTCCAACAACACCTACGGAGTAGATGAAGTCTCACCCGAGATGTTCGAGGGAGAGATGATAGAACCACATTTCCGCCGAATGAAGAAGGACCATGTGTGTCTACTTATCAACTTAACGCAGTGTTATAACTATTCAGCTTAGGCATTAAACAGAATTGCATTATCATTCAACAGATCTCATTATTAACAGAACCATCAATGCACAATAGATATAACAATAAAACATTAATTGAAGCAAGAAAACATCGCATCATTCACAAATTCATATCGCATAATGAATTCATCATAGGGAAATAGGAAAAGACACAATGATTCTGCTCAAACTCTGTCATGTCATATTAATCTTCGCAACAAAATATAGATACATCAACATAGTTCCTTTGTTGCATACCTAGATTCACAAAGACCAAAACATGCACAATTTTTCTCTTATCATCCGTGCTATATCTTCCTATCTCTTGATATCCTAACACTTGAAATGCTACATCTATTTATAGGCTTGCGCCTTTACAATCATGGTCCACTTAGGCAACCTCCTAACTACTTTCTAACAAGATTTACAACAAAATGACCCTTAACTCGCTCAATGAAGTCCAAAATGACCCAAATTACATAAAATAACATTATTTCCAACTTGTGCACGGTTTGCCTCCTTGCGCAGTGTCTTTGACCTTTCGCAGCATCCGCAATGCCGTGCAGCTGACTCATCCAAACCTGCCTGCCAACAGCTTTCTAGAGAGAGCGATTGGTGGTTAAGGGTTTAGATAAAGAGATAGTGGAGGTTAGGGGTTTAGAGAGAGATAAAGAGATTAAGGGGTTGAGCTTTAGAGTGAGAGTGATAACATAGGGATATTAGTTGTTTGGGGTTTAGAGATAGAGATAGAGACAGAGAGAGATTTTGCATTAGGGTTTTAAATAGAGAGAGAGATTGAGGGTTAGGGTTTTAGAGAGAGAGTGACAGAGATTGGGGGTGAAAGGTTTAGATAGATACTAGGTAGATAGAGAGAGAGATTTTGGGAGTGAGGTGTCTAGGGAGAGACAGCGAGAGAATAGAGGTTAGGTTTTTAGAGATAAATATTGGGGTTAGCTATTTATTGAGATAAATATTGGGGCTTAGGGGTAAGGGGCTGAGAGAGAGAGAGATGTTAGTTTTTCATCATTTAATTCAATAGATCTCGGATCTTAACTGAAAGAACAACATGTACAGCATATCAAACATAAGAGACAAGAGACAATAGACACAAAACATTTCACCGGGGAAAACCAAGAAGGTGAAAAACCCTGCAACTTCCTGAGAGAGAGAATAAGCATCAATACAAGGATCGCCATGATCAAACCCAATAGATAGATATCTTCAGCAACATGCTCCTCCTCCACTTGTGCACACCCTCCTCTTCTCTCACTAATGCGAAGTGAGTGAATAATAGAATGTGTAAAATGAGAGAGACACACTCTCTATTTATAAACTAACTTGACTTGACCATTACTCAACTAGGTCAGCCCCAACTTAACCACTTAACACAATGCTGACTAGGCTGACCCCTCTAGGGTGGTCTAATAGCCCTTTGACCCACATGACTCATACATGACCGACCCCATCAAGGTAGTCTAATGACGCATCAAGTATAAGTTATGACACTTACAATATAACTTGTTGCTAAGTTTTAAACCAAATAGACTAGCAAGATCACTGAAAGAAACATAATCACAAGATAGACACAGAAATTACCTTGGGAAACCGTCATGGGTAGAAAACCCAGCAAAGCTTTCCTTAATAAGATGATGAACCAGAATACAATATGTGCTCCAAGACTTGTCCTTCTTCTCTGTCTTCTAGACAGATCTCCCAGACACAAGTGCGCTACTTTTCTGAGTTGCGTGTGTGTATCAAATGAGGAGCTCCTCTCCTCTATTTATACTAGATCCCAACAGACCAAAATACCTAATCGGGTCGACCTCTACTTGAGAAGTCTAATAACCCCTAAAATATAAACTCAGGTCCGACCCCCACATGGTGGGTCTAATAACCCTAGTTACCACAAACCATCGGAGGAATAAACATCTCCGGATACATAATAGAATTGCCTCGGAGGAATGAAACATCTCCGGAATAATAATGTACAAATATAATATTCTTAGAAGTTACAATATTCAACACTCCCCCTTAACGAGAAGGATATTATAATAGTATCTGCAGGAGTAAGGAGTCATCGACTACATCATACATGATACATCTCTATATCATCGGAAGCTTTCTTCAATACATCATCATTAGTAACTCAACTAGTTACTAGAACATCAACATCATAGTTATTGCACAATCATTAGCATCGTCATCAACATTGTCATCATACGATCATTAGCATCGTCATCATACAATCATCAGCATCGTTATTATCAGCATCATCATCATTAGCATCGTCATCAGCATCGTCATCATACGATCATCAGCATCGTTATTATCATCATCGTCATCAGCGTCATCATCATACGATCATCAGCATCGTCATTATCAGCATCGTCATCATCAGCATCGTCATCATACAATCATCAGCATCATCATCATCAGCATCATCATCATATGCATTGTCATCAGCATCGTCATCATACGATCATCAGCATCGTCATCATCAGCATCGTCATACGATCATCAGCATCATCATCATATGATCATATTACAGGATGATCAATCCTGCTCTCTTTAGGACATAGGTCCATGGATGATGCAATCCTATCATGTACCTTTTGAACCGAGGTCCAAGGACGATCCAATCCTACCGTGTACCTTTTGAATGGAGGTCCAGGGACGATACAGTCCTATAATTCAATTCTCAGAGATCTCATGTCTACGGCTCAATTCAAAGGACCAAAGTCCGAGGATGATCCAATCCCCTTACCTGTTCATTCAGGATTTTATTTTCAGAGACATCTTGTCTACGGCTCAATTCAAAAGACAGAAGTACGAGGACGATCCAATCCCCTTACCTGTTCATTTAGGATTTTATTTTCGAAGACATCTTGTCTGTGGCTCAATTCAAAGGACAAAAGTCCGAGGACGATCCAATCCCCTTACCTGTTCTTTCAGGATTTTATTTTTGGAGACATCTTGTCTACAACTCAATTCAAAGGATAAAAGGTCTGAGGACGATCCAATCTCGTTACCTGTTCTTTCAGGATTTTATTTTCAGAGACATCTTGTCTATGGCTCAATTCAAAGGACAAAAAGTCCGAGGACGATCCAATCCCCTTACCTATTCATTCAAGATTTTATTTTCGGAGACATCTTGTCTATGGCTCAATTCAAAGAAAAAAAAGTTTGAGCACGATCCAATCCCCTTACCTGTTCATTTAGGACTTTATTTTTGGAGACATCTTGTCTACGGCTCAATTCAAAGGACAAAAGTCTGAGGATGATCCAATCCCCTTACCTATTCATTCAGGATTTTATTTTCGGAGACATCTTGTCTACGGCTCAATTCAAAGGACAAAAGTCCGAGGACGATCCAATCCCCTTACCTGTTCATTCAAGATTTTATTTTCAGAGACATCTTGTCTATGGCTCAATTTAGGACTGAAGTCCAAGGATGATTCAATCCTCACATGTCCACAAAGGACTTCATTCTTGAAGACATCTGTCTACGGCTCACTTTAGGACTAAAGTCCAAGGATGATCCAATCCTCACAGGTACAAGTATCCTCATCCATACAAGTACATTATTAATACAAGTACTCTCATCAATACATCAATATGTAATAATACAAGTATCATCATCAAAACATGTATCCTCATCAATGCATCAAAGCACATATACATATATCGTGCATCCTCATCAATACATACATTATCAAAAACATGTATCCTCATCAATACATATATCATCAAAACATGTATCCTCATCAATACATACATCATCAAAACATGTATCCTCATCAATACATATATCATCAAAACATGTATCCTCATCAATACATATATTATCAAAACATGTATCCTCATACATCATAAAAGTAAAAGAAAAATAGTGTAAGTGTTCTAAGTGTAAGAAGTCTAAATCTAAATAAGCATAAATATCTAAGAGTGGTAACCATGTATCCTCATCATTAGTGACGATACTACTCCCCCTTTTGAGGAGGGTCTTTTAGAGCTACACCAAGCTTGTCTTGGAAGTATTCAAATTTCACACAAGACAGGGGTTTGATTAATATATCAGCAACTTGTTCTTCAGTACTCACATACTCGACTTTGATAGCTCCTCTCTGCACCATGTCTCGTATATAAAAGTATCGAATCTTTATGTGTTTTGACTTATCGTGGAATACAAGATTTTCTGTCATTTTGATGCAACTTTGACTATCACACATGATCACAGTGGGATCCATCTCTAAGTCAAACACTCCAGATAATAGTTTCTGAAGCCACACTGCTTCACAGCTAGCAGAGTAGGCAACTATGTATTCTGCTTCAGTAGTACTGAGAGCCACACTAGATTGTTTCTTGCTGAACCATGAGATCATGGCAGATCTAAGACCATAACATCCACCTCATGTACTCTTTATGTCTGAGATACTTCCTGCCCAATATGAGTCTGAGTAACCATGTAATCTGAGTCCATGATTTCCAAGATAGTATAGACCAAAATCTAAAGTACCCTTTAGGTACCTCATCACATGCTTTGCAGCTATTAGGTGAACCTTTCTAGGTTCTACTAGATACTGACTCAAGGTATTTACAGCAAAGCATATATCTGGCCTAGTATTTGTTAAATACATCAAAGACCCAATGATTTGTCTATATAGAGTTATGTCCACTAATTCTGATGTGTCATTAATTAATAACTTCAAGTTGGAGTCCATGGGAGTGGCCATGGCTTTACACTCCAACATATCAAATCTTTTTAGAATCTCCACAGCATACTTACCTTGATTTAGAAAGATTCCTTTTGGTTCTTGCCATACTTCTAGACCTAAGAAGTAGTGCATTAATCTGAGATCTTTCATCTCAAATTCTAAAGAAAGCTTCTTCTTGCATTCGATAATCTGTTTCTCATTTCCGGTTAGAAATAGATCATCTACATATAACAGTAGTATAACTGGTTCATCATCCATTACCTTAAGATAAATATTAGGGTTAGCTTTACTCTTGGTAAAGCCCATGCTTGTTAAGAAATTGTCAATCCTTCCGTACCAAGCTTTGGGAGCTTGCTTTAATCCATACAATGCCTTTTTCAGTTTGCATACATGTGTTCTCCCATCTTTAACCTCGAACCCTTGTGGTTGCTCTATGTACACTTCTTCTTCAACTACACCATTTAGAAAAGTTGTCTTAACATCCATTTGATGTAATTTCCACTTCATCATAGATGCAAGTGACATGATAGTTCTAATTGAAGTATACCTAGCAACTGGTGCAAAGGTTTCTTCATAGTCAATTCCCTCTTTCTGAGAGAATCCTTGGGCTACAAATCTTGCCTTATATTTTTCAATGCTACCATCTGCAACATGTTTTATCTTAAAAATCCATTTGGAAGAAACCACACTTTTATCTTTTGGTTTGGGAACTATATCCCAAACATCATTTTTCATTATTGACTGATATTCTTCTGTCATTGCTTCTACCCATTCTTTCTTTTGAGCTGCCTCTTCATAGCTAGTAGGATGTTGATCAAGAAGATCACACATCAAAGCTACATAGTTGGATACTAGCTTTGGTTTCTTTCTTTCTCTAGTGGAGCCTTCAGGAGCTCCATATCTTTCAGCTCCTTGAATAATGTCTGTAGCCCATGCTGGCCTTCTTTTCCTAGATAAGTCTGAAATAGGGGGTTCTTGTGGTTCTATCATGTCATGATTCTCTGCAATATCATCTTCAGGAATGTGCATAGCTTCTTTGTTTCTAGGAGGTGTATCTTCTTCATAGATTTCTTCAAGTTGACACTTCCTGGATTTTTTGAGAGATGCTTCTTCATCAAATGTTACATCTCTACTTATTTCCATATGATGAAAACCTGGTATGTAAATTCTGAAGGCTTTGGATGATTCACAATATCCAAAAAATATTCCCTTCTTACCAAAAGGATCCAACTTGGTTCTCTTTTCTTTTGGAATGTGAATGTAAACAGGACAACCAAATATTTTGATATGACTTACCTTAGGCTTCCTTCCTGTGAACACTTCTTCTGGATTTTTGAATTCAAGAGCACTATGGGAAAGTCTATTCTGCACATAGACTGTTGTCCTAGCTGCTTCAACCCATAAATATATGGGTAGATATTGATCATGTATCATAGTTTTTACAGCTTCCATGATGGTTCTATTCTTTCTTTCAGCCACCCCATTTTGTTGGGGATTGTAGGGAGTGGTTAGTTCCCTCTTGATTCCAGCCTCCTTATAGAAGTCTTCAAAGTCCTTTGAAGTACATTCTCCCCCATTATCTGTTCTGAGAATCTTGATTTTCTTTTCTGAGAGATTTTCTATTAAGGCCTTGAACTCTTTGAATTTTCCAAAGACTTCATTCTTACCTTTTAGAAAGTATATCCATGTCTTCCTTGAATAGTCATCAATGAATGAGAGATAGTATTCAAAACCACTTAGGGAAGTGGTGGGCATTGGTCCACACACATCTGAGTGTATTAGCTCCAAAATGTTCTTAGTCTTTGTTTCACTCTTTGGAAAAGGGTTCTTGATATTCTTCCCTTTTTCACATCCTTTACATGAGCCATTATGGTTAACCTTCAAGTATGGCAATCCTATGACCACCTTGCTTACAGAGGGTAGGGATTTATAGTTAATGTGAGCTAATCTTCTGTGCCATAGCTCACTAGGGCTAGACGTTTCATGAGCAAGGGTAACTTCTGGATGTCCCTTGAGCTTATAGAGGCCTCCTTCCTCTTCACCAATGACAACTGCATCTTCAATAGATTTTCCTTTGGGCTGTTGAATATTGTAACTTCTAAGAATATTATATTTGTATATTATTTATTCCGGAGATGTTCCATACCTCCGATGTGATTATACTATGAATACGGAGATGTTTATTCCTCCGAATTGGTTGTGGTAACTAGGGTTATTAGACCCACCATGTGGGGGTCGGCCGAGTCAGTTATAATAGGGTATTTAACCTAATGGTTAAATACGAGCCTACATGTACTTGTGTAAAATACATGTCAGTGTAGTGTATAAATAGAGGAGGTATGTTCCTCATTTGATACACTCACTCACTTGAGGATAGCGCACTTGTGGAGGAGAGGTCTGCTATTGTGGAGGAGGAGATCATGTCTCAGGGTTTCATCTTTGTATATTGTTGGTCATCTATATTGAGGAAGCTTTGCTGGGTTTTCTACCCCATGAGGGTTTCCCAGGATAAATCTCTGTCTCTTGTGTTTATGCTATGCTTGTTGTTTCTTCAGTGATCTTGTATATGCTATTATTGTGAAATGGAATGTAATGCTGCTATTTTCTATCTTAGCATATTGAATTTTAACATGGTATCAGAGCTAACCTGAAGGAAGACAAGGTATGGCACTTACGACACTTGCTTTACTTACGACAATTTAAAGGTTAGGGTTTTACATAGCAAAAACCAGTCATCGTGGAACTTTCGCTATAAATCCATTTTGGCGAAGGTTCAGGGTCTGAAAAGTTTACAGGTCGAAGATAACATCCCCAGGTACCTTTTGTCCAAAGGGCATCCTCAGATTCATTGTACTTTGTAAGTTATGATCAGTACAAGTTAGGGTTTCTGCCACTTCCAAATCTCAGTCAAAATCAGGTGACCTTGGAAAAAAGGTCATAACTTGGGCTAGGAAGATCCAAATGAAATTTCGTAAAAAGTGACAGGTAGTACACAGACTGTACTATCTCAAGTAACGTTTTCAGAGGCCGAAGGTGAACCAGTGACACGAGGCACACCATACAAGTTCGCTCTCCTGTTTTATCCCATAAACAGGTCACGTTGCGAAACTTGGCATAACTCTCTCTCCGAGAGTCCAATTGAGGTCAAACCTATCAAGATGGAAAGATAGCAGGTCTATCTATCTCAAGAAAAGTTTTCATAGGCTGAAGTTCAAACAGTGACACGTGGCATGACATACAAGTTCGATCTCCTGTTTTATCCCATAAACAGGTCATGTTGCGACACTTGGCATAACTCTCTCTCAGAACACCCAATTGAGGTCAGACCTGTCAGGATGGAAAGATGTCAGGTCAGGATACTGCAAAAAAAAGGTTTCAGACCATGTGGAGCAAAAATTTCAGATTTATAGCAGAAACAATTAGGTGCATATTTCTGTCAAAACAGAATTATTTTTGGAGCACCTTTATTCATGGCTTCCGGAATTTAGGGTTTCGGAGAAAGTTAGAATTTTTGGAATCGGAGTCCACGTCTGAATGCTACTCAGGAAAATCAAAATTTAGAGACCAAGATCAAATTTTTTGGTTGGGTGGAAGACCGGGCTTGATCAAACCCCAGTTCGGGATTTTGATCGGAAAGATGGAAAATTAGGGCTTCAGCAAAAGTTGGAATTTTTGAAGTCTGTAACCACGGCTGGAAGCTCCTAAGAAAAATAAGAGTTTAGAGCCTTAGATCGAACCTTTTGTTTGGGCAGAAGGGTGGGCTTCATCAAACCCTAGTTCAGGATCCTGTCCAGAAGATCCAGAAGTTTCAAAGGCAATTTTGAGGGGTCAAATTTTGGAAATTCCAAAATTGAAGTATGCTAGTTTGATTAGCTCAGCAAGACATATTCTTTCATCCATTCAGAAGTGTGAAAGTCAAAGACTGAATTTTTAGGGTTTCTCTAGAAAACCCTAATTAAGCTCCAGATCAAGTTTCAGGGGGAGTTGAGGCTAAGGCCTTACATAAGAAGACTACAAGAAGTCTCGACAGGTATGACTTAAGGAGGCTCAGGTATGTCTTGAAATCTAATTCTTGATTAAGTTCATGATGTGTTTGTCTTCATATTATTTATTAGTACAATCTTGATTAATGTTAGAATTGTCTTATCACCCTAGTAACAGTATGAATGCATGTGAATGATCAAAGACATGCATTGATTAGGGCTATATGATTGTACTAATGCATTATGATGTTGTGTGAGGTTGATGTTGTTTGCTAACAAGGCTCAGGTACATCACAAAAGACAAATCAGGTTCCATGACCATGAAAACATGAAGACAAAGACTCATCCATAATCTTTGTTCTACTTACGAGGTATGTATGACTTTGTTATATTATGCTTAACCTATGAGACATGCAGGTTCTAGCTCAGGATCTCTAAATCATTGAAGAGATTGTTTAGGTATGTTGTACATAACTAAGTAGGTATACTAATCCAGGTATGTTTCCCATGAATCTTACCTTGTGTTAGGATCCCTTATATAAGTATACTTGGTATGATTGGTTATGCTTATTCATAAAGTTAGTAATCAAGGGTTTATGCATATTATGTCTCTTATTTTGGTTGATGATTTAACTAACTAGATCAAACAAGAATATGCATGAGTAAAAGAAGACTTCCTTGAAACCCTGAATACTAATGATCATGACTGTACATATTCAAGATTATTTAGAATTAGAATGTTTTGATAATATTGAGAATATACTAATGAATGTATGTTTGTGTATGAGATCATGAGGATAACACTAGTGTACACTTGAGCATGCACAGTGGTACATAATGAATAGAAGTTCAGAAGACATACAGAAGATCAAGCGGGAGGCAACCTCACAAACATAAAAGATAAGTATTTGGGTTGTTATTAGAAATAGTAAATGATATTGCTTGTATGCATATTGGTATTCCTAGAATATATCATGCTGAGTGTAAACATTCATAAAGCATTGAACAATATACTACTAACATGCATATGATTGGTAAATTGGACAAACATTCCATTGTTGCTTGTCTAGAATGAAACCTCTTTGCTGACATGATGAGAGTTGTGCACACTCTCGATAGTATGTTCTGGTAGAGATGGAAGGCATCTAGATAGCCACTGTATGCATACAGGATATGGGAAAGTGTTGTGCCAAAGTATTGGTCAAAATAGTTGCATAACTATGTAAATGATATCTATATGCATAATAGGTTATCATATCAATATGATTTGATGATTATGAAGTATTACTAATCATGTACTTAATTTTGATTTGTAGGAAAGATCATGATGAATGATGAACTCTAAACAAGCGATGGATGTTCAACAAAAGATTTACAAATCAAACACACTATATAAAACTTGTGGTTAAAAGATTCTCTTAGAAAGAGGAAGAGAATCATGATGAGATGTTTTGCTCCAAGGGACTAGATAAGACCATTCTCTTAATAATGTAATCAGGTTCTGTATGGGTTCCCAGGATCGATAGTCAATCGATGAGCTTAATGATCATCATGGGCGATGTGGAATGCAAGAAGGAACTCACCACAGAGTTCGAATGATTTTGAGGCTCATATTAGTAGACCCATCTGACCAGAGATGGCACAGATAGACATGCAGAAGATCACTCAATGCTGAGTGTAAATAATGGACAATTGACAGCTTCATGACAAAGCTTGGGCTTTACCAGAAGTAAAGTTGTTCCTAACCTTTACCTTAAGGTTGTGGATGATGAACCTATCATACCATTATTGCATGACGATGATCTCTTTCTGACAAGGAATGAGAAACAGGTCATGAAAATGGCTGCAGATATGAAAATGAAAGATCTCGGATCAATGCACTACTTCTTAGGTCTAGAAGTATGGCAAGATCCAAAAGGAATCTTTTAAATCAAGGTAAGTATGCTGTGAAGTTTCTAAAAAGATTTGATATGTTGGAGTATAAAGCCATGGCCACTACCATGGACTCCAACTTGAAGTTATTAGTTAATGACTCATCGTATTTAGTGGACCTAACCCTATATAGACAAATCATTGGGTCATTGATGTATTTAACAAATACTAGGCCAGATATATGCTTTGTTGTAAATACCCTAAGTCAGTATCTAGTAGAACCTAGAAAGGTTCACTTAATAGCTACAAAGCATGTAGTGAGGTACCTAAAAGGTACTTTAGATTTTTTGGTCTATATTATCTTGGAGGTCATGAACTCCGTTTACATGGTTACTCAGATTCTGATTGGGCAGGAAGTGTCTCAGACAGAAAAAGTACATCAGGTGGATGTTATAGTCCTGAATCTACCATGATCTCATGGTTCAGCAAGGAACAATCTAGTGTGGCTCTCAGTACTGCTGAAGCAGAATATATATATAGCTGTCTGCTCTGCCAGCTGTGAAGCAGTGTGGCTTCAAAAGCTTTTATATGGAGTGTTTGACTTAGAAATGAATTCCACTATGATTATGTGTGACATTCAAAACTGTATCAAGATAGAAAATCTTGTATTCCACGATAAGTCAAAAACACATAGAGATCCGATACTTCTATATACGAGATATGGTGCAGAGAGGAGCTATCAAGCTAGAGTATATAAGCACTGAGGATTAGATTGCTGATATCTTGACTAAACCTCTATCTCGAGTAAAGTTTGAATAGTTCCAAGACAAGCTTGGTATAGTCCAGAAGGACCCTCCTCGAAAGGGGGAGTAGCATAGTATCTGATAACAAGTCTGTCTCATCAATGATGAGGTTACCTTTTTACTGCACCTAGTTACTTAGAATTATTTAGATTTAGTAATCTTATATTTTTTCTTTTGATGATAGATGTATACATGCTTTTGATGATAGATGTATACATGCTTTTGATGTTAGATATGCATGCTTTTGATGATAGATGTATACATGCTTTTGATGATAGATGTTATGCATGTTTTGATGTTGAGGATACATGTTTTGATGATGAGGATACATGTTTTGATGATACATGTTTTGATGATGATTATACATGTTTTGATGATGATGATACATGTTTTGATGATACATGTCTTGGTGATACATGTTTTGGTGATGAGGATACATGTTTTGGTATACAACATGTGAAGGGATTGGATCATTCCTGGACTTCAGTCCGAAAGAAGAGTCGTAGACGTATGTCTTCGAAAATGAAGTTCTTGGTGAACATGTGAAGGGATTGGATCATTCCTGGACTTCAGTCCGAAAGAAGAGCCGTAGACGTATGTCTTCGAAAATGAAGTTCTTAGTGAACATGTGAGGGGATTGGATCATTCCTGAACTTCAGTCCAAAAGAAGAGTCGTAGACGTATGTCTTCGAAAATGAAGTCCTTGGTGAACATGTGAAGGGATTGGATCATTCCTGGACTTCAGTCCGAAAGAAGAGCCGTAGACGTATGTCTTCGAAAATGAAGTTCTTAGTGAACATGTGAAGGGATTGGATCATTCCTGGACTTCAGTCCGAAAGAAGAGCCGTAGACGTATGTCTTCGAAAATGAAGTTCTTAGTGAACATGTGAGGGGATTGGATCATTCCTGAACTTCAGTCCAAAAGAAGAGCCGTAGACGTATGTCTTCGAAAATGAAGTTCTTGGTGAACATGTGAAGGGATTGCATCATTCCTGGACTTCAGTCCGAAAGAAGAGTCGTAGACGTATGTCTTCGAAAATGAAGTTCTTAGTGAACATGTGAGGGGATTGGATCATTCCCAGACTTCAGTCCTATAGACATGAGGTCTCTGATAACTGAACGATAGGACTAGATCATCCCTGGACTTCAGTTCAAAAGGTACACGATAGGACTGGATCGTCCCTGGACCTCGGTTCAAAATGTACGTGACAAATCCTAGAATTTCTCTAGGTTACATCCAGCATGAAACAGGGCTGGCTCTGTAGTTGTGATACATCCAGCATGAAATAGGGCTGGCTCTATAGATGTGATACATCCAGCATGAAATAGGGCTGGCTCTGTAGATGTGATACATCCAGCATGAAACAGGGCTGGCTCTGTAGATGTGATACATCCAGCATGAAACAGGGCTGGCTCTGTAGATGTGATACATCCAGCATGAAACAGGGCTGGCTCTCTAGATGTGATACATCCAGCATGAAACAGGGCTGGCTCTGTAGATGTGATACATCCAGCATGAAACAGGGCTGGCTCTGTAGATGTGATACATCCAGCATGAAACAGGGCTGGCTCTGTAGATGTGATACATCCAGCATAAAACAGGGCTGGCTCTGTAGATGTGACACATCCAGTATGAAAAAGGACTGGCTCTGTGGCGGTAAATCCTAGATCTGATCTAGGTCACATCCAGTATGAAAAAGGACTGGCACTGTGGTTGGGATTGGATCATCCCTAGACATGAGACTTGTCTTAAAGAGATAAGGATTGATCATCCTGGAACTTGATCTGGATTGCATCATCCATGGACCTATGTCCTAAAGAGAGCAGGATTGATCATCCTGTAATATGATCGTGTGATGATGATGCTGATCGTATGATGACGATGCTGATCGTGTGATGACGATGCTGCCGATCGTGTGATGATGATGCTGATCGTATGATGACGATGCTGATCGTGTGATGACGATGCTGTCGATCGTGTGATGACGATGCTGATCGTGTGATGACGATGCTGTCGATCGTGTGATAACGATGTTGATCATATGATGACGATGCTGCTGATCGTGTGATGACGATGTTGATCGTGCGATGATGATGTTGATGATCGTGAGATGACGATGCTGATGATCGTCTGATGACGATGCTGATGATCATATGATGACGATGCTACTGATCGTGACGGTCTAGATGATGATGTTGATGATCGTTTGATGACAATGTTGATGATCGTATGATGATGATGATGCTGATCGTGATGGTCTAGATGACGATGTTGATGATCATGAGGATCCAGACATTGATGTTGCTATAGTTGTTCGAGTGCTGCAGAAGATAAAGACTCAGTACTGAAGATGTTGATGTTCCAGTAACTAGTTGAGTTACTGATGATGTTGAGAAAGCTTCCAATGATTTATAGATGTATCATGTATGATGTATGACTCGTTGCTCCTGCGGATGTTGTTATAATATCCTTCTCGTTAAGGGGGAGTGTTGAATATTGTAACTTCTAAGAATATTATATTTGTATATTATTTATTCCGGAGATGTTCCATACCTCCGATGTGATTATACTATTAATACGGAGATGTTTATTCCTCTGAATTGGTTGTGGTAACTAGGGTTATTAGACCCACCATGTGGGGGTCGGCCCAGTCAGTTATAATAGGGTATTTAACCTAATGGTTAAATATGAGCCTACATGTACTTGTGTAAAATACATGTCAGTGTAGTGTATAAATAGAGGAGGTATGTTCCTCATTTGATACACTCACTCAATTGAGGATAGCGCACTTGTGGAGGAGAGGTCTGCTATTGTGGAGGAGGAGATCATGTCTCAGGGTTTCATCTTTGTATATTGCTAGTCATGTATATTGAGGAAGCTTTGCTGGGTTTTCTACCCCATGAGGGTTTCCCAGGATAAATCTCTGTCTCTTGTGTTTATGCTATGCTTGTTGTTTCTTCAGTGATCCTGTATATGCTATTATTGTGAAATGGAATGTAATGCTGCTATTTTCTGTCTTAGCATATTGAATTTTAACAACATAAGTACTTGACCATCTATGAAGGCAACTCTAAAACCTTTCTTATCTAGTGCTGAGATAGAGAGTAGGTTCTTCTTCAATCCTGGCACATATAATATTTCTTTCATTTTCAAGGGTGTTCCAGAATCTACCTTGTAGCTTGCTTCACCAATTCCCTTGATGGGATATTGGTAATCATCTCCTAGAGATACCTTTTGTGTAGAAGACTTTTCTTCAAGATTTGAGAAAGTCTTTCTTTGACCTGTCATGTTCTTAGAAGCACCACTATCAATGAGCCATGTATCTTCTCCAGGAGATACAGATCCAGAGAGTGCAGAGAATAGGACATATTCTTCTGGATCTTCTTTCTTTACTTTAGATCTTTTCCTTCGAGGCATTTCCTCTTCTTCTTCTTCTTCTTCTTCACTATTATCTTCTGCCATATGTGCATGGTGTATTTTGTGTACAAACTTCTTCTTCTTTTGTGAAGGACAAAATCTGGCAATGTGTCCTAGTTTAAGACAACTATAACACTGGACTGTGGAGAGATCTCTTACTAGATTAGGTCCTCTACTCCTTTTAAATTTAGAGAAGTGTTGAGATCCTTTGTGGTCAACTTTCTTGAAGTGACCCATTCTTCTTATTTTCGTGTGAGTAGCCAAGGCTTGGTCATCCTCCTTGAGAAGTGCTTCTCTGTTGGCTACCCTAGCCTCTTCTTGAACACAATCCTCCCACACTACATCAAACTTCATACTTTCTTTTCTAGCACACATAGTTTGTATAAATGACTCCTAAGGTCTAGTGAGACCATTTAGAGCAGTCATCACAAGTTCATCTTCATCAAGAGTATCACCAATGGCATCTAGTTGCTCCTTGATTTGGGAGACCCTTGAGAAGTAGTATTGAATGGATTCTCCTGTGTTCATCTTGGTACTCTTTAACTGAGTTCTTAGGTTCATCTTCCTATTGATGTTCTTTCCTTCATACATTCTTCCTAGGGCATCATACATTTCCTTTGGAGATTTCTTGGAAGCCACTTGGGGAATCAAGTGGTCTTTAATAGAATCAGCTATGATTCTCTTTGCCCTAATCAAATCCTTTCTATGCTTCTCTTTGGCTTCATCTCCTTCAGGTTCTATAACTTCATCCTTGATATACTGAGCAAGATCATTCTCTTCAAGAATGAGACCAATTCTGTATTTCCATGCTCGGAAATTCTCTATACCTTCTAACTTGTCCTCAAGCTTAGTGCTTGGAGCCATCTTCTCTTGGGGGAGTCCAAGAGACAAGAGATAGAATAGTACTTACCTAGAAACTTTAACCTTTTTACTTTTCCGGATCCTGGGACAATTTCTGGTTTATCGCACTTTTGGTAAAACTAGGGTTTGACTTTCCTGGAGTTCTACCCAACCAAAAAGTTCGATCTAGGGATCAAAAGATTGGTTTTCAGAAGGGCTATCCAGCCATGTAATCAGAATTCAACAATACCAAATTTTTGCGAAAACCCTAAATTTCATCGGAGAGAGAGAGAGATAATTTCACCTTGTGAAAGATGTCCTATTCAGGCTAGCTCTGATACCATGTTAAGTTTTAAACCAAATAGATTAGCAAGATCACTAAAAGAAACATAATCACAAGATAGACACAGAAATTACCCCGAGAAACCCTCATGGGGTAGAAAACCCAGCAAAGCTTTCCTCAATAAGATGATCAACCAAAATACAAGATGTGCTCCAAGACTTGTCCTTCTTCTCTATCTTCTAGACAGATCTCCTAGACACAAGTGCGCTACTTTTCTGAGTTGCGTGTGTGTATCAAATGAGGAGCTCTTCTCCTCTATTTATACTATATCCCAACAGACCAAAATCCCTAATGGGGCCGACCTCTACTTGAGAAGTCTAATAACCCCTAAAATATAAACTCAGGGCCGACCCACACATGGTGGGTCTAAGAACCCTAGTTACCACAAACCATCGAAGGAATAAACATCTCCGGATACATAATAGAATTGCCTTGGAGGAATGAAACATCTCCAGAATAATAATGTACAAATATAATATTCTTAGAAGTTACAATATTCAACACTTGTGACACTTGCAAGTAAAACTGAAGACACTTCCAATTGGAGGAACAATACATCTCTGTTGGGGATACAATAAAGTACAAATACAATATACAAGTGAATATCTTCTGAAGTTACAAATACATCAACACTCCCTCTTAACTAGGAAGGTATTCTCTTGACATAAGTCATCAATACATATAGGCACAAGTCTTCAATTCTGGAGCTTGATCAACGTCACTGGATCACGGAGCATCATCGTCACTGCTACTGCTATCTCAATCAATCTCCAATCTACTCGTCATAGCAATTTCTACAGAGCCATTCCTTTTTCATGTTAGATGTAGGCCTAGCCTCCATGTAGGTCTTCATCATCTTTGCAAGCAAGCCATCAAGTAGGTACACCTCAAGATTGATTACACTACCTCTGCAAAACCTGCAAGATCTCCCAGGACTGATTACAATGCCTCTGCAAAACCTGCAAGAGCATCTTAGGAGTGATTATATGCCTTTAGAAAACCTATGTACCATATTGTCACCTCATCATCTTCAGATCACCTCATAGTCCAGGGAGCACAACCCAGATGCACATCACACAACACTTACATACACCGACATGGGAAGACACACTTCAACCATCTATGAAAGGCTCAGCACTTATATCTACGCCATGGGAAGACACAATTCAACCATGCGAGAATCACATCACACTTATATCCATAGCCATGGGAAGACACACTTCAACCATGCTAGGAATGGCACAACACTTATATCGCAGCCATGGGAAGACATACTTCAACCAAGCTCGAATGGCACAACTCTTACATCAATGACCATGGGAAGACACACTTCAACCATCTTGGAATGGCCCCAACCCTTATATCTGCACCATGGGAGGAAACACCTACCACCATGTGAGAATGGCTCATGTGCATTTGTGTCTCCAGACTCATCACTTCCCCTTGGAAGGAATCTCGATCTGAAGTACACCAAGCCTCTCTCTGAAGTACTCAAACTTCACTCTCACCAGTGGCTTGGTCAACATATCAGCTATCTGCTCATTTGTCACAACATACGTGAGCTTCATTGCTCCTCTCTGCACCTGTTGGCTGCTTTTTAGACAGACCCGGGTTTTTAGGATGCACAGGAACAAACACCCCTTGGCACACTGGCCCTCTTGGCAATGAGCTGCGCAGTAGCCCTAAGTCTCACCCGAAGTGGCTATGGGGGTGCTAAGGAATCAGGCTTCCTTAACCTAGGAAATGCGGAGACTACAATCTTCTCTTCTCTCTTTCGGGAGGATTCCTCAAAGCGGAACGTCTTACTCTTCCGCAGACCTCTCAGTGCAACAGCGCTGATACTCTTGCTTACCAGCCTAGCTGCCCGGTATCTCCGCTCCTGCGCACGAGGCGATTACCCACTGCATCCGATACACTATGTATCGTCTTTGCTTGCGCGCCCAGTGCAGTGATGCATTCCCTAAGTGCTGCGGCGATAGTGCTCTTATCAACTCCTTCGATAGTGCTCGAGAATAACTTCCAAGGGAGCTTCAAGGACTTGTTTTATAAACTCATTCATAAAGACAATGAAACATTCATGTAAACTCAGATAGTAAACCAAAACATGCATTCACGCAACACAACATCATAACAACGAGAATTATGTAGTTCGCCCCCACGGGGAAATCACATTCATTGGACTGTTATCTTATATTAACTCAAAATGGAAATTTACACAGTCCTGCTGTGCACACAGTTGCAGCCTTAGATCCTTCCAGGAAACTCCACTCACACAGCTAGGAGCCCTTCTCTTAGATCTATTCTCTTCCTCTACAGAGATTACAATGGTTCAGACGTCGACTTAGACTGTCTGCAACCTCAACATCAACTTACAATGGCCTTCTAACCACTCTATCTCTCAAAACTCTAAACGTCTAATGGATAACCTTCTTATATCTAAAAC
Organism: Larix kaempferi; assembly: GCA_027924585.1. Lineage (NCBI taxonomy): Eukaryota > Viridiplantae > Streptophyta > Pinopsida > Pinales > Pinaceae > Larix > Larix kaempferi. The sequence continues at coordinate 5,612,960 of BSBM01000109.1, read as the reverse complement.
ATCTAACCTTCTTCCTTTACAATTACACATATATATAGGTGGCCCTGAGGGTCGCACCTTTACAAAACTGTGGGCCTTTCCCAGCAGTAATCCCCCAAAACCCTAACCACGGACATGGCTAGGTGTACTGTAGGAGCCGCTTGCAGTCACGTCGCCGCTTCCTGTAGGCTCCGCGATTTTCGGCGTAGATTGTGGGTATGGGCACCACTTCATCATTCACTAATCTTTGTCCTTTGCCTTCAATGCTTTAGTTCGTTGCTCTTCCTTGGTCAGAGCAACCATAACTTCTGTACTTAGCCTTAATGAGGGTAGCTGAGCCCTCTATTCCATCGCTTCATTTATTGTGGTAGCTGAGCTTTCTACTCGGCCACATTCATTCTCCTTTGACATGTGCGCGCAAGCTCCATGATTTCTGGCCCGTAATCTGCGCTAAGCTCGTCCATCTGGCACCGTACTGCGCACTTGGTCACTTCTGCCCAAAATTGGTGCTTTTACTCAAAATTAGCACTTTCCCTTCAACACTCGTGCTTTTTCCTCAAAATTTGCAGCTTTACCATAGCTACGGCCTAAGCTCCAATAGGCCCCTAACACTTACTTGTGGCTCGTCCCCAAGCCACTCGCACTAGCGTGTGGTCGCTTTAGCTGCGCGTCTACCTTTGCTTGGGTCACAGCAAATGCTTGTTTCCACTGCGCAATAGCGGAGTCCATTTCATCGACGCACTCCACAGCTTTCTGCACTATTTCTGCAGTGGCTTCTTCTTCAGTTATGCCATCAACCAACTGTTGAGATTCAACAAATTCTTTGATCTTTGCCTCGGCTTGGGAAGCAAGTTTAGCATACTCATACATAAATGGCTGAATGCTGTTGGTGAGATTAGCATCTTCATTTCTGAGCTTGTGCAGTTGTTGTTGTATTCTGCGCACTTCGCTCATTTTCCTCATTTTTTCTAAGCCTTCTAAGGCCTTAGCTTCTTCAGTCAGAACAGTTAGGGACTGTTCTGCTGCTTGTACTTGTTCCAAAAGGATGACTTTGAAAGGGAGCTTCTCAAGCTCAGTCCAAGCCTCCATAGCTTACGTCATCAGGTTCTCAGCTTCATCTGCTCTGGCCTTCATTTGAGTGGAAGCTCTGCGTAGTGCTTCAAATTGTTCTAGCCTATCATCTGTAGGATGCCCTGCAACACGAGCTTCTAACTTGGCGATCTGTGTTCTATGGTCTTTAGCCATAGCAACTATTTCCTACTCTAGGGATTTCACCCTTCCACAAATAATTTGAAATTTCTCAACCAGAGGAAGGTCTGGTTGAATCTGGCAAGCCGGCACCTCCTGGGCAATTTCATCAACTATGTTTCTTATCCCAGTGTCTTGTGCCTCATAAAGTGCAAGCTTCTCAGAGATGTTCTTATAGCCTGCCTTCAGCTCTATTTCCTGTGATTGCAGTCTTTGGTTTGCATGGAATGTGGAGAGCTCTCTAGCTCTTAGCTCAATAGAGACCTTCTCTTGCACTAACTGCAAGGTTTCTATCGGAATTAAAGACAAATTTATTTCAATGGGACCAACTACGCTTACCTGCAGTGCGGCCAAAGGATCCAGAAATGTCATGCTTGTAGATGGGATGTGCACGACAGTATGCCTTTCTGCAAGTACTTCAACTCGCTCGGTACTTGTAGATACCTGCAGCGCCTGCGAACTGGATGCTGGCACATGGGTCTGCGCAACTCTTCCTGCGAGACCTTTTAACTTGACGAATTGCAGGTCCAAAGCACTTCTGATCTAAGGTGCGAGGTCCGCAGCTCACGAAATTGCTCTTTCAAGTACTGGTCGATCCCCGAGGCAATGGTCTCAGAGGGATGCGACACCTTCTGCTTCTTGGCCGCTGGTTTTGTCGAACCTTCATCACTTCTTTGCTCAGTCGCTTCCTTGCCCTTATCTTTCTCTTGCGCAGCAGGGGGTGGCATCACGGCAGCGACTTCGGCGGCCTCCCTCCATTCATCTGGCCACGACTTGATAGTTTCTTCGACATCTTCAGTAGTCATCCTGTAAAGGCCTACGGCCCATTCTTCTTGAATGCCGCAAGGGCGGAGGTAAATTTCATGCAAGTTGGCAGAAAAGACCAACTTAGTGCCATATCTTTGTGCTGTCTCCTCACTCAGCCTCAGCATTTCCTGAATGGTATCTTTGAGGAGATGGTAATATTTACAAAAGATAGCGCGGTTCATCTTGCACTTCGCGGGATTACTAGAATCCCAGAGGTTGACATAGTGCATGCCTGCAACCTCTCCTGCGCGGCGCGGAAGGAACTGAGTGTTCAGGGGCTCCTTCCACCCGACAAAGGCGCATAAAATTAAAAGCCAAGAAAAATGGAACAACTGACCGGCGGTGTCCTGGACGTTCCGACAATCTTCCAAGAAAGAATTGAGGAGGAAGAGAGACCAGTTGTACTGCTCTCCCTCCGCAGCTGCGATTGCGAGCTCCACGATAGCTCCAGTCACTTCTTTAGGTCTGCACTTGGCGAGGAGTCTGCCTGCAAGCAGACTGCCTGTAAATCTAAGTGTTTCATCCTCCACTATAGTGAGGTCATAAGCCCGACCTCCTCTTGTCAATTTGTATTTCTACACCAACTGTGCAGCCAACTTTCTGTCCTTATCTTTACCAACAAAATGAATATTGGGGTCCTTACCAACCTTAGATAGGCCGATAATACGATGAATCAAGTCAAAATTCAAATCAATTGGCCTCCCCAGCCAAAGGTAACTACCATGAACGCAGGATAGCAGTGCCTTAACAACTGCATTGACTTCATTGCTACACCCGAAGTGCGGTAGCTTTAACAGGTTCAAAAGTCCAGGCTTCTCTAAATTTGTTGCAAATTCCTTCAGGACAAATTCATCAACCTTTCTGGTGGGATTATGGACTACCATTATATAGTGATCTGGTGCAAACTGAGGATATGTTCTGTAGTCACCCAAGTTGAAATCAAAAAACTTGACCAGTGGAAGGTGTCCAAGCAGAGACCCTTCTTGTCGTACAACTTCCGCCATTGCTGGCAGTGGAATCAGATACTTCGCATTCTTTGAAATATGCACCTCGGGTGCATCATCTGGACGTGGAGGAATGTAATTAACCATAGTGGCCAAGGGCTCTGGAATGGGTTTGTCCGGCTTCTGCGGTTGAGATGCCCTTGTGCCCGAAGATTGTCTGGGATCAGTCCAACCAGGGTGCGTGTAAGCCAAGGTCGTCACCGGGGTAGTCATGCCGAAATCTAAGCCTCTGCGCTTAAATTGACGAACAATTTCTTCAGTGGACAGGTTCTCCGTTGTGAACCAGTATGGACAACAAGGACTTGAATAGACAAATGGCGTAACAACGTAGGATACGAACGCTGAAAACAAAGGAAGCAGTCTGCACGACACAGCTCTAAAAACAAGAACTTAGATTCTCAAACAAGACACTATGCAACTTTAAGAAAAGTAACCCGAAGATATATGAGTGTGGGGTATTTATAGCTAAATGCGATAGTCAATGCGGACAAGTGGGGCTATTAGCCGTAGGTGCCTATGCATGAGTTGACAACCCCCCTACCCTCGCACCTCTGTGGTGCATTAATTATGATGGACGGGCTCTGACAGCCTTCCGGGAGAAGCTAAAGCTTTCAGTGCATGACATAAATGTGAATCTTAGGGAGATCGAGCCAACTCTATCAGAGCAGATACAATTAATTGGTGAGCTTATCCTTCATTTAATATTCAAATGCAACTATAGGACTAACGTAATTCAAATTTTCGGTGGGTCATTTCAGCATAGGTAACTGTGCATATAGAGGGGCCCACAATGAGAACTCCTCAAGCGGCAAATTGACAGAGGGAACTCCGCAAGAGCGACGGTTTGACAACTCGGGGAAAAACTTCGCAAGAGCACAAATAGGGTCGCTCCAAACAAACTTTATTGACATGCGCGGATGCTTCAAGGAACTGTGCGGGAAGCCAGAGACTGAAAGTGTCACGACTTCCGTGTAGACTATGATAATGCGATGCCTCTTTCAACTACACTGGGCATCTGCACTACTTTAGCATCCAATTAAGTCAACAGGGCAGAGTGGCCGTCGCGATAAAGCTTGAGCTGACTCCCGTTGATCATTGTGGGAAGCAATTCTCCATTAAGCTTCGCAAGCTAAACTGCTCCTCCTTCTTTTATCTTTATCACCCGAAAAGGGCCTAACCAATGTACACAAAACTTGCCTGGAAACTTGATGAATTTACTATCATAGAGGAGTACCAAGTCTCCTTCTTGAAAGACTTTATTCTTAATATGCCTGTCATGCCAAGCTTTCTGTATTGCCTTCTGTACTTGTTGATGGAATCCGGCTAAAAGTCTGTCTTCTTCTAAGGCAAGCAATTGTGAGAGTCTTTCACTCATAGTATCAGTATCTGCCATTTCTGTAATTTGTGCAATTCTGAAGCTGGGAACAATGTATTCCATGGGCATAACTGCTTCTTGTCCATACACCAAACTGAAAGGTGTGTGACCTATTAATTTCTTGCATGTGGTTCTATAAGCCCATAACACAGTGGTGACTCTAAGGTCCCAATCATCTCTTTGTTGATTACAGATCTTTGTCAGGGCATTCTCGAGAATCTTATTGAATGCCTCCACCGTACCATTAGCTTGAGGGTGGTAGGGTGTACTCTTATGGTGATTAATGTGGAATTCCTTGGTAAGAGCCTCTATAGTCTCATTCAGGAAATGTGTGCCCTGATCACTTATTAGAATCAGTGGACATCCAAATCTAGTGACAATGTTCTCAAAAATGAACTCCGCAGCAGTGGTAGTGTCGCAGTTCTTAACTGGCTTCGCCTCAGTCCATCTAGTGAGGTATTCAGTAGCTGTGATGATGTATCTTGCACCGGTTCTCTTTCCTGGTGGGTTGATAGGTCCTACAAAATCAATGGCCCATTTATCAAAAGCACGCAGTGTTATCTGGGGTCTTAGCGGCATTTCGTCTCTTCTTAAGGGTTTTCCTGTCCGCTGGCACACATCACAACATTTGCAGAATTCCTTAGTATCCTTGTGCAATGTTGACCACCAAAGACCTGCGGCTAAGATCTTCTGCGCAGTCGAATTTCCTGCGAAATGGCCTCCTGCGGTCCCTGAGTGCGCTTCTGCGATTATGGAGTTCTTCTCATGCGGTAGGATACATCTGCGTAAGACTTCATCAGGGCCCAACTTATAAAGTTGGCCTGCTATCAAAGTGAAGTCTGCGGCTTTGACAACAAGTTGCTTTTTCTGTTGAATTGAAAACTCAACTGGCGCTTGCCCGGTAGTGAGAAACTCAAGAATATCGGAATAATACTCATCGGCTGCTTGAACAGAAAATAGCTGCGCATCGGGCAGATTGTCCTCCAGATTTGTAGGTTCCTCCCCTGACTCTATCCTAGGTAAATGGTCAGGTCCTGCATTCAATTTCCCTGGCTTCACAATAACCTCAAAATCATACTCCTGAAAGAGCAGTAGCCATCTACAAATTCTTCCCCCTAACACTGGCTTATTGACCAAGTATTTCAAAGCAGAATGGTCAGTATACATTTTAAAATGTGCACCCAATAGGTAGTTTCTGAACTTCTGTAGGGCATACACCATAGCTAGTCCTTCTCTTTCTGTAGTGGTGTAGTTCTTCTCAGCTGTAGAGAGTTTTCTGCTAGAGTAAGCAATGGGGTCGTCAATACCTCCTTCTCCCAGTTGTGTCAACACAACCCCCAATGCTATGGAAGAAGCATCTACATGAACATGAAAGGGTTTTCTCCAGTCTGGGAAAACTAGAATAGGCGCAGTGATCATCTTTTCTTTAAGTGTATCCAAGCTCTGTTGGCATTCTTCTATCCATTGGAATTTCGAATCCTTTTTCAGCAATCTTTCCATAGGCGCAGTTATCTTTGCATAACCCTTGATAAATTTCCTGTAGTACCCTGTATGTACCAATGTAGTGCGCAATTGTTTAACTCAGTTGGGTGCAGGTAAGTTAGCAATGATGGAAACCTTCACAGGATCCATCAGGAGTCCTTGTCTGCATACAATATGACCCAACAAAATACCAAAGGGAGCATAGAAGATACATTTTTTCAAGTTAAGGGAAATCTGATACTATCTACATTTTTCTAACATCATCCACAAGTTCCCTATATGGTTCTTTAGTAAACCAAACACAGTCCAGTCATCAAAATAGACTTCCAAAAACTTATGAATGAATTCTTTAAAAACAGCAACAACGACTCTAGAGAAGATAGCAGGTGCATTTTTAAGACCAAAGGGCATTACCGTATACTGGAATGAGCCCCATTCAGTCACAAAAGTGGTCTTATGGCGGTCTTCTAGATGGATTCTGATCTGATGGTATTCCGAAAAGCCATCAGGGAAGGAGTAAGCCTCTTGTCCTCCAACATTATCAAGCACTTCGTCTGTAAAGGGGGTAGGAAATGGATCATGCGCTGACACGTCGTTCAGCTTGCACAAGTCCACGCAGATTCTTATTTCACCTTTTGTATTCTTCTCTTGTACCACCATAGGACTAATCCAATCACTTTCCTCTACTGGCTCAATGATACCTGCTGCAAGCATCTTATCAATTTCTTCTCTGACCCTTTCTTTATATCGCGGGTTCAACCTATATGGGTGCTGTTTTACTGGCTTGGTGTCTGCTTTCAATGGTATACACATGAATCCTAAATCTCCTAGGATGCCTTTCATTTCTGTAAACTTGGTAGGAAAGATATCCTGGTAGTCACGTAGTAAATTTGTGATATGGCCAACAGTTTCATCATCCCAATAATCTCCTATAGAAGCAAACTTGGGTTCGGCTTCTGTACCAATGTTAATCTTCTTGAGCTTGATGTGTTTTGTAATGGCAGGGATATCAAGCTGAGGACCTTCAACGGTGCGCGTCCCTTCTGATTCTGGAATATTGATGTTGCGAGGATCATCTTCCTCTTCTCCGGTGGTGAAATTATAGCATTCCAGGGCATGTTCCATCTGGACAGCCCAATCTGGTTGAGAATATTCTGGTAATGGACATTTTTCAAAGACCTTCTTTCTAATACACTTTAAAGCATGGTCGACGGTTGGATGTTTTGACTCAAAGATGAAGGTAAGTTGAAAACTTTCTATCATAAGAGGCCAAATGATAGTGCCTCTGCGCAATTCTGTTTCAGTGTACCAGTTCCTTGGAACTGTATCCAACGTGTGGATGAATAGGTGAACCCACTCATCTTCTAGAATATCGAACCATTGCTGAATACATGCTTCAACGTGTGACCTGGGGTCACTCTGTCCATTATATTTGTGCAACACTTCTGCTGTAGTTTCGTGAAATCTGCGCAGTATCAATCTGCGACAGTCTTGCCATGTGTCAATATTTTCTTTATGCGCACCCCACCATCTTGCGGGTGTAGCGCGCAGTGCTACATCCAATGCTTGTATGCGCTGCTCATCTGGGATCTGTTGTTCATATGTATGTATGAATTCACTTACTTCAGTTAAACCATCAAATATTGGAGTGTTATTCAATTGTGTGCCAATCCATCGAATTGATTTAGTCATCATGGCACAACGCCTTGCAGAAACCTCATGTAAGCGATTCTGCCAGTTTTCCAGTCCTGCTTCTGAATCTGATTTACACGAGCTATCACATCTCCAGCTGATATGTTCGTCTATTGTGGGATTGACATAGTCACTATGACTAGCAGTCATCTGATATAAACTTTCCATGTGGCGCACTTATTCTTCTGCCCGAATGGGTTCAATATACCGTGGTCCTTGAAGTGGATCAAGTGGTGCGATGACCCTGATCTGCTCATCCTAGAAGGTCATCTGTCTTTTCTTCAAATTAATGAAAGCCAAATTATCAAATGCCCAGTCTATGCCTAAAAGTGCTGGATAAGGTCTACTATCATCCAGATTTTTGATTACTTCAAAGTCTGTAGAACTTCTTACTCCTTCAATATCAATAGGTACATTGGGTAATCTGCCCAATGGAGAAACTCGTTGCTGATTTGCAAGTCTTAGCTGGATAGGAGATCTTGTAAGCTGAGGGCTACCCATCTGTTCCCATGTCTGCATGGTGAGAACATTGACTTTTGAGCCTAAATCCAAAATGACTTCATCCATTTCAAATGCTCCAATATGTGCTGTGAGCCTCATTTCTTTTCCAGTTCTAGTATGATTCCCAATCTGGTGAATAGCATGCAGCGGTGTATTCATCAAAGCAGATTGTTGACACTTATCCAATAGGTGTTGAAGTTCCATAGTTGCTTTTTCATTGTGCAACAACTTTAAGCAGTTTCTCAGGAAAGCATGGACACTGCCTAGTGCATTCTCCTCATCATCAGGCCTTCCAGATGTAGTGGCCGGTTCTTGTACCAGGTTGTCTTGTCTTAGTACTTGCGAGCTGATATCATTATGCGGAATTGCGACGGAAGTTGAAGCTCGCAGGTCTGAGAAATACTCTTGAGCTTGCTTGAATGCTTCTTTTTGCTTCTGCAGGTCGAGCGGAGATGGTTTAATATTAGCGCGGCGCACCCATTGCATCGCTTGCTTTCTAGTTCCCAACTCTGGCATACCAGTAGTTGCTCCACTGCGCGTCACTATATTAACTGTAGGATCTGGTTCTCTTTTTTCTGATCTAATCAACTGAATATTCTGGTTAACTTGTGGTGTCTTTGCTTGCATCTTAGCCATCAACTGAGGGCATTCTTCAATGACATGATCATAAGATTTACAATATCTGCTGATGCTTGTAGGATTTTGGCAATCCCTTGCATAATGTCCTTGAGCTCCGCAGTTGTAACAAGTGATCTGTCCTCTTCCACGAGCAAATCCTGTTGTGCGTCCGCGGCCCCTATAATTTCCTCCTTGGCCTTCGCGAGCTTGGTCATACTGTGGACCTACCGTGGGTCCTTGTGCCTCTGACTGTACTCTATAAACATCATGTTTCCTTTCCATCATAAGATCATATGCTCTGCAATTGTTCTCATCATGGCCTACTGATTTATAGAAATTGCAATATAGATTCTTTGGAGTTTGTACATATTTCTGTAACAAGTGACATTATTGTGGTCTGTGACCCCTAGTTCTACAGATTTCACACCAAGGTCCCTGAGCCTGTGGTAAAGGGTTAGGTGCTCCAGTTGCAATATACTCTATGAAAATAGGACAATGGTCCTTTGAATGACCTTGCGCTTTACATTTTGTACACCAAATTTCTTCTTTAACATCCTTTCCTTTCTTAATATCGTGGACTTGCAAGGTTAGGTTTGCTAATTGGTTCTACAACTGCGCAACATCGTTGCTTGTTCCAGCAATTGGTGAAGCTTCTAGTTTCATAGCCATCTCTAGAGCTTGTTCCTGAGTAGTAAGATTCTGTTGCATAAGAGGAAGTCTAATATGAGGAAGCAGCGCAGCAATGAACCATTCCTTATGCTGTTGCGGTGCAAACTCAAAGCTTACTTGATCTATCAAGGCTTTGAACTTCTGGTCAAAGTCCCATACTGACTCTGTAGGTAATTGTTTTATGTCTTTGAGCTCGGTTATGCACTGTGATTCTAATTTAGGTTTCTTGAATTCTCTAATCATAGCATTTCTTACATCAGCAAGCGTCCTATTCTGTGCTGCTGAGTATTTCATGAACCAAGTTAAGGCTCTTTCTCTTAGTGTGGTTGCTAATTGAACCAGCTTAACAGCATCATCATTAATTTGCTTAATTGTCCAAATGGCTTCACATAGGAACCAGTGCTGCTCAGGGTCTTCTAGCCCTGTTCCCCTAAAAGTTGGTAGCTTCATGTCATCACCCATCCTTCTTGCGCTAGGTTGAGGTGGAGGTGCTGTAGCACTGCCTCCGGGATGGTTAAACAAAGGTGGTGCTGAGGTACTAGAAGTACCGTGCGGGCTACTAGAAGGTGTTACTGCGGGGTTATGCTGAGCCCTGTCTGGCTTTTGCGGTGTAAAAGGGTGATAAGGGATATGAACACTCCCTTGTCTCTCTATATGGCTTGCTCTAGGAACTTGACTATCTTCCGGGCTAGACTCAAAAGAATGTTGGTCAAGGCCTACTTTATACCATTTTCCACTACGAGTGCAACCAATAAGTTCAGAATCACTATCAGAATCTGCGGACATTACTTGTCTATGCTACTCATCGGAAGCTATTCATAGTTTTCCTTTTTCATACAGAAGCATTTTAATCCATAAGTTCAGAGAATTTAAGAACTTACCCCTGTGTGCTTTGAAGAAGCTCCTCTCAGCTTCGCTGAAGCTCTTTCTTGTATCTACTGCAAACTTGGTGATGAAGCCTTCCAGCAGACTGTTCAACCAAAAGTCTACTGCGCGGGACACAGAATTATCTACCCACTTCAAAATGCTAACTAGCTCAGGCGTCCAAGCAACGGTTTGATCAACATGCACAGTGGGTCTAGTATCTGCTAGCTTAGCTACCCACACATGCAACTCAAGTGCAAATGTGACAAAGAAAATTTCATGAAGGTCAGTATAAATATGCTTCTGTAACCAGTCTTCTGTCTGAAGCCTAGAGCTTCTATTTTCTCATTCAGCGAACTCTATAGCCTTTGAATCAAACCAATCTTGAATTTCTTTAGCTGTAGGATTCCAGTAGCACATTTCCTTCAAAATAACCATTTGTTGGCTGAGCAAGTCTCAAGGGAACAGAACCATTTGTTGGCTTCAGCAGTCGCAGGGCAACAATCTCGCACGTCGCTGGAATAACAAGTCTTAAGGCAACAGAACCATTTGTTGGCTACCTTTTTCTCTAGGTTGCGCATCAATCTCGCGCATCGCCAAAATAACAAGTATTAAGGCAACAGAACCATTTGTTGGCTACTTTTTGGACAGAACCGGGTTTTCAGGATGCGTAGCAACAAACACCCCTTGGCGCACTGGCCCTCTCGGCAACGAGCTGTGCAGCAGCCCGAAGTCTCACCCGAAGTGGCTATGAGGGGGCTAAGGAATCAGGATTCCTTAACCTAGGTGACGCGGAGACTACAATCTTCTCCCTCTCTCTTTCGGGAGGATTCCTCAAAGTGGAACGTCTTACTCTTCCGCAGACCTCTCAGTGCAACAGTGCTGAAACTCTCACTTACCAGCCTAGCTGCACTGTATCTCCACTCCTGCGCATGAGGCAATTACCCACTATGTCTGATACACTATGTATCGTCTTTGCTTGCTCACCCAGCGCAGTGACGCATTCCCTAAGCGCTGCGGCGATAGTGCTATTATCGACTCCTTCGATAGTGCTTGAGAATAACTTCCAAGGGAGCTTCAAGGACTTGCTTTATAAACTCATTCATAAAGACAATGAAACATTCATGTAAACTCAAATAGTAAACCAAAACATGCATTCATGCAACACAGCATCATAACAACGAGAATTATGTAGTTCGCCTCCACGGGGAAATCACATTCACTAGACTGTTATCTTATATTAACTCAAAATAGGAATTTACACAGTCCTGCTGCGCACACAGCTGTAGCCTTAGATCCTTCCAGGAAACTCCACGCACACAGCTGGGAGCCCTTCTCTTAGATCTATTCTCTTCCTCTACAGAGATTACAATGGTTCAGACATCGACTTAGACTGTCTGCAACCTCAACATCAACTTACAATGGCCTTCTAACCACTCTATCTCTCTAACGTCTAAACGTCTAATGTCTAACCTTCTTATATCTAAAACATCTAACCTTCTTCCTTTACAATTACACATATATGTAGGTGGCCTTGAGGGTTGCACCTTTACAAAACTGTGGGCCTTTCCCAGCAGTAATCCCCAAAAACCCTAACCGCAAACATGGCTAGGTGTATTGTAGGCGCCACTTGCAGTCACGTCGCCGCTTCCTGCAGGCTCCGTGATTTCTGGCGCAGATTGTGGGTATGGTTGCCGCTTCATCATTCACTGCTCTTTGTCCTTTGCCTTCAATGCTTTAGTCCGTTGCTCTTCCTTGGTCAGAGCAACCATAACTTCTGTACTTAGCCTTAATGAGGGTAGCTGAGCCCTCTATTCCATCGCTTCATTTATTGTGGTAGCTAAGCTTTCTACTCAGCCACATTCATTCTCCTTTGACGTGTGCATGCGAGCTCCGTAATTTCTGGCCCGTAATATGCGCTGAGCTCGTCCATCTGGCACCGTACTGCGCACTTGTTCGCTTCTTCCCAAAATTGGTGCTTTTACTCAAAATTAGCACTTTCCCTTCAACACTTGTGCTTTTTCCTCAAAATTTGCAGCTTTACCATAGCTGCGGCCTAGGCTCCAATAACACCATATCCTTGATATAGTGATACTTGATCTCAATGTGCTTCAACCTGTCATGGGACACTGGGTTCTCTGACAACTTCACACAACTCTGGTTGTCACAATAGATACATGTAGCATCTAGCGGGAGATCAAATAACTCAGACAGTAGCTTCCTTAGCCATACTACCTCACAACTAGCCGAATAAGATGCGACATACTCTGCTTTGGCTATACTCAGTGCTACATAGGACTACTTCCTACTAAACCAAGAGATCATACCTAATCCCATACTGAAGCAACACCCATAAGTGCTCTTCCTATCTATAGCACTGCCTACCCAATCTGAATCAACATAACCCTCCAACTTAAACTTTTGATTCGCATCATACTTGAGCCCATAATCAACCGTACCCTTTAGGTACCTCAACATATGCTTTACAACAACCAAGTGAACACCTCTGGGATTCGTCAGGAACTGGCTCAATGTTTTCATGGCAAAGCAAATATCTGGTCTCGTGTTCATCAGGTACATCAAGGACCCAATCATCTGAGGATACACAGTGACATCAACCGACTCAGATGAAGCATCATGCAATAGCTTCAGGTTTGATGCCATAGGTGTGGCCATTTCCTTGCATTCCATCATCCCGAATCGCTTCAGGATATCTACTTCATACTTCCCTTGTCCAAGGAAGATTCCATCTGCACTTTGCCACACCTACATGCCTAGAAAGTAATGCATCATCCCCAAGTCCTTCATCTTGAACTCGGAAACAAGCTTACTCTTCGTGTTGGAAATCAACCCATCCTCACTTCTAACAAACAAGTCATCCTCATATAGTAGTAGTATCACAATATTGCCTTCCTCAACCTTGTAGTAAAGGTTGGAATCCACTTTACTCTTGCTAAAGCCCAAACTAGATAGAAAGCTATCTATCCTCCCATACCGAGTTATGGGAGGTTGATTCAAGTCATACAAGGATTTATTCAATCTGTACACATATGACTCCCTATCATGTGTCTCAAAATCGAGTGGTTGCTCCACATACACTTCCTCTTCGACTACACCATTCAAGAGATATGTCTTGACATCCATCTGGTGTATCTTCCACTTCATCACTGTAGCCAGAGCAAGTATTGTTCTGATGGAAGTGTATTTGGCTACATGAGTGAAATTCTCTTCATAATCTATCCCATCTTTTTGGGAGAAGCCACGAGCCATAGACCTCGCCTTGTATTTCTCTATGCTGTCATTTGCAGCATGCTTGATCTTATAGATCTACTTGGAAGTCACAACAGACTTCCCTTCAAGTCTTGGGACCACATCCCAAACATCATTCTTCATGATCGACTGGTTATCCTCGATCATGGCATCCTTCCATTACCTTATCCCGAATCCTGGGAACTTCAGATTCTTCAATATCTTCAATAGATAGTTTTCTTTGATCTTCGTTACTGGAACAAATGTTGTAGTCCTTCTTTTGAAGATGATTGTACACAATCTTTCCTACAAGTCAAATTCAATTGCATGATTAGAAACTTCTTATATATATTTCAGAACAAATTCTTACTCATAAAGAAATATGTGATACAGTCATGCAATTATCTTAGCCAATGCTTCAATACAACATTTATCCATATCCCATAACTTTCTAGATGCCGTCCATCTCTACCAGAACATTGTTAAGAGTGTGCACAACTCCCAACATGTCATCAAAGAGGTTTCAATCTAGATAAGTAGCAATGCAATGTTGTACAGTACCATAGGCCACTTACCCATTACTTGCATATTAGTAGTATCTTGTTCATTAATGCAACTTTTCTAATATGCATAATATACATCCTAAATCTAGGAACATAAGTATGTACATGACTAAACAACATCATTTAAGTAATCATAAATGACAATTCAAATACTTATCTTTGTTTAGTTGTAGGGTGGACTCCCTCTCAATCTTTGCTTCCTTGCAGGAACTACTGGAGTGTGCTCCCTCTTGATCTTTGCTTTCTGGATTACCTATCCTTGAACTTTTATTCATCCTGGACCACTATGCATGCTTAAGTGTGCACTAGTGTCATCTCATACATGATCATACATCCATTAGTATAATCTCAATACTATCAAAACATTATGATCCTAAATAAACTTAACATGTATGGTCATGATCATTTCATACATAGGTAATAAGCTTTACTATTTTCAGGGAAAACTTCTTTTACTCATGTATAATCTTATTTGACCATAGGACTCTTTTGGTTAGTCATATCATCAATCAAAGTAAGAAACATAATATGCATAAACCCTTGATTACTTAAACTTCTAACTTCAAGAATAAACATTATCATTCATACAAAAGTATATTATCCTAACACAAGGTAGGATTCTAACTTGATATAGGAAAAAAATACCTTGTTATCATGTTTGCTAGTTATGTCTAACATACCCAAACAATGTCTTCTTGTTCTCTTCAATAAGTTGTGCTTAGTAACCTGCATAACTCACAAGTTAACCATTGTAGAACCAAATTATACATACCTCGTATGTGGAGCTTGTATGTGATCCATGAGTCTTTGTCTTCATGTCACCATGGTCATATATTCTTGATCTAGAACTTGAGTTGTACCTTTCATGTTAGCGGACAACATCAACCTCATACAACACCATAGTGCGTTAGTACAATCATAAGTGTCATAACCCTAATCAATGAATGTCTTCTATCATTCACATGCATTCATACTTTTACTAGAATAATGAGACAAGTCTAAGATTAATCAAGATTGTACTAACCTCGATAATATGAAGACAAACATATCATAAACTCAATCATGAACAAATTTCAAAACATACCTGTATCTCTTCAAGTCATACCTATCGGGATTGCTTGTAGCCTTCTCATGTAAAGCCTCAGCCTCATCTCCCTCTGGAACAGGAACTTCTTCACTTATGCAGGTGTCCAATTCATTATTTTATAGGATTAACCCAATCCACTTTGATTTGTTGAAACTAGATCTGGAGCTAGATTAGGGTTTGTGACAGAAACCCTAAATATTCAAACTTTGAATTTCAAACTTCTGAATGGATGGAAAGATGTGGCTTGCTGAGCTAATCAAGCTAGTATACTTCAATTTTGAAAACTGCAAAATTTGACCCCTCAAAATTGCCTTTGAATCTTCTGGATTCACTAGACAAGACCCCGAACTAGGGTTTGATAAATCCCATCCTTCTGCCCAACCAAAAAGTTATATCCAAATCTCTAAGCTTCAATTTTTTTGAGGAGCTTCCAGCCATGGTCATAGATTTAAAAAACTCCAACTTTTGCAGAAGCCCTAATTTTCCATCTTTCCATTAAAAATCCCAAACTAGGGTTTGATCAAGCATGACCTTCTTCCCAACCAAAAAATTCGATCTTGGTCTCTAAATTTCAATTTTGATGAGGAGCATTCATCCATGGTCTCTGATTAAAAAAATTCCAACTTTATCCGAAGCCCTAAATTCCCGCAGCAGTGACAAGCCAAGAATGAATGTGCTCAAAATCCAAATATGTTTTGACAGAAATATGCACTTGATTGTTTTTCGTGCATCTTTGAAATTACGAATCCACATGGTCTAAAAATTTGGCCTATGGTATCATGACCTGTCATCTTTCAAACCCCATAGGTCTGACCTCAATTGGATTCTTTGAGAGAGAGCTATGCCAAGTGTCACAATGTGACCTGTTTATGGGATAAAATAGGAGAGCAAACTTGTACAGAGTGCCATGTGTCACTGGTTCAATGTCGGCCTCTGAAACACTTACCTGAGAAGCTACAGTCTGTGCTCCTACTGTTTCTTTTTACAAAATTTCATTCGGAGCTTCCTAGCCCAAGTTGTGATCTTTTTTCCTAGGTCACCTGTTTATGACTGAGATCTGGAAGAGGTAGAAAGCCTAGATTGTACTGATCATAAAACACAAAGTACAATGAATTAGATGTTTTGCTTCTACCACAAGATACATGGGGATGTTATCTACAACCTTTAAATTTTTCATATCATGAACCTTCGCAAAAATGGATTTATAGCGAAAGTGCTACGATGATTGGTTTTTGCTATATCAAACCCTAGCTTCCAATTTGTCGCAAATGCAACAAGTCTCATAAATGCCATATCATGCCTTCTTTCAAGCTAGATCTCATACCATGTTAGTTTTTCATCATTTAATTCAATAGATCTAGTATCTCAACTGAAAGAACAATATGTACAGCATATCAAGCATAATAGACAAGAGACAAGAGACACAAAACATTTCACTGGGGAAAACCAAGAAGGTGAAAAACCCCACAACTTCCCCAGAGATAGAATAAGCATCAATACAAGGATCACCATGATCAAACCCAAGAGATAGATATATTTAGCAGCATGCTCCTCCTCCACTTGTGCGCACTCTCCTCTTCTCTCGCTAATGCGAAGTGAGGGAAAAATAGAATGTGTAAAATGAGAGAGACACACTCTCTATTTATACACTAACTTGACTTGACCTTTACTCAACTAGGTTGGCCCCAACTTAACCACTTAATACAATGCTGACTAGGCCAACCCCTCTAGGGTGGTCTAATAACCCTTTGACCCACATGACTCATACAAGACCGACCCCATCAAGGTGGTCTAATAACCCATCAAATATAAGTTACAACACTTACAATATAACTTGCGACACTTGCAAGTACAACTGACGACACTTCCAATCAGAGGAATAATATATCTATGTTGGGGATACAATAAAGTACAAATACAATATACAAGCAAATATCTTCTGAAGTTACAAATACATCAACAAGAGAGAGAGAGAGAGAGAGATTATGGGTTACAGGTTTAGAAAGGAGAAATAAAGAGATTGGTTGTTAGAGGTTTAGAGAGAGAGAGAGAGAGAAAGAGATGGAGTGTTAGTGGTTTAGAAAGAGAGAGAGAGATTGTGGGATAGGGGTTTAGAGAGAAAGAGAGACAGAGATTGGTGGCTAGGGGTTTAGAGAATGAGAGAGAGATTGGAGGTTAGGGTTTAGGGGTTTGGATAGATAGGTAGAGAGAGAGAGAGAGAGAGAGAGAGAGAGAGAGAGAGATTAGGGGTTAGGTGTTTAAGGAGAGAGAGAAAGAGAGAGATATTGGGGGTTAGGGCCTTAGAGAGAGAGATATTGGACTTTAGGGGTCTAGAGACATCAAGAGATTGGGGGTTACTCCTTTAGATAGAGAAATAGAATGGAGTTTAGCAGTTTAGACATCCATAGATAATGGCTCAAGTGTTTAGAAAGTGATAAAAGGATTAGGGGTTAGAGTTTTAGACAAAGAGAGATATAAAGAGAGACATTGGTGGTTAGGGGTTAAGAGTGAGTGAGAGAGAGAGAGAGAGATCCGGTATTAGGTTTTTAAGGAGAGAGATAAATATTGGGTTATAGGGTTTCAAAGAGAGAGAGATTGGGGGTTAGGAGTTTAGAGAGATAGAGAGATATTGGGGGTTAACGATTTAGAGAGAGAAAGAGAGATTGGGGGTTAACAGTTGAGAGAGAGAGAGATAGATAGAGGGGAGTTTAGTGAGAGAGAAAGAGAGAGATTGGAAGTTAGGGCTTTAGAGGGATTGAAACAGATAGAGAGATTGGCAGTTAGGGATTTAGGGAGATTGAGAGAGATAGAGAGATTGCGGTTAGTGGTTTTGATAGATATATATATAGTCATAGAGTGTGTGTGTGTGTGAGAGAGAGAGAGAGAGAGATTTGGGGTTGGGGGTTTAGATAAATAGAGAGATTGTGGGTTAGTGTTTTAGAGAAAGAGAGATTGGGGTTAGGGGTTTTGAGAGACAAAAGGATATTTGGGATGAGCAGTTTAAATAAAGAGAGAGTTTGGGGGTTGGGAGTTTAGAGAGAAATTGGGTGTTAGGGGTTTAGTGAGAGAGAGAGAGAGATCAGTGGTTAGGGCTTTAGAGAGAGAAAGAGAGAGAGAGAGAGAGAGAGAGAGAGAGAGAGAGATTAGGGGTTAAGGGTTTATATACATATATAGATAGATACATAGTGAGAGAGAGATTAGAGGATAGGAGTTTTGAGAGAGAAAGGGAAAGAGAGAGATTGGGATAGAGGTTTAGAGAGATATAGATATATTGGGGGTGAGGGGTGTAAAGAAAAAAATATTTTGGGGTTTAGGGTTTTAAAGAGATAGAGAGAGAGAAAGAGACTTGATTTCGGGGGTTCAAAGAGAGAGAGAAGGAGAGAAGTTGGGGTTTAGGCATTTAGAGAGAGATAGATAGATTGGGGGTTAGGGGTATAGAGAGAGAGAATGGGTGATTTGGAATTAGAGGTGTGTGTGTACGTGAGAGAGAGACAACGATGCAAAGAGAGACTAGTTGTTTGGAATTGAGAGAGAGAGAGAGAGAGAAATATTGGAAGATAGGTGTTTAGAGAGAGAAGTAGAGGAAGAGAGAGATTTGTGGCTAGGGTTTTATAGAGACGAAAAAATATTGGGGCTTGGTATTATGGGTTTATAGAGAGAGAGATTACGGGATCAGAGTTTAGAGAGAGAGAAAGAAGGAGAGAGATTGGGGTTTATGGCTTTAGAGAGAGATAGATTGAGGTTATGTGTTCAAAGAGAGAGAGAGATTAGGGGATTAAAGAGAGAGAAAGAGAGAGATTATGGGTTAGTGGTTAACAAAGAGAGAGAGAGATTGGGGGTTATCGGTTTAGATACAGAGAGAGCCATGTTGGTGGTTAGGGGTTTATAGAGAGAGGGCGACATTAGGTGTTAGGGGTTAGGGTTTAGAGAGGGAGAGAGAGATTGGCAGTTAGGGATTTAAAGAGAGAGAGAGATAAGGGGTTAGGGGATTAGAGAGAGAGTGATTGGTGGTTAGCAGTTTAGAGAGAGAGATATTAGAGGTTAGGAATTTAGAGGGATAGAGAGAGATTGGAGGTTAATGGTTTAGAGAGAGAGAGAGAAAGTGGGGCTTAGGGTTTGAGAGAGAGAGAGAGAGAGGGAGAGAACTTGGAGGTTAGTGGTTTAGAGAGAGAGGGAGATTGGAGGTTAGGGGTTTAAATAGAGAGAGAGAGAGAGATTGGGGTTAGGAGTTTAGAGAGAGAGAGAGAGTGGGGGTTAAGGGTTTACAGAGAGAAAGAGATAGAGATTGGGATTTAGGTGTTAAGAGAGAGAGATGGATTGTGGGTTAGGGGTTTAGAGAAAGAGAGATTGGCTATTATAGGTTTAGAGAGAGAGAAAGAAAGGGATTAGTGTTAGGGGTTTAGAGAGAGATACAGAGAAAAAGAGATTTGTGTTGGGGGTTTAGAAAGAGAGTGGGGGGTAGGGGTTTAGAGATAGATAGAGAGATGGGTGGTCAAGGTTTTAGGGAGAGAGAGCTTTGGGGTTAGGGGTCTAGAGAGAGATATTGCGGGTTAAAGTTTTAGAGAGAGAGAGAGAGAGATATTTGGGGTTAGGGGGTTTAGATAGAGTTAGTCTGGGAGAGTGAGTGAGTGAGAGAGACTATTGGGTGTTAAGGTTTTAGAGAAAGATTTGAGGTTAGGGGTTTAGGGACAAAATGAGAGAGAGAGAGAGAGGGATTGGTGGTTTAGGGGTTTAGAGACAGAGATTGGGGGTTTAGGGTTTAGTGAGAGAGGGAAGATATTGAGGGTTAGGAATTTAGAGAGAGATATAAATATTGGAGATTAAGTGTTTAGAGAGAGAGACATTGGAGGATAGGGGTTTGGAGAGAGATTGGAAGAGAAATATTGGGGGTTAAGGGTTTAGAGAGAGAGAGAGAGATTTGGGATGAAGGGATAATATAGACATAAAGAGATTAATGGGTTGATGTTTAGAGTGGGAGAGGGAGATTTGGGGTTAGGAGTTTAGAGGAAGAGAGAGAGTTTGAGGGTTACGGGTTTAGAGAGAGAGAGAGAGGGAGAAAGAGATAGAGAGGAAATGGGGTGAGGGGCTTAAAGTGAAAGAGACTGAGAGAGAGAGAGAGAGAGAGAGAGAGAGAGAGAGAGAGAGATTGGGGGTTAGGGGTTTAGAGATAGAGAGAGGGGGCATAGAGATATTGGAGGATATGGGTTAACAGAAAGAGAGAGAGAGAGGAGAGAGATTAGTGGTTAGGGGTGAAGAGAGTGAGATTAGGGGTTAGGAGTTTAGAGATAGTGAGTGATATAGATAGATACAAAGACAAAGATTGGGGCCTAGGGTTTAGATAGAGGGAGATTGGGTGTTAGGGATTGAAAGAGAGAGATTGGAGGTTACGGGTTTAGAGAGAGAAAGTGAGAGAGATTGGGGGTTAGGGGTTTAAATAGATATATCAATAGAGATAGATAGATAGAGAGAAGGAGAGATATTAAGGGTTAGGGGCATAGAGAGATACTAAGAGATGGGGAGATTGGGGGTTACAGTTTTATATGGGGAGAGATGTTGGGGGTTAGGGTTTTATATGGAGAGAGATATTGGGTTTTAGGGGTTTAGAGAGAGATAGATATTGCGGGTCAGTGGTTTAGAGAGAGAGATATATTTCAGGTTAGTAGTTTATAGAGATAGAGAAGGGATAGGAAAAGATCTATTTTGTGTTAGGGGTTTAGAGAGAGAGAGAGAGGGAGATTGGTGTTTGGGTTTTAGAGAGCAATACAGAGTTTGGGGTTTAGGGGTTTAAAGAGAGTGAGAGAGATACAAAAGTAGATATTGTAAGGAAAGGGTTTAGAGAGAGAGAGAGAGATTTGGGGTTTTCGGTTTAGAGAGAGAGAAATAGATTGGAGGTTAGAGGTTTAGAGTTAGAGAGAATGAAGGTTAAGGATTTAGAGAGAGAGAGAAATAGAGAGATATGGGGTTAATGGTTCAGAAAGAGAGAATGGGGGTTAGGGGATTATAGAGAGATTAAGGGGTTGAGCTTTAGAATCAGAGAGATAAAAATAGGGAGATTGGTTGTTAGGGGTTTAGAAAGAGAGAGAGGAGAATTTTGGTTAAGTGTTTAGAGAGAGAGATTGGCAGTTAGTCATTTAGAAAGATAGAGATTGGAAGTTATGTGTTTATATAGAGAGGTAGAGGGAGAGAGGGATAGGGGTTATGGGTTTATAGAGAGAGATATTGGGGCTTAGGGGTTTGGGGTTTAGAGAGAGAAAGAGGGAGAGAGAGAGAGCGAGAGAGAGAAAGAGAGATTAGGGGTTAGGGGTTTAGACAGACATAGAGAAAGAGAGACAATGGGGGTTAGGGATTTAGAGAGAGAGAGAGAGAGAGAGAGAGAGGGATTGGGTGGTAGGTGTTCAGATAGAGAGAGAGATTGGAAGTTAGTAGATTAAATAAATAGAGAAAATTGGGGTTGGGGGTTTAGAAAGAGAAAGATAAGGGGGTTAGAGAGAGATAAAGAGTTATTGGGGGTTAGTGATTTAGAGAGATAGAGAGAGATTGGGGGTTAATAGTTTAGTAAGAGAGAGAATGACAAATAGGGGTTTAAAAAGACAGAGAGATTGTGGGTTACTAGTTAGGGGTTAGGGTAGATAAATAAATATATAGGTAAAGATTGAGAGAGATAGATATGATGGGTTAGAGGTTTAGAGAGAGAGAGAAAGAGAGAAAGAGAGAGATTAGGGTTAGGGTTTTGGAGAGAGATAGAGACATAGAGAGATTGGTGTTTAGGGGTTTAGACAGAGAGAAATTGGAGGTTATGGGTTTAGAGAGAAAGGGAGAGAGAAATTGGGGGTTAGCACTTTAGAGTGAAACATTGGGGGTTTGGGTTTAGAGAGAGAGAGAGATTGAGGGTTAGGGATTTAAAGAGAGATATATAAGGGGTTAGGAGTTTACAAAGAGATAAATTGAGTGTTAAGGGATTAGAGAGTGGGAGAGATAGCCATACAAAGAGAGAGAGATTAAGGTTATGCATTTAAAGAGAGGGAGAGAGATAGAGTGAGAGAGAGACTAGGAGTTAAGGGTTTATAGAGATAGAGATATTGGGGCTTAGTGGTTTAGAGAGAGAGATAGATATAAGGGGTTAGGGGTTTAGAGAGAGAGAGAGAGAGAAAGAGAGAGAGATTTGGGGTTAGGGGTTCATAGAGAGTTAGATTAGGGGTTAGGTGTTTAGAGAGAGAGAGAGAGAGAGAGACAGAGATTAACGATTAGCGAATTCAAGAAATAGAGAGAATGGGGGTTTAGGGTTTAGAGATAGAGAGAAATTGGTAATTAGGGGTTGAGAGAGAGAGAGAGAGAGAGAGAGAGAAATAGAGAGATTGGGCATTAGTGATTTAGAGAGAGATAGAGAGAGTTTGGGGGTTAGGTGTTTAAAGAGAGATAGAGAGATTGGTGGTTAGGTGTTTATAGAGAGATTGGGTGTTAGGTATTTGGAGAGAGAGAGAGATAGGATTAGAGATACAAAGATATTAGAGGTTAGGAGTTGAGATGGAGAGAGAGAGATATATTGGAGGTTAGCAATTTAGAGAGAGAGATTGGGGTTTAGGAGTTGAAGAGAGAGAGAGAGATTAGGGATTTTGAATGAGAGCAAGAGAGGGAGATTTGGGGTTAGGGGTTGTGAGAGAGAGAGAGAGATTGGGGTGAGGGGCTTAGAGAGAGAGAGATAGATTGGTGGTTAGGGTTTTAAAGAGAGCAATATAGGGAGAGAGATGGAGAGAGAGACTACGAGAGGGAGAGAGGGAGAGATATTAGAGGTTAGGGGTTTAGAGAGAGGTGGGAAGAGAGTGATTGGCGGTTTATGGTTTAGAGAGATAGAGATTGGGAGTTAGGGGCTTAGAGAGAGAGAGAGAGATTAGGGGTTAGGGGTTTGGAGAGAGAGGCAAAGAGATAGAAATTGGGGGATAGGGGTTTAGTGAGAGAGCGATATATTAAGGGTTAGGTGTTTATATATATATATATATATATATATTAGCGGGTGGTGAATTAACTAAATAGAGAGTATGGGGGTTTGGTGTTTAGAGACAGAGAGAGATTGGAAACTAGGGGTTGAGAGAGAGAGATTGGAGGTTAGGGGATTAGACATCTAGAGAGAGAGATAGAAACTAGGTGTTGGGTTTTAGATAGAGGGAGATTTGGGGTTAACGATTTACAAGAGAGAGAGAGAGAGAGAGAGAGAGAGAGATTAGGGATTTAGAATGAGAGAGAGAGAAGGAGATTGGGGGTTAGGGGTTTGTATAGAGACGGTGATAGATGGAGAGAGAGGGAGATGGGGGTTAGGGGTTTAGGGAGAGAGAGAGATTGGTGGCTGCAGATTTAGAGAGAGAGAGAGAAAGAGAGAGAGAGAGAGAGAGAGTTGGGGGTTTACATAAATATATATATAGAAAGAAAGAGATTGGTGGTTAGGGGTTTAGATAGAGAGATTGAAAGATTGGCGATTATGGGTTTAGAGAGATTAGCGGTTATCGGTTAAATGTTTATAGAGAGTGAGAGAGAGAGACTGGGGATTAGAAAGACAAAGAGATTAGAGGTTAGGAGTTGAGATGGAGAGAGAGCGATTGGAGGTTAGCAGTTTAGAGAGAGAGTTTGGGGTTTAGGGATTGAGAGAGAGAGAGAGAGAGAGAGAGAAATTAAGAATTTAGAATTAGAGAGAGAGAGAGATATTGGGGGTTAGGGGTTTAGAGAGAGAGAGAGAGAGAGAGAGAGAGAGAGATTGGGGTTAGGGGCTTAGAGAGAGAGAGAGAGATTGGTGGTTAGGGTTTTAAAGAGAGAAATATAGGGAGAGAGAGGGAGAGAAGGAGAGAGATTGGAGGTCAGGGGTTTAGAGAGAGGTAGGAAGAGAGTGATTGAGGGTTTATGGTTTAAACAGAGAAAGAGATTGGGATTTATGGGTCTAGAGAGAGAGAGAAAGATTAGGGGTTAGGGGTTTGGGGAGAGAGAGAAAGAGTTAGAAATTGGGGGATAGTTGTTTAGTGATGGAGAGATAGATCAAGGGTTAGGTTTTTAGATATATATATATATATATATTAGCCGTTAGTGAATTAAAGAAATAGAGAGTATGGGGGTTTGGTGTTCAGAGATAGCAAGAGGATGGAAACTAGGGGTTGAGAGAGAGAGATATTTGGCATGAGGTGTTTAGAGAGAGATAAAGAGATTGGTGTTTAGGTGTTTAGGGAGAGATATAGATATTGGTGGTTAGGTGTTTAGAGAGAGTTTGGTTATTAGATATTTAGAGAGAGAGAGAGAGAGATTGGAGGTTAGGGGATTAGACAGCGAGAGAGAGAGATAGAAACTAGGTGTTGGGGTTAATGGTTTACAGAGAGAGAGAGAGAGAGAGAGATTAGGGATTTAGAATGGGAGGGAGAAAATGAGATTGGGGGTTAGTGGTTTAGATAGAGATGGTGATAGAGAGAGAGAGGGATATTGGGGTTAGGGTTTAGGGAGAGAGAGAGATATTGGAGCTAGGGGTTTATGAAGAGAGAGAGATTCATGGCTAAGGGTTTAAAGAGAGAAATAAAGAGAGGGAGAGAGGGAGAGAGAGAGAGAGTGAGAGAGAGAGAGAGAGGAGAGAGGATTCATGGATTTACATAAATATAGATAGAAAGAAAGAGATTGGTGGTTAGGGGTTTAGACAAAGAGAGATAGAAAGATTGGGTTTCAAGGTTGTATATATATATAGAGAGAGAGAGAGATTGCGTGTTATCATTTTAGAGGGAAAGAGATTGGGATTAGGGGTTTACAGAGAGAGAAAGAGAATGGGGATTAATGGTTTAGAGGGAGAGAGATATTGGGGGTTGATGGTTTAGAGAGTGAGAGATAGATTTGTTGTTAGGTGTTTAGAGAGATAGAGAAAGATTGGAGGTTATGGGTTTAGAGAGATTGAGGGAGAGAGAGAGAGATTGTTTGATAGGATTTTATATATATATAGAGAGAGAGAGAGACTAGGGGTTATAGGTTTAGAGAGAGAAAGTAAGATATTGGTGGTTAGTGGTTTATAGAGAGAAAGATTTGGGGTTAGGGGTTTAGAGAGAGGGGGAGAGAGGGAGAGAGAGAGAGAGATTGTGGGTTAATAGTTTAAAAAGAGATACATTGCATGTTAGGGGTTTAGAGAGAGAGAGATAGGAAGAGAGATATTGGGGGTTAAGGGTTTATTGAGAGAGAACAATTGGGAGTTGGGGGTTTAGAGAGAGATAAAAAAATTTGAGGTTAGGGATTTAGAGAGAGAGAGAGAGAAATAGAAAGAGAGAGATGGGTGGTCAAGGTTTGAGAGAGAGAGTTTGGAGGTTAGGGGTTTAGTGAGAGAGATATTGGTGGTTAGGGTTTTGAAGAGAGAGTGAGAGACAAAGAGTTTGTGGGTTAGGGGTTTTTAGAGAGAGAGCGAGAGTGGAGGTTAGGGGTTTCAAGAGAGAGAGAGAGGTTGGGGATTAGTGTGTTATAGAGAGAGACAAAGATTGGGAGTTACGGGTTTAGAGAGATATAAAGAAATATGTGATTTGTGGTTTAAAGAGAGAGAGATTGGTGTTTATGGGTTTAGATAGAGTGTTTGGAGGATAAGGGTTTAGAGAGAAAGGGAGCGAGAGAGATTGGGGGTTTGGGGTTTAGAAAGAGACAAAGAGATTATCGGATAGGGGTTTAGAGAGAAAGAGAGGGATTAGGTGCTAGAGGTTTAGAAAGAGAAAGATCGGGGGTTAGGGGTTTAGAAAGAGAGAGATCGGGGGTTAGGGGTTTAGAGAGAGAGAGATTGGATGTTAGGGGTTTAGAGAGAGATTGGGGGTTAGGAGTTTAGAGAAAGAGATTGGATGTTAGGTATTTAGAGAAGGAGGAATGGGGGTTAGGGGTTTAGTGAGAGAGTGTGGAGGCTAGTTGATATGGATATATATATATCGGGGTTAAGGGTTTAGAGAGAGAGAGAGAGAAAGAGTGAGAATGTGGGTTAGGGTTTAGAGAGAGAGAGATCGAGTGTGCGTGCGCGCGCACGCGTGTGAGAGAGAAAGATAGATAGATTGGCAGTTAGGGGTTTAGAGAGAGACAATGAGAAAGAGAGAGAGAGAGACTAATGGTTAGTTGTTTAGAGAGAGATATATATTTGTTGCTAGTGAATTAAAGAAATAGAGAGAATCGAGGTTTGATGTTTAGATATAGAGAGAGATATTGGAGATTAGGGGTTTAAAGAGAGAGAGAGGGATAGAAAGAGAGATATTGGGGCTAAGTGATTTAGATCGAGAGAGAGTCACTAGGGGTTAGGGATTTAGAGAGAGATAGAGAAACTAGGGGTTAGGTGTTTTGAGAGAGATTGCTTGTTAGGGATTTAGAAAGAGAGAGAGAGAGAGAGAGAGAGAGATTGGAGGTTAGGCGATTAGACAGCCAGAGAGATAAAGAGAGAGATCAATTGGGGGTTGGGGTTTAGACATAGGGAGATTTAGGGTTAGTGGTTTATATATATATATATACACAGAGAGAGAGAGAGAGAGAGAGAGGGAATGATTGGGTGTTAGTGTCTTAAAGAGAGAGAGAGGTTGGGGGTTAGGGTTCTAAAGAGAGTGTGAGAGAGAGAGATAGGCTCTTAATGATTTAGAGTGTGTGATAGAGATTGGTTGTTATGGGTTTAGAGAGAGAGAGATATTGGCAGTTAGGGGTTTAGAGAGATTGAGGGAGAGAGAGAGGGAGAGATTATGGGATAGGGTTATATATATATATATATAGAGAGAGAGAGAGAGAGAGAGTAGGGGTAAGAGGCTTAGACAGAGAAAGCAATAGAGAAAGTGAGAGATTGTGGGTTAGTGGTTTATAGAGAGAGGGATATTGAGGGTTAAGGATTTAGAGAGAGAGAGAGATTGGAGGTTAAGGGTTAAGAGAGAGACAGATTGGGGGTTAAGTATTTAGAGAGAGATAAAGTTATTAAGGTTTGACGTTTAGAGTGAGAGAGATATAGAAAGGGATAGATTGGTGGTTATAGGATTAGAGAGAGAGAGAGAGAGACTTGGGGTTAGGGGTTCAAACAACGCACGAGAGAGAGATTGAGTGTTGGGGGTTGAGAGAGAGAGAGATTAGGGTTAAGGATTTAAAGAGAGAGAGAGGGAGAGAGACATAGGGATTGGCATGAGGGTATTAAAGAGAGGAAAAGAGATAGGAAGAGAGAGATTGGGGGTTACAGTTTTAGAGAGAGATATTGAGAGAGAGATAGAGAGAGGAAGAGATATAGACAGAGACAGAGATTGGAGGCTAGTGTTTAGAGAGAGATATTAGGTGTTTGGGGATTAAGGAGAGAGAGAGATTGGAAGTTAGGGGTTTAAAGAGAGAGAGAGAAATTAGGGGTTGGGGGTTAGATATTTATATAGATAGATTGATAGAGAGAGATATTAGGGGTTAGAGGTTTATAGAGAGATAGAGAATGGGGGTTAAGGGTTTAGAGAGAGAGAGAGAGAGATTGGTTGTTAGGGGTTTAAAGAGAGAGAGATTGGGTGTTGGGGCTTTAAAGAGAGAGATATTGGAGGTTAGTTGTTAGGGGTTTAGAGAGAGAGATAAATTATGTTAGGGTTTTAGAGAGAGAGAGAAATTATCTTAGGGGTTCAGAGAGAGAGACTGTGGGGGTTAGGTGTTTAGAGAGAGAGATATTGGAGGTTAGGTGTTTAGGGAATGAGAGATAGAGGGGGAGAGAGATTAGGAGCGAGGGGTTTTTAGAGATATAGATGTTGGGGGTTAGGGAAATAGAGAGAGAGAGATTAGGGGTTAGGTGCTTAGAGAGAGAGAGAGATACTGAGACTTAGCAAATTGAAGAAACAAAGAGAATGAGGGTTTGTGGTTTAGAGATACACAAAGAGCGATAGGAGATTAGGGGTTTACAGAGATAGATATCGGGGGTTATCTATTTAGATACAGTGATAGATTGGGGGTTAGACGTTTACAAAGAGAGAGATTGGGGTTTAGGGGTTTAGAGAGAGTGGTAGGAAGAAAGATATTGGGGCTCAAGGGTTTAGAGTGCGAGAGAGATTGCGGGTTAGGGGTTTTGAAAGAGATAAAGATATTGGGCGTTAGGCGTTTAGAGAAATATAGAAAGAAAGACAGAGATTGGTGGTTAGGGATTTAGACAGAGGGAAATAGAGATTAGGAGTTAGGGGTTTATAGAGATAAAGATATTGGAGGTTAAGGGTTTAGAGAGAGAGAGAGACAAAGAGAGAGAGAGATATTAGGGGTTTAGGTGTTTAGAGAGAGAGATATTGGCAGTTAGCATTTTAAAGAAATAGAGAGAATGGGGGTGTTGGTTTTAGAGAGACACAAAAAAAGGTTGGATATTAGGGGTTTAGAGAGAGAGAGAAAGAGAGAGATTGGGGATTAGTGGTTTAGAGGGAGAGACATATTGGGGTTTAGAGACTTAGAGAGAGAGAGACTAGGGGTTAGGTGTTTAGAGAGAGATTGGTTGTTATGGATAGAGAGAGAGAGAGAGAGAGATGGGAGATGAGGGAATTAGAGAGAGTGAGAGAGAAAAATTAGGGGTTAGGGGTTTAGACAATGGGAGATAGATTGGGGGTTAGTTGTTTAAAGAGAGAGAGAGAGAGAGAGATTTGGGGTTATAGGGGTTTAGAGAGGGATATAGAGAGATTAGAGGTTAGGAGTTTAGATGGAGAGAGAGAGAGAGAGAGAGATGGGAGGTTAGGGAATTAGAGAGAGTGAGAGAGAAAAATTAGGGGTTAGGGGTTTAGACAATGGGAGATAGATTGGGGGTTAGTTGTTTAGAGAGAGAGAGAGAGAGAGAGATGTGGGGTTATAGGGGTTTAGAGAAGGATATAGAGAGATTAGAGGTTAGTAGTTTAGATGGAGAGAGAGAGTGTGAGAGTGAAAGAGAGAGATTGGAGGCTAGTGGTTTAAAGAGATAGTGAGATTGGGGTTTAGGGGTTGAGAGAGAGGGAATGGGGTTTATGGGTTTACAATGAGATATATATATATATACATACACATATCTATTGGGGCTTAGGGGTTTAAATAAAGAAAGTGATGGAGATAGAGATTGGAAATAACGTTTAGAGAGAGAGAGTGATATTGGGGGCTAGGTGTTTAGACAGAGAGAGAGAGATATTTGGTGCTAGGGGATTAAAGAAAGAGCAAGAATGGGGGTTAGGGGTTCAGTTACTTACATACAAATAGAGATAGAGAGATAGAAAGAGATTGGGGGTTAGGGTTTTGGAGAGAGAGAGATCAGGGGTTAGGGTGAGAGAGAGAAAGAGATATGGAGAGATTGGGGCTTAATTGTTTAGAGGGAGAGAGATATTGGTGTTTGGGGTCTTAGAGAGAGATAGATATATTAGGGTCAGGGGTTTAGAGAGAGATATAAATAGAAGGAGAGAGATCTATGTTTAGGGATTTAGAGAGAGAAATATATTAGAGGTTAGTGGTTTATGGACATAGAGAGATTGGGGGTTAGGGGTTAAGAGAGAGTGAGATTGGGGGTTTGAATTTTAGTGAGAGAGAGAGAGATTTGGATTTTATGGGTTCAGAGAGAGTGACAGGTTGGAGTTTAGGGGTTTAGAGAGAGCGAGAGAGAGAGAGAGCGATAGGTTGGAGTTTAGGGGCTTAAAGAGAGTGAGAGAGAGAGAGAGATTGGGGGTTAGCGGTTTAGGGAGAGAGATATTGGGGCTTAGGGGTTTACAGAGAAAGAGAGGTTGCGAGCTCATATAGATAGATGGAGAGGGAGATATTTGGGGTTAGTTGTTTAGAGGGATAGAGAGATTGGGGGTTAGGGGATTAGAGAGTGAGAGGGAGATTGGGGGCTAACAGTTTAGAGAGAGAGAGAGAAACAAAGAGATTGGTGGTTAGGTGTTTGGAGGGAGAGAATGATTGAGTGTTAGGGTTTTCGAGAGGGAAAGAGATTGGGGGTTAGTGGTGGGGTTAGTTTTTTAGGGAGAGATAGAGAGATAGAGAGATTGGAGTTAGGTGTTTAGAGAGAGAGATAGAGAGAATGGTGGTTAGGGTTTAGAGGGAGAGATTGGGAGTTTGGGATTTAGAGAGAGAACGAAAAAGAGAGACAAAGAGATTTGGGGTTAGGAGTTTAGAGATAGAGATAGGAGGTTAGGTGTTTAGAAAGAGAGTGAGAAAGATAGGAAGAGAGGGAGAGTTAGTGGGGATAGGGGGTTTAGATATATATATATATATATATAGAGAGAGAGAGAGAGAGAGAATAGGGGTTAGGTGTTTACGGAGAGAGAGCAAGAGATATTGGTGATTATGGGTAGGGTTAGTTGTCTAGATAGAGATAGAGAGATTGGGTGTTAGGTGTTTACAGAGAGAGAGAAAGAGAGATAATGGTGTTTACGGGTTTAGAGAGAGAGATATTGGTGGGTTAGGGTTTTAGACAAAGAGAGAGAGAATGGTGGTTAGGGTTTTAGTGGGAAAGAGAGAGAGATTGGGGTTAGGGGTTTAGAGAGAGAGATTGAGAGATGTAAGGTTAGGGGTTTGGAGATAGGGATAGAGTGAAAATGAGAGATTGGAGGTTAAGAGTTAAGAGAGAGAGAGACATTGGGGTTAAGTATTTAGAGAGAGATAAAGATATTAATGGTTGAGGTTTAGAGCAAGAGAGATATAGAAATAGGGATATTAGTGGTTATAGGATTAGACAAAGAGAGGGAGACTTGGGGTTAGGGGTTTAGAGAGAGAATGAGAGACAGATTGAGTGTCAGAGGTTTAGAGAGAGAGAGATTAGGGCTAAGGATTTAGAGAGAGAAAGAGAGAGATAGACAGAGACAGAGTAGTTGTGGGTGAGCGGCTTAATGAGAGACAAAGAGATAGGAAGAGAGAGATTGACGGTTATGGGTTTAAAGAGAGAGATTGGATTTAAGTATTTAGAGAGAGAGATTGAGTGAGGGATAGAGAGATATAGAGATACAGATAGAGACAGAGATAGAGACAGATATTTGCGGCTAGGGTTTAAAGAGATAGAGAGATTGGAAATTAGGGATTTAGAGAGAGAGAGAGAGATTAGGTTTTAGGGGTTAGATATTTAGATACATAGATCGATAAAGAGAGATATTAGGTGTTAGAGGTTTATAAAGAGATAAATATTAGGGGTTAAGAGTCTAGAGAGAGAGAGAGATCGGTTGTTAGGGGTTTAGAGAGAGAGAGAGATTCAGGATTGGGGGTTTAAAGAGAGATATATTGGAGGTTAATGGTTATGGGTTTAGAGAGAGAGAGATTCTGGGGTTAGGAATTTTGTGTGTGTGTGTGTGTGTGTGTGTGAGAGAGAGAGAGAGAGAGAGAGAATGTGGCCTAGAGTTTAGAGAGAGAGACATGGATTGTTGGTTAGGGGTTTAGAGAGAGAGAGAGAGAAATTATTTTAGTGGTGTGGAGAGAGAGATATTTTGGGGGTTAGGTGCTTAGAGAGAGAGAGCAAGATTGGAGTTCAGGTGTTTAGAGAGAGGGTGATATAGGGAGAGAGATATTCAGAGTTAGGGGTTTATATAGATATACATATTAGGGGTTAGGGGAATAGAGAGAGAGAGAGAGAGATAGAGAGAGAGATTAGGGTTTAGGTGTTTAGAGAGAGAGGGAGAGATACTGATAGCTAGCAAATTGGAGATTAAGGTTTGAGAGAGAGAGAGAGTTTGGGGGTTAGCCATTTAGATAGAGAGATAGATTGGGGGTTAATCATTTATAGAGAGAAATATTGGAGGTTAGGGATTTAGAAAGAGAGGTAGGAAGAGAGATATTGGGGGTTAAGGGTTTAGAGAGAGAGAGATTGAGGGTTAGGGGTTTTGAAAGAGATAAAGAGATTGGGGGTTAGATGTTTAGAGAAATATAGAAGGAAAGAGAGAGATTGGTGGTTAGGGGTTTAGACAGAGGAAGAGCGAGACTAGGAGTTAGGGATTTATAGAGATATAGATAATGGGTGTTAGGGGTTTAGGGATAGAGAGAGAGTGGGAGAGAGAGTAGGGGTTTAGGTGTTTAGAGAGAGCGATATATTGGAAGTTAGCAATTTAAAGAAATAGAGAGAATGGGGGTTTTGTTTATAGAGAGACACAGAAAGAGGTTTGATATTAGGGGTTTCGAGAGAGAGAGATAGAAAGAGAGAGATTGGGGGTTAATGGTTTAGAGGGA
Organism: Larix kaempferi; assembly: GCA_027924585.1. Lineage (NCBI taxonomy): Eukaryota > Viridiplantae > Streptophyta > Pinopsida > Pinales > Pinaceae > Larix > Larix kaempferi. The sequence continues at coordinate 5,580,704 of BSBM01000109.1, read as the reverse complement.
GACAAAAATTGCAAGTTAGCGATTTAGAGAGAGATAGAGAGATTGGGGGTTAGGTGTTTAGATAGAGATTAGTTGTTAGGGATTTAGAGAGAGAGAGATAGAGGAAGGGAGAGAGAGAGAGAGAGAATGGAGGTTTGGGGATTAAAGAGAGTGGGAGAGAGAATTTGGGAGTTAGGGGTTTAAACAAAGGGAGATAGATTGGGGGTTAGATGTTTAGAGAGAGAGAGATATTTGGGTTTATAGGGGTTTAGAGAGAAAGAGGGAGAGATTAGAGGTTAGGAGTTTAGAGATGTTGGTGGATATTTCTAAACCCCTATAAACCCAAATATACAAACCAGTCAAACAAAGGTGCCTTCGGGAGAAGAGTCTGGGATGATTAGGGCCCAGAACAGATCAACGAAGGAAGAAAGACAGTTACCCGGGGTCCACAATACAATGACTAAGGGTGCAAGCGCTGGAATCACCCAACCGCCCTCCCAAAGACCTGCACGGGGTTTCCTCCCATGTCTGTCTTAGGTACAACAGATATACCCTCTGCTGTCACCTGTGTAAGAACCTAGAAGTCTGATACTATGGATACCACAACACCGAAAATTCCTGGGGAAATAGTCACCGATCGAATCAGAAAGCGTGGGCAGGGTAGCTAAGCCCGAAACTCGAAAGAGTCCCCAATACGCAATCCGATCCTGGCGTATGCTCGAACAGCAAGTAGGAGGAGTATTCCCACAAACTGATCTCGCAATGACCTACTGCATATGCTCCCAGGCAAATTTTGAGTGAGGTGGGTTTGCCTATGATAGTCTCACTACGATTGTTGCGCAATGTGTGATCTTGGGTGGTTTAAGGTGATTTAAACCCAAGACCCTAACCAAAACTAGTTGGTGTAGTGTACCCTAAAAAGAAAAGATTTCTAGTTCATTTTATTAATAAATTTTAAGGGCTTTTATTACGCAAAAAGGATAGTGAGTGTGTGAGCGTGGTTATAACAAGAAAACAAAAAATGCAAATATAATTCAATCTTTCTTACAACAAAATTTTTTCATTTTTTCATCTACTTTTTTTTTTGAAACTGAAAATCTAAGCAAACTTTCTTACAAATTTTTTGTTTTCCTTTTAAATTATACAAAATATACTAAGCTATTTTGCATTGACAAAAGACAAGTTCTATTTAACTTAAAGTACCAAATTTTTTTTGCTTTTTCAATAACCGAAAAAGAACTATGCAAAAATGGAAAGCCAAATAAAAACTTTTTATGCAAATTGTGGAAGTATGGCAAACGTTCTTAGGCCTATAGCTATCGAAACCTAGCTCGAGAAAGACTTTAACTACAGGTTTTTTACTAAGAAAAAGCCTATAAACTTGGACACCAAGTGGGAGAAAACAAAGGAGAGAACACCCAAGGACTGACCTAAAGTGTTTAAACCTAGAAAGACCACAAAGCCAAGTACAAGTAGACAAGCAGGCTGCCCTACTAACACTAAGAAACTGAGAGGTGAAACTAGCCTACAACTGTTTAAAAAGCACTTGTGACCAGCAGAAGACAAGAAGTCCTGGAAGAAATGAAACTTGACCAAAAAGAAGACACCCTAGAAGCTCTACCAAAGACCAAACCCTAAACAAAGGATGGGGGTAGTAGAGAGCCGACAACTCCACCACAAACAACAGACACAGGAGTGTACAGGTTTGTAAACGGGCAAACAGCAGTCAGGGTCTGAAAAAGTGAAAGTGTTCATCACCAAACACCACCAAGTCTCCCAAAAAGTCAATAAAAGGTCTCAAAAAATTCCAAAGGTCGACAAATGGTTTTAAAAGATGGAAAAACTTTAAGGAGAGGTTCTATGACTTGAACAACAATTAAAAACCTTATGCAATCATCAAAGGGATCCTACAAGCATAGTCATCAAATCAACACAGGGCTAAAAAAACAAGCAAATCAAAAAAATGACTGCTTCAGGAAATGTACTCTACTGTGTAGTAGAGCAACTCGCGCCCATGCCAAAACGGGCGCTACTGTATATACAGAACAGTAGCGTATGGGTGCTACTGTACATATATCAGAGTAGCGCTCATATTTCAAAGGCTTGGAAACTGACTTTGGAAGGTATCAAAGCTGATGAAAGCAGGCAAGATAAAGACAAAGGATACCTAAAAAGGTTCTTAACACATCGAAGAAATCAAAATAAACTGATAAGACACCCAAAAACAAGGTTTCCTAAAGCCAAAAACTCTATTTCCCCAGTATGGTCGCCAGTCTGTTGGCGGATATTTCTACCCTATAGTCAGGAAACTAAACTATCAACTTGGTTGGGGTGACAGGTAAGTGCATTAATGTTATTACAGAGGCATTTACAAAAGAAATAGATTGTAGATTTAGAGAACACACCTTATTACCGGAGTTTGATCCTAGCCTTGACTCGGTCCCGTGTCCAGTTTCCAAATCTACTCTTCCTTCAGCAAACCTGCAACAACAATACCTTCCTCAAACATTTTGGGCAAGATATAAAGCATGAAATAAACAAAAACTATGTTTAATATTCAGCATTGACCAAAATAAATCCAACTTAAAATGCCATTTCATAACACATTCAAATTGGAACAAGGAAACACTTCAACCTTTATTTGTCAAGATTAGAATGCAGTACAAATATACCTGATAATGAAGCAGGCTCCTGCAACTAGATTCTGGGCTCTGGCTCTGCTCTGGTTTGAATGTCTTCTGTAACAACTTCTCCAATGTCCTAAAGTTTCTCCATTAACTCATCCTCTAGCTTCTCTAGCAATCATTTGTATTCATAATTTCTAACCTTGCTCCTTTAGCCTTCTTGGTATTTATAGGTTTAAAGAAGCAGTTCAGGTCGATGGAGGAGGTTGGGGAAGTTAAGAAACTACCATCAACTAATCCTCCTCGATGGATTAATATATTTTTTAATCATCTTTTAAGATATACGCGACTATTACTCAGTGGAGTAGCGTATAGGGCGCTACCCTATTATTTAATAACTAGCGCTCATTCAGTTTTAAATGTCGAGCACTACTTTGATAAGAAGGAGTAACGTATACATTGATATGGGCGCCACTATTATACACTGGAGTCGCGTATGGGCGCTAGTATCTTTAAGTGGAGTAGCGCTCATACCTCAAAATGATATTTTTGTATGTTTTCCAGTATTTTCAGGAAATGGGATGAGTTGTCATATGGTCCAAGGTCAACATGCTCCTCCATCCAAATTGTCCTTTTGTGTGATCAGCAGCTCAGGGTGATCACAGACGGAGAGGTACAATTTTGACCTATAACAAGAGAGAGAGAGAGAGAGAGAGAGAGAGAGAGAGAGAGCGAGCTAGGGGCTTAGAGAGAGAGTGACATTGGGGTTTAGGGGTTGAGAGAGAGAGATTGCGGGTTATGGGTTTGGAGAGAGAGAGAGAGATATTGGGGGTTAGCTGGTTAGATAGAGAGAGAGATATTGGGTGCTAGGGGATTAAAGAAGGAGTGAGAATGGGGGTTTGGGGTTCATATACATACATACAAAAAGAGAAAGACATAGAGAGAGAGAGAGAGAGAGAGAGAGAGAGATCGGAGGTTAGGGGTGTAGAGAGACAAAGAGATTAGAGGTTAGGGTTTTAGAGAGAGAGAGATTGGGGATTAATTGTTTAGAGGGAGAGAGAGATTGGTGTTTGGGGGCTTATAGAGAGAGATAAAGATATTAGGGTTAGGGGTTTAGAGAGAGAGAGGAATAGAAAGAGAGAAATTGGTGTTTAGGGATTTAGAGAGAGAGGGAGAGAGAGATTAGAGGTTTGTGATTTATGGATAGAGAGAGAGACTCTGGGTTAGGGGTTTAGAGAGAGTGAGATCGGTAGTTTAAGGTTTAGAGAGAGAAAGAATAAAGATTAGGGGTTTAGAGAGAGAGAGATTTGGAGGTTAGGGGTTTACAGGGGAAGAAAGGTTGGAGGTTAGAAGTTTAGAGAGAGAGAGAGAGATTGGGGGTTAAGGGTTTAGGGAGAGAGATATTGGGGTATAGGGAGTTTAGAGAGAGAGAGATTCGAGTTTCGGGGCTCAGATAGATAGATGTAGAGGGAGATATTTGGGGTTAGTTGTTTAGAGAGATAGAGATATTGGGGTTAGGCGTTTAGAGAGAGGGGGCGATTTGGGGTTTGGAGTTTAGAGAGGGAGAGATAGGAAGAGAGAGATTGGGGGTTAGTGGTTTAGTGAGAGATAAAGAGATTAGGGGTTGATATTTTAGAGAGAGAGAGAGGAACAAAGAGATTGGTGGTTAGGGGTTGAGAGAGAGAGAATGATTAGGTGTTAGGGTTTTACAGAGAGAAATATATTAGGGGATAGTGGTGGGGTTAGTTTTTTAGCGAGAGATAGAGAGATTGGGGTTAGGTATTTAGAGAGAGAGATAAAGTGAGAGAATGGTGGTTAGGGGTTTAGAGAGAGAGAGATTTGGAGTTAGAGATTTAGCGAGAGAGAGAGAAAGAGAGAAAAAGAGATTCATGGTTAGGGGTTTAGAGAGAGAGAGAGATTTGGAGTTAGGGATTTAGTGAGAGAGAGAGAAAGAGAGAAAAAGAGATTCGTGGTTAGGGGTTTAGAGAGAGGGAGAGATAGGAGGTTAGGCGTTTAGAGAGAGAGTGAAAAAGATAGGAAAAGAGAGAGAGTTATTGGGGGAAGGGGGTTTAGATAGATAGATAGAGAGAGAGATTGGGGGTTACAAGTTTAGATTGAGAGAAAGAGAGAATAGGGATTAGGGGTTTATAGAGATAGAGATATATATTGGTGATTATTGGTGGGGTTAGTTTTCTAGAGAGAGATAAAGAGATTGGGTGTTAAGTGTTTAGAGAGAGAGAGAAAGAGAGAAAATTGTGGTTAAGGGTTGAGAGAGAGAGATATTGGTGGTTAGGGATTTAGAGAGAGAGAGAAAGATTGGTGGTTATAGATTTAGAGAGAGAGATTGAGGGTTATCCATTTAGAGAGAGAGAGAGAGAGATTGGAGGTTAGCATTTTAGAAAGATACATCAGAATAAGGATATAGGGAGTTAAGTTTTTAGAGAGAGAGAGAGAGATTGGGTGTTAGGGTTTAGAGAGAGAGCAATATTAGGGGTTAGGTGGTTAGACAAAGAGATATATTGGGTGTTATGTGATTAAAGAAAGAGCAAGAATGGGATTTAGGGCTTCATATACATACATACATACAGAGAGAGAGAGAGAAAGAGATTGTGGGTTAGGGGTTTACAGAGAGAGAGATTGTGGGTTAGGGGTTTAGAGAGAGAGTGATTGGAGGTTAGGGTTTGAGAGAGAAAGAGAGGAAGAGATTGGGGGCTAATGGTTTAGAGGGAGAGAGAGATATTGGTGTTTAGGGTTTTAGAGAGGGATAGAGAGATCAAGATTAGGGGTTTCGAGAGAGATAAATAGAAAGAGAGAGATTGGTGTTTAGGGTTTTAAAGAGAGAGAGAGAGAGAGAGAGAGAGAGAGAAAGAGAGAGAGAGGTTAGAAGTTTATGGATAAAGAGAGGGAGATATTAGGGTATAGGGTTTTAGAGAGAGTGAGATTGAGGGTTTGAGGTTGAGAGAGAGAGAGAGAGTGATTAGGGGATGGAGATTTTGACAGAGACAGATTTGGAGGTTAGGGGTTTAGAGAGAGAGAGAGGTTGAAAGTTAGGGGTTTAGAGAGAGATAGAGGTTGGAGAGTAGGGGTTTAAAGAGAGAGAGATGGGGGGTTAGGGGTTTAGAGAGAAGGATATTGGGGATTAATGGTTTAGAGAGAGAGAGAGAGGTTGGGGGTTAGGGGCTCAGATAGATAGATGGAGAGGGAGAGATTTGGGGTGAGTGGTTTGGAGAGATAGAGGGATATGCAGTTAGGGTTTTTGAGAGATAGGCGGTTAGGGGTTTTGAGAGAGAGAGAGAGGGATATTGGGGGTTAAAGGTTTAGAGAGGGAGATATAAGAAGAGTGATGTTGGGGTTTATGGGTTTAGAGACTGAGAGATTGGGGGTTATGGGTTTAGTGAAAGATAAAGAGATTGGGGGCTAGGATTTTTAAGAGAGAGGGGGATAGGAAAAGAGAAAATGTTGGTTAGGTGTTTAGAGAGAGAGAGAGAGAATGATTGAAGTTAGGGGTTTAGGGACAGATATATATTGGGGCTTAGTGGTGCACTTAGTTATTTAAAGAGATAGACATATAGAGATATTGGGGGTTAGGTGTTTATAGAGAGAGGTAGAAAGAGAGAGAATGGTGGTTAGGGGTTTAGAGAGAGAGAGTGATTGGGGGGTTAGGGGTTTAGAGAGAGAGAGAGAGAGACAAAGAAAGATAAAGAGATTTGGGATTAGGGGTTTAGAGAGGGAGAGATATAGGAGGGTAGGTGTTTATAGAGAGATAAAGAGAGAGATAGAGAGAGAGAAAGATAGGAAGACCGAGATTGGGGGTTAGGGGCTTTGAGAGAGAGAGAGATTGGGATATAGGGGTTAAGAGAGAGATAGAGGAGTTATGTATGGGGGGTTTAATGAGAGAGATAGTAAGATAGAGAGAGAGAGAGATTAGGGGTTAGGGACTTTGAGAGAGAGTTATTGGGGGTAGGGGGTTTAGAGAGAGAGAGAGAGATTGGGGGTTATTGGTTTAGTTTGAGAAAGAAAGAGAGAGAATGGGGTTTAGGTGTTTAGAGAGAGAGAGAGATTGTGGGTTAGGGGTTTAGAGAGATAGCAAGAGAGAGAGAGAGGGTGTTAGTTGTTTAGAGAGGCATAGAGAGAGATTGGCAGTTAGGGGCTTAGAGAGAGAGAGAGATTGGGGGTTAGTTGTTTAGAGAGAGATAAAGAGATTATGGATTAGGGTTTTAAAGAGAGAGATAGAAGAGAGAGAATGGTGGTTAGGGGTTTAGAGAGAGAGAGAAGGAGAGATAATGGTGGTCAAGGTTTTAGAGAGAGAGAGATTGTGGGTTAGGGGTTTAGAGAGAGAGAGAAAGGGTGTTAGTGGTTTAGAGAGGGACAGAGAGAGATTGGGGGTTAGGGGCTTAGATATATAGATATATATAGAGAGAGAGAGATTGGGGGTTAGCTGTTTAGAGAGAGATTAAGAGATTATGGCTTAGGGTTTTAAAGAGAGAGATAGAAGAGAGAGAATGTTTGCTAGGGGTTTAGAGAGAGAGAGAGAGAATGGGAAATTGGGGTCTGGCATTTAGAGAGAAAGTGAAAGGCATGAGCATATATATTGGGGGTTAGGGGTTTAGAGAGAGAGAAAGAGAGAGAGAGAGAGAGAAAGAGAGAGAGAGAGAGTGGGGGTTATGGGTTTGGAGAGAGATAGAGAGATTGGGGGTTAGGGGTTTGAAGAGAGAGATACAGAAATACATAGATTGTTAGTTAGAGGTTTAGAGAGAGAAAGAGAAAGATTGGGTGTTAGGGTTTTAGAGAGAGAGAGATTGGGGGTTAGGGGTGGGGTTAGTTGTTTAGAGAGAGATAGAGAGATTGGGAGTTAGAATTTTAGAGAGAGAGATTGAAAGTGAGCAAATGGTGGGTAGGGTTTAGTGAGAGAGGGAAATTGGGGTTTAAGGGTTTAGGCTGAGAGGGAGATAGGAAGAGAGAGATTAGGGGTTAGGGTTTTAGAGAGACAAAGAGAGAGAGATTGGGGGTTAGTAGTTTAGAGAGAGAGAGAGAGACATTGGGGGTTATGGGTTTAGAGAGAGAGAGAGAAAGAGAGAGATTGATGGTTGGGGGTTTAGTGAGAGAGAGAGAGAGAGAGAAATATGAGGTGTTATGGTTTTAGGGAGAGAGAGATATTTGGGGATTAAGGGTTTAGAGAGATACAGAGTTTGAGAATTAATGCTTTGTAGAGATAAAGACAGAGCGATCTGGTATTAGGAGTCTAGAGAGAGGGAGATTAGTGGTGAGGTTTAAGAGAGAGAGAGAGAGATTGGGGGTTAAGGGTTAGGGGTTTAGATAGATATATAGATAGAGAGTTCATGAGAGAAAGAGGGAGGGAGATATTTGGGGTTAGGGTTTTGGAGAGAGGGAGATTGGGGTTTAGAGGTTTAGAGAAAGAGAGATTGGGGGTTAGTGGTTTATAGAGAGAGAGAGAGAGATATTGGGGGTTAGTGGTTTAGAGAGAGAGAGAGAGATGTTGAGGTTAGTTATTTCGAGAGAGATAAGGAGAATGGCGGTTATTGGTTTAGACACAGAGAGAGAGAATGTTGGTTAGGGGTTTCGAGAGAGAGAGGGAGATTATGGGTTCGGTGTTTAGAGAGAGAGTGACATGAAGAGAGATATTGGGGGTTACTGGTTTGGAGAGAGATACATAGATTAGGGGTTAGGGGTTTAGAGAGAGAGAGATGGAATGAGAGAGATTAGTGGTTAGTGGTTGAGAGAGAGAGAGAGAGAGATTCAATGTTAGGGTTTTAGAAAAGGAGATATTGGAGGTTAGGGGCGGGGTTATTTGTTTAGAGAGAGATAGAAAGTATAGGGGTTAGGAATTTAGTTTGAGAGAGCGAGAATGGTGGTTAGAGTTTGGTGAGAGACAGGGAGATTTGGAGTTCGAGGTGTAGAGTGAGAGGGATACAGGAAGACAAATATTGGGGATTAGGATTTTAAAGAGAGATATATTGGGGGTTAATGGTTTAGATAGATATAGAGAGATTGGTGTTTATGGATTTAGAGAAAGAGATAAAGAGATAGAAAGAGAGAAATTGGTGGTAAGGGGTTTAGAGAGAAATATATAGCGAAAGATAAGGTATCATGGTTTTCGAAGAGAGAGAGAGAGAATTAGGGGTAGGGGTTTAGAGAAAGAGAGGTATGGGGTTAATGCTTTATAGAGAGAAAGACAAAGACCTTGGATGTTAGAATTTTAGAGAGAGAGAGATAAAGATAGATTGGGGATTAATGCTTTAGAGAGAGAAAGACAGACAAATTGGGTGTTAGAATTTTAGAGAGAGAAACAAATTTGTGGTTAGGGTTTAGAGAGAGAGAGAGAGAGAGAGAGAGAGAGAGAGAGATGGTGGGTTAGGGGTTCAGAGAGAGAGAGATATTGGGGGTTAGGGGTTTAGAGAGAGAGAGGGAGAGACATTAGGGGTTTAGGGAGAGATAGAGAGAGAGAGATTTGGGCTTAGGAATTTAGAGAGAGAGAAAGATTGGAGGTTAGTGTTTTAAAAAGATATATTGGGGATTAGTGGTTTAGAGAGGGAAAGATATTGGGGATTAGTGGCTTAGAGAGAGATAGAGATTGGGGGTTCGGGTTGTAGAGAGGGACAGAGATATTGGAGGTTTGGGGTTTAGAAAGAGAGAGAGAGATATTGGGGGTTAGTGGCTAGAGTGAGAGATTAGGGTTTCAGGTTTTAGAGAGAGACAAATATATAGAGAGAAAGAGAGATTATCAGTTAGAGGTTTAGAGGGAGAGAGAGATTGGGGGTTAGGGGTTTAGAGAGAGATAGATATTTGGTGTTAAGGGTTTAGAGAGAGAGATAGATTGGGGGTTGGGGGCTATAGGTTTAGAGAGAGAGAGAGGGAGATAGAGAGATTGGGGGTTAGGGTTTAGGGAGAAAAAGATAAGGGGATTAGAGTGAGAGAGTATAGGGGTAAGTCGTTTAGTGATACAAAGAGAGAGAGAAAGAAAAAGAAAGAGATTGGGGTTTAGGGGTTAGGGTTCAGAGAGAGAGAGAGATTGGATGTCAGGGATTTAGAGAGAGAGATAAGGGGTTAGATGTTCAAAAGAGAGAGATATTGTGGTTCATAGGTTTAGACACAGAGAGATAGAAAAAGTGATATTTGGGGTTTAGATTTTAGAGAATGAGAGATTGGGGGTTATGGGTTTAGAGAGAGATAGTGAGATTAGGGTTTAGGGGTTTGAAGAGAGAGAGATGGAAAGAGCCATGTTGGTGGTTAGGGGTTTAGAGTGAGATAGAGTTTAGCGGTTATACATTTAGATAGATAGATAATTTCTAGGTAGAGAGAGAGAGGGGGGGATTATATGTCTAGAGAGAGAGATTGGACTTTAGGTGTTTATAAAGAGAGAGGGAGAGAGATATTGGGGGTTATAGGTTTAGAGAGAGAGTGAGAGAATAAGGTTTAGGGGTTTAGAGAGAGATATAGAGAGAGAAGGTGTTAGGGGATAAAGAAAGAGAAAGAATGGGGGCTATGGGTTTAGATACATACATTTAGAGAGAGAGAGATTGGGGTTTTGGGGGGAGAGAGAGAGATAGAGAGAGAGAGAGAGAGAGAGAGAGAGAGAGAGATTGTTGTTTAGGGGCTTATAGAGAGATAGAGAGATTAGTGTTAGGGGTTTAGAGAGAGAGATTTGTGTTTAGGGATTGAGAGAGAGAGAGAGAGACAATGGAGGTTAGCGGTTTATGGGTTGATAGAGAGAGATTGGGGGTTAGGGGTTTAGAGAGAGGGATATTGGAGGTTAGCATTTAAGAAAGATACATAGGAATAGACATATAGGGAGTTAAGTTTTGAGAGGGAGAGAGATTGGGCATTAGGGGTTTAGAGAGAGAGCAATATTAGGGGTTAGGTGGTTAGATAGAGAGATATATTGGGTGTTAGGTGATTAAGGAAAGAGCGAGAATGGGAGTTAGGGGTTCAGATACATACATAAATACAGAGAGAGAAAGGGAGAAATAAAGAGAAAGATTATGGGTTAGGGGTTTAGAGCAAGAGAGATTGGACGTTAGGGTTCGAGAGAGAAAGAGAGGGAGAGCTTGGGGGGGATACTGGTTTAGAGGGAGAGAGAGAGATATTGGTGTTTAGGGGTTTAGGGAGCGATAGAGAGATCAGGATTAGGGGTTTCGAGAGAGAGAAATAGAAAGAGAGAGATTGGTGTTTAGGGTTTTAGAGAGAGAGAGATTAGAGGTTAGCAGTTTATGGATAGAGAGAGAGAGAGATTGCGGGTTAGGGTTTTAGAGAGTGTGAGATTGCGGGTTCAGGTTGTAGAGAGAGACAAAGAGATTGGGGGTTAGGGGTTTAGAAAGAGAGAGAGAGAGAGATATTGGGGGTTACGAGTTGGAGTGATAGATTAGGGGTTGAGGGTTTAGACAGAGACAAATATATATAGAGAGACAAAGAGTTAGAGAGAGAGAGAGATCATCGGTTAGAGGTTTAGAGAGAGAGAGAGATTGGGGGTTAGAAGTTTATAGAGAGAGAGATATTTGGTGTTAGGGGTTTAGAGAGAGATATATCTTTGGTGTTAGGGGTTTAGAGAGAGAGAGATTTATTGAGGGTTAGGGGCTATAGGTTGAGAGAGAGAGAGAGAGATTGGTGGTCAGGGTTTAGAGAGAGAGAAATAAGGGGTTAAGAGTGAGAGAGTTTAGGGGTAAGTGGTTTAGAGAGACAGAGAGAGAGAGAAAGAGAAAGAAAGAGATTCGGGTTTATGGATTAGGGTTCAGAGAGAGAGAGAGAGAGAGATATTGGACACCAAGGGTTTAGAGAGAGAAAAGGGGTTAGATGTTCAAATAGAGAGATATATTGGGGTTCATTGGCTTATAGATAGAGAGATAGAAAAAAGGATATTGGGGATCAGGGTTTTAGAGAGAGATAGAGTGATTGGGGTTTAGGAGTTTGAAGAGAAAGAGATGGAAATAGGGATATTGGTGGTTAGGGGTTTAGAGTAAGAGAGAGTTTAGGGGTTATACATTTAGATAGATAGATAATTTTTAGGTAGAGAGAGAGAGGGGGGGTTATGCATCTAGAGAGAGAGAGAGAGATTGGACTTTAGGTGTTTATAGAGAGAGAGGGAGAGAGATATTGGGGGTTATAGGTTTAGAGAGAGAGTAAGATAATACAGTTTAGGGGTTTAGAGAGAGATATTGGTGTTTAGGAATTTAGAGAGAGAGAGAGAGAGATTGGAGGTTAGCAGTTTATGGGTAGATAGAGACAGATTGGGGGTTAGGGGTTTAGAGAGAGGGATATAGGGGGTTATAATTTTAAAGGGAAAGAGAGAGAGTGAGAGAGATATCAGGGGTTAGGGGGTTTTGAGAGAGAGATATTTGGAGGTTATGGGTTTAGAGAGAGAGAGTGTGTGATTAAAGGTTAGGGGTTTATAGAGAGAGAGAGATATTGAGGGTTAGCCATTTAGAGAGAGAGAGAGAGAGAGATTGAAGGTTAGCATTTTAGAAAGATACATAGGAATAGAGATATAGGGAGTTAATTTTTTTTAGAGAGAGAGATTGGGCGTTAGGGGTTTAGAGAGAGAGCAATATTCGGGGTTAGGTGGTTAGACATAGATATATATTGGGTGTTAGGTTATTAAAGAAAGAGCGAGAATGCGAGTTAGGGGTTCAGATACATACATACATAGAGAGAGAGAGAGAGAGATATTGGTGTTTAGGGCTTTAGAGAGAAATAGAGAGATCATGATGAGGGGTTTCAAGAGAGAGAAATAGAAAGAGAGAGATTGGTGTTTAGGGTTTGAGAGAGAGAGAGAGAGAGAGATTGGGGGTTAGGGTTTTAGAGAGAGTGAGATTGAGGATTTGAGGTTGAGAGAGAGAGAGAGAGGTTAGGGGATGGGGATTTTGAGAGAGATAGAATTGGAGGTTAGGGGTTTAGAGAGAGAGAGAGAGGTTGAAAGTTAGGGGTTTGGAAAGAGATAGACATTGGAGAGTAGGGGTTTAAAGAGAGAGAGAGATTGGGGGTTAGTGGTCTAGGGAGAAGGATATTGGGGATTAATGGTTTAAATAGAGAGAGAGAGAGAGGTTGGGGGTTAGGAGTTCAGATAGATAGATGGAAAGGGAGGTATTTTGGTTTAGTGGTTTGGAGAGATAGAGAGATAGGTGGTTAGGGTTTTTGAGAGACAGGAAGTTCGGGGTTTTGAGAGAAAGAGAGGGAGAGAATAGTGGTTAGGGGTTTAGAGAGAGAGAGGGATATTGGGGGTTAAAGGTTTAGAGAGGGAGATATAAGAAGAGCCTTATTGGGGTTTAGGGGTTTAGAGACTAAGAGATTGGGGGTTATGGGTTTAGTGAGAGATAAGGTGATTGGGGGTTAGGATTTTAGAGAGAGAGAGAGAGAGAATGATGGTTATTTGTTTAGAGAGAGAGATAGAATGATTGGGGGTTAGTGGTCTAGGGAGAAGGATAATGGGGATTAATTGTTTAAAGAGAGAGAGAGAGGTTGGGGGTTAGGGACTCAGATAGATAGATGGAGAGGAAGGTATTTTGGGTTAGTGGTTTGGAGAGATGGAGAGATAGGTGGTTAGAGCTTTTGAGAGATAATTGGTTAGGGGTTTTGAGAGAAAGAGAGGTAGAGAATAGTGGTTAGGGGTTTAGAGAGAGGGGGGGATATTGGGGGTTAAAGGTTTAGAGAGGGACATATAAGAAGAGCCTTATTGGGGTTTAGGGGTTTAGAGACTAAGACATTGGGGGTTATGGGTTTAGTGAGAGATAAGGTGATTGGGGGTTAGGATTTTAGAGAGAGAGAGAGAGAGAGAATGATGGTTAGGTGTTTAGAGAGAGAGAGAGAATGATGGTTAGGTGTTTAGAGAGAGAGAGAGAGAATGATTGGGTGTTAGGGGTTTAGGGAAAGCTATATATCAGGGGTTAGTGATGTGTTTAGTTATTTAAAGAGATAGACATATAGAGAGATTGGGGGTTAGGTGTTTATAGAGAGAGATAGAAAGAGACAAAATGGTGGTTAGGGATTTAGAGAGAAAGGATTGGTGGTTAGGTGTTTAGAGAGAGAGAGAGAGAGAGAGAGAGAGAAAGAGAGACAAAGAGATTTGGGATGAGGGGTTTAGAGAGGGAGCGATATAGGAAGTTAGGTGATTAGAGAGAGAGAGAAATATAGTTAGAGAGAGATTGAGGGTTAGGGGCTTAGCGAGAGAGAGAGAGAGAGAGATTGGGAGATAGGGTTTAAGAGATAGATAATGAGAGAGAGAGAGATTAGGGGTTATGGGTTTTGAGAGAGAGTTATTGGGGGTAGGGGGTTTCAATAGATAGAGAGAGAGAGATTGGGGTTAGTGGTTTAGATTGAGAGAGAGAGAGAGAGAGAGAGAGAGAGAGAGAATGGGGTTTAGGGGCTTAGAGAGAGAGAGAGAGAGAGAGAGAGAGAGAGATTGGTGGTTACAGGTGGGGTTAGTTTTCTATAGAAACATAGAGAGATTGGGGGTTAGGTGTTTATAGAGAGAGTGAACGAGAGATAATGGTGGTTAAGGGTTTAGAGAGAGAAAGATCTTGGGTTAGGGGTTGAGAGAGAGAGAGAGAGAGAGAGAGAGAGAGAGAGGGTCTTAGTGGCTTAGAGAGGCATAGAGAGAGATTGGGGTTTATGGGCTTAGATAGAGAGAGAGAGAGAGAGAGAGTGAGAGATTGGGGTTAGTTGTTGAGAGATAAAGAGATTACGGCTTAGGGTTTTAAAGAGAGAGATAGAAGAGACAAAATGTTGGTTAGGGGTTTAGAGAGAGAGAGAAAGAGAGATAATGGTGGTTAAGGTTTTAGAGAAAGAGAGATTGTGTGTTAGGTATTTAGAGAGATAGCAAGAGAGAGAGAGAGAGAGAGAGAAAGTTGGTGTTAGTGGTTTAGAGATGCATAGAGAGAGATTGGGGGTTAGGGGCTTAGATAGAGAGAGAGAGAGAGAGAGAGAGAGAGAGATTGGGGGTTAGTTGTTTAGAGGGAGATAAAGAGATTACGGCTTAGGGTTTTAAACAGAGAGATATAAGAGAGAGAATGGTGGTTAGGGGTTTAGAGAGAGAGAGAGAAAGATAGATAATGGTGGTTAAGGGTTTAGAGAGAGAGAGATTGTGGGTTAGGGGTTTAGAGAGATAGCGAGAGAGAGAGAGAGGGTGTTAGTGGTTTAGAGAGGCATAGAGAGAGATTGGGGGTTAGGGGCTTAGATAGATAGATAGGTAGAGAGAGAGAGAGATTACGACTTAGGGTTTTAAAGTTAGAGATAGAAGAGAGAGAATGGTGGTTACAGGCTTAGAGAGAGAGAGAGAGATAATGGTGGTTAAGGTTTTAGAGAAAGAGAGATTGTGTGTTAGGTATTTAGAGAGATAGCAAGAGAGAGAGAGAGAGAGAGAGAGAAAGTTGGTGTTAGTGGTTTAGAGATGCATAGAGAGAGATTGGGGGTTAGGGGCTTAGATAGAGAGAGAGAGAGAGAGAGAGAGAGAGAGATTGGGGGTTAGTTGTTTAGAGGGAGATAAAGAGATTACGGCTTAGGGTTTTAAACAGAGAGATATAAGAGAGAGAATGGTGGTTAGGGGTTTAGAGAGAGAGAGAGAAAGATAGATAATGGTGGTTAAGGGTTTAGAGAGAGAGAGATTGTGGGTTAGGGGTTTAGAGAGATAGCGAGAGAGAGAGAGAGGGTGTTAGTGGTTTAGAGAGGCATAGAGAGAGATTGGGGGTTAGGGGCTTAGATAGATAGATAGGTAGAGAGAGAGAGAGATTACGACTTAGGGTTTTAAAGTTAGAGATAGAAGAGAGAGAATGGTGGTTACAGGCTTAGAGAGAGAGAGAGAGATAATGGTGGTTAAGGGTATAGAGAGAGAGAGATTGTGGGTTAGGGGTTTAGAGATATAGCAAGGGAGAGAGACAGAGAGAGAGGGTGTTAATGGTTTAGAGAGGCATATAGAGAGATTGGGGGTTAGGGGCTTCGATAGATAGACAGGTAGGGAGATGAAGAGAGAGAGATTGGGGGTTAGTTTTTTAGAGAGAGATAAGGAGATTATGGCTTAGGGTTTTAAAGGGAGAGATAGAAGAGAGAGAATGGTGGTTAGGGGCTTAGAGAGAGAGAGAGAGAAAATGAAATTGGGGTCTGGTGTTTAGAGAGAAGGTGAAATATATGAGGAGATATATTGTGGGTTAGGGTTTTAAAGAGAGAGAGAGAGAGAGAGTGTGGGGGTTATGGGTTTGAAGAGAGATACAGAGATTGGGGGTTAGGGTTTTTAAGTGAGAGATATAGAAATACATAGATTGTTGATTAGAGGTTTAGAGAGAGAAAGAGAAAGATTTGGTGTTAGGGTTTTAGAGAGAGACAGAGATTAGGGGTTAGGGGTGGGTTAGTTGTTTAGAGAGACATAGAGAGATTGAGAGTTAGAATTTTATAGAGAGATTGAAAGTGAGAGAGGTGGTTAGGGTTTAGTGAGAGAGGGAAATTTGGGGTTTAGGGTTTAGAGTGAGAGAAATATAGGAAGAGAGATATTAGGGGTTAGGGGTTTAGAGAGAGAGAGATATTGGGTGTTAGTAGCTTAGAGAGAGAGAGAGAGAGATTGGTGGTTAGGGGTTTAGAGAGAGAGAAAGAGAAGAATATTAGGTGTTAGGGTTTTAGTGAGAGAGAGACAGTTGGGGATTAAGGGTTTAGAGGGATAGAGAGTTTAAGCTTTAATTTTTGATAGAGATAAAGACAGAGCGAGTGGGTATTAGGATTTTAGAGAGAGGGAGATTAGTGGTTAGGATTTGGAGAGAGAATGAGAGAGAGAGAGAGATTAGGGTTTTAGTGAGAGAGAGAGACAGTCGGGGATTAAGGGTTTAGAGAGATAGAGAGTTTGAGCTTTAATTTTTTATAGAGATAATGACAGAGCGATTGGGTATTAGGATTTTAGAGAGAGGGAGATTGGTGGTTAGGGTTTAGAGAATGAGAGAGAGATTTGGGGTTAAGGGTTAGGGGTTTAGATAGATAGATATTTAGAGAGAGAGTTTGTGGGAGAGAGAGAGAGAGAGAGTTTGTGTGTGAGAGAGAGGGAGGGAGATATTTGGGTTAGGGTTTTGGAGAGAGGTAGATCGGGGTTTAGAGGTTTAGAGAGAGAGAGAGATTGGGGGTTAGTGGTCTAGAGAGAGAGAGAGAGAGATATTGGGGGTTAGTGGTTTAGAGAGAGAGAGAGATGTTGGGGGTTAGTCATTTAGAGAGAGATAAAGAGATTGGGGGTTATGGGTTTAGAGAGAGAGATAGATGAGAGAGAATTTTGGTTAGGGGTTTAGAGAGAGAGGGATATTGGGGGTTATAGGTTTTGAGAGAGATATAGAGATTAGGGGTTAGGGGTTTCATGAGAGAGAGATGGAATGAAAGAGATTAGTGGTTAGCAGTTAAGAGAGAGAGAGAGAGAGAGAGAGAGAGAGAGAGAGATTCAGTGTTAGGGTTTCAGATAGGGAGATATTGGAAGTTAGGGGTGGGGTTATTTGTTTAGAGAGAGATAGAAAGAACGCGGGTTAGGAATTTCGACATAAAGAGCGAGAATGGTGGTTAGGGTTTGGTGTGAGAGAGGGAGATTTGGGGTTTGGAGTGTAGAGTGAGAGGGATATAGGAAGACAAATATTGGGGGTTAGTGGTTTAGAGAGATATATAGAGATTCGTGTTTATGGGTTTAGAGAAAGAGATAGAGAGACAAAAAGAGAGAAATTGGTGGTTAGGGGTTTAGAGAGAAATAGAGAGATAAAGATTAGGTATCATGGTTTCTAGAGAGAAAGAGAGAATTGGGGGCTAGGGGTTTAGAGAAAGAGAGATCGGGGGTTAATGCTTTATAGAGAGAAAGACACTGACCTTGGGTGTTAGAATTTGAGAGAGAGAGAGATAAAGATAGATTGGGGATTAACGCTTTAGAGAGAGAAAGATAGACAAATTAGGCATTAGAATTTTAGAGAGAGAAGCAAATTTGTGGTTAGGGTTTAGAGAGAGAGGGAGACAGAGAGAGAGATGGTGGGTTAGGGATTTAGAGAGAGAGAGAGAGAGAGAGAGAGAGAGAGAGAGAGAGAGATTTGGTTTTAGGGATTGAGAGAGAGAGGGATTTGGTTTTAGGGACTGAGAGAGAGAGAAATTGGAGGATATGGTTTTAAAGGTATAGATTGGGGATTAATGGTTTAGAGAGAGAGTGAGATAGGAAATTAGTGGTTTTGAGAGAGATAGAGATTGGGGGTTCAGGCTATAGAGAGAGACAGAGAGATCAGAGGTTAAGGGTTCAGAAAGAGAGAGAGAGAGAGATTGGGGGTTAGGGGCTAGAGTGAGAGATTGGGGGTTTGGGGTTTAGAGAGAGACAAATATATATAGAGAGACAAAGAGTTAAAGAGAGAGAGAGAGATCATCAGTTAGAGGTTTAGAGAGAGAGAGAGAGATTGGGGGTTAGGGGTTTAGAGAGAGAGATATTTGGTGTTAGGGGTTTAGAGAGAGAGAGATGGGTTGGGGGTTAGGAGATATGGGTTTAGAGAGAGAGAGAGAGAGAGAGAGATTTTAGGGGTTAGGGTTTAGAGAGAGAGAGAGATATTGCTCATCAGGGGTTTAGAGAGAGAGATAAGGGGTTCAAAGTGAGAGAGTTTAGGGGTAAGTGGTTTAGAGAGAGAGAGAGAGAGAGAAAGAGAAAGAAAGTGATTGGGTTTTATGGGTTAGTGTTCAAAGAGAGAGAGAGATTGGATACCAGGGGCTTAGAGAGAGAGATAAGGGGTTAAATGTTCAAAAAGAGATAGATATTAGGGTTCATTGGTTTACGGATAGAGAGATAGAAAAAGGGATATTTGGGGTTAGGGGTTTAGAGAATGAGAGATTTGGGGTTATGGGTTTAGAGAGAGACAGATAGATTGGGGTTTAAAGGTTTGAAGAAAGAGAGATGGAAAGAGGGATATTGGTGGTTAGGGGTTTAGAGTGAGAGACAGTTTAGGGGTTATACATTTAGATAGATAGATAATTGTTAGGTAGAGAGAGAGAAGGGGGGGTTATGCATCTGGAGAGAGAGATTGGATTTTAGGTGATTATAGAGAGAGAGGAAAAGATATATTGGGGTTACAGGTTTAGATAGAGAGCGAAAGAATAAGGTTTAGGTGTTTAGAGAGAGATATATAGAGAGAGGGTGTGAGGGGATAAAGAAAGAGAAAGAATGGGGACTATGGGTTTAGATACATACATTCAGAGAGAGAGAGAGAGTGATAAAAGGTTAGGGTTTTCGGGGGGGGAGAGGGAGAGAGAGAGAGAGATTGTTGTTTAAGGGTTTTGAGAGAGATAGAGAGATTAATGTTAGGGGTTTAGAGAGAGACATTGGTGTTTAGGGATTCAGAGAAAGAGAGAGAGAGATAGGAGGTTTGTGGTTTATGGGTAGATAGAGAGAGATTGGGGGTTAGGGGTTTAGAGAGAGATATATTTAGAGGTTATGGGTTTAGAGAGAGAGATAGTGATTAGAGGTTAGGGGTTTATAGATAGAGAGAGAGATTGGGGGTTAGGGTTTTATGGAGAGAGATATATTAGGGCTTAGGGTTTAGAGAGAGAGAGAGAGAGACTGGTGGTTGTGGATTTAGAGAGAGAGATTGAGGGTTAGCCATTTAGAGAGAGATAGAGAGATTGGAGGTTAGCATTTTAGAAAGATACATAGGAATAGAGATATAGGGAGTTAATTTTTTTCAGAGAGAGAAATTGGGCATTAGGGGTTGATAGAGAGAGCAATATTAGGATTTAGGTGGTTTGCCAGAGAGATATATTGGGTGTTAGGTGATTAGAGAGAGAGAGAGAGAGAGAGATTGTGGGTTAGGGGTTTAGAGAGAGAGAGATTGGAGGTTAGGGTTTGAGAGAGAAAGAGAGGGAGAGATTGGGCTCTAATGGTTTAGAGGGAGAGAGATAGATATTGGTGTTTAGGGGTTTAGAGGGTGATAAAGAGATCAGGATTAGGGGTTTCAATTAAGACAAATAGAAAGGGAGAGATTGGTGTTTACAGTTGTAGAGAGAGAGAGAGAGAGAGAGAGAGAGAGAGAGGTTAGTAGTTGATGGAGAGAGAGAGAGAGAGAGAGATTAGGGGATGGAGATTTTGAGCGAGACATATTTGGAGGTTAGGGGTTTAGAGAGAGGGAGAGAGATAGAGATATTAGGGTTAGGGGTTTAGAGAGAGAGAGGAATAGAAAGAGAGAAATTGGTGTTTAGGGATTTAGAGAGAGCGAGAGAGAGATTAGAGGTTCTTGGTTTATGGATGGAGAGAGAGATTTTGGGTTAGGGGTTTAGAGAGAGTGAGATCAGGAGTTTAAGGTTTAGAGAGCGAGAGATTTGGAGGTGAGGGATTTACATGGAAAGAGAGGTTGGAGGTTAGACGTTTAGAGAGAGAGAGAGAGATATTGGGGGTTAGGGGTTTAGGGAGAGAGATATTGGGGCATAGGAGTTTAGAGAGAGAGAAGTTCAGGTTTAGGGGCTCAGATAGATAGATGTAGAGGGAGATATTTGGAGTTAGTTGTTTAGAGAGATAGAGATATTGGGGTTAGGGGCTTAGAGAGAGGGGGTGATTTGGGGTATGGAGTTTAGAGAGGGAGAGATAGGAAGAGAGAGATTGGGGGTTAGTGGTTTAGTGAGAGATAAAGAGATTAGGGGTTTAGAGAGAGAGAATGATTGGGTGTTAGGGTTTTTACAGAGAGAAATAGATTAGGGGATAGTGGTGGGGTTGGATTTTTAGCGAGAGATAGAGAGATTGGGTTTAGGTGTTTAGAGAGAGAGATAAAGTGAGAGAATGGTGGTTAGGGGTTTAGAGAGAGAGAGATTTGGAGTTAGGGATTTAGCGAGAGAGAGAGAAAGAGAGAAAAAGAGATCCGTGGTTAGGGGTTTAGAGAGAGAGAGATTTGGAGTTAGGGATTTAGCGAGAGAGAGAGAAAGAGAGAAAAAGAGATTCATGGTTAGGGGTTTAGAGAGAGGGAGAGATAGGAGGTTAGGTGTTTAGAGAGAGAGTGAAAAAGATAGGAAAAGAGAGAGAGTTATTGGGTGAAGGGGGTTTAGATAGATAGAGAGAGAGAGAGAGAGAGAGAGAGATTGGGGGTTAAAAGTTTAGATTGAGAGAAAGAGAGAATAGGGGTTAGTGGTTTATAGAGACAGAGATATGTATTGGTGATTATTGGTGGGGATAGTTTTCTAGAGAGAGATAAAGAGATTGGGTGTTAAGTGTTTAGAGAGAGAGAGAAAGAGAGAAAATTGTGGTTAAGGGTTGAGAGAGAGAGATATTGATGGTTAGGGATTTAGAGAGAGAGAGAGAGATTGGTGGTTATAGATTTAGAGAGAGATATTGAGGGTTATCCATTTAGAGAGAGAGAGAGAGAGAGAGAGAGAGATTGGAGGTTAGCATTTTAGAAAGATACATCAGAATAAGGATATAGGGAGTTAATTTTTGAGAGAGAGAGAGAGAGATTGGGTGTTAAGGTTTAGAGAGAGAGCAATATTAGGGGTTAGGTGGTTAGACAAAGAGATATATTGGGTGTTAGGTGATTAAAGAAAGAGCAAGAATGGGATTTAGGGGTTTAGATACATACATACATACACACACACACACACACACACACAGAGAGAGAGAGATTGTGGGTTAGGGGTTTACAAAGAGAGAGATTGTGGGTTAGGGGTTTAGAGAGAGAGCGATTGGAAGTTAGGGTTTGAGAGAGAAAGAGAGGAAGAGATTGGGGGCTAATGGTTTAGAGGGAGAGAGAGATATTGGTGTTGAGGGGTTGAGAGAGCGATAGAGAGATCGGGAATAGGGGTTTCAAGAGAGATAAATAGAAAGAGAGAGATTGGTGTTTAGGGTTTTAGAGAGAGAGAGAGAGAGAAAGAGAGAGAGAGAGGTTAGAATTTTATGGATAGAGAGAGGGAGATATTGGGGTTTAGGGTTTTAGAGAGAGTGAGATTAAGGGTTTGAGGTTGAGAGAGAGAGAGAGTGATTAGGGGATGGAGATTTTGAGAGAGACAGATTTGGAGGTTAGGTGTTTAGAGAGAGAGAGGGGTTGAAAGTTAGGGGTTTAGAGAGAGATAGAGGTTGGAGAGTAGGGGTTTAAAGAGAGAGAGATGGGGGGTTAGGGGTTTAGAGAGAAGGATATTGCAGATTAATTGTTTAGAGAGAGAGAGAGAGAGGTTGGGGGTTAGGGGCTCAGATAGATAGATGGAGAGGGAGAGATTTGGGGTTAGTGGTTTGGAGAGATAGAGGGATATGCAGTTAGGGTTTTTTGAGAGACAGGCAGTTACAGGTTTTGAGAGAGAGAGAGAGGGATATTGGGAGTTAAAGGTTTAGAGAGGGAAGGTTTAGGGGTTTAGAGACTGAGAGATTGGGAGTTATGGGTTTAGTGAGAGAGAAAGAGATTGGGGGCTAGGATTTTAAAGAGAGAGATAGAAGAGAGAGAATGTTGGCTAGGGTTTTAGAGAGAGAGAGAGAACGGGAAATTGGGGTCTGGCATTTAGAGAGAAAGTGAAAGACATGACGATAAATATTGGGGGTTAGGGGTTTAGAGTGAGAGAGTGGGGGTTATGGGTTTGGAGAGAGATAGAGAGATTGGGGGTTAGGGGTTTGAAGAGAGAGATATAGAAATACATAGATTGTTGATTAGAGGTTTAGAGAGAGAAAGAGAAAGATTGGGTGTTAGGGTTTTAGAGAGAGAGAGATTGGGGGTTAGGGGTGGGGTTAGTTGTTTAGAGAGAGATAGAGAGATTGGGAGTTAGAATTTTAGAGAGAGAGAGATTGAAAGTGAGCAAATGGTGGTTAGGGTTTAGTGAGAGAGGGAAATTGGGGGTTAAGGGTTTAGACTGAGAGGGAGATAGGAAGAGAGACATTAGGGGTTAGGATTTTAGAGAGACAAAGAGAGAGAGATTGGGGGTTAATAGTTTAGAGAGAGAGAGAGAGAGAGAGAGAGAGATATTGGGGGTTAGTGGTTTAGAGAGAGAGAGAGATGTTGGGGTTAGTTATTTAGACAGAGATAAGTAGAATGGGGGTTATTGGTTTAGACACAGAGAGAGAGATGAGAGAGAATGTTGGTTAGGGGTTTAGAGAGAGAGAGGGAGATTACGGGTTCGATGTTTAGAGAGAGAGTGACATGAGGAGAGATATTTGGGGTTACCGGTTTGGAGAGAGATATATAGATTAGGGGTTAGGGGTTTAGAGAGAGAGATAGAATGAGAGAGATTAGTGGTTAGTGGTTAAGAGAGAGAGAGAGAGATTCAAAGTTAGGGTTTTAGACAAGGAGAAATTGGAGGTTAGGGGTGGGGTTGATTGTTTAGAGAGAGATAGAAAGAATAGGGGTTAGGAATTTAGACAGAGAGAGAGAGAATGGTGGTTAGAGTTTGGTGAGAGAGAGGGAGTTTGGAGTTCGGGGTGTAGAGTGAGAGGGATATAGGAAGACAAATAGTGGGGATTAGGATTTTAAAGAGAGATATATTGGGGGTTAATGGTTTAGAGAGATATAGAGAGATTGGTGTTTATGGATTTAGAGAAAGAGATAAAGAGATAGAAGAGAGAAATTGGTGGTTAGGGGTTTAGAGAGAAATATAGAGAGAAAGATAAGGTATCATGGTTTCCAAAGAGAGAGAGAGAGAGAAAGAATTAGGGGTAGGGGTTTAGAGAAAGAGAGGTATGGGGTTAATGCTTTATAGAGAGAAAGACAGAGACCTTGGATGTTAGAATTTTAGAGAGAGAGAGATAAACATAGATTGGGGATTAATGCTTCAGAGAGAGAAAGATAGACAAATTGGGTGTTAGAATTTTAGAGAGAGAAACAAATTTGTGGTTAGGGTTTAGAGAGAGATGGGGAGAGAGAGAGAGAGAGAGATGGTGGGTTAGGGGTTGAGAGAGAGAGAGGGAGAGAGAGAGAGAGACATTAGGGATTTAGGGAGAGATAGAGAGAGAGAGAGATTTGGGCTTAGGGATTTAGAGAGAGAGAGAGAGAGAGAGAGAGAGAGAGAGAGAGAGATTGGAGGTTATGGTTTTAAAAAGATATATTGGGGATTAGTGGTTTTGAGAGGGAGAGATATTGGGGATTAGTGGATTAGAGAGAGATAGAGATTGGGGGTTCGAGTTGTAGAGAGAGACAGAGATATTGGAGGTTAGGGGTTTAGAAAGAGAGAGAGAGAGATTGAGGGTTAGTAGCTAGAGTGAGAGATTGGGGGTTCAGGTTTTAGAGAGAGACAAATATATATATAGAAACATAGAGTTAGAGAGAGAGAAAGAGAGATCATCAGTTAGAGGTTTAGAGGGAGAGAGAGATTGGTGGTTAGGGGTTTTGAGAGAGAGAGACATTTGGTGTTAGGGGTTTAGAGAGAGAGATAGATTGGGGGTTAGGGGATATAGGTTTAGAGAGAGAGAGGGAGATAGAGAGATTCAGGGTTAGGGTTTAGAGAGAGAGAGAGATAAGGGGTTCAGAGTGAGAGGGTTTAGGGGTAAGTGGTTTAGTGAGACAAAGAGAGAGAGAAAGAAAAAGAAAGAGATTGGGGTTTAGGGGTTAGGGTTCAGAGAGAGAGGTAGATTGGATGCCAGGGATTTAGAGAGAGATAAGGGGTTAGATGTTCAAAAGAGAGAGATATTGGGGTTCATAGGTTTAGAGATAGAGAGATAGAAAAAGTGATATTTGGGGTTCGGGGTTTAGAGAATGAGAGATTGGGGGTTATGGGTTTAGAGAGAGATAGTGAGATTGGTGTTTAGGGGTTTGAAGAGAGAGAGATGGAAAAAGGCATGTTGGTGGTTAGGGGTTTAGAGTGAGAGAGAGTTTAGGGGTTATACGTTTAGATAGATAGGTAATTGTTAGGTAGAGAGAGAGAGGGGGGATTCTACGTCTAGAGAGAGAGAGATTGAACTTTAGGTGTTTATAGAGAGAGAGGGTGAGAGATATTGGGGGTTATAGGTTTAGAGAGAGAGTGAGAGAATAAGGTTTAGGGGTTTAGAGAGAGATATAGAGAGAGAAGGTGTTAGGGGATAAAGAAAGAGAAAGAATGGGGGCTATGGGTTTAGATACATACATTTAGAGAGAGAGAGAGATTGGGGGTTAGGGGGCTAGAGAGAAAGAGAGAGAGAGTGATAAGAGGTTAGGGTTTTTGGGGGAGAGAGAGAGAGAGAGATTGTTGTTTAGGGGTTTATAGAGAGATAGAGAGATTAGTGTTAGGGGTTTAGAGAGAGAGATTTGTGTTTAGGGATTGAGAGAGAGAGACATTGGAGGTTAGCAGTTTATGGGTTGACAGAGAGAGATTGGGGGTTAGGGGTTTAGAGAGAGGGATATTGGGGGTTATAATTTTAAAGGTAGAGAGAAAGAGTGAGAGAGATATAAGGGGTCAGGGGCTTAGAGAGAGAGATATTTGGAGGTTACGGGTTTAGAGAGAGAGAGAGTGATTATAGGCAAGGGGCTTATAGAGAGAGAGATTGGGGGTATGGTTTTCTGAAGAGAGAGATATTAGGGTTTAGGGTTTAGAGAGAGGAAGAGATTGGTGGTTATGGATTTAGAGAGAGAAATTGAGGGTTGGCCATTTAGAGAGAGAGAGAGAGATTGGAGGTTATCATTTTAGAAATATACATAGGAATAGACATATAGGGAGTTAAGTTTTGAGAGAGAGAGAGATTGGGCATTAGGGGTTTAGAGAGAGAGCAATATTAAGGGTTAGGTGGTTAGATAGAGAGATATATTGGGTGTTAGGTGATTAAAGAAAGAGCGAGAATGGGAATTAGGGGTTCAAATACATACATAAATATAGAGAGAGAGAGAGGGAGAAAAACAAAGAAAGATTGTGGGTTAGGGGTTTAGAGAAAGAGAGATTGGACATTAGGGTTTGAGAGAGAAAGAGAGGGAGAGCTTGGGGGGGATATTGGTTTAGAGGGAGAGAGAGAGATATTGGTGTTTAGGGGTTTAGAGAGCGATAGAGAGATCAGGATTAGCGGTTTCGAGAAAGAGAAATAGAAAGAGAGAGATTGGTGTTTAGGGTTTTAGAGAGAGAGAGATTAGAGGTTAGCAGTTTATGGATAGAGAGAGAGAGAGAGATTACGGGTTAGGGTTTTAGAGAGTGAGATTGGGGGTTCCGGTTGTAGAGAGAGATAGAGAGATTGGGGGTTAGGGGTTTAGAAAGAGAGAGAGAGAGATTGGGGGTTAGGAGATAGAGTGATAGATTGGGGGTTCAGGGTTTAGAGAGAGACAAATATATATAGAGAGACAAAGAGTTAGAGAGAGAGAGAGAGATCATCGGTTAGAGGTTTAGAGAGAGAAAGAGATTTGGGGTCAGGGGTTTAGAGAGAGATATATATTTGGTGTTAGGGGTTTACAGAGAGAGAGATTGATTAGGGGTAAGGGGCTATATGTTGAGAGAGAGAGAGAGAGAGAGAAAGAGAGTGAGAGAGAGAGATTGGCGGTTAGGGTTTAGAGAGAGAGAAATAAGGGGTTAAGAGTGAGAGAGTTTAGGGGTAAGTGGTTTAGAGAGAAAGAGAAAGAGAGAAAGAGAAAGAAAGAGATTGGGGTTTAGGGTTTAGGGTTCAAAGAGAGAGAGAGATTGGACACCAGGGGTTTAGAGGGAGAGAAGGGGTTAGATGTTCAAATAGATATGGGCGCCACTATTATACACTGATACATTGATATGGGCGCCACTATTATACACTGGAGTCGCGTATGGGCGCTAGTATCTTTAAGTGGAGTAGCGCTCATACCTCAAAATGATATTTTTGTATGTTTTCCAGTATTTTCAGGAAATGGGATGAGTTGTCATATGGTCCAAGGTCAACATGCTCCTCCATCCAAATTGTCCTTTTGTGTGATCAGCAGCTCAGGGTGATCACAGACGGAGAGGTACAATTTTGACCTATAACAAGAGAGAGAGAGAGAGGAGAGAGAGAGAGAGAGAGAGAGAGAGAGAGCGAGCTAGGGGCTTAGAGAGAGAGTGACATTGGGTTTAGGGGTTGAGAGAGAGAGATTGCGGGTTATGGGTTTGGAGAGAGAGAGAGAGATATTGGGGGTTAGCTGGTTAGATAGAGAGAGAGATATTGGGTGCTAGGGATTAAAGAAGGAGTGAGAATGGGGGTTTGGGGTTCATATACATACATACAAAAAGAGAAAGACATAGAGAGAGAGAGAGAGAGAGAGAGATCGGAGGTTAGGGGTGTAGAGAGACAAAGAGATTAGAGGTTAGGGTTTTAGAGAGAGAGAGATTGGGGATTAATTGTTTAGAGGGAGAGAGAGATTGGTGTTTGGGGGCTTATAGAGAGAGATAAAGATATTAGGGTTAGGGGTTTAGAGAGAGAGAGGAATAGAAAGAGAGAAATAGAAAGAGAGAAATTGGTGTTTAGGTATTTAGAGAGAGAGGGAGAGAGAGATTAGAGGTTTGTGATTTATGGATAGAGAGAGAGACTCTGGGTTAGGGGTTTAGAGAGAGTGAGATCGGTAGTTTAAGGTTTAGAGAGAGAAAGAATAAAGATTAGGGGTTTAGAGAGAGAGAGATTTGGAGGTTAGGGGTTTACAGGGGAAGAAAGGTTGGAGGTTAGAAGTTTAGAGAGAGAGAGAGAGATTGGGGGTTAAGGGTTTAGGGAGAGAGATATTGGGGTATAGGGAGTTTAGAGAGAGAGAGATTCGAGTTTCGGGGCTCAGATAGATAGATGTAGAGGGAGATATTTGGGGTTAGTTGTTTAGAGAGATAGAGATATTGGGGTTAGGCGTTTAGAGAGAGGGGGCGATTTGGGGTTTGGAGTTTAGAGAGGGAGAGATAGGAAGAGAGAGATTGGGGGTTAGTGGTTTAGTGAGAGATAAAGAGATTAGGGGTTTGATATTTTAGAGAGAGAGAGAGGAACAAAGAGATTGGTGGTTAGGGGTTGAGAGAGAGAGAATGATTAGGTGTTAGGGTTTTACAGAGAGAAATATATTAGGGGATAGTGGTGGGGTTAGTTTTTTAGCGAGAGATAGAGAGATTGGGGTTAGGTATTTAGAGAGAGAGATAAAGTGAGAGAATGGTGGTTAGGGGTTTAGAGAGAGAGAGATTTGGAGTTAGAGATTTAGCGAGAGAGAGAGAAAGAGAGAAAAAGAGATTCATGGTTAGGGGTTTAGAGAGAGAGAGAGATTTGGAGTTAGGGATTTAGTGAGAGAGAGAGAAAGAGAGAAAAAGAGATTCGTGGTTAGGGGTTTAGAGAGAGGGAGAGATAGGAGGTTAGGCGTTTAGAGAGAGAGTGAAAAAGATAGGAAAAGAGAGAGAGTTATTGGGGGAAGGGGTTTAGATAGATAGATAGAGAGAGAGATTGGGGGTTACAAGTTTAGATTGAGAGAAAGAGAGAATAGGGATTAGGGGTTTATAGAGATAGAGATATATATTGGTGATTATTGGTGGGGTTAGTTTTCTAGAGAGAGATAAAGAGATTGGGTGTTAAGTGTTTAGAGAGAGAGAGAAAGAGAGAAAATTGTGGTTAAGGGTTGAGAGAGAGATATATTGGTGGTTAGGGATTTAGAGAGAGAGAGAAAGATTGGTGGTTATAGATTTAGAGAGAGAGATTGAGGGTTATCCATTTAGAGAGAGAGAGAGAGATTGGAGGTTAGCATTTTAGAAAGATACATCAGAATAAGGATATAGGGAGGTTAAGTTTTTAGAGAGAGAGAGAGAGATTGGGTGTTAGGGTTTAGAGAGAGAGCAATATTAGGGGTTAGGTGGTTAGACAAAGAGATATATTGGGTGTTATGTGATTAAAGAAAGAGCAAGAATGGGATTTAGGGCTTCATATACATACATACATACAGAGAGAGAGAGAGAAAGAGATTGTGGGTTAGGGGTTTACAGAGAGAGAGATTGTGGGTTAGGGGTTTAGAGAGAGAGTGATTGGAGGTTAGGGTTTGAGAGAGAAAGAGAGGAAGAGATTGGGGGCTAATGGTTTAGAGGGAGAGAGAGATATTGGTGTTTAGGGGTTTAGAGAGGGATAGAGAGATCAAGATTAGGGGTTTCGAGAGAGATAAATAGAAAGAGAGAGATTGGTGTTTAGGGTTTTAAAGAGAGAGAGAGAGAGAGAGAGAGAGAGAGAGAAAGAGAGAGAGAGGTTAGAAGTTTATGGATAAAGAGAGGGAGATATTAGGGTATAGGGTTTTAGAGAGAGTGAGATTGAGGGTTTGAGGTTGAGAGAGAGAGAGAGAGTGATTAGGGGATGGAGATTTTGACAGAGACAGATTTGGAGGTTAGGGGTTTAGAGAGAGAGAGAGGTTGAAAGTTAGGGGTTTAGAGAGAGATAGAGGTTGGAGAGTAGGGGTTTAAAGAGAGAGAGATGGGGGGTTAGGGGTTTAGAGAGAAGGATATTGGGGATTAATGGTTTAGAGAGAGAGAGAGAGGTTGGGGGTTAGGGGCTCAGATAGATAGATGGAGAGGGAGAGATTTGGGGTGAGTGGTTTGGAGAGATAGAGGGATATGCAGTTAGGGTTTTTGAGAGATAGGCGGTTAGGGGTTTTGAGAGAGAGAGAGAGGGATATTGGGGGTTAAAGGTTTAGAGAGGGAGATATAAGAAGAGTGATGTTGGGGTTTATGGGTTTAGAGACTGAGAGATTGGGGGTTATGGGTTTAGTGAAAGATAAAGAGATTGGGGGCTAGGATTTTTAAGAGAGAGGGGGGTAGGAAAAGAGAAAATGTTGGTTAGGTGTTTAGAGAGAGAGAGAGAGAATGATTGAAGTTAGGGGTTTAGGGACAGATATATATTGGGGCTTAGTGGTGCACTTAGTTATTTAAAGAGATAGACATATAGAGATATTGGGGGTTAGGTGTTTATAGAGAGAGGTAGAAAGAGAGAGAATGGTGGTTAGGGGTTTAGAGAGAGAGAGTGATTGGGGGGTTAGGGGTTTAGAGAGAGAGAGAGAGAGAGACAAAGAAAGATAAAGAGATTTGGTATTAGGGGTTTAGAGAGGGAGAGATATAGGAGGGTAGGTGTTTATAGAGAGATAAAGAGAGAGATAGAGAGAGAGAAAGATAGGAAGACCGAGATTGGGGGTTAGGGGCTTTGAGAGAGAGAGAGATTGGGATATAGGGGTTAAGAGAGAGATAGAGGAGTTATGTATGGGGGGTTTAATGAGAGAGATAGTAAGATAGAGAGAGAGAGAGATTAGGGGTTAGGGACTTTGAGAGAGAGTTATTGGGGGTAGGGGGTTTAGAGAGAGAGAGAGAGATTGGGGGTTATTGGTTTAGTTTGAGAAAGAAAGAGAGAGAATGGGGTTTAGGTGTTTAGAGAGAGAGAGAGATTGTGGGTTAGGGGTTTAGAGAGATAGCAAGAGAGAGAGAGAGGGTGTTAGTTGTTTAGAGAGGCATAGAGAGAGATTGGCAGTTAGGGGCTTAGAGAGAGAGAGAGATTGGGGGTTAGTTGTTTAGAGAGAGATAAAGAGATTATGGATTAGGGTTTTAAAGAGAGAGATAGAAGAGAGAGAATGGTGGTTAGGGGTTTAGAGAGAGAGAGAAGGAGAGATAATGGTGGTCAAGGTTTTAGAGAGAGAGAGATTGTGGGTTAGGGGTTTAGAGAGAGAGAGAAAGGGTGTTAGTGGTTTAGAGAGGGACAGAGAGAGATTGGGGGTTAGGGGCTTAGATATATAGATATATATAGAGAGAGAGAGATTGGGGGTTAGCTGTTTAGAGAGAGATTAAGAGATTATGGCTTAGGGTTTTAAAGAGAGAGATAGAAGAGAGAGAATGTTTGCTAGGGGTTTAGAGAGAGAGAGAGAGAATGGGAAATTGGGGTCTGGCATTTAGAGAGAAAGTGAAAGGCATGAGCATATATATTGGGGGTTAGGGGTTTAGAGAGAGAGAAAGAGAGAGAGAGAGAGAGAAAGAGAGAGAGAGAGAGTGGGGGTTATGGGTTTGGAGAGAGATAGAGAGATTGGGGGTTAGGGGTTTGAAGAGAGAGATACAGAAATACATAGATTGTTGGTTAGAGGTTTAGAGAGAGAAAGAGAAAGATTGGGTGTTAGGGTTTTAGAGAGAGAGAGATTGGGGGTTAGGGGTGGGGTTAGTTGTTTAGAGAGA
Organism: Larix kaempferi; assembly: GCA_027924585.1. Lineage (NCBI taxonomy): Eukaryota > Viridiplantae > Streptophyta > Pinopsida > Pinales > Pinaceae > Larix > Larix kaempferi. The sequence goes on along the minus strand of BSBM01000109.1, from coordinate 5,550,114 downwards.
GATAGAGAGATTGGGAGTTAGAATTTTAGAGAGAGAGATTGAAAGTGAGCAAATGGTGGGTAGGGTTTAGTGAGAGAGGGAAATTGGGGTTTAAGGGTTTAGGCTGAGAGGGAGATAGGAAGAGAGAGATTAGGGGTTAGGGTTTTAGAGAGACAAAGAGAGAGAGATTGGGGGTTAGTAGTTTAGAGAGAGAGAGAGAGACATTGGGGGTTATGGGTTTAGAGAGAGAGAGAGAAAGAGAGAGATTGATGGTTGGGGGTTTAGTGAGAGAGAGAGAGAGAGAGAAATATTAGGTGTTATGGTTTTAGGGAGAGAGAGATATTTGGGGATTAAGGGTTTAGAGAGATACAGAGTTTTAGAATTAATGCTTTGTAGAGATAAAGACAGAGCGATCTGGTATTAGGAGTCTAGAGAGAGGGAGATTAGTGGTGAGGTTTAAGAGAGAGAGAGAGAGATTGGGGGTTAAGGGTTAGGGGTTTAGATAGATATATAGATAGAGAGTTCATGAGAGAAAGAGGGAGGGAGATATTTGGGGTTAGGGTTTTGGAGAGAGGGAGATTGGGGTTTAGAGGTTTAGAGAAAGAGAGATTGGGGGTTAGTGGTTTATAGAGAGAGAGAGAGAGATATTGGGGGTTAGTGGTTTAGAGAGAGAGAGAGAGATGTTGAGGTTAGTTATTTCGAGAGAGATAAGGAGAATGGCGGTTATTGGTTTAGACACAGAGAGAGAGAATGTTGGTTAGGGGTTTCGAGAGAGAGAGGGAGATTATGGGTTCGGTGTTTAGAGAGAGAGTGACATGAAGAGAGATATTGGGGGTTACTGGTTTGGAGAGAGATACATAGATTAGGGGTTAGGGGTTTAGAGAGAGAGAGATGGAATGAGAGAGATTAGTGGTTAGTGGTTGAGAGAGAGAGAGAGAGAGATTCAATGTTAGGGTTTTAGAAAAGGAGATATTGGAGGTTAGGGGCGGGGTTATTTGTTTAGAGAGAGATAGAAAGTATAGGGGTTAGGAATTTAGTTTGAGAGAGCGAGAATGGTGGTTAGAGTTTGGTGAGAGACAGGGAGATTTGGAGTTCGAGGTGTAGAGTGAGAGGGATACAGGAAGACAAATATTGGGGATTAGGATTTTAAAGAGAGATATATTGGGGGTTAATGGTTTAGATAGATATAGAGAGATTGGTGTTTATGGATTTAGAGAAAGAGATAAAGAGATAGAAAGAGAGAAATTGGTGGTAAGGGGTTTAGAGAGAAATATATAGCGAAAGATAAGGTATCATGGTTTTCGAAGAGAGAGAGAGAGAATTAGGGGTAGGGGTTTAGAGAAAGAGAGGTATGGGGTTAATGCTTTATAGAGAGAAAGACAGAGACCTTGGATGTTAGAATTTTAGAGAGAGAGAGATAAAGATAGATTGGGGATTAATGCTTTAGAGAGAGAAAGACAGACAAATTGGGTGTTAGAATTTTAGAGAGAGAAACAAATTTGTGGTTAGGGTTTAGAGAGAGAGAGAGAGAGAGAGAGAGATGGTGGGTTAGGGGTTCAGAGAGAGAGAGATATTGGGGGTTAGGGGTTTAGAGAGAGAGAGGGAGAGACATTAGGGGTTTAGGGAGAGATAGAGAGAGAGAGATTTGGGCTTAGGAATTTAGAGAGAGAGAAGGATTGGAGGTTAGTGTTTTAAAAAGATATATTGGGGATTAGTGGTTTAGAGAGGGAAAGATATTGGGGATTAGTGGCTTAGAGAGAGATAGAGATTGGGGGTTCGGGTTGTAGAGAGGGACAGAGATATTGGAGGTTTGGGGTTTAGAAAGAGAGAGAGAGATATTGGGGGTTAGTGGCTAGAGTGAGAGATTAGGGTTTCAGGTTTTAGAGAGAGACAAATATATAGAGAGAAAGAGAGATTATCAGTTAGAGGTTTAGAGGGAGAGAGAGATTGGGGGTTAGGGGTTTAGAGAGAGATAGATATTTGGTGTTAAGGGTTTAGAGAGAGAGATAGATTGGGGGTTGGGGGCTATAGGTTTAGAGAGAGAGAGAGGGAGATAGAGAGATTGGGGGTTAGGGTTTAGGGAGAAAAAGATAAGGGGATTAGAGTGAGAGAGTATAGGGGTAAGTCGTTTAGTGATACAAAGAGAGAGAGAAAGAAAAAGAAAGAGATTGGGGTTTAGGGGTTAGGGTTCAGAGAGAGAGAGAGATTGGATGTCAGGGATTTAGAGAGAGAGATAAGGGGTTAGATGTTCAAAAGAGAGAGATATTGTGGTTCATAGGTTTAGACACAGAGAGATAGAAAAAGTGATATTTGGGGTTCAGATTTTAGAGAATGAGAGATTGGGGGTTATGGGTTTAGAGAGAGATAGTGAGATTAGGGTTTAGGGGTTTGAAGAGAGAGAGATGGAAAGAGCCATGTTGGTGGTTAGGGGTTTAGAGTGAGATAGAGTTTAGCGGTTATACATTTAGATAGATAGATAATTTCTAGGTAGAGAGAGAGAGGGGGGGATTATATGTCTAGAGAGAGAGATTGGACTTTAGGTGTTTATAAAGAGAGAGGGAGAGAGATATTGGGGGTTATAGGTTTAGAGAGAGAGTGAGAGAATAAGGTTTAGGGGTTTAGAGAGAGATATAGAGAGAGAAGGTGTTAGGGGATAAAGAAAGAGAAAGAATGGGGGCTATGGGTTTAGATACATACATTTAGAGAGAGAGAGATTGGGGTTTTGGGGGGAGAGAGAGAGATAGAGAGAGAGAGAGAGAGAGAGAGAGAGAGAGATTGTTGTTTAGGGGCTTATAGAGAGATAGAGAGATTAGTGTTAGGGGTTTAGAGAGAGAGATTTGTGTTTAGGGATTGAGAGAGAGAGAGAGAGACATTGGAGGTTAGCGGTTTATGGGTTGATAGAGAGAGATTGGGGGTTAGGGGTTTAGAGAGAGGGATATTGGGGGTTATTATTTTAAAGGTAGAGTGAAAGAGTGAGAGAGATATCAGGGGTTAGGGGTTTAGAGAGAGAGATATTTGGAGGTTATGGGTTTAGAGAGAAAGAGAGTGATTATAGGTTAGGCGCTTATAGAGAGAGAGATTGGGGGTAGGGTTTTCTAGAGAGAGAGATATTAGGGTTTAGGGTTTAGAGAGAGAAAGAGATTGGTGGTTATGGATTTAGAGAGCGATATTGAGGGTTGGCCATTTAGAGAGAGAGAGAGAGATTGGAGGTTAGCATTTAAGAAAGATACATAGGAATAGACATATAGGGAGTTAAGTTTTGAGAGGGAGAGAGATTGGGCATTAGGGGTTTAGAGAGAGAGCAATATTAGGGGTTAGGTGGTTAGATAGAGAGATATATTGGGTGTTAGGTGATTAAGGAAAGAGCGAGAATGGGAGTTAGGGGTTCAGATACATACATAAATACAGAGAGAGAAAGGGAGAAATAAAGAGAAAGATTATGGGTTAGGGGTTTAGAGCAAGAGAGATTGGACGTTAGGGTTCGAGAGAGAAAGAGAGGGAGAGCTTGGGGGGGATACTGGTTTAGAGGGAGAGAGAGAGATATTGGTGTTTAGGGGTTTAGGGAGCGATAGAGAGATCAGGATTAGGGGTTTCGAGAGAGAGAAATAGAAAGAGAGAGATTGGTGTTTAGGGTTTTAGAGAGAGAGAGATTAGAGGTTAGCAGTTTATGGATAGAGAGAGAGAGAGATTGCGGGTTAGGGTTTTAGAGAGTGTGAGATTGAGGGTTCAGGTTTCAGAGAGAGACAAAGAGATTGGGGGTTAGGGGTTTAGAAAGAGAGAGAGAGAGAGATATTGGGGGTTACGAGTTGGAGTGATAGATTAGGGGTTGAGGGTTTAGACAGAGACAAATATATATAGAGAGACAAAGAGTTAGAGAGAGAGAGAGATCATCGGTTAGAGGTTTAGAGAGAGAGAGAGATTGGGGGTTAGAAGTTTATAGAGAGAGAGATATTTGGTGTTAGGGGTTTAGAGAGAGATATATCTTTGGTGTTAGGGGTTTAGAGAGAGAGAGATTTATTGAGGGTTAGGGGCTATAGGTTGAGAGAGAGAGAGAGAGATTGGTGGTCAGGGTTTAGAGAGAGAGAAATAAGGGGTTAAGAGTGAGAGAGTTTAGGGGTAAGTGGTTTAGAGAGACAGAGAGAGAGAGAAAGAGAAAGAAAGAGATTCGGGTTTATGGATTAGGGTTCAGAGAGAGAGAGAGAGAGAGAGATTGGACACCAAGGGTTTAGAGAGAGAAAAGGGGTTAGATGTTCAAATAGAGAGATATATTGGGGTTCATTGGCTTATAGATAGAGAGATAGAAAAAAGGATATTGGGGATCAGGGTTTTAGAGAGAGATAGAGTGATTGGGGTTTAGGAGTTTGAAGAGAAAGAGATGGAAATAGGGATATTGGTGGTTAGGGGTTTAGAGTAAGAGAGAGTTTAGGGGTTATACATTTAGATAGATAGATAATTTTTAGGTAGAGAGAGAGAGGGGGGGTTATGCATCTAGATAGAGAGAGAGAGATTGGACTTTAGGTGTTTATAGAGAGAGAGGGAGAGAGATATTGGGGGTTATAGGTTTAGAGAGAGAGTAAGATAATATAGTTTAGGGGTTTAGAGAGAGATATTGGTGTTTAGGAATTTAGAGAGAGAGAGAGAGAGAGATTGGAGGTTAGCAGTTTATGGGTAGATAGAGACAGATTGGGGGTTAGGGGTTTAGAGAGAGGGATATAGGGGGTTATAATTTTAAAGGGAAAGAGAGAGAGTGAGAGAGATATCAGGGGTTAGGGGGTTTTGAGAGAGAGATATTTGGAGGTTATGGGTTTAGAGAGAGAGAGTGTGTGATTAAAGGTTAGGGGTTTATAGAGAGAGAGAGATATTGAGGGTTAGCCATTTAGAGAGAGAGAGAGAGAGAGATTGAAGGTTAGCATTTTAGAAAGATACATAGGAATAGAGATATAGGGAGTTAATTTTTTTTAGAGAGAGAGATTGGGCGTTAGGGGTTTAGAGAGAGAGCAATATTCGGGGTTAGGTGGTTAGACATAGATATATATTGGGTGTTAGGTTATTAAAGAAAGAGCGAGAATGCGAGTTAGGGGTTCAGATACATACATACATAGAGAGAGAGAGAGAGAGATATTGGTGTTTAGGGCTTTAGAGAGAAATAGAGAGATCATGATGAGGGGTTTCAAGAGAGAGAAATAGAAAGAGAGAGATTGGTGTTTAGGGTTTGAGAGAGAGAGAGAGAGAGAGATTGGGGGTTAGGGTTTTAGAGAGAGTGAGATTGAGGATTTGAGGTTGAGAGAGAGAGAGAGAGGTTAGGGGATGGGGATTTTGAGAGAGATAGAATTGGAGGTTAGGGGTTTAGAGAGAGAGAGAGAGGTTGAAAGTTAGGGGTTTGGAAAGAGATAGACATTGGAGAGTAGGGGTTTAAAGAGAGAGAGAGATTGGGGGTTAGTGGTCTAGGGAGAAGGATATTGGGGATTAATGGTTTAAATAGAGAGAGAGAGAGGTTGGGGGTTAGGAGTTCAGATAGATAGATGGAAAGGGAGGTATTTTGGTTTAGTGGTTTGGAGAGATAGAGAGATAGGTGGTTAGGGTTTTTGAGAGACAGGAAGTTCGGGGTTTTGAGAGAAAGAGAGGGAGAGAATAGTGGTTAGGGGTTTAGAGAGAGAGAGGGATATTGGGGGTTAAAGGTTTAGAGAGGGAGATATAAGAAGAGCCTTATTGGGGTTTAGGGGTTTAGAGACTAAGAGATTGGGGGTTATGGGTTTAGTGAGAGATAAGGTGATTGGGGGTTAGGATTTTAGAGAGAGAGAGAGAGAGAGAATGATGGTTATTTGTTTAGAGAGAGAGATAGAATGATTGGGGGTTAGTGGTCTAGGGAGAAGGATAATGGGGATTAATTGTTTAAAGAGAGAGAGAGAGGTTGGGGGTTAGGGACTCAGATAGATAGATGGAGAGGAAGGTATTTTGGGTTAGTGGTTTGGAGAGATGGAGAGATAGGTGGTTAGAGCTTTTGAGAGATAATTGGTTAGGGGTTTTGAGAGAAAGAGAGGTAGAGAATAGTGGTTAGGGGTTTAGAGAGAGGGGGGGATATTGGGGGTTAAAGGTTTAGAGAGGGACATATAAGAAGAGCCTTATTGGGGTTTAGGGGTTTAGAGACTAAGACATTGGGGGTTATGGGTTTAGTGAGAGATAAGGTGATTGGGGGTTAGGATTTTAGAGAGAGAGAGAGAGAGAGAATGATGGTTAGGTGTTTAGAGAGAGAGAGAGAGAATGATGGTTAGGTGTTTAGAGAGAGAGAGAGAGAATGATTGGGTGTTAGGGGTTTAGGGAAAGCTATATATCAGGGGTTAGTGATGTGTTTAGTTATTTAAAGAGATAGACATATAGAGAGATTGGGGGTTAGGTGTTTATAGAGAGAGATAGAAAGAGACAAAATGGTGGTTAGGGATTTAGAGAGAAAGGATTGGTGGTTAGGTGTTTAGAGAGAGAGAGAGAGAGAGAGAGAGAGAAAGAGAGACAAAGAGATTTGGGATGAGGGGTTTAGAGAGGGAGCGATATAGGAAGTTAGGTGATTAGAGAGAGAGAGAAATATAGTTAGAGAGAGATTGAGGGTTAGGGGCTTAGCGAGAGAGAGAGAGAGAGAGATTGGGAGATAGGGTTTAAGAGATAGATAATGAGAGAGAGAGAGATTAGGGGTTATGGGTTTTGAGAGAGAGTTATTGGGGGTAGGGGGTTTCAATAGATAGAGAGAGAGAGATTGGGGTTAGTGGTTTAGATTGAGAGAGAGAGAGAGAGAGAGAGAGAGAGAATGGGGTTTAGGGGCTTAGAGAGAGAGAGAGAGAGAGAGAGAGAGAGAGAGATTGGTGGTTACAGGTGGGGTTAGTTTTCTATAGAAACATAGAGAGATTGGGGGTTAGGTGTTTATAGAGAGAGTGAACGAGAGATAATGGTGGTTAAGGGTTTAGAGAGAGAAAGATCTTGGGTTAGGGGTTGAGAGAGAGAGAGAGAGAGAGAGAGAGAGAGGGTCTTAGTGGCTTAGAGAGGCATAGAGAGAGATTGGGGTTTATGGGCTTAGATAGAGAGAGAGAGAGAGAGAGAGTGAGAGATTGGGTTTAGTTGTTGAGAGATAAAGAGATTACGGCTTAGGGTTTTAAAGAGAGAGATAGAAGAGACAAAATGTTGGTTAGGGGTTTAGAGAGAGAGAGAAAGAGAGATAATGGTGGTTAAGGTTTTAGAGAAAGAGAGATTGTGTGTTAGGTATTTAGAGAGATAGCAAGAGAGAGAGAGAGAGAGAGAGAAAGTTGGTGTTAGTGGTTTAGAGATGCATAGAGAGAGATTGGGGGTTAGGGGCTTAGATAGAGAGAGAGAGAGAGAGAGAGAGAGAGATTGGGGGTTAGTTTTTTAGAGGGAGATAAAGAGATTACGGCTTAGGGTTTTAAATAGAGAGATGTAAGAGAGAGAATGGTGGTTAGGGGTTTAGAGAGAGAGAGAGAAAGATAGATAATGGTGGTTAAGGGTTTAGAGAGAGAGAGATTGTGGGTTAGGGGTTTAGAGAGATAGCGAGAGAGAGAGAGAGGGTGTTAGTGGTTTAGAGAGGCATAGAGAGAGATTGGGGGTTAGGGGCTTAGATAGATAGATAGGTAGAGAGAGAGAGAGATTACGACTTAGGGTTTTAAAGTTAGAGATAGAAGAGAGAGAATGGTGGTTACAGGCTTAGAGAGAGAGAGAGAGATAATGGTGGTTAAGGGTATAGAGAGAGAGAGATTGTGGGTTAGGGGTTTAGAGATATAGCAAGGGAGAGAGACAGAGAGAGAGGGTGTTAATGGTTTAGAGAGGCATATAGAGAGATTGGGGGTTAGGGGCTTCGATAGATAGACAGGTAGGGAGATGAAGAGAGAGAGATTGGGGGTTAGTTTTTTAGAGAGAGATAAGGAGATTATGGCTTAGGGTTTTAAAGGGAGAGATATAAGAGAGAGAATGGTGGTTAGGGGCTTAGAGAGAGAGAGAGAGAAAAGGAAATTGGGGTCTGGTGTTTAGAGAGAAGGTGAAATATATGAGGAGATATATTGTGGGTTAGGGTTTTAAAGAGAGAGAGAGAGAGAGAGTGTGGGGGTTATGGGTTTGAAGAGAGATACAAAGATTGGGGGTTAGGGTTTTTAAGTGAGAGATATAGAAATACATAGATTGTTGATTAGAGGTTTAGAGAGAGAAAGAGAAAGATTTGGTGTTAGGGTTTTAGAGAGAGACAGAGATTAGGGGTTAGGGGTGGGTTAGTTGTTTAGAGAGACATAGAGAGATTGAGAGTTAGAATTTTATAGAGAGATTGAAAGTGAGAGAGGTGGTTAGGGTTTAGTGAGAGAGGGAAATTTGGGGTTTAGGGTTTAGAGTGAGAGAAATATAGGAAGAGAGATATTAGGGGTTAGGGGTTTAGAGAGAGAGAGATATTGGGTGTTAGTAGCTTAGAGAGAGAGAGAGAGAGATTGGTGGTTAGGGGTTTAGAGAGAGAGAAAGAGAAGAATATTAGGTGTCAGGGTTTTAGTGAGAGAGAGACAGTTGGGGATTAAGGGTTTAGAGGGATAGAGAGTTTAAGCTTTAATTTTTGATAGAGATAAAGACAGAGCGAGTGGGTATTAGGATTTTAGAGAGAGGGAGATTAGTGGTTAGGATTTGGAGAGAGAATGAGAGAGAGAGAGAGATTAGGGTTTTAGTGAGAGAGAGAGACAATCGGGGATTAAGGGTTTAGAGAGATAGAGAGTTTGAGCTTTAATTTTTTATAGAGATAATGACAGAGCGATTGGGTATTAGGATTTTAGAGAGAGGGAGATTGGTGGTTAGGGTTTAGAGAATGAGAGAGAGATTTGGGGTTAAGGGTTAGGGGTTTAGATAGATAGATATTTATAGAGAGAGTTTGTGGGAGAGAGAGAGAGAGAGAGTTTGTGTGTGAGAGAGAGGGAGGGAGATATTTGGGTTAGGGTTTTGGAGAGAGGTAGATCGGGGTTTAGAGGTTTAGAGAGAGAGAGAGATTGGGGGTTAGTGGTCTAGAGAGAGAGAGAGAGAGATATTGGGGGTTAGTGGTTTAGAGAGAGAGAGAGATGTTGGGGGTTAGTCATTTAGAGAGAGATAAAGAGATTGGGGGTTATGGGTTTAGAGAGAGAGATAGATGAGAGAGAATTTTGGTTAGGGGTTTAGAGAGAGAGGGATATTGGGGGTTATAGGTTTTGAGAGAGATATAGAGATTAGGGGTTAGGGGTTTCATGAGAGAGAGATGGAATGAAAGAGATTAGTGGTTAGCAGTTAAGAGAGAGAGAGAGAGAGAGAGAGAGAGAGAGAGAGAGAGAGAGATTCAGTGTTAGGGTTTCAGATAGGGAGATATTGGAAGTTAGGGGTGGGGTTATTTGTTTAGAGAGAGATAGAAAGAACGCGGGTTAGGAATTTCGACATAAAGAGCGAGAATGGTGGTTAGGGTTTGGTGTGAGAGAGGGAGATTTGGGGTTTGGAGTGTAGAGTGAGAGGGATATAGGAAGACAAATATTGGGGGTTAGTGGTTTAGAGAGATATATAGAGATTGGTGTTTATGGGTTTAGAGAAAGAGATAGAGAGACAAAAAGAGAGAAATTGGTGGTTAGGGGTTTAGAGAGAAATAGAGAGATAAAGATTAGGTATCATGGTTTCTAGAGAGAAAGAGAGAATTGGGGGCTAGGGGTTTAGAGAAAGAGAGATCGGGGGTTAATGCTTTATAGAGAGAAAGACACTGACCTTGGGTGTTAGAATTTGAGAGAGAGAGAGATAAAGATAGATTGGGGATTAACGCTTTAGAGAGAGAAAGACAGACAAATTAGGCATTAGAATTTTAGAGAGAGAAGCAAATTTGTGGTTAGGGTTTAGAGAGAGAGGGAGACAGAGAGAGAGATGGTGGGTTAGGGATTTAGAGAGAGAGAGAGAGAGAGAGAGAGAGAGAGAGAGAGATTTGGTTTTAGGGATTGAGAGAGAGAGGGATTTGGTTTTAGGGACTGAGAGAGAGAGAAATTGGAGGATATGGTTTTAGAGGTATAGATTGGGGATTAATGGTTTAGAGAGAGAGTGAGATAGGAAATTAGTGGTTTTGAGAGAGATAGAGATTGGGGGTTCAGGCTATAGAGAGAGACAGAGAGATCAGAGGTTAAGGGTTTAGAAAGAGAGAGAGAGAGAGATTGGGGGTTAGGGGCTAGAGTGAGAGATTGGGGGTTTGGGGTTTAGAGAGAGACAAATATATATAGAGAGACAAAGAGTTAAAGAGAGAGAGAGAGATCATCAGTTAGAGGTTTAGAGAGAGAGAGAGAGATTGGGCGTTAGGGGTTTAGAGAGAGAGATATTTGGTGTTAGGGGTTTAGAGAGAGAGAGATGGGTTGGGGGTTAGGAGATATGGGTTTAGAGAGAGAGAGAGAGAGAGAGATTTTAGGGGTTAGGGTTTAGAGAGAGAGAGAGATATTGCTCATCAGGGGTTTAGAGAGAGAGATAAGGGGTTCAAAGTGAGAGAGTTTAGGGGTAAGTGGTTTAGAGAGAGAGAGAGAGAGAGAAAGAGAAAGAAAGTGATTGGGTTTTATGGGTTAGTGTTCAAAGAGAGAGAGAGATTGGATACCAGGGGCTTAGAGAGAGAGATAAGGGGTTAAATGTTCAAAAAGAGATAGATATTAGGGTTCATTGGTTTACGGATAGAGAGATAGAAAAAGGGATATTTGGGGTTAGGGGTTTAGAGAATGAGAGATTTGGGGTTATGGGTTTAGAGAGAGACAGATAGATTGGGGTTTAAAGGTTTGAAGAAAGAGAGATGGAAAGAGGGATATTGGTGGTTAGGGGTTTAGAGTGAGAGACAGTTTAGGGGTTATACATTTAGATAGATAGATAATTGTTAGGTAGAGAGAGAGAAGGGGGGGTTATGCATCTGGAGAGAGAGATTGGATTTTAGGTGATTATAGAGAGAGAGGAAAAGATATATTGGGGTTACAGGTTTAGATAGAGAGCGAAAGAATAAGGTTTAGGTGTTTAGAGAGAGATATATAGAGAGAGGGTGTGAGGGGATAAAGAAAGAGAAAGAATGGGGACTATGGGTTTAGATACATACATTCAGAGAGAGAGAGAGAGTGATAAAAGGTTAGGGTTTTCGGGGGGGGAGAGGGAGAGAGAGAGAGAGATTGTTGTTTAAGGGTTTTGAGAGAGATAGAGAGATTAATGTTAGGGGTTTAGAGAGAGACATTGGTGTTTAGGGATTCAGAGAGAGAGAGAGAGAGATAGGAGGTTTGTGGTTTATGGGTAGATAGAGAGAGATTGGGGGTTAGGGGTTTAGAGAGAGATATATTTAGAGGTTATGGGTTTAGAGAGAGAGATAGTGATTAGAGGTTAGGGGTTTATAGAGAGAGAGAGAGATTGGGGGTTAGGGTTTTATGGAGAGAGATATATTAGGGCTTAGGGTTTAGAGAGAGAGAGAGAGAGACTGGTGGTTGTGGATTTAGAGAGAGAGATTGAGGGTTAGCCATTTAGAGAGAGATAGAGAGATTGGAGGTTAGCATTTTAGAAAGATACATAGGAATAGAGATATAGGGAGTTAAGTTTTTTCAGAGAGAGAAATTGGGCATTAGGGGTTGATAGAGAGAGCAATATTAGGATTTAGGTGGTTTGCCAGAGAGATATATTGGGTGTTAGGTGATTAGAGAGAGAGAGAGAGAGAGAGATTGTGGGTTAGGGGTTTAGAGAGAGAGAGATTGGAGGTTAGGGTTTGAGAGAGAAAGAGAGGGAGAGATTGCGCTCTAATGGTTTAGAGGGAGAGAGATAGATATTGGTGTTTAGGGGTTTAGAGGGTGATAAAGAGATCAGGATTAGGGGTTTCAATTAAGACAAATAGAAAGGGAGAGATTGGTGTTTACAGTTTTAGAGAGAGAGAGAGAGAGAGAGAGAGAGAGAGAGAGGTTAGTAGTTGATGGAGAGAGAGAGAGAGAGAGAGATTAGGGGATGGAGATTTTGAGCGAGACATATTTGGAGGTTAGGGGTTTAGAGAGAGGGAGAGAGATAGAGATATTAGGGTTAGGGGTTTAGAGAGAGAGAGGAATAGAAAGAGAGAAATTGGTGTTTAGGGATTTAGAGAGAGCGAGAGAGAGATTAGAGGTTCTTGGTTTATGGATGGAGAGAGAGATTTTGGGTTAGGGGTTTAGAGAGAGTGAGATCAGGAGTTTAAGGTTTAGAGAGCGAGAGATTTGGAGGTGAGGGATTTACATGGAAAGAGAGGTTGGAGGTTAGACGTTTAGAGAGAGAGAGAGAGATATTGGGGGTTAGGGGTTTAGGGAGAGAGATATTGGGGCATAGGAGTTTAGAGAGAGAGAAGTTCAGGTTTAGGGGCTCAGATAGATAGATGTAGAGGGAGATATTTGGAGTTAGTTGTTTAGAGAGATAGAGATATTGGGGTTAGGGGCTTAGAGAGAGGGGGTGATTTGGGGTATGGAGTTTAGAGAGGGAGAGATAGGAAGAGAGAGATTGGGGGTTAGTGGTTTAGTGAGAGATAAAGAGATTAGGGGTTTAGAGAGAGAGAATGATTGGGTGTTAGGGTTTTTACAGAGAGAAATAGATTAGGGGATAGTGGTGGGGTTGGATTTTTAGCGAGAGATAGAGAGATTGGGTTTAGGTGTTTAGAGAGAGAGATAAAGTGAGAGAATGGTGGTTAGGGGTTTAGAGAGAGAGAGATTTGGAGTTAGGGATTTAGCGAGAGAGAGAGAAAGAGAGAAAAAGAGATCCGTGGTTAGGGGTTTAGAGAGAGAGAGATTTGGAGTTAGGGATTTAGCGAGAGAGAGAGAAAGAGAGAAAAAGAGATTCATGGTTAGGGGTTTAGAGAGAGGGAGAGATAGGAGGTTAGGTGTTTAGAGAGAGAGTGAAAAAGATAGGAAAAGAGAGAGAGTTATTGGGTGAAGGGGGTTTAGATAGATAGAGAGAGAGAGAGAGAGAGAGAGATTGGGGGTTAAAAGTTTAGATTGAGAGAAAGAGAGAATAGGGGTTAGTGGTTTATAGAGACAGAGATATGTATTGGTGATTATTGGTGGGGATAGTTTTCTAGAGAGAGATAAAGAGATTGGGTGTTAAGTGTTTAGAGAGAGAGAGAAAGAGAGAAAATTGTGGTTAAGGGTTGAGAGAGAGAGATATTGATGGTTAGGGATTTAGAGAGAGAGAGAGATTGGTGGTTATAGATTTAGAGAGAGATATTGAGGGTTATCCATTTAGAGAGAGAGAGAGAGAGAGAGAGAGAGAGAGATTGGAGGTTAGCATTTTAGAAAGATACATCAGAATAAGGATATAGGGAGTTAATTTTTGAGAGAGAGAGAGAGAGATTGGGTGTTAAGGTTTAGAGAGAGAGCAATATTAGGGGTTAGGTGGTTAGACAAAGAGATATATTGGGTGTTAGGTGATTAAAGAAAGAGCAAGAATGGGATTTAGGGGTTTAGATACATACATACATACACACACACACACACACACACACAGAGAGAGAGAGATTGTGGGTTAGGGGTTTACAAAGAGAGAGATTGTGGGTTAGGGGTTTAGAGAGAGAGCGATTGGAAGTTAGGGTTTGAGAGAGAAAGAGAGGAAGAGATTGGGGGCTAATGGTTTAGAGGGAGAGAGAGATATTGGTGTTGAGGGGTTGAGAGAGCGATAGAGAGATCGGGAATAGGGGTTTCAAGAGAGATAAATAGAAAGAGAGAGATTGGTGTTTAGGGTTTTAGAGAGAGAGAGAGAGAGAAAGAGAGAGAGAGAGGTTAGAAGTTTATGGATAGAGAGAGGGAGATATTGGGGTTTAGGGTTTTAGAGAGAGTGAGATTAAGGGTTTGAGGTTGAGAGAGAGAGAGAGTGATTAGGGGATGGAGATTTTGAGAGAGACAGATTTGGAGGTTAGGTGTTTAGAGAGAGAGAGGGGTTGAAAGTTAGGGGTTTAGAGAGAGATAGAGGTTGGAGAGTAGGGGTTTAAAGAGAGAGAGATGGGGGGTTAGGGGTTTAGAGAGAAGGATATTGCAGATTAATTGTTTAGAGAGAGAGAGAGAGAGGTTGGGGGTTAGGGGCTCAGATAGATAGATGGAGAGGGAGAGATTTGGGGTTAGTGGTTTGGAGAGATAGAGGGATATGCAGTTAGGGTTTTTTGAGAGACAGGCAGTTACAGGTTTTGAGAGAGAGAGAGAGGGATATTGGGAGTTAAAGGTTTAGAGAGGGAAGGTTTAGGGGTTTAGAGACTGAGAGATTGGGAGTTATGGGTTTAGTGAGAGAGAAAGAGATTGGGGGCTAGGATTTTAAAGAGAGAGATAGAAGAGAGAGAATGTTGGCTAGGGTTTTAGAGAGAGAGAGAGAACGGGAAATTGGGGTCTGGCATTTAGAGAGAAAGTGAAAGACATGACGATATATATTGGGGGTTAGGGGTTTAGAGTGAGAGAGTGGGGGTTATGGGTTTGGAGAGAGATAGAGAGATTGGGGGTTAGGGGTTTGAAGAGAGAGATATAGAAATACATAGATTGTTGATTAGAGGTTTAGAGAGAGAAAGAGAAAGATTGGGTGTTAGGGTTTTAGAGAGAGAGAGATTGGGGGTTAGGGGTGGGGTTAGTTGTTTAGAGAGAGATAGAGAGATTGGGAGTTAGAATTTTAGAGAGAGAGAGATTGAAAGTGAGCAAATGGTGGTTAGGGTTTAGTGAGAGAGGGAAATTGGGGGTTAAGGGTTTAGACTGAGAGGGAGATAGGAAGAGAGACATTAGGGGTTAGGATTTTAGAGAGACAAAGAGAGAGAGATTGGGGGTTAATAGTTTAGAGAGAGAGAGAGAGAGAGAGAGAGAGATATTGGGGGTTAGTGGTTTAGAGAGAGAGAGAGATGTTGGGGTTAGTTATTTAGACAGAGATAAGTAGAATGGGGGTTATTGGTTTAGACACAGAGAGAGAGATGAGAGAGAATGTTGGTTAGGGGTTTAGAGAGAGAGAGGGAGATTACGGGTTCGATGTTTAGAGAGAGAGTGACATGAGGAGAGATATTTGGGGTTACCGGTTTGGAGAGAGATATATAGATTAGGGGTTAGGGGTTTAGAGAGAGAGATAGAATGAGAGAGATTAGTGGTTAGTGGTTAAGAGAGAGAGAGAGAGATTCAAAGTTAGGGTTTTAGACAAGGAGAAATTGGAGGTTAGGGGTGGGGTTGATTGTTTAGAGAGAGATAGAAAGAATAGGGGTTAGGAATTTAGACAGAGAGAGAGAGAATGGTGGTTAGAGTTTGGTGAGAGAGAGGGAGTTTGGAGTTCGGGGTGTAGAGTGAGAGGGATATAGGAAGACAAATAGTGGGGATTAGGATTTTAAAGAGAGATATATTGGGGGTTAATGGTTTAGAGAGATATAGAGAGATTGGTGTTTATGGATTTAGAGAAAGAGATAAAGAGATAGAAGAGAGAAATTGGTGGTTAGGGGTTTAGAGAGAAATATAGAGAGAAAGATAAGGTATCATGGTTTCCAAAGAGAGAGAGAGAGAGAAAGAATTAGGGGTAGGGGTTTAGAGAAAGAGAGGTATGGGGTTAATGCTTTATAGAGAGAAAGACAGAGACCTTGGATGTTAGAATTTTAGAGAGAGAGAGATAAACATAGATTGGGGATTAATGCTTCAGAGAGAGAAAGATAGACAAATTGGGTGTTAGAATTTTAGAGAGAGAAACAAATTTGTGGTTAGGGTTTAGAGAGAGATGGGGAGAGAGAGAGAGAGAGAGATGGTGGGTTAGGGGTTGAGAGAGAGAGAGGGAGAGAGAGAGAGAGACATTAGGGATTTAGGGAGAGATAGAGAGAGAGAGAGATTTGGGCTTAGGGATTTAGAGAGAGAGAGAGAGAGAGAGAGAGAGAGAGAGAGAGAGAGATTGGAGGTTATGGTTTTAAAAAGATATATTGGGGATTAGTGGTTTTGAGAGGGAGAGATATTGGGGATTAGTGGATTAGAGAGAGATAGAGATTGGGGGTTCGAGTTGTAGAGAGAGACAGAGATATTGGAGGTTAGGGGTTTAGAAAGAGAGAGAGAGAGATTGAGGGTTAGTAGCTAGAGTGAGAGATTGGGGGTTCAGGTTTTAGAGAGAGACAAATATATATATAGAAACATAGAGTTAGAGAGAGAGAAAGAGAGATCATCAGTTAGAGGTTTAGAGGGAGAGAGAGATTGGTGGTTAGGGGTTTTGAGAGAGAGAGACATTTGGTGTTAGGGGTTTAGAGAGAGAGATAGATTGGGGGTTAGGGGATATAGGTTTAGAGAGAGAGAGGGAGATAGAGAGATTCAGGGTTAGGGTTTAGAGAGAGAGAGAGATAAGGGGTTCAGAGTGAGAGGGTTTAGGGGTAAGTGGTTTAGTGAGACAAAGAGAGAGAGAAAGAAAAAGAAAGAGATTGGGGTTTAGGGGTTAGGGTTCAGAGAGAGAGGTAGATTGGATGCCAGGGATTTAGAGAGAGATAAGGGGTTAGATGTTCAAAAGAGAGAGATATTGGGGTTCATAGGTTTAGAGATAGAGAGATAGAAAAAGTGATATTTGGGGTTTGGGGTTTAGAGAATGAGAGATTGGGGGTTATGGGTTTAGAGAGAGATAGTGAGATTGGTGTTTAGGGGTTTGAAGAGAGAGAGATGGAAAAAGGCATGTTGGTGGTTAGGGGTTTAGAGTGAGAGAGAGTTTAGGGGTTATACGTTTAGATAGATAGGTAATTGTTAGGTAGAGAGAGAGAGGGGGGATTCTACGTCTAGAGAGAGAGAGATTGAACTTTAGGTGTTTATAGAGAGAGAGGGTGAGAGATATTGGGGGTTATAGGTTTAGAGAGAGAGTGAGAGAATAAGGTTTAGGGGTTTAGAGAGAGATATAGAGAGAGAAGGTGTTAGGGGATAAAGAAAGAGAAAGAATGGGGGCTATGGGTTTAGATACATACATTTAGAGAGAGAGAGAGATTGGGGGTTAGGGGGCTAGAGAGAAAGAGAGAGAGAGTGATAAGAGGTTAGGGTTTTTGGGGGAGAGAGAGAGAGAGAGATTGTTGTTTAGGGGTTTATAGAGAGATAGAGAGATTAGTGTTAGGGGTTTAGAGAGAGAGATTTGTGTTTAGGGATTGAGAGAGAGAGACATTGGAGGTTAGCAGTTTATGGGTTGACAGAGAGAGATTGGGGGTTAGGGGTTTAGAGAGAGGGATATTGGGGGTTATAATTTTAAAGGTAGAGAGAAAGAGTGAGAGAGATATAAGGGGTCAGGGGCTTAGAGAGAGAGATATTTGGAGGTTACGGGTTTAGAGAGAGAGAGAGTGATTATAGGCAAGGGGCTTATAGAGAGAGAGATTGGGGGTATGGTTTTCTGAAGAGAGAGATATTAGGGTTTAGGGTTTAGAGAGAGGAAGAGATTGGTGGTTATGGATTTAGAGAGAGAAATTGAGGGTTGGCCATTTAGAGAGAGAGAGAGAGATTGGAGGTTATCATTTTAGAAATATACATAGGAATAGACATATAGGGAGTTAAGTTTTGAGAGAGAGAGAGATTGGGCATTAGGGGTTTAGAGAGAGAGCAATATTAAGGGTTAGGTGGTTAGATAGAGAGATATATTGGGTGTTAGGTGATTAAAGAAAGAGCGAGAATGGGAATTAGGGGTTCAAATACATACATAAATATAGAGAGAGAGAGAGGGAGAAAAACAAAGAAAGATTGTGGGTTAGGGGTTTAGAGAAAGAGAGATTGGACATTAGGGTTTGAGAGAGAAAGAGAGGGAGAGCTTGGGGGGATATTGGTTTAGAGGGAGAGAGAGAGATATTGGTGTTTAGGGGTTTAGAGAGCGATAGAGAGATCAGGATTAGCGGTTTCGAGAAAGAGAAATAGAAAGAGAGAGATTGGTGTTTAGGGTTTTAGAGAGAGAGAGATTAGAGGTTAGCAGTTTATGGATAGAGAGAGAGAGAGAGATTACGGGTTAGGGTTTTAGAGAGTGAGATTGGGGGTTCCGGTTGTAGAGAGAGATAGAGAGATTGGGGGTTAGGGGTTTAGAAAGAGAGAGAGAGAGATTGGGGGTTAGGAGATAGAGTGATAGATTGGGGGTTCAGGGTTTAGAGAGAGACAAATATATATAGAGAGACAAAGAGTTAGAGAGAGAGAGAGAGATCATCGGTTAGAGGTTTAGAGAGAGAAAGAGATTTGGGGTCAGGGGTTTAGAGAGAGATATATATTTGGTGTTAGGGGTTTACAGAGAGAGAGATTGATTAGGGGTAAGGGGCTATATGTTGAGAGAGAGAGAGAGAGAGAGAAAGAGAGTGAGAGAGAGAGATTGGCGGTTAGGGTTTAGAGAGAGAGAAATAAGGGGTTAAGAGTGAGAGAGTTTAGGGGTAAGTGGTTTAGAGAGAAAGAGAAAGAGAGAAAGAGAAAGAAAGAGATTGGGGTTTAGGGTTTAGGGTTCAAAGAGAGAGAGAGATTGGACACCAGGGGTTTAGAGGGAGAGAAGGGGTTAGATGTTCAAATAGAGAGAGATATTGGGGTTCATTGGCTTACAGATAGAGAGATAGAAAAAAGGATATTGTGGGTTAGGGTTTTGGAGAGAGATAGAGTGATTGGGGTTTAGGAGTTTGAAGAGAGAGAGATGGAAATAGGGATATTGGTGGTTAGGGGTTTAGAGTGAGAGAGAGTTTAGGGGTTATACATTTAGATAGATAGATAATTTTTAGGTAGACAGAGAGAGGGGTGGTTATGCATCTAGATAGAGAGAGAGATTGGAATTTAGGTGTTTATAGAGAGAGAGGGAGAGAGATATTGGGGGTTATAGGTTTAGAGAGAGAGTGAGAGAATACGGTTTAGGGGTTTAGAGAGAGATATTGGTGTTTAGGAATTTAGAGGGAGAGAGAGAGAGAGATTGGAGGTTGGCGGTTTATGGGTAGATAGAGACAGATTGGGGGTTAGGGGTTTAGAGAGAGGGATATAGGGGGGTATAATTTTAAAGGGAAAGAGAGAGTGTGAGAGAGGTATCAGGGGTTAGGTGGTTTAGAGAGAGAGATATTTGGAGGTTACGGGTTTAAAGAGAGAGAGTGTGTGATTAAAGGTTAGGGGTTTATAAAGAGAGAGATATTGAGGGTTAGCCATTTAGAGAGAGAGAGAGAGAGAGATTGAAGGTTAGCATTTTAGAAAGATACATAGGAATAGAGATATAGGGAGTTAATATTTTTTAGAGAGAGAAATTGGGTGTTAGGGGTTTAGAGAGATAGCAATATTAGGGGTTAGGTGGTTAGACATAGATATATATTGGGTGTCAGGTTATTAAAGAAAGAGCGAGAATGGGAGTTAGCTGTTCAGATACATACATACATACAGAGAGAGAAAGAAAGAGAGAGAGAGAGAGATTGTCAGTTAGGGGTTTAGAGAGGAGAGATTGGAGATTAGGGTTTGAGAGAGAAATAGAGGGAGAGGTTGGCAGCTAATGGTTTAGAGGGAGAGAGAGAGAGAGATTGGTGTTTAGGGGTTTAGAGAGCAATGGAGAGATGATGATGAGGGGTTTCGAGAGAGAGAAATAGAATGAGAGAGATTGGTGTTTAGGGTTTTAGAGAGAGAGGGAGAGAGAGAGAGAGAGAGAGAGATTGGGGGTTAGGATTTTAGAGAGAGTGAGATTGAGGATTTCAGGTTGAGAGAGAGAGAGGGGTTAGGGGATGGCGATTTTGAGAGAAACATATTTAGAGGTTAGGGGTTTAGAGAGAGAGAGAGAGGTTGAAAGTTAGGGGTTTGCAGAGAGATAAACGTTGGAGAGTAGGGGTTTAAAGAGAGAGAGATTGGGGGTTAGTGGTCTAGGGAGAAGGATATTGGGGATTAATGGTTTTAAGAGAGAGAGAGAGAGGTTGGGGGTTAGGAGCTCAGATAGATAGATGGAAAGGGAGGTATTTGGGGTTAGTGGTTTGGAGAGATAGAGAGATAGGTGGTTAGGGTTTTTGAGAGATAGGAAGTTAGGGGTTTTGAGAGAAAGAGAGGGAGAGAATAGTGGTTAGGGGTTTAGAGAGAGAGAGGGATATTGGGGGTTAAAGGTTTAGAGAGGGAGATATAAGAAGATCCTTATTGGGGTTTAGGGGTTTAGAGACTAAGAGATTGGGGGTTGTGGGTTTAGTGAGAGATAAGGTGATTGGGGCTTAGGATTTTACAGAGAGAGAGAGAGAGAGAATAATGGTTAGGTGTTTACAGAAAGAGAGAGAGAGAATGATTGGGGGTTAGTGGTCTAGGGAGAAGGATACTGGGGATTAATGGTTTAAAGAGAGAGAGAGAGGTTGGGGGTTAGGGGCTCAGATAGATAGATGGAGACGAAGGTATCGGGGGTTAGTGGTTTGGAGAGATGGAGAGATAGGTGGTTAGAGTTTTTGAGAGATAAGAGGTTAGGGGTTTTGAGAGAAAAAGAGGGAGAGAATAGTGGTTAGGGGTTTAGAGAGAGAGAGGGATATTGGGGGTTAAAGGTTTAGAGAGGGACATATAAGAAGAGCCTTATTGGGGTTTAGGTGTTTAGAGACTGAGAGATTGGGGGTTATGGGTTCAGTGAGAGATAAGGTGATTGGAGGTTAGGATTTTAGAGAGAGAGAGAGAGAGAATGATGGTTAGGTGTTTAGAGAGAGAGAGAGAGAATGATTGGGTGTTAGGGGTTTAGGGAAAGATATATATTAGGGGTTAGTGGTGCATTGAGTTATTTAAAGAGATAGACATATAGAGAGATTGGGGGTTAGGTTTTTATAGAGAGAGGTAGAAAGAGACAAAATGGTGGTTAGGGGTTTAGAGGGAAAGGCTTGGTGGTTAGGGGTTTAGAGAGAGAGAGAGAAAGACAAAAAGAGACAAAGAGATTTGGGGTTAGGGGTTTAGAGAGGGAGCAATATAGGAGGTTAGATGTTTAGATAGAGAGAGAGAGAGAGAAATATAGTTAGAGAGAGATTGGGGGTTAGGGGCTTAGAGAGAGAGAGAGAGAGATTGGGAGATAGGGTTTAAGAGAGAGATAGTAGGAGAGAGAGAGATTAGGGGTTATGGGTTTTGAGAGAGAGTTATTGGGGGTAGGGGGTTTCAATAGATAGAGAGAGAGAGATTGGGGTTAGTGGTTTAGATTGAGAGAGAGAGAGAGAGAGAATGGGGTTTAGGGTCTTAGAGAGAGAGAGAGAGAGAGAGAGAGAGATTGGTGGTTACGGGTGGGGTTAGTTTTCTAGAGAAATATAGAGAGATTAGGGGTTAGGTGTTTAGAGAGAGAGTGAATGAGAGATAGTGGTGGTTAAGGGTTTAGAGAGAGAAAGATCGTGGGTTAGGGGTTTATAGAGAGAGAGAGAGAGAGTGGGTCTTAGTGGTTTAGAGAGGCATAGAGAGAGATTGGGGGTTAGCGGCACAGAGAGAGAGAGAGAGAGAGAGATTGGGGGTTAGTTGTTGAGAGATAAAGATATTACGGCTTAGGGTTTTAAAGAGAGAGATAGAAGAGAGAGAATGGTGGTCAGTGGTTTAGAGAGACAGAGAAAGAGAGATAATGGTGGTTAAGGGTTTAGAGAGAGAGAGATTGTGTGTTAGGTATTTAGAGAGATAGCAAGAGAGAGAGAGAGAGAGAGAGAAAGCTGGTGTTAGTGGTTTAGAGATGCATAAAGAGAGATTGGGGGTCAGGGGCTTAGATAGAGATAGAGATAGAGAGAGAGAGAGAGAGAGAGAGATTGGGGGTTAGTTGTTTAAAGGGAGATAAAGAGATTACGCCTTAGGGTTTTAAATAGAGAGATAGAAGAGAGAGAATGGTGGTTACGGGTTTAGAGAGAGAGAGAGAAAGATAGATAATGGTGCTTAAGGCTTTAGAGAGAGAGAGATTGTGGGGTTAGGGGTTTAGAGAGATAGTGAGAGAGAGAGAGAGAGAGGGTGTTAGTGGTTTAGAGAGGGATAGAGAGAGATTGGGGGTTAGGGGCTTAGATAGATAGATAGGTAGAGAGAGAGAGATTGGGGGTTAGTTGTTTAGAGAGAAATAGAGAGATTAGAGCTTACGGTTTTAAAGTTAGAGATAGAAGAGAGAGAATGGTGGTTATGGGCTTAGAGAGAGAGAGAGGTAATGGTGGTTAAGTGTACAGAGAGAGAGAGATTGTGGGTTAGGGGTTTAGAGATATAGCAGGGGAGAGAGACAGAGAGAGAGAGCAAATGTTGGTGTTAGTGGTTTAGAGATGCATAGAGAGAGATTAGGGGTCATGGGCTTAGAGAGAGAGAGAGAGAGAGAGATTGGGGGTTAGTTGTTTAGAGGGAGATAAAGAGATTATGGCTTAGGGTTTTAAATAGAGATATAGAAGAGAGAGAATGGTGGTTAGGGGTTTAGAGAGAGAGAGAGAAAGATAGATAATGGTGGTTAAGGGTTTAGAGAGAGAGAGATTGTGAGGTTAGGGGTTTAGAGAGATAGCGAGAGAGAGAGAGAGAGAGAGAGGGTGTTAGTGGTTTATAGAGGCATAGAGAGAGATTGGGGGTTAGGGGATTAGATAGATAGATAGGTAGAGAGAGAGAGAGATATTGGGGGTTAGTTGTTTAGAGAGAGATAGAGAGATTACGACTTACGATTTTAAAGTTAGAGATAGAAGAGAGATAATGGTGGTTTAGAGAGAGATATATATTTGGTGTTAGGGGTTTAGAGAGAAAGAGATTGATTGAGGGTTACGGGCTATAGGTTGAGAGAGAGGGAGAGAGATTGGTGGTCAGGGTTTAGAGAGAACAAAATAAGGAGTTAGGAGTGAGAGAGTTTAGGGGTAAGTGGTTTAGAGACACACAGAGAGAGAGAAAGAGAAAGAAAGAGATTGGGGTTTATGGATTAGGGTTCAGAGAGAGAGAGAGAGATTGGACACCAGGGATTTAGAGAGAAAGAAGGGGTTAGATGTTCAAATAGAGAGAGATATTTGGGCTCATTGGCTTATAGATAGAGAGAGAGAAAAAAGGATATTGGGGGTTAGGGTTTTAGAGAAAGATAGAGTGATTGGGGTTTAGGAGTTTGAAGAGAGAGAGATGGAAATAGGGATATTGGTGGTTAGGGGTTTAGAGTAAGAGAGAGTTTAGGGGTTATAAATTTAGATAGATAGATAATTTTTAGGTAGAGAGAGAGGGGGGGGTTATGCATCTAGATAGAGAGAGAGATTGGACTTTAGGTGTTTATAGAGAGAGAGAGGGAGAGAGATATTGGGGGTTATAGGTTTAGAGAGAGAGTGAGAGAATACGGTTTAGGGGTTTAGAGAGATATATTGGTGTTTAGGAATTTAGAGAGAGAGAGAGAGAGAGAGATTGTGGGTTAGGGGTTTAGAGAGGAGATATTAGATGTTATGGTTTGAGAGAGAAATAGAGTGAGAGATTGGGGGCTAATGGTTTAGAGGGAGAGAGAGAGATATTGGTGTTTAGGGGTTTAGAGAGCAATAGAGAGATCATGATGAGGGGTTTTGAGAGAGAGAGATTGGTGTTTAGGGTTTGAGAGAGAGAGAGAGAGAGATTGGTGTTTAGGGTTTGAGAGAGAGAGAGAGAGAGAGAGAGAGAGATAGATAGAGAGAGATTGGGGGTTAGGGTTTTAGAGAGAGTGAGATTGAGGATTTGAGGTTGAGAGAGAGAGAGAGGTTAGGGGATGATGATTTTGAGAGAGACAAATTTGGAGGTTAAGGGTTTAGAGAGAGAGAGAGAGGTTGAAAGTTAGGGGTTTGGAAAGAGATAGATGTTGGAGATTAGGGGTTCAAAGAGAGAGAGATTGGGGGTTAGTGGTCTAGGGAGAAGGATATTGGGGATTAATGGTTTAAAGAGAGAGAGAGAGAGGTTGGGGGTTAGGAGCTCAGATAGATAGATGGAAAGGGAGGTATTTGGGTTTAGTGGTTTGGAGAGATATAGAGATAGGTGGTTAGGGTTTTTGAGAGACAAGAAGTTAGGTTTTTTGAGAGACAAGAAGTTAGGGGTTTTGAGAGAAAGAGAGGGAGAGAATAGTGGTTAGGAGATTAGAGAGAGAGAGGGATATTGGGGGTTAAAGGTTTAGAGAGGGAGATATAAGAAGAGCCTTATTGGGGTTTAGGGGTTTAGAGACTGAGAGATTGGGGGTTACGGGTTTAGTGGGAGATAAGGTGATTGGGGGTTAGGATTTTAGAGAGAGAGAGAGAGAGAGAGAGAGAGAGAGAGAGAGAGATAGAGAGAGAGAGAATGATTGAGGGTTATTGGTCTAGGGAGAAGGATACTGGGGATTAATGGTTTAAAGAGAGAGAGAGAGGTTGGGGGCTAGGGGCTTAGATAGATAGATGGAGAGGAAGGTATTGGGGGTTAGAGGTTTGGAGAGATGGAGAGATAGGTGGTTAGAGTTTTTGAGAGATAAGAGGTTAGGGGTTTTGAGAGAAAGAGAGGGAGAGAATAATGGTTAGGGGTTTATAGAGAGAGAGGGATATCGGGGGTTAAAGGTTTAGAGAGGGACATATAAGAAGAGCCTTATTGGGGTTTAGGGGTTTAGAGACTAAGAGATTGGGGGTTATGGGTTTAGTGAGAGATAAGGTGATTGGGGGTTAGGATTTTAGAGAGAGAGAGAGAGAGAATGATGGTTAGGTGTTTAGAGAGAGAGTGAGAGAATGATTGGGTGTTAAGGGTTTAGGGAAAGATATATATCAGGGGTTAGTGGTATGTTTAGTTATTTAAAGAGATAGACATATAGAGAGATTGGGGGTTAGGTGTTTATAGAGAGAGGTAGAAAGAGACAAAATGGTGGTTAGGGATTTAGAGAGAAAGGATTGGTGGTTAGGGGTTTAGAGAGAGAGAGAGAAAGACAAAGAGATTTGGGATTAGGGGTTTAGAGAGGGAGTGATATAGGAAGTTAGGTGTTTAGAGAGAGAGAGAGAGAAATATAGTTAGAGAGAGATTGGGGGTTAGGGGCTTAGAGAGAGAGAGAGAGAGAGAGATTGGGAGATAGGGTTTAAGAGAGAGATAATAAGAGAGAGAGAGATTAGGGGTTATGGGTTTTGAGAGAGAGTTATTGGGGGTAGGGGGTTTTCGATAGATAGAGAGAGAGAGAGACTGGGGTTAGTGGTTTAGATTGAGAGAGAGAGAGAGAGAGAGAGAGAGAATAGGGTTTAGGGGCTTAGAGAGAGAGAGAGAGATTGGTGGTTACATGTGGGGTTAGTTTTCTATAGAAATATAGAGAGATTGGGGGTTAGGTGTTTAGAGAGAGAGTGAATGAGAGATAGTGGTGGTTAAGGGTTTATAGAGAGAAAGATAGTGGGTTAGGGGTTTAGAGAGATAGAAAGGGGGAGAGAGAGAGAGAGTGTGGGTCTTAGTGGCTTAGAGAGGCATAGAGAGAGATTGGGGGTTAGGGGCTTAGATAGAGAGAGAGAGAGAGAGAGATTGGGGGTTAGTTGTTGAGATATAAAGAGATTACAGCTTAGGGTTTTAAAGAGAGATATAGAAGAGAGAGAATGTTGGTTAGGGGTTTAGAGAGAGAGAGAAAGAGAGATAATGGTGGTTAAGGGTTTAGAGAGAGAGAGATTGTGTGTTAGGTATTTAGAGAGATAGAAAGAGAGAGAGAGAGAGAGAAAGTTGGTGTTAGTGGTTTAGAGATGCATAGAGAGAGATTGGGGGTTAGGGGCTTATATATATATATATAGAGAGAGAGAGAGAGAAAGAGATTGGGGGTTAGTTGTTTAGAGGGAGATAAAGAGATTACGGATTAGGGTTTTAAATAGAGAGATATAAGAGAGAGAATGGTGTTTAGGGGTTTAGAGAGAGAGAGAGAGAGAAAGATAGATAATGGTGGTTAAGGGTTTAGAGAGAGAGAGAGAGAGAGGGTGTTAGTGGTTTAGAGAGGCATAGAGAGAGATTGGGGGTTAGGGGCTTAGATAGATAGATAGGTAGAGAGAGAGAGAGAGAGATTGGGGGTTAGTTATTTAGAGAGAGATAGAGAGACTACGACTTAGGGTTTTAAAGTTAGAGATAGAAGAGCGAGAATGGTGGTTACAAGCTTAGAGAGAGAGAGAGAGAGAGAGATAATGGTGGTTAAGGGTATAGAGAGAGAGAGATTGTGGGTTAGGGGTTTAGAGATATAGCAAGGGAGAGAGATAGAGAGAGAGACAGAGAGAGAGGGTGTTAATGGTTTAGAGAGGCATATAGAGAGATTGGGGGTTAGTTGTTTAGAGAGAGATAAGGAGATTACGGCTTAGGGTTTTAAAGGGAGAGATAGAAGAGAGAGAATGGTGGTTAGGGGCTTAGAGAGAGAGAAAAGGAAATTGGGGTTTGGTGTTTAGAGAGAAAGTGAAATATATGAGGAGATATATTGGGGGTTAGGGGTTTAAAGAGAGAGAGAGAGAGTGGGGGTTATGGGTTTGGAGAGAGATAGAGAGATTGGTGGTTAGGGTTTTTAAGAGAGAGATATAGAAATACATAGATTCTTGGTTAGAGGTTTAGAGAGAGAAAGACAAAGATTGGGTGTTAGGGTTTTAGAGAGAGACAACGATTGAGGGTTAGGGGTGGGTTAGTTGTTTAGAGAGACATAGAGAGATTGGGAGTTAGAATTTTATAGAGAGATTGAAAGTGAGAGAGGGAAATTCAAGGTTTAGGGTTTAGAGTGAGAGGGAGATAGGAAGAGAGAGATTAGGGGTTAGGGGTTTAGAGAGAGAGAGATATTGGGTGTTAGTAGCTTAGAGAGAGAGAGAGATTGGTGGTTACGGGTTTAGAGAGAGAGAAAAAGAAAAATATTAGGTGTTAGGGTTTTAGTGAGAGAGAGATGGTCGGGGATTAAGGGTTTAGAGGGATAGAGAGTTTGAGCTTTAATTTTTTATAGAGATAAAGACACAGTGAGTGGGTATTAGGATTTTATAGAGAGGGAGATTGGTGGTTAGGGTTTAGAGAGAGAGAGAGAGATTGGGGTTTTAGTGAGAGAGAGACAGTTAGGGATTAAGGGTTTAGAGAGATTGAGAGTTTGAGCTTTAATTTTTTATAGAGATAAAGATAGAGTGATTGGGTATTAGGATTTTAGAGAGAGGGAGATTGGTGGTTAGGGTTTAGAGAGCGGGAGAGAGAGATTGGGGGTTAAGTGTTAAGGGTTTAGATAGATAGATAGATATTTAGAGAGAGAGTTTGTGAGAGAGAGAGAGAGAGAGAGAGAGAGAGAGAGAGAGAGTTTGTGTGTGAGAGAGAGGGAGGGAGATATTTGGGTTAGGGTTTTAGAGAGAGGGAGATTGGGGTTTAGAGGTTTAGAGAGAGAGAGAGATTGGGGGTTAGTGGTGTAGAGAGAGAGAGAGAGAGATATTGGGGGTTAGTGGTTTAGAGAGAGAGAGAGATGTTAGGGGTTAGTTATTTAAAGTGAGATAAAGAGATTGGGGGTTATAGGTTTAGAGAGAGAGATAGATGAGAGAGAATTTTGGTTAGGGGTTTAGAGAGAGAGGGATATTGGGGGTTTGGTGTTTAGAGAGAGAGTGACATGATGAGAGATATTGGGGGTTACAGGTTTTGAGAGAGATAGAAAGAATGCGGGCTAGGAATTTCGACATAAAGAGCGAGAATGGTGGTTCGGGTTTGGTGTGAGAGAGGGAGATTTGGGTTTGGGGTGTAGAGTGAGAGGGATATAGGAAGACAAATATTGGGGATTAGGATTTTAAAGAGAGATATATTGGGGGTTAGTGGTTTAGAGAGATATAGAGAGATTGGTGTTTATGGGTTTAGAGAAAGAGATAGAGAGATAGAAAGAGAGAAATTGGTGGTTAGGGGTTTAGCGAGAAATAGAGAGACAAATATTAGGTATCATGGTTTCTAGAGAGAGAGAGAGACAATTGGGGGTTAGGGTTTAGAGAAAGAGAGATCGGGAGTTAATGCTTTATAGAGAGAAAGACATTGACCTTGGGTGCTATAATTTGAGAGAGAGAGAGATAAAGATAGATTGGGGATTAATGCTTTAAAGAGAGAAAGACAGAGAAATTGGGTGTTAGAATCTTAGAGAGAGAAGCAAATTTGTGGTTAGGGTTTAGAGAGAGATGGTGGGTTAAGGATTTAGAGAGAGAGAGAGAGAGAGAGAGAGAGAGAGATTCGGGGTTATGGGTTTAGATAGAGAGATAGCGATAGAGAGAGAGAGAGAGAGAGAGAGACAGAGAAAGAGAGAGAGAGAGGGATTTGGTTTTAGGGATTGAGAGAGAGAGGGATTTGGTTTTAGGGACTGAGAGAGAAAGAGGATATGGTTTTAGAGGGATAGATTGGGGATTAATGGTTTAGAGAGAGAAAGAGATTGAGGGTTAGGGGCTAGAGTGAGAGATTGGGGGTTCGGGGTTTAGAGAGAGACAAATATATATAGAGAGACAAAGAGTTAAGGGGAGAGAGAGAGAGATCATCGATTAGAGGTTTAGAGAGAGAGAGAGAGATTGGGGGTTAGGGGTTTAGAGAGAGAGATATTTCATGTTAGGGGTTTAGAGAGAGAGATAGGTTGGGGGTTAGGGGATATGGTTTTAGAGAGAGAGAGAGAGATTAGGGGTTAGGGTTTAGAGAGAGAGAGAGAGATTGCTCATCAAGGGTTTAGAGAGAGAGATAAGGGGTTCAGAGTGAGAGAGTTTAGGGGTAAGTGGTTTAGAGAGAGAGAGAGAGAGAGAGAGAAAGAAAGTGATTAGGTTTTATGTGTTAGTGTTCAGAGAGAGAGAGAGATTGGATGCCAGGGGTTTAGAAAGAGAGATAAGGGGTTAGATGTTCAAAAAGAGATAGAGATTGGGGTTCATTGGTTTATGCATAGAGAGATAGAAAAAGAGATATTTGGGGTTAGGGGTTTAGAGAATGAGAGATTTGGGGTTATGGGTTAGAGAGAGATAGATAAATTGGTGTTTAGAGGTTTGAAGAGAGAGAGATGGAAAGAGGGATATTGGTGGTTAGTGGTTTAGAGTGAGAGACAATTTAGGGGTTATACATTTTGATAGATAGATAATTGTTAGGTAGAGAGAGAGAGAGGGGGGGTATGCATCTAGAGAGAGAGATTGGATTTTAGGTGATTATAGAGAGAGAGGAAGAGATATATTGGGGGTTACAGGTTTAGATAGAGAGTGAGAGAATAAGGTTTAGGGGTTTAGAGAGAGATATATAGAGAGAGGGTGTCAGGGGATAAAGAAAGAGAAAGAACGGGGACTATGGTTTAGATACATACATTCAGACAGAGAGAGAGAGAGAGTGATAAAAGGTTAGGGTTTTGGAGGAGAGAGAGAGAGAGGTTACTATTTAGCGGTTGAGAGAGAGAGAGAGAGAGAGAGAGAGAGAGAGAGAGAGAGATTATTGTTTAGGGGTTCGAGAGAGATAGAGAGATTAGTGTTAGGGGTTTAGAGAGAGAGATTGGTGTTTAGGGATTCAGAGAGAGAGAGAGAGAGATAGGAGGTTTGTGGTTTATGGGTAGATAGAGAGAGATTGGGGGTTGGGGGTTTAGAGAGAGGGATATTGGGTGTTATAATTTTAAAGGAAGAGAGAGAGAGTGAGAGAGATATCAGTGGTTAGGGGTTTAGAGAGAGATATATTTAGAGGTTACGGGTTTGGAGAGAGAGATAGTGATTAGAGGTTAGGGGTTTATAGAGAGAGAGATTGGGGGTTAGGGTTTTATGGAGAGAGATATATCAGGGCTTAGGGTTTAGAGAGAGAGAGAGATATTTGTGGTTATGGATTTAGAGAGAGAGATTGAGGGTTAGCCATTTAGAGAGAGATAGAGAGATTGGAGGTTAGCATTTTAGAAAGATACATAGGAATAGAGATATAGGAAGTTAAGGTTTTAGAGAGAGAGAAATTGGGCATTAGGGGTTGACAGAGAGAGCAATATTAGGAGTTAGGTGGTTTTCGAGAGAGATATATTGGGTGTTAGGTGATTAGAGAGAGAGAGAGAGAGAGAGAGAGAGAGAGAGATTGTGGGTTAGGGGTTTAGAGAGAGAGAGATTGGAGGTTAGGGTTTGAGAGAGAAAGAGAGGGAGAGATTGGGGGCTAATGGTTTAGAGGGAGAGAGATAGATATTGGTGTTTAGGGGTTTAGAGAGCGATAAAGAGATTGTGATTAGGGGTTTCAATTAAGAGAAATAGAAAGAGAGAGATTGGTGTTTACGGTTTGAGAGAGAGAGATAGAGAGGTTAGCAGTTTATGGAGAGAGAGAGAGAGAGAGAGAGAGAGAGAGAGAGAGATTAGGGGATGGAGATTTTGAGCGAGACATATTTGGAGGTTAGGGGTTTAGAGAGAGAGAGAGAGAGGTTGAATGTTAGGGGTTTAGAGAGAGATAGAGGTTGGAGAGTAGGGGTTTAAAGAGAGATAGATTAGGGGTTAGGGCTTTATCGAGAAGGATATTGGGTATTAATGGTTTAGAGAGAGAGAGATGTTGGGGGATAGGGGCTCAGATAAATTAATGGAGAGGGAGAGATTTGGGGTTAGTGGTTTGGAGAGATACAGAGATAGGTGGTTAGCATTTTTGAGAGATATGTGGTTAGGGGTTTTGAGAGAGAGAGAGAGAGAGAGAGAGAGATTGGGGGTTAGGGGCTTAGAGAGAGAGAGAGAAAGATTGGGAGATAGGGGTTAAGAGAGAGAGATTGGTGTTTACGGTTTGAGAGAGAGAGATAGAGAGGTTAGCAGTTTATGGAGAGAGAGAGAGAGAGAGAGAGAGAGAGAGAGAGAGAGAGAAAGATTAGGGGATGGAGATTTTGAGCGAGACATATTTGGAGGTTAGGGGTTTAGAGAGAGAGAGAGAGAGGTTGAATGTTAGGGGTTTAGAGAGAGATAGAGGTTGGAGAGTAGGGGTTTAAAGAGAGATAGATTAGGGGTTAGGGCTTTATCGAGAAGGATATTGGGTATTAATGGTTTAGAGAGAGAGAGATGTTGGGGGATAGGGGCTCAGATAAATTAATGGAGAGGGAGAGATTTGGGGTTAGTGTTTGGAGAGATACAGAGATAGGTGGTTAGCATTTTTGAGAGATATGTGGTTAGGGGTTTTGAGAGAGAGAGAGAGAGAGAGAGATTGGGGGTTAGGGGCTTAGAGAGCGATAAAGAGATTGGGATTAGGGGTTTCAATTAAGAGAAATAGAAAGAGAGAGATTGGTGTTTACGGTTTGAGAGAGAGAGATAGAGAGGTTAGCAGTTTATGGAGAGAGAGAGAGAGATTAGGGGATGGAGATTTTGAGCGAGACATATTTGGAGGTTAGGGGTTTAGAGAGAGAGAGAGAGAGGTTGAATGTTAGGGGTTTAGAGAGAGATAGAGGTTGGAGAGTAGGGGTTTAAAGAGAGATAGATTAGGGGTTAGGGCTTTATCGAGAAGGATATTGGGTATTAATGGTTTAGAGAGAGAGAGATGTCTCTCTCTCTCTCTCAAAACCCCTAACCACATATCTCTCAAAAATGCTAACCACCTATCTCTGTCTCTCTCCAAACCACTAACCCCAAATCTCTCCCTCTCCATTAATTTATCTGAGCCCCTATCCCCCAACATCTCTCTATTTTATTGGACTGACTGAAGACTCGGACTGCCGTTTGTTGTTCATAGCTGAATGTTCAAGATGGAGACCAAGAAATTTTTCATCAAGATCCTGGAGTTTGGCTTGGATGGCTGCAAGGGCTTCCTCCATGGTTTTTGCTCCTGCACGGGTGACAACCATAACCAGGGATTTTTTTTTTTTTTTTTTTTTTTTTTTTTGGACTGGGTAGGAAAACAAAAACAGGAACTACTTCAGTAAAGGAAAATTTGGATTTGGGAAAAAATCAGAAGGGTAATTGGGGTTTGACTCGTTTTTTGGACACTGTTGGATAGACAGGGAAGCAAAAATGAGGATTTCAGAAGCGGGGTGAAAGGATGGGAAAATTTGGCAGAAGGGAACAAAGAAGCAGAATTCAAAAAGGAACTCTGTGGTAAAAATTGAAGGTGATTGGGTGAAATCTGAGGAAGTTATAGCAAACCCTAAAAATAGACAAATGTGGGATTTCCGGCTGTAGGAAGAGGAACTGAGGATAGGGTCCTCAGGGATGAATTATGCAGAATGGAATGACAGGGGTTCCCTGAAAATTTCAAGGGAAACAGAGGTAAAACAAGGGAGATATGGAGAAAAAACTGAATTTTATACTCTTTTTTTTCTTTTCTTTTCTTTTCTTTTTTTCTTCTTTTTTTTCTTTTTTTTTTTTTTTTTTTTTTTCTTTTTTCTCTTTTTTTTTTTTTTTTTTTTTTTTTTTTTTTTTTTTACAGACTGGAGCGGCTACGGCTCAGAAGGAATCTGGAACAACGCCGACCTGCTGGATCTGGAACGGCTTGCAAAATGAGTCTGAAACGGCGCAGCAGTGATTGACAATAGTTCAACTGAAAGTAGATATGGATCCCAGGTATGTGCGGCTTCCTAACAGTTCAGGGTTTTCACTCGGCCACCAATGCTGTCTGACGGCTTGCGTATTGGGGCAGTACCCCTCACTCCACGGCTCAGGTAAAACTGATAACCGCTTTGCCACAAACGACAGCTCTTGGTTTACCTCACGGGTGGGAACTAGTCAATCAGGTAGGGGTCGTTGCCCTTTTCGCCGGCAGGTCCTCTCAATGGGCCAGCTACTTCGGGGTTCCTGTGGTACTCCTCACAATGAGTTTTAGGGCTTATGCCCAAGTACTTCCCACAGTTAAGCGGATAGGGATTATTCCCAAATCCGAACCTGCAACAGATGCGAAAAAAAATTTTGGCAGAAATTTCACCCAGCGAGCCCAAGAAAGTGCTCTGATACCAGATGTGAGGCACCTGCAACAATTAATTAACAAGAACGCGCGAAATAGCAGAAATGACAGAACTCAGAATCACTTTTGTATTGATCACGGGCCACTTCGAGGGGGCAACCTCCTTTGAGCAAGCTCAATACAAATAACTTCACGGTGTCTTCATAGGTCTCAACACACACTTATATACTAATTCGAGGCGCCAATACTATGGGTCGAAACCATGGGCCGTTACAAACTATGGATTAACAATACTACGGGCGACTTACAAAGCATATGCGCCAATAACAATAACACAACTATTGATCAACAAATACTACGGGACGACTTACAAAGCATATGCGTCCAATAACAACATACTAACAAAGTAAAGACATGGGTTCCTAACAGAGAGAGAGAGAGAGAGAGAGAGAGATTAGGGGATGGAGATTTTGAGCGAGACATATTTGGAGGTTAGGGGTTTAGAGAGAGAGAGAGAGAGGTTGAATGTT
Organism: Larix kaempferi; assembly: GCA_027924585.1. NCBI lineage: Eukaryota > Viridiplantae > Streptophyta > Pinopsida > Pinales > Pinaceae > Larix > Larix kaempferi. Next base: position 5,516,993 of record BSBM01000109.1, on the reverse strand, counting down.
AGGGGTTTAGAGAGAGATAGAGGTTGGAGAGTAGGGGTTTAAAGAGAGATAGATTAGGGGTTAGGGCTTTATCGAGAAGGATATTGGGTATTAATGGTTTAGAGAGAGAGAGATGTTGGGGGATAGGGGCTCAGATAAATTAATGGAGAGGGAGAGATTTGGGGTTAGTGGTTTGGAGAGATACAGAGATAGGTGGTTAGCATTTTTGAGAGATATGTGGTTAGGGGTTTTAGAGAGAGAGAGAGAGAGAGAGAGATTGGGGGTTAGGGGCTTAGAGAGAGAGAGAAAGATTGGGAGATAGGGGTTAAGAGAGAGATAGAGAGATGATGTATGGGGGTTTAAAGAGAGAGACAATAAGAGAGAGAGAGAGAGATTAGGGGTTAAGGGTTTTGAGAGAGTGTTATTGTGGGTGGGGGATTTAGATAGATATATAGAGAGAGAGATTAGGGGTTAGAGGTTTAGATTGAGACAGAGTTAGAGAGAATGGGGTTTAGGGGTTTAGAAAGAGAGAGAGAGAGATTGGTTGTTACAGATGGGGTTAGTTTTCTAGAGAAATATGGAGAGATTGGGGTTAGGTGTTTAAAGAGAGAGAGAGAAAGAGAGATAATGGTGGTTAAGGGTTTAGAGAGAGAGAGACTGTGGGTTAGGGGTTTAGAGAGATAGCAAGAGAGAGAGAGAGAGAGAGAGAGAGGGTGTTAGTGGTTTAGAGAGGCATAGAGAGCGATTGGAGGTTAGGGGCTTAGATAGATAGATAGGTAGAGAGAGAGAGAGATTGGGGGTTGGTTGTTTAGAGAGAGATAAAGAGATTACAACTTAACATTTTAAACAAAGAGATAAAACAGAGAGAATGGTGGTTAGGGGCTTAGAGAGAGAGAGAGAAAGAGAGATAATGCTAGTTAAGGGTTTGGAGAGAGAAATATTATGGGTTAGGGGTTTAGAGAGATAGCAAGAGAGAGAGAGAGAGAGTGGGTGTTAGTGGTTTATAGAGGCATAGAGAGAGATTGGGGGTTAGGGGATTAGATAGATAGATAAGTAGAGAGAGAGATAAAGAGGTTATGCCTTACGGTTTTAAAGAGAGAGATATAATAGATAGAATGGTGGTTTGGGGTTTAGAGAGAAAGTGAAAGATATGAAGAAATGTATTGGGGGTTAGGGGTTTAGAGAGAGAGAGAGAGAGAGAGAGAGAGAGAGAGAGAGAGTGGGGGTTAGGTGTTTGAAGAGAGATAGAGAGATTGGGGGTTACAGGTTTGAAGATAGAGAGATATATAGAAATACATATATTGTTGGTTAGAGGTTTACAGTGAGAAAGGGAAAGATTGGGTGTTAGGGTTTTTAGAGAGAGAGAGAGATTGGGGGTTAGAGGTGGGGTTAGTTGTTTAGAGAGGGATAGAGAGATTGGGAGTTAGAATTTTAGAGAGATATTGAAAGTGAGCGAATGGTGGTTAGGGTTCAGTGAGAGAGGGAAATTGGGGGTTCAGGGTTTAGAGTGAGAGGGAGATAGGAAGAGAGAGATTAGGGGTTAGGGGTTTAGAGAGAGAGAGAGATTGGTGGTTAGGGGTTTAGAGATAGATAGATAGATAGATAGAGAGAGAGAGAGAGAGAGAGAGAGAGAGAAATATTAGGTGTTAGGGTTTTAGTGAGAGAGAGATAGGTTGGGATTAAGGGTTTATAGAGATGGAGAGTTTGAGCATTAATGCTTTATAGAGATAAAGATAGAGCGATTAGGTATTAGGAGTTTAAAGAGAGGGAGATTGGTGGTTAGGGTTTAGAGAGAGAGAGAGAGAGAGAGAGAGAGAGAGATTGGGGGTTAGTCGTTTAGAGAGAGAGAGAGATATTGGGGGTTAGTGGTTTAGAGAGAGAGAGAGAGATGTTGGGGGTTAGTTATTTAGAGAGAGATAAAGAGATTGGGGGTTATGGGTTTAGAAAGAGATAGAGAGATAGAAAGAGAGAAATTGGTGGCTAGGGGTTTAGAGGGAAATAAGGAGAGAAAGATTAGGTATCATGGTTTCCAGAGAGAGAGAGAATTGGGGGTTAGGGGTTTAGAGAAAGAGAGATAGGGGGTTACATATTTATAGAGGGAAAGATAGAGGCCTTGGCTGTTAGAATTTTAGAGAGAGGGAGATAAAGATAGATTGGGGATTAATGCTTTAGAGAGAGAAAGACAGACAAATTGGGTGTTAGCATTTTAGAGAGAGGGACAAATTTGTGGTTAGGGTTTAGAGAGAGAGGGAGAGAGAGAGAGAGAGCTAGTGGGTTAAGGTTTGAGAGAGAGAGAGAGAGAGATTGGGGGTTAGGGGTTTAGATAGAGCTATATATAGAGAGAGAGAGAGAGAGAGATTAGGGGTTTAGGGAGAGAGAGAGAGGGATTTGGGTTTAGGGATTTAGAGAGAGAGAGATTGGAGGTTAGGGTTTTAAAGAGATAGATTGGGGATTAGTGGTTTAGAGAGAGAGAAAGAGATTGGGGGTTCAGGTTGTATAGAGAGATAGAGAGATTGGAGGTTAGCGGTTTAGAAAGAGAGAGAGAGAGAGAGAGATTGGGGGTTTAGGGTTTAGAGAGAGACAAATATATATATAGAGGCAAAGAGTTAGAGAGAGAGAGAGAGAGATGATCGGTTTGAGGGTAGAGAGAGAGAGAGAGATCATCGGTTAGAGGTTTAGAGAGAGAGAGAGAGATTGGGGGTTAGGGGTTTAGAGAGAGAGAGATATTTGGTGTTAGGAGTTGAGAGAGAGAGAGATAGATTGGGGGTTAGGGGCTATGGGTTTAGAGAGAGAGAGAGAGAGAGAGACAGAGAGAGATTGGAAGTTAGGGTTTAGAGAGAGATATATTTTGGTCATGCGGGGTTTAGAGAGAGAGAGATAAGGGATTCAGAGTGAGAGAGTTTAGGGGTAAGTGGTTTGGAGAGAGAGAGAGAGAGAGATTGGAGTTTAGGGGTTAGGTTTCAGAGAGAGAGAGATTGGGGTTCATTGGTTTACAGATAGAGAGATGGAAAAAGGGATATTGGGGGTTAAGGGTTTCGAGAATGAGAGATTGGGGGTTATAGGTTTAGAGAGAGATAAAAAGATTGGGGTTTAGGGGTTTGAAGAGAGAGAGATGGATATAGGGATATTGGTGGCTAGGGGTATACATTTAGATGGATATATAATTGTTAGGTAGAGAGAGAGGGGGGGTATGCATCTAGAGAGAGAGAGTGATTGGAGTTTAGGTGTTTATAAAGAGAGAGGGAGAGAGATATTGAGGGTTACAGGATTAGAGAGAGAGTGAGAGAATAAGGTTTAGGCATTTAGAGAGAGATATATAGAGAGAGAGGGTGTTAGGGGATAAAGAAAGAGAATGAATGTGAATGGGGGCTATGGGTTTAGATACATACATTCAAAGAGAGAGAGAGAGAGAGAGAGATTGGGGGTTATGGGGCCAGAGAGAGAGAGAGTGATAAGAGGTTAGGGTTTTGGGGGGAGAGAGAGAGAGAGAGATATTAGTGTTAGGGGTTTAGAGAGAAATATTGGTGTTTAGGGATTTAGAGAGAGAGAGAGAGAGAGAGATTGGAGGTTAGAGGTTTATGGGTAGATAGAGAGAGATTAGGGGTTAGGGGTTTAGAGAGAGAGATATTGGGGGTTATAATTTCAATGGCAAAGAGTGAGAGTGAGAGAGATATCATGGGTTAGGGGTTTAGAGAGACAAAGATATTTGGAGGTTACATATTTAGAGAGAGAGACAAAGTGATTAGAGGTTAGGGGTCTATATAGAGAGATATTGGGGCTTAGGGTTTTATAGAGAGAGATATTGGGGCTTGGGGTTTAGAGAGAGAGAGAGAGAGGTTGTGGGTTAGGGGCTCAAATAGATATATGGAGAGAGAGAGAGAGAGAGAGAGAGAGAGAGAGATTCTGGGTTGGTTGTTTAGAGAGATTGGTGGTTTAAAGGGGTTTAGAGAGAGAGAGGAATGGTGGTTAGGGTCTTAGAGAGAGAGAGGGATATTGAGGGTTTTGAGTTTAGAGAGAGAGAGATAGGAATAGAGAGATTGGCGGTTAGGGGTTTAGAGATAGAGAGATAGGGGTTTAACAAGACATAGAGAGGTTTGGGGATAAGATTTTAGAGAGAGAGAGAGAAAGAGAGAGAGAGGTAAAAAGAGAGAGTTTGTTGGTTAGGGGTTTAGAAAAAGAGAGAGGAAAATATTGGGCATCAAGGTTTTAGAGAGAGAGAGATTGGGAGTTAGGGGTGGGGTTAGTTGTTTAGAGAGAGATAGATGTATTGGGAGTTACTGGTTGAGAGAGAGAGAGAGAGGCTAATGTAAGTATGGTTTAGAGGAGGTTAAAGTTATAATTACGAAGGCAAGAAATCCTAACTCCTAGGTATATTTGGCAATAAACCAAAATAATTAATCATTTCTTTTTAGGAAAATAAATGGTTACTTTACTAAAATAAGTAAAAACGGAGAAGAAAGATCTCTTTAAAACTTTAGTTATTTAATTAAAAAGCATAAAACACATGATTTGTCGGGCTTGCAAGATAAGCAAAACAAAGAAAGATTTTCTTAAACCTTCGTTATTTAATTTACAACTAAAATACAAAATGAGAAGATTTTACCTCAGAATACATTAGAGGGAAGAGTGTCGATTTTTCGTCAAATTCTGAATATCCATATAGAAGAACAAAACAATGCACCTGCCTCATAAGATTCAAAAGGATTGCTTTACAAATGATAATAAATGTTTCTTTAAATTTTCATTATGCAATTTATCCATATGGTTATTTAATTTACTGTTAGACCACAGAACCCAAATTAGATTGGTAAGATTTATTTATTTGTTTTACTAATAAATCAGAAGAAAGTCAGAAGTTTGCACTAAAAGCTTTGAAACAAAATCCTGACGGTTAGATTTATCTAAGGGTCCGAATTCTATAGATTTAATCCCCCATTATATTGATTTTGCATTTTTAATTGGATATGATTTAATTTTGTATTTGGGTATGATTTAAGGTTCTGAATTGGATATTATTTGATTGTTGATTGAGACTAGATTAAATCCAATAATTGTATAAATTAAAAAAAATTGTATGTTTTAACCAAACCAAGGATTTAAACCATTCAACTCATTGAAAATTGCAACAACCATTTCTAATCGCGATTCATCAACACCCAATTCTCCACCGATATACAACTTGAGATCCTATATCTAATCGCGATGATTTAGGGATCTGAATTGGATAATTGATTGATCCTATAATACAACTTCGGATCCTATATCCACTGTCCCCAAGGGAAAGAAGCCCTAATAAAGGGGAAGATCCTTGCCATGAACTATGAACATATCAGAAGATCCTTGCCATGCATAGGAAATTGGTAAGGAAGGGAAATTGCCAAGAATACGAAACATGATTTTTCTTACTTATATCTTCGCCAGTTGATTCATTGATTGATGGATTTCCGTCATTTGATCTCCTTCGCTAAGTGGGCATGGGACACAAAGTTTTGAGTTCGAAACGATCTATTTCTGATGAATGGGGCTGCAAATGCATCTATGAACCATGTTGATCACGTTATGCATCTAAATGTGTTATCATCATGAAACGTTTATAATCGGGATGCCTACCAAACACCACGGTGAGGGGCTCGCTTTTCCCTGTATGAAAAAGTGGTGACGAGATGTATTGAACTACTGCCGATACGATTCAAATATAAAAAGTTTAAGGTGGGTAACTGAGATTGGAATCATCAACCAGACTTCAATCTTCTGGGTAGGTAAGGATTCGACTGACCCGTATGACTAAAGCGATTACTAAGAAATGGTAAGCGAGGTTATTCTACAAAAAGGAAAACTGAAAATGAATGTGACCGCATAAAAATATGGTGTTATTTGGACATATTTTTCTGCAGTCGCTACCAACAAAAGCAGACTTCAACTCCCAAGTTTAGAAAAAAAATATGATGAAATATTGAAAATAAATCAAATCCTAAAGCATATTAACATAAACAAATATGAGATACAAGAATCCTCCAAAGCAAGATAAGAAAATTTACAACAACAACTAATTATTATAATAAAAAGGAATTATAGAGGAGGTACTTACCTAATATATATAAATTCTTCATTTCCTGTTTGCATTTTTCTTGTATAGTTCATATTGTTAGTTTTCATTCTTCATATATCATCCATGATTGCCCTGAAAAATAACAAATAATAGATTTACAATCTAAATTTAATATAGAGAAAAAAATTTAATAAATACAAAATATACAACCCTTCCTTATATTAAAATAGAAAATCGAATTGAATATTCTATGTGGTTGAATTACTTATACATTATTAATAATTATGTTATGAGAGAAGGCAATCAACATGAATACATCATCGCATCTTACGCCGAAAAGAAGGAAAAGCAAGTAATGTTATAGGGACTTTTTTACACATTATTTTTTTCTTTGGATATCTCTTATTTGGATCAATTGTTTTAGAGCAGGTTTTTGAACATGACAAAAATTTATTCAATTTATTAAATATAATTTAATTAATTAGAAAACTCAAAATGAATTAAATTCTCAACAAAACTAAGGTAGAAAAATTACAAAATATTTGGAATAAATAAAACACTAAAACAAATAAAACACTAAAATACTACACCAATAATTTTTTTCCATTCTCGTAAGAATTTATAAAATTTTACTACATAAAGAGAGCATATAAAATTTTAACTAAAATAAAGGGAAACCAAGAAGTACCTAATCAATAGATACACTAGGTTGAAGAACAAATTCCTTTTATGTTCTTTATGAATCACCTGCCATGAAAAATATAGAAAATCTATTAAATCCTTATACAATTGAATCTTAATATTCACAACTACAAAATAACATAATTAAAAAAATGGAAACTTTATTTAGGTTAGAAACTTAATTCAATATAAATTAATTAAATATCAGGAAACATAAATGACTTCCACTCACAACAAAAACATAAAAACAATATGATGGAATATTAAGATCAAATCAAACTTTAAGAATAAAATTAACAATAACTAATTATGATAAAAAGGAAGAATGACGATTGAAGAATAAATAGAGAGTTGATTGAAAAATGAATTTCTCATTTAAAGTTTGCAATCTTCCTATATCATCTATTATTGAACTGGAAAATAATAAAAAAAACAATTAAACTAGTTTACAATTTAAATTTAATATTCAAAAAAACAAAATTAAATAAATAAAAAATATACAGCCTTTCCTTTAAATCAAGATTAAATATATTAATTACTTACCCAATAATATATGATTCAGAATCGAGATCTGAGATCTCAATCTCACACCCACTATCAAGCAAAAGGCAATGAATACAAACTCCACTGTTAAGTCTCAGGCTTCCCAAGAGCCTCTAAACCAGCCTACACACAACCTGAGACAAAGAGCAATCACATTAATTAATTTAATTGAAACAAATAACAATGATAAAGAATCCACGGCTTTCATCTTACCATCCACCCGTTTTAAACGAAATGTATAGAAATTTAAAATCCTTTCTCACAAGAGAAACCAAAATCCTCCAGCATTTAATTACGAGAGCCGCTGCAAATCAGGACGGTAAATAAAAGAAACTGTGCAGAAATATAAAATCGTAATTTTACCACGGTAAATAAAACAAACTGAACAGAAATATAATATCTTAATTAAATAGTAAAAGTAAAATCCAAGGGCATTACTTCGAGATTACAATGGTAATTTTAATTTTAAAATTGCATTTTTTTTAGTCAATTAAAATTGAAATTTACATTCATGTTGAACAATTAAAATTTACAAAAATTAACTCCCACTTATTCCATTTTTAAATAAAAAAACCCTGGCAACCTGTTATTCCATTTTTAAGATGTATATTTGCTGCTCAAGCAACTACCCACCACATACCTTGAATTCATTGTAACGAACGGGGCAATGTGAAAATCATTGACTTGAGGAGTTTGAGGTTCCTAGAGAGCTTTTGGACATGAGCTTCTAATAGGGAATAACAGCGAATAACCGCCTCCATAAACATTAAAGTTGGAGCCAACAACCTAACAATTTGCTGATACCTATTGTCTAGTAATCATAAAGTTGTTGAGTTGTAGCCTGCTGTCATCCTACGTAATGGCAAGCCCCTATGAAAAAGCCCCTTGAGCTGATTCCAACAAATTTTTATATTCTGTTAATTTTTATATATATTGCTTGCTTGCTTCTCCAACAAATTGATGCCTATAAAGCTTTCATTTTAATTTTTGTTGAATGATAGAAGAACATCTACTGTGAATCAACTGAATGCAAGAGATGTCATTTTTTTTATCTTTGTTTTTCTCGTTACCCATTTTTTCTACTCTATTTTATCTTTGTTTTTCTATTCCATATGAAAAATGTTATTGGACTGACTTCGAATCAATAGAGGTTTAGATTATATATTTTATCTTTCTTTCTAAGATATAGAAATAAAGCTCGATGTCCGTCTTAAGATATATAATCTAAAGAAGAAATAGTTGGCAATATATTTAGAAAACCAAGATATATTATCTACAGAAGAAATAACTGGCAATATATTAAGAGAACAGATATATATTAAAATTTCATCTACTTAATTTCTTTTCCCGAAAATGAAATTAGGAATGTTTACGAGTGCCATTACGTCGAAAGTTTGACACAAATATGTTCAGCGTCCCCTCACATCTCAGAAATCACAAACAAACAAACAAACAAATCACAGAATATGTTTGTTTAAATATCTAAGGATTAAGGATTAAATATGTTCAGCGTCCACTCGTATCTCAGAAATCACAAACGAATGAAATTAGGAATGTTTATGGGTGCCATTGTTAATATATACTGGAATCTTCTGATTAAAACAATGAGTAGAAAATTAATAGCGGAAGCATACCTGAATCCATTGAAGGAGAAACCTTACAGGAAGAGAACCCTTTGAGATGATCTTCCAATTCTAGCCACTAGATTCTGCGTCAACTTCTCTTGAGAGGATTTTCAGAAATTGGAATGCGTCGTGGTAGAATGGGGACCATAACCTTATTTATAAACCGCTAGGGCAGTTCACAATAACCGCTAGGGCAGTTTTAACTTCATCATAATTATATTTCCGCCTCTCATAGAAATAATAATTATCTGGTATCTACACAATAATCTCATGACAATTATACCCTTAAGCCAATTAATCAGTTATTAATTAGATCACTATATTTAGGCTTAATTAAATGATAGCACACACATTTTAATTATTTACATGTATGGCCCAAATTATAGATTAATTACGAAAATTATTCTAACAATCTCCCACTGGGCCACATGCATATGTAATCAAATAAATGTGCTTAACCTTATGAGCTCAAAATTTGCTATCATGTCCTTAGGGTATATCCGAACAATCTGGTCCATTAACTATACTGATATAGGATCAAGGTGGCCTTTGTTACATCAATCGTTACTAGACCAATCAATGGTCACATATATCTGCATAGCTAAATGACATAGATCAATCATGAGTGCATAGCATGGAAATTACATGCAATGTGATCTATTCATGCCTATTTCCAACTGGTCCTACTTAACTTTATTAAGATCAAATTTTTATCATAATTTAACAGAGTGTAATAAAATGAATACTTTATTTCTGCAGAACACAATCCAAATGTATAGATAAAGTCTAAACATAACATAGAGCAATATACAATGAATAATATAAACTCCCACTAAATCTGAATATCCTCAAATGAGACAACACCCATATGAGCAGTGTGCTCATGAAAGACCTTGGGTGGTAATCCCTTTGTAAGCGGATCCGCTATCATGGAGTTTGTTCCAATATGCTCTATGGATATCTGTCCACTCTCTACTTTTTCTTTTACAACTAGGAACTTGATATCAATGTATTTTGATTTTGTAGAACTCCTGTTGTTATTGGAATATAAAACTGCTGATTTATTGTCACAAAATATCTTCAGTGGTCTTTCAATACCATCCAGAACACGTAGCCCAGTGACAAAATTTCGTAGCCATATTCCTTGATTGGATGCCCCATAACATGCTACAAACTCTGCTTCCATGGTGGATGAAGTTATGAGTGTCTGTTTGGCAGACCTCCATGAAATTGCTCCACCAGCCAACAGATAAATATAGCCTGATGTGGATCTTCTGCTGTCTTGGCATCCAGCAAAGTCGGAGTCGGAATACCCAATGATCTCTAACTGATCCGATCTCCTATATGTAAGCATGTACTCTTTTGTTCTCTATAAATATCTCATAACCCTCTTGGCTGCTCTCCAATGATCCATTCTAGGGTTACTTAGATATCTGCCTAACATACCAACAATGTACGCAATATCCGGACGTGTACATACCTGAGCATACATTAGACTCGCCACAGCCGAAGCGTAAGGAATCTTCTGCATTTCTTGACTTTCTAAACTATTTTTAGGGCATTGATTAAGACTGAATTTGTCTCCTTTAGCGACAGGGGTATCACCTAGTTTGCAATTTTGCATGCCATACCTTTTGAGAACTTTATCAATATAGGTCCTTTGTGACAATCCTAAAATACCCCTAGAACGATCTCGGAGTATCTGGATTCCTAAGACAAAGGAGGCATCACCAAGATCTTTCATCTCAAAATGTTTTGATAAAAATCTCTTGGTGTCGTGTAATATGTTACTATCATTTGTGGCTAGCAATATGTCATCGACATATAAAACCAGGAAAATATACTTACTCCCACTGAATTTGTGATACACACATTCATCCATAAGATTTGCCTCAAAACCACATGAGACAATAATTTGATGAAACTTGAAGTACCACTGACGAGAAGCTTGCTTGAGCCCATAAATGGATTTAGTTAATTTACAAACCATATTCTTTGAGTCTTCGGACACAAAATTTTCTGGTTGTACCATATAAATTGTTTCATCAATGTCACCATTGAGAAACGCTGTTTTAACATCCATTTGATGTAACTCAAGATCATACTGTGCAACTAGTGCCATGATTATCCTGAAAGAGTCCTTCGTAGAAACTGGAGAGAAGGTCTCTTTGAAGTCAATTCCTTCTTTTTGAGTAAAGCCTTTAGCTACAAGACGTGCTTTATATCTTTCTACATTACCATTTGAATCCCGCTTGGTTTTAAATATCCATTTACAACCAATGGGCTTCGTACCAACTGGTAATGGGACAAGTTCCCAAACTTTATTGTCTTGCATAGATTTGTACTCTTCATTCATGGCTTCAATCCATTTCTGAGAGTTGGAACTTTTCATGGCTTGCTGGAAGTTGATTGGATCATCTTCCATCATTCCACTTTCTACCTCATGTTCCTGGAGATATACGATATAATCGTCCGAAATTGCACTTCTCCTCTCTCTAGTGGATCTCCTTAATGGCATATTTTCTTGAGGTTGTTGAGTTTGTTCTTCAGGAGCAATGTCCTCATTTGCAATGGGTTGAACAATATTGTCTGTTGGTTGAGGATCCAAGTTTACTTCTTGTCCAAAGCTCATAAGGCGTTTTAGCAGCCGCTTTAGTTGGCACCCGATTTAGGATATAAGCTGCCGTTTTGAGTGCTTCACCCCAGAGTTTTTCGGGTAAAGTAGAATGACTAATCATACTCCTTACCATGTCCTTAAGAGTTCGGTTTCGTCTTTCTGCTACACCATTCATGCTAGGTGATCCTGGCATGGTGTATTGAGGGACGATCCCACATTCCTCTAGGTATTTAGCAAATGGTCCTGGACATTGTTCACCTGATCCGTCATATCTACCATAGTATTCACCACCACGGTCAGATCTGACGATCTTTATTCTTTTGTTGAGTTGTAACTCAACTTCTGCTTTAAATGTTTTGAACACGTCCAATGATTGTGATTTCTCATGTATAAGAAATAGGTAGCCATATCTTGAATAGTCATCTATGAATGTTATAAAGTACTGCTGACCATTCCAAGATGCCGTAGGGTATGGTCCACAGATATCTGTATGAATTAATTCTAAGACGTCTGTAGCTCTATTGGCACCTAATTTCTTTGTTTTGGTCTGTTTTCCTTTAATACACTCAACACAAATATCAAAATCTGAAAAGTCAAGTGATTCCAAAATCCCATCGGACACAAGTCGCTCAACTCTAGATTTAGAGATATGACCTAGGCGTTTGTGCCACAATGAGGCCGAATTATCTTTATTCAATTTACGCTTTGTACCTCGTGATTCCACATGCAAGGTTTCATTATAGGACGGAACAGTTTCCAACAAATATAGATTATCATAAACATTAAGTAAACCGGTTCCAACAACATTTGAATTAATAGATAATGTAAATTTATTATTTCCAAATGAACAACAATAACCTGATTTGTCCAAAACAGAAACTGAAATTAAATTCCGTCTGAAAGACGGTACAACAAAAGTATCTATTAAGTCCAAAAAATAACCGGATTTCAATAATAATCTAAAGTGCCCTATTGCCTCTACTTCTACCGACTGACCATCTCCGACATAGATGCATCTTTCAGCATCACTTGGTTTTCGGTAACTCAGGCAACCCTGCATAGAAACACAAATGTGAGTAGTAGCACCAGAGTCTAACCACCATGTATTTCTAGATACTGAAGCTAAATTAACTTCAGAACAGACCAAAATAAGAAATATACCTTTCTTAACACGCCAAGCAGCATACTTGGTACATTCCTTCTTAGTATGTCCAGGCTTATTACAGAAGAAACATGTTATCTCAACTTTCTGTTTCTTTTGTTCTGGACCCTTATAAGCAGCAACCTTATTATCCTTATTCTTTCGTTTGCCCTTATCCCTGGAAGTGCTAGCCAGATGAGCACTTTCGGTCTTGTCTTGCTTCAATCTCTCTTCCTCTTGCACACAAAATGAAATGAGCTCATTAAGAGTCCATTTATCCTTTTGACAGTTATAACTGACCTTGAATTGATTAAATTGTGAAGGAAGAGAGATGAGAACCAAATGCACGAGGAAATCATCAGATAACTCGAGTTTCAAAGCCTTAAGTTTTGAAGCAAGATGAGACATCTCCATGATGTACTCCCGAACATTACCCTTGCTTTTGTACTTCATTGAAATCAAGCTTGCTAAAAGCGTGCTTGTTTCAGCCTTATCGTTTTTGGCAAAACGTTTCTGAATTTCTGCAAGGAAGTCACTGGCATTAGTAACCTCATTGGTTACCGCACCTCTGAAAGCTTCTGGAATGCCGCGCTTCATGATCATAAGACTTAGCCTATTTGAACGTTCCCACTTATCCCAATAAACCTCATCCTCTTGAGTACTATCCTCATTGAGTACATCGGGTTTGGGCATTCTCAAGGCTAAATCTATATCCATGCAGCCTAAGAGAATCATCATATTCTCTTTCCAGTCCTTAAAATTAGTCCCATTTAACATAGGGACATTATTGATGTTGGCAGATATAGAAGTAGTAGACATAAAAGCTGAAAATAGAGAACAAAATAAAATGAATTAAATAAACCATCATGTTCACATAAAATAAGCAATTAAACGCATAATCTTTAAATTTAAAAAACAAATTATGACATTTCAAGATACCTGGCACAACATTAATATCAAGTCTTTGGACAGTAATATTAACTGTAAGTGGTACTCTTGTTGTAGTGATCAAACATTGATGATAAGTTATGTCAAATAATAAGTCTATCTTTGGATTGAGTTATTATTCACATTAAGTTACCTTTATAACCGTCACATATTTATCACCACAGGTATGTATGCAATTTGACCAAATATTAACTTTCCTTTGGGCCAGTCAATACCCGCATGAATCACATACACACAAAAATCTAACATCTTGAACAGACTAATCTACACGAAAGATGTCACTTTGGTGATTTTCCGCTTTAATTAGCTTATTTAAAATGCGAGATCAATAACTTAAATATCATAAAATGCTATTAAAATTCAAATTCACAGGTTTGGAAAAAATTCTAAAAGTATTTACTTGCTTCATTATTTGATGATATAAAATAAATACGCATGGTTAAATAGTAAACTTTAAATGAAATAAAATAGAAATGACAGGAAATATATTTTCATTGCTTCAGAAAAAATGACTTCATACAAAACATGCTCAGGATAGTTAAATGAATGATACATATGACAAAATCTTTCACTAAAGTAAATATATTCTTTTGATAATGTATCCGGCTGAAAGATAAATTTTAATTTTCAAAACCAAAATAAAAATAAAACCCTATGACAGAGGAATCACGTAATAACTGTATAGAAACTGTTTGATAGATCAATCGGTTTGGGGGTATTAACATCTTATTCTGCATATCGATTGAGTTATAAACAGCAATAAGTATTGAATTTTATTAGAAGAAAATGCATTTGATATACTTATATCCATTAAGCATAAAAAAATTATATTTCTGAGTACAAAACAAACGGATATCTTCCCGCTGGAATGACTATACATCATCAAACGAGGATTCCTATAGTAAAATTTGAATATTCACGGTAAATAACTCTACATTCCTGCTAAAAAACTCACAATGAGCAGGCATAACTGCCAAAAAAAAAAACTGTGCAACTCATATAACATATTTAATTCTTTTGCACCTGAATATTAACGTTACACATTTAATTCTAATATATACATTCATTAAATCACATGATATAAATAGTTCTGTTGCGAATGTTCACTAACATGATATCCTATACAATTAACATCATATATTTATTCCTACCCGCACTGATTCACTACGAACTCATTCCTTTACGATGCCAACTCTTTTCGTATCATACATTATTCAATATTTTATTAAATAACGCAACAAAACCATATATAATGTCTATTCTATAAATGCACGAAGATAGCTAAAAGAATTTGCTCAACTGGCATCGAGTAGTTGGTATAGTCAAGGCAGATTGTTCGACTACAGGTCTTACTCGAAGATGGCAGGTATTTTATAATTCTGATATTTAGCTTGAAAGGGTTGAACTGTAGAATAGTTGACCATAAATTGAGAGAGACTACTTGTACCGAGAAGGGTGAATACAAATGCAAGGTGGTTGGGATTCGTACATTCTGGTGGCTAGTTTGCACAGAGAAGGATCGCCAGGAATGCATAGTGGTCAAGAAAAGATTCATATATCCTGTAGATATAAAGTTCTACAAAGAGAAGAGATTAGAGGAGCCCGATCTCAGAAATCCTCAGCGGCCGTAATAAGTATACTGGACAGTTATAGAGTTCGTACAGCACTCAACAGGTTTTTTTTTTTTAGAATGAATTGGGCCCAGATTATTCTATAAAATGGATTCAGATGTCTCAGATTTGGTCTTGCAGGAGATGCAAATACAGTTGCTGTGCAGATATATTTAATAAAAACGGATCGCTATTCAAAACACTAATAATATTTTACTTTCTCTGAGACTCTAAAAAAAAAATATTTCTGAAGAGAATCCATTGACAAATATATATATATATTAAATTAATAACTCAAAGAATTAATCAAGAAGTAAGCTCTGATACCACTTGTTAATATATACTGGAATCTTCTGATTAAAACAATGAGTAGAAAATTAATAGCGGAAGCATACCTGAATCCATTGAAGGAGAAACCTTACAGGAAGAGAACCCTTTGAGATGATCTTCCAATTCTAGCCACTAGATTCTGCGTCAACTTCTCTTGAGAGGATTTTCAGAAATTGGAATGCGTCGTGGTAGAATGGGGACCATAACCTTATTTATAAACCGCTAGGGCAGTTCACAATAACCGCTAGGGCAGTTTTAACTTCATCATAATTATATTTCGGCCTCTCATAGAAATAATAATTATCTGGTATCTACACAATAATCTCATGACAATTATACCCTTAAGCCAATTAATCAGTTATTAATTAGATCACTATATTTAGGCTTAATTAAATGATAGCACACACATTTTAATTATTTACATGTATGGCCCAAATTATAGATTAATTACGAAAATTATTCTAACAGCCATTACGTCGAAAGTTTGACCCAGCGCCCCCTCCTATCTCATAAATTAGAAATTCCATACATGATCGGAGTCCAAGTAGGTGATGACGGCACCATCGTCCTCACTTACATTACTTGTGGAGAGCTTCATAATACAACGAGTTAAATGTGTTCGGCGTCCTGTCACCATCGTCTAAGCAGGTGACCCAAATATGTTCAGCGTCCCCTCTTATCTCAGAAATCACAAATGAACGATGAATGGGGCTGTAAATGCATCTATGAATGATGAACGATGAATGGGGCTGGAAACGTCAGATTAGCGGCATCATTTACGCATCTAAATGTGTTATCATCATGAAATGTTTATGTATCTTTACACTTTGTGCAAGTCAAATTAAATTAATGATAAATCACAAAACTAAGAATTAGTATTAAATCACAAGACTAAGAATTAGTATTAAAGCAGAATGGTTTCTTTAACCTTAGTCATTTATTTTACCGTGTTTAATTATTTAAGAGAATGTACATATTTAACTTGGAATAAAACTGGAGAACAGAGATTTTTTAGAATCAAGAAAACAAAGATTTCTGAGTAATCACGAATACAAAATAAGTTTGACACAAAAAATCATAAAAAAATAAACATAGAAAAAACGAGGAAATATATTGAGCTAGTTAATTGTTAAATTAATTGTTAAATTATCAATATATTAGAAAACAATTTTTAGTGGAACCAAAGATCAAAGAAGATGATTTGTTTAAACATTAAACTCTTATTTATATGAGGATGATTTCTTTAAATTTTTAGTTATATGATTTTTTTTAAAGATGATTTCTCACCAAATTAGATATTGTATTTAAGTTAATTCCTAGCACAAAAAAAAAATGAAATTATTTAAAAATAAATCCTAATTCACACTAAAATTATGAATATTTTACATTTTATAAAAAAAAATTGAAAATGAAATAATATGTATTTTTTAAATTAAAATGTTTT
Source organism: Larix kaempferi (assembly GCA_027924585.1). Taxonomy (NCBI): domain Eukaryota; kingdom Viridiplantae; phylum Streptophyta; class Pinopsida; order Pinales; family Pinaceae; genus Larix; species Larix kaempferi. The sequence continues at coordinate 5,500,026 of BSBM01000109.1, read as the reverse complement.
ATTAACCAATCTATAAAGATAAAATTAATGAATAATTTGCAATAAATCTTTATGCTTTAAGCATATTAATGGTTAAATTAATCAATACATATAAACCATTATTTAAATATTTTCTCTTTTAATTTCTTTAAGTTTTTACTTATTGATAAATTATAAAAACACTAAAATTAGAAAAATAAAGATTTTTGTCAACCTTTACATAAAAAGCTACAATACATTACACTAAAACTGGAGAAAGAATGATTGATTTAAGCGTAGTCATGTATTTTACTTATCGATTATATAATATAACACTACATTGAAACTAGAGAAAGTGGCAATAGTATGCAATAAAACTAGAGAAATATCTATTTGATATGTCACACACATGTTACATATGTTAAGGTTAAATTTATGAATTTTGTAAAAACTAGAGAAAGTAGCAATTGTATGCAATAAAAGTAGAGAAATATCTATCTCATATGTCACACACATACTACATATGTTAAGGTTAAATTTATGAATTTTGTCAAAACTATAATGATTTATAAACATTTGTAAATTGAGATTTACATTATTTTAAATTATAAAACTACAGACATGTCTAAATTGAGATTTACATTATTTTAATTGGTCATAACCAATTTATATAATTAGTTATAGACATTTGTAAATTGAGATTTACATTAGTTTAAATTATAAAACTAGAGACGTGTGTAAATTGAGATTTACACTATTTTAAATGGTCATAACCAATTTACCTTATTTTAAATGATCATAATCCTTATAAAATAATTTAATTTGTAGTCATTAATGTGGTTAATAGTGTAATGATTAATATGGTTAATAGTTCTATTAATTGATTTTTCATTGTAATTAACTTATCTTATAAAAAGATGAAAAATTCATAACTATTTAAAAAAAAAAATGAAAAAAAATATATATATATATTTAAGAATAATAAAAAGTGAAAAATGAAAAATTATTTAAAAATAAAATCAGTCGCCTTTTCATATTGAAATCCTAGTGACCGTCACCTTTAAAATCAGTCACCGATCTTCACTGCCTGACCCTATTCTCCTTCACCTAAACAACAGAAAGAACCATTCCATTACGTTCTAAATGAGAATACGAAAAAGTTAGAGTACCAAAATTTCGATTATAAGGTGAAAAATGCAGCAACTAGTAAAACTTAAATTATAAGGTGAAAAATACCAAAAAATTAGAGTACAAAAATTTCGATTATAAGGTGAAAAATGCAGCAACTAGTAAAACTTAAATTATAAGGTGAAAAATGCATGGCAATCAAAATCGTGTAAACCTTTAAATTAAAGTATATCATGAATTAATTCATGGCAATCGAAATCATGTAAACCTTTAATTGGTATATTAAAAAGTCAATCTCTCTCATAATCAAACAAACAAACAATTCTGATTGAAATAACATCACATCTTTAAATCGGTAAATAAAACACAATTAATCGCGCTCAGATTCAAAGAAACAAACAAATACTTCTGATCAATAAACATCAAATCAAGTGGACCTGTGTTATATATATGAGCAAAATAAAATAGTATGCTAGTCGTGGAAAATAATACCTAAATTCATACATTCATGGGCAGGAAAGGGCATTATTTCTCTTCTGTTTCATAATCACCGCGGCTGCTAGCTCCTAAAAACTTTTTGTTGCCCTGTCAACCCTGTTGTCGAAGGCACTGATGAAAATGACACTATATATATATATATAAGAGAAGAAGTCTGGAAGAAATTAAAGAAATTAGAATAGAGTACAATAATTTGATCGACTAGGCTAAGTTCATGAGCATATTACCTTTAAACCGTGAGATCGCATAAGTATTATTGAAACGGAATGAGATAGAAGGCAGAGGGAGGCGAAGATGTACTGATAAATCACAGAAAGTACCAATAGTTTGCAATAAAACTAGACAAAGATCTATGTCAGTTACATGTTAGGGATAAAAGAGCATGCAACATATCAATAAAACAAAATTTTTAAATATACCATTGCCTTAATTTCGGAATCATGTCCTTGAAGGAAAGTTGAGGAGTGCTAATAACTCGTTAGTTTAATAGGAGATGAGGTAAAAAATCTTCGTGATAGTCTCCTCCAGCAACGTGGTCTCCTTGCATTAAATGTGTTCCTACAGCGGTCTCGCCTCCTCTCTTGGAAAAACCTCACAAACAAATAAACATAGCGAAAATGCAGCAAAGTGAGCGAGTTAATTGTTAAATTGCCAATAAATCACAAAACACAGGAACAGTTTTTAGTCAAACTAGAGAGAAATATTTCTTGAAGGATTCCGTTATTTAAATTATACATATAAGTCACAGAGTGCCGCAATTGTTTGTAGTTAAACCATAGAAAGCAAGGTTTCTGTAATTAACATACAGAACGCAAAGAAGGATGATTTGTTTAAGCATTTAGTTATTTAATTTTCTGATAAATCACATGAACACCGCAATAGCTACTAGTAAAAGAAGAAAGAAAAGATTTCCTGAAGCATTTAGTGCTTTAATTTAGAGATGAAATACATAGCATACAAATCATAGAAGAATGATTACAGCTAAATTACAGAACACGACAATAGTTTGCAGTAAAATAAGATAGGAGAAGAAAGATTTCTTTAAACCTTTAGTTATTTAATTTGCCGATAAATCAGAAATTAAGGATATAAAATCACGGTCCGAGTTCACAAACTAAGAAATAGTTGGGAATATAATCAGAGAATAAAAATTTAGTAAAATTTCATCGACTTAATTTATGATCAGCGATGAAGGCGGGTCCCTGCTGGGTTGAGGGAGAATGTGAAATGGGTTCCAAGTTCAATGCTCCCTCCACAACAAGAAACTGATTGGAGGCCGTCGTTTCTCAAAGAATATGAAGCCCAGTTTGTTAGTATCCACGAAAAGGGTTAGTATCCACGAAAAGGAGGAATGCAGATCTACTCGAGATGCCTAGTACTCGAGATGCAGATCTATTCGAGATGCCTCTACTGCTGCCATGTTGGAGGTTCCTAGAACGGCTAAAGTCAACGCTAGATCAGCCATCTATAAAGGCTTATGGCCACATCTTCTCGATATGGAACTGGTCATAGACCAGGCGTGGGATCAGCTCTAGATATGCAACAAAGGGATTTCTATTTTCAATGAATGGAATCAAATCTGGTACGGAAAATGTATATCTGGGTCATCAACTATGTTTTCTGGTTAGGGTTATGTATCTGGAACAAGATCTCTCGTTGGCACGCTAATTGAGCGAGCTATGGTTATGGTTGGAATAGTAAGCCAACTAATAAGATGTACTAAATCACAAACCAGTACCATAAATCCCTCAACCTATACATTGCTTGGACGCCTACATATTCTTTGATGTTGGTTATCCAACTGGGTAAATAATGGCATCCTAACCATCTATGGCTGCTTTAAACCTACCTATGGCTGCTTTAAACCTACCTATGGCTGCTTTCGGCTTGCCCTTAGGGGGCAGGGTTGTGAAGCCAGGATAGTTCTTTGCAACTGATTATTTACCGAGCTAAAACCCATAAACGTCCAATCCAGAACTTGGACAAGATGGTGTCCACTAATGGAAACTGCAGGCAGAAAACCACTTAGCGGGCTTCCGAAAAGCATCGATTCCCATTGAGAAGGGGAAGGCCGAAACATAGATGAGACCATCCAATTATGCCGTCGTTACATCAGATATGAGAAAGGGCAGGGTTAATAGGGCCGATAAACTGATAGAAGTTGCGGCCTTAGCTGGGATGAAAATTAGCTAAACTCATTCCTGGGTTAGATTTGATTTAGTGACACATGCAGAGGAGGAACAATCAAAAATGAAAAACCAGAGAGACAGAAGGAGACAAATATGCATACAAAACTGGACTGGAGTAGCAAGGAGACATTCTCCGTTGCATTTCCGTCACTCTCATCCATTATTTTTCTTCTATTCCTGCAGTGATGGATAGGTCTTAAACAAAGCTAAACCCTCTCACTTCCATTATGAGAATACAACGGAGATACCGAGAATTTACAGTACCTGTGAGACTTCACATATTACATATGAGCCATTGAGAAATGAAATGAAGAGATCGATGCATATGAGCCATGAAGAAAGTAGATTAAACGCAGCCATTGGATCTGCTTTATCATCCAACTACAACTAAATTTCAAATCAAACCGTTGGATCATTCTTTCTTGGTCATGAAACGGTAAACTTAGGTTCTCAAACGACAAATTGAACCGTTGGATCATTCTTTCTAGGTCATGAAACGGTAAACTTAGGTTCTCAAACGGTCAATTAGGTGAATCTGGGATCACAAGATTAGTTTATGTGATGATTTTCTAAATCCGAATGCCATGTGGACGACATAGATGTCAGTCAGTAATTCAAATTGAACCGTTGGATGATAATGTTGTTATGATCAAACGGTGAATCTAGGTGATGTCTTTTTCATTATCACTGACAATTTCATTTCAAATTGAACGGTTATGATTTTTAGGCGATGTCTTTCTAAATCTCACAACGTCAATTTTTAAATATTTGTTATTTTATTAAATAAAGCGCCAATTAAATTTTTAAATATTTGTAATCTCTATGTAAAGATAACAATAGTCGAGTGGTAAAAGTTAAACTTTCTTTATACACAATTTTATTCTGAAAATAAAATAATAATGGTCTCTTCATTAAATTGATACTGTTTTATAATTGATAATTAAGTTACAATTTTATGTTTTGTTTTTTCATAAACAATTTTTTTTTTCTTATTTGTAATATTTAATTATGGAGGAGTATAGTAAGTTTATCTTTTATTTATTTTTAAATGTTATGAATTATTTGTAATGATCATTAAGTTGCAACTTTATGTTATGTTTTTTTGTAATTGCTCACTCTTTGTATTTTTTTATTTATTTATAATATTTAAGTGTGTATAATAAGATAATGTTTTTTTTTTAAAGAGAATGTATAAAATATGATGTTATTAATTAGTTCGATGAAAATTTTGAAAAATAACAATTTTTGCATTAAGTGAAATGCAAAGAATTTTCAACTTTCTTGCTTATAAAACACATCGGGAGGTCACTTTATGGCAGGGATGTATAAGAGACTCGATAATTTTTTAGTAAAATCTAGTCTTGTCAATGGTTGGGAAAGGCATAGATCCTGGGTTGGTGAGTTCAAGTTTTCAGATCACTGGCTGGTCTACTTTCAGATTGACACTACTTTCCATAAAAATAAATCATCCATTCAAGTTCAACTGTACTTGGTTGAGTAATAAAGATTTTTGTAGTGTTATTAAGGATTTCTGGATAAAATATAGCAATGAGTCTCATTTGAACCCGATAGATGATTTTGTCCAGAAATTGCGTAACTCAAAGGTATTTGCACAAAGTGGATTAAATAGAAAGAAAACTGACCTTTCGGAACTCATCTCACTACAGGAACAATTACAAGCTTTACACAACAGGAATATTGATGAAGGGTTAGAGGAAGAGGAATTTGATATTCTTAAACTCATTGAAAGGAAAAAAGAGGATTTGTTGACTCAGGAAACTAGACAATGGAGACTCAAAATTCGTGCCATATTGATCAATCATGGTGATGGTAACACAAATTTTGTTCATTCATATGCTTCGCATAGAAGAAATATGAATGCTATTTGGGATCTTAATCACGATCTGGGGAATATGATTACTGGTCAAGATGCACTTCATAATGTTGCTCATGAGTTTTTTGGTACGTTATATTTTGATACTTGTCAGAGTGATTTATTACATCAAATCAATGTTGTAAGACTTTATCTTGCCTTCTTAACGGAGCATGATGCTGAAGCTTTAGGGAAAGAAGTTACTCTTGATGAAGTCGAAGTTGCTCTTAAATGTTTTGTCAACGATAAAAGCCTTGGCTCGGATGGCTGGACTATTTAGCTATTCTTAAAAAAATTTGATATTATGGGGGCCGATATATTAAAGATGGTGGAATTCTCTCGCTCTGAGGGTTACATTTCTGGAGGGCTCAATTCAACTTTTCTCACACTTATCGCAAAGAAAGGAAAGCCTTCTACATTTGGAGATTTTCGACCAATTACATTATGTAATTTGGCATACAAGTTGATATCTAAGATTATCTCAAACCATTTGAAACCAATTTTATATGTCCATATCTCTGCCGAACAATAAATGGTTTCTTAAAAGATCGCCAGATTCTCGACGCCATTGGAATTACTCAAGATATTATGCATACTGCCAAATTGAAGAAGATGAAGGCCATGCTTCTCAAGATGGATCTTCCGAAAGCATATGACAGAGTTGACTGGTCTTTTTTAAGGCTGGTAATTATCTAGATTGGTATGCCTCCATTAGTCATTCGGTGGATTATGGCATGTGTTTCCTCTGCCAGTATCGTTGTGCTTGTCAATGGAGCTCCCTCTAGTTTCTTCAGCATGTCTAGGGGGATCCGCTAGGGGTGTCCTCTTTCACCTTTGTTATTCTTGTTAATTATCGAAGGACTCAACAGAATGATCAATGTTGAAAAAGCTGATGGGACTATTTCAGGAATCAAACTCACTCAGGAGTTGGTTTTCACTCATTTCTTATTTGTTGATGATGTTTTACTTGCTGGTTTGGATACTGATATTGAGTGGCATAAGTTTATGGACAACATCACTAATTTCAGTGCGGCTTCAGGCATGTAGGTAAGTGTTACAAAATACTGTATTTGTCATTTTAGACTTTCAGAATAGCGGATTGAAGCATAAAAAAGCTTCATGCCTTATAAATTTCAACAAATGGAAGAAGGGTTTATGTATCTTGGCTAATTTTTGAAGCCAAACGGATATAGGATTAATGACTGGTTGTGGATTTTCAGAAAGGTTGAGCATTGGATTTCCCACTAGACTTTTAGAATGTTGACTATTGGTGGTTGGTTGATCTTGGTAAAGTCTATTCTCACCGGCATCCCAATCTATTGGCTTTCGCTTCATCAAATTCCTGTGTCTATTCTATCCAAATTAAAAAGGTTATATTTCAATTTCGTATGGACTGGTGGTTCTGACCGTAGCAAACCGCTCTTGACAAACTGGGAATCTATTGTGCTCCCTACTTGTCATGGTGGATGGGGCATTCGTGATGTTTCATACTTTAGTATTGCACTGAGAATGAAAAGTTTCTGGAGATCTCTTTTCAGATCCACATTTTGGTTGAGGGTGATTTATGTCAAATATTTGAATGGTAATGTTATTCGCTGGCTTCGAAACCCTGTGAAGAAAATCTCTGGTGCATCCATAATTTGTATTGGATTTTTAAAAATTTATAATTGGATGGTTAAGGATCTCGTGTGGAAGGTTTGTAATGGCCAAGACATTTTGGTTGGCATTGATCCAATCCATGGATTAGAGGATGGTTTTAGACTGTTTGATGAGATTCTTTACACACTCCATCGTTTTGATTATAAAACTCTTAATAAGATAAGGAATACGAACCACCATATGAATCAAAATTATTGGTTGAGTTCATTGGAGCTGGGGTTTGAAGATGATATTGCTTCTGAATGGAATCTTTTTGTTAAGAGATTAAATGAGATTGGATGCAGACTATCTTCTAATAGTGATAAGGTGATGTGGCTGAACAACAACAAATTTGGTACTGTCATGGCTGTAACATCCCATATTTTCATAAAAATTTAAATTTTTTGTAAATAGCAATAATTAGCTTAATTAATGATAATTTGTAACTACGGAATTTAATAATACGAGCTGCAACAATGTTAATCTTAACAACTGTTGTATTAGACATAAGTAATTTTCTATTATAACTACTATGTCAGTGTCATCTTAATTATAATTATAACAACTATCATTAAATAGTTAAATGCATGAATAGATCAACTTTTGATGCGACACCCTTTTAAATGGAATGAAAAGTATGAATGATGTAATAATGAAATGCCAGGCTAGAAATATGATATGGTACTTTTTCTTTGAGACGATACTGACAGTTTGCTTCTTTGTTGTCCAAGGGAGTCCTATGAGGGACCCTGAAGCTTACTTAGGTACAACGCTAAAGCATTAGACTTGTTTGATGTGCAGATGTCAGGTAAGGAGTTTCATGATTGTGAAGAAATTCCAGTTTCATGTAAAGCTCAATCAACGTCATAAATAAAATAACATGTGGTAAATATTGTTGCAACTATCAAAATGTACAAGTATAACTTGCATGCTTACTCCTTTGCTTTCCAAGGTTCATCTTATGACTGGGTAAACTCAACCCAAATTAACTGTCGAACAAGTATCTTATTAACAGCATTGTCGCTGTTTTCATCATTGTTCTAGCTGGTTGTAGTGATGGTTGTATTGTTTTCATCATTTATAATGATAATACCAAAGTGTATGTAAAAGGTTTGAGCTTGTAAACTCTTGCAACCAATATTATACGAAGAGATAAAAATAATAATATATTAACATGACTAACCAAATGTTATGTAGATATAGTGCAATTAAGCTTTGGACTATATATATAATGGTTATTCTATTCATAAACAAAACACAAACTTTCCAAAGTCTTTATACAAACAATAGTGTGACTATTCCTATTTTTGATTTAATGTCAATATTAAAACATATATTGGAGATATTGGCAATATAGGCATCGTTAGAATTTTGACAATACTATTCAAGTGTTGTAAAATAAATACAAACGTTATAATGTATGAAAATGGTTACAATACAATGCAAACCTTTGGAATTATAATCATGTATTTGCATACACGTTATTACCATTATAAAGAATACGACATTGTTACAATATTGTTATGTTAACAAATGAAAAATGTAAAGTTTGTTATCACATCAAGGTACTGACAGGCATTAGAATGGGTTTTGACAAGTCGCTGGCTCATAAATTCGACGTTGGTCTCGAGCTAAGGTAACAATCACAGAAGGATATCACAATTAAAGTTTTGGTACTGCATTACTACCGAGTTGTAACTCCAGGAATCCACATAGACGTGAATACCTCCATACTTGTTGATGTGTAAGGGTTCTACGTCAAGTGTTGATCGTGCTTGCTCCACTGCGTGCCATAGTGGCAATGTCTGATGGTAATGCAGAGTGGGAATTAAATTTTATATGTGATAGGTTGTTGAATTAATTAAGTTGACAAGAGTCTCGAACTGCAAAAAGAACCTGAATGATATTCCATTATCAAAATGGCGCCATATCCCCGCCGAGTTGGATAGTCCATGTTTCCATGTAGGTGTGCTTTCCTGGTTACTTGCTAATGTGGCATCATACTACGCCTGGTACCGGTTATTGCTGAAATAAACGTTTTCCAAGGTGGCTACATTGAACAGTAATGGAGGATGGCATTAAATGTTTATTTCGTTGATACCAAAGTGGCCATAGCTGGCAATATTGTAACCGTCGATGATCGTGAGTCTAAACCATCAAATGGAAACCCTAAAGTCTACCATGTAATTGAATTAAGAGCTTGGAAAAGTGGTTCATTGTGTTATTGTTTTTGTTGAAGGTGGCCGACAGGTTGCCGAAAGCCTAGCAGAAAAGCAATGCAGGGTTTTGACCCTGAGACCTACCACTCCATTGAAACAATGTAATCTTTGAATCTTGTATAGTGTTACTGGTCGTGATCACTCTTTCTGGTTCGAGTGTGTTGAGTGTTGATGGCTTTTATGCCCTTCGCAAAGTTAAAGATGTTATTCTTAACCTATCAAGAGGTAGCGTTCTCCCATCGTTTCTCTGCTTCGTCTGCCTGGAGCACACCACGGCTTGGCCACTTGGTAAGAAGGTAAACACTTGGAGCAAAATAGTAATGCTGTTGATTTGTAGAACGATAGTTGATCTTTCAACTTTCTAGACTCCTAACTTAATTTTAATGTGTCAGTTTACAGGGTTGAAAGGTTATTTCGAACCAGGGTTCGGCAATATAATTGTGTGCTTCTATGTCGGTAAGCTTCGGGTCTTCCATACCCTCATAACGCTTCTTTGTCTATGGTTCTTCTTCTATGGTCGATATAGTTTTTCAATGAAGAGGAACTACCTTGCCCAACTCTATTGTAGATCCGTTGATGATGATGATGAGAACCTTCGAAGCTTGTTTATTAAACTGTAATACTTAGTCTTTGCTTTGATGTCGTTGATTTGAAAAGTAACTCGTCGATGCTTTAAGTGTTTGGGATTTGTGGCTGAAGAAACACGGAAACACTTGTTGATTATTTTTTACTATAAAAACAGTTTGTAAACCTTGTTTGGGAACCACGATTTGATGGTTTCGAAGGTTGAGAGATGAATTAGAGCCGAGGCTCATCTTCTGTATATCAATGCTTTTCTCTCTCCATGGATGCATACTAGACCTTGCATGAACTGTAAAGTTGTGAAACTTTCATCATAAATAAAAATAAATAAATGATGTGCTAAAAGTTTTGTGTAGATGACTTGTAACATTCGTCTTAATACTGTAGAATGATGATAGTTTTCTTGTTTGTTTTGAAAAATTGGAAACGAAAGAGTATAAATTTGAAATGCAAGATCTTTGTTTCGTTTAACAAAAGCATAGGTAGGGTTAAAACCTAAGTCGTGCTTCTGTTTGCAAAGAGGGATTAGCCGAGTAGGGCTCAAACCATGATTTAAAAAGGAGTGTAGTATTTTTCTGTTAAACAATGAAAAGAAACGAACCTAACTAGGGTTTTGATATAGAAACTTTAAAAAAATAGAAAAAAGAACAATGCTACAGTTTAAATGGATGATGAATAATGGTGATAATGGTAGATACAAGGTTCTTTTCATGTTTAACTTTGTACGAAAAGCATTAGAGAAATAGATAAGAAATTACTGTGTGCATATTATGCAAAATTATGAAGTCTGTATAAAAGCAACTTTGTCTATTTTAAATTTCTAAACTCATAAATAATGATAGAGTATTTATGATGGAATAGTGTGTGAATGAAGTGTAGAAAAATATGATACCTGTGTGAATCTTATTGTATTTCCAGTTTAACATAAAAAATGTTTTTATTTAAATTCAGCAGATCACAAAACAATATGCAGATTGTATTTTTCTTCTTCCTATGCATATTATAAAATTATATATGATACAAGGAAAATGTACAGGAAATTTAACATTGATTAATTTCATATGGATGAAGAAAAGATTCATATGTATATAAATAACTATTATCTAGAACCTTTTACATCTATTCATCATAGGTCTGAAAACAATGAACATAAGAGTTACTATATTTATCTGTCGAATTCAAAATGGCAATCGCCTATCTTTTAATTTATCTTTAATTTGCGTATCTCTACTAGAGTACGATGCCTCTAAACAACATGTGGAAAAATGGAGGTATTGGTTTATCAATTCATCTTCGACATTAAACTTAAACATTCAGACTTAGAACAATTCTAGGATTTGATTTTTCTTCCAAAAACAGAAACACAAAAAATACTGTTTAAACATAACAGAAATTATTTACTATGAATAAGTAAGAAATTGTAGAACCTGAATAAAACCTGTAGGGAAACAAACAACTCAGGAAGACTGTTCCACCCAACCAAACTCCTGAAAAACAGTTAAATACTGTCTTAGGACCCCCGAGCCTGCTCGCTAAACCATGAGGAGGAAGAAGCTACAGGAAATAGGACTTCTTCTTGTTGTAGTAGTAATCTTCTAAATCTTCAATACGTTGCAGTCCAAAAGACTTGCCCCTACAACTCTGTTTCTCTTCAATAATAAGCAAAAACTCGGTTTTCAGTCACCACTAACCTCCCTTATTCGAATCTCTCTTGAAATCACCTGATTTGCAAGAGGAAAACATTATGTAGTAATGTTGATTAAGGGTTTCCTGCCCAATTCGAATTTTCCTTTATAGGCTGCCCAAGCCTTTTCAGATGTTACTGGGTCATTAAATGAGCTGCCTGCTCACTCCCTCCACCTGGGGGATAATGCCCTATTTAAGGGGAAGTTGTCCCATAACAAACAGTTAGTGGTGTGATGTAACTATTGCTGTCACATACCCCAATTTTGTAAAAATTATGTAATTATTTCATTATATTCCTAAGACATTATGTTAAATTTAATGCTAAGTAGGAATTGATGACTCAGCAGAGTCACTAGAAATGGAATGTAATTCTGAATATTTTATTGTTAATAAATAATTTATGGAGACAACAGCATGGGAGAGCTGTTAAAAAGAGGTTACTGGTCAAATTGGTGGATGGAACTAGGTGGAAAGGCAAAAGACAAGTGGCAGCATCCTCACACACTTCCTAGGTTGCAGGTGGCAACTTCCCTATATTTGGGTCATGATTCCACAAGAAAGTGGAATCTGAGCAGGTGGCTCATTAATGACAGTTAACCCAACAAAGACCTAGGCAATCTTTTAAATAGTACTCAATGAACTGAGATGGGGGTTCGAATGGTTCTGGAGGGAGAATACATTCAGGTGAATGCTATTCAGGAGTCCCTTTGAGGAAGAGGGAAATACAGTAAGGAAGTTGTTTGAGAGGGATAATGCAGTAACTTGGTTCCATTTTAGCTGTTTTGGCTGAGTGAATTGTTTTGTTGCACCTAGTTCTAGCCAGGGAGACCAGAGCAAGCTAGGGGGTCCTAAGAAGTGCTACCTGGGAACTCTCCAGGAGTTGGTAGGGAGGAACATCCTCCCATTGCTATTGTTGTCCCTAGAAACAGGTTCTGCCATATAGTTCCCCTATGTTTTCAATTCAGAATAAATGTATGATGAGTTTATTTCTATATGTCTGAAGAGTAAGTAGTAGTAAAACTAGTATATCAGAGTAGCAATAGATAGATTTCGTAGAGTTATTGTGTCTCAGAAATTTCTTATTATCATTAATATCTTATGGTTAAAGTACTTTTTTTTTATGCTTGCTGTACATTGTTATTATTGTAAGTAATAGTATGTTATTGTAATTTTTAAACCTGGTTTAATATAATAATTAAATAGATAAGTAGAGTTTAAGTGTATGGTAAATAATTTTTCTGGAAACATAACCTCGTTTAAACAAGCATAGGAACAGAAATAAATATAACCACATAAACTACTGTAATGATAATATCATAGATAATATTGCAGAAGAAGTTGTGGTTACAATTAGAATAGCTTTATAAAGATACAAACCCTAGTTAACAAATATACAATCTTTATCTGTTACACAAACGAATGTGCCATATTACAGCATAGAATTTACTTGGTTATTGTTTGAACACACGAAAGGACTAGCAGAAACTCAATTGGCTCAACCTCGAACTAAAAACAACAGTATAGTAATATCCTTCAAATGATTCACAGTATCGATCGAGTACTATTCTTAATAACATATTAATCATCTAACAAATCACCACTGTAATTTTAGAATGGAACCCTATCCTCCCAGTTTATCCAGTAAAAAAAAATTAAATACTAAGATCTCAAGCCATGATTCCACCACGGCCGCAGTCCAGATTTCACAGTGTTGGAAATCTTGAAACATGGAGTTAAAAATACATGCCACACACACTAGCTCAGAACATACAGGAGACTGTTAACAAGTCATGTTATCCAAACCTGGGTGAAAACCCCGAATAAATTAAGAGTTTAACAACAAAACCTAGGTACGTAAACCACAGTATTTTATCAATAAGGGTTTAACAGTAGTAGAATAACCTAGTTCATAATTTTACAACAAAAAGAAACAAACAATACGATATTATAGCTTCTTGACAAGCTTCGGTATCATGTTAATATATTCCACTTGACTTTCAAATTACTGATAGAGTTATCAACGTAACAATAGAATAAGCTTTTAAAAACAATTCACAACTGTAAGGTTCAGTTTGAATCCTATCGCTACAACTTAACACATAAACAAAAAAATTGAATGCTGAGATTTTAGACCGCGCCTTCACCTACAGCCGCGTAACTAATTCATTTAAGGAGTGTTTAAAAAAAAATAAAAATTAACATTTCTCTACTGTACATGGCATCGAATTTATAGGGAGACACATACTTTAAACAAACCATTATACAGACAACATTTTATATTAAGTTAATTGCCAAAAACCTGGGTAAAAACCCTAAGCAAGTACGGGTACAGTATTAAAACCTTGAGGTCGTAACCTCGTCATTCTGAGCAGGCTCACAACCTTCCTTTCACACATTAATTCATTTATAAACCCTAAATACCGCAAGCAAAATGATTAAATTACATATGACTGTAGCCATAACCTTTCATACACAGTACAGGGTTAAACATGTCCATGAACGTTGGTAACAAACAGCCACAAGACCAAACAGCACGAAGCTAGCCACAAGGGTGGTCTTCCAAGACCAAACCCTAACCATCCTAACCACCAAAAGGAGGAAAAGCCATGGTGAAACCAGGCTTACCCGGTAGGAGCCAAGCGCCAAATGTTGTGCCTCGTACACCTTCAGGAGTAACCAGTGCCTGCACTGTACAAATTTTTGAATTAGTTACAAATGGTTCTTAAAAATAAATAATTTCTTTTAAATTGAAAACAACGAAGCAATTGTTATAGCTTACCAGCGATTTTGGAGGAAGTTGCAAACGCAGTGAATGACCCAGTAGCCACGAGCTGAGTTAAGTGGAAAACCCCACCCTGGTCACCAGAAGAAACGAGCTGGGAAACTCCAAGGTTACCTTCCATGATGGAAGCCGTGACAAAAAACAAGTCGAACGATACCCTTACGCCATGGCCAGACTTGTACTGGAAGCACGAAGATAAAACCCTAGGTCATAACCATTTCATATCTGCCAACAGCAAGAATACAGTGACCCCCAACGATACAATGGATAATTACGAAGGCGGGAAGTAGCTTAGAAACTGTTAGCAAACAGTAACAGCATCAAAGGTAACCCGAGATGTTTAATAAACTTATAGAATGCCAACAACAGGGTATACAGACTCCCAAATGATACAAATAGACAAGTACGAGGAGATTGTAGAAGCATTGAAGCTGTTACTCCAGAACCTCAGTGAAACTTGGACACGAGGGTTCATAGGACCGAGCCCGAAGGCGAGGGAGAAGTGTCGAGCTAGGGTTCAGTCAACATTATATATCACCAATACTTGGTCCAAAAGACACCACGTAGCACCCAAATATATTTCCATGCAGTGGGTTGAGGATCAATGTTCCATGACGAGTTTTAAATCATTGGTGTTTCAATTAAAATCGTAGTGTGGGTACATTACAATCAAAGGATAATCAAATGTGAATATTCTCATATGGTCGAGACACCATAATTTTTACACCCACTATATCGTCCATGTTAAACAATGCCTTCGAAGATGCATAGTGAACTTAATTACTTTTCCCTACAAACAACGAATTTATGCATTATCCATAATGATCAAGGTTACGGTGAGACTTTCATCATTGCTATAGAAATGAAAATCTTAGCATGAGTAATAGAATCATTCATGGTGCTCCATAAAGGTTGAAGTAGCACAATTTCCATGTTATCCTTTTTACAATAAAAACAATAGGATAAACCCTCAAATCTTACATGGTATAGATTAAACTTTGACTTAATAATTCATGTTATATAACCATTGTTCAAAACTCAGTCTTGAAATATTCTAGATATAAAGAAAGTGCGTTGCATTATGAAAGTTATAGGGATAAGGGTGTAATGCAAGTTATAAGTGATTTCAGAACAATACTTTCCACATACCTAGTCTCATGGGAATAGACAACAGATATGGCGTCTCTTCTAAGTCACTAAGATAAGGGTGACAATGTTGGGTAACTCATAGTTCTAAATACTTTAACAATCATAGAATTAGGAATAGTTTCTCACGCTAAACAAATTCTGAAAATGTTAAAAAGGAGACATGTAACTTTTACAGGATATCTGTAATTGTTTGAGACAAGCAAAGCCTATTTATATTGGTACCTTCAGATCCTTACATTGGAATGATGCATATCAAATATTCTAATTATAAAACATGACTTGATACAATAATAATGGAGGAGTAAAGATTGAACGTATTATGAAAATTCTGTCATACTCTAAAGCTCTAGTTAAGAAATTTATGCATATCAATAGTTATCTTTTTCTCTAGAAATTCCATTTCTTAAACAGCTAGATCAGCAGGAGGTCATAGGATAAAAGCTACATGTAAACATTTGATAACATGGCTAGCATGCTTAGATTTTATACTGAATGATATGGTACAGCTATTTGAAATATATTACTGTTAAAATTAAATGCAGCGACCCGCACCTTACCTGCATATCTGTAAGAGAAAGACAATTTGATGCGTTAGATCGGAAGCTAAGTAAGCCCAGTCTGCTATGGCAACCCCCCCCCCCTTGTGGTTGCAAAAATAGAAAAACAATCAGAAACCCATATTAAAACTTAAGTATAATAACAGATACTTCAGACACTTTTACGATCACATAAGCTGACAAATAGTTAAATGACTACATTTAATAACATTAATTGCTAGTTTACAAATTTTAAATTTTTTTGGAAATTTTGGGTTTTGACATGTGGTATCAGAGCATGGTTCATACACTAGGCCTTGATGTGACTCAACTAAGTTTCCGCAAGATAGTGACAATGAAAAGAAAAATTTATATATATATATATATAATGTACTAACTTGTATTTCTGTTTCATAAACACAGAGCAGACAATTTCTTTTTTTCTGAAATCTAACAGGCAGGTATGGAAAAGCTAGGAGAATATACTGAGGAGGAATCTCCAAACACTGCGACAAGACAGATGTCTAGAGAACCTGAGATAGAAGAGGTAATTGCTCACTCCTCGGAACTGATGCATACCATAAAAGGTTTAAAGACTGAGATAGAAACCGTCAAGAAAGATAATGAAAGAATTCTGAAAACTCAAGAGCAGTTAAATCAAATTTTAATAGAAAAATTTCAGACTGAAGGAAGAAGCAAAAGAGTTGAATCTGAAGAAGCCAGTCATCAAAAAGGGTCTAAAAGAGTGAAGCTAGCTAAATCAGACAGCAGTTCATCATCTGAAGGAAGAAGGGAACAACACAGCTATCACACTACTAGTGATAGTAGTGAGGATGAGTTGTATAACAGAAGGAAAAACTACAGACCTTATGAAGAGATATCTGGGGAATTCAAGAAAATAAAACCCCCAACTTTCAATGGAGAATCTGAAACAGGAGAAGAGGTAGAATCCTGGTTATCCGGGATGAGAAAATATTTCCAGATATACAACTATTCAAATCAGCTGAAGGCGAGAATGGCCATCTATAATCTTTCTGGAAAGGCGGATATATGGTGGCAAGACTTGAAAAGGGTCAAGCGGATCAAGGAAAAAGAGGTCAATTGGAGTACTTTTAAAAGGTACTTCAAAAAGAAATTCTTGTCTGAACAATACTATGAAGAAAGGGCCAAGGAATTTTATGAATTAAAGCTAGGATCTATGACGATGAAGGACTTAAACAGTAAGTTCTTAAGTCTGTTGAGATATGTGCCATATTTTGTTGAAGAGAAACCTAAAGTACAGCGGTTCCTTAGCTGCCTGCCATATCATATCAAGGACAGAATTGAATATGATAACCCCCAAACTCTAGAAGAGGCTATGCGAAAGGCTAATTTCTGTTTTGAACAAAATAAAAAGAAAGAAGGGATAGCCAACTGGAAGGCTAAAAAGAATAGCAATCAGCTTGAGTACAGGAAAAAGGAGTTTGTACCCCAGAAAAGTTTCAAAAATAACAAGAACAGAAACCAGTTTAATGGTAAAAACTTCCAGGGAAGCAAAAATGGAGCTGCTAATAATTCCAACAACTTCAAGGGCAGCAAGGAGGCTTCTAACAATCATGGAAATTACACCAAAAATTTTGAACGAAAGGAGCGTGTTAAGTGCTGGGAATGCAATGGCCCACACTATGCTTCAGTTTGCCCGAATCGGAAGAAACCAAATGGCAATATTCATACTATACAAGATGAAATGACTGTTGGAGACTTTGCAGGGACTATGCCCCGAATCAACGCAGCGTTGGAGAACCGCCAAGCTGACTATCAAACTTCCATGGTGGAAGTAGGAGGTATGATTAACAAAATCCCTGTAACTATTTTAATAGATCCAGGTGCTAGTCTTAGTTATATTTCACCCCAGCTAGTAGAAAAATGTAATCTGACTGTTGAAAGGTTTGATAATTCTTGGTCAGTACAACTAGCTACTGGGGCAAAAAGGAAGGTAAACTGTTATGTTAAGGAATGTGCTCTAGATATGAAGGATTTTAGAAGTACTGTTAAATTAAATATTCTGCCACTTGGCTCGTATGACATACTTATTGGTATGGACTGGTTAGAACAGCATAAGGTAGTTTTAAACTGTTTTGATAAAACTTTTACCTGTGTAAAGAACAATGAACAGGCTGTAACTGTTAAGGGTATTCCTATGAAAACTGTAATGAGGCAGATTTCTACTTTACAACTTAAAAGAGCAGTCAGAAAAGGGTGCAAAGCCTATGCTATAACTATTACAGATGAGGCAATTAAATCTGATTTAAGCAAGATAACAGTCGAGGATATTTCGATAGTGAATGAATTTACAGATGTTTTTCCGGAGGAAATTCCAGGATTACCTCCCAAGAGAGAACTGGATTTCACAATTGAACTAGTACTCGGTGCTGTGCCCAAATCAAAGGCTCCGTATCGTATGAATATTTTGGAGCTTAACGAATTAAAAACCCAATTAAAGGAATTAATAGATAAGAATTATATTCGACCCAGTGTGTCCCCTTGGGGAGCACCAATAATCTTTGTTAAAAAGAAGGACGGAACTATGAGACTTTGCATAGATTACCGTCAACTAAACAAGATGACAATTAAAAACAGATACCCGTTGCCTCGCATAGATGACTTGTTTGATCAGCTACGTGGAGCTACGGTGTTCTCTAAGATAGACTTGAGGTCAGGCTATCATCAGGTGAGAATTAAAGAAGAGGACATATTCAAGATAGCTTTCAGAACTAGGTATGGACATTACGAATTTGTCGTAATGCCATTTGAGCTTACTAATGCCCCAGCCATCTTTATGTGCCTAATGAATAACATAATGCATAAATACTTAGATAAATTTGTTGTCGTATTCATCGATGACATTTTAATTTATTCTAAAAACAAAGAGGAACATAAAGAACATTTACGGATAGTCTTACAAGAACTGCGAGAACAGCAGCTCTTTGCAAAGTTCAGTAAGTGTGATTTCTTCAAGGATGAAATCCAATACTTAGGTCACGTAGTGACTAAGGAAGGGATTTCAGTTGATCCTGAAAAGATCCGGGCAATTGAAGAATGGCCAGTACCAAAAGATGTAACAGATGTTAGGTCCTTCATGGGAATTACCGATTATTACCGAAGATTCATTGAAGGCTTTTCAAGAATAGCCAACCCAATCACTTCCTTGCAAAAGAAAGGCAAGAAGTTTGATTGGAACGTGAAGTGTGAAGAAAGCTTTAAGAAATTAAAGACTTTATTAACAACTGCGCCTATTCTAAGAATAACAGATCCTAATAAGGATTTTGTAGTCTGTACCGACGCTTGTAATGATGGTCTAGACGGAGTGTTGACTCAGGATGGGCATGTCATTGCCTATGAGTCTAGGAAGCTGAAAATTCACGAAAAGAATTATGCCACTTATGATTTGGAATTAGATGTTGTTATTCATGCTTTAAAGATGTGGCGACACCATTTAATAGGAAGAAAGTTTACTTTAATGACTGATAATAAGGGTCTGAAATACCTACTGGATCAGCCTAACTTAAATGCAAGGCAAGCCAGATGGTTGGCCTTCTTAAGTGAATACAATTTCGAAATTCAGCACATAAAAGGAAAGGAAAATAAAGTGGCTAATGCTTTGAGCAGAAATGCAAGGCTGAATTTTATATCAGCTAGCAGCACTTATACCTCTGATTTAAATGAATAGCTGGCTGAAGGGACAAAATTGGATGAATTTTATCAAAATTTACAATCTACAGCTAAAGAAAAACCTACAGAAAGTTTGATAAAGGTTATAGTTTAAATAAAGATGGATTTTTATTGTTTAAAGACAGGCTGTATGTTCCAAATGTACCTAAAGTTAAACTGTTAATTCTGGACGAAGTTCATAAAACCCCTTACTCAGGGCATCCAGGCTACCAGAAGACTGTCACCATGTTGAGAAAAGATTATTTTTGGCCTAATATGAAATCTGAAACAGCTGAGTATATAGATAAATGTTTGGACTGTCAACAAGTAAAAACAGAGCATCAACATCCAGCGGGGTTATTACAACCTTTGCCTATTCCTAGTTGGAAATGGGAAATAATCAGTTTAGATTTCATTACCGGTTTACCCAGAAATCAAAATCAGAATGATTCAATTATGGTGGTAGTAGATAAATTGAGTAAATCAGCACACTTTATTCCTGTTAAAACCACTTACAAGGCTGCAAATATAGCTGATATATTTCTGAAACAGATTTTTAGGTTACATGGGGTCCCAAAAGTTACTATTTCAGACAGGGATCCTAAATTCACAGGAAATTTCTGGAAATCTTTGTTTAAAGGATTCAACACAACGCTGAATTTCAGCACTTCCTTCCATCCTCAGACGGACGAATAGACTGAAAGAGTTAATCAAATATTAGAAGATCTGCTAAGAATGTATGTTAAGGATCAACCAGGTAAGTGGGAGGATTATTTACATTTAGCAGAATTTGCATACAATAACAACTATCAATCGTTAGCTAAGTTCAGTCCTTTTGAAATTCTGTATGGGCGTAAATGTAACACTCCTATCTCTTGCAATAACCCAGTGGATAGATTAGTGTTAGGTCCTGAATTATTGAAGGAAATGGAACAGATTGTGAAACAAGTGCAGAAAAATTTGAAGATTGCCCAGGATCGGCAAAAGAGCCAAGCAGATTTGAAAAGAACTCCTAAAGAGTTCTAGGTGGGTGAACATGTGTTCATAAAGGTAAAACCAAAGAAGAGCTCTCTAAGATTAGGGAGTTGTGCAAAATTAGCACCATGTTACTGTGGTCCTTTTGAAATTTTAACTAGAATTGGTCAAGTTGCTTATCAGCTAGCATTACCACCTAATTTAAAAGTGCACAATGTCTTTCATATTTCTGTTCTGAAAAAGTATGTTCATGATGCTACTCATGTGATTGATTGGAATGTTGTACAGGTAGAACTAGAAGGGGAATTTCTGGTGGAACCGGATTGTATCCTTGGGAGGAGGGAAATTACTCCGCAGAGCTGCACAATTGGACAGCTGAAGGTGCAATGGAAGCACGTTAGTCCTGAAGAAGCCACCTGGGAGTTGGAAAGTAAGATGCGGGAAGCATACCCAAATCTATTCCAGAAGGTGGCTGAGGATGAGGAATAAGTAACATCGAGGACGATGTTACATTTTAAGGGGGTGTGTATGTCACATACCCCAATTTTGTAAAAATTATGTAATTATTTCATTATATTCCTGAGACATTATGTTAAATTTAATGCTAAGTAGGAATTGATGACTCAGCAGAGTCACTAGAAATGGAATGTAATTCTAAATATTTTATTATTAATAAATAATTTATGGAGACAACAGCATGGGAGAGCTGTTAAAAAGAGGTTACTGGTCAAACTGGTGGATGGAACTAGGTGGAAAGGCAAAAGACAAGTGGCAGCATCCTCACACACTTCCTAGGTTGCAGGTGGCAACTTCCCTATATTTGGGGTCATGATTCCCCAAGAAAGTGGAATCTGAGCAGGTGGCTCATTAATGACAGTTAACCCAACAAAGACCTAGGCAATCTTTTAAATAGTACTCAATGAATTGAGCTGGGGGTTCGAATGGTTCTGGAGGGAGAATACATTCAGGTAAATGCTATTCAGGAGTCCCATTGAGGAAGAGGGAAATACAGTAAGGAAGTTGTTTGAGAGGGATGCTGCAGTAACTTGGTTCCAGTTTAGCTGTTTTGGATGAGTGAATTGTTTTGTTGCACCTAGTTCTAGCCAGGGAGACCAGAGCAAGCTTGGGGGTCCTGAGAAGTGCTGTCTGGGCACTCTCCAGGAGTTGGTAAGGAGGAACAGCCTCCCATTGCTGTTGTTGTCCCCAGAAACAGGTTCTGCCATTTATTTCCCCTATGTTTTCAATTAAGAATAAATGTATGATGAGTTTATTTCTATATGTCCGAAGAGTAAGTAGTAGTAAAACTAGTATATCAGAGTAGCAATAGATAGATTTCGTAGAGTTATTGTGTCTTAGAAATTTCTTATTATCATTAATATCTTACAGTTAAAGTTTTTTTTTTTTTTTATGCTTGTTGTACATTGTTATTATTGTAAGTAATAGTATGTTATTGTAATTTTTAAACCTAGTTTAATATAATAATTAAATAGATAAGTAGAGTTTAAGTGTATGGTAAATAATTTTTCCGGAAACATAACCTCATTTAAACAAGCATAGGAACAGAAATAAATATAACCACATAAACTACTGTAATGATAATATCATAGATAATATTGCAGAAGAAGTTATGGTTACAATTAGAATAGCTTTATAAAGATACAAACCCTAGTTAACAAATATACAATCTTTATCTGTTACACAAACGAATGTGCCATATTACAACATAGAATTTACTTGGTTATTGTTTGAACACACGAAAGGACTAGCAGAAACTCAATTGGCTCAACCTCGAACTAAAAACAACAGTATAGTAATATCCTTCAAATGATTCACAGTATCGATCGAGTAATATTCTTAATAACATATTAATCATCTAACAAATCACCACTGTAATTTTAGAATGGAACCCTATCCTCCCAGTTTATCCAGTAAAAAAAAAATTAAATACTAAGATCTCAAGCCATGATTCCACCATGGTCGCAGCCCAGATTTCACAGTGTTGGAAATCTTGAAACATGGAGTTAAAAATACATGCCACACACACCAGCTCAGAACATACAGGAGACTGTTAACAAGTCATGTTATCCAAACCTAGGTGAAAACCTCGAATAAATTAAGAGTTTAACAACAAAACCTAGGTAGGTAAACCACATTATCTTATCAATAAGGGTTTAACAGCAGTAGAATAAACTAGTTCATAATTTTACAACAAAAAGAAACAAATAGTACGATATTATAGCTTCTTGACAAGCTTCGGTATCATGTTAATATATTCCGCTTGACTTTCAAATTACTGACAGAGTTATCGACGTAGCAATAGAATAAGCTTTTAAAAACAATTCACAACTGTAAGGTTCAGTTTGAACCCTATCGCTACAACTTAACAGATAAACAAAAAAAATGAATGCTGATATTTTAGACCGCGCCTTCACCTACAGCCGCGTCACTAATTCATTTAAGGAGTGTTTTAAAAAAAAAAAAAACTTAACGTTTCTCTACTGTACATGGCATCGAATTTATAGGGAGACGCAGACTTTAAACAAACCATTATACATACAACATTTTATATTAAGTTAATTGCCAAAAACCTGGGTAAAAACCCTGAGCAAGTACGAATATAGTATTAAAACCTTGAGGTCGTAACCTCGTCATTCTGAGCAGGCTCACAGCCTTCCTTTCACACATTAATTCATTTATAAACCCTAAATACTGCAAGCAAAATGATTAAATTACATATGACTGTAGCCATAACCTTTCATACACAGTACAGCGTTAAACATGTCCATCAACGTTGGTAACAAACAGCCACAAGACCAAATAGCACGAAGCTAGCCACAAGGGTGGTCTTCCAAGACCAAACCCTAACCATCCTAACCACCAAAAGGAGGAAAATCCATGGTGAAACCAGGCTTACCCAGTAGGAGCCAAGCGCCGAATGTTGTGCCTTGTACACCTTCAGGAGTAACTAGTGCCTGCACTATACAAATTTTCGAATTAGTTACAAATGGTTCTTAAAAATAAATAATTTCTTTTAAATTGAAAACAACAAAGCAATTGTTATAGCTTACCAGCGATTTTGGAGGAAGTTGCAAACGCAGTGAATGACCCAGTAGCCACGAGCTTAGTTAAGTGGAAAACCCCACCCTGGTCACCAGAAGAAACGGGCTGGGAAACTCCAAGGTTACCTTCCATGATGGAAGCCGTGACAGAAAACAAGTCGAGCGATACCCTTACACCATGGCCAGACTTGTACTGGAAGCACGAAGATAAAACCCTAGGTCATAACCATTTCATAGCTGCCAACAGCAAGAATACAGCGACCCCCAACGATACAATGGATAATTACGAAGGCGGGAAGTAGCTTAGAAACTGTTAGCAAACAATAACAACATCAAAGTTAACCCGAGATGTTTAATAAACTTATAGAATGCCAACAACAAGGTATACAGACTCCCGAACGATACAAATAGACAAGTACGAGGAGATTGTAGCAGCATTGAAGCTGTTACTCCAGAACCTCAGTGAAACTTAGACAGGAGGGTTCATAGGACCGAGCCCGAAGGCGAGCGAGAAGTGCCCAGCTAGGGTTCAGTCAACATTATATATCACCAATACTTGGTCCAAAAGACACCACGTAGCACCCAAATATATTTCCATTCAGTGGGTTGATGATCAATGTTCCACGATGAGTTTTAAATCATTGGTGTTTCAATTAAAATCGTAGTGTGGGTACATTACAATCAAAGGATAATCAAATGTGAATATTCTCATATGGTCGAGACAACATAATTTTTACACCCACTATATCATCCATGTTAAACAATGCCTTCGAAGATGCATAGTGAACTTAATTACTTTGCCCTACAAACAACGAATTTATGCATTATCCATAATGATCAAGGTTACAGTGAGACTTTCATCATTGCTATAGAAATGAAAATCTTAGCATGAGTAATAGAATCATTCATGGTGCTCCATAAAGGTTGAAGTAGCACAATTTCCATGTTATCCTTTTTACAATAAAAACAATAGGATAAACCCTCAAATCTTACATGGTATAGATTAAACTTTGACTTAATAATTCATGTTATATAACCATTGTTCAAAACTCAGTCTTGAAATATTCTAGATATAAAGAAAGTGTGTTGCATTATGAAAGTTATAGGGATAAGGGTGTAATGCGAGTTATAAGTGATTTCAGAACAATAATTTCCACATACCTAGTCTCATGGGAATAGACAACAGATATGGTGTCTCTTCTAAGTCACTAAGATAAGGGTGACAATGTTGGGTAACTCATAGTTCTAAATACTTTAACAATCATAGAATTAGGAATAGTTTCTCACGCTAAACAAATTCTGAAAATGTTAAAAAGGAGACGTGTAACTTTTACAGGATATCTGTAATTGTTTGAGACAAGCAAAGCCTATTTATATTGGTACCTTCATATCCTTACATTGGAATGATGCATATCAAATATTCTAATTATAAAACATGACTTGATACAATAATAATGGAGGAGTAAAGATTGAACGGATTATGAAAATTTTGTCATACTCTAAAGCTCTAGTTAAGAAATTTATGCATATCAATAGTTATCTTTTTCTCTAGAAATTCCATTTCTTAAACAGCTAGATTAGCGGGAGGTCATAGGATAAAAGCTACCTGTAAACATTTGATAACATGGCTAGCATGCTTAGATTTTATACTGAATGATATGGTACATCTATTTGAAATATATTACTGTTAAAATTAAATGCATCGACCCGCACCTTACCTGTGTATCTGTAAGAGAAAGACAATTTGATGCGTTAGCTCGAAAGCTAAGTAAGCCCAGTCTGCTATGGCAACCCCCCCCTTGTGGTTGCAAAAACAGAAAAACAATCAGAAACCCATATTAAAATTTAAGTATAATAACAGATACTTCAGACACTTTTACGATCACATAAGCTGACAAACAGTTAAATGACTGCATTTAATAACATTAATTGCTAGTTTAAAAATTTTAAATTTTTTTGGAAATTTTGGGTTTTGACAGTTGCCATGTGTCCCATACCTTCCAATAGCTTCCATTCCTCCTAGTGGATCAGTGAACACTCATTAAACAGTCCTCCTAAGTGTTTGTCTCCTAATTAATTTATTTAAATAATAATATTCAGTAATTACATTCATCCATGATCAAAACTGATCATAATTACAAAACTTGTAATTAAATTTAACATAAAGTATTTTTGCAAATAAATAATAATGTTCAGAAATTTGGGTAGGTGACATACACCCCCCTTTAAGTCTCAACATCATCCTCGATGTTGGCTAGTCACTCCTTGAGTGTTCCTTAAATAGAGTTGGGTATGCTGCCCACATACTACTCTCCAACTCCCAGGTTGCCTCTTCTAGGCTAAGGTGCTTCCATTTCACCTTCACTTGCCCAATGCTGCAATTCTAGAGAATAGTTTCCCTCCTTCTAAGGATACAATCCGTTTCCACCGAAAAATCTCCGTCTTGTCCCACCTGTACATCATTCCAGTTTACAACATGACTAGTATCGTGCACATGTTTCTTTAAAAATGATATATGAAAAATATTATGTATTTTTAGGTTAGGTGGTAAGGCCAGTTGGTATGCCACTGCTCCAATCTTAGATAATATTTCAAAAGGACCACAATACCTGGGTGCCAACATGGCACAGCTCTCCAGTTTCAGTGAACTCTTTTTCGGTCTTACCTTGAGAAACACATGCTCACCCACCTGGAACTCTTTATGAGTTCTTTTTGAATATGCTTGACTTTTCTGCCTATCTTGGGAAGCTTTTAAATGTCCTTGCACCTGTTTCACAATTAGTTCTAATTCTTGCAATAATTCAGGTCCTAAAACAACTCTATTGACTGGATCATTCCATGAAACAGGTGTATTACATTTCCTACCATAAAGAATTTCAAAAGGACTAAGTCTAGCTGAAGCATGATAATGATTATTATAAGCAAATTCTGCTAAGTGTAGATAATCTTCCCACTTACTAGGCTGATCCTTGACATACATTCTTAATAAATCTTCTAACACTTGATTTACCCTTTATGTCTGTCCATCCGTTTGTGGATGAAATGCTGTACTAAAATTTAGAGTTGTATTTAATCCCTTAAACAATCATCTCCAGAAGTTTCCTGTAAACTTCGAGTCATGATCTGAAATTATTACCTTTGGTATTCCGTGCAGTCTAAAAATCTGTTTCATAAAAATCTCTGCAATGTCTGGTGCTTTATGTGTGGTCTTCACTGGTATGAAATGTGCTGCCTTGCTAAGTTTGTCCATCACCACCATGATAGAATCATGTTGTTTTTTATTTTTAGGTAATCCAGTAATGAAATCTATGCCGATCACTTCCCATTTCCAGCTTGGTATTGGTAATGGTTGCAACAATCCGACAGGATGTTGATGTTCAACCTTCACTTTTTGACAGTCCAAGCATTTTTCAATGTATTCTGCTACTTCATATTTCATTATGGGCCAATAGTATTATTTTCTTAGCATAGTGATGGTATTTTGATATCCTGGATGACCAGAATAGTGACTTTTATGCATCTCATTTAATATTAGAAATTTTATTTTTGGTATATTTGGTATATACAATCTGTTTTTATACAGAAATAGACCATTTTCCTTAATTCTGTAATCTGCCATACAATTTTCAGAACTGTTATTGGCTGACCTTTCCTTCATTTTTCTGTATTCTTCATCTGTTTCACTTTTTCCAGAATCTGATCTTCCAAATCAGTTGAATAATTACCGATTGCTGAAATGAAATTTAGTTTTTCCTTGCGACTCAAGGCATCTGCAACTTTGTTCTCCTTTCCTTTGATATGCTGAATTTCGAAATCATACTCACTTAAGAATGTCAACCATCTAGCTTGTCTAGAGTTCAGGGTTGTCTGATCCAATAAATATTTCAGACCCATGTTATCTGTTAATAATGTAAACTTTCTGCCAATAAGGTGATGATGCCACATTTTTAAGTCATGAATAACTGCTAATAACTCTAAATCATATGTAGAGTAATTCTTTTCATGTACTTTCAGCTTTCTAGATCCATATGCTATTGCATGCTCTTCCTGTGTCAAGACTCCACTGAGTCCATTATTGCATGCATCTGTACAAACTACAAAATCCTTGTTGGGGTCAGCTATCTTCAAGATAGGTGTTGTCGTTAATAGTTCCTTTAATTTCTTAAAACTCTCAGCACATTTCTGATCCCAAATAAATTTCTTCCCTTTCTTCTGCAAGGAAGTTATGGGGTTGGAAATTTTTGAGAAATTCTCTATAAACTTTATGTAATACCTTGTAATGCCCATAAATGATCTCACATTCAACATATCTTTTGGAACCGGCCAGTCATTAATGGTCCTTATTTTATCGGGGTCAACCGAGATTCCCTCCGCTGAAATTATATGTCCTAGATACTGAATTTTGTCTTTGTGAAAGTCACATTTACTAAATTTTGCATGCAATTGATGATCTCTTAATACTTGTAAGATAATCCGTAAATGTTCATCATGCTCTTCTTTGCTTTTTGAGTACACTAAAATATCATCTATAAACACAACAGTGAACTTGTCTAAGTACTTATGCAAAATATTATTCATCAAACACATAAATACAACCGGATCATTAGTTAACCCAAAAGGCATGACTATGAACTCGTAATGCCCATACCGAGTTCGGAAATCTGTTTTGAAAATATATTCATCTTTAACCCTTACTTGATGATATCCTGATCTTAGATCAATCTTCGAAAACACTGTTGCTCCTCGCAGTTGATCAAATAGATCATCTATGCAGGGCAACGGGTATCTATTCTTGATCATCTTGTTAAGCTGGCGATAATCTATGCACAGTCTTAATGTTCCATCTTTCTTCTTAACAAAGATGGCAGGTGCTCCCCAAGGAGACACACTTGGTCTAATATACTTCTTGTCAATAAGTTCGTTCAACTGAGATTTTAATTCGTTTAACTCCAGTATATTCATTCGGTATGGAGCTTTTGAATTTGGTACTGCTCCTGGTATTAACTCTATGGTAAAATCTAAATCTCTTTTGGGTGGTATCCTGGAATCTCCTCAGGAAATGCATCTTTAAAATCCTTTAGGACAGGTATGTCTTCGAATTTCACTTTGTCCTCTTTACCCATAACCTCATCATTTATCACGTTTACTGCAAACATTTGGCATCCCTTCCGAACTACTCTCTTAACTTGCATGGCTGAAATTTTTCTAAGGTTTACCTTCCTTGGAATGCCTTTTATTTCTACAGTTTTCCCTTCATCATTTAAGCATGTAAAACTTTTTCCATAACAGTCTAGGATGACATGATGGGCTTCCAACCAATCCATCCCAACTATAATATCATACGAACCTAAAGGTAATATATTCAACTTGATTTGTGTTTGCAAATGATTCATGGATAAAACACAGTTCTCTATAAAATCTGAAACTTTCCTCTTTGTTCCAGTTGCTAGTCTAACTAGCCATGATTTACTAAACTTTTGAGTTTTCAGTTTAAGACTTTCCACAACATCGGGTGATATATGACTTAAACTAGCACCTGGGTCAATTAAAACAGTAACAAGATGGTCAGGTATCATACCTTCAATCTCTATCATGGAGATTTGATGATCTAGTTTCCTGTTGTCAAGTGCTGCATTAATTCTTGGCATCTCCCTTGCTACGTCTCCAACAGTAGGTTCAATCTGAATAGAGTTGATGTTGTTTGTCTTCCGCTTTTGTAAGGGACATTTTGATGCATAATGAGGCCCTTGGCATTCAAAACATTTAATATGTGTTTTTGGCTCACTGGTCTTGGCAGTATTAGATGCATTTTTTGGTGATATAGAATTCTGCTGTGAATTATTTCTGGAATTATTTCCTTGGGAATTTCGATTCTAAAAATTCTTCCTTTGGAATTCGGAATTCCCACTGAATCTGAAATTTTTCTTCTTCTGTTCAAAATTGTTAGGCTTATGATTTTTCCAATTAGACATACCCTCTCTCTTTCGATTTGTATCATAACAAAAGACTGCCTTCCTCATAGCCTCCTCTAATATTTTAGGGCTATCATACTCAATTCTATCCTTAATGCTGAAAGGTAAACAACTTAAGTACCTTTGAATTTTTGGTTTTTCTTCTATGAAGTAGGGTACATATCTCAGTAATTTCATAAACTTACTATTCAGTTCCTTAATGTTCATACCTCCCGACTTCAAATCGTAAAACTCTTTAGATTTTTCTTCGTAGTACTGTTCAGATAGATACTTCTTTCTAAAATATCGTTTGAAAGCACTCCAGCTTACATCTTTATCCTTAATGTCCTTTACCCTTTTGACATCCTGCCACCAGATATCTGCTTTTCCGGTTAAGTTATATATGGCCAGTTTTGCTTTTAAGAACTCTGAATAGCTGTAGATGTGGAAGTATTTCTTCATTCCTAACAACCAAGCTTTAGCTGTCTCACCTTTTTCAATTTCTCCATTGAAAGTTGGAGGTCTTGTCTTCTTGAATTCTCCAGAAATATACTCATATTCCTTATGATTTTTCTTTCTTGGTTTGGAATCTTCTTCACTGCTGTCATTGGTGTAATTACGTTTCTTTTTGCGTGCTACAATAGCATCTCCAGATGAGCTTGAGCTATCTTTTACTTCACTGAATTTGATGTTCTGATTTTTATCAGCGTGAGGCATGTCCTCCACTTTGGAAATATCCTCATTGTGTTTCTTTTGTTCCTCTGTTTGGCTGTGTTCAAACAACACTTGATTCAGTTGTTCTTATGCTTGCAGAATCCTTTCATTATCTAGTTTCATAGATCTGATTTCTGCTTTTAAATCTTGGAATGCATGTAACAGTTCTGTCGAACTGTTATTTATTTCCCCGTGACCTTCCTCTACATAGTGCTGTCCTGAACTGTGACTGTTTGGCTGAAATCTGTCACTTAAATTCTCAGCTGAGTTCTCCATACCTGTAACTGAAAGTAATTTCTGAAGATAACATAATAATAAAATTTCAAGTTAGTATAAATTTCTGCTATATATAAAAATTTCTACTACGTGTTTTGGACCTCATTTAGGCCTAGAGTTTGAATCTGGGCTCTGATACCACATGTAACATCCCATATTTTCATAAAAATTTAAAATTTCTGTAAATAGCAATAATTAGCTTAATTAATGATAATTTGTAACTGCGGAATTTAATAATACGAGCTGCAACAATGTTAATCTTAACAACTATTGTATTACACATAAATAAGTTTCTATTATAACTACTACGTCAGCGTCATCTTAATTATAATTATAACAACTATCATTAAATAGTTAAATGCATGAATAGATCAACTTTTGATGTGACACCCTTTTAAATGCAATGAAAAGTATGAATGATGTAATAATGAAATGCCAGGCTAGAAATATGATATGGTACATTTTCTTTGAGATGATACTAACAGTTTGCTTCTTTGCTTTCCAAGGGAGTCCTATGAGGGACCCCAAAGCTTACTTAGCTACAACGCTAAAGCATTAGACTTGTTCGATGTGAAAATGTCAGGTAAGGAGTTTCATGATTGCAAAGAAATTCCAGTTTCATGTAAAGTTCAATCAACGTCATAAATAAAATAGCATGTGGTAAAGATTGTTGCAACTATCAAAGCGTATAGCTATAACTTGCATGCTTACTCCTTTGCTTTCCAAGGTTCATATTATGACTGGGTAAAATCAACCCAAATTAACTATCGAACAAGTATCTTATTAACAGCATTGTCGTTGTTGTCATCATTGTTCTAGCTGGTTGTAGTGATGGTTGTCTTGTTGTCGTCATTTATAATGATAATACCAAAGTGTATGTAAAGGGTTTGAGCATGTAAACTCTTGCAACCAATATTATATGAAGAGATAAAAATAATAATATATTAACATGACTAACGAAATGTTATGTAGATATAGTGCAATTAAGATTTGGACTATATATATAATGGTTATTCTATTCATAAACAAAAAACCAACTTTCCAAAGTCTTTATACCAACAATAGTGTGACTATTCCTATTTTCGATTTAATGTCGATATTAAAACATATATTGGAGATATTGGCAATATAGGCATCGTTAGAATTTTGACAATACTATGCAAGTGTTGTAAATTAAATACAAACGCTATAATGTATGAAAATGGTTACAATACAATGCAAACCTTTGGAATTATAATCATGTATTTGCATACACGTTATTACCATTATAAAGAATACGACATTGTTACAATATTGTTATGTTAACAAATGAAAAATGTAAAGTTTGCTATCACATCAAGGTACTGATAGGCATTAAAATGGGTTTTGACAAGTCATTGGCTCATAAATTCGACATTGGTCTCGAGCTAAGGTAACGATCATGGAAGGATATCACAATTAAAGTTTTGGTACTACATTAATACCGAGTTGTAACTCCAAGAATCCACCTAGACGTGAATACCTCCATACTTATTGATGTGTAAGGGTTCTACGTCAAGTGTTGATTGTGCTTGCTCCACTGCATGCCATAGTGGCAATGTCTGATGGTAATGCAGAGTGGGCATTAAATTTTATATGTGACAGGTTGTTGAATTAATTAAGTTGACAAGAGTCTTGAACTGCAAAAAGATCCTGAATGATATTCCATTATCAAAATGGCACCATATCCCTACCAAGTTGGATAGTCCATGTTTCCACGTAGGTGTGCTTTCCTGGTTACTTGCTAATGTGGCAGAATACTACACCTGGTACCGGTTATTGTTGACTTAAACATTTGCCAAGGTGGTTATGTCAAACAGTAATGGAGGATGGCATTAAATGTTTATTTTGTTGATACCAAAGTGGCCATAGATGGCATTGTTGTAACTTTCGATGATCGTGAGTCTAAACCGTCTGATGAAAACCCTAAAGTCTACCATGTAATTGAATTAAGAGCTTGGAAAAGTGGTTCATTGTGTTATTGTTTTTGTTGGAGGTGGTCGACAGGCTACCGAAACCGTAGTAGAAAAGCAGTGCAGAGTTTCAACCCTGAGACCTGCCACTCCGTTGAAATACTATAATCTTTGAATCCTGTATAGTGTTACTAGTTGTGATAACTGTCTCTAGTTCTAGTGTGTTGAGTGTTGATGGCTTTTATGCCCTTCGAAAAGTTAAAGACGTTATTCTTAAC
This sequence comes from Larix kaempferi, assembly GCA_027924585.1. NCBI lineage: Eukaryota > Viridiplantae > Streptophyta > Pinopsida > Pinales > Pinaceae > Larix > Larix kaempferi. The sequence goes on along the minus strand of BSBM01000109.1, from coordinate 5,466,914 downwards.
CTATCAAGAGGTACCGTTCTCCCATCGTTTCTCTGCTTCGTCTACCTGGAGCACACCACGACTTGGCCACTTGGTAAGAAGGTAAACACTTGGAGCAAAATAGTAATGCTATTGATTTGTAGAACGATAGTTGATCTTTCAACTTTCTAGACTCCTAACTTCATTTTAATGTGTCAGTTTACAGGGTTGAAAGGTTATTTCGAACCAAGGTTCGACAATATAATCGTGTGCTTCTACGCCTGTAAGCTTTGGGTCTTCCATACCCTCATAGCGCTTCTTCATCTGTTGTTCTTCTTCTGTTGTCAATATAGTTTTTCAACGAAGAGGAATTGCCTTGCCTAGCTCTACTGTAGATCCATTGATGATGACGATGAGAACCTTCAAAGCTTGTTTATTAAACAGTAATACTTAGTCTTTGATTTGATGTCGTCGATTTGAAAAGTAACTCATCGATGCTTTAAGTGTTTGGGCTCTATGGTTGAAGAAACACGGAAACACTTGTTGATTATTTTTTACTATAAAAACAGTTTGTAAACCTTGTTCGGGAACCACGATTTGATGGTTTCGAAGGTTGAGAGATGAATTAGAGCCAAGGCTCGTCTTCTATATATCAATGCTTTTCTCTCTCCATGGATGCATACTAGACCTTGTATGAACTGTAAAGTTGTGAAACTTTCATCGTAAATAAATATAAATAAATGATGTGCTAAAAGTTTTGTGTAGATGACTTGTAACGTTTGTCTTAATACTATAGAATGATGATGGTTTTCTTGTTTGTTTTGAAAAATTGGAAACGAAAGAGTATAAATTTGAAATGCAAGATCTTTGTTTCGTTTAAAAAAAGGATAGGTGGGGTTAAACCCTAAATCATGCTTCTTTTTTCAAAGAGGGCTTAGCCGAGTAGGGCTCAAACCATGATTTAAAAGGGAGTGTAGTATTTTTCTGTTAAACAATGAAAAGAAACAAACCTAACTAGGGTTTTGATATAGAAACTTAAAAAAAATAGAAAAAGAACAATGCTACAGTTTAAATGGATGATGAGTAATGATGATAATGGTAGATACAAGGTTCTTCTCATGTTTAACTTTGTACGAAAAGCATTATATAAATAGATAAGAAATTACTGTGTGCATATTGTGCAAAATTATGAAGTCTGTATAAAAGCAACTTTGTCTATTTTAAATTTCTAAACTCATAAATAATGATAGAGTATTTATGATGGAATAGTGTGTGAATGAAGTGTAGAAAAATATGATACCTGTGTGAATCTTATTGTATTTCCAGTTTAACATAAAAAAATGTTTTTATTTAAATTCAGCAGTCCATAAAACAATATGCAGATTGTATTTTTCTGCTTCCTGTGCATATTATAAAATTATATATGATACAAGAAAAACGTACAAGAAATTTAACATTGATTAATTTCATAGGGATGAAGAAAAGATTCATATGTATATAAATAACTATTATCTAGAACCCTTTACATCTATTCATCATAGGTCTGAAAACAATGAACATAAGACTTACTATATTTATCTGTCGAGTTCAAAATGGCAATCACCTATCTTTTAATTTATCTTTAATCTGCATATCTCTACTACAGTACGATGCTTCTAAACAACATGTGGAAAAATGGAGGTATTGGTTTATCAATTCATCTTCAACATTAAACTTAAACATTCAGACTTAGAACAATTCTAGGATTAGATTTTTCTTTCAAAAACAGAAACACAGAAAATAATGTTTAAACATAATAGAAATTATTTACTGTGAATAAATAAGAAATTGTAGAACCTGAATAAGACCTATAGGGAAACAAACAACTCAGGAAGACTATTCCACCCAACCAGACTCCTGAAAACAGTTAAATACTGTCTTAGGACCCCCGAGCCTATTTGTTGAACCACGAGGAGGAAGAAGCTTCAGCAAATAGGACTTCTTCTTGTTGTAGTAGTAATATTCTAAATCTTCAATAGGTAGAAGTCCAAAAGACTTGCCCCTACAACTCTGTTTCTCTTCAATAATAAGCAAAAACTCAGTTTTCAATCACCACTAACCTCCCTTAGTCGAATCTCTCTTGAAATCACCTGATTTGCAAGAGGAAAACATTCTACAGAAATGTTGATTAAGGTCTTCCTGCCCAATTCGAATTTTCCTTTATAGGCTGCCCAGGCCTTTTCAGATGTTACTGGGCCATTAAATGAGCTGCCTACTCACTCCCTACACCTGGGTGATAATGCCCTATTTAAGGGGAATTTTTCCCATAACCAACAGTTAGTGGTGTGATGTAACTGCTGCCATGTGTCCCATACCTTCCAACAGCTTCCATTCCTCCTAGTGGATCAGTGAACACTCATTCAACAGTCCTCCTAAGTGTTTGTCTCCTAATTAATTTATTTAAATAATAATAATCAGTAATTACATTCATCCATGATCAAAATTGATCATAATTACAAAACTTGTAATTAAATTTAACATAATGTATTTTTGCAAATAAATAATAATGTTCATAAATTTGGGTAGGTGACAATGGCTCAAGGTGTCATCAACACTCTGTGCATTTTCCCTGCAAATTGGTTGTTTAAGGCCCTGTGGAATTAGAAAATTCCATTAAAAATTAAATGCTTCATGTGGCGCACTTTGAGGGGTGAACTCATAACATGGGATAATTTGGTCAAAAGAGGATGGGAGGGCCCAAATATATGCTATCTTTGTTTTCGCATGTCTGAATTTGTCAACCATATTATTGTTGACTGCATGTTTGCTAGGGAACTTTGGCATTCACTTCTGCGTTATTATAAATTGAATATACCGTGGGGTGTAGCTTCTTTTGCTCAGAGTACACTTGAATGGTACAGGTCTACATATACGCTCCCTTTCTTTCCTGTTGTGACTGCTTGGGTAGTATGGAAGACACGAAACCTAGATATATTTGAGGATCAACATCCAATTATTGATTGGACTCTCAATTGTGTTGTCAAGATGCTTTCGGAGCAGTGCTTTGATTGTAATTAGGTGAGAACTAAAAAGTTTACCACTTTCTGTTCTCCACAACATAAATCTGTGATCTTTTTTGATGGTGCAGCTACTGGTGGGAAATCTGCCTCTGGTGGGGTTATTTTCGTTAATATGAATCATTACTTTACTTTGAAACTGAATTGCGGACATGGCACCAATATGAAAGCTGAGATCCTTGGTCTATGGTGTGTCCTCATGGTTGCATTTTATTTTGGACTATCCGATGTGGCGATCTTTCGAGATTCCAGAGTGACCATCAAATGGGCTCGAGGTGAATATGATATGAACAATATACCTCTTTATCATTGGTGCAGCCGGATCAAAGACTTACTTCAACACGTTGAGCATATTACATTAGAACACATTTACAGGCAGTTTAATTCCATGGCCGACACTCTCTCCAAGGAAGCTTATTCTGGAGCTGAAGGTGTTATCTGTTGGGAGGAGCACTTTGATTCTATGCTGATAGATTTCGGGTTGGTCTAGATCTATGATATCTGATCGGATTACCTTTTTTTATTTCCCTTCTTTGATAATTGATGAATTATAAGTTCAAACGTTTCGAAGGTTTTTTGGGATAGGAATATAATCTCAGAAGCATGTCAAAATTGTAAAGGGTATACCATTTCTTTATGGCTGTATGATAAGTCTATTACTTGGACTTATGCTCATTTTTACTATTTGATTCATATATGAATAGCAATAGTTTAGTTTTTTTTGCTAAAAAAAAGAATATGGTGTTAAAGCATGTAATGTCCTTATTTAATTCTTAGTGTTTTAATTTATTTATTTTATTTTTTTACATACCATTAAAATTAATAAAGAAAGGGACCTCGTTTCCAACTAAGAGCAAATTTTATTTATTAATGTGACAATATTCATATTAAAAAAGTCTGCAACATTGTTTACTTAACTTCTAACTTAACAACCCCATTTTTGTTTATGTAGGTATTCTTCGTAAAGCTTAATCTTATCGCCTACCGGGGTTAATCATTCCAAAATGAAAATTATTTATTCATATAACCTTATCATGGTTTAATTAGTCTTATTTCCTTTGATGTTCCCTTCATCATTTGCTATTACAAACCCTAATGAATTTTTGTTTTGTAACATCTGTTTCATAGTTCTAAAGACCGCTCAATATTGAACTACCCCTAACAAGAAGGTTTTCATTAGAGATAAAAGAAGGATTAAGAGTTCCAATCTTTGTAATTAGCCCCAATCCGAGCATTACTAACCCTCGAACCTTTTCCTTTGGTTTACCTAGTTGACTTAACCATCGCATCAATTTCTTGCACTAAGTAAAAGGTAGAATTACAAGTACCTGACCATTAGTTACCTTGTTACATAAAGTGATTTACAGTCCCATATTTCTTTTGGACATAGGAAAGAAAGGGGTTTATATTACCCTTCTCAGTTTTGTAAACAAAATAATGAAATTTAGTTACAAATTCTTGTTTGGTTCAACTATCTCCTTCAATTTTTATTTGATTCTTCCCATTTTGTTGGAACCCTAAAGTTTGACTTCCCTATATTTAAGGGATGTTGCCTAAGTTATATTTACATTCTTTTATGACTGCAACCACCACAAATCCTGTAATCATGGCCTCTTGAAGATTAAGTTCGGGTTTGTATTCAGATAAGTTGCTTAATAGTTTAACAAGACTTATATTTGTTATGTTTATTGTTTACTGAAATGCTAATGGTATCGAAATTCTTAAAACCAAGAGAGGGTGATTCTAATTAATTCACGAAGAGTGTTTGTAGAAATTTTTATGCATGTGGGTAATATACTATACTTGTTTGTAGTCATTCCTCATGCTCACGCTATGAATAACTTCCTCGGGTTCGACCTTGGTTAAGGGTTTTATTTAACACATATATCCCAGAATATGAAGGGTAGGGATTAAGTTTAACCTCATTGGTTCCCGATAATTCATTATGGTTAACAACACATGGTTATATTAAATTTCAAGTTTACAGAAGTTTTCATATTTTTGGGTTTTAATATTAGTGTAAGATATACAAAGTGGATCTTAAAAACTATTTTTCACGTATTCAAGAACCATTGACTACCTTTCCAACAAAATAAACAGGGTTAATTCATTCACGTTTATATATATAATGAATTTTTCCATACTATACTAACACTATCTTAACAATGGTAAATGACACTTGAAAACATTACAAGAGCGGGCTAGTCAACTCTAATCTTGAGATAAAGACCAAAACTTATTTGTAGCTAAACCAATGATACCGAGTATTGAGCATCCTCTCTCCACCCGACCTTAGGATCTAGAAGCCAATATGACCTTGAAGTATCCACCCCCTTGCCCATAACTCAAACTTAACCTGTCGATCATTCCTCTTCAAGTTCCACCAAATTGTCCAAGAAGGGTTACTACAAAGAACATGGAAGCTCAAACATTACAGATCCTAGGAGATCTGATCTTTCCTTTTGAGCATAAGAGCTCAATATACAGAGCCTGAGAGATCTAATGTATTTCTTTATCTCCAAGCCTAGTATATTAATTATTGTAGATCCTGAATGCTATCTTCTTCCGTGAATTAAGGGGGTGTTTTTCCTCCTCGGGCATGCCTTTTATTTTCCTAGGACTTTCCTGGCTAGTAACTACTTCACCCACATTTGGCCACTTGTCTCTTTAGGGATGAGTAGAATATCACGAATTAACTTAAATGTGATTTCTATCAATTCAGTGCAACACTGCTCACACTCGTACAATAATTTAATTGAAATCATTGAATAGTTATTTATTTACATTGTTGTTTGAAGTCATCAAAGTCATAAACTTTATCATGAAAACTACCATCATTTACATCCCCATCTCAGTATTTCAATCTTTAATTGGGGGTATTACAATCCTCCCCCCTAAATACTTTCACCATCCTCAATGAAATTTAATCAACATCTTTTGATTGGAATAGGAAAGGATATGCTTGCTTCATATAATCTTCTCTTTCCCACATGGATTCTTCCATAGTGTAATGCTCCCATTTTACATTAACTTGAGCGATTGCCTGCTTCCGACGCATTATTTCTCTCTTATATATGATATATACTGGTTCTATAAGAACCTCTCCTTCTGGTTCCACCTAGAGCACATCCTATTTAGTAACATGAGTTTCGTTAGAGATATATTTTTATAACAGAGATACATGAAAAACATCATGAATTCTAATATGAGGGTGTAGTGCTAGTTGATATGCAATTGGTCCCACTCAAGCTAAAATTTCAAAGGAACCCACAAATCTAAGTTCAAGCTTGGTGTAAGTTTTGGTTCTTAAAGAGCTTATTTTCAGTTTCACTATTAAAAATACATGATCCCCTACCTGGAATTATTTCAATGTTCACTTGGTATCAACATAACTTTTGTATCCATCTTGGGTTGTTTTGAGATTTTGTTTTCTCTATTGTACAACCTATTCCATGTGCTCCAACATCTTTGGTCCCAAAGTTAGTCGATCTTTTCGATTTACCCAACTTACGGGTATTTTACATTTCCTGCCATAAAGTGCCTCAAAAGGACTCATTTTGAGGGAAGCGTGATAACCATTGTTATACGTGAATTCAACTAAATGCAAGAAATCATCCCACTTACCTAGTCGTTTTATAACATACATACGTAGCATATCTTCCAGTACCCGATTCACTCATTCTGTCTGCCCATCTGTTTGTGGGTGATATGCGGTGCTAAAATCTAATTTAATATCCATGCCTGCAAATAAAGCTTTCCAAAAATTTGATGTAAATTTAGTATTTCTATATGTAATTACTGTCTTCAGTATGCCATGCAGCTTAAAAGCTTCTTTCATGAATATTCCATCTATATCGATTGCCTTGTAGGTGGATTTGATGAGTATGAAATGAGTCCCTTTATTAAGCTTATCAACCACCACCAAGATAATAGAGTAATTTTGTCTTTAGTTCTAGGAAGACCTGTAATAAAATCCATCATGATTGTTTCCCGTTTCCATTCCAGAATGGGTATAGGCTGTAGTAATCCAGTAGGGCCTTGATGAATAGTTTTAACTTGTTGACAATTTAAGCACCTAGCAACATATTCAACTGCGTCTATTCTCATATTTGGGAAATAAAAATCTTTCTAGAGGGTTGTAATATGTTTTTGGTATCCCAGATGTCAGGAATACAGGTTGTCATGAAGCTCTTTAAAAATAATTTGTTTGTTTTGTAGTTGATTTGGTATGTAAATTATGCTTTTAAAATGAAGAAATCCCTCTCTATCAACTTGAAATTATTTCATAGCTTCTAAATCATATGTGTTAGCGCACTTTTCTAATAGATTCCTGTACTCTAAATCTTCTTTTAAGGTTGTTCTTATCATATTTTTTAGGTTAGATTCATAGCTGATCATTGTAATCGCATGTAATTCATGTTGTTTCCAACTAAGGGAATTTGCAACCACATTTTCTTTACCTTTAATGTGTTTTATAGAGAAATCATATTCACTTAATATGGCAAGTCATCTAGTGTGTCGTGCATTAAACGTATTTTGATCAAATAAGTATTTTAACCCATAGTTATATGTTAACAACATAAAGTTTTTCCTAGAAGATAGTGCCGCCAAATTTTCACTGGACGAGTAATAGCTATTAACTCTAGATCATGTGGGGAAATTTGGTTTTCATAGTCCTTTAACTTGCAGGATTCATAACAGATGACATGTCCCGCTTGAGTAAGTACCCATCTTACTCCTCCTTTTTGTCACGAACCCAAAATACATAAGAGTAACTTGGTGAGATTTTCAAGGTAATTTTTTTTTTTTTGCAATGTTTATTTAACCTTCCAAACTTTATACATATGAAAGAAGCTACTCAATCATGCTTATATATTCATTATAGGTTTATAAACTCTCTACTTGAATTTCAGTTATCCTCTTCTATATTCTTTGCGCCATTTATAAATAGAAGATAGAACATTTATTTCCAAATCTAACCTATTTCCAAGATGTGATACCCACACTGGTAATTAATTAACTTTCCTTAATAACTAGAACTTCCACTTAAAAGATTTATTCATTAGTAAATAATCTACATATGTCTCTACAATAAATCTTTCTATAAGGTTCTTTACATGATCACCAAGTACAATGATGGTTTGTCTATTACTTAAAGCATATACCAAAACACTTCGTTATGGTTGTTCAACCAAAAACATGATTAAAGGAGAATATATTTTAACCATACATATTAGATGAACTGTAGATTTTTAATCATAACAACAACCAATGAGATAATTCACCTAAAAGAATCCATAACATCATCACAGAAACAAATAAACATAAGGTGCACATTAGAAGAATCAACCTGAAATTTGATGATACATTTCAGTGCAAAACGAGATTGATTACACATAAAGAGACACAGAACAAGAACATTGTTTTACCGTGGTTCACCCGAACTTGGGCTACGTCCACAAAAAGAGGGAGAGTCATATCTTTATTTAATAAAAATAAAAGGTTTACAACTTGGAACACACTTGTTTCCATATTCCTTCAAGGCTTCTCTCGTAGAGATCCAATTTTTACAAACAAAAGCATGTAATACCCTTTTAGTCAAATGAGGACATCTCATACAAGGGTTCGAACTTATCCATTTTCATTTAAAACAACTATGTCCCTTTTAAAGTAATGATAGTTTTGTCAACAAACAAAACGTATACAATTTACATTTGATCTCTTTAATTCTGCCGAAAGGTGTTACTTCTATCAAACAAAGAGTTTGAGCCTATCCAACGGAGAATTCATATCATAACTAAGAGAATAACATACTTATATATATTTATATAAGTCGCTAAGAAATCTCCATCCAAACTGATACAAGGTACTATAAATAAAAACCTGCATATACTAAACTGAAAACCATCTATAGGCTGCCCTTTTCATTTCTGTTTCAAAGATTATTATATATACACCATAACTGTTGAAATGGTGCTTAGCCATACCATTTGGTACTTAGATTGTAAAGAATTTAACTAGAAGTTTGACCCAGCTTAGGAACAAGACTAAAGGTTTAAAATTCTCTTACAAAGACTTCAAGTAATAACTCAAACACAACTGGTCTCATAACATCAAAAACTGAGGACTCTAAGATCATATTCCGGTTCATACTATTACAATAAGATATCAGCATTTATATATCCCCTATAAATAACTGTAAGGATTAAGGAAAGTGTTTTTGCAGAAAGATCTATCTGTCCAGTTAACACAGACCTCGTATTTAATATAACATCAAAACATAGATAGTATTATCTACTTGGCTTTTATCCTGAATAGAACTGAGATCTAGATTTTAAACTAGCACTACTGATCATAAAAGGATCAAATATAAAAGCAAATAGAGAGGTGTTAAAACGAAAAGCTTCTCATCTGAACTACAAATCATACGGAGGTCAAGATAACCCGAGCACAGAATGTGTTTCACATCTGCCCAGAATGGTTATGACGAACCAAAAATTAGCATTAAACTACAACACCGAATAATAGAGGTGGATCCGTCCCCTCCCATAGGGATCGGATTGGCCAATTATGATCATATAACATACCCAAAGAAATATATCACCAGAACAAGGATCACACCTATGTCCTAAATGTTTAAACATTCATATTATAACCGCAGACCGTACACTTGATAACTTGCAACCATAATGATCTGGATCTGCGATCTCTGGCGATTTCAATCCACACACAAAATACCACAATGATCTGGATCTGCCATCTCTAGCGATTTCAATCCACACACACAATACCATAATGATCTGGATCTGCCATCTCTGGCGATTTCAATCCACACACACAATACCACAATGATCTGGATCTGCCATCTCTGGCGATTTCATTCCACACACAAAATACCACAATGATCTGGATCTGCCATCTCTGGCGATTTCAATCCACACACACAATACCATAATGATCTGGATCTGCCATCTCTGGCGATTTCAATCCACACACAAGGTATAAGCAAAATAATACCAGGACCAAACTGCAATAACGTAATAGAGAAGATACACAGCGGGTCAGCAATGACAGTACCTGGAAAGATATACCAGAACCCTAACCTGGGACTCGTGGCTCGCAATACAAGTATCCAGCGATGGTCTGCTTAATGCAACCGTCGCTCCCCTCCATTTCTTCCCATGGTTCCCCCTTAGACCCCCGTGCGATCTCCCATAAATAGCATATTAAAGTTTCTTTCTCCATTGGAGAACCCGCCTAGGTTTGGTGATAACTTCCACCACTTGGCGATTTTAAAAAGACAACTGGTAGTTTTCTGAGCGTTCCACGATGAGGTCTCAACCGTCTCTCTTTAATAGAGGCCGACAAACATTCCTTGAAAATAGGTTTGATTGGCTAACATAGTAATCAAAGGTCTCGACCTTTTACGAGCAGTGAGAACTCATGCTAGAGTAATACTTACCTTTAAATAAAAGCCATTCAAAACACATATCTTTTAAATAATTTAATTATTTACTTAGCCATATAATACTACCGTTCCACTTAATTCGATTGCATGATAATATTTTCATATGTATTATTCTACATGCATTATAATACTTCAATAATATCTTAATTATGTATTGCAGAATATTGTTAGCACAACATGCAATGAAGATCTCAACAACGAAATCAAACAGGGATTTAAGCTTCTCAACTATCCCTTTGTTGTGTAACAAAAGACACAGTTCGATACAACAATTTTAACTGGAATTCAACTTACATGCTAACCCTTCCTAGCGTGTGTATCTGTTGAGATTCCCCACTCTGTCTTGTTATTTATGAGGCAAAACACAGACGGCAATTTCCAGATCTCATTCCTTTATGGTCATAATCTATATCACAAGGGTGGGATCTAGCATTAAGGCGCATACTATTTTAACCCTACAACGCCATCTCCTCGCAGATTTCCTAGTCATAACAGGGAATAAAAACTAGAGACAAAAATGGTTAACTTTCTTCGGTGATCCTTCTTTTCCGGAGTATTTGGGCTATGTAGAAATTATATAAAGATATCCAAGGAATCAGCTATCAAAACATCTGCCACCAAGGTCTATCTCAAAATCAAACATACGTATATGGAGATCTACCCCTACTATGCCTCATATATAACAAAAGAAAACTATGGGGATCAGACTTATAACAAGCCATCCCTTCCCCTTTGGTGCCTATGAAAATGTAAACCCCTGGCTCAGTGTTTGAGGTTCGCTCGTCAAGTCACAACTGACAAAATGTATCACTTTCCCCAAAACCAAAGATTATGCCCTCATTGATAGCATAATCGCCGAGATTTAGATGTGTTTTCGGCATAAATGCATTCTACAGAAATATCGATCTGAAAATCCAACTATCAGCAAATCTACAATGAGAAAAGCAACGTACTAAAATAAAAGGCAGAGGATTCAAGTTCGATCCCAGCATAGTTGGGTTCAACCAAGAGAGATGCCAAATATAGATCTGATCAATCAAAAAGCAGAGTTCTAAAATACGTTGACCCTGGTAGTTTGAACGATTAAATCCTGATTAAAATGCAGGAAATAAATCAGAGATATAAAATAAGAAGAATGCCATATAATACAATTATAATTATAAATTATATAGGTTATAAAGGAGGGATATCACATCCTCCTCCCCTAAAAATAACACCGTCCTCGGTGTTCAGGCTTTTCAAAAATTCGTCCTTTCCTCTTGAGTCTTATTTTTCTTGCATCATGAATTTGGGTTTTGACCTTATTTGAACCTTCATGCTTTCTGCATGTCGTTATGGCTAATAACGTGGATTTTTATGCAATTAAAAATCGGGATTCAAAGAAACTTTGTTCAGTGAAAACTGTCATCAATTCAATAATCAAAAGTATAAACAATGAGCCCCTTTACTTCAACCTACCATTTGCAATTCACGGAATATTTTATTTTTCATACATAAATCCAGCATTCAGGAGATGTAGATTGTTATTTTACACAAGACACATCATTTACTTGATTCAGGAAATTCTTGCCTAACACCCGAGTGCTCACACAGCAATTCCTTCAGAGATTTCTTGCCTAACACCATAGTGCTCACACAGCAATTCATTCAGAGATTTCTTGCCTAACACCGTAGTGCTCACGCAGCAATCTTTTCTCTTATGCATACTAAGCAGCGTCCTGCCTCCCGCATATGCATTCTTTTATAGTTTGCCTAGGTCTTTCCAGCTCACCGATTCCTTCGAGAATCCTGGCGACTGTCAACTCCCTGATCTCTAGGGAGTGGTTCAGTGCCCTTAACGCACTTTTACATAATTCCCCTCAAGCCTTCTCGCTTGAGTCCCGTAATCTATTCCCCTCAATCCTCCTTGCTTGAGTCCAGGAAAATCTCATTCAAATTCATCAATTATTTCGGCATATTACATTTTATAACCCTACAATTTCTCTGACCCATTTGGTCTAGTTCTTTATTCAACAATAATTAACAATAATTAAAAAGTTGCAATGTGGATCTTTCATCCTCACCCCTCTATTGTACCATGCATAATATATTAAGCCTTTGTTTTTTCAACAAGTTTCACCGAGCTTTGACCATCTGCCAAATTCAATTGTTAGTAACGCTTTATATAACAAAATCAAATATTTGTAAATAAGAAAATCATTCATTCTTCATACTACAATATCCATACTTGATCATCTGAAGTAAACGTTTTCTCCTTCCAAGCATAACTAACTTACTTAATAGGATTACATAATTCATTGAACATGAAATAATATTCTTCCCGTGATAGCCCGTGGACATTATGATTTCTTAACCTTGAAGGTTATCCTTCACCATTTCAAACACCCTTCCTATTTTAGTTATAAAACTTCTTTTGTATATACCAACATCACATAGAAATAACCAATTTTCTAAAACATACTTGCATACCTTATAACCCTATACCTTTGTAAGGGTGACCGCATATCTTCTCATTATAAGATCCTCATATGTCGAGGTACCAGTTTACCTGTATCATCACCTGTTAGTATTACACTAAATATCCCATGAATTTATATATCCCATTTTTACCTCTTGACTGTTGTAGTGATGTGTGGGAATATAACATTCCGTTCGACCGCAACATTAAATCATAAGAGCAATCATGCATGAAACATATGTCAATCATCCCCTTGACTTGTTTCGTAAAAGCTTACACATCAATTACAGTTAGATATTACTTTTGATCTATCATGGAAATTCCGTGATAATAAAGGTTTTCCTTAACTCCTAAAGTGGATATAAAATAGTCATTTATAAAGACATCAGAAAATTAAAGTGTCATGTATTACCATTCCGTGGCGGTTCTAGTTTTCCAATACTTTTATTCATACAACAACACATATTCACCATTAATTACATCTATGCATTTGTTATGTGAACAACATGATTAACTATAATTTTATCTCTTAACCAAATTAATCATTTTGACACCACATATAATTGTATGAGACAACAAATCACCATAAATTTATCATTCAAAGTGGCTTTATATATGAAAGAAAGTTGACAGTTCCTAACCTAATCAAAACATTAGACCGTCTTCTTTAGTCAAATATTAGCACATATAATTACTTTATAAAAGACTTAACAGATATAAGTTGCTTATTTTATCTATCTGACTCTCGTATTCGGAAATCCTGACGAATGGATCGATAGAATTCGATTAGTCAGAAACAATCAACAAAATGTGTCAACCTATTCTCCCATATGACGCGTTTACTGAAACTGAAAGGTATCCACTCCTAAGAATAATAATAAAGGTATAGAAGGTAATAAGTATTTAAGACGAATTATCAAATCAACAGATTTAGGAGAGTTCTTCAGTTTAGCACATTCACAACTAGGATGACTTTCAATATACGAAGACTCATTCCCCAAAAACTTAACCGTTATCTTTCTAAAGACTATTTTCTCGTCGTCCAATGAATCTAATTGAAAAATAGGAGGATATATTCATCAGCTAATATTTACCAATAACAGATCATTCATCTCCACAATGAAACATATACTATCCTTACCTACAAACAATGTTGTGCCATTATAACGCTTTCACCAAATGAAACATACTTACTTGCAATTCAATGACGATTGGTAAACTACCTATTGTCGATCCGTTGAAATGAAATTTTCTGCTGCGTCTTGTGCCGCCAATTCGACAAACTCATATATGTTTTCCTGATTGAGCCCAAATAAGCCCGAGTGTTTGCAACCTGTGCTCTGGCGGAAGAAACTTGAAGTCGAGCTCGGAGATTCATTTTACCTCCTCCAGTACAATTCATGCATCCAAAATGAAACGAAAACAATTGATTAGTAAAATTAACAACCTTCATACTCACTTATCGCATGTTGAGCTCATTAGGCCCTAGTGTTGTAACCTAATGCTCTGATACCATATGTCACGAACCCAAAATACATAAGAGTAACTTGGTGAGATTTTCAAGGTAATTTTATTTTTTTTGCAATGTTTATTTAACCTTCCAAACTTTATACATATGAAAGAAGCTACTCAATCATGCTTATATATTCATTATAGGTTTATAAACTCTCTACTTGAATTTCAGTTATCCTCTTCTATATTCTTTGCGCCATTTATAAATAGAAGATAGAACATTTATTTCCAAATCTAACCTATTTCCAAGATGTGATACCCACACTGGTAATTAATTAACTTTCCTTAATAACTAGAACTTCCACTTAAAAGATTTATTCATTAGTAAATAATCTACATATGTCTCTACAATAAATCTGTCTATAAGGTTCTTTACATGATCACCAAGTACAATGATGGTTTGTCTATTACTTAAAGCATATACCAAAACACTTCGTTATGGTTGTTCAACCAAAAACATGATTAAAGGAGAATATATTTTAACCATACATATTAGATGAACTGTAGATTTTTAATCATAACAACAACCAATGAGATAATTCACCTAAAAGAATCCATAACATCATCACAGAAACAAATAAACATAAGGTGCACATTAGAAGAATCAACCTGAAATTTGATGATACATTTCAGTGCAAAACGAGATTGATTACACATAAAGAGACACAGAACAAGAACATTGTTTTACCGTGGTTCACCCGAACTTGGGCTACGTCCACAAAAAGAGGGAGAGTCATATCTTTATTTAATAAAAATAAAAGGTTTACAACTTGCAACACACTTGTTGCCATATTCCTTCAAGGCTTCTCTCGTAGAGATCCAATTTTTACAAACAAAAGCATGTAATACCCTTTTAGTCAAATGAGGACATCTCATACAAGGGTTCGAACTTATCCATTTTCATTTAAAACAACTATGTCCCTTTTAAAGTAATGATAGTTTTGTCAACAAACAAAACGTATACAATTTACATTTGATCTCTTTAATTCTGCCGAAAGGTGTTACTTCTATCAAACAAAGAGTTTGAGCCTATCCAACGGAGAATTCATATCATAACTAAGAGAATAACATACTTATATATATTTATATAAGTCGCTAAGAAATCTCCATCCAAACTGATACAAGGTACTATAAATAAAAACCTGCATATACTAAACTGAAAACCATCTATAGGCTGCCCTTTTCATTTCTGTTTCAAAGATTATTATATATACACCATAACTGTTGAAATGGTGCTTAGCCATACCATTTGGTACTTAGATTGTAAAGAATTTGACTAGAAGTTTGACCCAGCTTAGGAACAAGACTAAAGGTTTAAAATTCTCTTACAAAGACTTCAAGTAATAACTCAAACACAACTGGTCTCATAACATCAAAAACTGAGGACTCTAAGATCATATTCCGGTTCATACTATTACAATAAGATATCAGCATTTATATATCCCCTATAAATAACTGTAAGGATTAAGGAAAGTGTTTTTGCAGAAAGATCTATCTGTCCAGTTAACACAGACCTCGTATTTAATATAACATCAAAACATAGATAGTATTATCTACTTGGCTTTTATCCTGAATAGAACTGAGATCTAGATTTTAAACTAGCACTACTGATCATAAAAGGATCAAATATAAAAGCAAATAGAGAGGTGTTAAAACGAAAAGCTTCTCATCTGAACTACAAATCATACGGAGGTCAAGATAACCCGAGCACAGAATGTGTTTCACATCTGCCCAGAATGGTTATGACGAACCAAAAATTAGCATTAAACTACAACACCGAATAATAGAGGTGGATCCGTCCCCTCCCATAGGGATCGGATTGGCCAATTATGATCATATAACATACCCAAAGAAATATATCACCAGAACAAGGATCACACCTATATCCTAAATGTTTAAACATTCATATTATAACCGCAGACCGTACACTTGATAACTTGCAACCATAATGATCTGGATCTGCGATCTCTTGCGATTTCAATCCACACACAAAATACCACAATGATCTGGATCTGCCATCTCTGGCGATTTCAATCCACACACACAATACCATAATGATCTGGATCTGCCATCTCTGGCGATTTCAATCCACACACACAATACCACAATGATCTGGATCTGCCATCTCTGGCGATTTCAATCCACACACAAAATACCACAATGATCTGGATCTGCCATCTCTGGCGATTTCAATCCACACACACAATACCATAATGATCTGGATCTGCCATCTCTGGCGATTTCAATCCACACACAAGGTATAAGCAAAATAATACCAGGACCAAACTGCAATAACGTAATAGAGAAGATACACAGCGGGTCAGCAATGACAGTACCTGGAAAGATATACCAGAACCCTAACCTAGGACTCATGGCTCGCAATACAAGTATCCAGCAATGGTCCACTTAATGCAACCGTCGCTCCCCTCCATTTCTTCCCATGGTTCCCCCTTAGACCCCCGTGCGATGTCCCATAAATAGCATATTAAAGTTTCTTTCTCCATTGGAGAACCCGCCTAGGTTTGGTGATAACTTCCACCACTTGGCGATTTTAAAAAGACAACTGGTAGTTTTCTGAGCGTTCCACGATGAGGTCTCAACCGTCTCTCTTTAATAGAGGCCGACAAACATTCCTTGAAAATAGGTTTGATTGGCTAACATAGTAATCAAAGGTCTCGACCTTTTACGAGCAGTGAGAACTCATGCTAGAGTAATACTTACCTTTAAATAAAAGCCATTCAAAACACATATCTTTTAAATAATTTAATTATTTACTTAGCCATATAATACTACCGTTCCACTTAATTCGATTGCATGATAATATTTTCATATGTATTATTCTACATGCATTATAATACTTCAATAATATCTTAATTATGTATTGCAGAATATTGTTAGCACAACATGCAATGAAGATCTCAACAACGAAATCAAACAGGGATTTAAGCTTCTCAACTATCCCTTTGTTGTGTAACAAAAGACACAGTTCGATACAACAATTTTAACTGGAATTCAACTTACATGCTAACCCTTCCTAGCGTGTGTATCTGTTGAGATTCCCCACTCTGTCTTGTTATTTCTGAGGCAAAACACAGACGGCAATTTCCAGATCTCATTCCTTTATGGTCATAATCTATATCACAAGGGTGGGATCTAGCATTAAGGCGCATACTATTTTAACCCTACAACGCCATCTCCTCGCAGATTTCCTAGTCATAACAGCGAATAAAAACTAGAGACAAAAATGGTTAACTTTCTTCGGTGATCCTTCTTTTCCGGAGTATTTGGGCTATGTAGAAATTATATAAAGATATCCAAGGAATCATCTATCAAAACATCTGCCACCAAGGTCTATCTCAAAATCAAACATACGTATATGGAGATCTACCCCTACTATGCCTCATATATAACAAAAGAAAACTATGGGGATCAGACTTATAACAAGCCATCCCTTCCCCTTTGGTGCCTATGAAAATGTAAACCCCTGGCTCAGTGTTTGAGGTTCGCTCGTCAAGTCACAACTGACAAAATGTATCGCTTTCCCCAAAACCAAAGATTATGCCCTCATTGATAGCATAATCGCCGAGATTTAGATGTGTTTTCGGCATAAATGCATTCTACAGAAATATCGATCTGAAAATCCAACTATCAGCAAATCTACAATGAGAAAAGCAACGTACAAAAATAAAAGGCAGAGGATTCAAGTTCGATCCCAGCATAGTTGGGTTCAACCAAGAGAGATGCCAAATATAGATCTGATCAATCAAAAAGCAGAGTTCTAAAATACGTTGACCCTGGTAGTTTGAGCGATTAAATCCTGATTAAAATGCAGGAAATAAATCAGAGATATAAAATAAGAAGAATGCCATATAATACAATTATAATTATAAATTATATAGGTTATAAAGGAGGGATATCACACTTTTCTTGCATCCATACAAACCACGAAGTCTTTATATGGATCAACTATCTTTAGTATGGGAGCGGTGGTCAACAAATGTTTCAACTTATCAAAGTTGTTTTTACATTGTTGGCTCCATAGAAATTTAACACCCTTCTTCTGCAAGGAAGTCATAGGGTTGGCTACTCTTGAAAATCCTTTGATAAACATTCTTGTAATAACCATAACACCCATAAAATATCTAATATCATGGACATATTTTGGTACAATCCATTCTAGAATATCCTTAAGGGCCCTTGCACGAAGTTGAGGGACCTTTTAGATGAAATCATGCATTTGCAAAATGCACTAACGTTTAGCAAATTGAAAACGTGTGCGCGTTTCTTAGAACTAGGCATGGGTAGGCTTCGAGCCTGCCATGTCAATTAACATGTACGATAGCATTCCATAGCACGCGCACGTTATAGTGATACATAATGCACGCGTGTTATGTATCACTATAATGCACACGTGTTTTTGACACACAAAACGCGCTAGCTTTATGGACACACAAAACGTGGGAATGTTTCTTGAATGTTAAAAAAATCCTAGGCATTTAATATGTTTGGTGCAAGACTAAATAACGCCTAGTGGCAAAAAATGCGCGAGCGTTTCTTCATCAAAAAATGCACTAGCGTTATGGTAATCTGCACAATTTGCATTTTCATCAAAACCTTATTTAATAGTCTATTTAATAATTTCTATGGGTTAGGAGGTTAAATAAGAATTTGGTGTTAGGGGCTAAGGTGGGGCTAAGGGGTCAAGGTGCTTAGTGGTTAAAGATGGGGGGTAGTTAGTGGTAGGGGAAGGGGGATTAGGAGAGAGCGAGAGGGGGGAGAAGTAGGATAGAGAGAGAGAGAGCGTGGAGGATTAGTTAGGGGTAAGGGGATAGGAGGGGGGTTAGCAAGAGAGAGAGAGAGAGAGGGGGGGGTTAGTAATGATGAGAGAGAGAGAGAGAGAGAGAGAGAGAAAGAGGAGAGGCTGTTAATTTTAGGGAGTGAGAAAGAGAGATGGGAGGTGTGTTTAGAGGTAGGTGGAGGTGTAGGAAGAGAGAGAGACTTAGAGAGGGCATTAGTAAGGGCTAGGGAAAGGAGGGGAGAGAGATAGAGGGGAGGGGGTTTTGGGCTAGGGGGAATAGCGAAGAGATAGAAAGAGTAGGATGGTTAGGGATGGGGGAGAGGTTAGGGAGAGGGAGGGGGGGTTTAGATAGAGAGAGAGAGAGAGAGAGAGAGAGAGGGAGAGGGAGAGGGAGAGAGGTGTAGAAGCAGGGAAGTGAGAGTGAGAGAGGGGAGTTAGTTAGGGGTAAGGGGCTAGGAGGGGGGTTAGCGAGGAGGGGAGAGAGAGAGAGAGAGAGAGAGAGAGAGAAAGGGGGTTAGTAATGGTTATGGGGGGGGAGAGGATGGGGAGAGAGAGAGATAGGAGAGGGTGTTAGTTGTAGGGAGTGAGAAAGAGAGAAGGGAGGTGTGGTTAGAGGTAGGTGGAGGTGTAGGGAAGAGAGAGAGACTGAGTGGTAAGGGCTAGGGAGAGGAGGGGGTTTTGGGATAGGGGTAGTAGCAAAGAGATAGAAATAGTAGGATGGTTAGGGATGGGGGAGAGGTTAAAAAGAGGGAGAGGGGGTTTAGAGAGAGAGAGAGAGAGAGGGGTAGAAGCAGGGAAGAGAGAGAGGGTGGGTTAGTTAGGGGTAAGGGGATAGGAGGGAAATTAGTGAGAGAGAGAGAGAGAGAGATTGAGAGAGGGGGTTCGTAATGGTTAGGGGGGGAGAGGAGGGAGAGAGAGAGAGAGGAGAGGGTGTTAGTTATAGGGAGTGAGAAAGAGATATGGGAGGTGTCATTAGAGGTGGGTGGAGCTGTAGGGAAGAGAGAGAGAGAGAGACTGAGAGATCATGAGTTTGTAATGGCTAAGGATAGGATGGGAGAGAGATAGAGAGGAGGGGGTTTAGGGATAGGGGGAGCGGGAGAGAGATATAAAGAGTAGGATAATTAGGGATGGGGGATAGGTTAGGGAGAGGGAGAGGGGGTTGAGAGAGAGAGAGAGAGACAGAGAGAGAGAGAGGTGTAGAAGTAGGGAAGAGAGAGTGAGAGAGGGGGAGTTAGTTAGGGGTAAGGGGATAGGAGAGGGGTTAGCGAAGGGGGGAGAGAGAGAGAGAGAGACTGAGAGAGGGGGTTAGTAATGGTTAGGGGGGAGAGGAGGGAGAGAGAGAGAGAGGAGAGGGTTTTAGTTGTAGGGAGTGAGAAAGATAGATGGGAGGTGTGGTTATAGGTAGGTGTAGGTGTAGGGAAGAGAGAGAGACCGAGAGAGGGGGTTAGTAAGGGCCAAGGAGAGGAGTGGAGAGACATAGAGAGGAGCGGGTGTAGGGCTAGGGGGATTAGGAGAGAGATAGAAAGAGTAGGATGGTTATGGATGTGGGAGAGGTTAGGGAGAGGGAGAGGGGGTTTAGAGAGAGAGAGAGAGGTGTAGAAGTAGGGAAGAGAGAGTGAGAAAGGGGTTTTGTAAGGGTTCCGGGGAGGAGGGGATAAATAGAGGGGGGTTAGGGCTATGGGGAGTAGAAGAGACAATAAGAGAGGGGAGGTGGTTAGGTGTGGGTGTGGGTGGGGTGGGGTGGGTTAATGGGTTATAGAGAGATAGAGAGGGAGGATTGTGTTAGGGGGTTAGAAGAGAGATAAGGGTGGGGTATAGGGGTTGGCTGAGGAGTATAGAAGAGATACAGAGAGTGGGGGTTAGTAAGGGTTAGGTGTAGGAGGGGAGAGAGTGAGAAAGGGTAAGCTATAGGAGGGGAGAGATTGAGCAAGTGTTAGTGGTGAAAGGATTATGATAGATATAGAGGGAGGGGGTCTTAAGAGTGGTGGGGATTAGGGAGAGGGAGAGGAGCGGTTAGGGAGTGGTAGGTATATGGGTAAAAACGTGAAGGTGGGTAACATTTTCGTGAGAAACTAGTGCAAAATCGTCTTAGCGGAGGTTATTCGGCCGAATAATATTTATTATTCGACCGAATAATAAATATTATTCGGCTGTATAATTCTCATTATTAGGCTGAATAATGTAGAGGTTATTCGGCCGAATAACCACTAACATTTCTTCGTTCCGTTTAATGGCTATCCTTGAAATGTGTGCAAACCGCTGCCGGACGGAAAAAAATTTCGGGTGGTGGTTTATTCGGCCGAATAATTGTTCAGCCGAATAATTGTTCCACCGAACAATTATTCGGTCGAACAATTATTCAGCCGAACAATTATTCGGCCGAATAATTGGTCGGCCGAATACTATTTCTGCATAAAAGCCCGGCCTCGACTGCCATTTGGCATTCCGCGCTGGAAATTTCTGGACCCCGCAAGCGGGTCCGTAGTTTTTTTGCGCCACCCTCCATCGTCGACGCTTGGGATGAAGACGCTGTTGCTTCACCCGTATCGCTTCTTGTTCGTCTGTTGTTGATGCACCGATTCTGCTGTTTGCCTGATCAGATGTCTGCTCTGTTGTTGTTTCCTGTTGCTGCTGTGGAAGCTGTTTTCGGTGGCGAGGGTGCACGGTGGATTTGTGAGTGACGAGGGTACTGGGCGGTTGCTGTGTTCGTCGACGGGGGTTCTTCGTGGATCTGTGGTTGGCGTAATGAGGTGGAGCCAATGGCAACCAGTGTAAGTAATTGGTTTCTGCTGATTACGGTTTTCGAATTTGAAGTTTAATGTTGATACAGTCTGTCTGTCTATAACAATTTGATGAAATGTGCTTTGTTTGCAGGATTGTTCATTTGTTTTTGCGGTGTTGTTATCGGTGTGTCGTTGGTGTTGCGGTTTTCACGCAGGATTGACAGTTAAATTGAAGGTACGCTTTATTGTTGAGTTGTTTTGTTTTGATTTTGTTATCCTATTTTTATAGTCTGGTGGTCTGAACTGGCGAGGCTTCGTTTTGACAGTCTTGTGTTGTGTGAAGGAAATATTTGATGTTTGGAGAGTTGGTGGTCTGAACCGGTGAGCCTTTGTGGATTGACAGTCTTTTCGCTAGCTGTTTGGGTTACAGGTATGTAATGTTTAGCGAAATTAGATTGTTTAGTTTTTTAATTTTTAATTTTCTGTTCATCATTTTAGTATTTATTCCCTTAACATGAACTCTGTTCATGAACAGAGTTCATGTTCAAGAACTTTGTTCATGAACTCTGTTCATGAACAGTGTTCATGAACTCTGTTCATGAACTCTGTTCATGAATAGTGTTCGTGAACAGTGTTAATGAACTTTGTTCATGTTCGTGAACAGTGTTCATGAACTCTGTTCATGAACAGTGTTCATGAACTCTGTTTATGTTCGTGAACAGAGTTCGTGAACTCTGTTCATGAACAGAGTTCATGTTCATGAACTCTGTTCATGAACTGTAATAGCCCCCCCCTTTATGCCTCATTATTTTGTTAATAATTGTAATTAGAAATGCATGAATGGCCCGAGTGAGGAGCTCAAGGCCAAGACCCCACCCGTGACACCTGGAATGTACTGTTATGTTTCCTAAATGTTATTTTAATTTAGGAGATTAAAGATAGAAGCAAATAAACTCTAAACTGACGAATAACAAAATCTACTAAGGAGAAAAGTTGAAATGGCATGGAAGCCTACTTCTGATAACCGATATTATTTTGGTACCACAAGCACTTAAGTGGACATTAATGTTCACCAGCGACCACTCATGTTTACTTATCAATTATTCCTAGGATAGGAATACCGAGATCGAGAGGAAACAAAAGTATCCTAAGACCAAATGTTTAGTATTTATGGTAAAAGATCTATTCTTGTAAGACGAAGGAACCCCTGTGGATGTCCTTGACATCCCATTTCCTTTTCAACGAAAGTAGTGAAGAGTTTCACCACCAAAACTCACGATCTGATAACCCTTTATCAACAGATATCAGTTTGAAGAGTGACATGTGGGCAATCTGCATGGGATTCCATCCTAAGATGGGCAGACCCTCCAAGAGATTACTTTAAGATGGCTCGACAGCCATCAACCCACGATCAGTTTGGAGAGTGACATGTGGCAATCTGCATGGGATTCCATCTTGAGATGGGCGGACCCTCCAAGAGAGGGCGGTGGGACTTATGCACCGGATCTGCTATTGTATTGGGGGTTATGCGTCTGAGAGAAGGGAAAAAGAAAGAGGAAAGAGGGGGAGCGAACTCTGCGTTCTGGGGAACAGAGATTTTAAGATCCCATTCGAGATGTGCACCCGGGGAAGAATACCACCGGCAGGACGATGAAGCTTCAGGAGGATGATCGTCGAGGCTTTGCGAGGGAAATTCAACAGCGCCATTTTGTTTTGTTATTGAGATTTGGTGGTGTTTGACCTCGGACGTGAAATCTGCAATGGAGATGGTTCTTGGATTGACACCTAAGATTGGTAAGCGATGATAGTTTCCAATGTTCATTAGACATCTACATTACAGGTATGCATAAAATCCGCTCCTCTAGTTAAAGAGACATCGCTGTAAGCGATGGTAGTTTTCTGAATATTCATTTATTTATCTATCTCTAGGTATAAGATAGTCCACTCCTCTAGTTCAGGAGATATCGTTATAAGCGATGATAGTTTCCAAATTTATGCAGTATTCAACTGCATGATAATCCTGAGATACCGTGCTTTTCCTGTAGGAATAAATCGATGAACGGGTTTGTAGTCTTGGAAATAGCTATTGTATATAGATTACTGAGGATTTTGACCTGGGATGTAACCTCAGCGTGATGGTTTATGTGGATGTTGTGATTTATAGATTTCCCACTTTGTTGTCTTAATATTATTGATTACTGTAGTTAATGAGGAAGATGACCTCTGGAATTACAGCGTGATAATCCATCCGACTATGTTCCTCTTCCTTGAGTGATTAGTATGCAAATATCTAAACGCAGAATAGTACGTAGATCGCAGATCCTTGGGTTAGTCAAACTGGAAGTTCAAGTTCTAAACTCTGCCTTAAATAGTTTAGTGCTCGGCGGTCCTCTGCTAACACATTATGGATCTAACTCTGGCATTAGCGATTTAGTGGATTTCTTCTGGATGTTTAATTATTGATTACTGATTTTGAAACATAGGTTCATTGTTGCATTGAATTCGATCCAGATCTCGATCCCAACAGCCAAACGTTATATTTAATTATGTTTGATCTCCGTATTAAGCTCTGCTCAACGTATGACACGAATGCGATTTTGTATCTTTTGTTTGGAAGAATTTTCTTAATTCATCTTAGTAAATATTCACTTGACGAATCCCTTGTGAGACGATATTCTCTGCCTTATTTATTTTTATATGCTGAATAGGCATGAAGTGTAGATATAAACACAGAGATTTGAAGTGTATTGGGTGGGAATATAAACGTAGTGCTTTTGAATATGCATACATGCCTTTATCATAGTCTTAATTACATATAATGAGGGAAATGGGTGGAGAAAGAGCCCCACCTCAATTAATAATGAGGTACGACTAGTTCTTAGTCCTAAATAAGATAGGAGGAGTATTATTGTTGTTTTTAGTGTTTTGAGATTTGTTAGGATAGAGGCATACTAAAGGTATGTTTTGAAAGGGTAAAGGTATATAATTCTTTTGTAGTTTATCTGTGCTAATTACAACACCTTAGAATATATATGTAACTATCTGTTCATTCAATTTATAGGTTGTTGGTGCATAACAATTGATTAGATATTGTATAAAAGAAATAAGAGGGGTATAGAATATAAAATTGATATATACATTGAAGTTGTGTTTCTTTCTAAGGAACAAAATATATGGTAATATAAGATATTATTTTAAATGGTATTATCACTTGTTTAAAGATGTGGGAGGTTCGAATGTCTCTTTGATTTATTGATCAAAACTTTATGTTAGAGTGGAAGGATGCCTTAGTTAAGGTTCTCTTTTAACCTCTTATCTTTTAAGGCTATTTATTATTTTGAAGTTATTTAGAATTCAAATTAAGGTATTTTATACTTTTGGTTGATTCATGAAAAAGCTCTATGCAAGAGAGGCTTGATAGAAGAAGAAGGAATCTTGTTATAGCAACTAGGTTGCTTGTTGTAATCTTATTACCTTTTGGCCTAATAATAAAAGATGCACACACCTTTTGTGGACTAGCCCGTGTACGGGTGAACCACGTTATATTTTGTCTCTTGTGTTTCCTATGGTGTCTTTCAATGTGTCTTATGTATGAGTACTTGTTTCTACCCTTAAACATGTTATGATTACTTGATGTATACGATTCATATACAAGGTTGGTTGTTGATACAATGTTTCGCTTATGATTATGATAGTGTTACTACCATTGTTTTATTGAAAGAAGTATTGTTTCTAAAGATGCATATTAAGACATAATGAAGTTCTTATGTTTCCCGCAAGATTTAAGAATTGATTGACTTATCAAGTTTAGAATTTATTTAATTGAAATTAAAACGTATATCTTTTCCATGATTAGTATATCGACATTTGTGAACAGTAATAGGTGTCGCAAAGTTTTAATTTACTTTGTAAAGCAGTAATTAAAGAAATCAAACCCACACTTTATGGTTCCGCATATATTTAAGTGGCATTTTTAGGCACTTAGAAAAAGTTTTTAAATCTTATGAAATTACGGAGATGTCACATGAACACTATTCATGTATGTTTCATCATATTAGCATCGTTTTGTGCCATATTAGTGCAGTAGGGCATCATTTTTGTGCAATACTAGCATCAAAATATGAAACTTTTAAATTAAATCAAAAAATAGTAATGTAAATTTTATTGGTTGTGTTCTTGAACAAAGTTAAAGAACTCTGTTCATGAACAGAGTTCATGAACTCTGTTCATGAACAGAGTTAAAGAACTCTGTTCATGAACTCTATTCAGAGTTCATGAACAGAGTTAAAGAACTCTGTTCATGAACTCTGTTCATGAACAGAGTTCTTTAAATCTGTTCATGAACAGAGTTCCCTAATTATTTTTTTTATGAATATTATGTAAAGTTTGTTTATTGAAATATAGATTAAAATCATAAGTGATCGATGAAAAATTTGTAAGGTTACTATACTGTTACAATTAACTGCATAATACTTTTTAACTGATTAGGAAATGATTATTAATGTTATCTTATGGTTTTGTAGTGCTGTTAGAGTGTTAGGGGAGGAGTTCACAAAAAAAATAACTTATACAACTTTAGGCACCTCTACATTTGGTATGCCTTTAAGTCTGTAGAATTAACATGTACAACTGCAGTGTGTAAATTTTTCTATCATGAATATAAAGTAGAAATCTTCTAGTAAGTGTATATATATATATTTTGTGAGATGTTTTTCAATTGAGATATATAATTCAACCAGATTTGATGGATGAAAATTTTTAAGGTTACTATAGTACTACAATTAAATGTGTTATAATTTATATTTGATAATGAAATGACTATTATGTATATCTTTACGTTGCAATAGTAGTAATGGTAAGGAATTTTAGTTAATTAATTAGAGTTAGGAGAGGGACTTACAAAAAATCTTAGCTTATACTACTTTAGACACCTTTACATTTTGTTGTAGTTTTTTATAAGATATGGCTTTATGCTTGTAGGATAAACATGTACAATTTCAATTTCTTAATGTTTGTGTAAATTTAGAAATCCTATCAAATAAAAAGAGTGGAGTCTTCGAGGGGAAAGCGTAGGAGGTCATCACATTCATCAGGAATTGGTGTTCCAATTGGTAGTCCAAGGTTGTCGAATTCTCCGCGGGGTTCGAGTTTATTGTATGCGTCACAGTCATCTGATCACCAATGAGTTGATAGGGGTACAAATGATTCTCCTTTGTCATCTGTTGGATAGCGTCGATCTCAACCTTCTGTTGGTATGAACATTAATGTTTAATTGAATGTATAATTTGTATTTTTGTGTGTTTTGAACTTTTGGACAAGGTTAACTCTTCACTATGGCTATATTTGAAGCAGAGCGAGGTTCAGAAGATGTCCGTAATTCGACAGAGCGAGACGAAGATCAAGATAGGATTGTAGATGATGGAATAGGTGTGGGTGCAGAGCAGGGTCCTGAAGATCCTCCTAGAGAGAGGACGACATATGTTCCACTGGCTGAGGGTTGTACACCCATATCAACTTATCCGTCTGATTTACCTGATGAGCTTCCATGGAAAGGTGTTGAGCAACAAACTATCCTTGAAAGTTGTAGATCCCACTATGACAGGTTGAACAATGATCTTTGTTCTTTAGATCTTCCTCCAGAGAGTCGACAAAGTCTAGAGATTGTTTTGGGGTCTTTGCACAAATTCATTGATGCATATGAGGAACTTGGACCAACTACGAATGGTTTTGTTCATTTCATGCATAGGCGAAGGGAACAAGTAATGGGTCCAGACAAATGGGAGGTTGTGAAGGAGAGAGTTACCAGAGAACAAGCCAATTCAATGTTTAATTTCAAAGAAGGCCTTAAGCGAAAAATGTTGAAAGTGCAATATTTTAAGCATCCTCAAATTGCACATTTAATATATGATCGGTTTCTTGCAGCTTATGGTCGATTGCCATGGAATGATGAGGTTCCTAATTATTTTGCTAGATTTTTCTATGCGGAGTTTTTTTTAGGTATGAAGCCAAACTATACTGATGTTCCTTCTGACTTTTATGGAGTTGGAAAGGGTCGAATATATAATAGAAAAGGTTCTCTCAGAGACCCTACGACTCTTCAACCTCCACCTGAGATACCTCGTTGACCTAGGCTTGTGGCTTTAAGATCAGAGATGGAGCCCACATCCCAACTAGGGACAGTTGCAAGGGAATCGGTAGGTGATGGTTTAGCGTCAGCTCTTGTTGGAGTAGAAGTGGGTTTGAGTCGAGAGAGGGCTCGTGCTACTGTTCGTCAAAATTTTGTTTACAAGACGAATGACGAGGTAGATGCATTGAGCATCGATGATCTCAGGGCTTATGCTAAGTCTTATCGAGATATAGCTTCAGATGTGTTATCCAATGACACATCGAGTATGGGAGAGGTTTGTTGATTATGCTATGACAATCTATTTGATTTTTTATTATTCATTTTGAATTGAATTTTTTGCTACATAGTAATAAATATATTAAGCAAATGTATTTTGTTTGCAGTTTTCTAGAATGTTAAATGCACATAATTTTCGAGTCTCCAGTAGTCAAAATGAAGAGCAACCTTGTCAAAATGAAGAGCATTTTGGAGAGGTATTTAAATTATAATATTTATGATTGAACTTGATTTTTTTTGTTTGTTTGAATTTTAATAAATATCAATGTATCTTCTTGTTAATTTGACTTATCTATGCAGGTTTCTTTAGATTCCAACTTTTTAGATGATTTACCATCTCTTGTGAGCTAATGATTTTAATTTTTTTGTTTTGGTTTTAAGTTAATTGCTTAATTTATTATATGTATTTAAGTTATGTTTTATTCATTAACAAAATTTAAATTTTAGGGGAGAGATCATTTGGAAATTGGGGGTGAAGATGTGGGCTCTTTAATGAATGCGAATATTGGCACCGAGGTAATTTTGTTGAACTAGAAATGACTTTTGATATAAGTTTAATTTTTTGGATTTATTTGAAGATTGTTTGCATGCTTTAGGATTCATAAATTACTTTTGTACATGTTGTAGCTTGGCTCTTTGAGATCCTTTGGATCCAAAGGGAAGGCTCTAGTGGAAAAAAGTGGTGGACATGCATTCAAAGAATTTGATGTACGATTTTTTTAATAATTGAATTGTATTTTTAGTATAAGTTTAATATTTTAATATCTTGAATTTAGTTTAAAATTGTTTAAATAATTTATGATCTAGATTTATAATTTGTTTTTCTGTGTATTGTAGGTTGAGTTGAGTCCTAGGGAAGGTCCTAGTGGAAAATAGTGGAAAGATATTGGTCCAGATGGATAGTGGTTCAGACTTTATTGTTTTTGTTGATATATATATATTGTAGTTCAGACATGAAGGGTATTTATTTTTTGATTATACATACATGTACATTGAATTCACATGTTCATTAACTTTTTTTGGATTATATATGAGTACATATTAATTATTTCTCGTTTGGTAAAATGTTTAAAATATGTTTTGAATGAATGTTTAAAATGTTTTGATAATGTTTATAATGTGTTTTTCATGAATGTTTAAAATGTCTTGATAGGTGCAATATAAAGTTAGGAAATGTTGAATGATGAGAATGAATGTTATAAAGTTAGGAAATGTTGAATGATGAGAATGAATGTTATGGAAGAATGAATGTTGGGAATGAATGAATGGGAGGGGTTAGGAATGTTTAAAATGTTAATCTAAGTAAGGAAATATTCAATGTTGAGAATGAATGTTATGGTAAAAATCAATGTTAGGAAAAAATGAATGGGAGGTGTTATGGAAAAAGGAATGTTGGGAAAGAATGAATGGGTGGTGTTATGGAAGAATGAATGTTTTCAATTTGTTATGTTGAGAATAAATGTTATTAAAATGTTGTTATGATGAAACATTGAAACATTTGATAGGTGCAATGTTGAATTTGTAAAAACATTTCATTCTCTTATGTTAAGAAATGTTATGAAAAGAATGAATGAATGTTGTTAGTTCGTGAATTTCTAAATTTTGAAATCATGGCAAATGGGGATAATGATTTTTTGGTTTTTAATCACAAGTGAGGATTTCCGGATTGTGAAGCTTATGCTAAGTTAGAGCAATGAATTTTAGACAACAATTCGATGAATTTTTATCGATTTGTTGTAAATAATCATTGCTCTAATTTAGCATAAGCTTCACAATCCAGGAATTCTTGTTTGTGATTAAAAATCAAATGATTGTTATCTTCATTTGTCATGATTTCAGTTACGTGAACTTATATGTGAGAGATATATTATTTTTGTGCAACAATCATATATTTAAAAATTATATAGATGAACAACTTATTTTAAAAAATTCATTCAGATCATATTTATGGTGAAGTATATTAAAGAAACATGTTCGATGGATTTAAAAAATACAAAATTTAATAGGATTTTTTTGTGATTTTTCGTTGGCATCAATCAATCAAAAGTAAAAATTCGGGGCGGAGTGGGGATATCCACATCCGTTATCTCATCCCTTAGTGGTCTAATAGACATATGGGGACCCGAATAAAGTACTTTTGAATTTCCAAATTATATTTCAAATCATTTTTAAGCATGTTAAAGTACAACCATTTAAGCTCTTATGTTAGTTGTCATTCAAGAAAATATTCATAAAAACTCAATGAAAAAATATACTGTGCATAACAATTTTGATAATTGGACAAAAAATATATTGCACACAACAATTGACATGGACAAAAATATAGATCAATTTATTTTTGATATGTAGTTAAAAACATCGCAATGGAATGCCATCTTCAACTATCCATTCATGGTCACATATGGATAGTTTCCATTTTTTGGTTTTTAACTATTTTTTTTATGGAACTTGTATCAACTTTATTCGAGATGCACATACTAAATGACTATACTGACAACATATAACATTGGGCTCATAATCTTGGAAGTAGACATAATTTTTAGTCATATGCGTCTGCTAAAAAAAGTAGCCTTTTAAAATGATCGATCCTCTTTCGTATGTAAATCCGTTGTTGTTGTAGTCCTCCAATAACTTCATTTTTCCTTCAGTGCATCGCATCAAATAATATTTGACATTTTCATTGTTGTCTACAGGTGCAATCACAGCGAAAACTTCTCGTGTCATGTCCATTATATGTTTTGGTTGGCTTTCATATACATTTTGTGATATTCTTTTGCGTATCACATCTCTTGAATTTGGTGAAACTCGAGCATGTTTCAACCAATATTCTCGTACAATATCTTTAACACCTGCTCCTAATCTATCTTTGTAAGGTTGTCTACAAATAATTTCCCAACAACCAAGTTCATTATTTTCATCTATTTGCATTCTGAATTTGCTATGTTTGTATAATGTCTTTCTTGATGTTCCAACTGCTTTTGCTAGTTCTATTGTCAAATGCTTTTGCTTAGTACTAGCTGAAAGAATTGCTGTATGAATTGCTTTACGTGTAGCACTGATATCTTTCTTCCTGGATTTTCCAAATTTTTTTATTGCATCACCTATATTTTCCATCACATTTTGTTTCAATTTCGACTCTTTTGTCGCTTTGTGAATACCCAATAATGATGTAGCACCTTCTAACTTCTTGGACACTAATAAACATCTCAAAATTTGTGCTTGTCCTGCTATTGAGTAATCCTTGAGAACTTCATCATAAATTTTTGTAGCACGATATCGTGCAACATGTATTGGTAGTTTTTCTCCATATTTGTCGCAATCAATGTCTTCTAATATTTCATCATCAATAGTAAAAGTACCTATACATCAAGTTAAATTTAATTTAACATATATCAAAAAATAAAATTCATTATAAAAAAATGAATTTGGAAAATATATGATATATACATACTAGGTCCAATTTTTGGATCTTGAACTTGATCTTCAATATTGACTTCATCGACATTAGCATGTAAATCACTATTTTCATCTTCTACAATATTCTTTTCAACTTCAATTTGTTCTTCTTGTACTATATTTTCAATTTCCATCTCTTCAACATTATCATGTAAATCTGTATTTATATCTTCAATAGTTCTCTCTTCCGTTTCGGCAACCCTTTGTTTTTTGGCAATATATCTGAGTTTTTGTTTCTCTCTATTATCATCATCATCACGTTTACGATCAGCTTTTCTTTGACATTTTCTTTTATTGCCCATGGTTGTTTAATCTATAGATGATAAATTAAAGAATCATGTTACTCTATAGTAAAAATAAATAAATTAAGATTTAAAAACATTTACGGAATTTATAAAAACATGAACTAAAATTTACTTTACCTTATAAAAATTTTGTAAGAGTCTTTTGAAGAAGATTTCTTTGGAATTAACTTTCCTTTGAGAAACTCTCTGAACAAAAATCTTCTTTGAAAAAAACCTTCTTGGAAAGAAATAAGAAACTCCTCGACAATAAATTACCTACCCATTGGAAAATAATAAAAACACCTTGTAAATAAATCTTTGTTATAAAAATCATTACAAAAAAACCTCTTTGAAAAAATATCTACAAAAAAAACCACTAGAAAAAAGTACTTTGAATAAAAACTTATTTGTAAACATATCTGGGAAAAAACCATTGTAAAGAAATAACTCTTTGAAAAAACCCATTTCAAAGAAATAAGAAGTACAAAACTACCTTGCAAAAAATCATTTGCAAAATACCTTAGCAACATAACTATTTGAAAAAACTCCTTTCAAATAAATAAGAAGTGCAAAACTACTTTGGAAAAAAAATCCTTTGCAAGATACCTTAGCAAAACAACTATTTGAAAAAACCTCTTTCAATTAAATAAGAAGTGCAAAACTACTTTGGAAAAAAACCATTTGTAAATTATCTTACCAAACCAACTCTTTGAAAAAATCCCTTTCAAAGAAATAATCTAAGGAAAAATACATTTTTTTTGCAAAAATACTTTCGAATACACACTTTTTAAATACAATCCTTGCAAAGAACCTCCTTGCAAACATGTCTAAGAAAAGAAATATTTTGAAAAAACTCCTTGCAAATATGCCTTAAAAAAAAACACTTTCAATGTGTCTTTTGGAAAAAAGAAGAAGAAACATACTTTGTAAAAACCTCTTTTTGCAAAAAATGTCTTCTTTACAAATATGCAATAAGAAAAGAAATATTTTGAAAAAAATCCTTGCAAATATGCCTTAGAAAAAAATCACTTTCAATGTGCCTTTTGGAAAAAAGAAGAAGAAACATACTTTGTAAAAACCTCCTTTTGCAAAAAATGTCTTCTTTGCAAATATGCAATAAGAAAAGAAATATTTTGGAAAAACTCCTTGCAAATATGCCTTAGAAAAAAAAACTCCTTTAATGTGCCTTTTGTAAAAAAGAAGAAGAAACATACCTTGTAAAAACCTCCTTTTGCAAAAAATGTCTCCTCCTTTCAAAATTAGTTTGACAAAAAAATGCGAAGTTAAAACATGCGAAAATAATGAATTAACTTTAGGTTTATTTATATGAGTATAAAAAATATTTTTTTTTTTTTTTTATTTATTTATTTATCTATTTTTTTTTTTATTTTTTTTTTTTATTTTTTTTTTATTTTTTTTTTATTTTTTTTTTATTTTTTTTTTTTTTTTCCGGTCGACGAGATTTTTTTTCCGTTTCATTATTCGGCCAAATAACTTTCGCCATAATTCACGGCGCTGTTATGGAAAAACGTTATTCGGCCGAATAATTATTCGGCCGAATAATCTCTGAAACATGTAAGATTCAGATCTCTGTAGAATTTTCATGTTTCTCCATTTTCGGAAGGGAAAAACCACCTCTTACACAACAAAACGAATGTCGGACTTCATACCAGTAGATTCATCATTGAATCTACTTTATGAGGGTATAAATTTTGTTCTATATAGATAAGAACTGATATTTTTTAAGTTTTATTTTCGTAACATGTGTCGAGTTATGATTCAACTCTTCAAAAAAATGACGAAAAGAAAAATCCATAACTTTAAAAATACAACACCAAAAAAATCGAAAAAAATGTGGGACTCTTCATTGGCGTGTCTACTTCAAAAGGGTGTTCGTAGATTTTTTGCTTTTATAGCGGATTGAGAGAAAAGTGGTGCAACAAAAAAGTTGTTGAAAATCGACTGAGTTTCCCCATTGATCGACTTTAAAAAAATATAATAATTAGTATATAGATCCATTGGATGCAAACTTATAGTTAGGCACTAGTACATTGTGTGTAGATTGTCGTAGCATTTTTTGTTTTTTCAAAACACAAGTCTAACAACGATTTTAGTGGTGGAACAAATCATAACTCTTTTGTAGTCTTTTCATTTTATAAGAACACACTGTCAAACAGTTGCGAAATTGACATATCAAATCTTAATAAAAAAAATTGAAAAAATTATGAGTAGAAAGTTAACATAATTCTACAAAAGTTTGCTTTTTACGGCAAAGTGAAATTTTAAACAAAAATATCACTTTTGTTCACCCGAAGTTGAAAAACATGAAAAAACCAAAATTATTTTCTCACGAGACCCCCCAAAATAGACACCCATCTTCATTTTTTCACCCATATAAATTTATTCAACACTTAAAAACATAAATTTGTCAAGTTAATAATGCGCACGTGTTATGTAAATACAAAACACGTGCACATGTGTATGTACATAAGGCGCACGCATTTTGTACATACAAAATGTGCGCTTGTTTTGTATGCACAAAAATGTGCGCCAATCAAAATATTTGAATTTAAATAGAATGCGCGTGCATTTCGGAGCACCTAATCATCCCCTCCTCCCGTGCCCTCATTTCAGCGACAGTTGTATGTGGTTGGTTTGAACTTACCAAACCTGTGCTATGGAATTTACTGAATCATAGCTAATTAGACATTTCCACCATTTTTCTTAATGTGCATGTTTTTCACCACTCTCTACAGCATGACATACATGACCATTAATGACGAAATTTTAGGCATAGATAGAATTTTTTATGCACAGTCGAAATATGTAATTTTTAAAAAAAAAATATTGAGATTTTCTATTTCTTTCCTAATTTTCTTGTGTCATCACTCATTAATTAAAAAAACATGTTGTTAGTGTTTATTCCGTAACTTTTTCATTTCACACCCATTTTAAAAAAAATTGTATGCTGTAGACACCGACCTCTACATGCTATAAAAAATCCAAGTCAAAATAACTACATTAAGACCTTCAAAGGCTGCACCCACATTTGACATACTGTTCTCAAGGTTTGATCACTTACATAATTAAAAAAAAAATTAAACATTTAATTTTGGAAAAATAGTGTTGCATTAGTGCTACGGGTTCTATACATGTATACCAATTTTTGTAGCCCGAAACCATAATTTAGACACTGAAGGGTTGTACCCACAAAAACATGTACCTTATCATTTGCCAAAAAATTAAAATGTGACTATTAGAAAAAATGAAATTTGACATAGTTATGTAAATTTTCAATACTTTAAACTTATATATTCATAAATGTGACTCAATTTCCTACGTTCCATCTTTTTTACTCGATGCAATATATCTTGTGTAAGTATCTAAAAAAAACAATTAAGGGGAGGGATGCCTGATTTTTTAGTTTTTGATTGCATCTAATGCGCCAAAAGTGACTCTCATTAGCTTGCACATGCCCTTAATCTTTTCAAGATTGACAGCTATACCTTGTTCTGGAATAATATGGCCTACATATTGTATTTATTTCTTAAAGAACTCACATTTACTAAGTTTAGCATAAGGTTTATGTTCAAATAGGGTGTGCAATACTAACCTTAAGTGTTCTTCGTGCTCCTTCTCATCCTTAGAATAAATCAAGATATCTTCGATAAATATGAGCAGAAACTTATCTAGATATTTACTGAGTGCATTGTTCATTAACCACATAAACCTAGTAGGAGCATTAGTCAATCCAAAAGGAAGGACTACAAAGTCATAGTGACCATACTTTTGTTAGGGTTAACCTTAACTCGAGATTGAGTGAAAGGTGGTTAACATATTATACAACTTGACGAAAACCCGACATTGTTCTCGTTTTTTTAGGGGTCAATTTTAGTAGCTATTCTTACTTCTGTTTTAAAAAGCGTGTATACCAGCAGCACCATTTTTCATTTTCAGCCATTTTTTTGTGATTTTCAAACTTGTTGGTCATAAAAAACTATAAATTTTATTTACAAGTGCCTCTTTTTCGAATTTTACAAAAAACATACATTTAGGATCTAGTTGTAATGAAAAAATATATACATTTTCAATATTTTTTTGGTTTTTCAAAACTAGATAGAATGAAAAATATATGAATTTTCGAGTTTTTTTCTTTATTCTTTTCTCTTAAATAAGTCATTTTTTATAGCAAATTTGAAAAAAGAAAAAGAAAAAGAAAAGGAAAAGATTTTTCAAACATTTTTAATGCATTTTCAAGTATTTTATATATAGAACTTTTTTTTTTAAATAAAATTGAAAAGATAAAAATTTAACAACAAATTTAAAAAAATAAAAATTTAAAAAACCAATATTTAAAAAAAAACTATTTTTTTAGATTAAAATTTATAACAAATTTTAAAAACTAATATTTAAAAAAAGAAAAAAGAAAAACTAACATTTAAAAAAGATAAGAAATAATATAAAAAAATAATAAAAAAAATTTAAAAAAAAATAAAAATACTAAAAACCAAAAAAAAACAAAATAGTCCCCACACCCCTGCAACCCCCTCCCATTTTTCTCCCCCTTCCCCCTCTCCCCCTTCCCTCCCCCTCCTATCCCCATCCCCCTCCTCTTTCCCTTCTCCCTCTCCCCCCCTCCCACCCCGCCCTCCCATCCCCCCCTCCCCCCGCTCACCACCCCCTACACTCCACCTCTCCCCCTCTTGCCATGCCCTTCTCCCTCTCAACGAACCCGCCTAGTGCCCACCACACCACCCTTAAGGGACATCCACAATTTTGAGAATCGTGCCACTGCAAAAGGGGTGGCGCCCCTTTCTCGGTGCCACGATTCTCAAAATCATGGATGTGCCTTGAGGTGGGTGTGGTGGGAAACTGGTGGGGTCATGTAGAGGGAGGAGGGCGGTGCAGGAGGGGGGAGAGGTAGAGTGGAGGGTGGGTGAGCGGCGGGGAGGGGGAGGGGGAGGGGGATGGGAGGGAGGGGCGGTAGTGGGCAGAGGGGGGAGGGAAAGGGGAGGGTGACTGGGGAGGGGTAGGGGGAGAGGGGAGAGGGGGAACGAGGGCTGGGTGGGTGTTTTTTTTTTTTTTAAGTTTTTTAATTTTAAATAGTTTTAATTTAATTTATTTTTTCATTTTAGTTTTTAAATTTTAAATAGTTTTTTCTTTAAATTTTTGTGTTTGAATTTTGATTTTAGTTTTGAAATTTATTTATTTTTTTCAAATTTTTATTGATATGTTTTTTATTTTTTTTTACTTGAACTATTTTTTGGGGGGTTTGAGGTTTTTTAATTTTTTTTAAATGCTTTTAAAAAAAAAAAATTGTATATATTTTTTTGAATTTTAAATTTGTGTTCTATTTTATTTTTTTTACAATTTTTTAGATTTAATTTTTAAATTTTTTGTTTATAATTTTTTGGGGGTAAGGATGTAAATTTTACATTTTTGAATTTTCACTTTTTTGAATTTATTTTTTTAGGTTATTATTTTTTAAATTTTAACCCCGAATAGAAATGATAGTGTTTCTAGCAGGTCATTTTTCAATTCATGAATTAATTTAGGGTTTTGATTGCAACGTTACCACCCACAGTTTCCAAAAAAATGTAATTTTAGCCCCCCAGAAAAAGGTGATACTGCATTTTCTCTCTTATGCACCCAGATATCATAACTTCTACCTTTTATGGTTTAATATATGATTTTATTATGAATAATATCATACATTCTTTTATTTTACATGAAAAAGCAGTCAAATAATTTCTTGAATAATTTGTATTTAATTAAGTGCTAGTTTTATAGAGTGTTACTATGATATTTAATACATACAATTTTAAATTACGATACAATGATATAATAATGCCAATTTTTAAAAAGTGTGCTACCATTAGCATTATTTTTCAATTTAGAGCTTGATTTTAAGGGTTTTGTAAATAAAAATAAGGATTATTTTTGTTAATTTCTATATTTTTAACCACAAAAAAATTGGTGTTACCGGTAGCAACTTGTTGGTCAGGTCCAACACATGGTTTATTGTGGCCCATCGTATTGGCCCAAGGTATTGCATGCAATGAAGCCTATAAAAGGATTGAGGAGGCTCCATTGTAAAGTGGTCTTGAGGTGAGCAGGTGAGCCCACTTGGCCTAGTTGACCTGTTTTGGCCAAGTAATGAAGATATTCATTGGTTGGTTTTTCCCAACATGGGGTTTTCTAGGGTAAACTATGCATCTATATTAAATGGTTGTTTGTTCTGTTTATTTATTTTGCAAGTTATTATTTAATAATGCTCGTTAAATCCTAATAACCTTGTACTAAATGAAATCTTATGAATATTGTAATATTTATCCAAACTTGATGGTACCTAGATCTGAGATCAATTTTAAAAAATATTTTAGCTTCCCTCACCTATCAAACATATCATTAATTCTAGGTAAGGGATGTTTATTCGTAATGATCATTTTGTTCAACTATCAATAATCAATGCACAAGCAGAAAGTACCATCTTTTTTGTTGACAAATAAGATAGGTGCACTCGATGGTGATACAATTTGATGAATGTATTTCTTATCAATCAGTTAATGTAACTCCATTCTTAACTCTCTAATTTCAGGAATACTCATTCGATAAGGAGCTCTAGATACTGGTGCTGAACCTGGCATCAAATCAATGCTAAAGTCCAAATCTCTCTTAGGAGGTAAGTCTGTACTTTCTTCAGGAAAAAAATCATAAAACTCTCTTAATATAGGGATATCCTCTAATACTAACTTTTGATGGCCATTCCCAACATTTAATACTTGAACAACATAAAATTGTCAACCTTTCCTAGCACACCTTTTGAGTTGTATCGCTGAATTTTGTCTTATAGCCATCGGTTTGAATATACCTAATATGAACTAACTATTCCCTTAATCATCTATGCATGCAAATGTCTTATCTAAGTAGTTTATTACTATGTGATGAGCTCTCAACCAATCCATACCAATCAAGACATCATAGGAACCTAAAGGTAAGATGTTTAATTTTTCTTGAGTATTCATGTTGTTCACTGACAAGTTATACTCTTTTACTAATTTTGTAATCTTCCATTTGGTTCTGGTACCTAGCTAAGCCAACCATGGTTTATTTTTTTTGTCCTCGTGTATCTTACATTTTCTAAGTATTTGAGAAGCAATATAATTTAAACTAGATCCATAATCAATAAGAATAGAAACAATGGTATTTAAAATCTTGCCTTCAACCTCTAGCATGGTAGATTGATGATCTTCCTGATAGTTCTCCAAGGAAACATGGATTTGAGGTACGTTCCTTTCTACATTGTTTGCAATGGATGATTCTTGCAAGTTATTCACACTTGGTACTTTCTTATCATCCTTGTACTAACAGTTCTGATACACATGAGTCCCATTAAAGCCCCAACACTTTATTGTGTCATTAAACTTGCTACTAATAACCCCTGTGTTCTTAACTTATCCACCCGTGGAAATATTTTGAGAATTTTTAAACCGGTTGTAATTATTATCTGAATAACTTATGGACCATTTCCTAAATGGTGAAGGTTTGTATCCATTTTTCCTCTGTTTTTATTTTTTTCTCTTTTTATTTTGCGAAGTTTTATTCAATTCGGATCATTGTTTGAATTGCAAATAACGCAATTTTTCTTTTCTAATGGCATCATCCATTTCTTTAAGCATGTCAAACTCAATCTTTTCCTTATAAGCTTGAGGCAAACAACTGATGAACCTACATACTATAGCATTTTCTTCTTTTAAGTATGGTACATAGCACTATAAATTGACAAATTTAGTTACAAACTCATCCATTGATAGTTAACCCAACTTCCATTCATTAAATTCTTTTTCTTTTTCATCATAGTACCTTTTCGACATATACTTTATTTTAAATAGTCTTTTAGAAAGCATCCAAGTTAATTCGTTACCTTACACGTTATACACATTTTTTGCTTATTTCCAACATAAGGAAGCTTTACCTCTTAAATGGTAAATAGCTAACTGATCCTTTAGGTAGTCTGAATATTATATATCTGAAAATATTTGGTTATGTTTAAAAACATGCCTCAGTTTCTTCTTCTAATTCATCGTCGAAAGTAGGGGGTCGAATATTTTTGAATTACCCATGCAGCTCATCCTTTTTCCCTTTTCTTCTTTTTGTTACTAGTTCATTGCTATGAGAACTGTTTGTTGATTTATCAGATGAAGTTCAAGAACTACTTAGGGATTCATCACTAGAATTCACTATCTTATCATTTCTTATTTTATCCACACTAGAACAATTTTGTCCATTTTTTAAAATCCCGTCTTATCTATTATACTTCTTAATAGAAGCTCATTTAGTTCTTCTTGTTCAGACATGTCCTTGATTAGTTTGACATTGTCATATTTTAGGCTATCTAAGTTTTCCTAGAGGCTCCTCATAGTCTCAAGCATATCCGACTGTAAATTAGCTTGTCTTTTATTTTCTAATTCCGCATAGATCCCTTCCTCCTCTAATACATGCATATTGCCACTATGATGCCTTGTTGGAATCTATTTAATACTAAGACGGGGGGTGAATTAGTATTGGTGCAGTTATCAACAATTTTACCTTCTTTAACATATTAGTATTAACTTAATCTTGATATTTAGTTATGCATCCAATATATATATATAAAGTTCATCCATATATGCATCTACACAAATAACATAGAACAAACAGGATTTTGACGTGGAAACCCAAATGGGAGAAAACCACATAATTCTCTTTTGTAATGAAAAGATTACATTCAAGGAAGCACCGACTTCCTGTGTTTACAACACCAACTGGAAGGAGGCACCAACCCCCTGGTTTTATAGGTACTGACTTGAAGGAAGCACCAAATCCCTGTGTTCTACAGCACCAACTGGAAGGAGTCTACGACCTCAAGTTCCTTGTGTTCTCCAGAACCAACTGGAATTATGCTATGACCTCCTGCTCCTTGCCTTGTCCTTCCTCCCAGATATCCAAAACAAGATTTTTCCTTACCAAACTTCCAACTCATGCACACTTTTGATCCTATGTAGTCCATTATGCTGTGTGCACTCTTTATATGCAGTCGTATAGTTGCCACTTCCTTGTATACATCACTTGACTTCTCATTCCACTTATTTCTTCACTTCTGCTAATGAATTACTTCATGTACTATGTATTCCTTCAACAGATGCTACAGTTTGCGCCAAGGTTCATTCTGTCATTCTTCCTCTGCGCAACTGCACTATACCCACTAATAATGTGCTTCAACTGATAGATTATTGTTATGAATTGTGAACCAGTCTCAGATGGAACTGTGCACTAACTTAGATGTGTTTGTTTTTTTTAAATGCTAGAGTATTTTAGAAAATCTATGATATGCCATGCATCATATGATTCGTTCTTTCATCTTAGCACACTTTCCTAAGATCATGATCATCATGACACACATACTAGATTATGATGTTCTTCTATCGGCGTGCATTTGATGGACTTATCTTCTTCGCACACTTCACTTCAACCTTGGTGCATCAACCAAAATTTTGCGAATCTTCTTATATACTTCAGTTCTGTCTCTACGCTTCTAACTTTCAAAACATCTATGACTATCTGCGATACTCTCATTCAGTTCTCACGCACTTGGAAATTCTCTGCTTTCTTCCTTTTAGTATTTGTGCAATCGTCATAGATCTATAGCATCATTCTGTGCAGCATCAACTATATCATTCTTCTACATGTGCGCACTCCACTCCTCGCTAGATCATTCTATTATGTTTCTTGAGCCCATGATGCCCTAAATATAAAACTATATCTTCCACTTGAAGCTCTATAGCCTTGCCATCAAGATTACTTCAAATCTCCAACTTGAATCACTATTTATACATGTCCTACATGGATTGTATACCCACAAGTTGGTTGTGGCATTTATTCTTCCTTTTTTCATGGATTATGCTTTTTCCACATGTCATGTTCTGCACCATTGATGTGTCCTCTCTTTGTGGGTTCTGCGCATACATGGTCCTTGAATTAGTGGGTCTTTCACCCTTGCAATACCATCAGTTGTGGGTCTTGTACACTTGATGTATCAATGCTTTAATGATATTGAGCATAGAAGAGCTTCGACTTGGTGGCACTTTGACCCTTGTGGTACCATCACTTGTGGGACTTGCACACCTGCTATGTCATCAGATGTGGAATTTGCGCATATAACAACATCAACCATTACATCCTTATTGGAACTCATTTTCCTTCCCGCAACTGAAAGCTTATTTTGATTGTTGATGACTTACACACTTTTAGGACTTGCATAACTACTCAACTACTTCTTGTTTTGTGCTTCTTGCACACACAACTTGACTTTCTTGTGCACACTAGACTCTCCTCTTGCTTACGAACTAGACTTTGTTTTGGCTTGCTTGTGCATTACATAATCTTCTCTTGTCATGATTGCACACTTGTACCTTTTCTTAACCAACTCCTTGGTTGTTTGTGCATGTGTACCTTTTTCCATCCAATTCTTTGGTTGTTTCCTTGAAAGAGTATGACTTGTTGGTCTTGATATCTATGCAAGTACCACATGTAGTAGGATACATTACTTATGTACTTCTTTGAATTGCATATACATGATGTACCTTCCTTATTTACTTCTTCATACTAGACATGAATGATGTATCCTTGGACACACATATTCAAACTGCATGCCACATCTAGATATACTTTTTCACACTTGCATTATCTTTCACCATCTTGCACACAAACTTAATCAAAGTGGATTCAATTTATCTATTTAAACTGCTATAGGAATACTGCATCCACTTTGACATCAGTTGAAATAAATGAATCAAACTTGAATCAATTGTCATCCTCCTTGACATTAGATGAGATCAATGACAACCAAAGTTCAACAATATACCCCTTAGGAATTAATGCCAACACCTTATGAAGTTGTGCATATTCATAATCTTGAACTGTATGCTTCATCTCCACTTGTCGCAGTTCCCTCCTATGTATATGCTCCCCTTGAGTTCTTTGGGATTTTGAATTCTCCACATACTGTTGTCAATACTTCTTATGATTTATGTCACTTATGTGAAGAACGCATGTAATATTATCTTCATGCCATGTCTCCAATGATCTACATCATGCTCTTTCAAGTTTGCTACATCTTCAATAATCTTCTTCATGCTCTTTCACGTCTGTTTGCTTATTTAATAATCTATGTATGTTGTAGCTTTATTCTATTTCTTCAATATTCTACTTCACACTTTTCTTCATGGTGGTTCTTCTCAACTGCATTCATCTCATGTCATATGTACAATCAGCTTCATGGTTTTCTCCCCGTTTGACATCAATGGGAATAGGTTCCATTACTTATGTAGTTACTGGTTCATATTTTTTTTTTTGGGTAGGCCTTCACTCACTATTCACAAGGATGACTCTCCCTATCTTCAATCTTCATTATTTTCCTGAAAATCCAAATATATTGTAGCCTTGAGTATTTGGATATTTGTCTTTAGAGCTGTAAATTTTTCTTTGAACTCTTTTTCCTTGGAAACAATACTTTCTTCCACTTGATCAAAGACTAATTCAAAATATTTTATGCAGTCATCAACTGCTTGTTTCATTTCGTATTGTAGCTACCGAAAATATTCTTTTAGACTAAAGGATGTTTCCAGTAGAGTTCCAAGCCTATCCATGAATTTCCTGTGTTCTTACCGAATCCTACTAATTTCATGTTGCTTCATTTTATACTCATCCATATTGTTCTTCTTCTCAAATACTGGAAAACTAATCAAGCTTTCATGAAACCTCTACTCCACTTCTTGTGTGGCATGTAACTTATTGTTTACCTTATTCAGTTGCTCATCTTATATAAGATTTTTCCATAACTGAGCAGTTTATTCATGCAGTTCTGCACACTTTAAATCCAGAACCTTAATGTTCTCAAATGCAACATTTTCCCTTTCAACTATTCTTTCACGTTTTTCTCTGACTTCTGGGGCGTTCCTAGAGATTGTGATAGTTCTTCAATTCTGACTTGTATCCCTTGAGTGAATTCACTTATTTTCATCAATTTTCTTTATGGATAAGTGTCTTCAATTTCTTGAATTTCTGGTACCAAATTAAGTAGTTCTTCCGCTACTCTTTGTAATATTGAGGCATCATGTCTTGCCTCTTCTACTTCCTGCTTTATAATATTACTTCTAGTGAATACTTCTTGTGCTTCCTTTTCTAGTTATATCATCTTTTTTGCTGTCTTTTCTTTCTTTGTCTTCAGCTT
This sequence comes from Larix kaempferi, assembly GCA_027924585.1. Lineage (NCBI taxonomy): Eukaryota > Viridiplantae > Streptophyta > Pinopsida > Pinales > Pinaceae > Larix > Larix kaempferi. The sequence goes on along the minus strand of BSBM01000109.1, from coordinate 5,422,527 downwards.
CAGATGATCATACTGAAGGGATTCCTTTTCACTCTGACATTTATACCAATATGTTGTAGTCGATTCATGTCTCCATCTAATTTATTGTGTAGAAGATGTATATAATGCATGAAATTCATTTATAGATGAGAGTGATAAGGTCAATTATGTATGGATTATCGGATTTTGTATCCCCTAAGTAGGAAGTCCCAATGTTGCAGATGAGATCTTTAGTTTCTAGTGTGGAAATGTATCCTTCATCTGAGCACTTGAGTGTGACTGCGATCCATTTGGATATTCTTTCAGTTCGGTTTCATTGTCCTTTCTGGTAGACTGCATTTGCTTCTTTAAGTCTGCAAAATTTTCTTCCATCCTCAACATAATTTATACTTGTTGAGTTGCAAGTTCCTCAAACTCTTCTTTTGTAGCCACATTTTCTATTGCATTCTTGATCTCTATGCTAATTTGTTCAATTTCATCTCTGGTTACTGTCAATACCAGAGTAGGATTGGATGCTTTTCTTTTCGTCTTTGTTGACCCTTCTGGATGAGTATTTTCTTTTCTCTTTTCAGTGGGCACATATTGCTGTGTAGATTTGAGAGGAATCTCATGATTGAGATTTTCTTCCACCATGAGAACTACATTACTTTACTTATTTTGTTGCGCAAAATCTTCTTATTCTGTTAGTGGAACCTTCCACTCTGCATCCCATTCTAGAAAAATTTATGCTATATTGGTTTCCGTACAAATAAACATGGTGGGAAGCTACCATTTGTTAGGATCTCGCTTGGCCTCAACGTAGATGTGATGCATTCCAATCTTGAAGTGCACGAATCCTTTGTACACTTCAACTATTTCAGGATGTATTCATGGAGTCTTTCAGAGAATAAATCTGATCTCTTCACAATATACATAAAAAATTATATCATTCATCTCCTATCTTCGCGCAGTGGTAGAAAACCACATATTCATATATCTTGCATCCAAAAAGAGCCTCCTATTTCTATCAAAGAATTGAATACATTCTAGTTCTTTCCATCTAGTGGATGCAATGCATATAAATAACTAGGTGTAATGGTAGAGATTTCCCTTTTATTGAGATTCTGTGCAATCATTAAGGAACTCATTTAGCAGAAATGTTGACCAATTGATTTGTATTCCCTTCACACATTTTTCTGTTTCTGCAATAATTGTGACTGAAACTTGATCCTATCAACTCTTTCAGAACAACATGCATGAAAGCGCTTGAAAAATGAATCTTATGGCTTCATCCTTTATTTTTGCAACTGAGAATCCCCTATTCACACATTGAGTCACATATTTTTCAATAGCCATATTCCCAATATTTATTTCCTATTTTCTACCAAAAAGAAGATTGATATCTTTTCAAACAGAGGGTAGACCAATTATTGATTCGTTCATTTCAACATCAATGAAGATTTCTATGTTGTGCCATATATATCCCCCATACTGATGTGATAACAAAATGTCAAATTTCTATGGCCTTGATGCCATGAAAGAAATTCTATAGCTAAGGATCTTGAAGCAAACATAACCTCACTAGATTAGCAATAGATATTAGGATAAAATAGAGATAGAAGAATAGCAAGAGACACAAGAGATAGAACTCAATTGGGATGAAATACACCTTTTATTATTATTCAATAATATGTGTACAATATAGAATACATCTCAAGAGAGAAATTTGTGAGCCTTAGGAAGCAGTTGGGTAGCTCACCACATTAATGTTAGGATTAGTGGATTAATTCCCCCAATCAATGACATTGTGCCAAGTGTGACTCTTGTATTGGGAAATAATGAGGTCCAATGAACCTATCAGGACCTTGTGGACGTTAGGCTAGTCAAATAATGTGGATGGATTATTATGACGTTAGATTAGGTGGTTTAGGGCTTTGATAGAGGCCATTAATCATAAATTTGACCACATTTAGTGCATTAGTTCCCTTGGTCCAACCTTATCCCATAAAACAAGGAAGTGGTGTGCCTCCCTCATTAAATTCATTAAATGGGGTGATTTTGACTCCACAGATTAAGGAAATAGGGCACACTTATGGACCAAATTGGCTATAATGACAAACCACTAGTCTAATATGTGGACGAACTCCCTAGACTAGGAACTATGAAGCCAAACCATGGAAAAAATTACACTAAACACTTATAACTTATGCAGAACTATTAGCCAAGGTCTATATGTGAATTATGTTCGAAAACCCCCCCTTAATCCATAATGGTTGTGAGAAATGAATATTTTTCTTAGGTCTCAAGCAACAAAGGCTTATGGTCACCCTTTACAATTTATTAATCCATGTAAGTGAGGAAAGAGGAAAAACCACATGGGTAAAATGCTGCTTCTAAAATGGACATGAAATACACCAAAACTAATGTACGTGTGAACGTGATCATATTTCTGGAGGAACCTTCTTCTTGGGAAGAAGTAGATGTTGCTCAACTAGATTAGGAACATGAACAGTTGCATGATGGAGAATGAAGCCAAGCATAATAGCTCCACTACGATGATGTGAGAGAAAAATTTTCTACTCATTAGACTTGAACTTCGTACTAAAATCAGGTCCAAATGATTCTTGAGGTGCTTGAGCCAAAAACTTTGAACCAAGAGAGGTGAAATCAACATCAAGAAAAACTGAAATTTCTTGAAACTTTGAACCAAAAACTATTATGGTAGCTCCAAGAAAGATGAACAATAGTTCCAAATGAAATTTGAAATTGAAATATGAGCTGAAATCATATCCAAAAGAGGTATGATCAGGTTCAAATGAGAGGAACAATAGTTCAATGTGTGCTAAGACAATTCCAACGTCTCCTTCTTCAGCAAAATTCTGAGGAAATGCACTAGTCACCATAGTGGAATAGATAGAAAGATTTGGATCATAATTGGTGAGTGAATTTTCAGCTCTCTTACATCTTGATTCAACCTTCAAATCATCCAAAAGATCAACAAATTTTGCACCATCATCTAGTGAAGTATGCAAAGGATCTTCAACAACTAGCTTATCATCTTCAAAATCAACATTTGAAGAATTATTGGAGAACAATGATGAAAGATGGAAGGAGATTTATTATTCAACAAAGGCATGTTGAATGGATTCTCTTGGATCAGCTACATGTGAATATGAGAAAGCAGAGTTCTAATGAACTTCTAGATCAATAAGAGAAGGAGTCACTTTAAGGAGACTTTCACCATTTCGAACTTGAGTTGAAATTTCTGCCATATTTTCTTCTTCAACTTGCGCAACTTCAGAAGAGATGCTTGAGGTCGAGACATCATATTGTAGATCATATGAGGAGGTGCTCAGTTCAGTCTCCATATTCCTAGAATCTCTGTCCTCATGCTTTCCAAAATATCTATCCAAATTGGTCCAAAGATCCTTTGGGTATTCAACACTATCAATGAGGTGGCCCATGCTTGGATATATTGCTAGACATATTGCTCCAAATGCTCTGCAACAGTCATTTAGCCAATCATTTTTCTCTTCAAAGGATATTGGATCTTCAACAACTCCAATAGATACCTCATAGAGACCTTGTCTCTTTAGACATGCAACGATCTTCAATTTCCACTCTGAATAGCATGTGAGTGGAGTAAGAATAGGAACTGCTTTTGAATCCATGTAGAAGTTGTACTTGCAAAAAAAACACTCTGACGATATGTATGGATTATAAATTGTACTAAGGTCCATAATATTTGATACCATGTCAAATTTCTATGGCCTTGATGCCATGGAAGAAATTCTACAGCTAAGGATCTTGGAGAAAATATAACCTCACTAGATTAGCAACATATATTAGCATAAAATAGAGATAGAAGAATAGCAAGAAACACAAGATATAGAACTCAATTGGGATGAAATATACCTTTTTTTATTATTCAATAAGATGTGTACAATATATAATACATTTCAAGAGAGAAATTCTTGATCCTTAGGAGGTAGTTGGGTAGCTCACATTAATGCTAGGCTTAGTTGAGTAATTCCCTTAATCTATGACATTGTGCCAAGTGTGAATCCTGTATTAGGACATTATGAGGTCAAATGAACCTATGAGGACCATGAGCATGATAGGCTAATCAAATAATGTGGATGGAATCATTATGAGGGCAAATAAGGTGGTTTAGGGATTTGGCAGTGGCCATTAATGAGAAATTTGACCACTTCTAGTTCATTAGTGCCCTTGGTCCAGCCTTATCCCATAAAATATGGAAGTGGCACACCTTTGTCATTAAATGCATTAAATTGGGTGCTTTTGATTCCCCATATTAAGGAAATAGGGTGCACTTGTGGACAAACTTGGCTATAATGACAAACCGCTAGTCTAATATGTGGACAAACTCCCTAGACTAGGAACTATGAAGCCAAAACATGGAAAAATTACACTAAACACTTGGAACCTTATGGAAGGAGTGTTAATCAAGGTCTAGATGTGAATGTTCCAACACAATAATTTTGCACACATTTTTACTTATGGGATTTTTCCAAAGTAAGGAACTTCCAGCAACTTCAATATTCAAATTTTTGACAACCCAATTGCCCATGCTTTGAGCTTCTTTTCACTTGGTAACTTGGATTTGATATTTTCTCCATACATTATTCTCTAACTAGTTGCAGGAACTTATTAGAGTCGATGATATCATAGTGAAAAAATGTTAGCTTCTCCAGTTGTCTGTGTAAGTTTTCTTCAATAACCACAACTTCATACTTCTTTCGATGATGTAGTCCCATATATTCTAATTCAGGTAGTGAAAGAATCATAGAAATAGTTTTTCGGGATGGGATGTAATCACGATACACCTTCACATGTTTTGAATAAGATCCGCCTTCTTCTTTTGCAGTGCTTCCGTACCCATATTGTTTCCTGGGTGCCATGGCCTCCAAGCTTCAAATATTCATAAACACTGACTGTTCTACATTAATTGTTCTCAATGGATGCATGGCTTCTTGCAAAGAGAATCCAAGGTTTATAATAATTTGAAATTCTCCATCTACAATTAATGACCTACTGATTTCCCTTGATTTGGTCTATTCTCAAGAGATTGAAAAGTTTATAGTTTCCTCGAAAATCTAGTTGATCTTGTATGAATTCAATTAACTACTTACCATCATTAATGTTGTTTCCATTTGAGCATTTATTTCCATTCATGCCACTTATCCACTAATCATTATGACTCACACTTTCTCACAATTCATGTTCGTGCACAAATATTTTACTGCAATGAATTCTATTGTTAGTGACCCAGTCTCGTGTTGGAGTGGAGAAGGATTGGCCTCACAAGTTTTTTAGATTTTCACTCTGAGATCTGACCAAGTTTGATTCATTGTTTGATATCTTCCTTCTATAGAGCATCTTGCATTATTCGTTTCCTTGGTTTTTAGAAGTACTACACCTGTTAACAGAGTGGATTTCCTCACCTTTTTTCTTCTTCCAACATTTGACAGACTTTCCTAGACTTCCACAGTCCTGACCCTTGTGACCAATTATGTTACATTTGTAACATATAATATTGTTACAATATTTCCAAATATGTCCAGTCATTGTGCATTTCCAGAATTGAATAGGTCTATGCATGGTTATCTTATTTATCTACATAACATCGTGTTCTCTTTGATCAACCTTCTTGTAGTCATCATATCCTATACTAGTTTTGTTGAGAGGTGATCTTTACTTGCTAAGGATTTCATCCAATACTTCCATGCTTTTGGAAAATATTTCATTTGTTCTGAATTGATCCTGCATTCTTTCAAATTATTTTCTTTTTCTCATAATTGGATCCTCTATTCGTCAATCATATTTTCATACTGCGAGTCCTTATCAGTGATCTCCAGTTGTCTTGCTTGAAGTTGAATTTGATCATCACATTTCTTTTGAAGTTGTTAGTTTAGTGCTAAGACTTCTTCCTTTATTCTGTAGCTTATTTTAGTTTTTTCTTTAGTAGATCAATCTTCTTTTCAAGTCTTTGATTTTCTACAACTTATTTCTTTAGATTGATTTCCAGAGTTGATTCTCAATCCAAGGGTTTCGATTTCTCTCTATATTCAGGAATCTAAGTCTTAACATAATTATAATTTTATAGGAAGTGTAGATCGATTCACAAGTCATTATTTTTTTTAAAATAAAACAAGAATATCAATCTCGAATGCGGAAAACAATATTAAAAGGCCATTGAACCTGATTCGTTTGTCGAGTCCAAGATGAAGTAGATCGTTGTAGTAGCGGCCGATTCAACTGTCTGGATCCGAGCTTTGACTAAGGTACTGACAAACCCTCGATAGAAATATAAGTCTGGTTCCCTCAAGGTTCAACCTTGCTGTGATAACAAATGTAAGGACCCCCATTTCGGGTTCCCCAAAAAGACTAGTTATGTAATACTAACATCATATAAAAATTTTAAATATTGAAAATCGAATATGAAACAATATTAAAAATGCGTAAACTCAACTTGTACATAAAAATGGAACATTTTACCTGATTCCGATGGTTGTAGGTTGTTGTAGCTAACATCCCTTGCTGCTTTGATCTAGCCATCCGAACTCTCGATTTACCGAAGACCTCTCGGTTGACATCCCTTCCATATCAGGGGTAGTCTTCTTTCCCCCGAAACCCCGAGCAAATGGGGTCATAAGAACACACAATGCAAGCTTTCTGCTGGGATCCCCCAATCCCCGGAAAACTAAACCCAACTCACAAGAGCCACAAGATGAATTCACTATTACAGTGCCCGCCCAGCACTAGGGAGCAAGAGAGTCTTTTCTCCTTCTCCTCCCTTCTTTTATAACAAAAGTATGTCTACCATGTGCCTCCTCATGCACATAATTCATTTAATTTAATATTTTATTAATATTATTCTCAATTTACAACTATCACTTTATCTTGAAGTGTGCACCTAAATCCCTACATTGTCTCCTTGTTGTCTCCTTAGTTAATTTCTCTAATCCCTAAATCAGTGGGATGTAGGTGGAGTGATTCCTATTAGAGTCCTAATTGTATTTTTGCTCTCTAAATTGTTTATTCAATATTCATTCTCACTCAAGTTTTCTCCTTTTCCAAAAATGAATAAAATATTTCTTTTAGTAAATCTTTCACTTTCTTTCATTTCAAAAATAAATAAATGAAATAAAATAAAATATTTCTTTTAGTAAATCTTTCACTTTCTTTCAAGTTTTCTCCTTTTCAAAAATAATAAAATAAAATGAATTTAAAAATATTTATTCTAATAAATCTTTCACTTTCTTTCAAGTTTTCTCTTTTTCAAAACTAATAAAATAAACTGAATTTAAAATATTTCTTCTAATAAATCTTTCACTTTCTTTCAAGTTTTCTCCTTTTCAAAAATAGTAAAATAAAATGAATTTACTCTTTTATTATTGTTTTTATTTACTTTACATGTGGGATTTCAATTATGTAAATTGATTGATAATCTCTTCCTGTTCCTGTCTAGGTACCCCTTTGGCGGGTCCTTCCAACAATTCCATTTCTTTCTTCTTATTCTTGTCTAGGTACCTCTTCGGTGGGCCCTTCCGACAATTTCTTTTCTTTCTTCTTGTGAGGAGAACTGTGTAGCAATCGGGGAGTCGTTACTGCGATCTCTCGACTACACTTCTTGGAGACTAAGGGCTCCTGAGGGATAAGGTCCTCCTTATCACCCGCCCCTCAACTCTCGTACATGACCAAGTGGGTATGGCCTCGCTCGTACGGCACACGCTTCCCTGGGCCATCTCGCAAGCTTTTGACCTGTGCGTGGAGTGCTAATTCAGGTTCGATAGTCTGTCATCGTACCCCTATGTGTTCTTTCCTTTCTTACGACCCCTATAATTTCATTGTGGATCAGTCGGTAAATCATCTTACCTGCCACTGCACAGACACACTCAAAGCTTACATTAGTAGTGTTGTACTATGAAATATTTTCATCATCCATCTTAATGTCTCAGTCAATTGTGTTAGATTGCCAACATAAGATCCAAAGAGATAATGTAACCTCACAGTGAAAGAATTAAGGAATTAAGGAAGAAGAGAGAAGCAATAGAACATAGATCCAATAGAGGCAGAATAATTACACACACTACATTAATCAGAATAGTAACCGGGTAAATATACAATGCTGAGTATGAGGATTCGAATTCACTAGGTGTAATTCGAATTATCCTTCATGCACAGATCCATAATCAGTGGAGGGTCATCAGTGCCAAACTAGGAGTCTATCTCATCATCAGTGAAGTCATCAATGCACAAGTAGTGATCAACCGGGAGTCAAACTGAGTCTAACTGAGTGTGGTTGGTGTAACTGGCACATGGAAGCACTGATATAGTGAAGGAGACTCAGTGGAGGGCGCTCATGGAGCTAACTGGAGTAAAAATAGTCTATCTAGTCACACTGGAGGTCCAAAAGAGTGATAAGGTCAGTTAGGAGTCAGTTAATCCTTAAATCAAGGAAGAACTGAAGATAACTGAACTAAACTGGACTGGTAGGTGAAGAAAGGCGCCCTTCTCATGCAATAACTGAAAAGAGGGCGCACTAAGCTCTAGGAGAGCTAAGACTAATCTGAGAGAAGCTCCTGGGGCTAGTTTGTTGAGGGCTAGGTGCTGGTGCTGATGACTAGGATGCATGTAAAATGCATGCAAACCCTAATTTTGCATGCAGGACTGAGAATGTAAATGACAGGAATGTTAGAAGGACTAGGATGGAGTATAGGAATATCCTAACACCAGGGTATTTTTTAAGGTTTCTAATATTATAATTAAGTATAGTATCCTAGGCGATTATTTTGGATTGAAAAAAACATGTATATAGATAGGTAGGCGAATATTAAGTATGAGACATACAATTTACTACTGAAATGTGTAAATTTTGGCGAATATTATGATAAAAAAACATATTTTATGTAAATATAGGCGATATTGGAGACTAAAAACAACCAAATAGCGAATTTATTTTTTGAAAAAAAGTCCGAAAAATAGCCAATTGGTGAAATTTCGCCCTTAAAAATTACCCTGCCTAACACCCTCCCTTAATCCATCCCGGGCCCTGGTAACTAGGACCAAAGGTCACCCATACAATCAATGAAATGATAAAAAAATACTGCCTCTATTTTTCTTTTTCATTTTTTTTTGTTTTATATTTTTAAATAACTCAAGGATCCATCACTCTAAGCAGAAAAGAAGCAAGCTTTCATCAGTGAAAACTTTGCAAAGAGACTTGGTAAGCTGATCCTCTGTAAAGTGCGAATGCAAGTGCTAGAGAATGTGCTGAATGTAGCAAGTCTTTCAGGAACCTTTTCTGTCACTGGAGCGAATGTATCATGATGAGTTTTCCCAAAGAATGGAAGAGTAAACCCCATCATCATGCTGCATCTCTCATGGAGAGGTGGATGGCATAATGCAAGGTTGGCATGGTGTGGAAGTCTAGTAGTGTGATGATCCTCAACAGTGTTCTCAGTAGTAGCAAGAGCTGTGTGAGCCCATGTTGACCTTGTATCTGGACTGAGAATAGGTGTTGATTCTGGATTGCAATATTTTTGAACTATGACTTCTACATCAGAATCTTGCTCTTCTTCTTCATCGGAAGAGAAGTCACTCTGATCTTGATCGGAATCTGAAGAAACACTTGGAGAGAAAGGCATAAAGTGAGAAAATTCATATGCCTTTGAGGCATGATTAGCAATCCCATTCGCTATAACCTTTCCAGTGGATATTTCTGTGATCTCGACAGTGTTTGGACCAAAAGTAACTTGCTTTGGAGATCCTGTATGGGTCATCTGATAAACTAATAACAAATTTGCAGTTAGAGAAGGAACAAACAAGACATTTTTGAACTTACCATGTTCCATATGCACTGTACCCACTCCTTTTGCAGAAACCTGAGTGTTGTCTCCCATGTGAATGGTAGGCCCATCATGGAGATCTAGAGAAGAGAAAGATTCTTTTTGTGCCATCATGTGGTTGGAAGCTCCAGAATCTATGAGTAGAGCTTTTGTGTTTGAACAACCAGCCATCAATGCATGACAATCATCAGATCCACTTCCAGAATCAGACATCTTTGCTTCTTTTGGAACAACAATTTGGTTTTGTTCAAGAAGCTTGGTTAGAAGATCAATCTTCTTATGCATGCAGGAATGCTCAGGATGGTTTCCTCTCTTGCAGTAGGTACAATTAGGTGTCTTTTGTTTGTCATTCTTGGATCTTGAAGGTTTCTTTCCTTTGCCTTTTTGTCCCCCCCTTGCATTCGCTCCACTTGATTCACCAGCTAAAAGAGCTAGATCTCTGGAGATTGTGATGGAACCCATTTGAATCAATTTTTCTTCTTCTTGAATGAGAGCGGTAGTAAATTTTTCCAAGGTAGGAAACTTCCATCCAGGGATTGACATTCGCCCAGAATGGAAAGTAGAGACAAAAACAGAAAATTGAGATCCAAGTTTGCTCAAAATGGAGAGTACTAATTGCTCATCACTTTTGGTGATGCCACAATGCTTGCATTGAGTAACCAAATTCTGAAATTTTGAGATGAATGTTTGAATGCTCTCAAAATTGCTAGGTTGTAGACAGGCCAATTCGTTTTCAAGAGTGTAGCCTCTCATCCCATCTTGTTTGCCAAAAAGGCTCTCCAATTTGGTCCATAACTCTTTTGGAGACTTCAAACCTTCAGCATGGAACAATAGATCTCTGGACATGTAAAGGCATATGTATCCAAAGGCTTCATCCAATTTGGTTAGATGCTTGACTTTATCTCTAGCTATATGTGGTGTGGCATCTCTTTCATAAACCAATCTTTCAAACCCTTTTGTCATCAAGAAAATCTTCATTTCATCCCTCCATTCGAAGTAATTGAAATGAGTGAGAAGTATAGGAGAAGAAGGAGCATTCGAATTGCTCATCTTGACTGCTTGAATAAGTGCAAATAGAGAGCTGCTGAATCTGTTGCTGCAACTGCTAGAACTTCAAAATACCTGCAAAAAAAACTCTCAAGAATGGAGGTAGAATATACTCTCAAATGGCTCTGATACCATGTTAGATTGCCAACATAAGATCCAAAGAGATAATGTAACCTCACAGTGAAAGAACTAAGGAATTAAGGAAGAAGAGAGAAGCAATAGAACATAGATCCAATAGAGGCAGAATAATTACACACACTACATTAATCAGAATAGTAACCGGGTAAATATACAATGCTGAGTATGAGGATTCGAATTCACTAGGTGTAATTCGAATTATCCTTCATGCACAGATCCATAATCAGTGGAGGGTCATCAGTGCCAAACTAGGAGTCTATCTCATCATCAGTGAAGTCATCAATGCACAAGTAGTGATCAACCGGGAGTCAAACTGAGTCTAACTGAGTGTGGTTGGTGTAACTGGCACATGGAAGCACTGATATAGTGAAGGAGACTTAGTGGAGGGCGCTCATGGAGCTAACTGGAGTCAAAACAGTCTATCTAGTCACATTGGAGGTCCAAAAGAGTGATAAGGTCAGTTAGGAGTCAGTTAATCCTTAAATCAAGGAAGAACTGAAGATAACTGAACTAAACTGGACTGGTAGGTGAAGAAAGGCGCCCTTCTCATGCAATAACTGAAAAGAGGGCGCACTAAGCTCTAGGAGAGCTAAGACTGATCTGAGAGAAGCTCCTGGGGCTAGTTTGCTGAGGGCTAGGTGCTGGTGCTGATGACTAGGATGCATGTAAAATGCATGCAAACCCTAATTACATGCAAACCCTAATTTTGCATGCAGGACTGAAAATGTAAATGACAGTAATGTTAGAAGGACTAGGATGGAGTATAGGAATATCCTAACAAATCGAGCATATAAGTCATTCATCATTTTCATTATAAAATATATCCATCATTCATCATAATGTATCAGTCAGTCAAGCAAATAATTCATTCATCATTTTCATTATAAAATATATTCATCATTCATCATAATGTCTCAGTCAGTTGAGCATATAATTCATTTATCATTTTCGTTTAATCATTTCAGTTTCATAATTCTCAATATAGAATATATTATCTAATCATTTTTATTTCACACAATAATTTCCAAAGCAAATTCCATGGTTCATGTTTCATAAAATCGGGTCACTTCAAACTAGTTCCATCAATAGTCTAATCAATTGTAAGTACTAAGGGGGGCATGAGAGAGAGAGAGAGAGAGAGAGAGAGAGAGAGAGAGAGAGAGAGAGATTGGTGTTTAGGCGTTTAGATAGTGTTTGGAGGATAAGGGTTTAGAGAGAAAGGGAGAGAGAGGGAGATTGGGGGTTTGGGGTTTAGAAAGAGACAAAGAGATTATTGGTTAGGGGTTTAGAGAGAAAGAGAGTGATTAGGTGTTAGAGGCTTAGAAAGAGAGATCTCAGGGTTAGGGGTTTGTAGAGAGAGAGAGATTTGATGTTAAGGGTTTAGAGAGAGATATTGGGGGTTAGGAGTTTAGAGAAAGAGATTGGATGTTAGGTGTTTAGAGAGGGAGAAATGGGGGTTAGGGGTTTCGAGAGAGAGATCGGAGGTTAATGGTTATAGGTTTAGAGAGAGAGATATATATTTACGGGTTAAGGGTTTAGAGCGACTGAGAGAAAGAGTGATAATGTGGGTTAGTGTTTAGAGAGAGAGAGAGAGAGAGATTGGTAGTTAGGGATTTAGAGAGAGAGATAGAGGGTTACCAGTTTTGAGAGAAAGAGATTGCGTGTTTGGGTTTTAGAGTGTGTGTGTGTGTGTGTGTGTGTGTGTGTGTGTGTGAGAGAGAGAGAGAGAGAGAGAGAGAGAGATTATGAGTTAGGGTTTTTTAGAGATAGTGATATTGGGGATTAGGGGTTCAGAGAGAGAGAGAGATCACGGGTTAGGGTTTTAGAGAGAGAGAGAGAGAGAGAGATCATGGGTTAGGGTTTTAGAGAGAGAGAGAGAGAGAGGATTAGGTGTTTAGAGAGAGAGAGATATATAATAGATGTTAGCAAATTGAAATAGAGAGAATCGGGGTTTGGGGTTTAGAGATAGAGAGAGATTGGAGATTACGGGTTTAAAGAGAGAGAGAGAGGGATAGAAAGAGAGAGATTGGGGGTTAGTGATTTAGATCGAGAGAGAGTGAATGGGGGTTAGATATTTAGAGAGAGATAGAGAGACTAGGGGTTAGGTGTTTTGAGAGAGATTGTGTGATGAACCTGCAATAATTAATTAATGCAAATACACGAGATATCAGAAATAATAGAACAGAATCACTTTTATATTGATCATGGGCCACTTCGAGGGGGGCAACCTCTTTTGAGCAAGCTCAATACAATTAACTTCACCGTGCCTTCAATGACCTCAACACATACTTATATACTAAGTCTATGCCCAATACTATGAGTCAAAACCATGGGACATATAATACTACGGGACGACTTACAAAGCATATGCGTCCAACAACAATATACTAACATAGTAAAGAGAAGGGTTGACATAGGTTCCTAACATCCCCTCTCCCTTAGAAAAAGCTTTGTCCTCAAAGCTTTGGTTGGAGAAATTGCTGCAGAATCTGAAGGAGTGGTTCCCCGGTAGCATCCTCGGTTTGCATTTTGGGCCACTGACGCCTTTGGAGTGTCAAGGAGGATTGCTTGGAAGGCTGTAGATGAAGAAGAACCTTGTCAGCTGCGTGGACAATGCGCTCAGAATGGTGCTGATCGGCTTGTTGTTTCAGGTGAATTCTGGCCATGTGAAGATTGTCTTGCAAAATGAGAAGAATCTGATCGTGGTTTCGAAGAACCAAGTCAATTTCCTGAACTGGGGAGCTGCTAAGGGTGTATGGAAGAAGAACTGGTGGTGTTTTTCCATAGACTACTTCATATGGTGTCCTTTGAGATGTGGTATTGTACCACCAGAGCGCTTCTAGGAAATCCATAGAAATAGTTGGCCAAAGCTGTGTAGGGATGGGCAAGGGTTTGAGCAATCCCAAAAGGAGATTCGTTTCCCCCTTGTTGACTTGGAAAGTACTATCGTCAACCACCATCTGTTGAATTGTCATTTTTAGTCCCAGCCAAAAGAAGTTACATTGTTCCCGGTCATACATTTTGTAGAACCCAGAGTGCCCTGTTGATGAAGAAGCATGGAGTTCATAGAAGAGATAGCCCTGCTGAACATATTGCAACCAATTTGGAACAAGCAGAGAAAGAGCTATAAGAGAAACTGGGTCATCAATTGTGCAAGAAGGAGCATCTTCCACCATATTGTCCTTACCCTTCTTGTAAGTGATCACATAGGGATAAACCATGAGTTGGATAACCCATTGTAGGTGTGTTGGGGAGGAGACCCATTGTTCCAGAAAATTTTCTAGACTCGGGAGATCAGTCTTGATGTAGAAATAATTCCCTAATAGGTATGGCTGCCACTTCTGTACTGTATACAAAATAGCCATCATTTCCTGCTGAAAGGTAGATGTGGCTATATTCTTACCGGAAAGGTCTCTTAAAGGCAGCAAGTGCATTGGTTCAGCAAAGATACCTGCATATCTATCCAAGGAAGTAGTGGAGACTGTTGATGGGTGCATCTGAATGGAATTGAGCTGAGTGATGACACCATGTGAATTCTTCTTAAGGATTTTTTCAAGGCGATTTGAACTAATGATGCAGAGAGACCCTGGTTGTAAGCCCATAAATTTGTGTTGTGCCCCTTTGACTTTAAACTACATCCAAAGTTCAGCAAAATCCCATAAGATGGGTCCAAGTGTGCGTAACCATTGAATGCCCAAAACCACATCACATCCGCCTAAGGACAAGGCAAACATGTCAAAGCGTAGGTTATAATCTTCCATAGAGATATGCACATTGTGACACTTCCCCTTGCAAGGTAAGGTGCCCCCACTAACAACCATGACTTCAAAGTTGGAGCAAGGATGGACAAAACAATCAGCCTGTTTGGCAATCCGAGGGTCAATGAAGTTATGAGTGCTACCAGAATACATGAGTGTGGTAAGAGGGAGATTCTTGAAGTATCCCCTGACCCGCACTGTTTGGGGGGTGGTGACGTCGGTTATAGCATGGAGAGAGATCTCAGGTGGGTCGTCCTGAGATGGGGTGTCAATAGGCAGGTGTTGAATGTCGACCTAATCATCTACTGTATCTATAGCTTCTTCACCAAGTTCTAAGGCAGGCGGAGAATCCACATCCAAGAGATAGAGCTTTTGTTGAACACATCTATGTCCCTGAGTGAATTTCTCATCACAATTATAGCAAAGCCCTTTTTCTTGGCGTGCCTGCATTTCTATTTCAGACAAATGCTTGATAGGAGTTGGTTGAGGAGCAGGCGTGATGGGAGGTCATTGGGAACCCATATTTCTGAAGGGAACAAAGGTGGTTTTGGAGCATTGTTGAGCTGCGATCTTGTCCTCGGCCAGCTTAGCCAACCCTAGGACTTCCATCATTGTGTTGGGACAAAACATTTTGACCTCTGAGCGGATTTCATCCTTGAGACCACTGATAAAACAACTCCTGTAGAATTCATCAGACAATCCTTCTATGTGATTGGCTAGTTTCTCAAATTCCGTCTAATACTCTCTCACTGTGCCAGTTTGGTGAAGTTTAGTGAGTGATCCTGTGAAGTCGTCAAAAGCACTAGGACCAAATCGTGGCAAAATGAGTTGGCAAAAATCTGTCCAGTTTGGCTCGGGATGAGCTTTGATGTACCAATGGTACCATTGAAGGGCTTCCTATTCCAAATGAAAAGATGCAAGTGGAACTTTCTGAACATCAAAAGTATTATGCAAACTGAAATATTGTTCTGCTCAGTATATCCATCCAATCGGATCAGTACCATTGAAGCGAGGAAAATCAAGCTTCGGCCCACGAAAATTGCTAGAAGAAGAGAACCCAGTGGCTGCAAAAGATTCTGGCTATCTGGTATTGTTCATGGCTGAATGTTGAAGATGGAGGCTGAGAAATTTTTCATCCAGATCTTGGAGTTTGGTTTGGATGGTTGCAAGTGCTTCCTCCATGGTGTGTGCTCCTGCACAGGTGACAACCATAACCAGGTTTTTTTTTTTTTGGTGGAATGGGTAGAAAAACAAAAACAGAAGCTGATTTAGTAAAGGGAAATTTGGATTGGGGAAACAATCTAATGGGTAATTGGGGTTTGACTAAATTTTGGACACTGTCAAAAGGACAAGAAAGCAAAAAGGGGGATTTCAGAAGCGGGGTGATAGAATGAGAAAATTTGCCAGAGAGGGACAAAGAAGCAGAATTCAGAAAGGAACTCTGTGGTAAAATTTGAAGGTGATTGGGTGAAATCTGAGGAAGTTATGGCAAACGCTAAAAATAGACAAATGTGGGATTTCGGGCTTCGGGAAGGGGAATTGGGGATAGGGTCCTCAGGAATGAAAGATGCAGAATGGGATGACAGGGGTTCCTCGAAAATTTCAAGGGAAGGAGAGTGAAAACAAGGGAGATATGGAGAAAAAACTGAGTTGAAAAAAGGGAGATATGGCCAAAAAAACGGTTTTTTTTTAGAAATGGATCAGCAACAGTGGCGCAACGGCGCGAAAGGGATAAAAAATGGCTGGATATGAAATGGCGACTGGATCTTTAACGACTTTCAGAATAGATCTGGAATGGCTAGATCTGGAGCGGAAGTGATCGCCAACAATTCAACTGAAAATAGATATGGACCCCAGGTATGTACGGCTTCCTAACAGTTCAGGTGTTTCACTCGGCCACCAATGCTATCTGACGGATTGCGTATGGGGGCAGTACCCTCACTCCATGGCTCAGGTAAAACTAATAACCGCTTTGCCACAAACGACAGCTCTTGGTTTAGCTCACAGGTGGGAACTAGTCAATCAGGTAGGGGTCGTTGCCCTTTTCGCTGGTAGGTTCTCTCAATGGGCCAGCTACTTTGGGGTTCCTGTGGTACTCCTCACAATGAGTTTTGGGGCTTATGCCCAAGTACTTCCCACAGTTAAGCGGATAGGGATTATTCCCAAATCCGAAGCTGCAACAAATGTGAAAAAAAATTTGGCAGAAATTCCACCCAACGAGCCCAAGAAAGTGCTCTGAGACCAGATGTGATGAACCTGCAATAATTAATTAATGCAAATACATGAGATATCAGAAATAATAGAACAGAATCACTTTTATATTGATCACGGGCCACTTCGAGGGGGCAACCTCCTTTGAGCAAGCTCAATACAATTAACTTCACCGTGCCTTCAATGACCTCAACACACACTTATATACTAAGTCTATGCCCAATACTATGAGTCAAAACCATGGGACATATAATACTATGGGACGACTTACAAAGCATATGCATCCAATACTATGGGTCAATACTATGGGCTAATATAAACTGCGGATCAACAAATACTACGGGATGACTTACAAAGCATATGCGTCCAACAACAATATACTAACATAGTAAAGAGAAGGGTTGACATAGGTTCCTAACAGATTGTTTGTTAGAGAGAGAGAGAGAGATTGGAGGTTAGGTGATTAGACAGTCAAAGAGAGAGATAAATTAGGGGTTGGGGTTTAGGCATACGAAGATTAGGGGTTAGTGGTTTATAGAGAGAGATAGATTGGTGGTTAGGGGTTTAGACAGAGAGAGCGATAGAAATATCGGGTCTTAGGGTTTTAGAGAGAGAGAGATGGAATGATTTGGTGTTATTGTCTTAAAGAGAGAGAGATTGGGGGTTAGGGTTCTAGAGAGAGAGTGCTACAGAGATACTGGGAGATAATGGTTTAGAGAGTTACATTGGGGCTTAATGATTTAGAGTGTGTGGTAGAGATTGGCTATTATGGGTTTAGAGAGAGATATTGGCATTTAGGGGTTTAGAGAGATTGAGAGAGAGAGAGATATTATGGGATAAAGGTTTAGATAGATAGATATATATATATATAGAGAGAGAGAGAGATAGACTCTCAGTAAGAGGTTTAGGGAGAGAAAGAAAGAGTGAAAGTGAGATATTGGGGGCTAGTGGTTTAAAGAGAGAGGGATATTGAGGGTTAGGGGTTTAGACAGAGAGAGAGATTGGGTATGAGGGGTTTAAATAAAAAGAGAGTTTGGGGGTTTTTGTTTTAGAGAGATGGGTGGTCAAGGTTTGAGAGAGAGAGAGAGGATGGATGTTAGAGGTTTTTAGAGAGAGGTATTGGGGATTAGGGTTTTAGAGAGAGAGAGAAAGAGATTGGGAGTTTAGTGGTTTAGAGAAAGACAGATTGGTGGTTAGGGGTTTAGACAGAGAGAGAGAGAGAGAGAGATTGGAGGTTAGGGATTTAGTGACAAAGAGAGAGAGATTAGGGGTTATGGGTTTAGAGAGAGAGATTGAGAGATGTAAGGTTAGGGGTTTAGAGAGAGAGAGAGAGAAAGAGAGAGATTGGAGGTTAAGGGTTAAGAGAAAGGGAGAGAGAGATTGGGGGTTAAGTATTTAGAGAGAGATAAAGGTATTAAGAGTTGACATTTACAGTGAGAGAAATATAGAAAGGGAGAGATTGGTGGTTAGAGGATTACAGAGAGAGAGAGAGGGAGACTTGGGGTTAGGAGTTTAGACAACGAACAAGAGAGAGACAGAGTGTTAGGGGTTTAGAGAGAGAGAGAGACAGATTAGAGTTAAGGATTTAGAGAGAGAGGGAGAGAGAGGCAGAGAGACATATGGATTGGGGGTGAGGGGCTTAAAGAGTGACAAAGATATAGGAAGAGAGAGATTGGGGGTTACTGGTTTAGAGAGAGTGATTGAGATTTAGGTGTTTAGAGAGAGATATTGAGAGAGACATAGAGAAATATAGAGATAGAGATAGAGACAGAGACAGAGATTGGGGGATAGGGTTTAGAGAGAAAGATTAGGTGTTTGGGGTTTAAAGAGAGAGAGAGAGAAAGAGAGAGATTGGAAGTGAGGGGTTGAATGAGACAGAGAGAGAGAGATAAATTAGGGGTTGGGGGTTAGAGATTTAGATAGATAGATCGATAGAGAGAGATAATAGAGGTTAGAGGTTTGGATAGAGAATGGGGTTTAAGGGTTTAGAGAGAGAAAGAGAGATATTGGGTATTAGGGGTTTAAAGAGAGAGATATTGAAGGTTAGTGGTTATGGGTTTAGAGAGAGACAGAGAGATATTTTGGGGTTAGGAGTTTAAAGAGAGAGAAAGAGAGAGAGAAAGAGAACGTGGCTTGGGGTTTGGAGAGAGAGACAGAGATTTCTGTTTAGGGGTTTAGAGAGAGAGATAAATTATGTTACATCATTAAAGAGAGAGAAATTATGTTAGGGGTTTAGAGATAGAGACATTGGGGGTTAGGTGTTTAGAGAGAGAGATTGGAGTTCAGGTGTTTAGAGAGAGATAGATAGAAAGAGAGAGAGATTAGGAGTTAGGGGTTTATAGAGATATATATATTGGGGGTTTGGGCAAGAGAGAGAGAGAGAGAGATAGAGAGAGAGAGTTTAGGGGTTAGGTATTTAGAGATAGAGAGAGACTGACAATTAGCAAATTGAATAAACAAAGAGAATGGGGGTTTGGGGTTTAGACAGACACAAAGAGAGATAGTAGATTAGGGTTTTAGATAGAGAGAGAGAGATTGGGGTTTAGTCATTTACAGAGAGAGATATTGGAGGTTAGGGGTTTAGAGAGAGAGGTAGGAAGAGAGATATTGGGGGTTAAGGGTTTAGAGAGAGAGAGATTGGGTGTTAGGTGTTTAGAGAAATATACAAAGAAAGAGAGATTGTTGGTTAGGGATTTAGACAGAGGAAGAGAGAGATAAAGAGATAGGGGTTTCTAGAGATATTGGAGGTTAGGGGTTTAGGGAGAGAAAGATAGAGAGAAAGAGAGAGAGAGTGAGATTAAGGGTTTAGGTGTTTAGAGAGAGAGAGATATTGGAAGTTAGCAATCTAAAGAAATACAGAGAATGGGGGTTTTTGTTTTAGAGAGACACGTACAAAGGTTGGATATTAGGGGTTTATATAGAGAGAGAGAGAGCGAAAGAGAGATATTGGAGATTAGTGGTTTAGAGGGAGAGAGAGATTGGGGGTTAGCAACTTAGAAAGAGATAGAGAGACTGGGGGTTAGATGTTTAGAGAGAGATTAGTTGTTAGGGATTTAAAGAAAGAGAGAGAGAGATTTTGGAGGTTAAAGGATTGGAGAGAGTGGGAGAGAGAAATTAGGGGCTAGGGGTTTAGACAATGGGAACTAGATTGGTGGTTAGTGGTTTAGAGAGAGAGAGAGAGAGAGAGAGAGAGAGATTTGGGGTTATAGGGGTTTAGAGAAGGAGAGAGAGAGATTAGAGGTTAGGAGTTTAGATGGAGAGAGAGAGAGAGAGTGAGAGAACATAGAGATTGGAGGCTAGCAGTTTAGAGAGAGAACGAGATTGGGGTTTAGGGGTTAAGAGAGAGAGAGAGAGAGAGAGATTAAGGGTTATGGATTTACAATGAGAGAGAGAGAGATCTATTGGGGGATAGGGGTTTAGATAAAGAAAGTGATAGAGAGAGAGACAGAGAGATTAGGGTTAGGGTTTAAAGAGAGAGAGAGAGAGATTGGAGGTTTGTTGTTTAGAGAGAGAGAGAGAGATTGAGGGTTAGTAGTTTAGAGAGATAAATAGGAAGAGAGATATTGGGAGTTAAGGCTTCAGAGAGAGAGATTCGTCATTAGGGGTTTAGAGAGAGAGAGAGTGATATTGGGGGTTAGGTGGTTAGAGAAAGAGACAGAGATATTGGGTGCTAGGGGACTAAAGAAAGAGAGAGAATGGAGTTTAGGGGTTCAGATACATACTTACAAAGAAAGATATGGAGATAGAGAGGGAGCAATTGGGACTTAGGGGTTTAAAGAGAGAGAGAGAGATGAGAGGTTAGGGTGAGAGAGAGTGAGAGAGAGATTGGGGGTTAATGGTTTAGAGGGAGAGAGATATTGGTGTTTAGGTTCTTAGAGAGAGATATAGATATTAGGGTTAGGGGTTTAGAGAGAGAGAGAGATAAATAGAAAGAGAGAGAACGGTGTTTAGGGATTTAGAGAGAGAGAGATTAGAGGTTAGTGGTTTATGGACAGAGCGAGAGATTGGGGGTTAGGGGTTAAGAGAGAGTGAGATTGGGGGTTTGAATTTTAGTGAGAGAGAGATTAGGGGTTAATGGTTTAAAGAGAGAGATTTGGAGTTTATGGGTTTAGAGAGAGAGACATGTTGGAGGCTAGGGATTTATATATATAGAGAGAGAAAGATATTGGGGGTTAGGCATTTAGGGAGAGAGATATTGGGGCTTAGGGGTTTACAGAGAGAGAGAGGTTGGGGGATAAGATAGATAGATGGAGAGGGAGATATTTGGGGGTAGTTGTTTAGAGAGATAGAGAGATTGGGGGTTAGGGGTTTAGAGAGTGAGAGGGAGATTGGGGTTTCAGGGTAGAGAGAGGGAGAGATAGGAAGAGAGATATTGGGGGTTACAGGTTTAGAGAAAAAGATATTGGTAGTTAGGGTTTTAGTGAGAGATAAAGAGATTGGCGTCTAAGAGTTTAGAGAGAGAGAAGGAGAAATAAAGAGATTGGTGGTTCAGGGTTTAGAGGGAGAGAATGATTGGGTGTTAGGGTTTTATAGAGGGAGATAGATTCGGGGTGACGCAGGGGCATCGGGGCCTAGGAAGATTAGTCAAAGTTGATCGACATGAGGAGATCGACTAGAGGGAGTGCCAACAACCACTGGTGTCGATGAGCAGGTTGGCTGTCGAAGTCAACAAGTCAAGCAGAAGTTGTCGAGGTGCGTCGACGAGAGGAAAGAGGTCGAGAGTCGAAATGTTGAGGTCGATAGATGATAGCAAGAGCAAGAGGCATCAATAGGCTAACATGCGTCCAACTATGACTCCAATAGGTTTTGGCATGAGCCAAGCAAGGAGGAAGGGGCGGACTAGTGAAGCCTTGGGTTGCGAAGGAAGCCGACTTGTAAGTCAAAGCTGACAAACAGTATGGCTGACGTGATGGTTTACTCTAGCATGTCATAACGATGCATAGAAGTCAAGTAGAGTACTTGGCAATAGTTTGGGGTTGCTAAGGAAGTTAATGACACTTTATTGTAGGTGAGTGAAGACATGACAAATGTCGTCACAGGAAGAGGTTGTCTTAAACGGAAGGGGCGCTAACAGTTGCAGGTCTGTAGGATATAAGAAGATCATCAGATAGAGGATGCAGGTCTCAAGGATTGTAGTGGTCTCGGGAACAGTAGCAACATAGTAGAAGGTGGAGAAAGGAAGATCAGTTAGGGGATTCCACAGTTGATAAAGTTCGAGGAGAAGATTGGTAGACTTGAGAGAACAGTTACACAACTTCCGAACCAGGGAGATCGAGCCATAGCTCAAAGTTCCACAGTAAACCAGGAGAGGGTGAGGTTTTCACACTGAGAGAACACACTGTTACTTCTATGTTGTAATGGCCAAGGCCGACAGTTAGTTAGTTATTTCTTTGCAGTTTGCATTGTATCTGATTCAGAGAAGTAATATAAGCCAGCTTCTGGCATATTGTTTGAATATTGTCTATGTGAATGTGTGTGTGGTGTGGTATTGTTAAGAAAGAACCTTTATAGCATAGGGCGCCTTACGTCATGGTGTTAGTTGTTTAGGGAGAGATAGAAAGATTGGGGTTAGGTGATTAGAGAGAGAGAGAAAGAGAGAGAATGGTGGTTAGGGGTTTAGAGAGAGAGATTGGGAGTTTGGGATTTAGAGAGAGAGAGAGAGAGAGAGAGAGAGACAAAGAGATTGGAGGTTATGAGTTTAGAGAGAGATAGGAGGTTATGTGTTTAGAGAGAGAGTGAGAAAGATAGGAAGAGAGAGAGAGAGTTATTGGGGGTAGGTTGTTTAGATAGAGAGAGAGAGAGATAAACTAAGAGATTGGGGGTTAGAAGTTAAGATTGAGAGAGAGAGAGAATAGGGGTTTACAAAGAGAGAGAGATTGGTGGTTAGGGGTTTAGAGAGAGATAATGGTGTTTAAGGGTTTAGACAGAGAGATATTGGGGGTTAGGGGTTTAGCAAGAGAGAGATATTGGTGGTTAGGGGCTTAGTGGAAAAGAGAGAGAGATTGGTGGTTAAGGGTTTAGAGAGAGATATTGAGAGATGTAAGGTTAGGGGTTTAGAGAGAGGGAGAGAGAGAGAAACTAAGAGATTGGAGGTTAAGGGTTAAGAGAAAGAGAGACATTGGTGGTTAAGTATTTAGAGAGAGATAAAGAATTAATGGTTGAGGTTTAGAGTGAGGGAGATATAAAAAGAGGGAGATTGGTGGTTGCATGATTAGAGAGAGAGAGAGACTTGGGGTTAGGGGTTTAGAGAGAAAACAAGAGAGAGAGATTGAGTGTTAGGGGTTTAAAGTGAGAGAGGGAGAGATTATGATTAAGTATTTAGAGAGAGAGAGAGAGAGAGGGATTGCGGGTGAGGGGCTTAAAGAGAGACAAAGAGATAGGAAGAGAGAGATTGGGATTTAATTCATTAGAGAGCGAGATTGAGAGAGAGAGAGATAGAGAGATATAGAGATAAATATAGAGATAGAGACAGTCACAAAGATTTAGGTCTAGCGTTTACAGAGAGAGAGATTAGGGTTTAGGGGTTAGATATTTAGATAGACAGATCGATAAAGAGAGATATTGGGGGTTAGAGGTTTATAAAGACATAGAGGTTAGGGGTTAAGGGTTTAGAGAGAGATTGGTTGTTAGGGGCTTAGAGAGAGAGAGATTGGGGATTGGGGGTTTAAAGAGAGATATATTGGAGGTTAGTGGTTATGGGTTTAGAGAGAGAGAGAGAAATTATGTAAGGGCTTTAGAGAGAGGGAGAGAAATTATGTTCGAGCTTTTGTGAGAGAGAAATTTTGGGGTTTAGGTGTTTAGAGAGAGAGAGAGAGAGAGATTGGAGATCAGGTGTTTATAGAGAGAGAGAGAGAGGGAGAGGGAGAGATATATTAGGAGTTAGGCATTTATAGAGATATACACATTGGGGGTTAGGGGAATATATATACAGAGAGAAAGAGAGAGCTAGATTAGGGTTTAGGTGTTTAGAGAGAGAGAGATACTAACAGTCAACAAATTAAAGAAACAAAGAGAATGGGAGTTTGGGGTTTAGATAGACACAAGGAGCGATTGAAGATTAGGGGTTTAGAGAGAGAGAGAGATTGGGGGTTAGCTGGTTAGATAGAGAGATAGATTGGTGGTTAGTCATTTATAGAGAGAGATATTGGAGGTTAGGAGTATAGAGAGAGAGGTAGGAAGAGGCATATTGGTGGTTAAGGGTTTAGAGAGAGAGATATTGGGGGTTAGGACTTTTGAAAGAGATAAAGAGATTGGGGGTTATATGTTTAGAGAAATATAGAAAGAAAGAGAGAGATTGTTGGTTAGGGGTTTAGATAGAGGAAGAGAGAGACTAGGAGTTAGGGATTTATAGAGATATAGATACTAAGGGTTAGGGGTTTAGGGATAGAGAGAGAGTGGGAGAGAGAGAAAGGGAGAGAGATTAGGGGTTCAGCTGTTAAGAAAGAGAGATATTGGCAATTAGCAATTTAATGAAATAGAGAGAATGGTTGTTTTGTTTTTAGAGACACAAAAAGTGGTTTGATATTAGGGGTTTAGAGAGAAGGAGGTAGAAAGAGAGAGATTGGGGGTTAGTAATTTAGAGGGAGAGAGAGATTGAGGGTTAGCGACTTAGAGAGAGGTAGAGAGACTGGGGGTTAGGTGTTTAGAGAGATATTAGTTGTTAGGGATTTAGAGAGAGAGAGAAAGATTATAGGTTTGGGGATTAGAGAGAGTGGGAGAGAGAAATTTGGGGTTAGGGGTTTAGACAAAGGGAGATAGATTGGGGGTTAGTGGTTTAGATATATATATATATATTTGGGGTTATAGGGTTTTAGAGATGGTAAGAGAGAGATTAGAGGTTAGGATTTTAGATGGAGAGAGAGAGAGAGAGAGAGAGAGAGAGAGAGAGAGAGATCTATTGGGGGTTAGGGGCTTAGATAAAGAGAGTGATATATAGAAAGAGAGAGATTGGGGTTAGGGTTTAGAGAGAGAGAGAGAGAGAGAGAGATTGGGGACTATTTGTTTAGAGAGAGAGAGATTGGAGGTTAGCAGTTTAGAGAGATAGATAAGAAGAGAGAGGAGTTAAGGCTTTAGAGAAAGATATTGGGGGTTAGGGGTTTAGAGAGAGACAGATATTGGGGCTTAGGTGGTTAGACAGAAAGAGAGAGAGAGAGAGAGAGAGAGAGAGAGAGAGAGATTGGGTGCTAGGGGATTAAAGAAAGAGCGAGAGAGAGGGTAAGGAGTTCATATACATACATACAAAAAGAGATAGAGACAGAGAGAGAATTTGGAGGTTAGGGTTGTAGAGGGAGAAAGAGATTAGAGGTTAGTGTTTGAGAGAGAGAGAGATTGGGGGTTAATGGTTTAGAGGAATAGAGAGATTGGTGTTTAGGGGATTTCAGAGAGAGATAGAGATATTACGGTTAGGGGTTTAGAGAGAGAGAGAGAGAGAAATAGAAAGAGAGAGATTGGTTTTTAGGGATTTAGAGAGAGAGAGAGAGAGATTAGAGGTTTGTGTTTTACGGATAGAGAGAGAGAGATTTGGGCTTAGGGGTTTAGAGAGAGTGAGATCGGGGGTTTGAGGTTTAGAGAGAGAGAGAGATTAGGGGTTAGGGGTTTAGAGAGAGAGATTTGGAGGTTAGGGGTTTAGACGGAAAGAGAGGTTAGAGGTTAAGGGTTTAGAGAGAGAGAGATTGGGGGTTAGCAGTTTAGGGAGAGAGCTTTTGGGGCATAGGGGTTTAGAAAGAGAGAGGTTGGGGGTTAGGGGCTCAGACAGAGAGATGGAGAGGGAGATATTTGGGGTTAGTTCCTTAGAGAGATAGAGAGATTGGAGTTAGGGGTTTAGAGAGAGAGGGTGATTTGAGGTTTGGGGTTTAGAGAGGGAGAGATAGAAGCATAGATATTGGGGTTAGTGGCTTATAGATAGAGAGATTGGCAATTAGTGTTTTAGTGAGAGATAAAGAGATTAGGGGCTAATATTTTAGAGAGAGAGAGAGAGAGAAACAAAGAGATTAGTGGTTAGGGGTTTAGAGAGAGAGAATGATTGGGTGTTATGGTTTTATGGAGAGGGGGGCATAGAGATATTGGAGGATAGCGGTTAAGAGAGAGAGGGAGGGAGAGAGAGATTGGTTGTTAGGGGTTAAGAGATAGATATTAGGGGTTAGGATTTTAGAGATAATGAGATAGAGATAGAGATAGAGACAAAGATTGGGGCCTAGGGTTTAGAGAGAGAGAGAGAGAGAGATTTGGTGTTAGGGGTTTAAAGAGATAGCTTGGTGATTAGGGGTTTAGAGAGAGAGAGAGAGAGATTTGGGGTTAGGGGTTTAAATAGATATATCAGTAGAGATAGATAGATAGATAGATAGAGAGAGAGAGAGATATTAAGGGTTAGAGGCTTAGAGAGAGAGTGAGAGACGAAGAGATTAGGGGTTAGGGTTTTATATGGAAAGAGAGATTGGTGGTTAGGGGTTTAGAGAGAGAGAGATTGGTTTTTGGGTTTTAGAGAGAGATAGAGAGTTTGGGGTTTAGGGGTTTAAAGAGAGCGAGAGAGATAAGAAAGTAGATATTGGAGGGAAGGAGTTTACCCAGAAAGAAATAGGAAGAGAGATTTTTTAGGTTAGCATTTAGAGAGAGAGATAAATTGGTGTTTGGGGTTTAGTGTGAGATAGATAGATTGGGATTTAGGGATTTAAAAAGTAAGAAAAATAAAAATAGAGATATTGGTGGTAAGGTTTTTAGAGAGAGAGACATATTGGTGTTTAGGGGTTTAGAGTGAGAGAGAGATTGTTGTTTAGGAGTTTCGAGAGAGAGAGAGAGAGATTGGAGGTTAGTGGTTTAGAAAGAGAAATAGATTGGTGGTTAGGGGTTAGGGGTTAAGAGAGAGAGAGAGAGAGAGAGATTTGAGGTTAGGGGTTTAGAGAGAGAGAGATTGTGGGTTTAGATATATATGTATATATATATATATAGAGAGAGAGAGAGAGAGATTGGAGGTTAGGGGTTTAGAGAGAGAGAGAAATTGGAGTTTATGGGTTTAAAGAGACAGTGAAAGATTGGGGGATAGTGGTTTAGAGAGAGAGAGAGAGAGACTGGAGGTTATGGATTTGGAGAGAGAGATTGGTAGTTAAGGGTTTAGAGAAAGAGATATTGGGGGTGAGGGTTTTGGAGAGAGATAAAGAGATTAAGGGGTTGAGATTTACAGCGAGAGTGATAAACACGGGGATATTAGTGGTTTGGGGTTTCGAGATAGAGATAGAGAGAGAGATATTTTGCATTAAGGGTTTAAATAGAGAGAGAGAGAGAGAGAGAGAGAGATTGAGGGTTTGAGTTTTAGAGAGAGATAGATTAGTGATTAATGGTTTAAATATAGAGTGACAGAGAATGGGGGTGAATGGTTTAGATAGATTGTAGGTAGATAGATAGAGAGAGAGATTGGGAGTTAGGTGTCTAGAGGGAGAGAGAGAGAGAGATTAGAGGTTAGGTTTTTAGAGATAAATATTGGGGTTAGCTATTTATTGAGAGAAATATTGG
Organism: Larix kaempferi; assembly: GCA_027924585.1. NCBI lineage: Eukaryota > Viridiplantae > Streptophyta > Pinopsida > Pinales > Pinaceae > Larix > Larix kaempferi. The sequence goes on along the minus strand of BSBM01000109.1, from coordinate 5,395,037 downwards.
GGCTTCGGGGTAAGGGGTTTAGAGAGAGAGAGAGAGAGAGAGATTAGGGGTTACGGGTTTAGCATGAGAGAAATAGAGAGATTGGTTGTTAGGGGTTTAGAGTGAGAGAGATAGAGATTAGGGGTTTAAGGATAGAGGTAGAGAATGAAATTGAGTGTTAGTGGTCTAGAAAGAGAGAGAGAGAGAGATTGTGGGATAGGGATTTAGAGAGAGAGAGAGAGAGAGAATGAGATTGGTGGCTAGGGGTTTATAGAAAAAGAGAGAGATTGGGGGTTAGGGGTTAGGGTTTTAGATAGATAGGTAGATAGACAAAGATTGAGAAAGAGAGAGATTAGGGGTTAGGTGTTTACAGAGAGAGAGAGAAACAGAGATATTGGGGGTTAGGGGTTTAGGGAAAGAGAGATATTGGATGTTAGGGATTTAGAGCAAGAGAGTTTGGAGGTTACGGGTTAGAGACAGAGAGAGATTGAGGGTTACTACTTTAGAGAGAGAAATAGAATGGAATTTAGCAGTTTAGAGAGCCATAGATAATGGCTCAAGTGCTTAGAAAGAGATTGAAGGATTGGGGGTTAGGGGTTTAGAGAAAGAGAGATAGAAAGAGAGAGATTGGTGGTTAGGGGTTAAGAGTGAGTGAGAGAGAGAGAGAGAGAGATTCGGTATTAGGGTTTGAGAGAGTGAGAGAAATGTTAGTTTTTAGGGTTTGAGAGAGAGAGAGATTGGGGATTAGGAATTTACAGAGAGAGAGAGAGAGATGGGGGTTAATGGTTTAGAGAGAGAGAGATTGGGTGTGAGGGGTTTAGTGAGAGAGAGAGAGAGATTGGAAGTTAGGGATTTAGGGAGATTGAAAGAGATAGAGAGATTGGCAGTTAGGGATTTAGGGAGATTGAGAGATATAGAGAGATTGGGGTTAGTGGTTTAGATAGATATATAGATAGTCATAAATTCAGAGAGCGAGAGAGAGAGAGAGAGATTTGGGGTTAGGGGTTCAGAGAAATAGAGAGATTGTGGATTAGTGCTTTAGAGAAAGAGAGATTGGGGTTAGTTGTTTTGAGACACAAAGGATATTTGAGATGATTAGTTTAAAGAAAGAGAGAGTTTTTGGGTTAGGAGTTTAGAGAGAGAGATTGTGTGTTTGGGGTTTAGTGAGAGAGAGAGAGAGATTGGTGGTTAGGGATTTAGAGAGACTAAGAGAGAGAGATATAAATATTAGGGGTCAAGGGTTTATATACATATATGCATAGATAGAGAGTGAGAGAGAGAGAGAGAGAGAGAGAGAGATTAGAGGATGTTAGAAAAACAGGATCGCAAAGCAATAACAATAAACAGAAATGCAAATATAATCACACAAACACATTACAAGAGAGACATAGATATATCGTGCTTCACCCAAGATGGGATACATCCACACTAAAATTGACAGTCCTTATTATTATACCATCTAACAAAGTGAAGGGATACAACCTGTAGCACAGTCGCTGCACTTCCTCTTCACTGTAGAACAATGTGTGAACCTCAAAACATAACACCTAAGTGGTAGTACCTCTCAAATACCTTAGAATCCACTATACTGCCTTCCAATGTTCTTTACCTGGATTGTTCATTTATCTATTCACAACTCCCACTGATTGTGCAATATCTGGTCTTGTGCACACCATGGCATACATCAAGATGGAAACTGTTGATTAATAGGGAATCTTGGACATGTAATCTATCTCTTCCTGTGTTTTGGGACACATTTCCTTACTGAGATTGAAATGGCTGGCCAAAGGTGTACTTACTCATTTTGCATTATGCATTCTGAACCTCTCCAACACCTTTTGTATGTAGTCACCCTGATACAATGTCCATTTGCAAATTTTCTTATCTCTTGTTATTCTCATACCAAGGATTTTCTTTGCAGCACCCAAATACTTCATCACAAATGAATTAGCTAGTAATTTTTCAATAATTTCATTCCATTATCATAAGTATCTCTAAGAAAATAACATGTATAGCGTATCTCTACAGCATATCAATCATAGACACAAAAGCAATCACACAAGAGACATAGAGTTTCACCGAGGAAAACCAAGAAGGTGAAAAACCCCGCAACTTCCTCAGAGATAAGATAAGCCATAATGCAAGATCACAATGATCAAACCCAATAAAATGTATCTAGTTGATGCTCCTCCTCCTCCACTAGTGCGCCACTTTCTCTCTTAGCTATGCGAGCTTTAGAAGTGAGTGAATGAATAGAATGAGGGACACACCCTTCTTATTTATACTTGACTTGACCTGCCAAATAATTCACTGGGGACGACTTGTTACTCAAGCCTAATAAACCAACAACATGTGCTAACTAGGGCCAACCCCACACTAGTGGTATAATAAACCATCAATACAAATGACGACACTTGTGGATGCACATGACAACACTTACAAATACAAATGACGATGCTTCCAAATAGAGGAATGTAACATCTCTAATGGATATACAATAAAGTACAAATGTAATACATAGAAGAATATCTTCTAAAGTTACAAATACATCAACACTCCCTCTTAAATAGAAAGGTATTCTTTTGTCACAGGTCATCAATACATATTGGTGCAAATCTTCAGTTCTGGAGTTGGATCATCGTCATTGGATCCCAGAGCATCATCATCATCACTGCTGCTGTACTCGACATCTCGATCACTGGGCTATCTCTAAATTCTGCTCATCATAGGAAGTTCTACAGAGGAAACCCTTTTTCATGTTAGATGTAGGCCCACCACCTATAGGTCTTCATCATCACTGGCCATACTATGGATCCCAGGACTTATTACATGTGTCAACAAAACCTAGCTCAGAATATAGGATCTTTTACATGTTGACTGTCACAAAACCTTTAAAGAGTGTCTTGCATCCTGCAAGTACTCTAATGAGCATCCCAGGACAGATTACAAGCTTCCTGCTCAACCTCTTGGATCTCTAGGGCTAATTATATGTGACCTCACACACCACAAAACCTTTAAACAGTGTCTTGCATCCTATAAGTAGTCTAAAGAGCATCCCAGGACTGATTATGAGCTTACTTCTCAACCTCTCGGATCTCTAGGGATGATTACATGTGGTTAGGCAAAACCTTTAAAGAGTGTCTTGCATCTTGCAAGTACTCTCAAGAGCGTCCCAGGACTGATTACGAGCTTACTACTCAAACTCTCAGATCTCTAGGGCTGATTACATGCCTCTAGTAGAAAAACCTTGAAAGAGCATCCCAAGACTTATTTACGAGCTTACTGCTCAACCTGTCCAGATCTCTATATCCCGGGCTGTTATGAGCACACTGCTCTACCTGTCCAGGTCTTGAGGATATTTTCTATGCTACCTGCACAACCTATCAACGGCCACGAAGTATCAACCTGATAGTCATCATACATCATCCTGATGTACATGATCATCCTGATCCTCATCATAGCATCATCTTGATGCATATCATCTAGAGCATCTTCCTGATACTCATCGTCACTACATCGTCTTGATGCATATCATCCAGAGCATCGTCCTGATACTCATCACACATGATCATCCTGATCATCATCACTGCACCATTCTGATGCATATCATCTAGAGCATCGTCCTGATACTCATCACACATGATCATCCTGATCATCGTCACTGCATCGTCCTAATGCATATCATCTGGAGAAACATCCTGATACTCATCATCGATGATCATCCTGATCATACAATGCATTCACCTAATGCATACCAAGTATCTACCTGATACATACATAAATACATGATCCACTTGATCATATCAAGAATCCAACATGATGCATATATAAATACATGATCCAACTAATCATACAATGTATCGACCTAGTACATACATAAATACATTATCCACCTAATCAAAGCATCCAACTGATGCATATACAAAGCAGTAACTGGAGCATCATCCTGATGCTTAATACACAATGCTTACATCCGCCACCATGGGAGGGATCCTCCTCTCACCATGCTTGGAATGGCTTCTGCAAATGTGTCTCATCACTTCTTCTTCGAAGTATCTTCAATCTGAAGAACACCAAGCCTCTCTCTGAAGTACTCAAACTTCACTCTGGCTAGTGGTTTCATCAACACATCTGCAACCTGCTCATCCGTGACAACATACAGGAGCTTCACTGCTCCTCTCTACACCATATCCCTGATATAGTGATATTTGATCTCAACATGTTTCAACCTCTCATGGAACACCGGGTTCTCAGACAGCTTCACAAAACTATGGTTGTCACAAAAGATACTAGTAGCATCCAACAAGAGATCAAATAACTCAGACAGTAGCTTCCTTAACCATACTGCCTCACAACTAGCCGAACAAGCTACAACATACACTGCTTCAATTGTACTCAGTGCTACACAAGACTGCTTCCTGCTAAACCAAGAGATCACACTTGATCCCATACTGAAGCAGCACCTAGAAGTGCTCTTCCTATCTGCAACACCGCCTTCCCAATCTGAATCAACATAACCTTGTAGGTTAAACTTTTGATTTGCATCATACTTGAGCCCATAATCAACTTTACCCTTCAGGTACCTCAGAATATGCTTTATAGCAACCAGGTGAACACCTCTTAGATCCATCAGGAACTGGCTCAATGTGTTCACCAACAAGCAAATATCTGGTCTCGTATTCATTAGGTACATCAAGGACCCAATCATCTGATGATACATCATGACATCAACCAGCTCAGATGAAGCCTCACACATAAGCTTCAGGTTCAATGCCATAGGTGTGGCCATGGCCTTGCAGTCCATCATCCTAAACCTTTTCAGGATCTCTACTACATACTTCCCTTGTCCAAGGAAGATTCCATCTGCACTCTGCCACACCTCCATGCCTAGAAAATAGTGCATCATCCCCAAGTCCTTCATCTCAAACTTGGCTGCAAACTCCCTCTTGGTGTCGGCAATCAACCCATCCTCTCCTCTAACAAACAGGTCATCCACATATAGGAGTAGTATCACAAGATTACCTTCCTCAACCTTGTAGTAGAGGTTGGAATCTGCTTTACTCTTGGTAAATCCCAAACTGGATAGAAAACTGTCCATCCTACGATACCAAGTCCTAGGAGCTTGCTTCAAGCCATACAAGGCTTTCGTCAACCTGCACACATATGACTCCCTGTCATGTGTTTCAAAACCAAGTGGCTGATCCACATGCACTTCCTCTTTGACTACACCATTCAAGAAAGCTGTCTTGACATTCATCTGGTGTATCTTCCATTTCATCAGTGCAGCCAAAGCAAGTACTATTCTGATGGAAGTGTATCTGGATACAGGACCAAAGGTCTCTTCATAGTCTATTCCCTCTTTCTAAGAGAATCCACGAGCTACAAATCTTGCCTTGTATTTCTTTATGCTACCATCTTCAACATGCTTGATCTTATAGATCCACTTGGAAGTCACAACAGACTTCCCTTCTGGTCTTGGGACCACATCCCAAACATCATTCTTCATGATCGATTGGTATTCCTCAACCATGGAATCCTTTCATTCTTTATTTTTCGTTGCCTCTTCATAACTTGAAGGTTCTTTGTTCATAATGTCACAAAGCAAGGCAACATAGCTAGTGTGTGACCTTGTCCTTTTCCTTTCTCTGTGTTCCTCTTCTGGAATACCATATCTTTCTGCATCTTAGATGAGCTCTCTAGCCCATGCAAGTTTCCTCTTGTGAGAGTTCTTCTCACGGGGTGGATCTATAGGTTCTTGTGGATCTTCTATTTCATGGGTTGCTTCTGGAATTGTTTAGTTCATAGTGGTATCTTGAAATATGGATTTATTTGGTTCTTCATGATCTTCAACAGGTGTCTTCCTTGATTTGATGTAGGCTAAGTCCTCATCAAATGTTACATCCCTGCTAATTTCAATCTTCTTGAACCCTAGAAAGTATATTCTGTAAGCCTTCAAGTTTTCACTGCAACCCACAAAGATGTCCTTCTTTCCTGTAGGATCTAGCTTTGTCCTCTTTTCTTTTGGAATGTGTGTGTATACTGGATAGCCAAATATTTTGAATTGGCTTACTTCTGGTTTCTTTCTAGAGAAGACTTCTTTTGGTGTCTTATTGTCAAGTATCTTGTGAGGTGTTTTGTTCTGCACATACACAGCTATCCTAGCTACTTTTGCCCATAGATGCATAGACAGATCTTGGTCATGAAGCATTTCCTATGCTGCTTCCATGATAGTTCTATTATTTCTTTCTTCCAATCCATTTTGTTGTGGATTGTAGGGAGCATTCAACTCCCTCTTAATCCCTGAATCACTGCATAACTTCTTGAAATCACCTAAAGTGAATTATCCACCATTTTTGGATCTGAAAGTCTTAATCTTCTTATCCGTTTGATTTTCTATCAAGGCCTTGAATTCCTTGAACTTATCAGACACTTCATCTTTATTCTTCAAGAAATAAAACCAATTCTTCCTAGAGAAATCATCAATGAAATAAACATAGTACACATACCCACTCAAAGAACTGGAAGACATTGGTCCACATACATCGGAGTGGATAATCTCCAAAATTCCTTTTGCTTTGCTTTCACTACTTGGAAATGATTTCTTTGTGTTCTTTCCCTTTCCACATCCTTTGCAAACACCTTCATGCTTTGGCTAGATTTCAAGAAGACCTTCTACAACTTTGCTTGCAATTGGTAGTGCTCTATAGTGCATGTATGCAAGCCTTCTATGCCAAAGTTCACCTAGCCGCATGGATTCATGTACCATGGCATGTTTAGGTTGCCCCTTCAATTTGTACAATCCTCCCTCTTGCTTTCCAATCACCACTTCATCATCTATTGTCTTAACTTTAGGCCACATGAGTACTTGGCCATCTACAAATGCAAATCTCATCCCCTTTGCATCCAAAGATGATATGGATAAGAGATTTTTCTTGAGCCCAGGTACATATAGAACATCTTTCATTTTTAGAGACTTTTGAGAGTCTAGAATGTAGGAGGCTTCACAAATTCCTTTGATGGGATATTGATAATCATCCCTAAGTTTTACCTTATGGGGTGACTCATGTTCAGAAAGATCTACAAAAGATTCTTTAAACCCAGTCATGTGTTTAGAAGCCCCACTATCAATAAGCCCTTCATTACATCCATGAGAGATAGTACCTGTGAGAGAAGAGATTAGAACATATTCATCTTCACTTGATGAGTAATCACTTTCTTCTCTAGCCTTCTTCTTGGGTGGTTCATCATCCTCAACAGCATGAGCATGATATCTGTTTTTGCTTCCCTTCTTCTTGTTTTTGTAGTGATTCTTCCTTTTGTTCTTGGGACAATCTGAGGCAAAGTGTCCCGACTCATCACAAGTGAAGCATCGAACTTGAGAGTGATCTTTCTTCTTATGAAAGTGAGAATGGTTCTTGTTGTGATATTTCTCCCTCTTAAACTTGCTTCCTTTAGTGTGTGCTATGAGGGATTGATCTTCACTTTCCATCTTTTCTTCTCGAGCCACAAGCCTAGCCTCTTCTTGTGAACACTCCTCCCATAGTCTACAGAAGGAGACAAATTTTCTTCTTGCACAGATTCCTTGGATGAAGGTGTCCCATGACCTAGGTAGGCCATTCAATGTGGTCATTACAATTTCACCATTCTCTACTACTTCATCCAAAGCTTCAAGTTGTTCCTTGATTTGAGAGACCTTGAAAAAGTACGATTGAATGGTCTCTCCATTCTGAAGCTTTACCCCTTTCAATTGGTTCCACAAAGTCATCTTCTGATTTATGTTCTTTCCTTCAAACAACTTGGTCAAGGAGTCAAACATCTCCTTAGGTGTCTTTAGGGAAGACACATGGGGTATGAGATGGTCCTTTATAGAATCAACAATGATTCTCTTAGCCTTGACCAGGTTGTTCTTGTGTAAGGTCTTAGCCCCTTCTTCTTCTGGAACTGGAACCTCTTCCTTTATGTAGTTGTCCAACTCATTCTCTTCTAGGATTAACCCAATCCTATACTTCTATGATCGGAAGTTATCAGCCCCTTCAAGCTTATCCTCAAGCTTGGTGTGGTGAGACATTTTAAAGAGTACTTCAAATGGAAATAGAAAAAGACTTAGGTCTTACCACTTGATTTGCTGAAAACTGGATCTAGAGCTAGATTAGGATTTGTCAGAGAAACCCTAAAAATTTAAAATGTGAATTTCAAAATTCTGAAAGGATAGAAAGATGCACCTTGATGAGCTGATCAGCTTGGTATACATAGAATTTGAAAACTGCAAACTTTCACCCCTCGGAAATGCTTTTCAATTTCCTGGATTCACTGGGAGGACCCTTAATTAGGGTTTGAGTTTCCCAGAGCTTCACCCAACCAAAAAGTTCAATCCAAAGCTCTAAACTTCAATTTTTCCAAGGATCTTCCAGCTATGTCCTTGGATTTCAAAAATTCCTATTTTTGTGGCAACCCGAATTTTGAGGGCCAAAACTAAAAAAGCTTAGAATTGAATTCTGTCTCGACAGAAAGATGCACCCTTCCAAGGATAGTCAATCTAGCCTTCTGCCTTTGATGATCTATGGAGAGAAACCCAAAAATTAAGAAGCCCTAGCTTCCGCAGCTGAACAGTGCCTTCTTCTTAGGTTAGCTCTAATACCATGTTAATTTTTTTATAATTTCATTCCATTATCATAAGGATCTCTAAGAGAATAACATGTACATCATATCTCTATAGCATATCAATCATAGACACAAAAGCAATCACACAAGAGACATAGAGTTTCACTGGGGAAAACCAAGAAGGTGAAAAACCCCACAACTTCCTTAGAGATAAGATAAGCCACAATACAAGATCACAATGATCAAACCCAATAAGATGTTTCTAGCCGATGCTCCTCCTCCTCCACTAGTGCTCCACTTTCTCTCTTATCTATGCGATCTTTAGAAGTGAGTGAATGAATAGAATGAGGGACACACCCCTCTTATTTATACTTGACTTGACCTGCAAAATAATTCATTGGGGCCAACTTGCTACTCAAGCCTAATAACCCAACCACATGTGCTAACCAGGGACGACCCCACACTGGTGGTCTAATAACCCATCAATACAAATGATGACACTTGTCGATGCACATGACGACACTTACAAATGCAAATGACGACACTTCCAAATAGAGGAATGTAACATCTCTAATGGATATACAATAAAGTACAAATGTAATACATAGAAGAATATCTTCCAAAGTTACAAATACATCAACATTAGCTAGCTTCATTTTGAGTACATTTATATCCTGCATGTTAGACCCTGCAACAAGCATGTCATCCACATAAAATACCAAGATAATATATCTTTCATTATCTAGCTTCTTGAAATAAACACGGTGGTCAGAATGACATCTACTATAACCCTGTTCTGTCATAAACCTGTCAAATTTTAAATACCACTGCCTTGGAGCCTACTTCAAGCCATACAAGCTCTTTTTCAACCTGCATACCAAATCCTCCTTCCCTTTGACTTCATACCCTTGTGGCTACTTCATATATATCTCTTCCTCCAAATCCCCATGGAGAAAGGTTGTTTTCACATCTAACTATGCAATATGCAAATCTTTTACCGCCACTAGACTTAAAATAGTCCTAATTGAAGTCATCTTAACAACAGGAGAAAATATTTCATCAAAGTATATACCTTTCTTTTGTGCAAAACCCTTTACAATAAGTCTGGCCTTGTACCACTTCTTACCTCCTTCTTCTTCTTCCTTCAACCTGTAACTCCATTTTTTCTGCAATGATATTTTACCAGCAAGCAACTAAACCATATCCCAAGTCTGGTTTCCTACCAATGAGTCCATCTCCTCATTCATGCCTTGCTCCCACTTCCTTCTAATTTCCACCTACATTGCTTCTTTATAACACTCTAGTTCACCAGCATCATTCATCAATAAATAATACATTGAAGGAGAGTATCATTCAGGGAGTCTACTTAACCTGGTAGATCTTCTTGTAGTTGCAAGAGTTTCAGGTACTTGCTACTGTTCTTTATTTTCAGGCACCTTTAGAACTTCGTTTTCTTCAATTTCATCAAGCACTGTGTACTCTGTTTATTCTTTTTCCTGTTTGTTTCCCTGCAACCAATCTTTATGCATGGCCTTTTCATATCTCTACTCCTTATGATTTTGTTATTTTCATAATCCCATAAGCGATAACCAAATTCATCAACCCCATATCCAATAAAGGTACATTTCTTGGATTTAGCTTCAAGCTTTGTTCTTTTATCTTTATCCATATGGACAAATGTTTCACAACCAAACGTTCTTAGAAATGAGTATTTTACCTTTTATCTGTCCATGCCTCCTCTGGAATACCACCATCCGAAGCACTTGAAGGTCCTCTGTTTATTAAATAAACAACCATATTTACAGCATCTTCCCAAAACTATAAGGGCAACCCTGCATGCAGTCTCATACACCTTGCACGCTCCATGATCGTTTTATTCATTCTTTCTGACACACCATTTTCTTGTGGTGTTCCTGGGACTGTCTTCTCTCTATGAATCCCATGGTATGAACAATAACTATCAAACTCCTTGCCGCAATACTCACCTCCATTATCAAATCTGAGACACTTCAACCTTTTTCCTATCTCATTCTCAACCAAAGATTTCCACTTCTTAAAAGTAGCAAACACATCAGATTTATGTCTAATGCAATAAACCAAAGTTTTTCTAGTTGCATCATCAATAAATGTAACATAATAATGAGAGCCACCAAGAGATTGTACTTGAGCCGGACCCCATACATCTATATGCACAAGCTCTAACTTTTCACTCTTCTTCTGTTTCCCAACCCTGAGAAATCTAACTCTCTTTTGTTTTTCATAAACACAGTTATCATAGAATTCCAAACTTACCTGCTTCAAATATGGTAGCAACTTCCTTGAGTGGAGAATCTGCATCCCCTTCTCACTCATGTGGCCAAGCCTATGATGCCACAATGCTGTATCTATTCCTGTGGAAGCTAAAGAGACAGAATGGTCAGTATTATGAGGACATAAATACAACGTACCTACCCTGTCTCCTTTTGTTATCACCATTGATCCTTTAGTGATCTTCCACCACATTTCTCCAAACATAGATAGATAACCGCCATCTCCCAAATGCCCTGTTGAGATCAGATTTCTTTTCATAGCAGGAATATGCCTTACATCTTTCAGCAGCCAATCAGTTCCATTCTTAAATTTTATCCATACCTTTTACCCATTCCAACAATTTTACATGGCTCATCATCACCCAATAAAACATGTCCAAAATTGCCTAGAACATAATCATGAAAATATTTCCTATGGGGTGTAGCATGACATGAAGCTCCTGAATCTACTACCCAATAATCACTTGTATTATCTAATGCAAGAATCAAATAATCTTGTAACACATCACCTGCTACATTTGCTTCCTGGGTAGTTTCCTGTTGTCCATCTCCTTTCTTCTTTAGAGATCTGTAGTCTTTCTTCAGATGTCCTTTCTTTCCACAGTTCCAGCTGTAGAAATCCTTACAGTGGATCCAAAGAGATGATGTAAACCTCACAATGAAAGTATTTAGGAAAATAGAAGAAGTATAGTGTAGCAGAACATAGATCCAATGGAACTTAGATAGAAGCAGAATAATTACACATCTTACATTAATCTGAATAATGAAGCAGTAAATATACAATGCTCAAGATTTGAATACACTAGGTGTGATTCGAATTAGCCTACATGGATAGATCCAAAATCAGTGGAGTGTCATCAAGCACAACTAGAAGTCTTATCTCATCATCGGTGGAGTCATCAATGCATAAGTAACTGTCAACCATCAGTCAAACTAAGTCTAACTGAGTGTGGTAGGTGTAACTGGCACATGGAGGCACTAATTGAATGAAGGAGGCTCAGTGGAGGGCGCATGAGGAGCTATCTGGAGTCAAAATGGGAAGTCAAGTCTCACCGGAGGTCCATCAGAGTGATACAATCAGTTGAGAGTCATTCGGGCCTTAAATCAAGGAAGGAACTGATGATAACTCAAATAACTGAAGTACAACAGGAGTGGTAGGTGAGAAAAGGAACCCTTCTCAAGTGGTGGGTGAGAAGTGGGTGCATCACTGGCTAGGAGGGCTCAATCTAAGTGGAAATAAGATCCTGAGTGTTGGAAGACTGGGGACTAGGGGCTGGAGGTGTCAACCTGATGACTAGGAAGCATGCGGATGCATGTAATGCATGCAAGACTGATAATGAAAATAACTAAAAGGTTGGTAGGACTAGGATAGAGTATAGGAAAATCCTAACTCCCCCCCTTAATCCATCCTGGGCCTTGGTAACTAGGACCAAAGGTCACCCATACAATCAAATAAATGATAAAATAAGAACTGTCCATAAACCGAGGAAATGGGGAAAACCTCATGGTAAAAATACCCCCCCTCAAAGAATAGTAAAATAACTCAAGAACCATCATACTAAGCAGAAAAGAAAGAAGATTTCATTAGTGAAAACTTTTGCAAAAAACTTGGCAAGTTGATCCTTTGTAGGATGCCAAAGCAGGTGTGAGATCTGGATCTGGTCTTCTGATGTGCCTCCCATTGTGTAGAAGATCTATTGGATGAGCAAGTCTTTCAGGAATACTTTATGCAACTGGAACAAATGGATCATGATGAGTCTTCCCAAGGGATGGAAGAGAGAACCCCATCATCATGCTGCATCTCTCATGGAGAGGTAGATGGCACAATGCAAGGTTGGCATGATGTTGAAGTCTGGTAGTTCTATAATCAAACGAATCCTCAACTGTGTTCTCAATAGGTGCAAGGACTGTGTGAGCCCATATTGGCCTTGGCTCTGGATTAAGAACATGTGTTGGTTTTGGATCTGAATGTTCTTAAACTTCAATCTCAACATCAAGATATTCATCTTCATCTTCATTAGAAGAAGATTCACTTGAATCTTCATCAGATTCCGAAGGAGTAGGAAGAGAGAAGGGTAGAAAATGAGAGAACTCATATGCCTTGGAGGCATGATTTGCAAACCCTTTCGCTATATTCTTCCCAGTAGAGACCTCTGTAATCTCAACTGTGTCAGGACCAAAAGTCACCTTCTTAGGTTATCTGGTGTGAATCATCTGATATATAGACAAACAATTTGCTATCAAGAAGGGAACGAATAGAACATTCTTGAACTTGCCATGCTCCATATGTACTATACCCAATCCTTTGGCAGAGATCTGAGAGTTGTCTCCCATGTGAATAGTAGGCCCATCTTTGAGATTTGAATGTTAAATTTTCATAATTTACTTCAATCTAATCTAGGATCTTAACTGAGAGAACAACATGTACATCAAATCTACATCATATCAATCATGGACACAATAATGCAAGCACACAAGAGACACAGAGTTTACTTGGGGAAAACCATAAAGGCGAAAAACCCCAATAACTTCCTCAGAGATAGATAGAGCAATGATACAACCCAAACATAAGAGATAGACATCTCCTAGCAGCAGCTTCTCCTCCTTCACAAGTGCGCCACTCTCTCACGAGTGTGAGAGAGAATAGAATGTGTAAAATGAGAGAGACACACTCTCTATTTATACAAAAACTTGACTTGACCTTTACTCAACTAGGTCGGCCTCAACTTAACCACTTAACATAATGCTGATTGGGTCGACACCCAATAGGGTGGTCTAATAACCCTTTGACCCACATGGCCGACCCCCAATAGGGTGGTCTAATAACCCTTCGACCCACATGACTTATACAGGGCCAACCCCAACAAGGTGGTCTAATAACCCATCAAGTATAAGTTACGACACTTACAATATAAATGAATACACTTCCGTATAGAGGAATAATAGCATCTCTATAGGAATACAAAAACTTCCGTATAGAGGAATAATACCATCTCTATAGGAGTACAAAATACATATATGAAATACACGGATGAAATACATTCCGAAGTTACATATGCATCAACACTAAAGAGGGAAATGATTCTTCAGAGGAAACCATGTGGTTGGAGACTCCATAATCTATGAGGAGGGCCTTTGATTGTGAAAAACCAACCATCAATGCATGGCAATCCTCATGACCATCAGATCCACTTCCAGAATCATACATCTTTGCATCTTTTGGAATAGCAATTTTGTTCTGTTCAAGAAGCTTGGTTAGTAGGTCTATTTTCTTGTGCATGCAAGCTTTCTCAGGATGGTATCCTCTCTTGCAGTAGGGACATTCAAATCTGTTATGTTTGTCCTTCTTAGAGCTGGAGGCTCCTTTTGATGGACTTGACTTATCATTCAACTTGGATTTATATGACTTCTTATCCTTGTCTTTTTGCCTCCCTTTCACATTCATCCTATTGGCTTCTCCAGCTAGAAGAGGTAGATCTTTGGAGGCCTTGATGGCACCTATTTGAATCAATTTGTCTTCTTCTTGAATGAGGGCTGCAGTAAAGAATTCTAAGGTTGGCATCTTCCATCCAGGGATTGAAATTTGCCCAGAGTGGAAGGTAGATACAAAGACAGAAAATGGAGATCCTAGCTTACTAAGAATGGAGAGCACCAATTGCTCATCCTTTTTCTCAATGCCACACTGCTTGCATTGCATAACCAAGTATTTGAATTTCGAGAAGAATTGTTGAATGCTCTAAAAATCACATGGTTGTAGGGCAATCAATTCAATTTCCAGAGCATGGCCTCTTAGTTCATCTTGTTTTCCAAAGAGACCCTCTAATTTCTTCCATACCTCTTTCTGGGTCTTCAACCCTTCGAGATGAAATAGTAGATCTCTAGAAATATAAATGCACATGTAACCAAAAGCTGCATCTAATTGATTTAGATATTTGTCTTTCTCCACAACTGCATGTGGTTCGGCTTCTTTCCCCATTGTTACTCTTTATAGAGATTTCTTTCTCAATAACACTTCCATTTCAGCCTTCCAATCAAAATAATTGAAAGGGGTGACAATTATAGGAGAGGGAGGATCATTCGAATTGCTCATCTTAACTAATGGAGCGAATGGAAGGATGAAACTGCTGCTACTGTTGCTGGAACTTCGAATTATCTGCAAAAAACTCTCAAGAATGGAGGTAGAATATATTCTCAAATGGCTCTGATACCATATAGAAATCCTTACAGTGGATCCAAAGAGATGATCTAAACCTCACAAGGAAAGTATTTAGGAAAATAGAAGAAGTATAGTGCAACAGAACATAGATCCAATGGAACTCAAATAGAAGCAGAATAATTACACATCTTACATTAATTTGAATAATGAAACAGTAAATATACAATGCTCAGGATCCAAATACACTAGGTGTGATTCGAATTAGCCTACATGGATAGATCCAAAATCAGTGGAGTGTCATCAGGCACAACTAGAAGTCTGATCTCATCATCGATGGAGTCATCAATGCACAAGTAACTGTCAACCATTAGTTAAATTGAGTCTAACTAAGTGTGGTACGTGTAACTGGCACATGGAGGCACTAACTGAATGAAGGAGGCTCAGTGGAGGGATCATGAGGATCTATCTAGAGTCAGAATGGGAAGTCAAGTCTCATCGAAGGTCCATCAGAGTGATACAATCAGTTTAGAGTCAGTCGGGCCTTAAATCAAGGAAGGAACTGATGATAACTCAACTAACTGAAGTACAACAGGAGTGGTAGTTGAGAAAAGGTGCCCTTCTCAAGTGGTGCATGAGAAGTGAGCACATCACTGGCTAGGAGGGCTCAATCTGAGTGGAAATAAGCTTCCAAGTACTGGAAGACTATGGACTAGGTGCTGGAGGTGTCAACCTGATAACTGGGAAGCATGCGGATGCATGTAGAATGCATGCTGCATGCAGAAATGCATGCAAGACTAATAATGAAAATAACTGAAAGGCTGGTAGGACTAGGATGGAGTATAGGAAAATCCTAACACCATCACTCTATTTTTCCTAGTCTGGACTTGGATTTTCCCGTTTTAGACTTGCCACGATTAGCTTGGCTCTTTCCTCTCTCCTTTTGTCTTCCCCTACTCTCTATGGTCAACACATTACCTGATGTCTCACCTATGCTTTTTCTTCTCATTTCCTCGCTAAGAATAACACCAATAACATCATCAAATTTCAAGGTGTTTGAACCAGAGACTGAGTTACTTATATCCATGACCAAGCTATTCCATCTTTCTGGAAATGAACATAAGATTAGAAGAGCCCTAACCTCATCATCGAAGTTCACAATTACATAACTTAGTTGATTTGTAATCGTACTAAATTCATTTAAATGATTAGTAACAGATCCACCTTCATACATCTTCATATTAAATAAATGCTTCATTAGAAATACCTTGTTGGAGGTCAAGGGTTTTTCATACAGCTTACCCAATGCACTCATCAAACCCTCAGTTGTCTTTTATTTTGAGATATTGAAAGCCACCGACAAAGCCAGGGACAACCGTATTGTTCCCAATGCCTTTCTATCAAGAACCTCCAATTCTTCATCATTCATAGCTGCTGGCTACTGTCACGTCCCCTCCCATCCTACCAGCTAGATGGAGAGGATTGTGAGGTTAAACCGGGCATCCAGCCCCATACATTATAAAGAAAACATTCAAATTAAAATGAAAATATACATATGAAAGTGCATAACAGACGTGATGCTAAACTGGGCGTCTAGCCCCATGAAACTTTTAACCATAAGCATTCACAGAATATAACAGAGACATATGGAAATGTATGATTTAAGGAAAATCACAACGGAATATTACGAATTGCACATCCATCATACATTTAAGATGTTCATCAAATAAGTAATTGCCAGAATATACAGGAGAATACTTATCTTATAACAGTAACCCCAAGCAACTGGCTATGCAACTGCAACGTTCCACCCAACCATAGGCCAGTGTGCTCCTCAATCTCTCAGCACCATTGCCACCCCCGAGCTGGGCATGGTCTCTACAAGGAACCAGGGAACAACAGACTCACACATAGCCAAGCATACACCAAGATGAGCCAAGCCAATCTACAATTGGGTTTATCAGGCTGCTAGGAGATGGAAAGGAAGAATTGCTAAGCTAGTGAGCTCAACCACAGAGCTATGGGTACCCCTCCCAAATCTATTCAGCTTGGCACTCACAATGCCTACACACCCAACACTAGGAAGTATTATCTTCACTGCGACACAGTCCCTCAAGCCATACCTTCCTTTCTAGTGCTCTAAGGGTGTGCATAGAAAAGTATCCAGCCCTCTTGATCTTCTTGAGAGGTTACTCCCTACACTAGGTTTATCAAGCTAATTCTGTCCACTACCACTCCAGTTGCTTGCTTACAGGTTCAAATCAAACAAGGATGCTCATAACAGCAAAACTACACCTGCTGAGCATGAGAAAAACGTTTCAACAGTGGAATGCATGAGGTGGGGTTTCCTGAGCTTCAGAAAAATGTGGGTAGACTCAAAACGAATTGGAAACTAGGAAAATTCGACGAGGAGAGCAACCCATTCCAGAAAAAATGCCCCAAGGGAAAAAAACGCCCTCTCCCTCAGTCCAAAATCGCGTCCCTCCTTCCCCAGCTGCTGCAAAATACCAAAAACGAGTTCCTGGGCATGGAAAAATGCAGGGTTATGGTGAGAAATGTGAGGATAACTTCCAGTGAGCTCAGTCTGCATGAGAGGAAGGACGTAATGCATGAGGAATTGCCTTAGGCAGCATTTCATGGGGTTTTTCTTGCCCAGCAAGCCAAAAATATGATTTTCAGGTTGATGGCTTGCCCATGCACGAAAATCTGGCTGCCATACTTCTCCAATCCCAAGACAATAACTGCCCCAACCAATCTTTGGAAGAATTAAATGATTGGGTGCATGAGACAAAATGGGTAGTTGGTGGTTTATGGGTTTCCCCATTGACACATGAATTAATTCCATTGGCTCAAGGGTTTGAATAATTCCCCCCCCTATTCCTTGTAGAATCATGCCCCATCTCTTTGTTGCATTGCATAGCTAGTTGTGGGTATTTTTCATTAAAATTTGTATTTACATGATGTCTCATTTACATTGTGCCCATCTAGCACAAGAGTCATAAGCATCTAGTTTAATTGTCGATACATAAATGCTAAATCAATGGTGGGGCCTTGGCCTTGAGCTCCACACCATGATTAAATATCAGTATTTACATCATTTACGATTTAATACAAAGGGGGTCAAAATGGGGACGTGACAGCTACTTTTCTCTTCCTCCCAATGGCAGGAATAGATCCTTCTAGTACAAATAGTCCTCCATTTGCATCTTCCATAACTGGTAGTTTTGGCCATTAAACTTCTCAACCTTAAACTTTCCTTCTTTTGCCATTTCTCCCACTCGAACCAGAAACCCTAGTTTCATGCGGGTTTAACTGCCAAATAGACCTTTGGCTCTGATACCAATTGTTAGAAAAACAAGATTGCAGAGCAATAACAATAAATATAAATGCAAATATAATCACACAAACACATTACAAGAGAGACACAGATATATTGGTAAGATTTAATATGCTAAGATAGAAAATAGCAGCATTACATTCCATTTCACAATAATAGCATATACAGGATCACTGAAGAAACAACAAGCACAGCATAAACACAAGAGACACAGATTTATCCTGGGAAACCCTCATGGGGTAGAAAACCCAGCAAAGATTCCTCAATATAGATGACCAGCAATATACAAAGATGCAAACTAAAGACATGATCTCCTCCTCCACCATAGCAGACCTCTCCTCCACAAGTGCGCTACTCTCAAGTGAGTGAATGTGTGTTAAATGAGGAATACACCTGCTCTATTTATACACTACTCCGACTTGTCTTTTACACAAATCATGTAGGCTCATATTTAACCAATGGGTTAAATACCCCACTACATCTGACTGGGCCAACCCCTCTAGGGTGGTCTAATAACCCTTTGAACCACATAACACATACAGGGCCTACCCCCACTAGGGAAGTCTAATAACCCAAGTTACCACATTCCGACAGAGGAATAAAAATCTCTGGATATACAATAAGATCTTCAAGGACGAATGAAACATCTCCAGAATAATAAAGTACAAATATAATATTCTTTGAAGTTACAATATCTCAACACTCCTCCTTAATGAGAAGGATATTATAACAGCATCTGCATGAGCAAGGAGTCATCAACATCATACATGATACATCTATAAATCATTGGAAGCTTTCTCAACATCATCAGTAACTCGAGCAGTTATTGGAACATCTTCAATACTGGAACATCAACATCTTCAGTACTGAGTCTTTATCTTCTGCAGCACTCGAACAGCTACAACAACATCAACATCTGGATCCTCACGATCATCAACATTGTCATCATACGATCATCAGCATCGGGATCATCTCGATCTACAGCATCTGGATCATCTCGATCTACAGTATCTGGATCATCACGATCTATAGCATCTGGATCATCTCGATCTATAGCATCTGGATCATCTCAATCTACAGCTTCTGGACCATCACGATCTACAGCATCTGGATCATCTCGATCTACAACATCTAGATCATCTCGATCTACAGCATTTGGATCATCTTGATCTACAGCATCTGGATCATCATGATCTACAACATCTGGATCATCTCGATCTACAGCATCTGTATCATCTCGATCTACAGCATCTGGATCATCACGATCTACAGCATCTGGATCATCTCGATCTACAGCATCTGGATCATCTTGATCTACAGCATCTGGATCATCACGATCTACAGCATCTGGATCATCTCGATCTACAGCATCTGGATCATCACGATCTACAACATCTGGATCATCTTGATCTACAGCATCTGGATCATCTCAATCTACAGCATCTGGATCATCTGTATTAGTATCCACACTAGTACATCTATCATCAAAAGATGTATTCTCACTAATACATTTATCATCAAAAGCATGTATTCTCACTAATACATCTATCATCAAAAGCATGTATTCTCACTTAATACATCTATCATCAAAAGCATGTATTCTCACTAATACATCTATCATCAAAAGCATGTATTCTCACTAATACATCTATCATCAAAACATAGCAGCATACCCTGCAACACACACGATCATATTACAGGATGATCAATCCCGCTCTCTTTAGGACATAGGTCCATGGATGATACAATCCAGATCAAGTTCCAGGATAATCAATCCTTATCACTTTAAGACAAGTCTCATGTCTAGGGACGATGCAATCCCATCACGTACATTTTGAACCCAGTTCATGGACGATGCAGTCCTCACATGTACCTTTAAGACAAGTCTCATGTCTAGGGATGATGCAATCCCGATCAAGTTCCAGGATGATCAGTCCTTATCACTTTAAGACAAGTCTCATGTCTAGGGACGATGCAATCCCATCATGTACATTTTGAACCCAGTTCATGGACGATACAGTCCTCACACGTACCTTTAAGACAAGTCTCATGTCTAGGGATGATGCAATCCCGATCAAGTTCTAGGATGATCAGTCCTTATCACTTTAAGACAAGTCCCATGTCTAGGGACGATGCAATCCCGTCACATACATTTTGAACCCAGTTCATGGATGATGCAGTCCTCACACTTACCTTTAAGACAAGTCTCATGTCTAGGGATGATGCAATCCCATCACGTACATTTTGAACCGAGGTCCAGGGACGATGCAGTCCTATCTTCAATTCTCGGAGACATCAGTCTATGGATCAATTCTGGGACCTAAGTCCAGGGAAGATACAATCCCCTACTTGTTCATTCAGGACTTCATTATCAAAGGCCGAGTCTACGACTCTCTTTTAGGACTGAAGTCCAGGGATGATCCAATCCTCACATGTCCACCAAGGACTTCATTCTGGAAGACATACGTCTGCGGCTCTCTTTTAGGACTGAAGTCCAGGGATGATCCAATCCTCACATGTCCACCAAGGACTTCATTCTCGAAGACATACGTCTACGGCTCTCTTTAGAACATGTGTTCAAGGATGATACAGTCCCTCTTCTTTCTCGGAGACATCTGTCTACGGCTCACTTTAGGACTGAAATCCAAGGATGATTCAATCCTCACATGTCCACGAAGGACTTCATTCTCGAAGACATACATCTACGACTCTCTTTAGAACATGTGTTCAAGGATGATACAATCCCTCTTCTTTCTCGGAGACACCTGTCTACGGCTCCTTTTATAACATGTGTTCAAGGATGATGCAATCCCCTTGTCACCTTAGACCCTGTCTAAGGACCATCCATCAACCTCTCTGTTGGCATCACCAATATAGGTATCCACATCATCGACCTCACTATTGATGTGGGCAATCTCATCATAAGTGATCACATCACTCCCCCTTTCCAGGAGGGTCCTTCTAAACTATATTAAGTTTATCTCGGAAAGCTTTACTTGAGGTAGAGGTTTGGTTAGTGCATCGGATCGGTAGAGGTTTGGTTAGTACATTGGTAACTTGTTACAAATTCAAACTTTAATTCCTTTCTGCACCATATCTTGTATATAGAAATGTCAGATATATGTGTGCTTTGACTTATCATGGAACACTGGATTCTCTACCATTTTGGTACAACTCTGTTTGTCACATAGGATCACAGTCGAGTCTATCTCTAAGTCAAACATTCCTGAAGCCATACTACTTCATAACTTAGCAGAGCAAGCAGTGATATATTCTGCTTGTGCTAAGAGCCACATTAGATTGTTTCCTGCTAAAGCACGAGATCATGGCTGATCCCAGACAATAACATCCTCTCGATGTGCTCTTCCTATCTGATACACTTTCTGCTCAATCAACATCTGTGTATCCATCTGAAGTCATGATCTCTAAGATAGCATAGATCAAAGTCTATCGTATCCTTTAGGTACCTGATCACATGCTTTGCAACTAATAGGTGAACACATCTAGTTTCCACTAGATACTGACTCAAGGTATTCACAGCAAAGCATATATCTGACCTAGTATTTATTAGATACATCAGTGACCCAATAATTTGTCTGTATAGAGTTATATCCACTAACTCTGAAGAGTCATCTGCTAACAACTTCAAGTTGGAATCCATGAGAGTGGCCATTCCAACACATGAAGTCCTTTTAATATTTATCAGCATATTTTCCCTGGTTAAGAAAGATTCCTTCTGAGCCTTGCCATACTTCCAGACCTAGGAAGTAATCCATCAATCTGAGATCTTTCATTTTCATTTCTGTTTCTCATTCCTTGTCAAAAAGAAATCATCCTCATACAATAATGGTATGATAGGTTCATCATCCACAACCTTAAGGTAAAGGTTAGGATTAGCTTTAGTTCTGGTAAATCCCAAGCTTTGTCAAGAAGCTGTCAATTCTCATTCATTCACACTCTGCATTGAATGATCTTCTGCATATCTATCTGTACCATCTCTCGTCAGATGGGTCTACTGATATGAGCCTCAATATCATTCGAACTCTGTGGTGAGTTCCTTCTTGCATCCATGTCATCTGTGTATAGAAGCCATATTCAACCTTGTAGCAAAGGTTGAGATCCACATCACCCATGATGATCATTAAGCTCATCAATTTACTACCAATCCTGGGTACCCATACAAAACCTGATTCACACTTCTTCTTTAATTAGACCATTAAGAGAAAACATCTTGTTATGATTCTCTTCCTCTTTCTAAGAGAATCTTCTAGCCATGAGCCTTCTATATTTTGTTTGATTTGTAAATCTTCTTGTTGAACATCCATCACTTGTTCGGTGTTCATCATTCTTCATGATCTTTCCTACAAATCAAAATTAAGTACATGATTAGTAATATTTCATAATCATGAAATCATGATAACCTATTATGCATACAGATATCATTTACATAGTTATGCAACTATCTTGACCAATACTTTGGCACAACACTTTTCCATATCCTGTATGCATACAGTGGCTATCTAGATGCCTTCCATCTCTACCAGAACATACTATCGAGAGTGTGCACAGCTCTCAGCATGTCAGCAAAGAGGTTTCATTCTAGACAAGCAACAATGGAATGTTTGTCCAACTTACCAATCATATGCATATTAGTAGTATACTATTCAATGCTCTATGAATGTTTACACTCAGCATCATATATTCTAGGAATACAAATATGCATACAACCTATTACAGGCAATATCATTTACTATTTCAAATAACAACTCAAATACTTATCTTTTATGTTTGTGTGGTTGCCTCCCGCTTGATCTTCTGTATGTCTTTTGAACTTCTATTCATTCTGTACCACTGTGCATGCTCAAGTGTCATCCTCATGATCTCATACACGAACATACATTCATTAGTATATTCTCAACATTATAGTTCTAAATAATCTTGAAAATGTATAGTCATGATTATAGATAATATTCAAGGTTTCAGGGAAGTCTTCTTTTACTCATGCATATTCTTGTTTGATCTAGTTAGTTAAATCATCAACCAAGATAAGATACATAATATGCATAAACCCTTGATTACTAACTTTATGAATAAGCATAACCAATCATACCAAGTATACTTATATAAGGGATCCTAACACAAGGTAAGATTCTAACATGACATAGGAAAAACATACCTGGATTAGTATACCTGCTTAGTTATGTACAACATACCTAAACAATCTCTTCAATGATTTAGAGATCGTGAGCTAGAACATGCATGTCTCATAGGTTAAGCATAATATAACAAAGTCATACATACCTCGTAAGTAGAACAAAGATTATGGATGAGTCTTTGTCTTCATGATGTTATGGTCATGGAACTTGATTTGTCTTTTGTGATGTACCTGTATCTTGTTAGCAGACAACATCAACCTCACACAACACCATAATGCATTAGTACAATCATATAGCCCTAATCAATGAATGTACTCGATCATTCACATGCATTCATACTGTTACTAGGGTGATAAGACAATTCTAACATTAATCAAGATTGTACTAATAAAACATGAAGACAAACACATTATGAACTTAATCAAGAATCAGATTTCAAGACATACCTGAACCTCCTTAAGTCATACCTGTTGAGACTTCTTGTATTCTTCTTATGTAAGAACTTAGCCTCAACTCCCCCTGAAACTTGATCTGGAGCTTGATTAGGGTTTGCTAGAGAAACCCTAAAAATTCAATCTTTGACTTTCACACTTCTGAATGGATGGAAAGATGTGTCTTGTTGAGCTAATCAAACTAGCATACTTCAATTTTGAAATCTCTAAAATTTGACCCCTCAAAATTGCCTTCGAAACTTCTGGATCTTCTGGACAGGAACCCGAACTAGGGTTTGATGAAGCCCACCCTTATGTCCAATCAAAAGGTTTGATCCAAGGCTCTAAACTCTTATTTTTCTGAGGAGGTTCCATCCGTGGTTACAGACTTCAAAAATTCCAACTTTTGCTGAAGCCCTAATTTTCCATCTTTCTGATCAAAATCCTGAACTAGGTTTTGATCAAGCCTGGTCTTCTACCCAACCAAAAAATTCGATCTTGGTCTCTAAATTTTGATTTTCTTGAGTAGCATTTAGCCGTGGATTCTGATTCCAAAAATTATAACTTTCTCCGAAACCCTAAATTCTGGAAGCCATGAATGAAGGTGCTCCAAAAATAATTCTATTTTTACAGAAATATGTACCTGATTGTTTCTTCTGTAACTCCAAAATTTTCACTCCACAGGGTCTAAAAACTTTTTTTGTAGTAGCCTGACCTGTCATCTTTCCATCGCAACAAGTCTGACCTCAATTGGATTTTCTGAGAGAGAGTTATGCCAAGTGTCCAAACGTGACCTGTTCATGGGATAAAATAGGAGAACGAACTTGTATGGCATGCCACGTGTCACTGGTTCAGCTTCGGCCTCTAAAAACGTTTTTTGAGATAGTATAGTCTGTGTACTACTTGTCATTTTTTACAAAATTTCATTTGGAGATTCCTAGCCCAAGTTATGCCAAGTGTCGCAACATGACCTGTTTATGGGATAAAACAGGAGAGTGAACTTGTATGGCGTGCCACGTGTCACTGGATTAGCTTCGGCCTCTAAAAGAGTTTGCTAAAATATTAGAGTCTATGTACTATCTATAAATTTTTACAAAATTTCATTTGGATCTTCCTAGCCCAGGTTATGACCTTTTTTCCTAGGTCACCTGATTTTGACTAAGATCTGGAAGAGGCAGAAACCCTAACTTGTACTGATCATAATTCACAAAGTACAACGAATCTGAGGGTGCCCTTTGGACACAACGTACCTGGGGATGTAATCTACGACCTGTAAAGGTTTCAGATCCTGAACCTTCGCCAAAATGTATTTATAGCGAAAGTTCTATGATGACTGGTTTTTGCTATATAAAACCCTAACCTTCAAATTGTCGCAAGAGAAGCAAGTGTCGTAAGTGCCATACATTGCCTTCCTTCAGGTTAGCTCTGATACCATGTTAAGATTTAATATGCTAAGATATAAAATAGAAGCATTACATTCCATTTCACAATAATAGCATATACAGGATCACTGAAGAAACAACAAGCACAGCATAAACACAAGAGACACAAATTTATCCTGGGAAACCCTCATGGGGTAGAAAACCCAACAAAGCTTCCTCAATATAGATGACCAGCAATATACAAAGATGCAAACCAAAGACATTATCTCCTCCTCCACCATAGCAGACCTCTCCTCCACAAGTGAGCTACTCTCAAGTGAGTGAGTGTGTGTTAAATGAGGAATACACCTCCTCTATTTATACACTACTCCGACTTGTCTTTTACACAAATCATGTAGGCTCGTATTTAACCAATGGGTTAAATACCCCACTACAACTAACTGGGCTGACCCCTCTAGGGTGGTCTAATAACCCTTTGACCCAAATAACACATACAGGGCCAACCCCCACTAGGGACTTCTAATAACCCAAGTTACCACATTCCGACGAAGGAATAAACATCTCCGGATATACAATAAGATCTTCAAGGAGGAATGAAACATCTCCAAAATAATAAAGTACAAATATAATATTCTTTGAAGTTACAATATCTCAACATATATCATGGTTCACCCAAGATGGGCTACGTCCACATTGAAATTGCCAATAATTAATATTATACCATCCAGCAAAGTGAAGGGATACAACCTGCAGCACAGCCGTTGCACTTCCTCTTCACTGTCTCACAGTCTCTCTTCACGATCTCAGAGATCTTTACAATGCATAAAACCTAATACATCAACCCTAGCCATATTACAATGTATTTCTTTTAAAAGGGAAATACAATGGGAAAATACCATGGGTTTCCCAAAACCATGGGCCTATAAACTGTTGGTGAAAACATCCCCAAAAAATTTTCTCAGGACCGTCTCTCTTGAACCTTCATTTCTCGGGGGCGCTGGCCCCCGTGCCCCCTATTAGGATATTCCTATACTCCATCTTAGTCCTACCAACATTTTCATCCTTTGCATTTTCAGTCTTGCATGCATTCCTGCATGCAGCATGCATTTTGCATGCATCCACATGATGCCTAGTCATCAGGTTGATAGCTCCAGCACCTAGTCCCTAGTCTTCCAGCACTCAGGATCTTATTTCCACTCAGATTGAGCCCTCCTATCCAATGATGTGGCCACATCTCACCATCCACTTGACAAAGGTGCCCTTCTTCACCTACCAGTCCAGTTGTCATCAGTTAACTGAGTTCTCTCCTTGATTTTAGGCTTGAATCACTCTTAACTGACGTTACCACTCCGATGGACCTCCAGTGTGACTAGACTGCTCATCCTAACTCCAGTAACCTCCTCATGCACCCTCCACTGAGCCTCCTTCATTCAGCTAGTTCTAGTTACACTTAGTTACACCTACCACACTCAGTTAGACTCACTTTGACTGATGGTTGACAGTTACTTGAGCATTGATGATTCCACTGATGATGAGATAGACTACTAGTTGTGCTCTGATGACACTCTAGTGATATTTTAATCACTCCATGAAGGCCAATTCGAATTGCCACCTTGGCATTCGAATTCCTCATGCATTATATTATTTATTTGTCCATTTGTGATTAATGAATTAGTGTGTGTGAAGTTATTTTACTTCTATCTGAGTTCTACTGTATTATTATTCTGTTGCTCATTTTACTGCATTGAGGATTTTTACATGGTATCAGAGCATGTTGAGAGTATTGTTTATCTCCATTCCTGAGAGTTTTTTGTAGGTTATTATCAAGATTTTGAGTGCAACAGTTCTAGCAGTTTCTGCACTTTTGCAGCAGTAGTAGTTGCAGATATTTCTATTGTTTTTGCAGGTCTTCTATAGCTTCCATTTATTCAGAAGAAATCTATCCTCCTCCATTCAACTATGATCTTCTTTCTCCATTCAACTATGATGAATGGAAACCAAAGATGATATCACATTTGAAGAGAAATGGTCTCTTAGATTATTGTTTTGAAAGAGAGTTTGAAACCTCTTCAGAAGAGATTGATTGGTTAAATAAAGGTGACCATATCCGTGAAACCATGATGTTTGCTATGCCTCGATGCATGGTACACCAATACATTGATGTTGAATCTCCAAAAGAGCTATGGGCCCATCTGGATGAAAGATTTGTCAGACAGAATGAAGGGATTGGTCCAAACCCTTTCGAGAGCAAGCAAAGTGATGCATTCGCCCTCCTTGATGATCTCAGTGATCATGAACCAGCATCGAACATATCTCATATTGAAGTTGTCCACAAAGAAGAAGAACTTGCAGATTCTACACTCATGCTCCAAATTTCTTCTGTTTCGAATTCTGTTCTAGCTCACACTCTAGAAATTGCAGAAGGTCCTAAATCCTCTCTTGCACCAGAGTCTGTTGGTTTGCATCATGATCTATTGAATGTTTCGGAGGTAAAATCAGCCATTGGAGGTAATGCATTTGCTCTCCTTGATCACTCACCTCTTATGTACTACTATATGATCAGTATTTCATGCTTTCAGAAGGTTATTGAAGATTATGGCCATTTCCATTCACTTGGGATAATTTATCATGCATTTACTGGTTTTGATCTCACCTCTAATGGTTCAAAGGAGATATCAAGAAACCATGATTCAAGTCTTGGATCTAATTTGGATTCTAAGCAATCACTACTTGGGATAATTTCTCATGCACTTACTAGTTTTGATCTCACCTCTAATGGTTCAAAGGAGATCTCATGAAACCATGATTTAAGTCCTGGATCTAATTTGGAATCTAAGCAAACACTGATATTTGATGGCCATTGCCATTCTCTTGGGATAATTTCTCATGCATTCAATGGTTTAGATCTCACCTCAAATGGTTCAAAGGAGATCTTAAGAAACCATTCTTTAAGTCTTGGATCTAATTTGGATTCAAAACATTTACTATTATTTGATGGTTCTTTTTGGCATAATCTCACACATGATGGTTTGAAGGAGAAGAAAAAAGACTATCTGCACATTCATAGATTTGATCCTACCTCAGCTGATTCAAATCACAGGTCCAAGGATCATCCTCATACTTTTGGATTTGTTCTCATCACATTCGATCTGAAGAGAAAGTACAAGCACATGCTTTCTAAGCATGATCCACTTCTTCCCAAGAAGAAGATACCTCCAGACATATGACCAAGCATCACACATGCTTGAGTTTGGAGCAATTATTTTTGTGTGTGCCTTACAGTCTACTTTGAGAGGGGGTATTTTTCCCATGAGGATTTCCCCATTTCCTCAGTTTATTGACTGTTATTATTCATTGTATTGGGTGACCTTTGGTCTCAGTTACCAGGGCCCAGGATGGATTAAGGGGGGGGTGTTAGGATATTCCTATACTCCATCCTAGTCCTACCAGCATTTTCATCCTTTGCATTTTCAGTCTTGCATGCATTGCATGCATCCGCATGCTGCCCAGTCATCAGGTTGATACCTCCAGCACCTACTCCCTAGTCTTCCAGCACTCAAGAGCTTATTTCCACTCAGATTGAGCCCTCCTAGCTAGTGATAAACCCACATCTCACCATACACTTGACAAAGGCATCCTTCTTCACCTACCAGTCCAGTTGTCTTCAATTAACTGAGTCCTCTACTTGATTTTAGGCTTGACTCACTCTTAACTGACCTTACCA
This sequence comes from Larix kaempferi, assembly GCA_027924585.1. Lineage (NCBI taxonomy): Eukaryota > Viridiplantae > Streptophyta > Pinopsida > Pinales > Pinaceae > Larix > Larix kaempferi. Next base: position 5,365,965 of record BSBM01000109.1, on the reverse strand, counting down.
CTCCAATGGACCTCCAGTGTGACTAGACTGCTCATTCTGACTCCAATTAGCTCCTCATGCGCCCTCCATTGAGCCTCCTTCATTTAGTTAGTTCCATTTACACCTACCACACTCAGTTAGACTCAGTTTGACTGATGGTTGACAGTTACTTGAGAATTGATGACTCCATTGATGATGAGATAGACTACTAGGTGTGCTCCGATGACACTCTAGTGATCTTTTGATCACTCCATGAAGGCCAATTCAAATTCCTCCAATTTCTCCCTCCTTAATGATCTCATTGATCACGAACCAGTATCAAACATATCTCATATTGAAGTGTGTGTGTGAGAGACAGAGAGAGAGGCAGAGAGAGACTGGGTGTTTGGAATTGAGAGAGAGAGAGAGAGAAATTGGAGGATAGGTGTTTAAAGATAAAAGTAGAGGGAGAGAGGAATTTGTGGCTAGGGGCTTATAGAGAGAGAGAGATATTGGGGCTTGGTAGCTAAGGGCTTAGAGAGAGAGAGATTAGGGGATAAGCATTTAGAGATAGAGAAAGAAAGAAATAGATTAGAGTTTCTCGATTTAGAGAGAGAGAGAGATTGAGGTTATGTGTTTAGAGAGAGAAAGAGATTAGGGGATTAAAGAGAGAGAAAGAGAGTGAGATATTGCGGGTTATGGGTTTAGATAAAGAGAGAGCAACGTTGGTGCTTAAGGGTTTATAGAGAGAGGCATACATTAGGTGTTAGGGGTTATGATTTAGAGAGGGAGAGAGAGATTTGCAGTTAAGGATTTAGAGAGAGATAGAGATAACGGGTTAGGGATTTAGAGAGAGATATATAATGGAGGTTAGGAGTTTAGAGGGATAGATAGATATTGGAGGTTAACGGTTTAGAGAGAGAGAGTATGGGGCTTAGGGTTTGAGAGAGAGAGAGAGGGAGGGAGAGAACTTGGGGTTTAGGGGTTTAGAGAGAGAGATTGGATGTTAGGGGTTTAAATAGAGAGAGAAAGAGAGATTGAGGTTAGGAGTTTAGAGAGAGAGAAAGAGTGCGGGTTAAGGTTTTATAGAGAGAGAGAGAGAGAGAGAGATTAAGAGTTAGGAGTTTAGAGAGAGAGATAGATTGTGGGTTAGGGGTTTAGAGAGAGGGAGATTGGCTATTACAGGTTTAATGAGAGAGAGAGAAAGAGATTGGTGTTAGGGGTTTAGAGAGAGAGAGATAGATATTGGTGTTAGGGGTTTAGAAAGAGAGTGGGGGTTAGGGGTTTAGAGAGAGATAAAAAGATTGGTGGATAGGGGTTTAGGGAGAGAGAGAAATAGAAATAGAGAGATGGTTGGTCAGGGTTTTAGATAGAGAGAGAGATTAGGGGTTAGGGGCCTAAAGAGAGATATTGGAGGTTAAAGGTTTAGAGAGAGAGAGAGATTTGGGGTTCGGGGGTTTAGAGAGACTTAGTGTGGGAGGGTGAGTGAGAGAGAGAGAGACAACAATTGGGTGTTAAGGGCTTAGGTAGATATTTGAGGTTAGGGGTTTAGGGACAAAGAGAGAGATTGGTGGTTTAGGGGTTTAGAAAGGGTTGATGATTTAGTGAGAGAGGGAGGATATAGGGGGTTAGGAATTTAGATAGAGATATAAATATTGGAGATTATGTGTTTAGAGAGAGAGTAACAAATTGGGGGTTAGCAACTTAGAGAGAGACACATTGGAGGACAGGGGTTTGGAAAGAGATTAAAGGAGGAATATTGGAGGTTAAGGGTTTAGATAGAGAGAGATATTTGGGGTGAAGGGATAATAGAGACATAAGATATTAGGGGGTTTATGTTTAGAGTGAGAGAGGGGGATTTGGGGTTAGAGGTTTAGAGGAAGAGAGAGTTTTTGAGGGTTACGAATTTAGAGAGATAGAGAAAAAGAGAGACATATTGGGGATTAGGGTTTAGAGAGAGAGAGAAGGAGGGAGGGATAATAGACGGAGAGGAAATGAGGTGAAGGGTTTAAATTGACAAATAGAGAGAGAGAGAGGTATTGGGGGTTATGATTTTAAAGGGAGCGAGAGGGGAAATAAATCTATTGGAGGAGATACAGAGAGAGACATAGAAGGAGAGAGATTAGTGGTTAGGGGTGAAGAGGGAGAGATTAGGGTTTAGGATTTTAGAGAGAGTGAGAGATATAGATAGATACAAAGACAAAGAATGGGGCCTAGGGTTAAGAGAGAGGGGATTGGGTGTTAGGGGTTTAAAGAGAGATTCGCTATAAGGGGTTTAGAGAGAGATGGTGAGAGAGATTGGAGGTTAGGGGTTTAAATAGATATATTAGTAGATATAGATAGATAGAGAGAAGGAGAGAGATTAAGGGTTAGGGGCTTAGAGAGAGATTGAGAGACGTGTAGATTGGGGGTTAGGGTTTTAAATGGAGAGACAGATTGGGGTTTAGGGGTTTAGAGAGAGAGATACAAAAGTAGATATTGTAGGGAAGGGCTTTAGAGAGAGAGAGAGATTTAGGGTTTTTGGTTTAGAGAGAGAGAGAGAGATAGATTGGAGCTTACAGGTTTAGAGTGAGAGATAATTGAGGTTAACGATTTAGAGAGAGAGAGAGAGATATGGGGTTAAGGGTTCAGAGAGAGAGAATGGGGGTTAGGGGATTATAGAGAGATAGAGAGATTAAGGGTTGAGGTTAAGAACAAGAAAGATAGAAATAGGGAGATTGGTTGTTAGGGGTTTAGAAAGAGAGAGAGAGGAGACTTTTGGTTAGGTGTTTATAGAGAGAGAGAGAGAGATTGGTAGTTACTCATTTATAAATACAAAAAGATAGAGATTGGAAGTTATGTGTTTAGATAGAGAGGTAGAGGGAGAGAGAGATAGGGGGTTATGGGTTTATAGAGAGAGATATTGGGGCCTAGGGGTTTAGAGAGAGAGAGAGGGAGATAGAGAGAGAGAGAGAGAGAAAGAGATTAGGGGTTAGGGCTTTTGATAGACATAACGAAAGAGAGACATTGAGGGTTAGGGATTTAAAGAGAGGGAGAGAGAGAGATTGGGCGTTAGGTGTTTAGATAGAGAGAGAGATTGGCAGTTAGTGGATTAAATAAATAGAGAAAATTGAAGTTAGGGGTTTAGAAATAGAAATATAAGGGGGTTAGAGAGAGATAAAGAGATATCGGGGGTTAGTTGTTGTGATGAACCTGCAATAATTAATTAATGCAAATACACGAGAAATCAGAAATAATAGAACTCATAATCACTTTTATATTGATCACGGGCCACTTCAAGGGGGCAACCTCCTTTGAGCAAGCTCAATACAATTAACTTCATGGTGCCTTCATAAGCCTCAACACACACTTATATACTAAGTCTAGGCGCCAATACCATGGGTCAATACTATGTGTCAATAAAAACCATGGGCTAAGTCTAGACGCCAATACTATGAGTCAAAACCATGGGACGACTTACAAAGCATATGCGTCCAATACTATGGGTCAATACTATGGGCTAATATAAACTATGGATCAACAAATACTATGGGACGACTTACAAAGCATATGCGTCCAACAACAATATACTAACAAAGTAAAGGCATGGGTTCCTAACATCCCCTCTCCCTTAGAAAAAGCTTTGTCCTCAAAGCTTTAGATGTGGAAATTGATGCAGAATCTGAAGGAGTGGATCCCCTGTAGCATCCTCGGGTTGCATTCCGAGCCACTAGCACCTTTCAAGTTTCAGGGAGGATTGCATGGAAGGATGCAGATGAAGAAGAACCATATCAGTGATGTGAAAAGTGCACTCAGAACGGTGTTGATTGGCTTGTTGTTTCAATCAAATTCTTGCCATGTGAAAATTGTCCTGCAGAATGAGAAGAAGCTGATCACGGTTTTGAAGAATTGAGTCAATTGCCTGAACTGGGGAACTGCTGAAGGTGTATGGAAGAAGAACTGGTGGTGCCTATCCAGAGACTGCATCATATGGTGTCCTTTGAGATGTGGTACTATACCACTAGAGCGCTTCTAGGAAATCCATAGAAATAACTATCCAAATCTGTGGAGGGATGGGCAAGGGTTCGAGCAGTCCCGAAAAGAGGGTCATTTCACTCTTGTTGACCTGGAAAGTATCACAGTCAACCACCATCCGTTGAATTGTCCTTTTGAGTCCCTGCCAAAAGAAGTTACATTGTTCCTTGTCATACGTTTTGAGGAACCCACAGTGCCCTACTGATGAAGAAACATAGAGTTCATAGAAGAGATAGTCCCATTGAACAAATTGCAACCAATTTGGAACAAGTAGAGAAATAGCTATAAGAGAAATTAGGTCATCAAATCTGCGAGGAGGAGCATCTTCTACCATATTGTCCTTACCCTTTTGGTAAGTGGTCGCATAGTCATAACCCATGAGTTGGATAACCCATTTCAGGTGTGTTGGGGAAGAGACCCATTGTTCTAGGAAAGTTTCCAGACTCTGGAGATCAGTCTTGATGCAGAAATAATTCCCCAATAGGGATGGCTGCCACTTCTGTACTATATGCAAAATAGTCATCATTTCCTGCTAAGAGGTAGATGCGGCTAAATTCTTACCGAAAAGGTCTCTTGAAGGCAACAAGCTCATTGGTTTAGCAAAGACGCCTACATATCTATCCAAGGAAGTAGTGGAGATTGTTGATGGGTGCATCTGAATGGAATGGAGCTAAGCGATGACACCATGTGAATTCTTCTTAAGTATTTTTTCCAGGCGATGTGAACTGATGATGCAGAGAGACCCTGGTTGTAAGCCCATAAATTTTTGTTGTGCCCCATTGACTAAAAACTGCATCCAAAGTTCAGCAAAATCCCATAAGATGGGTTCAAGTGTGCGTAACCATTGAACGCCCAAAACCACATCACATCCACCTAAGGACAAGGAAAACATGTGAGAGCGCAGGTTATAATATTCCATAGAGATAAGCACATTGTGACACTTCCCCTTATAAGGTAAGGTGCCCCCATTGGCAACCATGACTTCAAAGTTGGAGCAAGGATGGACAAAACAATCAGCCTGTTTGGCAATCCGAGGATCAATGAAGTTATGAGTGCTACCAGAATCAATGAGTATGGTAAGAGGGAGCTTCTTGAAGTATCCCCTAACTCGCATTGTTTGTGGGGTGGTGATGCCAGTTACAGCATGGAGAGAGATCTCGGGTGGGTTGTCCTGAGATGGGGTGTCAACAAGCGGGTGTTGAATGTCGACCTGATCATCTACTGTATCTGGAGCTTCTTCATCAAGTTCTGAGGAAGGTGGAGAATTCACATCCAAGAGATAGAGATTTTGTTGAACACATTTATGTCCCCGAGTGAATTTCTCATCACAATTATAACAAAGCCCTTTTTCTCGGCATGCCTGCATCTCGGTTTTAGACAATTGCTTGATAGGAGTTGGTTGAGGAGCAGGCATGATGGGAGGTCATTGTGAACCCATATTTCTGAAGGGAACAAAGGTGGATTTGGAGCATTGTTGAGCTGCGATCTTGTCCTCGGCCAGCTTAGCCAACCCTAGGACTTCCATCATTTTGTTGGGACAAACATTTTGACCTTTGAGGGGATTTCATCCTTGAGACCACTGATAAAACAACTCCTATAGAATTCATCAGACAATCCTTCTGTTTGATTGGCTAGTTTCTCAAATTCCGTCTAATACTCTCTCACTGTGCCAGTTTGGTGAAGTTTAGTGAGTGCTCCTGTGAAGTCGTCAAAAGCACTAGGACCAAATCGTGGCAAAAGGAGTTGGCAAAAATCTATCTAGTTTGGCTCGGGATGAGCTTTGATGTACCAACGGTACCATTGAAGGGCTTCCTGTTCCAAATGAAAGGATGCAAGTGGAACTTTCTGGACATCAAAAGTATTATAAAGACTGAAATATTCTTTTGCTCGGTATATCCATCCAGTCGGATCAGTACCATTGAAGCGTGGAAAATCAAGCTTTGGCCCACGAAAATTGCTGCAAGAAGAGAACCTGGTGGCTGCAAAAGATTCTGGCTGTCGGTTATTGTTCATGGCTGAATGCTGAAGATGGAGGCTGAGAAATTTTTCATCCAGATCTTGGAGTTTGGTTTGGATGGCTGCAAGTGCTTCCTCCATGGTGTTTCTTCCTGTGCGAGTGACAACCATAACCAGTAATTTTTTTTTTTTTGTGGGGGGGGGAATGGATAGAAAAACAAAAACACAAGCTTATTTAGTAAGGGCAAATTTGGATTTGGGAAAAACTCGGAGGGGTAATTGGGGATTGATTAGGTTTTCGACACTTTCTGAGGGATAGGGAAGCAAAAATGAGGATTTCAAAAGCAGAAACTCTATGGTAAAATTTGAAGGCAATTGGGTGAAAATTGAAGAAGTTATGGCAAACCCTAAAAATAGACAAATGTGGGATTTATGGTCTTGGAAAGTGGAATTTGGGATAGGGTCTTCAGGAATGAAATATGCAGAATGGGATTGCAAGGATGTCAGTGAAGTTTTAGGGTAAATAGAGTTGAAACAAGGGAGATATGGCCGAAAAACAGTTTTTTTTTTTTTTTTTTTTTCCAGAAATGGATCGGCAACAGATGGATCTGCAACAGAACGAAAGGGATCAAAAATGGCTGGATCTAAAATGACGACTCGATCTGGAACGAATTTCAGAATAGATCTGAAACGGCTGGATCTGGAGTGGAAGTGATCGGCAACAGTTCACTGAAAATAGATACGGACCCTAGGTATGTACAGCTTCCTAACAACTCAGGTGTCTCACTAGGCCACCAATGTTGTCTGACGGCTTGCGTATTGGGGCAGTACCCCTCACTCCACGGCTCAAGTAAAACTGATAACCACTTTTCCACAAATGACAGCTCTTGGTTTACCTCACGGGTGGGAACTAGTCAGTCAGATAGGGGTTATTTCTCTTTTCCATGGCAGGTCCTCTCAATGGGCTAGCTACTTTGGGGTTCTTGTGGTACTCCTCACAATGAGTTCTAGGGCTTATGCCCAAGTACTTACCACAATTAATCGGATATGGATTATTCCCAAATCCGGAGCTGCAATAGATGCAAAAAAAATTTGGCAGAAATTCCACCCAACGAGCCCAAGAAAGTGCTCTGATACCAGATGTGATAAACCTGCAATAATTAATTAATGCAAATACACGAGATATCAGAAATAATAGAACTCAGAATCACTTTTATATTGATCACGGGCCACTTCGAGGGGGCAACCTCCTTGGAGCAAGCTCAATACAATTAACTTCACGGTGTCTTCATAGGTCTCAACACAGACTTATATACTAAGTCTAGGCACCAATACCATGGGTCAATACTATGTGTCAATAAAAACCATGGGCTAAGTCTAGACGCCAATACTATGAGTCAAAACCATGGGACATATAATACTATGGGACGACTTACAAAGCATATGCATCCAATACTATGGGTCAATACTATGGGCTAATATAAACTATGGATCAACAAATGCTACGGGACGACTTACAAAGCATATGCATCCAACAACAATATACTAACAAAGTAAAGACATGGGTTCCTAACAGTTGTTTAGGGAGAGAGGGAGAGAGATTTAGGTGTTTAGTGAGAGAGAGAATGGAAAATAGGGGTTTAAAAAGAGAGAGAGATTGTGGGTTACTACTTAGGGGTTAGGGTAGATAAATAGAAATATAGGTAGAGATTGAGAGAGAGATATTATGGGTTAGAGGTTTAGAGAGAGAGAGAAACATAGAAAGAGAGAGATTAGGGTTAGGGGTTTAGAGAGAGATAGATAAATAGAGAGATTGGAGGTTAGGTATTTAGAGAGTTAGAGAAAGAGAGAGATAGGGGATTAATGGTTTAGAGAGAGACAAGGAGAGAGATTGGTGTTTAGGGTTTTAGACAGAGAGAGATTGGAGGCTAGAGGTTTAGAGAGAATGATAGAGAGAAATTGGGGGTTAGGGATTGAGAATGAGAGATCGCAAGTTTGGGTTTAGAGAGAGAGATATATTGGGTGTTAGGGGTTTAGAGAGAGATATATAAGGGGTTAGGGGTTTATAGAGAGATAAATTGAGTGTTAGGGGATTAGATAGTGGGAGAAATAGACATACAAAGAGAGAGAGAGATTAAGGTTATGCATTTAAAGAGAGGGAGAGAGATTGGACATCAGGTGTTTAGATAGAGAGATAGAGTGAGAAAGAGACTAGTATTTAGGGGTTTATAGAGATAGAGATATTGGGGATCAGGGGTCTAGAAAGAGAGAGAAAGAGAGATTAGGGTTTAGGGATTTAAAGAGAGAGAGGTTTGGGGTTAGGTGTTTAGAGATAGAGTTAGATTAGGGGTTTGGTGTTTAGAGAGAGAGAGAGAGAGATTGACGGTTAGCGAATTAAAGAACTATAGAGAATGGGGGTTTGGGGTTTAGAGATAGAGAGAGATTGGAAATTAGGAGTTGAGAGAGAGAGAGAGAAATAGAGAGATTCGGCGTTAGTAATTTAGAGAGAGATAGAGAGAGATTGAGGGTTAGGTTCTTAGTGTTGATGTCTATGTAACTTTGGAATGTCTTTCATATATGTATTTTGTATGCCTACGAAGATGTTATTATTCCTCTGTATGGAAGTGTCGTCATTTGTATTTACAAGTGTTGCAAGTTGCATTGCATGTACCACAACTTGCATGTGATGGGTTATTAGACTCTTCTAGAGAAGTCGGCCCTGTTAGGTTATTAGGAAAGTCAAGTCAGTGTATAAATAGAGTGAGGGTGTCACTCTATTTGATCATTCACTTACTCATATATTCTCTCACCTGAGTGATGTGCACTAGTGGAGGAGGAGAAGTTGCTAGGAGACTATCTCTTGAACTTGAGTTTTGTATGATTGCTCTTTCTATATCTGAGGAAGTTGTGGGGTTTTTCACCTTCTTGGTTTTCCCCAAGGAAACTTTGTTTATTGTCTCTTGTGATTGATATGTTGTACATGTTATTCTCTTAGATAAGATCCTAGATCATATTGAATTAATGCCCAAAATATAACATGGTATCAGAGCTAACTTGAGAAGAAGACACTATGTAGTTGCGAAAGCTAGGGATTCTTGACTTTTGGGTTTCTCTCCACAGATCTTCAAAGGAAGTAGGCTAGATTAACTCTCCTAGAAAGCGCACATATTTTTGTCGAAACAGAATCTCATTTTGAGCACTTTCAGTTTTTGGCCTGTCACTACTACGGGAAATTAGTGTTTCAAAGAAAGTTGGAATTTTTGGAATCTGAGTCCATGGATGGATGCTCCTTAGAAAAATTGAACTTCTAAGCTTTGGATCAAACTTTTTGGTTGGGAAGAAGAACGGGTTTGATCAAACCCTAGTTAGGGTTCCTTTCTAGTGAATCTGAAAGTTTCAAATGCAATTTTGAGGAGTAAAATGTTGCGGATTTCAAAATCAGAGTATAGCAGCTTAACCAGTTCAGCAAGGCGCATCTTTCTATCCTTTCAGAAATTTGAAATTTGAAATTTGAATTTTTAGGGTTTCTCTGACAAACCCTAATCCAGCTCGAGATCTAGTTTTGAGCAAATCAAATGGTTAGACCTAATAACTTTTATATTTCCATTTGAAGTAATCTTTAATATGTCTCACCACACCAAGCTTGAGGATAAGCTTGAAGGGGCTGATAACTTTCGAGCATGGAAGGATAGGATTAGGTTAATCTGGAAGAAAATGAATTGGACACCTACATAAGTGAAGAGGTTTATTATTAGGTAGTAGCAATGACCAAATAGCATCATTAAAGGCAGCCATGCACCAAGCATTCTCCATGAGTGACCAGAGGGAGATGAGGCTAAGGCCTTACATAAGAGGAACTTGGTCAAGGCTAAGAGGATCATTGCTAATTCTATCAAAGACTATCTCATACCACATGTGTCATCTCTAAGACACCTAAGGAGATGTTTGATTCCTTCACCAAGCTATTTGAAGCTGGGAAGAACATAAATCAGAATATGACCTTGAGGAATCAACTAAAGAATGTCAAGATCCAGAATGCGGAGACCATGCAGTCTTATTTTTCAAGGGTCTCCCAAATAAAAGAACAACTTGAAGTTGTGGGAGAAGACATAGAGAATGGAGAAGTGGTAATGACCACTCTTAATGGCCTTCCTAGGTCATGGGATTCCTTCATCCAAAGAATTTTTCCTAGGAAGAAACTTATCACATTCAGTAGACTGTGGGAAGAATGCTCACAGGGAGAGGCTCGGATTATAGCTCGAGAAGAGAAAATGGGGAATGAAGACCAAGCCCTCACAACACACTCTAAGAAGCATGATGACAAGAGAGGACATCATCATAGTAAGAAAGAAAGTCACCACCATCCAAATCAGAAGGGTGACTTCAGAGCTCGAAGAAACATGTCATATGTCCGATGCTATACATGTGATGAGAAGGGACACTATTCCAGGGATTGTCCCAGAAATAATAAATATGGCTCTCACAAGAAGAAGAGCAACAAAAGAAGACATCATGCTCACACTGTAGAGGATGATGAACCTCCCAGGTTGAGGGCTGGGGAAGAAAGTGAATATTCGTCAAGTGATGAAGAGTATGTTTTGATTTATTCCCTCACTGGTACTATTGATCATGGAAGCAATGATTGGCTTATAGATAGTGGGGCTTCCAAACATATGACAGGAGTCAAGGGATCCTTTGTAAACCTATCTGAACATGAATCACCCCACAAGGTGAAACTTGGGATGACTACCAGTATCCCACAGAAGGAACTGGTGAAGCATCCTATAAGCTAGACTCTAGAAATCTATGAAGATGAAAGATGTACTATATGTTCCAGGTCTCAAGAAGAACCTTCTCTCCATATCTTCTTTGGATGCAAAAGGCATAAGGGTTGCATTTATAGATGGCCAATTTCTTATGTGGCCAAAAGGTAAGACCATTGTTGATGCAGTAGTAATTGGAGAGAAAGAGGGAGGATTATACAAATTGAAGGGCCAACTAGAACAAGCATTGTTTCATGACTCAGTAGAGCCAAGTGAACTTTGGCATAGAAGGATTGCACATGAGCACTATAGGGCACTACTTATTGCAAGCAAAGCAGTTGAAGGACTCCCTGAAATCCAGACAAAGTATGATGGCATTTGCAAAGGTTGTGCAAAGGGAAAGAACAAAAGGAAGACATTTCCAAGTAGTGAAAGCAAGGCAAAAGGAATCTTGGAGATTATCCACTCTGATGTATGTGGTCCGATGTCATCCAGTTCTCTAAGTAGACTTCAAGAATCTATGCAGTGATTCAGGATTAAGAGGGAGTTGACCACTCCTTAAAATCCACATCAGAATGGAGTTGCATAAAGGAAGCAAAGATTGAGATGGAGTCCACCCAACAAACAAACAAAGATAAGTATTTGAATCGTCATTTCTTGTATAATTGTTTAAATAATATTGTTCAATGATGTATATACTTATATTCGTAGACTTAGGTTGTGTATTATGCATATTAGAATAATTGCATTAATGAACAGTATACTACTAATATGCATGTAATGGGTAAGTAGCCTATGGTACTATACAACATTCCATTTCTACTTATCTAGAATGAAACCTCTTTGCTGACATGTTGGGAGTAGTGCAAACTCTTAACAATGTTCTGGTAGATATTGAAGGCCTCTAGAAAGTTACCGTATGAATACGGGATATGGATGAATGTTGTATTGAAGCATTGGGTAAGATAATTGCATGACTATATGACATATATATTTATGTGTAAGATTTTGTTCTAAAAACTATGAGAAGTTTCTATCATGCAATTGAATTTGACTTGTAGGAAAGATCGTGTACAATCACCTACAAAAGGACTACAACATTTGTTCCAACAACGAAGTTCAAGAAAACTATTTATGGAAGAATATGAAGTTCCCAGGATCTGGGATACAGTAAACGATGCCATGATCAAGGAATATCAATCAATCATGGAGAATGATGTTTGGGATGTGGTCCCAAGACTAGAAGGGAATTCGGTTGTGACTTCCAAGTGAATCTATAAGAGCAAGCATGCTATAGATGGTAGCGTAGAGAAATACAAGGCGAGGTTTGTAGCTCATGGCTTCTCCCATAAAGAAGGGATAGATTATGAAGAGACTTTTGCTTCTATAGCCAGATACACTTCCATCAGAAGAGTACTTGCTCTGGCTACAGTGATGAAATGAAAGATACACCAGATGGATGTCAAGACAACTTCTTGAATGGTGTAGTCGAAGAGGAAGTGTATGTGGAATAGCCACTTGGTTTTGAGACACATGACAGGGAGTCATATGTGTGCAAGTTGAAGAAATACTTGTATGGCTTGAAGCAAGCTCCTAGGACTTGGTGTGGTAGGATAGACAACTTTCTATCCAGCTTGGGATTTACCAAGAGTAAAACAGATTCCAACCTTTACTACAAGGTTGAGGAAGGCAATCCAGTGATACTCCTATTGTATGTGGATGACCTGTTTGTGATAGGTGAGGATAGATTGATTGCCGAAACAAAGAGAAAGGTTGCTACCGAGTTCGAGATGAAGGACTTGGGAATGATGCATTACTTTCTAGGTATGGAGGTGTGGCAAAGTGAAGATGGGATCTTCCTTGGACAAGGGAAGTATGCAGTAGAGATCCTGAAGACGTTCAAGATGATGGACTGTAAAGCCATGGCCACACCTATGGAATCAAACTTGAAGCTTCTATGTGATGCTTCATCTGAGCCGGTTGACACCATGATGCATCATCAGATGATTGGGTCCTTGATGTACCTGACGAATACGAGACCAGATATTTGCTTTGTTGTGAACACCTTGAGCCAGTTCTTGACGGATCCGAGACATGTTCACTCAATTGCTGCAAAGCATATTCTGAGGTACTTGAAGGGTACAGTTGACTATGGGATCATGTATGATGCAAATCAAAAGTTTAACGTGGAGGGTTATGTTGAACCAAATTGGGCAGGCAGTGCCATTGATCGAAAGATCACTTCGGGGTGCTCCTTCAGTATGGGATCTGGTATGATCTCTTGGTTTAGCAGGAAGCAGTCCTGTGTGGCACTGAGTACAGTTGAAGCAGAGTATGTCCCAGCTTGTTTGGCTAGTTGTGCGGCAGTATGGATTAGGAAGCTACTATCTGATTTGTTTGATCTCTAGTTGGATGCTACTTGTATATATTGCAACAACTAGAGTTGTGTGAAGTTGTCGGAGAACCCATTGTTCCATGACAAATCGAAGCACATTGAGATCAAGTATCACTATATCAAGGATATGGTGGAGAGAGGAGCAGTGAAGCTCTTGTATGTTGCAACAGATGAGCAAATAGCCAATGTGTTGACCAAGAAGCTGGCTAGAGTGAAGTTTGAGTACTTCAGAGAAAAACTTGGTGTACTTTAGATTGAGATTCCTTCCAAGGGAAAGTGATGAGTCCAGAGACATAGATGCACATGGGCCTTCTCACATAGTGGTAGGAAAGTCCTCCTATGCTGGTAGATGTAAGGGCTGAGCCATTCTCACATGGTGGTAGGAAAGTCCTCCCATGGTGTAGATGTAAGGGATGGGGCCAGTCTAACATGTTGGCAGGAAAGTCCTCCCATGGCCATTGACATAAGTACCAGAGCCATTCCCGAATGGTGGTAGGAAATTCCTCCCATGTCGGTTGATGTAAGTGTTGTGTCTCACATGCTAGTAGGAAAGTCCTTGCATGTTGGTAAATAGGGTCTCGTATGGTGGTAGGAAAGTCCTCCCATACGGGAGACAATGTGATGTGCATCTAGGTTGTGCTCCGTGGACTATGAGGTGATCTGAAGATGATGATGTGACAGTAGGGTACACAGGTTTTGCAGAGGCATATAATCAGTCCTAAGATGCTCTTGCAGGTTTTGCAGAGGTGGTATTATCAGTCCTGGGAGATCTTGCAGGTTTTGCAGAGGCAGTATAATCAGTCCTAAGGTGTACCTACTTGATGGCTTGTTCGCAGAGGTGATGAAGACCTACATGGAGGCTACACCTACATCCAGCATGAAAAAGGGTTATCTCTGTAGAACTTCCTATGACGAGTAGATTGGAGATTGATTGAGAGAGCAACAACAGTGATGATGACGATGATTCGATGACAATGAGCCAGTGACGATGATCCAGAGAAGAAGACATGTGCTAGAAGACTTGTGTCGAGAAATACCTTCATAGTTCAGAGGGAGTGTTGATGTCTATGTAACTTAGGAATGTATTTCATATATGTATTTTGTATTCCTACATAGATTTTATTATTCCTTTGTATGGAAGTGTCGTCATTTCTATTTACAAGTGTCGGAAGTTGCATTGCATGTACCACAACTTGTATGTGATGGGTTATTAGACTCTCCTATAGAAGTCGGCCCTATTAGGTTATTAGGAAATTCAAGTCAATGTATAAATAGAGTGAGGGTGTCACTCTATTTGATCACTCACTTACTCATCTATTCTCTCACTTCAGTGATGCGCACTAGTGGAGGAGGAGAAGATGCTAGGAGACTATCTCTTGTACTTGGGTTTTGTATCATTGCTCTTTCTATATCTGAGAAAGTTGCGGGGTTTTTCATCTTCTTGGTTTTCCCCAAGGAAACTCTTTGTCTATTGTCTCTTGTGATTGATATGCTGTATATTTTATTCTCTCAGATAAGATCCTAGATCATATTGAATTAATGCTCAAAATCTAACACTTAGAGAGAGATAGAGAGACTGGTGGTTAGGTGTTTATAGAGAGTTTGGTTGTTAGGGATTTGGGGAGAGAGAGATTCAAGATTAGGGGATTAGACATCCAGAGAGAGAGATAGATAGAGAGAGAGAGAGATAAATTAGGGGTTGGGGTTTAGACAGAGGGAGATTCAAGGTTAACGATTTACAGAGAGAGAAAGAGAGAGAGAGAAACTAGGGATTAGAGAGACAAAGAGATTAGAGGTTAGGAGTTGAGATGGAGAGAGAGAGAGAGAGATTGGAGGTTAGGGGTAGAGAGAGAGATCGGGGTTTAGGGGTAGAGAGAGAGAGAGATTAGGGCTTTAGAATGAGAGAGAGAGAGTGGGAGATTGGGGGTTAGGGGTTTAGAGAGAGAGAGATTGGGGTTAGGGGCTGAGAGAGAGAGAGAGAGAGAGAGATTGGTGTTTGGGGGTTTGAAGAGAGAAATATAGGGAGAGAGAGGGAGAGGGGGAAAGAGATTGGAGGTTAGGGGTTTAGAGATATGTAAGAAGAGAGTGATTGGGAGTTTATGGTTTAGAGAGAGAGATATCGGGAGTTAGGGGTTTAGAGAGAGAGAGAGATTATGGGTTACAGGTTTGGAGAGAGAGAGAAAGAGATAAGAAAATTGGGGATAGGGGTTTAGCGAGAGAGAGATAGATTAAGGGTTAGTTTTTTAGATATATATATATATATATTAGCCTTTAGTGAATTATAGTTGTTGATGTATATGTAACTTCGGAATGTATTTCATCTGTGTATTTTATATATTTAGTTTACCCTTATAAGAGATGTGTTATTCCTCTATAAGAAAGTGTCGTCATTTGGATTGACAAGTGTTGCAAGTGTGTGTACTTGTCGATGGGTTATTAGACCACCATGTGGGGTCGGCCCTAAATTATATATAATATAATGTGGATGTATCTAGATAGACAAGTTGGCCACATAAGGTCACTGGAAAAAAAGGTTAGTATCAATAGACATTGGAGATCTCTATTTTACTCACTCGAAAAAGTAACTCACTCTCTCTTGAAAAGTGGCGCACTAGTGAGGAGGAGGATCATCTGCTATCAGGAGACTATCTCAGTGTTATTTGGTTGTACTTTGGTTGAGCCATTGCTCTCTCTATCTCTGAGGAAGTTGTGGGGTTTTTCACCTTAGGGTTTTCCCCATAGAAACTCTGTTTCTCTTGTCTTTATGCTTTTGATTCTTGTGATGCTTGTCATATTGTGATTGTCATGCATTGATATACTGTAGATGTTATTCTCTCAGCAAAGATCCTAGAGTATTGTGAATTAATGCTCAAAATTTAACAATAGTAATAGAGAGTATGAGGGTTTGGTTTTTAGAGACAAAGAGAGTTCGAAAACTAGGGGTTGAGAGAGAGATAGAAAGAGAGAGATTGGGCGTTAGTGATTTAGAGGGAAAGAGAGAGAGATTGGATATTAGGGGATTAGACATCCAGAGAGAGAGAGAGAAACTAGGTGTTGGGGTTTAGACAGAGGGATATTTGGGGTTAATGATTTACAGAGAGAGAGATAGAGGTTATGAATTTAGAATGAGAGAGAGAGAAGGAGATTGGGAGTTAGGGGTTTAGATAGACACTGTGAGAGAGAGAGAGAGAGAGAGAGAGAGAGAGATATTGGGGTTAGGGGTTTAGGGAGACAGAGAGAGATATTGGTGGCTAGGAGTTTAGAGGGACAAATAAAGAGAGATAGATAGAGGGAGAGAAGGAGAGAGAGAGAGAGAGAGAGAGAGAGAGAGATTGGGATTTGGGGGTTTACATTTATATAGATAGAAAGAAAGAGATTGTTGGTTAGGGGTTTAGACAAAGAGAGATATAAATATTCAGTTTCAAGTTTTTATAGAGAGAGAGAGAGATTGGGTGTTGGCATTTTAGAGAGAAAGAGATTGGGGTTAGGGGTTAGGAGTTTAGAGAGAGAGAGAATGGGGATTAACAGTTTAGAGAGAGATATATATTGGGGGTTAATGGTTTAGAGAGTGAGAGATAGATTTGTTGTTAGGTGTTTAGAGAGATATAGAGAGATTGGTGGTTATGGGTTTAGAGAGAGAGAGAGCGAGATTGTTGGATAGGGGTTTATATATATATATATATAGAGAGAGAGAGAGAGACTAGGGGTAAGAGCTTTATAGAGATAAAGTGAGATTTGGGGTTATTGCTTTAGAGAGAGAGAGAGAGAGAGAGAGAGAGAGAGATTGTGGGTTAACAGTTTCAAGAGAGAGACATTGCATGTTAGGGGTTTAGAGAGACAGAGATGGAAAGAGAGAGATTGGGGGTTAGGAGTTTATTGAGAGAGAATAATTGGGAGTTGGGAGTTTAGAGAGAGATACAAACATTTGGGGTTAGGGGATTATAGAGCACAAGAGAAATAGAAAGAGAGAGATGGGCGGTCAAGGTTTGAGAGAGAAATTTTGGAGGTTAGGGGTTTAGTGAGAGAGATATTGGTGGTTTGGGTTTTGAAGAGAGAGTGAGAGATGGAGAGTTTGGGGGTTAGGGGTTTTTAGAGAGAGAGCGAGAGTGGAGGTTAGGGGTTTAGAGAGAGAGAGACAAATATTGGGGGTTAGGGGTTTAGAGAGATATAGAGAGAGAGAGAGAGAGAAAGAGAGAGATTGGTGTTTAGGGGTTTAGATAGAGTGTTTAGAGGATAAGGGTTTAGAGAGAAAGGGAGAGAGAGATATTGGGGTTTTTGGGTTTAGAGAGACACAGAGAGATTATCGATTATGGGTTTAGACAGAAAGAGAGAGATTATGTCTTAGAGGTTTATAAATAGAGAGATCGGGGGTTAGGGGTTTAGAGAGATATTGGATGTTAGGGGTTTAGAGAGATAGATTGGGGGTTAGGAGTTTAGAGAAAGAGATTGGATGTTAGGTGTTTAGAGAGGGAGGAATGGGGGTTAGGGGTTTAGAGAGAGAGATACTGTAGGTTAGTGGTTAGGGATTTAGAGAGAGAGAGAGATTTCAGTGTTAAGGGTTTAGAGAGAGAGAGAGAAAGAGTGAGAATGTGGGTTAGGGTTTAGAGAGAGAGAGATATTGGTAGTTAGGGATTTAGAGAAAGAGATATGGGTTTATGGGTTTAGAGAGAAAGAGATTGAGTTTTAGGGTTTTAGAGTGTGTGTGTGTGTGAGAGAGAGAGAGAGAGAGAGAGATTGTACGTTATCTGTTTAGAGATAGAGATAGAGGGAGAGAGAGAGAGATTTTGAGTTAAGGGTTTATACAGATAGAGATATTGGGGCTTAAGGGTTTAGAGAGAGAGAGATTGAGGGCTTCACATTTAGAGAGAGAGAGAGAGATTGTACATTATGTGTTTAGAGACAGAGATAGAGGGAGATAGAGAGAGAGATTATGAGTTAGGGTTTGTTAGAGATAGATATATTGGGGCTTAATTTTTTTAGAGAGAGAAAGAGATTAAGGGTTGGGTGTTTAGAGAGAGATATATATATTGGATGCTAGTGAATTAAAGAAATGGAGAGAATCGGGGTTTGGGGTTTAGAGATAGAGAGAGATTGGAGATTAGGGGTTTAAAGAGAGAGAGAGAGAGAGGGATAGAAAGAGAGAGATTGGGGGTTAGTGATTTAGATCGATAGAGAGTGACTTGGGGTTAGGGATTTAGAGAGAGATAGAGAGACTATGGTTTAGGTCTTTTGAGAGAGATTGTTTGTTAGGGATTTAGAGAGAGAGAGAGAGAGAGAGAGAGAGAGAGAGATTGGAGGTTAGGAGATTAGACAACTAGATAGAGAAAGAGAGAGAGATAAATCGGGGGTGGGGGTTTAGAAATATGGAGATTTGGGGTTAGAAGTTTAGAGAGAGAGAGAGAGAGAGATTGGTGGTTAAGGGTTTAGACTGAGAGAGTGATAGAAAGATTGGGTTTTAGGGTTTGAGAGAGAGAGAGAATGATTGGATCTTAGTTTCTTAAAGAGAGAGAGATTGGGGGTTAGGGTTCTAGAGACAGAGTGAGAGAGATACTGGGAGATAATTGTTTAGAGAGAGAGATATTGGGGCTTAATTATTTAGAGTGTGTGAGAGAGATTGGTTTTTATGGGTTTAGATAGAGATATATATTGGGGGTTAGGGGTTTAGAGAGAGAGAGAGAGAGAGAGAGAGAGAGAGATTGATGGTTACAAGTTTAGAGAGAGAGATTGGCATTTTAGTGTTTAGAGAGAGATAGAGAGATATAGATACAAAGATAGAGATAGAGACAAAGAGAGAGATTGGGGGATAGCGTTTAGAGATAGAGATTAGGTGTTTGGGGTTTAAAGAGAGAGAGAGAGAGAGAGAGATTGGTAGTTAGGGGTTTAAAGAGAGAGAGAGAAATTAGGGGTTGGGGGTTAGAGATTTAGATAGATAGATCGATAGAGAGATATATTAGGCATTAGAGATTTATAAAGAGATAGAGAATGGGGGTTTGTGAAGAAATAACAGAACTTAGAATAAATTTTATATTGATCGCAGGCCACTTCATGTTGGTTGTGGAGCCAGATCTTCCAGTCTCATAGATGATATTGTCTCAGTCGTCCCCCCAGAGGACTGTACACTCATGCCCCTACCTTGGGGTTCGGTGGCAACGCCCCCAAGAAATTTTTTTAGGGTTGTTTTCGCCAACAGATTTCGGGCCCATGGTTTTGGGTATCCCGTGGTATTTTCCCATTGTATTTCTCCTATAAGAGAAAGACATTGTAATACGACTAGGGTAAGATGTATTAGGTTTTATACATTGTAAAGATCTTTGAGATCAAGAAGAGAGACTATGAGACAGTGAAGAGGAAGTGCAGTGGCTGTGCTACAGGTTGTATCCCTTCACTTTGCTAGACAGTATAATAATAAGCACTGGCAACTTTAGTTTGGACGTAGCCCAAGTTGGGTGAACCACGATATATCTGTGTCTCTCTTGAAATGTGTGTGTGATTATATTTTCATTTTTGTTTATTGTTATTACTCTGCGATCCTGTTTTTCTAACAATTGGTATCAGAGCCAAACGTCTATTTGGTAGATAAACCCATAGGAAGCTAGGGTTTCTGGTTTGAGTGGGAGAAATGGCAGAAGAAGGAAAGTTTAAGGTCGAGAATTTTAACGGCCAAAATTTTCAGTTATGGAAGATGCAAATGGAGGAGTATCTGTACCAGAAGGATCTATTCCTGCCATTAGGAGAAAGAGAAAAGCAGCCAGTGGCCATGAAGGACGAAGAATGGGATGTTCTTGACATAAAGGATTTGGGAACAATATGGTTGAGCCTGGCTTCGTCGGTGGCTTTCAATATCTCAAAAGAAATCTCAAAAGAAACAACAACGGAGGGTTTGATGAGTGCATTGGGTAAGCTATATGAAAAACTCTCGGCCTCTAACAAGGTATTTCTAATGAAGCATTTATTTAATATGAAGATGTTTGAAGGTGGATTTGTTACTCATCATTTAAATGATTTTAATACGGTTACAAATAAACTAAGTTCTGTAAGTGTGAACTTCGATGATGAGGTTAAGGCTCTTCTAATCTTGTCTTCATTGCCAGAAAGTTGGAATAACTTGGTCATGGCTATAAGTAACTCTGTCTCTAGTTCAAACACCTTGAAATTTGATGATGTTATTGGTGTTATTCTTAGCAAGAAAATGTGAAAAAAAAGCACAGGTGAGACATCAGGTAATGCATTGACCATGGAGAGCAGGGGAAGACAAAAGGAGAGAGGAAAGAGCCAAGGTAATTGCAGCAACTCTAAAAAGGGTAGATCCAAGTCTAGACTGAGAAAAATAGAGTGCTGGAACTATGGAAATAAAGGACATCTTAAGAAATACTGCAGATTTCTAAAGAAGAAAGAAGACGGACAACAGGAAACCACCCAGGAAGCAAATGTAGCAGGTGATGTGTTACAAGATGCTTTGATTCTTGCATTAGATAATACTAGTGATTATTTGGTAGTAGATTCAGGGGCTTCATGTCATGCTACACCCCATAGGAAATATTTTCATGATTATGTTCCACGCGATTTTGGACATGTTTTATTGGGTGATGATGAGCCATGTAAAATTGTTGTAATGGGTAAGGTATGGATAAAAGTTAAGAATGGAACCGATTGGCTGTGGAAATATGTCAGGCATATTCCTACTATGAAAAGAAATCTGATCTCAATAGGGTAGTTGGGAGATGGTGGTTGCCTATCTACATTTGGTGAAAAGATGTGGAAGATCACTAAAGGATCAATGGTGATAGCAAAAGGAGACAGGGTAGGTATGTTGTATTTATGTCCTCATAATACTGACCATTCTATCTCTTTAGCTTCCACAGGAATAGATACAGCATTGTACCGTCATAGGCTTGGCCACATGAGTGAGAAGGGGATGCAGATTCTCCACTCAAAGAAGTTGCTACCAGATTTGAAGTAGGTAAGTTTGGAATTCTGTGAGAACTGTGTTTATGGAAAACAGAAGAGTGTCATATTTCTCAGGGTTGGGAAATAGAAGAATAATTAAAAGTTAGATCTTGTGCATACACATGTATGGGGACCGGCTCAGGTACAATCTCTTGGTGGCTCTCATTATTATGTTATATTTATTGATGATGCAACTAGAAAAATTTGGGTTTATTGTAATAGACATAAATCTGATCTGTTTTCTACTTTTAAGAAGTGGAAAGCTTTGGTTGAGAATGAGATAGGTAAAAGGTTGACGTGTCCTTGATCTGATAATGGAGGTAGTACTGCGGCAAGGAGTTTGATAGTTACTATTCATACCATGGGATTCGTAGAGAGAAGACAGGCCCAGGAACACCACAAGAAAATGGTGTGTAAGAAAGGATGAACAGAACCATCATGGAGCGTGCAAGGTGTATGAGACTGCATGCAGGGTTGCCCTTATAGTTTTGGGCGGATGCTGTAAATATCGCTATTTATTTAATAAATAGAGGACCTTCAAGTGATTTGGATGGTGGTATTCCAGAGGAGGCATGGACAGATAAAAAGGTAAACTACTCCTTTCTAAGAACGTTTGGTTGTGAAGCATTTGTTCATATTGATAAAGAAAATAGAACAAAGCTTGAAGCTAAATCCAAGAAATGTACCTTTATTGGATATGGGGTTGATGATTTTGGTTATCGTTTAAGGGATTATGAAAATCACAAAATCATTAGAAGTAGAGATGTCATATTCAATGAAAGGGTCATGTATAAAGATCAGTTGCAGGGAAAGAAACAGGAAAATGAAAACACAGAGTACACAGTACTTGATGAAATTCAAGAAAATGAAGTTCCAAAGGTGCCATAAAATAAAGAACAACACCAACTACCTAAAACTCCTGCAACTGCAAGAAGATCTACCAGGTTAATTAGACTCCCTGAACGATAATCTCTTTCAATGTATTATTTGTTGATGGCCGATGCTAGTGAACCAGAATGTTATGAAGAAGCAATGCAGGTGGCAACTAGAAAGAAGTCGGAGCAAGGCATGAATGAGGAGATGGACTCATTGGTAGGAAATCAGACTTGAGATTTGGTTCACTTGCCTACTAGTAAAAGAGCATTGCAGAGCAAATGGATTTACAGGTTGAAGGAAGAAGGAGGTAAGAAGTAGTACAAGGCCAGACTTGTTGTAAAGGGGTTTGCACAGAAGAAAGCTATTGATTTTGATGAAATATTTTCTCCTGTTGTTAAGATGACTTCAATTAGGACTATCTTAAGTCTAGTGGTGGTAGAAGATTTGCATATTGAACAGTTAGATGTGAAAACAGCCTTTCTCCATGGGGATTTGGAGGAAGAGATATATATGGAACAACCATAAGGGTATGAGGACAAAGGTAAGGAGAACTTCGTATGCAGGTTGAAAAAGAGTTTGTATGGCTTGAAGCAAGCTCCAAGGCAGTGGTATCTAAAATTTGATAGGTTTATGACAGAACGAGGTTATAGTAGATGTCATTTTGACCACTATGTTTATTTCAACAAGCTAGACAATGAAAGATATATTATCTTGTTATTGTATGTGGATGACATGCTTGTTGTGGGATCTAACATGCAAAATATAAATGTACTCAAAAGGAAGCTAGCGAATTCATTTGCGATAAAGGATTTGGGTGCTGCAAAGAAAATCCTTGGTATGAGAATAACGAGAGACAAGAAAAATCGTAAATTGACATTGTCTCAGAGTAAGTACATACAGAAGGTGTTTGAAAGGTTCAGAATACAGAATTATAAACTAGTTACTACACCTTTCTCCAGCCATTTCAGTCTAAGTAAGGAAATGTGTCCCAAGACACAGAAAGAGACAGATTACATGTCCAAGATTCCCTATCAATCAACAGTTGGCAGCTTGATGTATGCCATGGTGTGCACATGACCAGATATTGCACAAGCAGTGAGAGTTGTGAGCAGATATATGAACAAGCCAAGTAAAGAACATTGGAAGGCAGTACAGTGGATTCTCAGGTATTTGAGAGGTACTACAACTCAAGAATTATGTTTTGGAGTTTCAGACACTGTTTTACAGGGATATGTTGATGCAGATATAGCAAGTGATAAGGATAGCAGGATAAGCACCACAGGGCATGTGTTTACTGTAGGTGGAACAGCAGTAAGTTGGATTTTGAGACTACAGAAGGTTGTTTCACTTTCAACAATGGAAATAGAGTATGTTGCTATTACAAATGCTAGTAAAGAGATGATTTGGTTGCATAGGTTTATGGAGGAAGTGGGTAAGAAGCAGAAGGATAGCGGGTTGTATAGTGACAGCCAGAGTGCCACTCATCTTGCAAAGAACTTAGCATTCCATTCTAGAACTAAACATATACAGCTCAAGTACCATTTCATATGCTCTGTTCTGGAAGATGAAATGTTGAAGCTGGAAAAGATACATACTAGCCAGAATCCTGCAGACATGTTCACAAAGGTAGTAACCAGAGATAAACTGAGTTCCTGCTCTGTTTTAGTTGGCCTTCAATCATGAAGGTGAAGATGAGAAAGTTGCCAAGTCCAAGGTTTAGCAAGTACAGCAGCGGTGGAGTTGTTGTGATCAGTCTCCAAGTGGGAGACTGTTGGTTGTGGAGCTAGATCTTCCAGTCTCATAGATGATATTGTTTTAGCCGTTCACCCTAGAGGACTGTACACTCATGCCCTTACCTTGGGGTTTGGGGGTAATGCCCCCAAGAAAAAAATTTGGGGCTATTTTTGCCAACAGATTTTGGGCCCATGGTTTTGGGTATCCCATGGTATCTTCCCATTATATTTCCCATATAAAAGAATGACATTGTAATACGGCTAGGGTAAGATGTATTAGGTTTTATGCATTGTAAAGATCTCTGAGATCAAGAAGAGAGACTATGAGACAGTGAAGAGGAAGTGCAGCGGTTGTCCTACAGGTTGTATCCCTTCACTTTGTTGGACGGTATAATAATAAGGACTGGAAACTTTAGTGTGCACGTAGCCCAATTTGGGTGAACCACGATATATCTGTGTCTCTCTTGTAATGTGTGTGTGATTATATTTTCATTTATGTTTATTGTTATTGCTCTGCGATCTTGTTTTTCTAACAATTCGTATCAGATCCAAAGGTCTATTTGGTAGATAAACCCGTAGGAAGCTAGAGTTTTTGGTTCGAGTGGGAGCAATGGCAGAAGTAGGAAAGTTTAAGGTTGAGAAGTTTAACAGCTAAAACTTCTAGTTACAGAAGATGCAAATGCAGGACTATCTGTACCAGAAGGATCTATTCCTGTCGTTGGGAGGAAGAGCAAAGCAGCCAATGGCCATGAAGGATGAAGAATGGAAGGTTCTTGACAGAAAGGCTCTGGGAATAATACGGCTGAACCTGGCTTTATCGGTGGCTTTCAATATATCAAAAGAAACAACAACGGAGGGTTTGATGAGTGCATTGGGTAAGCTATATGAAAAACCCTCGGCCTCCAACAAAGTATTTCCAATGAAGCGTTTATTTAATATGAAGATGTCTAAAGGTGGATCTGTTACTCATCATTTAAATGATTTTAATACGGTTACAAATCAACTAAGTTTTGTAAGTGTGAATTTCGATGATGAGGTTAGGGCTCTTCTAATCTTGTGTTCATTGCTAGAAAGCTAGAATAGCTTGGTCATGGATGTAAGTAACTCTGCCTCTGGTTTAAACACCTTGAAATTTGATGATGTTATTGGTGTTATTCTTAGCGAGGAAATGCGAAGAAAAAGCACAGGTGAGAAATCAAGTAATGCGTTGACCATGGAGAGCAGGGAAGACAAAAGGAGAGAGGAAAGGGCCAAGGTAATCGCAACAACTCTAAAAAGGTTAGATCCAAGTCCAGACTGGAAAAAATAGAGTGCTGGAACTGTGGAAAGAAAGGACATCTGAGGAAAGACTGCAGATCTCTAAAGAAGAAAGGAGATGGACAGCAGAAAACTACACAGGAAGCGAATGTAGCAGGTGATGTGTTACAAGATGCTTTGATTCTTGCATCAAATAATACTAGTGATTATTGGGAAGTATATTTAGGGGCTTCATGTCATGCTACACCCCATAGGAAATATTTTCATGATTATGTTCCAAGCAATTTTGGACATGTTTTATTGGGTGATGATGAGCCATGTAAAATTGTTGGAATGGGTAAGGTATGGATAAAAGTTAAGAATGGAGTTGATTGGCTGTTGAAAGATGTTAGGCATATTCCTACTATGAAAAGAAATCTGATCAACAGAGCAATTGGGAGATGGCGGCTGTCTATTTACATTTGGTGAAAAGTGGTGGAAGATCACTAAAGGATCAATGGTGATAGCGAAAGGAGACAGGGTAGGTACGTTGTATTTATGTCCTCATAATACTAACCATTCAATCTCTTTAGCTTCCACAGGAACATATATAACATTGTGGCATCATAAGCTTGGCCACATGAGTGAGAAGGGGATGCATATTCTCCACTCAAAGAAGTTGCTGCCAGATTTGAAGCAGGTAAGTGTGGAATTCTGTGAGAACTGTGTTTATCAAAAACAGAAGAAGAATGAAAAGTTAGAGCTTGTGCATACAGATGTATGGGGACCAGCTCAGGTACAATCTCTTGGTGTCTCTCATTATTATGTTGCATTTATTGATGATGCAACTAGGAAAACTTGGGTTTATTGCATTATACAGAAATCTAATGTGTTTGCTACTTTTAAGAAGTGGAAAGATTTGGTTGAGAATGAGACAGGTAAAAGGTTGAAGTGTCTCAAATCTCATAATGCAGGTGAGTTTTGCGGCAAAGAGTTTGATATTTACTGTTCATACCATGGGTTTTGTAAAGAGAAGACAGTCCTAGGAACACCACAAGAAAATGGTGTGTCAAAAAGGATGAACAGAACCATCATGGAGAGTGCAAGGTGTATGAGACTACATGCAGGGTTTCCTTTACAGTTTTGGGTAGATGCTGTAAATACTGTTGTTTATTTAATAAAAAGAGGACCTTCAAGTGCTTTGGATGGTGGTATTCCAAAGGAGGCATGGATAGATAAAAAGGTAAACTACTCATTCTCAGAATGTTTGGTTGTGAAGCATTTTTCCATATTGATAAAAAAAATAGAACAAAGCTTGAAGATAAATCCAAGAAATGTACCTTTATTAGATATGGCGTTGATGATTTTGGTTATCATTTATGGGATTATGAAAATCACAAAATCATTAAAAGTAGAGATGTCATATTCAATTAAAAGGTCATGTATAAAGATTAGTTGCAGGGAAAGAAACAGGAAAAGCAAAACACAGAGTACACAGTACTTGATGAAATTCAAGAAAATGAAGTTCCAAAGGTGCCATAAAATCAAGAACAGCAGCAAGTATTTGAAGCTCCTGCAACTACAAGAAGATCTACCAGGTTAAGTAGACTCCCTGAACGATACTCTCCTTTAATGTATTATTTGTTGATGACTGATGCTAACGAACCAGAATTTTAGGAAGAAGCAATGCAGGTGGAAACTTGAAAGAACTGGGAGCAAGGCAATAATGAGTAGATGGACTCATTGGTAGGAAACCATATTTGGGATCTAGCTCACTTGCCTACTGGTAAAAGAGCATTGCAGAACAAATGGATTTACAAGTTGAAGGATGAAGAAGGAGGTAAGAAGCAGTACAAGGCCAAAGTTGTTGTAAAGGGGTTCACACAGAAGAAAGGTATTGATTTTCATGAAATATTTTCTCCTGTTGTTAAGATGACTTCAATTATGACTATATTAAGTCTAGTGGCAGTAGAAGATTTGCATCTTGAATAGTTAGATGTGAAAACAACCTTTCTCCATGGGGATTTGGAGGACGGGATATATATGCGGCAGCCACAAGGGTATGAGGTCAAAGGTAAGGAGAACTTGGTATGCAAGTTGAAAAAAAGTTTGTATGGCTTGAAGCATGCTCCAAGGCAGTGGTATCTAAAATTTTATAGGTTTATGTCAAAACAAGGTTATAGTAGATGTCATTCTGACCACTTTGTTTATTTCAAGAAGCTAGACAATGAAAGATATATTATCTTGTTATTGTATGTGGATGAAATACTTGTTGCAGGGTCTAACATGCAAGATATAAATGTACTCAAAAGGAATCTAGCTAATTCATTTGCGATGAAGGATTTGGGTGCGGCAAAGCAAATCCTTGGTATGAGAATAACGAGAGACAGGAAAAATCACAAATTGACGTTGTCTCAGAGTGAGTACATACAGAAGGTGTTGGAAAGGTTCAGAATGTAGAATGCAAAACCAGTTAGTAAACCTTTGGCCAGGCATTTCAGTCTACGTAAGGAAATGTGTCCCAAGACATAGGAAGAGACATATTACATGTCCAAGATTTTTTATCAGTCAACAGTTGGCAGCTTGATCTATGGCATGGTGTGCACCAGACCAGATATTGCACAAGCAGTGGGAGTTGTGAGCAGATATATGAACAATCAAAGTAAAGAACATTGGAAGGCAGTACAGTGGATTCTCAAGTATTTGAGAGGTACTACCACTTAGGAATTATCTTTTGGATGTTCAAACATTGTTCTACAGGGATATCTTGATGCAGATATGGTAGGTGATAAGGATAGCAGGAGAAGCACCAGAGGGTATGTGTTTACTATAAGTGGAACAACAGTAAGTTGGATTTTGATACTGCGGAAGGTTGTTTCACTTTCAACAATGGAAGCAAAGTATGTTGCTGTTACAAAGGCTAGTAAAAATATGATTTGGTTGCAAAGGTTTATGGAGGAAGTGGTAAGAAGAAGAAGGATAGCAGGTTGTATAGTGACATCCAGAGTGCCATTCATCTTGCAAAGAACTCATCATTCCATTCTAGAACTAAACATATACAACTCAAGTACCATTTCATACGCTCTATTGTGGAAGATGAAATGTTGAAGCTGAAAAAGATACATACTAGCCAGAATGCTGCAGAGATGTTCACATAGGTAGCGACCAAAGAGAAACTAAGTTCCTGGTCGGTTTTGGTTGGCCTTCTAGCATGAAGGTGAAGATGATAAAGTTTCCAAATACAAGGTTCAGTAAGTACAGCAGCGTTGGAGTTGTTGTGATCAGTCTCCAAGTGGGAGATTGTTGGTTGTGGAGCCACATATTCCAGTCTCATAGATGATATTGTCTTAGTCGTGTACCCCAGAGGACTGTACACTCATGCACCTACCTTGGGGTTTGGGGGCAGCGCCTCTAAGAAAATTTTTTGGGGTTGTTTTCGCCAACAAATTTTGGGCCCATGGTTTTGGGTGTCCCGTGGTATTTTCCCATTGTATTTACCCTATAAAAGAAATACATTGTAATATGGCTAGGGTAAGATGTATTAGGTTTTATGCATTGTAAAAATCTCTGAGATCAAGAAGAGAGACTATGAGACAGTGAAGAGAAAGTGCAGTGGTTGTGTTGCAAGTTGTATCCCTTCACTTTGTTGGACGGTATAATAATAAGGACTGGAAACTTCAGTGTGGACGTATCCCAAGTTGGGTGAACGACGATATATCTGTGTTGTTAAGATTTAATATGCTAAGACATAAAATAGCAGCATTACATTCCATTTCACAATAATAGCATATACAGGATCACTGAAGAAACAACAAGCATAGCATAAACACAAGAGACAGAGATTTATCCTGGGAAACCCTCATGGGGTAGAAAACCCAGCAAAGCTTCCTCAATATAGATGACCAGCAATATACAAAGATGAAACCCTGAGACATGATCTCCTCCTCCACAATAGCAGACCTCTCCTCCACAAGTACGCTATCCTCAAGTGTGTGAGTGTATCAAATGAGGAACACACCTCCTCTATTTATACACTAATCTGATATGTATTTTACACAAGTACATGTAGGCTCGTATTTAACCATTAGGTTAAATACCCCATTATAACTGACTGGGCCGACCCCCACATGGTGGGTCTAATAACCCTAGTTACCACAACCAACTTGGAGGAATAAACATCTCCGAATTTATAGTATAATCACATCGAAGGTATGGAACATCTCCGGAATAAATAATATACAAATATAATATTCTTTGAAGTTACAATATTTCAACACTCCCCCTTAACGAGAAGGATATTATAACAGTATCTGCACGAGCAAGGAGTCATCAACATCATACATGATACATCTATAAATCATTGGAAGCTTTCTCAACATCATCAGTAACTCAAGCAGTTACTGGAACATCTTCAATACTGGAACATCGACATCTTTAGTATTGAGTCTTTATCTTCTGTAGCACTTGAACAGCTACAACAATATCATCATCTGGATCCTCACGATTATCGTCATCACACGATCATCAGCATCGTCATCTCACGATCATTAGCATCATCATCACACGATCATCAGCATCGTCATCTCACGATCATCAGCATCGTCATCACACGATCATCAGCATCGTCATCACACGATCATCAGCATCGTCATCACACGATCATCAGCGTCATCATCACACGATCCTCAGCATCGTCATCACACGATCATCAGCATCGTCATCACACAATCATCAACATCGTCATCACACGATCATCAGCATCGTCACGATCATTAGCATCATCATCACACGATCATCAGCATCGTCATCTCACGATCATCAGCATCGTCATCTCACGATCATCAGCATCGTCATTAATACAAGTATCCATAAAAATACAAGTACAAGTATTCATGCCAATACAAGTATACATATCATCAATACAAGTATCCATACTGATACAAGTAACCATGTAATCAATACATGTATCCTACCGATACAAGTAACCACATCATCAATACAAGTATCCTACTGATACAAGTAACCACGTCATCAATACAAGTATCCTACCGATACAAGTAACCACGTCATCAATACAAGTATCCTACCGATACAAGTAACCACATCATCAATACAAGTATCCTACCGATACAAGTAACCACATCATCAATACAAGTATCCTACCGATACAAGTAACCACATCATCAATACAAGTATCCTACCGATACAAGTAACCACATCATCAATAAAAAATCACTTTCTCGGAGACCATTCGTCTACGGATCAATTCAGGGACCAAAGTCCGGGGATGATACAATCCCCACTTCTCGAAGACCACACGTCTACGGATCAATTCAGGGACCGAAGTCTGGGGATGATACAATCCCCACTTCTCAGAGACCACACGTCTACGGATCAATTCAGGGACCAAAGTCCGGGGATGATACAATCCCCACTTCTCGGAGACCACACGTCTACGGATCAATTCAGGGATCGAAGTCCGGGGATGATACAATCCCCACTTCTCGGAGACCACACGTCTACGGATCAATTCAGGGACCAAAGTCCGGGGATGATACAATCCCCACTTCTCGGAGACCACACATCTACGGATCAATTCAGGGACCAAAGTCCGGGGATGATACAATCCCCACTTCTCGGAGACCTCACGTCTACGGATCAATTCAGGGACCATAGTCCGGGGATGATACAATCCCCTACCTGTTCATTCAGGACTTCATTATCGGAGACCCAGTCTACGGCTCTATTCTGGGACCTCAGTCCGGGGACGATGCAATCCCCTGCCTGTTCATTCAGGACTTCATTCTCGGAGACCTCACGTCTACGGCTCTCTTTAGGACTGAAAGTCCAGGGATGATCCAATCCCCTCAACTGTCCACTAAGGACTTCATTCTCGGAGACCTCACGTCTACGGCTCTCTTTAGGACTGAAAGTCCAGGGATGATCCAATCCCCTCAACTGTCCACTAAGGACTTCATTCTCGGAGACCTCACGTCTACGGCTCTCTTTAGGATTGAAAGTCCAGGGATGATCCAATCCCCTCAACTGTCCACTAAGGACTTCATTCTCGGAGACCTCACGTCTACGGCTCTCTTTAGGACTGAAAGTCCAGGGATGATCCAATCCCCTCAACTGTCCACTAAGGACTTCATTCTCGGAGACCTCACATCTACGGCTCTCTTTAGGACTGAAAGTCCAGGGATGATCCAATCCCCTCAACTGTCCACTAAGGACTTCATTCTCGGAGACCTCACGTCTACGACTCTCTTTAGGACTGAAAGTCCAGGGATGATCCAATCCCCTCAACTGTCCACTAAGGACTTCATTCTCGGAGACCTCACATCTACGGCTCTCTTTAGGACTGAAAGTCCAGGGATGATCCAATCCCCTCAACTGTCCACTAAGGACTTCATTCTTGGAGACCTCACGTCTACGGCTCTCTTTAGGACTGAAAGTCCAAGGATGATCCAATCCCCTCAAGTCCACCAAGGACTTCATTCTCGGATACCTCACGTCTATGGCTCTCTTTAGGACTGAAAGTCCAGGGATGATCCAATCCCCACCTGTCCACTAAGGACTTCATTTTCAGAGACCATACATCTACGGATCTCTTTAGAACAAGTGTTCAAGGATGATACAATCCCCACATGTATAAGTACAAGTATCTTCAACCATACAAGTACATTAATCAATACATGTATCATCAAAAGTATGTATTCTTACCAATACATCTTATCATCAAAAGCATGTATTCTCACCAATACATCTATCATCAAAAGCATGTATTCTCACCAATACATCTATCATCAAAAGCATGTATTCTTACTAATACATCTAACATCAAAAGCATGTATAAGTAAAACTAAGTATTCTAAGTATAAGAGTCCTAAATCTAAATATTTCTAAGTATCTAGGTGTGGAGAACAGGTTACCTCATCATCGACCTTGTTGTTCGATGAGACAAACTCATCATCAGTGACTATACTACTCCCCCTTTCGAGGAGGGTCCTTTTTGAACTACACCAAGCTTGTCTCGGAAGTATTCAAATTTCACTCGAGACAGAGGTTTGGTTAGTATGTTGGTAACTTCTTCACTTGAGGTAATGGTTTGGTTAGTACAATGGTAACCTGTTACAAATTCAAACATTATAGTTCCTTTCCGCGTCATATCTTGTTTGTTCCCTATGTTCTTTGACTTATCATGGAACACTAGATTCTATGTCATCTTTATACAACCCTAATTATCACATAGGATCTCAGTTGGTTCTATCTCTAAGTCAAACAATCCTAAAGCCAAACTTCTTCACAACTAGCAGAGCAAGCAGCCATATATTCCGCTTGTGCTGAGAGCCACACTAGACTGCTTCCAGCTAAACCACGAGATCATGGCTAATCCCAGACAATAACATCCTCTCGATGTGTTCTTCCTGTCTGATACACTTCCTGCCCAAACAAAATCTGAATAGCCATCTGAAGTCATGATCTTCAAGATAGCATAGATCAAATTCTATCATGTCCTTTATGTGCCTCATCACATGCTTTGCAACTATCAGGTAAACACATATAGTTTCCACTAGATACTGACTCAAGGTGTTCACAACAAAGCATATATCTAACCTAGTATATGTTAGATATATCAAAGACCCAATAATTTGACTGTACAGAGTTATATCCACTAACTCTTATGAGTCATCTCCTAACAGTTTCAAGTTGGAATCCATAAGAGTGGCCATTCCATCATATCAAGTCTTCTCAAGATTTCTCAGCATACTTTCTCTGGTTGAGAAAGATTCCCACTGAGCCTTTCCATACTTCCAGACCTAGGAAGTAATACATTAATCTAAGATCTTTCATTTTTCTTTTCTACAGTCTTCTATCTGTGCCATCTCTCATCAGATGGGTCTACTGATATGAGCCTCAACATCATTCCAACTCTGTGGTGAGTTCCTTCTTGCATCCATGTCATATGTGTATAGAATCCATATTCAACCTTGTAGCAAAGGTTGAGATCCACATCACCCATGGTGATCATTAAGCTCATCAATTGATTATCGATCCTGGGAACCCATGTAAAACCTGATTCACACTTCTTCTTTAATTACACCATTAAGAGAATGGTCTTATCTTAGCCACTTGGAGCAAACATCTCATCATGATTCTCTTCCTCTTTCTAAGAGAATCTTCTAGCCATGAGCCTTCTATAGTGTGTTTGATTTGTAAATCCTTTTGTTGAACATCCATCGCTTGTTCATCATTCATCATGATTTTTCCTACAAATCAAAATTAGGTACATGATTAGTAATACTTCATAATCATCAAATCACATTGACATGATAACCTATTATCCATACAGATATCATTTACATAGTTATGCAACTATCTTGACCAATACTTTGGCACAACACTTTCCCATATCCTGTATGCATACAGTGGCTATCTAGATGCCTTCCATCTCTGCCAGAACATACTATCGAGAGTGTGCACAACTCTCAGCATGTCAGCAAAGAGGTTTCATTCTAGACAAGCAACAATGGAATGTTTGTCCAACTTACCAATCATATGCATATTAGTAGTATACTGTTCAATGTTCTATGAATATTTACACTCAACATGATATATTATAGGAATACAAATATGCATACAACCTATTACAGGCAATATCATTTACTATTTCAAATAACAACTCAAATACTTATCTTTTATGTTTGTGTGGTTGCCTCCCGCTTGATCTTCTGTATGTCTTTTGAACTTCTATTCATTCTGTACCACTGTGCATGTTCAAGTGTCATCCTCATGATCTCATACACAAACATACACCCATTAGTATGTTCTAAATGTTATCAAAACATTATAGTTCTAAATAATCTTGAGAATGTATAGTCATGATTATAGTTAATAAACATTAGTATTCAAGATTTCAGGGAAGTCTTCTTTTACTCATGCATATCATCACTCAAGATAAAAGACATAATATGCATAATCCCTTGATTACTAACTTTATGAATAAGCATAACCAATCATACCAAGTCTACTTAAGGGATCCTAACACAAGGTAAGATTAATGGGAAACATACCTGGATTAGTATACCTACTTAGTTATGTACAACATACCTAAACAATCTCTTCAATGATTTAGAGATCCTGAGCTAGAACCTGCATGTCTCATAGGTTAAGCATAATATAAAAAAGTCATACATACCTCGTAAGTAGAACAAAGATTATGGATGAGTCTTTGTCTTCATGTTTTCATGGTCATGGAACCTGATTTGTCTTTTGTGATGTACCTGTATCTTGTTAGCAGACAACATCAACCTCACACAACATCATAATGCATTAGTACAATCATATAGCCCTAATCAATGAATGTCTTTGATCATTCACATGCATTCATACTGTTACTAGGGTGATAAGACAATTCTAACATTAATCAAGATTGTACTAATAAATAATATGAAGACAAACACATCATGAACTTAATCAAGAATTAGATTTCAAGACATACCTGAGCCTCCTTAAGTCATACCTGTCGAGACTTCTTGTAGTCTTCTTATGTAAGGCCTTAGCCTCAACTCCCCCTGAAACTGGATCTGGAGCTTGATTAGGGTTTGCTAGAGAAACCCTAAAGATTCAACCTTTGACTTTCATACTTCTGAATGGATGAAAGAATATGTCTTGCTGAGCTGATCAAACTGGCATATTTCAATTTTGGAATCTCCAAAATTTGACCCCTCAAAATTGCCTTTGAAACTTCTGGATCTTCTGGACAGGATCCCGAACTAGGGTTTGATGAAGCCCACCCTTCTGCCCAAACAAAAGGTTCGATCCAAGGCTCTAAACTCTTATTTTTTCTTAGGAGCTTCCAGCCATGGTTACAGACTTCAAAAATTCCAACTTTTGCTGAAGCCCTAATTTTCCATCTTTCTGATCAAAATCCCGAACTGGGGTTTGATCAAGCCCGGTCTTCCACCCAACCAAAAAATTCGATCTTGGTCTCTAAATTTTGATTTTCCTGATTAGCATTCATCCGTGGACTTCGATTCCAAAAGTTCTAACTTTCTCCGAAACCCTAAATTCCGGAAGCCATGAATAAAGGTGCTCCAAAAATAATTCTGTTTTGACAGAAATATGCACCTGATTATTTCTGCTATAAATCTGAAATTTTTGCTCCACAGGGTCTGAAACCCTTTTTCTGCAGTAGCCTGACCTGTCATCTTTCCATCCTGACAGGTCTGACCTCAATTGGGTTTTCTGAGAGAGAGTTATGCCAAGTATCGCAACATGACCTGTTTATGGGATAAAACAGGAGAGCGAAGTTGTACGGCATTCCACGTGTCACTGTTTGAACTTCGGCCTATGAAAACTTTTTCTGAGATAGCTCGACCTGTCATCTTTCCATCCTGATAGGTCTGACCTCAATTGGACTCTCTGAGAGAGAGTTATGCCAAGTGTCGCAACGTGACCTGTTTATGGGATAAAACAGGAGAGCGAACTTGTACGGCGTGCCACGTGTCACTGGTTCACCTTCGGCCTCTGAAAATGTTTTTTGAGATAGTACAGTCTGTGTACTACCTGTCACTTTTTATGAAATTTCATTTGGAGCTTCCTAGCCCAAGTTATGACCTTTTTTCCATGGTCACCTGATTTTGACTGAGTTCTGGAAGAGGCAGAAACCCTAACTTGTAATGATCATAACTCATAAAGTACAACGAATCTGAGGGTGCCCTTTGAACACAAGGTACCTGGGGATGTTATCTTCGACCTGTAAACTTTTCAGACCCTGAACCTTCGCAGAAATGGATTTATAGCAAAAGTTCCACGATGACTGGTTTTTGCTATGTAAAACCCTAACCTTCAAATTGTCGTAAGTAAAGCAAGTGTCGTAAGTGCCATACCTTGTCTTCCTTCAGGTTAGCTCTGATACCATGTTAAGATTTAATATGCTAAGACATAAAATAGCAGCATTACATTCCATTTCACAATAATAGCATATACAGGATCACTGAAGAAACAACAAGCATAGCATAAACACAAGAGACAGAGATTTATCTTGGGAAACCCTCATGGGGTAGAAAACCCAACAAAGCTTCCTCAATATAGATGACCAGCAATATACAAAGATGAAACCCTGAGACATGATCTCCTCCTCCACAATAGCAGACCTCTCCTCCACAAGTACGCTATCCTCAAGTGTGTGAGTGTATCAAATGAGGAACACACCTCCTCTATTTATACACTACTCTGATATGTATTTTACACAAGTACATGTAGGCTCGTATTTAACCATTAGGTTAAATACCCCATTATAACTGACTGGGCCGACCCCCAGATGGTGGGTCTAATAACCCTAGTTACCACAACCAACTTGGAGGAATAAACATCTCCGAATTTATAGTATAATCACATCGGAGGTATGGAACATCTCCGGAATAAATAATATACAAATATAATATTCTTTGAAGTTACAATATTTCAACATGTGTCTGTCTTGTAATGTGTGTGTGATTATATTTGCATTTCTGTTTATTGTTATTGCCATGTGATCTTATTTTTCTAATAATTGGTATTAGAGCCAAAGGTCTATTTGGCAGATAGACCTGTAGGAAGCTAGGGTTTCTGGTTCGAGTGGGAGCAATGGCAAAAGAAGGAAAGTTTAAGGTCGAGAAGTTTAATGGCCAAAACCTCCAGTTATGGAAGATGCAAATGGAGGACTATCTGTACCAGAAGGATCTATTCCTGCCATTGGGAGGAAGAGGAAAGTAGTCGACGGCCATGAAGGACGAAGAATGGGAGGTTATTGATAGAAAGGCTTTGGGAACAATACGGCTGAGCTTGGCTTCATCGGTGGCTTTCAATATCTCAAAAGAAACAAAAACGGAGGGTTTGATGAGCGCATTGGGTAAGCTATATGAAAAACCCTCTGCCTTCAACAAGGTATTTCTAATGAAACATTTATTTAATATGAAGATGTCTGAAGGTGGATCTGTTACTCATCATTTAAATGATTTTAATACGGTTACAAATCAACTAAGTTCTGTAAGTGTGAACTTCAATGATGAGGTTAGGGCTCTTCTAATCTTATGTTCATTGCCAGAAAGCTGGAATAGCTTGGTCATGGCTATAAGTAACTTTGTCTCTAGTTCAAACACCTTGAAATTTGATGATGTTATTGTTGTTATTCTTAGCAAGGAAATGCGAAGAAAAAGCATAGGTGAGACATCAGGTAATGCGTTGACCATGGAGAGTAGGGGAAGACAAAAGGAGAGAGGAAAGAGCCAAGGTAATCGCAACAACTCTAAAAAGCGTAGATCCAAGTCTAGACTAGGAAAAATAGAGTGCTGGAACTTTGGAAAGAAAGGACATCTAAAGAAAGGCTGCAGATCTCTAAAGAAGAAAGGTGATGGACAATAGGAAACTACCCAGGAAGCAAATGTAGCAGGTGATGTGTTACAAGATGCTTTGATTCTTGCATTAGATAATACTAATGATTATTGGGTAGTAGATTCAAGGGCTTCATGTCATGCTACATCCCATAGGAAATATTTTCATGATTATGTTCTAGGTGATTTTGGACATATTTTATTGGGTGATTATGAGCCCTGTAAAATTGTTGGAATGGGTAAGGTATCGATAAAAGTTAAGAATGGAACTGATTGGATGTTGAAAGATGTTAGGCATATTCTTGCTATGAAAATAAATCTAATCTCACAGGGCAGTTGGGAGATGGCAGGTGTCTATCTACATTTGGTGAAAAGTGGTGGAATATCACTAAAGGATCAATGGTGATAGCAAAAGGAGGCAGGGTAGGTACGTTGTATTTATATCCTCATAATAGTGACCATTATATCTCTTTAGCTTCCACAGGAACATATACAACATTGTGGCATCATAGGCTTGGCCACATGAGTGAGAAGGGGATGCAGATTCTCCACTCAAAGAATTTACTGCCAGATTTGAAGCAGGTAAGTTTGGAATTCTGTGAGAACTGTGTTTATGGAAAACATAAGAGAGTCGGATTTCTCAGGGTTGGGAAATAGAAGAAGAATGAAAAGTTAGAGCTTGTGCATACAGATGTATGGGGACCGGCTCAAGTACAATCTCTTGTTGGCTCTCATTATTATGTTACATTTATTGATGATGCAACTAGGAAAACTTGGGTTTATTGCATTAGATAGAAATCTGATGTGTTTACTACTCTTAAAAAGTGGAAAGCTTTGGTTGAGAATGAGACAAGTAAAAGGTTGAAGTGTCTCAGATCTGATAATGGAGGTGAGTATTGCGACAAGGAGTTTGATAGTTACTGTTCATACCATGGGATTCGTAGAGAGAAGACAGTCCCAGGAACACCACAAGAAAATGGGGTGTCAGAAAGTATGAACAAAACCATCATGGAGCATGCAAGGTGTATGAGACTGCATGCAGGGTTGCCCTTACAGTTTTGGGCGGATGTTGTAAATATTGATGTTTATTTAATAAACATAAGACCTTCAAGTGCTTTGGATGATGGTATTCCGGAGGAGGCATGGATAGATAAAAAGGTAAACTACTCATTTCTAAGAACATTTGGTTGTGAAGCATTTTTCCATATTGATAAAGAAAATGGAACAAAGCTTGAAGCTAAATCCAAGAAATGTGCCTTTATTGGATATGGGGTTGATGATTTTGGTTATCGTTTATGGGATTATGAAAATCACAAAATCATTAGAAGTAGAGATGTCATATTTAATTAAAAGGTCATGTATAAAGATCAGTTGCAGGGAAAGAAACATGAAAAGGAAAACTTAGAGTACACAATACTTGATGAAATTGAAGAAAATGAAGTTCCAAAGGTGCCAGAAAATCAAGAATAGCAACAAGTACCTGAAACTCCTGTAACTACAAGAAGATCTACCATGCTAAGTAGACTCCCTGAATGATACTCTCCTTCAATGTATTATTTGTTGATGACTGATGCTAGTGAACCAGAATGTTATGAAGAAGCAATGCAGGTGGAAACTAGAAAGAAGTGGGAGCAAGGAAAGAATGAGTAGATAGACTCATTGGTAAGAAACCATATTTGGGATCTGGCTCCCTTGCCTACTGGTAAAAGAGCATTGCATAACAAATGAATTTGCAGGTTGAAGGATGTAGAAGGAGGTAAGAAGTGGTACAAGGCCAGACTTGTTGTAAAGGGGTTTACATGCAAGAAAGGTATTGATTTTGATGAAATATTTTCTCATGTTGGTAAGATGACTTCAATTAGGACTATCTTAAGTCTAGTGGTGATAGAAGATTTGCATCTTGAATAGTTAGATGTGAAAACAACCTTTCTCCATGGGGATTTGGAGGACGAGATATATATGCAGCAGCCACAAGGGTATGAGTTTAAAGGTAATGAGAACTTGGTATGCAGGTTGAAAAAGAGTTTGTATGGCTTGAAGCAAGCTCCAAGGCAGTGGTATCTAAAATTTGATAGGTTTATGTCAAAACAAGGTTATAGTAGATGTCATTCTGACCACTTTGTTTATTTCAAGAAGCTAGACAATGAAAGATATATTATCTTGTTATTGTATGTGGATGACATGCTTGTTGCAGGGTCTAACATGCAGGATATAAATGTACTCAAAAGGAAGCTAGCTAATTCATTTGCGATGAAGGATTTGGGTGCAGCAAAGCAAATCCTTGGTATGAAAATAACGAGAGACACGAAAAATCACAAATTGACGTTGTCCCAGTGTGAGTACATACAGAAGGTGTTGAAAAGGTTCAGAATTCAGAATGCAAAACCAATTAGTACACCTTTGGCCAGCCATTTCAGTCTAAGTAAGGAAATGTGTCCCAAGACACAGGAAGAGACAGATTACATGTCCAAGATTCCCTATCAATCAACAGTTGGCAACTTGATGTATGCCATGGTGTGCACAAGACCAGATATTGCACAAGCAGTGGGAGTGGTGAGCAGATATATGAACAATCCAGGTAAAGAACATTGGAAGGTGGTATAGTGGATTCTCAGGTATTTGAGAGGTACTACCACTCAGGAATTATGTTTTGGAGGTTCAGACATTGTTCTACAGGGATATGCTGATGCAGATATTGCAGGTGATAAGGATAACAGGAGAAGCACCACAGGGTATGTGTTTACTGTAGGTGGAACAACAGTAAGTTGGATTTCGAGACTGTAGAAGGTTGTTGCACTTTCAACAACGGAAGTAGAGTATGTTGTTGTTACAGAGGCTAGTAAAGAGATGATTTGGTTGCATAGGTTTATGGAGGAAGTGGGTAAGAAGCAAAAGGATAGAAGGTTGTATAGTGACACCCAGAGTGCCATTCATCTTGCAAAGAACTCAGCATTCCATTCCAGAACTAAGCATATACAGCTCAAGTACCATTTCATATCCTATGTTCTGGAAAATGAAATGTTGAAGCTGGAAAAGATACATACTAGCCAAAATCCTGTAGACGTGTTCACAAAGGTAGTGACCATAGAGGAACTGAGTTCCTGCTCGATTTTAGTTGGCCTTTTAGCATGAAGGTGAAAATGAGAAAGTTGCCAAGTCCAAGGTTCAGAAAGTGCAGCAATGGTGGAGTTGTTGTGATCAGTCTCCAAGTGGGAGATTGTTGGTTGTGGAGCCACATCTTCCATTCTCATAGATGATATTGTCTTAGCCGTGCACCCCAGAGGACTGTACACTCATGCCCCTACCTTGGGGTTCGGGGGTAGCACCCTCGAGAAAATATTTTCGGGCTGTTTTTTCCAACAGATTTCGGGCCCATGGTTTTGGGTATCCAGTGGTATTTTCCCATTGTATTTCCCCTATAAAAGAAAGACATTGTAATACGGCTAGGGTAAGACGTATTAGGTTTTATGCATTGTAAATATCTCTAAGATCAAGGAGAGAGACTGTGAGACAGTGAAGAGGAAGTGTAGTGGTTGTGCTGCAGGTTGTATCCCTTCACATTGCTGGACGGTATAATAATAAGGACTGGCAACTTTAGTGTGGACATAGCCCAAGTTGGGTGAACCATGATATATCTGTGTCTCTCTTGTAATGTGTGTGTGATTATATTTGCATTTCTGTTTATTGTTATTGATCTGCGATACTGTTTTTCTAACACTCCGAGGGGGCAACCTCCTTTGAGGAAGCTCAATGAAAATAACTTCACGGTGTCTTGATTGGTCTCAACACAAACTTATGTACTAAGTCTAGGTGCCAATACCATGGATCAATAGCATGTGTCAATACAAACCATGGGCCAATACAAAATATGGATCAACAATTACTATGGGATGACTTACAAAGCATATGCGTCCAACAACAATAATACAAACTATGGATCAACAAATACTATGGGACGACTTACAAAACATATGCATCCAACAACAATATACTAACAAACTAAATAGAAGGGTTGACATCGGTTCCTAACATCGGCTCTCCATTAGAAAAAAGATTTTTCCTCAAAGCTTTAGATGTGGAAATTGATGCAAAATCTTAAGGAGTGGTTCCCCTGTAGCATCCTCGGGTTGCATTCCGGCCCACTGATGCCTTTTGATTTTGAGGGAGGATTTCTTGGAAGGCTGTAGACGAAGAAGGACCATATCAGCTGCATGAAAAGTGCGCTTAGAATGGTGCTGATCAGCTTGTTGTTTCAGTCAAATTCTTGCCATGTGAAGATTGTCCTGCAGAATGAGAAGAATCTGATCCCAGTTTCGAAGAACCGAGTCAATTGCCTGAACTAGGGAGCTGCTGAGCATGTATGGAAGAAGAACTGGCGGCGCCTGTCCATAAACTGCTTCATATGGTGTCCTTTTAGATGTGGTATTGTACCACTGGAGTGCTTCTAGGAAATCCATAGAAATAATTGTCCACATTTGTGTAGGGATGGGAAAGGGTTCGAGTAGTCCCGAAAGGAGTGTCGTTTCACTGTTGTTGACCTGGAAAGGATCACAATCAGCCACCATCTATTGAATTGTCATTTTTAGTCCCTGCTAAAAGAAGTTACATTGTTCCCGGTCATACATTTTGAGGAACCTAGAGTGCCCTGCTGATGAAGAAGCATGGATTTCATAGAAGAGATAGACCTGTTGAGCAGATTGCAACCAATTTGGAGCAAGCAGAGAAATAACTGTAAGAGAAATGGGGTCATCAAATGTCCCAGAAGGAGCATCTGTAACCATGTTGTCCTTACCCTTCTTGTAAGTGATTGCATAAGCATAACCCATGAGTTGGATAACCCATTTCTGGTGTGCTGGGGAGGAGACCCATTGTTCCAGGAAATTTTCCAGACTCTGGAGATCAGTCTTGATGAAGAAATAATTTCCTAATAGGTATGGCTGCCACTTCTGTATTGCATGCAAAATAGCCATCATTTCCTGCTGAGATGTAGATGCGGCTAAATTCATACCGAAAAGGTCTCCTAAAGGTGACAAGCCCACTGGTTCAACAAGGACACCTGCATATCTATCCAAGGAAGTAGGGGAGACCATTGATGGGTGCATCTGAATGAAATAGAGTTGAGCGATGACACCATGTGAATTCTTCTTAAGAATCTTTTCCAGGTGATGTGAACTGATGATGTGGAGAGACCTTACTTGTAAGCCCTTAAATTTGTGTTGTTTCCCATTAATTGAAAACTGCATCCAAAGTTCAGCAAAATCCCATAAGATGGGGCCAAGTGTGCGTAACCATTGAACGCCCAAAACCACATCACATTCACCTAGGGACAAGGAAAACATGTCAGAGTGCAGGTAATAATCTTCCATAGAGATATGTACATTGTGGCACTTCCCCTTGCAAGGTAAGGTGCCCCCATTGGCAACCATGACTTCAAAGTTGGAGCACGGATGGACAAAACAATCATCATGTTTTGCAATCCGAGAGTCAATGAAGTTATGAGTGCTATCAGAATCAATGAGTATTGTAAGAGGAAGCTTCTTGAAGTAACCCCTGACCCGCATTGTTTGGGGGGTCGTGACGCCAGATAAAGCATGGAGAAATATCTCTGGTTGTTCATCCTGAGATGGGGGGTCAATAGGAGGCTCC
Source organism: Larix kaempferi (assembly GCA_027924585.1). Lineage (NCBI taxonomy): Eukaryota > Viridiplantae > Streptophyta > Pinopsida > Pinales > Pinaceae > Larix > Larix kaempferi. The sequence goes on along the minus strand of BSBM01000109.1, from coordinate 5,323,064 downwards.
TGAATGTCGACCTGATCATCCATTGTATCTGGAGTTTCTTGACCAATTGTAGAGGCAAGCGAAGAATCCATATCCAAGACATAGAGCTTTTGTTGAACACAACTATGTCCCCGAGTGAATTTCTCATCACAATTAAAACAAAGCCCTTTTTCTTTGCATGCATGCATCTGTATTTCAGAGAAATGCTTGATAGGAGTTGGTCGAGGAGCTGGCGGGATGGGAGGTCATTGAGAACCCATATTTTGGAAGGGAACAAAAGTGGGTTTGGAGCGCTGTTGGGCTGCAATCTTGTCTTCTGCCAACTTAGCCAACCCTAGGATTTCCATCATTGTGTTGGGACAGAACATTTTAACCTCTGACCAGATTGTATCCTTAAGACCACTGATTAAACAACTCCTATAGAATTCATCAGACAATCCTTCTGTGTTATTGGCTAGTTTCTCAAATTATGTTTGATACTCTCTCACAGTGCCACTTTGACGAAGTTTAGTGAGTGCTCTAATGAATTCATCAAAAGCACTCGGACCAAATCATTGCAAAATGAGTTGGAAAAAATCTGTCCATTTTGGCTCGTCATGAGCCTTGATGTACCAATGGTACCATTGAAGCGCTTCCTATTCCAAATGAAAGGATGCAAGTGGAACTTTTTGGACATCAAAAGTATTATGCAAACTGAAATATTGGTTTACATGATAGATCCATCCAATTGGACCAATACCATTAAAGCAAGAAAATTCAAGCTTCGAACCACGGAAATTGATGGAAGAAGAGAACCCATTGTCTACTGAAGATTCGCACTGTCAGTTATTGTTCATGGCTGAATGTTGAAGATGGAGAATGAGAAATTTTTCATCCAGATCTTGGAGTTTGGTTTGGATGGCTGCAAGTGCTTCCTCCATGGTTGTTGCTCCTATGCGGGTGACAACCATAACCAGGAGTTTTTATTTTCTTATTTTATTTATTTTTATTTTTTTAAGAATGGATAGAAAAACACAAACAAAAGATTATTTAGTAAAGAGAAATTTGGATTTGGGAAAAACTCGGAGGGGTAATTGGGGTTTGAGTAGGTTTTGGACACATTCTGATGGACGGGGAAGCAAAAAATGGGGATTTCAGAAGCGGGGGTGAAAGAATGAGAAAATTTGAGAGAGAGGGACAAAGAAGCAGAATTAGGAAAGGAACTCGGTGGTGAAATTTGAAGGCGATTGTGTGAAATCCGAAGAAGTTATGGAAAACCCTAAAAATAGACAAATGTGGGATTTCGGGCTTTGGGAAGTGGAATTTGGGATAAGGTCCTCATGAATGAAATATGCAGAATGGGATTACCGGGGTGTCAGGGAAGTTTCAAGGGAAATGGAGTGAAAACAAGGGAGATATGGCCAAAAAACAGATTTTTTTTTCTTTCTAGGAATGGAGCGGCAACGACACAAAAGGGATCTGAAACAGATAGATCTGGAACGATGTGAAATTGATTGGAAATAAAGGAATCTGAAGTGGTGCCAACTGGATCGAAAATGGTTGGATCTGAAAAAGATTTGAAACGGTGCAATAGTGATCGACAACAGTTAAACTGAAAATAGATATGGACCCCAGGTATGTGCAGCTTCCTAACAGTTCAGGGGTTTCACTCAGCCACCAATGTTGTCTGACAGCTTGCATATTAGGGCAGTACCCCTCACTCCATGGCTCAGGTAAAACTGATAACTGCTTTGCCACAAACGACAGCTCTTGGTTTACCTCACGAGTGGGAACTAGTCAATCAGGTAGTGGTCGTTGCCCTTTTTGCTAGCAGGTCCTCTCAATGAGCCAGCTACTTTGGGGTTCCTGTGGTACTCCTCACAATGAGTTTTAGGACATATGCCCAAGTACTTCCCATAGTTAAGTGGATAGGGATTATTCCCAGATCCAAAGCTACAACAGATGTGAAAAAAAAAATTTGACAGAAATTTCACCCAGCGAGCCCAAGAAAGTGCTCTGATACCAGATATAAAGAACCTGCAATAATTAATTAATGAAAACACAAGAGATAGAAGAAATAACAGAACTCAGAATCACTTTTATATTGATCGCAGGCCACTTCGAGGGGGTAACCTCCTTTGAGCAAGCTCAATACAAATAACTTGACGATGCCTTCATTGGTCTCAACACAAACCTATGTACTAAGTCTAGTCACCAATACCATGGGTCAACATGATGTGTCAATACAAACCATGGGCCAATACAAAATATGGATCAACAATTACTACGGGGTGACTTACAAAGTATATGTGTCCAACAACAATAATACAAACTATGGATCAACAAATACTATGGGATGACTTACAAAGCATATGCATCCAACAACAATATACTAACAAAGTAAATAGAAGGGTTGACATGGGTTCCTAACAGGATTAAGGGTTTAGAGAGAGATTGGTTGTTAGGGGTTTAGAGAGAGAGAGATTGGGTATCGGGAGTTTAAAAAGAGAGATAGTGGAGGTTAGCGGTTATGGGTTTAGAGAGAGAGAGATATTTTGGGGTTATGAGTTTAAATAGAGAGAGAGATAGAGAGAGAAAAAGAATGTGGCTTAGGGTTTAGAGAGAGATAACGTGATTGCTGGTTAGGGGTTTAGAGAGAGAAATTATGTTAGGGTGTTAGAGAGAGAGAAATTATGTTAGGTGTTTAAAGAGAGAGACATTGGGGTTTAGGTGTTTAGAGAGAGAGAGATTGGAGGTCAGGTGTTTAGAAAGAGAGAGATAGAGCGAGAGAGAGATTAGGAGTTAGGGGTTTATAGAAATATAGATATTGGGGGTTAGGGTAATAGAGAGAGAGATTAGGGTTTAGGTGTTTAGAGAGAGAGAGATACTGACTCTTATAAAATTGAAGTAACAAAGAGAATGGGGGTTTGGGGTTTAGAGATACACAAAGAGAGATAGGAGATTAGGGGTTTATAGAGAGAGATTGGGGGTTGTCTGTTTAGATATAGATAGAGAGAGATAGATTGTACATTAGGTGTTTAGAGACAAAGATAGAGGGAGATAGAGAGAGATATTATGAGCTAGGGGTTTTTAGAGATAAAGATATTGAGTCTTAAGCATTTAGAGAGAGATAGATATTAGGGGTTCAGAGAGGGAGAGAGAGATATTAGAGCTTAGACATTTAGATGGAGAGAGAAAGTGTGAGAGAGAAAGAGAGAGATTGGAGGCTAGGGGTTTAGAGAGAGAGCGAGATTGGGGTTTAGGGGTTGAGAGAGAGAGATTGGGGCTTATGGGTTTACAATGAGAGAAAGAGAGACAGATATCTATTGGGGGTTAGGGGTTTAGAGAAAGAGAGTGATATAGAGAGATTGGGTTTATTGTTTAAAGAGAAAGAGAGATTGGGGGTTAGTCATTTAGAGAGAGAGAGGTATTGGGGGATAGCAGTTTAGAGAGATAGATAGGAAAAGAGATATTGGGAGTTAAGGCTTTAGAGAGAGAGGTTGGGGGTTAGGGGTTTAGAGAGATAGAGAGCGATATTGGGGGTTAGGTGGTTAGATAGAGAGAGAGATATTGGGTGCTAGGGGATTAAAAAAAGAGAGACAATGGGGGTTAGGGGTTCAGATACATACATACAAAGAGAGATAGAGAGATAGAGAGAGAGAGATCAAAGGTTAGGTTTAGAGAGAGAGAATGAGAGAGACAGAGACTGGGGGTTAATGGCTTAGAGCGAGAGAGATAATTGTGTTTAGGGTCTTAGAGAGAGATGAATATATTAGGGTTAGAGGTTTAGAGGGAGAGGTAAATAGAAAGAGAGAGAGAAAGATTAGAGGTTACTAGTTTATGGACAAAGAGAGAAATTGGGGGTTAGGGGTTAAGAGAGAGTGAGATTGGGGGTTTGATGTTTAGTGAGAGAGAGATATATATTAGGGGTTAATTGTTTAGAGAGAGAGAGAGATTTGGATTTTATGGGTTCAGAGAGAGAGACAGGTTGGAGGGTAAAGGTTTAGAGAGAGAGAGAGAGAGAGAGAGAGAGAGAGAGAGAGAGATTGGGGCTTAGGTTTTTAGGGAGAGAGATATTGGGGCTTAGAGGTTTACATAGAGGGAGGGGTTGGGGGCTCATATAGATAGATGGAGAGAGAGATATTTGGTGCTAGTTGTTTAGAGAGATAGAGAGATTGGGGGTTAGTGGTTTAGAGAGTGAGAGGGAGATTGGGGGTTCAGGTTTTAGAGAGGAAGAGATAGGAAGAGAGATATTGGGGGTTAGGGGTTTAGAGACCAAGAGATTGGTAGTTAAGGTTTTAGCGAGAGATAAAGATATTGGGGGATAAGAGTTTAGAGAGAGAGAGAGAGAAAGAAAGAGATTGGTGGTTAGGGGCTTAGAGGGAGAGAATGATTGGGTGTTAGGGTTTTAGAGAGGGAAAGATATTGGGGGTTAGTGGTGGGGTTAGTTGTTTAGGGAGAGATAGAGGGATAGAGAGATTGGGGTTAGGTGTTTAGAGAGAGAGAGAGACAAAGAGAGAGAATGGTGGTTACGGGTTTAGAGAGAGAGAGATTGGGTGTTTGGGATTTAGAGAGAGAGAGAGACAAAGAGATTGGGGGTTAGGAGTTTAGAGAGAGAGATAGGAGGTTAGGTTTTTAGAGAGAGTGTGAGATATATAGGAAGAGCGAGAGAGTTATTTGGGGTAGGGGGTTTAGATAGATGGATAGAGAGAGAGAGAGAGAGAGAGAGAGAGAGAGATTGGGGGTTAGAAGTTAAGATTGAGAAAGAGAAAAAGATAATAGGGGTTAGGGTTTAGGGGTTTAGAGAGAGAGAGAGATATTGGTGATTATGGGTGGGGTTAGTTGTTTAGAGAGAAATAAAGAGATTTGGTTTTAGGTGTTAGAGTGAGAGAGAAAGACAAATAATGGTGTTTAAGGGTTTAGAGAGAGATATATTGGTGGTTCGGGGTTTAGACATAGAGAGAGATTGGTGGTTAGGGGTTTAGTGGAAAAGAGAGAGAGAATGGTGGTTAAGGGTTTAGAGAGAGATATTGAGAGACGTAAGGTTAGGGGTTTGGAGAGAGGGAGAGAGAGAGAAACTGAGATATTGGAGGTTAATGGTTAAGAGAGAGAGAGAGACAATGGGGGTTAGGTATTTAGAGACATATATAGATATTAATGGTTGAGGTTTAGAGAGAGAGAGAGATAGAAAGAGGGAGATTGGTGGTTACAGGATTAGAGATAGAGAGGGAGACTTGGGGTTAGGGGTTTAGAGAGAGAACGAGAGAGAGAGATTGATTGTTAGGGGTTTAGAGAGGGAGAGAGAGAGAGATTAGGGTGAAGGATTTAGAGAGAGACAGAGAGAGGGATTGGGGCTTATGGGTTTAGATATTAGGACTTAGAGGTTTAGAAATAGAGAGATCGAGGATTAGGGGTTTAGAGAGAGAGAGAAATTGGATGTTAGGGGTTTAGAGAGAGAGATTGGGGGTTAGGAGTTTAGAGAAAGAGATTGGATTTTAGGTGTTTAAAGAGGGAGGAATGGGGTTTAGGGGTTTAGAGAGAGAGATTGGAGGTTAGTGGTTAGGGATTTAGAGAGAGAGAGAGAGATGGGGTTAGGGGTTTAGAGAGAAAGAGATTGCGTGTTAGGGTTTTAAAGTGTGTGTGTGTGTATGTGTGTGTGAGTGTGAGAGAGAGAGAGAGATTGTATGTTATGTGTTAGATAGAGATAGAGGGAGAGAGAGAGAGAGAGCTTTTGAGTTAAGGGTTTATATGGATAGAGATATTGGCACATAGGGGTTTAGAGAGAGAGGCAGATTGAGGGCTACACACACACACACACACACACACACACACACACACACACACATATATATATAGAGAGAGAGATTGTACATTAGGTGTTTACAGACAAAGATAGAGGGAGATAGAGAGAGATTATGAGTTAGGGATTTTTAGAGATAGAGATATTGAGTCTTAAGCATTTAGAGAGAGATAGAGATTAAGGGTTAGGGGTTTAGAGAGAGAGAGAGAGAAAAAGACATATAGATTGGTGGTTATGGGTTTAGAGAGAGAGAGAGAGAGATCAAGGGTTAGGTGTTTAGAGAGACATATATATATTGGTTGCTAGTGAAGTAAATAAATAGAAAGAATCAGGGTTTGGGGTTTAGAGATAGAGAGAGATTGGATATTAGGGGTTGAGAGAGAGAGAGAGAGAGAGAGAGAGAGGGATAGAAAGAGAGAGATTGGGGGTTAGTGATTTAGATCAAGAGAGACTGGATGGGGGTTAGGGATTTAGAGAGAGATAAAGAGAGTAGGGTTTAGGTGTTTTGAGAGTCATTGTTTGTTAGGGATTTAGAGAGAGAGAGAGAGAGAGAGAGAGAGAGAGAGAGAGATTGGAGGTTAGGCAATTAGATAGCCAGAGAGAGAAAGAGAGATAGATAAATCTAGGGTTTGGGTTTAGACATATGGAGATTCATGGTTAACGATTTAGAGAGAGAGAGAGAGAGAGAGAGAGAGATTGGTGGTTAGAGTTTTAGATAGAGAGAGCGATAGAAAGATTGGGTTTTAGGGTTTTAGAGAGAGATAGAATGATTGGGTGTTAGTGTCTTAAAGTGAGAGATATTAGGGGTTAGGGTTCTAGAGACAGAGTGAGAGAGAGATACCGGGAGATAATGGTTTAGAGAGAGAGAGTTTGGAGCTTTATGATTTAGAGTGTGTGAGAGAGATTTGTTGTTATGGGTTTAGAGAGAGGGATATATTGGGCGCTAGGGGTTTAGAGAGAGAGATTAAGAGATGTAAGGTTAGGGGTTTAGAGAGAGAGAGAGAAAGACAAAGATTGGGGGTTAAGTATTTAGAGAGATATAAATGTATTGAGGGTTAACATTTAGAGTGAGAGAGATATAGAAAGGGGGAGATTGGTGGTTGCAACATTAGAGAGAGAGAGGGAGGGAGAATTGGGGTTATGGGTTTAGACAACGAACAAGAGGGAGGTTGAGTGTTAGGGTTTTAGATAGAGAGAGGGAGAGAGATTAGGGTTAGGTATTTAGAGAGAGAGAGAGGGAGATAGAAATAAGGATTTGGGGTGAGGGGCTTAAAGAGAGACCTAGAGATAGGAATAGAGAGATTGAGGGTTACGGGTAGAGAGATAGAGATTGGGATTTTAGTGTTTAGAGAGAGATATTGAGAGAGAGATAGAGATAGAGATAGAGATAGAGACATAGACATATATAGGGGGATAGGGTTTAGAGAGAGAGATTAGGTGTTTGACGTTTAAAGAGAGAGAGAGAGATTGGACGTTAGGGGTTTAAAGAGAGAGAGAGAGAGAGAGAGATTGGAAGTTAGGGGTTTAAAGAGAGAGAGAGAGAGAGAGAAATTAGGAGTTGGTTGTTAGAGATTTAGATAGATAGATTGATAGAGAGATATATTAGGGGATAGAGGTTTATAGAGAGACAGAGAATGGGGGTTTAAGGGTTTAGAGAGAGAGACATATTGGTTGTTAGGGGTTTAGAGAGAGAGAGATTGGGTATCGGGGGTTTAAAGAGAGAGATATTAGAGGTTAGTGCTTATGGGTTTAGAGAGAGAGAGAAATTTTGGAGTTAGGATTTTAAAGAGAGAGGGAGATAGAGAGAGAAAGAGAATGTGGCTTAGGGTTTAGAGAGAGAGAACAGGATTGTTGGTTAGGGGTTTAAAGAGACATAAATTATGTTAGGGTTTTAGAGAGAGAGAAATTATGTTAGGGGTTTAGAGAGAGAGACATATTGGCAGGCGGTTCGATGAGGAAACGTCGCAGTACTGCTGACACTGCGACACATTGGATGACGACGCAGAAGGAGTATTTTGTGTTAAAGTATACCGCAGTTGGCGGGTTTTGGGTCACTTGGACCACATGTTATGTAATACTGAGTCAGTTGTACTATGGTATGCAAGTTTTTGGGGTCATTTGGACTGAGTCAGTTAGATATTGGGTCATTTGTCCATAGTGTCAGTTGGGAAGTTGTTTGTAAGTGGACAAACATTGTAATGGCAGAGGCCTATAAATAGATGAGAGTTGTAAGTGTTAGAAGACAATAGTAGGCAAGCGATAAGAAGGTGGATGTATACGGAGATCTATGTTTTTCTGGTATATGACTATGATAGTAATACAATGATGATGTTTTGGTACGATCTTTGTGCAATGTTGTGATATTTTCTTGATGCAATGTCTGCTTACTATTGCTGTGATGATAAATGTTGCGATTAAGTAATATGTTATAACTCCATGTTGAATGTTTAAAGTTAATGTTTAAGTACTATAATAGAGCTAGCCCATGCATCCACAACTCTCCTCCTCCCTCGGTAAAAACATGGTTCCGTCTGCTCTTCTTGGATGCCTCGGGTGAGATCTCATCCGCTCTGTGGGTGTTGCTGGGCGGGATCAAACTTGCCCGGGCCGGTGCCCAGCGAGACTGCGGTATGTGTTGAGAGTGAGGCGAACTCATGTCGACCGAGGTCACATTGGTCAACAAATGGTTCCGTTGTTAGGACCGTGTGCAGAGTAAAAGGAGGTCATGTTGTGGCACCCGACGAAGCTGGAGATACAGAGCTGGTTTGATCATAAGCTACAAGATTTTGTTGAAGAAGAAAGATGAAACACACGACTGACAGTAGATCACTAGATGGGAAGATATATTCATGACGAGCCGTACGAATGGTTTTTCTGTGAATTCCTGGTCATTCTATACAAGTGGTTGTCAAAGATGACCTTCTAGAAGAGGAACTTCCAGGGTGGTGAGCGGATAGCTTGGAACCCGGAGTTGATTAAGGAGCTGCCAAAAGTCGATAATAAGGCATCAAGGGCTGTCGAAGTTTGGCTTGATAGTATCTTGGAGGGATATATCACTGAATTTGTGGTCGACACAAAGAAATCCTATAGTGAAACCGAAAGATACTTCTTCCGAGGACCAAAGGGAAGGTTTCTACTATCGCTCCAACTGTCGATTAAGATGCTACTTTGCAAAAAGGGTATATTAAAGATGCACCTTGATCAGTAGACAGCCTGGTGGGCAGAGGCCGTGGGTACCATGACTGCTGGGGAACAGTACATGGAATGGTAAGGGGTAGATGGGTGCAGACCATGAAAAGACTGTGAGCGAAGCCGAGGAAGAAAGTGGTCTTACAAGAGGAGGAGCAATGTTTCGAAAGGAGAAGAGACAGAAGACAAGAGAAGGTCCTGCTGCGATCGAACCACAAAACCATGAAGGAAGACCACATGGGATGAAGCGACCTCACAGTCCTGATAGGGATGAACAAGCTATGCCCAGGATAGAGGCAGGACTAATCCCTGGCACCAACGTACCCACACCTTCGCTCACTGACTCACAAACAGCAAGAAATACCACTTCGACACCGCCAAGTTTATCCATTCCATAGAAGTTAATTGGTAGTAGCACAGCGACAGGATGAAGGAAGCCCAGAATGGTAAGAAATGATGCTAAGTTACCGTTGTTCCATGGAAGTGTGACAAACAACCCAGAACAGTATTGGTTTTTGTGTGAAGCGGTCTGGACCATGAAACAGATCGCTGATGCCGATGCTAAGAAAGGATAGTTAGCCATGACTCTGCAAGGTCGTGCATTAGATTGGTTCATGAATTTTATTCTAGTCCCTACGGGAGCTCTAGAGAAGTCACTGGATGAGATTCGGGATGGGCTGATTGCTGAATTTAGATAGCCCAAGTATGAGGCTCAATATATTACTGAATTGAAGGAAATTAAGCAGTATCCCAATGAGACGGTATGGGATTTCGAATAGCGATTCAAGATGCTAATGGAAAAGGTTAGTTTCGATATGAGAACCATCCAACATAAAGAATGGTTCATTGCGGCACTGCTACCCCACATTCAGCTGTCGCTGATGCAGCAAAACATATCAACGCCTAGCGAAGCTCTAGAGATTGCAATGCGATTGGAGGCATCACCGATTGGAGATAATGCAATCGTGATGTCATAGATACAAACACAGCTCGCTAACCTGACTATACAGTTGGAAGATTTGAAGAAGAACAAGGAACAACACCATGAAGTATGGTGTACGCGTTGCCGAGGAGAAGGGCATACGAAGGACAATTGCCCAGATTTTCGTAATTATTTGGTATAAGGTGTGCCAAACCTGTTGAATGGCGACAGTATGTCGTGGTGTCATGTTTTCCAGGTGTTTGGGCACAGTCACGATAATTGCCCTTATATGCAGAAAATGGTCACAACCCCACGAAATCTTTATTGCACATTCTGCAAGTTGGTGGGTCACGATGACAAGGATTGCCGTGCATATGGGTTGCTACAGGAGAGAATGTGTGATGCATTCTACATCAAGGACGATCAGCGTGTCATGCAACAACCACAACTACAACCGCAGGTAGCTCAACCACAGATGCAGTTTGCACCATAGAAACCGCAGCAGTTCATGCCGCAATATACTTCGATGCAGATGACTCCCCCACATCCATAGTATGTACAGCAACCGCAGTATGCACCACAAGCGCAAGGGATACCACCAGCATCGATGCAACAATAGTTTAACCAACCTTAGTACCAGTAGCAGGGAAACTACCGAGGAGGATATAGGGGTGGACGCGGTGGCAGATTTGGTCATGGAGGAGGAGGCCGAGGTGGTCGTGGACTTGTTCAATGTTACCACTATGTGGTATGGGGGCATTATTAGCGCGACTTCCCACTACTACAGAATCAGTGTACATTATGTTTTGGTAATGATCAAACAGTTGAGAATTGTCCACAGTTGATTGCACGATGGCGGGATGGGAACGCCCCGCAACTACAGAATCAGGCCTAGCCATAGAAACTAGTACAGAACCAGGTACAACAACTAGTACAGAACCAACCCCCATGACCACCGCCGAATGCCAATCAAAATGTCAATCAACCGGGGAATCTGCAGCAGAACCAAACGGAGGGTGCAAATATTGCGACCATTTCTGTAGAACCACGACCATAAGATGCTTTGGTGGCTGTTGTCACTCGTGGAGGAAAGATGACTAGGGAAGATGGTTCACGACCACTGATTGGGTTTGCTGGTCAGAAAATGGTACCTTTTGACATTGATACAGAGCGAGAGACATTCCTGGAGGCACGTCGCACCTTGGATAAACACTGCACTAAGGTTGTTGTTTGCAATATGCCACCTGTCTTTGATACTACATCAGATGTTGATCGACCGCGAACACCGGGGACATTGCAAAAGTTTCTTCAAAGCTATATGTTATTGGCCCGACACGCAGCTTCCCTGGTGGAGATTGAGGGATGGTTGCAGCACTTTACGAAAGGATGGTAGGAGTCGGCAGTAAACTCCCTACAGTGACGAAAGACTGGTAAGGAGATGCGAATGAATATTCAGATTGGTGAATATGATGTTGACTCTGTTATTCTTGACCTTGGTTCAGATGTTAACATCTTAACCAAGTAGGCATGGCAGAAGATGGGGAGTCCCCCATTGAGCTGGTCTCCTGTGCAGCTTCGGTTGGCTAACCATGCAAAGGTAACACCCATTGGGCGAGTTCTGTGGCTCACGATCGATATTGAGGGCATGAAGACTTATGTTGACTTCGATGTCATTGAAGTGGTTGAGGGAGGAAGCTCTTATCTGGTGCTCTTGGGGATTGGATGGGATAACGATAGTGGAGCTGTAATCAACTTCAAGAAGCGCATGATGACCTTTGAGAATCGCGATTTCAGAGTCATAGCCCCATTGGATCCGGCTGAAGGACGCCGATATGTTGATCCTGTAAAAGATGATGATCCTGCTGGATGGGACCATGCATTCACTATTTCTGAAGATTATATTCACCCTACTGCCCACGGTGAATTGGAGTGGCGCAGGGTGTTAGAAAAACAGGATCACAGAGCAATAACAATAAACAGAAATGCAAATATAATCACACATACACATTACAAGAGAGACATAGATATATTGTGGTTCACCCAACTTGGGCTACGTCCACACTGAATCTGCCAGTCCTTATTATTATTACCGTCCAGCAAGGTGAAGGGATACAACCTGCAGCACAACCGCTGCACTTCCTCTTCTCTGTTTCATAGTCTCTCTCTCGATCTCAAAGATCTTTACAATGCATAAAACCTAATACATCATCTTTCTCATACCTAGCCGTATTACAATGTCTTTATTTTATAAGGGAAATACAATGGGAAAATACCACGGGATACCCAAAACCATGGGCCCGCAAAATAGCTGGCGATGCCCCCCCACACCCCCCCACTGGGGTGACTATACAGTCCACCTACATATCATATAAAACTAGGGTACAAACACGGCTGATACAATATCATCTATGAGACTAGAAGATCTAGCTCCACAACCAACACAGGGAGAGTTATGTGTCTTTCGACTCTGATGATGCCATAGAACATTGGTAGAACAAATTGCATGAGGTACCATTTTGAAAATGTGGCTTAGTTATGCAATCCCTATGTCATGTTGCGACAGAAACGATCACATTGCCTATTTACGAGGGGTTTCCTGGCCTAACCATATTTTTGACAGAATTTGAAGACCGTGTCTCAGAACCACAGCAATTGTTGGCATTGGAGGAAGCACTGAAGGCTTCTCCAGCACGCTGGTGGGCGACACATAAGAAATTCATTAATGGTTGGTCACAGTGTCGAAGGTTTATGATGGTTTGGTTCGGCGATACTGAGGTTTATCACACTGGCAAGTATGATGGACGGACTAATCCCAGTGATCATGTGATGGAATTCCAACGATTATGGGTAGCATGACCTAGAGATGAGTGGGTCCATGCTTTTATCCATACTTTGGATGAGATGTCGCGTTCATGGTACACTGTAGCTGAGTTGCGCTGAGACATTACAACATGGGGGGAGTTGATGGTCTGTTTCACTCATACGTTTACTTTTGTGGATGCCAACCCTGATGTCCATAATGCCCTATAGCTCATCCGTGATGTGGTACTTCAGGTTGTTCCGGCGACCTACCCTGTCGACCCGCACACATATTGTCAAATGCAGTCTCTCATGGAGTGCTTCAACATCAGCGGTAGGCCAGAGGATGATGATGATCCCCAGAATGTCAACATTTCTGAATCTGAAGGATGTCGCGATGTGGTCCCACCTGCTGCGCCAAGTAATCTGTTCAGTCAACCATTGCAGCTTCGCAAGATGAATATCGATACAGAGGCTACTCCCAAGTTTGCTAATGTTGGGGATTATTGTAATGATGAGATGATGAGTAAGGTTACTGAGTTACTTCATTAGTTTCAGGACGTGTTTCCCATGAAGTTTTCCGAAATGAAGGGAATCCCTGGTGATTTAGGAGAGATGAAGATTCCATTAAAACCAAATGTTAAGCTAGTCCAACAGCGACCTTATTGGTTGAATCCGTGACATAAGGAAAAGTTCAAGGCAGAACTTGATCGCATGTTGGATGTTGGTATTATTGAACCTGTGGAAGAGTCTGAACGGATCAATCCTATGGTGGTGCAGGACAAGAAAACAGGTGAAGTGCGCATTTGCATTGACTTGCGGAAATTGAATGATGCCTGCTTGGATGACCCTTTTCTGACCCCGTTTACTGATGAAGTACTTGAAGGAGTGGGTGGCTAGGAGATGTACTCATTCACTGATGGATTCTCTGGCTACCATCAGATTCGCATTGCCAAGGAAGATCGCCATAATACAACTTTCGTTACTGAATGGGGTTGTTTTCAATACACGGTAATGTCGTTTTGTGTGAAGAATACACCTGCAATATTCTCCTGGGTCGTTGTTGCCACCTTCAAAGATTTTATTCAGAAATTTTTGCAGGTATATATGGATGATTGGACAGTTTATGGGTTGATTCGTGATCATCTGGCCAATCTGCAGTTAATGCTTGAGTGATGCCGACAGCACAAAATATCGCTGAACTTGAAGAAATGTATGTTTTGTGCACTGTTTGGGATATTGTTGGGTCATATTGTGTGTAAACAGGGCTTGCTAGTTGAACCAGCCAAAATTGCGCTCATTTTAGGGTTGCAACTGCCAACCACTGTTAAGCAGCTGCGAGCGACTTTGGGTCATACGGGATATTATCGCAAGTTTATCAGGGGTTATGCTCCAATTACTGCCCCTATGGAAAAGTTGTTGAAGAAGGACGCAGCATTCCAGTGGAGCCTGGAATGTCACGATAGCTTCGAAATGCTCAAGGCAAAGATGGAGTCGACACTGATCTTGGTCTTTTCGAACTGGAGTAAGGCATTCCATGTCCATGTTGATGCTTCATCAATTACATTAGGTGTTGTGTTGGCTCAACCTATAGAAGGCGACCTTGATCATCCTATTGCTTTTGCCAGTCAGAAGCTGTCCTCTACAGAACGCAATTACACTACCACTGAACGAGAAGGTCTGGCCCTGGTTTACGCGCTGTAGAAATTCAGGTGTTATTTATTGGGTGGACACTTTAAAATGTTCACTGATCATTCTGCATTGAAATACTTGGTCAATAAGCCTGTTTTGAGGGGGAAGATATGTCCTTGGATACTTTTGTTTCAGGAGTTTGATTTTGAAGTCATTGTGAAACCGGGGTAGTTGAATGCTGGACCCGATCATCTATCATGGATTGATATAGGAGAGGAACTGACTAATATCGAAGACGGGTTGCCAGACGTCCAACTATTTAAGGTTGACACTGCTGATAACTATTTTGATGACATCATCTAGTTTCTGACAACGGGCACTACACCAGGTGAGTTCACCACTAGTCAGAAGAAGGAATTGGTTGTCAAGGCTGATGACTTTCAGCTAATCGCGGGAGAGTTGTATAAATTGGGCGCTGATGAGATATTGCGCAGATGTGTCTTACCACATGAGCAAGTGCAGATACTGGCTGAGGCACATGGTGGAGTAGCGGGAGGACACTATGGCGGTCGGGTGACTGCCAGGAAGGTACTACGTGCAGGGCTCTGGTGGCCCACATTACATAATGATGCGACAAACTATGCACGCTCTTGTGATGTTTGTCAGCAAACTAGCAAGCCGTCTAGACGCGATGAGATGCCGCTACTACCTCAAGTGACACTGCAACTGTTTGAAAAATGGGCTGTGGATTTTGTCGGGCCGATCACTCCAGTAGGGAAACGTATGGGCACGCAGTACATCATCACGACGACAGAGTATTTGACCCGATGGGCCGAGGCGACACCCGTAGTTGATTGTTCCATATCAACGACTACTCAATTTTTGTTTGATCACATTATCACTCGTTTCGACTATCCTAAGATTTTGTTGAGTGATCAAGGCAGCCATTTTCTTAATCGCACCATCAACGCATTGACGGAGGAGTTGCAGATATAGCATAAGAAGAGTACACCCTATCACCCACAGGCGAATGGGATGGTGGAGGCGTTTAACAAGGTATTAGAGCATGCACTGACAAAGGTGTGCAATGCGAACCGCAATGATTGGGATCTGAAAATCCCAACATTGTTGTGGGCCTTTCGCACCACATGTAAAAGGTTGACTGGTGAGACACCTTTTAAGATGGTATATGGGAAGGAAGCAATTATGCAAATGGAGTACATTGTTCCGAGTCTACGAATTATGATTGTTATGGACATGGATGATGTCGCAGCATTAGATGAACGTCTAGCGCAATTGGTGCAGCTAGAAGAGGATCGATTTATCGATGGCTTTCACCAAGGGGTGGAGAAGGATCGCTAGAAGGCATGGCATGATCGCCAGATCAAAAGTAAATAGTTTTAGCAAGGCGAGTTGGTGCTATTATATGACAGCAAGTTTATGAAACATCCAGGAAAATTGCAGATGCATTCGCTGGGTCCATATTGCATTAGTACTATTACTTCAGGTAGAGCGGTTCAGTTGTAGCAGTTGGATGGGGCAATGCTCCCCAAGATGGTAAATTGTCACAGGTTGAAGCCCTATCGATCGGGCTTGGAATAGTGTGATGCCTGAGTTGCATCGAAAAAAAAAAAGAGAGAGAGAGAGAGTGTGTTGTAGGTTGCTTGATGGCAGATGGCGCACTAACAAAAGAAGGAATGCGCAAGTAGGGCAGCTTGTGCCGCAATTTTGGAGCAGTCGGAGACTCATGGCAACGTTGCGACCAGGATCGATGGTAGATTTTGTTGAGTTAATGAAGGATTTTGTGATGATTACGGAGGATTTGGGTGGTACAGGGCAATGTTTTGACTACTGTCGCACTAACATCTTGGGATCACTGCCCATCATCCCTATACATGATTTCACCTGACAGATTCGGCCTGGTTACCACATGACGATGGCATGTTTTGCACATGGCACGTTGGGTCGGTACGATCAGTAGGATGTGAGGGGATTGCTCACATGTCAGCAAGTGGGATCTTCGGTGGCAGCATGGTCGCCACCCGCTATGTCAGCCGATGGGTTCACGCATGTAGATGCGAGGTAGTGGGGCATCATTCCCACCGTTGTGACCCAGGAATGATCTGGCTATAAGTAGCAGAGGCCGACGATAGTTTGTTACAAAGAAGTCTTTCCGAAATAGCGTGGTTATGGTGTTAGATCAAGTTGCGAGTTGAGTTGTGAGGAATTCCAAGGAGGCTGTGGAAATGCTTCACTTTAGTTCCCGTGGTAGCACCCCAGGGGCCCTGTGAGCCCGAACGATGAGTGTCCCTAAGGGCCTTGATTTGGCGGGTGCATTTACACTGTGGTATGACCGAGCCAAGGGCCGGTCCAGCCTGTTTAAATACGTAGTAGTTGTTGGGACAATAGCTCCCCAACCATAGTAGGAGCTGTTTGCCGGTGCGAAACAGATGTGCCAAAGTCATCTGCTAATTTTGCACCTTGGTACTGTTCGTCCTATTTTCTTTACCATGTGTACCATTCATAGAGATGAGAGGATGAGTTTGAGAAGTACATGACAGCAAGTCGGGCGATGACCATTTTTGGGTTAGTACATGACAATGAGTCGATGATCAGTGTAGAAGAAGGAGCAGAACAACACCGCGTGATCCAGACAGCAAGAACAGTTACTGACACATAGGTCAGTTCGTGTGTACTATGTCCAGTAGTTGACGTGGCTCGAGGGTGAGCCACAAGATTGTGTTGGGGGCCTATTGGTAGGCGGTTCGATGAGGAAATGTCGCAGCACTGTTGACGCTGCGACAAATCGGATGAGGGCACAGAAGGAGTATTTTGTGTTAAAGTATACTGTGGTTGGCAGGTTTTGGGTCACTTGGACCACATGTTATGTAATATTGAGTCAGTTGTACCGCGGTATGCAGGTTTTTGGGGTCATTTGGACCGATTCAGTTAGATATTGGGTCATTTGTCCATAGTGTTGGTTAGGAAGTTATTTGTAACTGGACAAACATTGTAATGGCAAAGGCCTATAAATAGATGAGAGTTGTAATTGTTAGAAGACAATAGTAGGAAAGCAATAAGAAGGTGGATGTATATGGAGATCTATGCTTTTCTGGTATATGACTCTGACAGAAATACAAAGATGATGTTCTGGTATGATCTTTGTGCAATGTTGCGATATATGAATGTTGTTATATTTTCTTGATGCAATGTCTGCTTACTATTGCTGTGATGATAAATGCTATGATTAAGTAATATGTTATAACTCCATTTCAAATGTTTAAAGTTTCTGTTTAAGTATTGTAATAGAGCTAGCCCGTGCAGCCACAACTCTCCTCCTCCCTCGACGGAAACATGGTTCCATCTACTCTTCCTGGACACCTCGGGTGAGACCTCATCTACTCTATGGGTGTTGATGGGCGGGCTCAAACCTGCCCGGGCCGGTGCCTAGGGGGTTTGTGGTATGTATCGATAGTGAGGCAAACCCCTATCGATCGAGGTCGCATTCGTCAACAAGACATTGGGGGTTAGGTATTTAAAGAGAGAGATATTGGAGGTTAGGTGTTTAGAGAGAGAGAGATAGAGGGAGAGAGAGATTAGAATTTAGGGGTTTATAGAGATATAGATATTGGGGGTTAGGGAAATAGAGAGAGAGATTAGGGGTTAGGTGTTTAGAGAAAGAGAGGTAGATACTGACAATTAGAGAATTGAAGAAACAAAGAGAGTGGAGGTTTGGGGTTTAGAGAGACACAAAGAGAGATAGGAGAGGGGTTTATAGAGAGAGAGATTGGGGTTAGCTATTTAGATACAAAGATAGATTGGGGGTTAGTCGTTTACAGAGAAAGAGATTGGAGGTTAGGGGTTTACAGAGAGAGATATTAGGGGTTAAGGGTTTAGAGAGAGAGAGAGAGAGATTGGAGGTTAGGGGTTTTGAAAGAGATAAAGAGATTGGGGATTAGGTGTTTAGAGAAATATAGAAAGAAAGAAAGAGATTGGTCGTTAGGGATTTAGATAGAGGGAGAGAGAGATTAGGAGTTAGGGGTTTCTAGAGATATAGATATTGGAGGTTAGGGGTTTAGAGAGAGAGAGAGAGAGAGAGAGAGAGAGAGAGAGAGAGAGAGAGAGAGATTAGGGGTTTAGGTGTTTAGAGAGAGATTTTAGCAGTTAGCAGTTTAAAGAAATAGAGAGAATGGGGGGTTTTGTTTTAGAGACACAAAAATAGGTTAGATATTAGGGGTTTAGAGAGAGAGAGAGAGAGAGAGGAAGAGAGAGATTGGGGATTAGTGGTTTGGAGGGAGAGACGGATTGGGGGTTAGCAACTTAGAGAGAGATAGAGAGACTGGGGGGTTAGGTGTTTAGACATAGATTAGTTGTTAGGGATTTAGAGAGAGAGAGAGAGAGAGAGAGATTGAAGGTTAGGGGATTAAAGAGAGTGGGAGAGAGAAATTAGGGGTTAGGGGTTTAGACAATGGGATTTGGGGTTAGTGGTTTAAACAGAGAGAGAGAGAGAGAGAGAGAGAGATTTGGGATTATAGGGGTTCAGAGAGGGAGAGAGAGGTATTAGAGCTTAGGAATTTAGATGGAGAGAGGGAGAGAGAGAAAGAGAGATATTGGAGGTTAGGGGTTTAGAGAGAGAGAGAGATTGAGGTTTAGGGGTTGAGAGAGAGAGATATTCAGGGTTATGGGTTTACAATGATAGAAAGAGAGAGATATCTATTGAGGATTAGTGGATTAGATAAAGAGAGTTATAGAGAGAGAGATTGGGGTTAGGGTTTAAAGAGAGAGAGAGATTGGGGGTTAGTTGTTTAGAGAGAGAGAGAGACTGGGGGTTAATGGTTTAGAGTAAGAGAGATAATTGTGTTTAGGGTCTTAGAGAGAGATGAAAATATTAGGGATAGGGGTTTAGAGAGAGAGATAAATAGAAAGAGAGAGATCGATGTTTAGGGATTTAGAGAGAGAGAGATTACAGGTTAGCGGATTATGAACAGAGAAAGAGATTGGGGGTTAGGAATTAAGAGAGAGTGAGATTGGGGGTTTGAAGTTTAGTGAGAGAGAGAGAGATATTAGGGGTTAATTTTTTAGAGAGAGAGCGAGATTTGGAGTTTATGGGTTCTGAGAGAGAGACAGGTTGGAGGGTAGAGGTTTAGAGAGAGAGAGAGAGAGAGAGATTGGGTCTTAGATGTTTAGGGAGAAAGATTTTGGGGCTCAGGGGTTTACAGAGAGGGGGAGGTTCGGGGCTCATATAGATAGATGGAGAGAGGTATATTTGGTTTTAGTTGTTTAGAGAGATAGAGAGATTGGGGGTTAGGGGTTTAGAGAGTGAGAGGTAGATTGGGGGTTCTGGGTTTAGAGAGGAAGATATAGGAAGAGAGATATTGGGGGTTAGGGGTTTAGAGACAAAGAGATTGGAAGTTAGGGTTTTAGCAAGAGATAAAGATATTGGGGGCTAAGAGTTTAAAGAGAGAGAGAGAGAGAGAGAGAGAGAGAGAGAAACAAAGAGATTGGTGGTTAGGGGCTTATAGGGAGAGAATGATTGGGTGTTAGGGTTTTCGAAAGGGAAAGATATTGGGGGTTAGTGGTGGGGTTAGTTGTTTAGGGAGAGAGAGAGATAGAGAGATTGGGGTTAGGTATTTAGAGAGAGAGAGAGACAAAGAGAGAGAATGGTGGTTAGGGGTTTAGAGAGAGAGATTGGTTGTTTGGGATTTAGAGAGAGAGAGAGACAAAGAGAGACAAAGAGATTGGGGGTTAGGAGTTTTGAGAGAGATAGGAAGTTAAATTTTTAGAGAGAGAGTGAGAAATATAGGAAGAGAGAGAGAGAGTTATTTGGGGTAGGGGGTTTAGAGAGAGAGAGAGAGAGAGAGAGAGAGATTGGGGGTTAGAAGTTAAGATTGAGAGAGAGAGAGAGAATAGGGGTTAGGGTTTAGGGGTTTAGAGAGAGATATATATTGGTGATTATGGGTGGGGTTAGTTGTCTAGAGAGAGATAGAGAGATTTGGTTTTAGCTGTTTAGAGCGAGAGAGAAAGATAGATAATTGTGTTTAAGGGTTTAGAGAGAGAGATTGTGAGATGTAAGGTTAGGGGTTTGGAGAGAGGGAGAGAGAGAGAGAAACTAAGATATTGGAGGTTAATGGTTAAGAGAGAGAGAGACATTGGGGGTTAAGTATTTAGAGACATATAAATATTTTAATGGTTGAGGTTTAGAGAGAGAGATATATAGAAAGAGGGAGGTTGGTGGTTACAGGATTAGAGAGAGAAAGAGGGAGATTGTTATAGGTCAAACCTGCACCTCTCCATCTGTGATCACCTTAAGCTATTGATCACACAAAAGGACAACTTGGATGGACGAGCATGTTTACCCTAGATGAGACTTTGACTTACTCCACCTCCTGACAACACTGAAAAAACACTAAAAATGTCATTCTGAGATATGAGTGCTACTCTACTTCAATAGACTAGTGCCTGTAACCTACTTCAGTGTGTAATAGTAGCGCTCAAGCCTTATGAGCGCTACTTCTCTTCAGTGGAGTAGCGCTCAACATTTAAAAAGTGATGAGCGCTAGTTTACAAGCACTATAGTAGCGCCCTGAATGCTACTTCACTGAACAATAGTAGCGTACATCTCAAAAGATGATTAAAAAATAATTAATTTCAGGAAGAGGATTAGTTGCAGTTGGTTTCCCAACTTCCCCAACTTCCTCCATAACCATCTCTCGACCTAAACTGCTTCTCTTGTCCTATAAATACAGGGAAGAATAAAGAGAGGGGTTAGAGACATGAATGTTATTAAGAGACTTTTAAAGAGAAGCTTGCATTAGAGGAGTTTATGCTGGAAGATATCCAAGCCAAAGAAAAGCAAGACCCGAGGATCAAGTTGCAGGAGCATGCCACGAAGTCAGGTTTATTTTGTAACATCAATTTGCATTTGACAATAAAAGGTTGAAGCGTTTTTCTTGTCCCAAATTAAGTGTTTATTGAAGTGATATACTTGTTTGGATCTGTTTTGGTTAATATTGAATGTTTAAATTGTTTTGTCTTTTTCCATCATTATATATTATCCAAGATACACTGAGAAAGGTACTTGTATTGCAGGTTTGATGAACAGGAAGTGGACTTGAGGATCGAGCGCAAGATCGAATAAGAGCTAGGATCGAACATCATTCGAAAGGTATGTTCTCAAAGCCTATAACCTATTTCATTTCATGAACATCTATGTAATGCTGTTAATACGCTTACCTGTCATCCCCTTTCAGTTGATAGTATCAATTTCCTTACTATAGGGTAGTTTTTCCCGCAAACAGACTGGCGACTCCGTTGGGGATAGTTGTGTTTTTTCTCTCAGAAAATTTTTCTTGTTTGTCTTCCCAGAATTATTTCAACTTCTTTTATGTGCTGAGAAACCCTATAGGTACCCCCCTGCTTGTTTTTCTCTGCTTCAATCAGTCTTTTTGCATCTTTTCAAAGTCAGTTTTTAAACTTTTAAGACCTGAGCGCTACTTTGTTATACATACAGTAGCGCCCATACGCTACTGTGCTATACATACAGTAGTGCCCATCTCCTCAGGAGCACTAGTTTCCCTACTGCACAGTAGGGTATATTTCCTGAAGCCTTCTGTTAGTGGTCTGTTTGAGTTTTTAGCCTTTTTGGTGGTCTTCTGACTTTGTTTTTAGATCTCCTTGACTGGTATTTGAGGTTTTAAACTTTTCTTTAAGTTGTAGAACCTTTCTTTGAGTCTTTTTACCATCTTTAGATCACTTGTTTACCTATGGATTGTTTGGACTGTTTATAACTTTTTTTGGAAGACTAGGTTGTGTTTTGTGGTGAACACTTCCACTTATTCTTGCCCTGACTGTATGTTGCTGGTTTACAAACCTGCATACTTTTGCATTCATTGTTTTTAGCAACATTTGTTTTCTCTTTACCTATCTTATCCTTTGTTTTAGGGTTTGGTATGTTTTGGAGCCTTTAGGGTGTCTTCTGAACTTGTTGATTTCCAACCTTCTATGACTTGTTGTCTCTTCTGGTTTCAAGTGTGTTTAAAGTGTATTAGGTTGATTCATTTCTCAGTCCTTGTATTAGTAGGGTGGTTGGTAGCTTGCTTGCCTACCTTTTTGCTTGGAATAGTGGTCTTGCTAGGGTTGGATGCTTTGGGTCAGTCCTCTTGTATCTTTCTCCTTTATTTTCTCCCCACTTTTTTTTTGAGTATAGAGGCTTTTTCTTTTTGCAAAAAACCTATAGGACAAGTCTTTGTTGAGCTAGTGCCTTGACAGTTGTAAGCTTAAGAACCATTTTTTAGCCATACTTACGCATTGCACACAAGTCTTATTTGCTTTCCATGTTTATAGTTCTTTTTCATTTATAATAACAGAAAAAGCAAAAAAATTGGTAACTTAAGATTTAATAAGGATTATGTTTGTTACAAGATAACATAGGTTATTTTGTGTACAATTTCAAAAGAAAACAAAAAAGGAATTTAAGTAGATTTGCTCAGTTTTTCAGTTTGGAAAGAATTTTAAATGAAAAAATAAAAAAAGAGTTTTGTTATCGAAAATTAGAATTTATGCACTTTTGCTTTTCTGTTGCAACCATGCCACAAAAACGCACTACCTCTTGAGTAATAACAGCCCTAAAAAATCTTTAATAAAATCAAATAGAAACCATTTTTCTTTTTTAGGGATACACTACACCAACTAGTCTTGGTTAGGATCTTGAGCTTAAATCACCTTAAACCACTCAAGATCACACATTACTTAAAAATCATAGTTCGACTATCACAGGTAAATCCATTTCACTCAAAGCTTTCCTCGGATCTATGCAGTAGGTCTTATGAGATTAGATTGTTGGGAATACTCCTCCTACTTTCCGTTTCAAGCATATACCAGGATTGGATCGCGTTTGGGGACTCTTTTGAGTTTCTGGCTCAGTTACCCTGCCCGCGCCTTCTGATTCGACTAGAGACTGTTCCCCCAGGATTTTTCGATGTTGTGGTATCCTTAGTATCTGACCATAGGTTCATACATAGGTGACAATAGAGGGTATATCTGTTGTACCTAGGACAAACATGGGAGGAAATCCCTTGCAGGTCTTTGGGAGGGAAGTTGGGTGATTCCAGCGCTTGCACCCTTAGTCATTGTATTGTGGACCCTGGGTAACTGCTCTTCTTCCTTCGTTGATCTGTTCTAGGCCCTCATCATCCCAGACTCTTCTCCGAAAGGAATCTCGTTTGCTTGGTTTGCATACTTAGGACTTTTTAGTTGGCGTATTATTTTCCCCCTAGTCGTAGTGGCCACTAGGTTTTCTAATTTTTATTTATATATATAATCACGGAGACCCAAGAAATTCATAGATCAAGAATGATTCAAAACCTTCCACCACTTAGAACAAAAACTTTACCGCCAGCTAGATGACAGCGGGTAAACCCCAGTGTTTCTTCATAAACCATTCCTGAAACATAACTTCCTAAGGAAATTTTTACAATGGAAAATCCTGAAATAGGAATTCCTGAGGAACTACCACTTGAAGTTGAGTTTCCTGAAGAACAACAAACAGCAATAGAAAACCCTGAAATAGAGGTTCCTGAGGAACCACAATCAGGTACTCTAGATCAGCGACAGTTTAGTTCAGTTGAGATTGAAGATCTTACTTCTGTGGAGTATAGCACTCCCTTTAATCCTCCTCTGACCAATCCTAGAAATCCGCTTCTGTTACCCGTTGGTTTCCAGCAACCCGATTACAGTGCATATAATTTTTTTCCTAGACATTTGATGTCTACTCTAGGAGGTGAACAGGGAGTTCCACAGACTCCCACCATAGGTATGAAAACTAACATTGTAAATCCTCCTTTTACTGCTACACCGAGTTTGGCACAGACCACCTCTGTGTCCACCCCGTCTTTCAGTTTTAATACTGGTATGTTAGGTATGCCGAGTTCAACAACTATGGCATCTACCTCTACACCTATTGTTGGACCTAGCAGTACAGCAAATTTAGTGCCACCTCCTGCATTTCAACCGTTATATCAGATACCTAGTACTTGGATTTCCACACCCGCTGTAGGGCCAAGTGCTTCTACAACTGTTCCTGTCATGAGTACCATGACTGCACCGTCTACGTCAGCTACCACTGGTTTCAATACCTTTGTAGGACCCAACATGAATCAATGTAATATGCCTATAGGTAATGTCCCTTTTTCCTTATTTTCAGGAGGAGGGGGGTAATATTTTTAACCAGCAATATGTTGGGGCTAACACCCAGCCACAGTGGACGAACCCACAGAGCACTAGCCCACTTTCATATGGGTGGGCAAATTTCGATAATACTTTCATGCAACAACAGATGGCAGGGGGAAACCCCTACCAACAAATAGCTGGGGACAACCCCTATCAACAGATGGTAGGTGGAAACCCCCATCAGCAGATGGCCTGGGGCAACCCTTACCAATAGATGGTTGGGGATAACCCCTACCAGTAGATGGCTTGGTGCAACCCCTACCATCAATTCATGGGTCAAACTATGAGTGGTTCCCCTTTTTTGACCCCAGCTTATCAGGTACCGTCTTACCGTCCTCGTTTGCCATTTCTGGCAACTTTAAATTTGCCAAATCTTTCCAAACTGACCAATGATCCAATGTATCATAACACTACATGGCCACTACTTCCTAGCAAGTTACCTTCGGACATTCCAAAGTTCAAAGGAAAAACAGGTGAAGACCCTGGTGGCCATGTCACTACTTTCCATTTATGGTGTTCCTCGAACTCATTAAATGAAGATTCCATTAGATTGAGACTATTCCAAAGGACTTTAATCGGTGCTGCAACCAAATGGTACATTGAGTTACCTGCAGCTACATTGTCTAACTTTGGGGATCTCGTGACTGTCTTTTTGAATCACTTCCAGCTTCCTATTTGGTATGATGCCGGAACAGACCTGTTGTCTACATTTAGGCAAAATAAAGCCACTCATTTATCTAAGCACATTCAGGAGTGGCGAAGATGGAAGAGGCTCATTAAGGCCAACATACCTCCAGAATTCCTTCTTGAGTGGTATTTGAAATCACTCCTTCCTTACATTTCTAAGGAAGTAGCTACGTCTGGAGTATCTAACGAGGAAGAATCCATCCTATGGACCTAGTAGTTAGATCTCATTTATGCACAATCCGGGTTACTATATGAGATCATACCTAATGCACCGCGATCAAATACCGATCTGAGTAGACCTAAACTTGGACCACATGCTGACAGCATAGTGGGTTCAGTTGACTCTGCAGCTTTCGAAGCATTGACCAAACATGTTCATGCCTTATCTGTCAAACAATCAACTACAGAAGATTCTTCTGTCACAACCTCTCCTTCTACTTCTGAACCTGTCAACCAGGTTCAGAACAATCAAAAGGGCCCTTGGCAGCCCAATAACAAAAAGAAGGGAAAGAAAGGACAGGGGAACCATCAGAAGCCCAAAAAAGAGAATGCCGAAGAGGGTAACAAAGAGAAAAGGAAGGTTAAGTTCCCTTGTAAACCTTGCATGCAAGACCACCTTACTCACCAATGCCCTCTGCTATCAGAAGCCCAGAAGCTATTAAGAGAAAACAAGCCTGTCATACTGAAAGATCCATTCCCTAAGGGGCATAGCTCAACTTTTGGCACCTCCAACACTAGGGGCACTACACATGCTACGGTTGATCAAACTTTTATTAACATGATTAATTCGGATGTACTCTTACAAACGAGAGCCAGGAATTATACCCTGGATGCATAGGAAAAGGATAAAGAGATTCCAGAATCCTCCACTCCACTCCACATACTTGTGGACTCAATGCCCAAGATCCCGAAAGGTGTCTTGAAATGGGCATCGCACAATCCCAACACTCAGGCTGCCTCCAACTACAACATGGTTGAAGATTTAGCCCAGACCCCTTGTGCCATGTCTACCTTAGAAGTCTTGCAAAGTTGTCCTTTACAACGGAATGCACTTTTGGCAGCTATTGGAAGTATGGAATCCTCTAACATGTCTATGCGATTTGATATGGCTGATATCAAATACCGGTTTCCCTACCACGTTGCTCTTCAGATTGAAGTTGTCCATGGCCCAATGACCATCAGACGAGTTGTCGTAGATGAGGGCACGTCGACCTGTGTAATGTCAATTTCCTGTTGGAAAGCTTTGGGATCCCTCGAGTTATCCCCTTCTAACACACTACTTACTGCGTTTGATGGCAAGACTTTCCGCCCACATGGGGTTTTGCCATCATTTGTTGTCACATTGGCCGGTAAGACAATTGCTGTTGAAGTAGAAGTTCTGGACACTCCGCTTGATTACAATATGTTATTAGGCAGGAGCTTGACATATGCCATGCGAGCCATTGCATCGACAATTTTTCGAGTTGTTATGTTCCCATTTGAAGGTAAGTTCATCACAGTCGATCAACATTATTTCACTCAAAGAAACAACCAGACTTCTTCAGAAACCACAATTCCCTTAGTTGATCAAACTGCCCCGGTTAATGAGAGTTTAGGAGCAGGACTGTACGGATCGTTAATAGGCACTTTCGACCTCCCCTCCCCTGTTCTGTTTATTCATTCTGATGTGGGTACTGCGACCGAAACATTCACGGTTGGTTTAAGAACTGATCCTTAGATCCTTCCTACTACGTCAGAACCTTTTGTGCCTCCATCCATTGCAGAAGTGGCCTATATGGAAACACAACATACTGCAATGGAACATATCATGACTCCACCAGTGAGTCAGATATGGACTATGCTCCGGCATGGTCACTGAATTCCACTCACTCATTCGATTGTTTAGATATGGTTTTTCCATCTGATGAAGCCATCTTAGAAGTCATGATGGGCCTGGACCAACCACCGGAACATATGCATCACAGGTCCTACATGCTTCCAGATCTAGACAGGATTGAGAGAGGAGAATTCCCCATGAGACTCGGTGGATTGGTTGATACGTCATCTTTTCCTTCTACTTCAAGAGTTGTTTATGCTGAGGGAAATATGGCTAATATATCGAGAACAATTCCGATCAACATTTCTACCAAACCCGGGGTCGTGGAAAACATTTTTATTGGTGCATACTGTTCTCCAGAAGAGATTGTTCTGTATACAAAAATTTTTAAAGAATTCCGCGACGTTTTTGCCTGGTCATATGAGGAGATGTCAGGTATAAACCCAACCATCGTGGAGCATGTCATCACGACATACCCTAATGCAAAACTTGTGAGACAAAAGATCCACCCCATGAACCCTAGAAAAGCGGCCGCCATCAAGACGGAGGTTGAAAAGTTGCTTAAAGCCAGTTTCATCTATCTAATTGACATGACGGAATGGGTTTCAAACCCCATTCCAGTTGATAAGAAGCAAGGCACCATTAGAGTCTGTACTGACTTCCAGGACTTGAACAAAGCTTGTCCAAAAGATAACTATCCTACACCATTTATCGATCAAATCATAGATGCTTGTGCGGGACATGAGATGTTCTCTTTCATGGATAGTTTTTCAGGATACAATCAAATAGAAATCAAACCCGAGGACCAGCATAAAACAACTTTCATTTTCCCGTGGGGGACCTTTGCTTACCGGAAGATGTCATTTGGCTTGAAGAATGCTGGAGCTACCTTCGAGCGTGCGATGAATTTCGCTTTTCTTGATATCAAACACATAGTAGAACCTTACTTGGATGATCTCCCAGCACGATCTCGAAAGAGACGGGATCATCTAGCTCATCTTAGACAGGTGTTTGAAAGATGCAGACAATATAATATTCATTTGAATCCTAATAAGTGTGTGTTCTGTGTCGAATTGGGACATCTACTGGGCTTCATTGTCTCCAATCGGGGCATAATGGTTGACCCGCTGAAAGTAGAGGTGATTGTAAATCTGCCTCCTCCTCGCACCTTGCGACAACTACAAATTCTGGAAGGCATGTCTAATTTCTTACGGCGATTCATCATAAACTATGCTAAAATTACTAAAGGTTTTATGAGGCTACTCAAACAAGACTCCTACTTTGTGTGGAACGAGGCTGCTCAAGCATCCTTTGAAGCCTTAAAAAAGGCACTTCTTTCAGCACGCTTGTTGAGCCCGCCAGACTACGCAAAAGATTTTCTTTTATATCTGGCAGCGTCTCTTAATACAATTGGTATAGTTTTGGTTGAGGAAGATGATATGCTCCAAGAGCATGTTGTCTACTATCTTTCTTGCACATTGATAGCCCCTGAGGTTAAATATTCGCACATTGAGAAGTTAGCACTTGCCGCAGTCTATGCGGTACAGAGTCTTCATCACTATATACTTTTATGAACTACTACGGTGATAGCAGAAGTCAATCCTTTCCAGTACATTCTCACCCAACGAATCATCGGTGGTAAATATAATAAATGGGTTGTAATCCTACAGGAGTTCGATTTTGTCTTCCAATCGGCCAAGTTGAAGAAATCACTAGTGTTCACTGAGTTAATCTCAGAGTTTCCAAGTGACCTAGAATACGTTGAGGAAGAATCATCATTCCCAGATGAACATATCTTCCTCATTGCTTCCTCTGATGCATGGTGCGGGGATATCTTAGTATATCTCCAGACTTTGAGGTGTCCTACTACTTTTTCTCGAGAAGAGGGATGCAAGCTCAAAAGCCATGCAAAGAACTACCTTATCATCTCAGATACTTTATATCGACGTGGGGTAGATTCCATTTTACGACATTGCTTAACTCGAGAAGAAGCCGAATTAGTATTAAATGATGCCCATAGTGGAGCTTGTGGGGGACATCTTTCCGGGTTGGAAACAACTCAGAAGATACTGCATGCTGGATATTTTTGGCCCATGATCTTTAAGGATTATGTGGAAGTGGTGAAACGCTGTCATCCGTGTCAGTTTTTCACTAAGAAAATGAGGGCACACCCAGCTCCTCTTCATCATGTGATTACAGCAGGTCCCTTCACAAAATGGGGGGTTGATTACATGACTTGCAATCCCGTTTCGTCTAGAGGACATGATTACATCATCGTTTCCATTGACTACTTTACTAAGTGGGTGGAGGCAATGCCTACTGTTAAGGCAGATGGAGAAACTACCGCTTATTTCATGTTTAATTAGATTATTGCATGGTTTGGCATACCTAAAGAGATAGTGACTGATCATGGCAGTCATTTCCAAAATAGCATGATGATTGAGTTATATACAATGCTTGGTTTTCGACAAGAACATTCGTCTTCATACTATCCACAGGAAAATGGACAAGTCGAAGCAGTGAACAAAATTTTAAAGGTTATACTGCAAAGAACTGTTAATGCCAGTCAAAATAACTGGCACATCATGCTGTACCCGTCTCTTTGGGATTACTGAGCCAACGTTAAGACTGCTACCGGATTCTCTCCCTTCCAACTTGTGCATGGGACAGAAGCAATCGTACTGATTAAATGTGAGATTCCTTCGCTAAAACTAGCAGTTCAGTTATGTTGATGCCTCGGATATCGTAGCATCAATCAGAAAGGGATTCTCCCCAAGAGATGGTCCCAATTAGACTATCTCCCGTTTGGTGTAGGGAATCCGTCCGGTTAGCGGTTCCGGCAACCGTGGTTTTGGACTTTAAATCCGATTCTACCGGTTATGGCCCGATCCACCTTTCTTTTGGGTTTTTTATGTCTTTTATATGAGATGCAAGTGCCTAAATTATACTTAATCTAAATGCAATTAAAACAGATCTAAGCCTAAAACTGGAATAAATCTATCTATCCCTGCAGGGAACACGCTAAAGGGAGGAGCAATCAGCTGTAACAAGTATCGTAAACAAAGAATAGATAGCTATTATTTCTCACAATCAAAGCTACAGCAAGATAAAGATCTTGAGAAGATAGCTTCTCATTCAACATGGAATGCATCTATTGCTCATAAACAGAAGAAAGCAAATAGAGAAACAGATCTGAAAAGAAACTTAAAGAACGCATCTATTGCTCATAAACATAAGAAAGCAAAATTATTTAATCTATGTAACAGGAATAAAGAAACAGATCTAGATGTAACAAAACTAGAATTAAACTCAAAGATCCCTGCAAGGAGCAATTTAAAGGAATGAACAATGAGCCACATGAATTATTCTGAAGAAAGAACAGTTAGCCATTCGATCTAGACAAAGAAATCTACAGCAATACATTTCATTGTTCACAAAATAGAGAGAACGCATGCACAGAGGGGAGCAAAATCATTAATGCAAAGAAATAATTCAGATGTCAAGAATAATCTCACATTACTGAACCGCAGTCATTAGAATAGTCCAATATAGAGCAATCCAACATCCTAGGCAAAACGTCCATCTCCCATGGCTTCTATTAGAAAATTCAATTTACAGACCCGATACAAGATAGCTCATATCGTTTGCCAAAATTTCATTCCCTGCCAAAAGTCCTTTCTAATCTTTCCTAGATGCTATTTATAGCTACAACTCTGCCCTTTGGGCTGACACCTAGCATTCTCCACCTGTCATTTACAGAAATTTCTACTATAATCGACCATCAAAAATGGCCACTTCCTTTACAAAAAATATTTTGACAAAAATTAGGGACAGCTGTCCCATGGCTTACGCCTTACATATTCAAAATATACATAACAGAAAATTGGCTAACATCAAAGCTTTCCCTGTTGGGCACGTGTTTGGCTGAAGAGAGTGGCTCACTGAATTCAGCCTCTTCATTCCTGTGCGTGAGCTTCTGCTGGCAAAGGGTCGCCCAAGTTAATTGTCACTGATGCTGCCTGGGAAGAGGCCCTCGAATCCCTTGTTGATGCTGCTCCTAATTGGAAAGGGGGAATTGAACTGGCCAGACTTTCTGCCATTGCTGGGAAAGAGGCTGCTAGGAGAGAGGCTACCGGATCTACTGATGCTCCTACTACTGCTGCGGCTTTCCTGTCCTCTTCTGCTATGTAGCTGTGCCACACACCTGTGTCCCTTATGATTATGTTTGCTGCAGCAGGAAACAGGATTTTCTGAGAAGTCACATTCTTCCCAAGCTCTGTTTTAATGCTTTGTACTTCTGCTTCAGCAACTTGATGCGCTTCCTTCAGCAGATGGCTGTGAAGTGTTGATGAACCGATATAATGCTGGAGATCATCCATGTCCAGGACATCAATCCTTTTCACATACTCCATCTGGACGCCTAGCTCTTCTTTCAGCTGAGACAACCGCTGCTCCTTTTTCGGGAAGTCTTCTAGGGTCTGAGGGAAACTCAATGTGCAGTTGTCATGGACTCCTTTGAGCTTTTGGTATAGGCTGTTGATTCTATCTGTTGTCCTCTGCACACTGGTTATCATCTTATTGGCACAGTTCCTACCAAACTCCAACAAGGCTATATCTTCATTAAAATCATCCACAACCTTAAAAGGAAGGTGCGGGGGGAAACCTCCTTTCCCTTCTCTCCATGCCATCTGACTTATGACATTTGCCTTGACACGGGTATTCTTAGCTTTGAGCCTGTGGGCCTCTGCATTAATTTCTTTTAATCTGACTATCATGGCCTTGAGTTTGCAAACTTCGTCAGTGATCAGCTCCTGCGTGCCGTTTATTTGCTTCAGAATGTTGCAGGACAACTCGTGGAAGGGAGCCAAGTCCACCATTTTGCTCTCATCTTGTTCCAACCGCTCAGCTAATGTTTGCTTGTCTGCTTCTAGCTGAGAAGCCTTTTCTTCCACTCCACTCTTCTCCGCTTCTACAATCATCATTTGAAGTGTTAGCTGGTCTTTTTCCTCCTCCAGCAGGCTGTACTTATTTGACAGCTCCCTATGCTCAGCGTACAAGCAATTATACTTGTTTATTTCCAGATCTCTTTGGGCTTGCTCATTAGCCACATTTTGTTGCAGCGTGCGTGATTTCTTCTTAGTTAATATGTTTTCTTTAACTATAACGTCGACATTGGCAAATGATGCCTTTGCTATCGCTATAACTGCGGACGCCATAGCAATGGGATCTTGATCCATGTTCTGCATGACGGTGACCTCCCGGTGGGTAACAATGTCTTCATGGAAGGGACTTTTAATCCTCTCTTCTGATTGGAGGACCATTGCTTTTCTTTTCTTATCATATACAAACTCATTCCATTTGGACACCGTACGCTTTCCTGACAGAGTGTACGGGACAATTGGTCGGTTTATGATGTCTATGTCTTCTTCCATAGGTGGGGTCCGGACTTCCTGCGCAGGGTCTACTCCTTCCTTTTGGGCACCAGAGCCACCTACTTGAGAGGTGTCTATTTCCATGTCCTGCATACCGGATCCACCTGCCGCAGCATCTTCCCTTGTCTTTAATTCTTCTTCCGCCTTCTTTTCTGCCTCAGCTTGCTCAACCTCTGCTTCTTTCTGCTTTTGGGCTTCTTCAGCCTCTTTCCGCAGTCTTTCATTTTCAGCTTCTTGCTGCTTTCTTGCTTCCCGCTGTAACCTCGCCTCTTCTCTTAATATGAGCTCTTCCTGAGCTCGGGCATCCTCAGCTTCTTTCTCCTTTTGCTGGATGGTCTTCTGGGCCTTGGTTGAGCTAGAGCTCGCTCCGGTACTTTGGCGACAGATCCGTAGCTCAGTCATGTTGCTGATGCCTCTGAATGCTTCCTCCTCGGCATCAAGGTAGTGGGAGTATTCGAAGTGAGCATAGTTCCCCTTGCAATGCTCGGCCACTTTACCCTTTCTGTCGTTCCTGTGGAAGATGACCTCACCGAAGTGGAAGGCCTTCAACTCTTGAACAAATTCATTGGCCGAGGCAACCCCTGAAAACTTGTAAGCGCCGATGCAGAAAGGTAGAGGGGGAAAGGAAGCCTTGTGTTGCTTGTGGAGAAATGCTCCAACCCCATCCAAGAAGAGTTGTCTTACTGCTTCCTTGAGCACCACATAGTCTGTGGCATACTGCGGCAATATGTATGGGGGCTTAGTCCCTCCAAACATTCTCAGGTAGGTACCTTGTTCTGAAAAGTAAAAGTCCCCATACTCCTCAAGGACTTCCAAAGCATTTTCTGACAGGCAATTTGGTTCTTCCTTGAACATTTTCTCGTATAGGGGCATGATGAACCCCTCACAGATGTGTTTGTAACTGGGCTTGTAATTCTGATCCCACAACATCTTGAATGCGATGTAGACCGGGGCGGTGGCCCTATCCCATGTACAACCCAATTTGGAGAACTCTATCTTGGCCAAAATACAATCTATCAGATATGAAGACATGAAGAATTCAGCCTTCTTCAAGGCTAGCCCTGGCTTAGCAGCACTTATCATTGAGGCCAGACTATCTGATAGGATAGTGGCCCAGTCAAACACTGTTCCCTGAAATGCCACATAGTGAATGATAGGGACCCACTGAATCTTGTATACTGTGCCATCGGGCATGCCAAAGATTCTGCACAGCATCAGGGCAATCAACCTAAAAGGAGCTCTTAGATTCTGTACGTCATACTCCTCACTCCCTTTCTTTCTCAAATGTTTGCCTGCTATCAGCAGCTTCTTGGCCATCTCGATGTTATTCATTTGGCCCAACCATTCATCAGTCAGAGCTTGTTGGACATGGGGAAATCTGTAGGCCACCGCAATATACGCGGGTTGAAACGAGGCAATGGCCACTTTCCCGCTATCATTTATCACTCTCCCTTCAGCATCTGCATGTTGGAGTATCCATCCGATCGCTTCAGCACAGGGGAACAGCTCAGGGCAGGTAGCGGCTCTACTTATGCCTGAGGCTCTGATATTTTGATAGATTGGTGCTTCCTCTAGCAACATATCTGGGATTTCTTGGTCCCGGAACATTCTGTAGATGTCTCCCCATCTGATTTCTGGAGGGACACCAGTGGTGCACCTAGTGTCTTGGAGTGAAGTTTCAGTTTTAGGAGGGGCAGGTTTCTTTTCTGTCATCTTCACCTTCTTCTTACTGGTTTTCGGCATCTTGACTTATCCCTGATAGCATCCATATACAATTTATCATGATTTTGAGCAACATGCTGTGAGGTTTTAACAGAAAGCATCATTGTTTTGATAATATATCAAATAAGATAAGTACAATGAAGCTGTTACTATTTCAATACGAAACATAAATTGAAGCACTTGAATCTCTTAAAAGGATGGGATTGGGATGCTCCTGAGGGGATAGGCTGTGTTGCGGAAGCCATTGGTTTTTGGCTCGATAGGCGAATTGCGGAAGCCGTTGGTTTTTGGTTCCGCCCTGTGGAAGGAGGTGTCTTTCGTTATGGCTGCGGTCCGAAAGGTTAATGGCGGGGAGACGCGGGTTGGGAAGACTTTATGACGACAAGGGAGCCCCTTTCGCACTTTCAACTCGGTGAGGGCTTCGAATGCCATCGTCACGCGCGGCACCCGCTGAGGTGTTCTATGGGAGACTCTAGTCCGAGCGAGGGTGACGGCGCCGGGGATATACTGACGGGAAGTGCTAGGGCGGCCATGGCTTCGGGTTTCGGCTCGCGCGGCTTGAACGTTCATGGGTTTTGAACGGGACAATGGCGCCGGAGACCAGTTTTTTCCTTGGGTAGAGGGCGTGTTGCGGCTGAGGTTTACGGAAGGGCCCGGGGTTTTACGTCTTGAGCTCTCGACTGGGGCTTCGACAAATTTTCCCCACAACGAGGTGCGTGGCCCGGGGGTTAAAATGGACAAGATTAACGGCCGGCACCAACCGTCTCTACTCAATAAAATAAGTAATGTCGATGCCTATTTCATGACGAGACATGAATTCCATTTAACTGCATCTGACGGGCAAAACATAGCCCTCGATGGGTGTTTTGCCCGTCAAAATCCCACAAAAACCCATTGTTTTTCAAACCAAAGACGACTCAAAAGTGAAAATCAAGGTTAAAATCCTACCTGGCACCGTGGGGATCGCTTGAACGAGGTGGCCACGAGCGCGGATGAGCGAGGTGAGGTGGAGCGATTTGCGCGGCGTTCCACGTCGTTGGCCAATCGAAAACAATGGTGCATTGGTTCGACCCCCTACCGTATATTTAAACAAAACGGGCACGTGCGAGCATTAAGGTTGCTGGTTGGCGCAATTAGAATGTGGCTTAAATACGCCGCCCGCCACGGTCATGTCAAGATACCTCGATTTCCGTGCGACCGCCATCCGCGGGACCAGATTGCGAATCGTATCCACCGTTGCGGAAGGGTTCAACGAAAGTTCCCGCAATTTCGGAAGTAATTAAGTCTTGCGGGGTTTCGGGACGATGTAGCGAATGCTCCCGGTGGTTTTTCGGAAAGATTTTGTGAAAGCTTCCGCCGTTTCAGAAGTAATTTGCGAAGGCTTCCGCAAAAAAAATATTTTTTTGAAGTTTTTCTAAGTCTCCGCTTCGGCTGTCTCTTCCGCAAAGTTTTCCCGGAATGATTTCGAAAGCTTCTTCCGAGCATTTAGGCGGTTAGCTTCCGCCGTTTCGAAAGGAACATCGAAAGGGCTTCCGCGGTTTCGGGAGCAAAAGGCTGAAGGCTTCCGCGATAGTTCTTCGAAAAAATTTCTAAGTTCTTTTCATAGTTTCGGAAGGGTTTCACGAACTGTTCCCACCGTTTCGGAAGGAAAAATCCAATCTCTCCGTGAACGGTCAAGAATGTTCAAAGTCTTCTTTCAGGAGAGTTATGTAAGAGGCTTCTGTTGTTTCGGAAGAACAACCGAAATCTTTCCGCGGCATAGTCTCTTTCCGCAGTCTTTCCAATCGAAAAATTCTAAGTTCTTTTCGAGAGAGCAAGGCGAATGAGCCCCGCCATTTCGGGAAGAGAACCAGAACCTTTCCGCGGTTTCGGAAGGTTTGGGCGAAGGACTCCGCCGTTTCGGGAGGAATTTCCCAATGGCTTCCGCAACCTTTCAATCGAAATAGAATTCTAAGTCACTTTCACAGTTTCGGAAGAAGCTCGTGAATCTCTCCGCATTATTTTGAGGAGCTTTTGTAAATGGCCTTCGCCGTTCTCGGGAGGGTAACCCGAAGGTTTCCACAGAGTTTCAAACAAAAAATCCAAGTCCTCTTCGGGAGTCTAAGGCGAATGAGTCCCGCCATTTCGGGAGGAAAACTCGAACCTTTCCGCGGTTGCGGAAGGCTCGAGCGAAGGGTTCCGCCGTTTTGGGAGTCTTTGCCCAATGGATTCCGCAGCTTTCGAAAAATTATAAGTCTTTCAGGCGTCTTTCCCACGTTCTCCCGCTGTCTCGGGAAGAA
Source organism: Larix kaempferi (assembly GCA_027924585.1). Lineage (NCBI taxonomy): Eukaryota > Viridiplantae > Streptophyta > Pinopsida > Pinales > Pinaceae > Larix > Larix kaempferi. The sequence goes on along the minus strand of BSBM01000109.1, from coordinate 5,286,601 downwards.
ACCAAAGGTTTCCGTATTTCTTTCTCACGGTCTATGATTTTAACAAAGAAAAACTAAGTTCTTCTTTCGGAAGGTTGGATTTCGCCTCCCGCAGTTTCGGGGAGATAGCCTTATTCCAAAACGTTGGGAAAAACCTAAGTTCTCTTTTGGCTCTTTGGGGAAAACGTGGAAGGACTGATGGCAAGATGCTCAGTAGGGAAAAAAGATTTATGTTGAAAACAGAGCTGACGGCTGGGATGACTTCTCAGGCAAACTTTCTACAAAAAAACAGGAGGGGCCCCAACATGTACAAGAATTTTGGGGAGGGGTGTTGCTGCAACAACAATGGCGAGTCGCTGCCGAACACAGATCTCTGAAAAATTCCTCTTCATGGTCCGAAACCTCATTAACAACATCCAGCTCGAGTGTACTACTCAGCTGAGCATTCTAGACTCATGCGGGGGGAAGGAGGCGCTTTCCATGCTAGCCATTGGGGAAAGGGGAGCTTTGACCGAGACATCTTCACCACTCTCAGAGGGCTAGCATATGATGTTCATTTTAGGAGGGGCATCTTTCAGATTGTTACTGCTGCCGGACTCCACAGGATCTGTAACACTTGATCGTGGACATTATTGCTCTTGTTCCTCATTTCCATGCTGCTGGCATCCTTCGGGATGCTTGTACTTTGGACAGCTTAGCTGTTTGAGCCTTCCAGGGATATTTTCTTTTGGACATGATCTTTGATTTAGGCTCCTCAATCCATAATGTCCTTTTGTGTGAGTTAGAAATTTTATTGATTTGATCAAACTTCACGGACGGAGAGGAGCCTATTTTGAGCTGGGCCTTTTGGACAGCCTTCTTGATTTTACATGTCTTTTTCTTTTGTCTCAGCCATGCTTTAATTGAGGAGAGAATCCCTGGAAAACAGACTCTTGAATGTAGGCCATTTTGGCTGTTAAATCTGCAGCATGGAGTCATCTCAATAGCCTATGTCCTCGAGAGGCGCCACTTTCCATGGGTCCAACTTAGCTAACCTTCTTGAGATGCCTTTAAAGTGTGAGAGTGGGTGGAGCCCAATGATAGTAGTGAAGATGGGCATAGGTCTCTACTATTAAACAGGATTAGTGTGACTAGCAGGATAGGCTTCCCCCCTTTTTGAACATTTCAGCGAGAGCACAACAGACCGGATTTACTGAGCAGAGTTCCAGACTCATGGGTTACAAGTTTTCTTTGAGAGAGCTATCTTCAACGGGAGACTAAACAAAAAGGGTATTCAGAAAACAAAACTTGTCATGAAAGTTCAAATATCAAGGAGAGAAACAACATGGCCGAAAAATAAAACAGCTAAAAGCGAAAGCAAAAAAGAAAACTTTATTTATGTACAGGAAGTCTCAAGGAGACTATGCGAAGTATTGTTTCAGAGCGAGGCCATTGAGAGGAAGGGCTACTTCTTCTCCCTCGAGATTTGTCAATTTATAAGTGGATGGGCCTAATTTTGCAGAAATTTGGTACGGGCCCACCCATAGATGTTGAAATTTCGTATGCATTCCTTTGCCTTCATGATTATGGTCCCATTTCAGGACTAAATCCCCGACTTCAAAATCCCTCTTGCCGGATTTCCTCTTATCGAACCATCTCTTAACTATGTCCTGGTGTTGATGGAATCGATCTTTAGCTTTGTGTCGGGCTTCTTCCAGTTGAAGCAGGGTGTTGATCCTGGATTGTAAGGTTTGGCTGCCAGAACCCCGAGAGGCTTGAGACAATTGCAAGGATGGCAGTAAGATGTTTGGGGGAAGTATGGCTTCCTTGCCATAGACAAGAGTGAAAGGGGAGACACCTAAAGCATTCTTCGGGGTTACCCTATCTGCCCATAAGGCGTTTGGGAGAGCCACATGCCAACTTCTCTAGTTTTCTATCACAGTTTTCTTAAGGATTCGAATCAGATTCTTGTTTGAGGATTCAGCTAATCCGTTTCCCTAAGGGTAGTAATTGGCTGAATAATGCAACTTACTTCCCCATTCATAAACAAATTCATTTATCTTGCAAGATGAAAAATAAGTAGCATTATCAAACACAAGGGAAATTGGAACCCCAAACCTGGTTATGATGTTTTCTTTCAAGAAGCTGATGACTGCGTCTTCATTGATCTTGCGCAATGGGGTGGCCTCTGTCCACCTAGTGAAGTAGTCGGTAGCCGTCAGGATGTATCGATGTTGTAATGAAGAATTTGGATTTATTTCTCCGATAACATCTATACCCCATTGCTCAAAAGGCTCAGAGATGATGACCGACTGCAATGGGCTCGCTGCCTTAGGTAACTTCCCTGCACTTCTTTTACATACATCGCAATTCCGTGCGTATGTGTAGGCATCTCGAAACAGAGTGGGCCAGTAATACCCAGCTCTCAGTATCTTGTGTGCTGTCGTCTCTCCTGAATAATGACCACCTGTGGGGCCATCATGCAACTCTTTGACAACTTTGTTTGCATCTTCCTTCTCCAAACATCTAAGAAGGACTCCATCATAATTCTTTCTGAAAAGAATCCCATCAATGATTTGATAGGGTACGGATTTCAGACGGAGCGCCCTTCTTTGTTTAGAGTTCCAGTGCTCGGGTAGATATCCCTGCTGTAAATAGTGCACCAGATCCCTATACCATGACTGGGGAGTTGTGAAGATATGACATACTTCAACCGAATTTAACTGAGCTTCATTTCTCCAATGGTGCTCTTCCTTAGTCGAGTTTCCCACCAGTAACTTGCACAGACCTTGTCCTTTAATAATCGTGGCTAGTTTAAATTCCAAATCATACTCATGTAGAGCTGTGACCCAGTTCCCTCTCCTCTCTCCCAATTCTTTTTGAACGAAAAGGGATCTAACAGCTGGATGGGGAACTATGACATTAGTTCGGTTCTTCAAAATGTAGGGCCTAAACTGCTTGACTGCTTTGAAGACTGCATAGGCATGCTTGTCCACCATGGGATAGTTCAGCTCGGCCCCCTGCAGACCAGTGCTCATAAACGAAATTGGGTACTCGTCCCCCAACTCCACCTTTTGTGTGAGTACAGCTGCGAGAGAGTCATCCGAGGCGAAGGTATACAAGATGAAATCTTTATCAAAATCTGGGCTTCTTAAGGAAGGAGCTTTAGCTACCGCTGCCTTGATATCTCTAAATGCGTCTTTCTCCAAATCTGTCCACTTAAATTGTATGCTTTGTTTAACCATCTGTTGCAATGGCTTAACAATTTGTGCAAAATCCAGAACAAATCTACGGACAAAATTAATGGTGCCCATGAAAGACTACATAGATTTTTTGTTGTGAGGCATTGGAATCTTATTAATAGCTTGGACCCTTTCTTGGTCGATTGACACTCCCCCTTTGGAGATGATATGGCCCAAGAGCTTACCTTCGGGCACAGCAAACACGCTCTTCTTGGGATTTAAGGAAATACCATACTTCCGGCAATGATCAAAGATGTGCCTCAGATGAACGACATGATCTTCCCTTTTCTTCGAAAAGACTGTCACATCATCTAAGTAAACAACAACACATTGCCCACCCAATCCTCAGAAGGCAATATCCATCGCCCTTTGGAATGTAGCTCCTGCATTTATCAGACCAAATGGCATCCTCCTGTAAGCGAAAGTTCCCCACTTAGTTCTGAAAGTGGTCTTGAGACGGTCTTCTTCGGCTACTAACACTTGATTATAGCCCGAGAAACCATCGAGGAGAGAAAACAATTCGGATCCTGACACCATTTGGAGGATTTGCTCCATTGAAGGTACGGGGTAGTTGTCTTTATCCGATGCTTTGTTTAAATTTATGAAGTCTACACATAGCCTAATCTCTCCCGACTTCTTCCTTACGGGAACCAAGTTTGCAACCCATTCGGAATGCCGAACTTTGAAGATTATCTTAGCGTCTAGGAGCTTCTTTAATTCCTTTTGGATCAGCGGTTCAAGAGTGGGATGCATCCTTCTTAACTGCTGCTGAAATGGTTTGACACCTGCTTTCATTGGTATAACATGCTGAATGATGCGGACATCATATGTTTTCAGATCTTCATAGGTCCATGCAAAAACATCCTTGTACTGTTTAAACAATTTAATGAACCTGTCTCTTTCTCCTGGTGAACAACATTTGCCCAGGTTGACAAATTTTGGTTCTGCCTCGGTACCCAAATTAACCAACTCATGTTGCATTGATGAGCTGTTAGTTTTGGTATTAGCTGGTCTTTTGAACTTATTTTGAAGATCGAAAAGCATTTCGAGGGACCTTACCCCCTTTGGCATGAAATTTCCTTTCTCGTCATCTTTCTTCATCAAATCAGCATCGTGCTCTTCCTCATCTATTGTAGCTCCTTGGAAACTGTCTTCGTTTGTCAGGAAGCTGATAATTTGTTCATCATCATCGAAGACTCTGAAATTTGTGATGTTATCGGGAATGGAAGGCCTGAAAATCAATTCAATTGAGCATTTATTATTTGACGGCACTAATCTAGAAGCAGATGTTGCTAACAAATCAGCAGCAGAATTTTGCAATCTAGGAATTGATTTTATATTGAAAGCGTCAAACTGCATGATTAAATCCCATACCTCAGCCTGATAACCTTTCAAGTGAGGTGAGAGACAATGGATGGTGTCCCTTACCTGTCTTACAACTATCTCGGAGTCACCAAAAACCTTCAGGTACTTAACATTTAAGCCAATGGCCTTTTTTAACCCATGTACCAAAGCTTCATATTCAGCGGTGTTATTAGTACAATCGAATTCTAATCTACAAGACAAAAAATACTTGTTCCTTTTTGGATCCATTAGAACACAACCGGCTCCGGATCCTTCCAGAGTTTTAGAACCATCAAAGTATAATGCCCAAAAAACATCTTCAGATTCAACTAAGTTAGTTTCTTTATGGTCTATGTTAGCAACTAAATTGACTATGTTACAATCAACATCATCAGTCCGAGAGAAATGAAGGAGATCGGGCTGTTTATCTGATTCATGGCTAATGATTTCAGATTGATAGTTACCCGGATCCATTTCTAAGAAGTAATTTCCCAGGACCGAGGAAGAGAAAGTTACAGCCTCATTTTTTTCTTCTAGCTGGGTTACGTTTTGTTTCATATGAGGTTCCCTAAGAACTTTAATCTGATTTTGTCTGTTCTGATAAGGCAGCCATAGATGAGACCAATCGGTAGCAAAGTAGCCGCTCAGCTTGGTAGACCAATCCCTACTCAAAATCAGCCCATAAGCTTCAGGAATATCGACCACCATTATGTAGATAAATTGACAGACTCTAGGATCCGCTGACAATCTAATTAGAACGTCTTTCATCTCCCCAATTACTTTAACAGCAGTCCTATCTAATTGGATAATTTGAGCTGGAGATGGCACGGGCTGCCCATTAATTTTCTTACAAATTGACAGTGGCATAACGTTTGAAGAAGCTCCAGAGTCTACCAAACAGTTATGAACGTTGTGATTAAAAATTTCAAAAGTCAATAGGAAAGGCAATGTTTGAGATTTGGATTTCCCACCAATGCTAGCCTCGTTAATTTTAGGATTGTCTTGAGAATCTGTTAATATAGTGTTGGGTTTTGGTTGTAAAACAAGCAGCAGCTTGTCTCGTTGATGGGGCAAGCTACACATGTCAAATATTGATATGTTCGCTTTGACTTTCTTGATATCTTTGATAATATCATACCCTATATCGGATTCGTTCCCAATTCGAGTTGGCTGATCTGTTTTGTTCATGGTGACCTTAGGTGGCTAAACTGTGTTGTCAGCACTTGGCTATTTGGCCGCTGTTTGGTTTACTTTGGGCTGTGGTGGGATGATTGGTATATGCCTCCTAGGCGGGTCTTTCGAAATTTTATGCTTATGGGGAATGGTGACTAGCATAGGATCCGCAATTGGGCCCTTGCTGCGAGTGGCAACATTTATGGTAGAGGGAGAGCTATCTATGTGATCTTCTTCTACAAATTCAGTCATAGGTACCCAATCCCACAACACCATAGTGGTGTCCGGGGTTGGTTCCTCTAACTCAGGGCTTGACTCTTCTGGAGGAACATCCTGATCTGGGATTTGAGAATCTAACATTTGGTTCATGATTAAGCTCATGGAATTGATCCATTGCGGACAGCTTTTTTCTGAATGTGGTTCTTGGTGGAAAGTGCAGAAATTTTCCATCCCTATATCATTCAAGTTTAACACAGGGGCAGCGTTCACTGGTGGATGAGTCTGTTCCCCATCTTCCCTTCTTTTATAAAATGGCTTGAAAGGTTTCCTAGATGTGCTAGCAGCCTTGTCTTTCTCGAGATCTACGATTTTGTTAGATAATTTTTGCATCATCTTGACTACATTTTCCATGTCCGTAGATGGCTCGTCTTTACTTCTAGTGAGCAGCAAAGGTTTTTTGTTAGCCACTGGTTTTGTTTCTACATCTAAGGCATGTTTAGCAATGCTATCAGCCTCTTCTTCTACCTTTCTAGCTTCCTCAAAGTTCTCTATCAGGGTAGTTTTCTTGGACCTCTTTACGAACATTGCTATGGGTCCATCAAGAGCGGTCGTATAGTATTCAATTAGAGATTCCTCGGCTGGTTTATTAGCTTGACTGAAGTTATTCAACAGCGTAGTGAATCTTTGATTGAAATCTTGAACCTTTTCTTTCTTTTCCATCCTCATGGATAAGAGTTCTTTCATAAGTGTGGCCACAGTCTTTTGGTTTCCGTATTTCTTTAGAAAACATTTTTCGAATTCCTCCCAACTAGAGATTGAGCTGGGTTGTAGGCTAAAGTACCATGATGATACTTTCAGCTCGAATGTGTACGGAAACAACCTACAGACTACGTCTTCATGTTGTACGTTCAAAAGGTTCAGAGCTAAGTAAAAACTCTTGAGGTGATCTTCTGCCGAAATGGCTTTCCCTGGATCGTACTTAGGCAAGACCTTTTCTGGGTTTTTAGGGAGATTATGGAATGGTCCAGCTAGGTTCAGCGCTCCCCTTGCTCTCCATGCCGGTACAGCCATGTTTGGGTTTGGGTGTGGAGACCCTGGTGGGGAGTTGTAGGGTGAATCCTATGGAGTACTCTTGGGACTTGAAATTTCTTCAAGATCTTCTTGGTCTGTCTTGTTAAGAGTGTCTGAAATTTCTTCCAAAGTCAGATTTACCAGTTCTTCAAAACTCTGAACGAGAATTGAATCCCGGGTGTATTGTGGCTCTTTTGTGGGTGTAATTTTCTTGGGGAGGAAGTTGACAGCGTTTAAACCACCTAGCTGTCTAACGTAGGATCTGGTATGTCTTCTCAAATCCTCTATTTCTGTGAGAGGAACAGTGTACAAAGCTTCTTGAGGCTCAGGGTCAGAAATGAGGCGTTCTTGGTCTGTTAATCCAAGATCTGGGCTGTTTGAAATACTTTCTTTAAGCGGGTTTTCAGTGTTATCTATGACCGCGGAAGATTTTCCTCTATCAGCCATGCACTTTAGGCCCTCCTTCTAGCGCCAAAAACTGTTGATGCCTCGGATATCGTAGCATCAATCAGAAAGGGATTCTCCCCGAGAGATGGTCCCAATTAGACTATCTCCCGTTTGGTGTAGGGAATCCGTCCGGTTAGCGGTTCCGGCAACCGTGGTTTTGGACTTTAAATCCGATTCTACCGGTTATGGCCCGATCCACCTTTCTTTTGGGTTTTTTATGTCTTTTATATGAGATGAAAGTGCCTAAATTATACTTAATCTAAATGCAATTAAAACAGATCTAAGCCTAAAACTGGAATAAATCTATCTATCCCTGCAGGGAACACGCTAAAGGGAGGAGCAATCAGCTGTAACAAGTATCGTAAACAAAGAATAGATAGCTATTATTTCTCACAATCAAAGCTATAGCAAGATAAATATCTTGAGAAGATAGCTTCTCATTCAACATGGAATGCATCTATTGCTCATAAACAGAAGAAAGCAAATAAAGAAACAGATCTGAAAAGAAACTTAAAGAACGCATCTATTGCTCATAAACAGAAGAAAGCAAAATTATTTAATCTATGTAACAGGAATAAAGAAACAGATCTAGATGTAACAAAACTGGAATTAAACTCAAAGATCCCTGCAAGGAGCAATTTAAAGGCATGAACAATGAGCCACATGAATTATCCTGAAGAAAGAACAGTTAGCCATTTGATCTAGACAAAGAAATCTACAGCAATACATTTCATTGTTCACAAAATAGAGAGAACGCATGCACAGAGGGGAGAAAAATCATTAATGCAAAGAAATAATTCAGATGTCAAGAATAATCTCACATTACTGAACCGCAGTCATTAGAATAGTCCAATATAGAGCAATCTAGCATCCCAGGCAAAACGTCCATCTCCCGTGGCTTCTATTAGAAAATTCAATTTACAGACCCGATAGAAGAGAGCTCATATCGTTTGCCAAAATTTCATTCCCTGCCAAAAGTCCTTTCTAATCTTTCCTAGATGCTGTTTATAGCTACAACTCTGCCCTTTGGGCTGACACCTAGCATTCTCCACCTGTCATTTACAGAAATTTCTACTATAATCGACCATCAAAAATGGCCACTTCCTTTACAAAAAATATTTTGACAAAAATTAGGGACAACTGTCCCATGGCTTACGCCTTACATATTCAAAATATACATAACAGAAAATTGGCTAACATCAAAGCTTTCCCTGCTGGGCACGTGTTTGGCTGAAGAGAGTGGCTCACTGAATTCAGCCTCTTCATTCCTGTGCGTGAGCTTCCGCTGGCAAAGGGTCGCCCAAGTTAATTGTCACTGATGCTGCCTGGGAAGAGGCCCTCGAATCCCTTGCTGATGCTGCTCCTAATTGGGAAGGGGGAATTGAACTGGCCAGACTTTCTGCCATTGCTGGGGAAGAGGCTGCTAGGAGAGAGGCTGCCGGATCTACTGATGCTCCTGCTGCTGCTGCGGCTTTCCTGTCCTCTTCTGCTATGTAGCTGTGCCACACACCTGTGTCCCTTATGATTATGTTTGCTGCAGCAGGAAACATGATTTTCTGAGAAGTCACATTCTTCCCAAGCTCTGTTTTAATGCTTTGTACTTCTGCTTCAGCAACTTGATGCGCTTCCTTCAGCAGATGGCTGTGAAGTGTTGATGAACCGATATAATGCTGGAGATCATCCATGGCCAGGACATCAATCCTTTTCACATACTCCATCTGGACGCCTAGCTCTTCTTTCAGCTGAGACAACCGCTGCTCCTTTTCCGGGAAGTCTTCTAGGGTATGAGGGAAACTCAATGTGCAGTTGTCATGGACTCCTTTGAGCTTTTGGTATAGGCTGTTGATTCTATCTGTTGTCCTCTGCACACTGGTTATCAGCTTATTGGCACAGTTCCTGCCAAACTCCAACAAGGCTATATCTTCATTAAAATCGTCCACATCCTTAAAAGGAAGATGCGGGGGGAAACCTCCTTTCCCTTCTCTCCATGCCATCTGACTTATGACATTTGCCTTGACACGGGTATTCTTAGCTTTGAGCCTGTGGGCCTCCTCATTAATTTCTTTTAATCTGACTATCATGGCCTTGAGTTTGCAAACTTCGTCAGTGATCAGCTCCTGCGTGCCGTTTATTTGCTTCAGAATGTTGCAGGACAACTCGTGGAAGGGAGCCAAGTCCACCGTTTTGCTCTCAGCCTGTTCCAACCGCTCAACTAATGTTTGCTTGTCTGCTTCTAGCTGAGAAGCCTTTTCTTCCACTCCACTCTTCTCCGCTTCTACAATCATCATTTGAAGTGTTAGCTGGTCTTTTTCCTCCTCCAGCTGGCTGTACTTATTTGACAGCTCCCTATGCTCAGCGTACAAGCAATTATACTTGTTTATTGCCAGATCTCTTTGGGCTTGCTCATTAGCCACATTTTGTTGCAGCGTGCGTGCTTTCTTCTTAGTTAATATGTTTTCTTTAACTATAACGTCGACATTGGCAAATGATGCCTTTGCTGTCGCTATAACTGCGGACACCATAGCAATGGGATCTTGATCCGTGTTCTGCATGACGGTGACCTCCCGGTGGGTAACAATGTCTTCATGGAAGGGACTTTTAATCCTCTCTTCTGATTGGAGGACCATTGCTTTTCTTTTCTTATCATATACAAACTCATTCCATTTGGACACCGTACGCTTTCCTGACGGAGTGTACGGGACAATTGGTCGGTTTATGATGTCTATGTCTTCTTCCATAGGTGGGGTCCGGACTTCCTGCGCAGGGTCTACTCCTTCCTTTTGGGCACCAGAGCCACCTACTTGAGAGGTGTCTATTTCCATGTCCTGCATACCGGATCCACCTGCCGCGGCATCTTCCCTTGTCTTTAATTCTTCTTCCGCCTTCTTTTCTGCCTCAGCTTGCTCAGCCTCTGCTTCTTTCTGCTTTTGGGCTTCTTCAGCCTCTTTCCGCAGTCTTTCATTTTCAGCTTCTTGCTGCTTTCTTGCTTCCTCGACTTCCCCCTGTAACTTATCCTCTTCTCTTAATCTGAGCTCTTCCTGACCTTGGGCATCCTCAGCTTCTTTCTCCTTTTGCTGGATGGTCTTCTGGGCCTTGGTTGAGCTAGAGCTCGCTCCGGTACTTTTGCGACAGATCCGTAGCTCAGTCATGTTGCTGATGCCTCTGAATGCTTCCTCCTCGGCATCAGGGTAGTGGGAGTATTCGAAGTGAGCATAGTTCCCCTTGCAATGCTCGGCCACTTTACCCTTTCTGTCATTCCTGTGGAAGATGACCTCACCGAAGTGGAAGGCCTTCAACTCTTGAACAAATTCATTGGCCGAGGAAACCCCTGAAAACTTGTAAGCGCCGATGCAGAAAGGTAGAGGGGGAAAGGAAGCCTTGTGTTGCTTGTGGAGCAATGCTCCAACCCCATCCAAGAAGAGTTGTCTTACTGCTTCCTTGAGCACCACATAGTCTGTGGCATACTGCGGCAATATGTATGGGGGCTTAGTCCCTCCAAACATTCTTAGGTAGGTACCTTGTTCTGAAAAGTAAAAGTCCCCATACTCCTCAAGGACTTCCAAAGCATTTTCTGACAGGCAATTTGGTTCTTCCTTGAACATTTTCTCGTATAGGGGCATGATGAACCCCTCACAGATGAGTTTGTAGCTGGGCTTGTAATTCTGAGCCTACAACATCTTGAATGCGATGTAGACCGGGGCGGTGGCCCTATCCCATGTACAACCCAATTTGGGGAACTCTATCTTGGCCAAAATACAATCTATCAGATATGAATACATGAAGAATTCAGCCTTCTTCAAGGCTAGCCTTGGCTTAGAAGCACTTATCATTGAGGCCAGACTATCTGACAGGATAGTGGCCCAGTCAAACACTGTTCCCTGAAATGCCACATAGTGAATGATAGGGACCCACTGAATCTTGTATACTGTGCCATCGGGCATGCCAAAGATTCTGCACAGCATCAGGGCAATCAACCTAAAAGGAGCTCTTAGATTCTATACGTCATACTCCTCACTCCCTTTCTTTCTCAAATGTTTGCCTGCTATCAGCAGCTTCTTGGCCATCTCGATGTTATTCATTTGGCCCAACCATTCATCAGTCAGAGCTTGTTGGACATGGGGAAATCTGTAGGCCGCCGCAATATACGCGGGTTGAAACGAGGCAATGGTCACTTTCCCGCTATCATTTATCACTCTCCCTTCAGCATCTGCATGTTGGAGTATCCATCCGATCACTTCAGCACAGGGGAACAGCTCAGGGCGGGTAGCGGCTCTAGTTATGCCTGAGGCTCTGATATTTTGATAGATTGGTGCTTCCTCTGGCAACATATCTGGGATTTCTTGGTCCCGGATCATTCTGTAGATGTCTCCCCGTCTGATTTCTAGAGGGACACCAGTGGTGCACCTAGTGTCTTGGAGTGAAGTTTCAGTTTTAGGAGGGGCAGGTTTCTTTTCTGTCATCTTCGCCTTCTTCTTACCGGTTTTTGGCATCTTGACTTATCCCTGATAGAATCCATATACAATTTATCATGATTTTGAGCAACATGCAGTGAGGTTTTAACAGAAAGCATCATTGTTTTGATAATATATCAAATAAGATAAGTACAATGAAGCTGTTACTATTTCAATACGAAACATAAATTGAAGCACTTGAATCTCTTAAAAGGATGGGATTGGGATGCTCCTGAGGGGATAGGCTATGTTGCGGAAGCCATTGGTTTTCGGCTTGATAGGCGAATTGCGGAAGCCGTTGGTTTTTGGTTCCGCCCTGCGGAAGGAGGTGTCTTTCGTTATGGCTGCGGTCCGAAAGGTTAATGGCGGGGAGACGCGGGTTGGGAAGACTTTATGACGACAAGGGAGCCCCTTTCGCACTTTCAACTCGGTGAGGGCTTCAAATGCCATCGTCACACGCGGCACCCGCTGAGGTGTTCTATGGGAGACTCTAGTCCGAGCGAGGGTGACGGCGTCGGGGATATACTGACGGGAAGTGCTAGGGCGGCCATGGCTTCGGGTTTCGGCTCGCGCGGCTTGAACGTTCACAGGTTTTGAACGGGACAATGGCGCCGGAGACCATTTTTTTCTTTGGGTAGAGGGCATGTTGGGGCTGAGGTTTACGGAAGGGCCCGGGGTTTTACGTCTTGAGATCTTGACCAGGGCTTCGACAAATTTTCCCCACAACGAGGTGCGCGGCCCGGGGGTTAAAACGGACAAGATTAACGGCCGGCACCAACCGTCTCTACTCAATAAAATAAGTAATGTCGATGCCTATTTCATGACGAGACACGAATTCCATTTAACTGCATCTGAAGGGCAAAACATAGCCCTCGACGGGTGTTTTGCCCGTCAAAATCCCACAAAAACCCATTGTTTTTCAAACCAAAGACGACTCAAAAGTGAAAATCAAGGTTAAAATCCTACCTGGCACCGTGGGGATCGCTTGAATGAGGTGGCCGCGAGTGCGGATGAGCGAGGTGAGCTGGAGCGATTTGCGCGGCGTTCCACGTCGTTGGCCAATCGAAAATAATGGTGCATTGGTTCGACCCCCTACCGTATATTTAAACAAAACGGGCACGTGCGAGCGTTAAGGTTGGTGGTTGGCGCAATTAGAATGTGGCTTAAATACGCCGCCTGCCGCGGTCATGTCAAGATACCTCGATTTCCGTGCGACCGCCATCCGCGGGACCAGATTGCGAATCGTATCCGCCGTTGTGGAAGGGTTCAATGAAAGTTCCTGCCGTTTCGGAAGTAATTAAGTCTTGCGGGGTTTCGGGACGATGTAGCGAATGCTCCCGGTGGTTTTTCGGAAGGCTTTTGTGAAAGCTTCCGCCGTTTCGGAAAAAATATTTTTTTGAAGTTTTTCTAAGTCTCCGCTTCGGCTGTCTCTTCCGCAAAGTTTTCCCGGAATGATTTCGAAAGCTTCTTCCGAGCATTTAGGCGGTTAGCTTCCGCCATTTTGGAAGGAACATCCGAAGGGCTTCCGCGGTTTCGGGAGCAAAAGGCTGAAGGCTTCCGCGATAGTTCTTCGAAAAAATTTCTAAGTTCTTTTCATAGTTTCGGAAGGGTTTCACGAACTGTTCCCACTGTTTCGGAAGGAAAACTCCAATCTCTCCACGAACGGTCAAAAATGTTCAAAGTCTTCTTTCGGGAGAGTTATGTAAGAGGCTTCTGTTGTTTCGGAAGAACAACCAGAATCTTTCCGCGGCATAGTCTCTTTCTGCAGTCTTTCCAATCGAAAAATTCTAAGTTCTTTTCGGGAGAGCAAGGCGAATGAGCCCCACCATTTCGGGAAGAGAACCAGAACCTTTCCGCGGTTTCGGAAGGTTTGGGCGAAGGACTCCGCCGTTTCGGGAGGAATTGCCCAATGGCTTCCGCAACCTTTCAATCGAAATAGAATTCTAAGTCGCTTTCACAGTTTCGGAAGAAGCTCGTGAATCTCTCCGCATTATTTCGGGGAGCTTTTGTAAATGGCCTTCGCCGTTCTCGGGAGGGTAACCCAAAGGTTTCCGCAGAGTTTCAAACAAAAAATCCAAGTCCTCTTCAGGAATCTAAGGCGAATGAGTCCCTCCATTTCGGGAGGAAAACTCGAACCTTTCCGCGGTTGCGGAAGGCTTGAGCGAAGGGTTCCGCCATTTCGGGAGTCTTTGCCCAATGGCTTCCGCAGCTTTCGAAAAATTATAAGTCTTTCAGGCGTCTTTCCCACGTTCTCCCGCTGTCTCGGGAAGAAACCAAAGGTTTCCGTATTTCTTTCTCACGGTCTATGATTTTAACAAAGAAAAACTAAGTTCTTCTTTCGGAAGGTTGGATTTCACCTCCCGCAGTTTCGGGGAGATAGCCTTATTCCAAAACGTTGGGAAAAACCTAAGCTCTCTTTTGGCTCTTTGGGGAAAACGTGGAAGGACTGATGGCAAGATGCTCAGTAGGGAAAAAATATTTATGTTGAAAATAGAGCTGACGGCTGGGATGACTTCTCAGGCAAACTTTCTACAAAAAAACAGGAGGGGCCCCAACATGTACAAGAATTTTGGGGAGGGGTGTTGCTGCAACAACAAGTTACTACCAGATACTTCAATACTAGAAGAACGTTTGTTACACTTAGAACATCTAGATGAACAGCGCTGCGACGCGCTCACAACAAACAAGGTCCACAAAAAATGAGTTAAAGGACAGTATGACAAATCCGTCAAACCTAGGGTTTTCATTGAAGGAGACTTGGTCCTACTTTGGGATCAAGACAAAGAACCCCTAGGACCTGGAAAATTCAAATCCAGGTCTCAAACCTTTTATAATTTCCAAAGTACTGAAGAAAGGTGCCTACGAACTGATAGATTACGAAGGTAATAAGCTGGCCGAACCTAGAAATGGGCTCTACCTGAAGAAGTACTACGCTTAGGCTGACGTACTTTTTCTTCTATCATAGATGTATATTTTTGTAAAGCCAGTTTTTGTTATGCTTGTTAGTTAATCTTATGTGTGTTTTTCGTTTCGTGTACCAGATGTCAACCAAACATTTCTTAGGATTTGATGATGGCGCCAATCGCCATACCTGTCAGTTGGTTGCAGCAGCTTGGGTCATTTACTCACCCGCTAGCCAACTTGTCTCTTCGGGGGGGGTTTGTTTGGGTCCTACCATGAATAATGTGGCTGAATACAGTGCAGTTATAGAACTTCTCTGAGATGCTCTTAGTCATGGCATTTCACATTTGGAGGTAAGACTTGACTCACAATTAATTGTATTTCAGTTAACAAGTGTCTACCAGATTAGAGATCCTGGATTGCTATGTCAGTTTCTACGAGTTAGACTATTGGAAAGACAGTTTGATTCTATTATATATGAACACATTCTAAGAAATTTAAACGCATTAGCTGATTCATTAGCAAACTATGTGTTAGACTGGCATTTGTATCACACACTTTCATAAACAACATTGCACACATAAAATTCAAACACATACATATGTAAATAACCGATACTGTATATAGCCGATACTGTATCAAAAAATATATGATTTTTGGATCACAAGTCTATCAAGTCATGTCATAAAAGTACAAAACTGGGCATAGTATCCTAAAAAATATATACATAGAATGTATCCCTCTCCTATGGAGAAGGAGGGACCTCATCATCATCTACTGCGTTGCGATAGCATATGACTAGCCTAGCTATCTTCTGCAGCACCCTAAGCCATGTTGGGGGCGCCCCAACTACATCTTCCTGCATATCAATAGGTATCTGATCCATATGGCATGCAAGAACTTCATGAGTCAACCGACTCACTTTTCTCTCTATGGTCCCCAACATAGCATCTGCTGCAGTAATATCAGCTGGCCTCACAAAGATGGTAGGATGTCCCTCAGGACGGACAGGCCCAAGATCTGCATATGACACTTGATTAGCACTTCAAAATTCATTTATAAAATTCAAATACTTGAAAAGTTTGAAAAAATTAAATAATTCTAAAAAATTAAACATACCAATATCTCCCCAGGCTCCACCTAGAGGAAGCACCAGTTCTGGATCATGACAGAAATCCAATCCAGCATATGGAAACTGCTCGAAAGCGGGCACTTGCCTCTCCCACCACCCCCAGAAATCACCAGTATGATAACAGTAGTGACTTTCCCCACCACCCTGGTGGAGGAATATGTCACCCCAACGGCCTAGTTTGGGTTCATGGGGGTTGACCTGAGGTAGAGGCATCCCCAAACTAATAGCAGGCATCCTCTCAAAGAACAAAGTACATAAAATGCTACCGTACCCAAAATTCTTCATTGTGCTGGATTTACAACCTGTCAATTGAGATTTCACGCTCACCAGTAAACTAGTACACCAATCATATACATGACCGTGTAAGCATTGTACACCAACATGCATAGAATGCCTGGAAGCTAGGTGTAGTGAGGCACTACCTGCCACTTGGTTGATCATACTCACTATCACCTTCAAGGGGAGGCCTTCAATGGTAGAAATCAAGATTTGGCTTCCTGATTTCTCAGCTCCAACCACACAATATGAATTCACGTACTCTTGCACAGACCTTATGCCCACACGAGAAGATCCTTTCAGATTTATTACATCTCCCCTCCGTGAGAGACCAGTAATGAAATATATGTCATCAACTGTAAGCTCCAAAGTTTTCCCACGGATGACAAAAGTATTTGTGTCCACATCGCAGTACTGAATAAGTCTTCGAAATAATTTGTTTAGGGCCCTCATGTTTACGGTTTGGTAAAACTTCAATAAACCGCATCTTCGAAGAGCGTGGAGAGTGGCTGGATCTTGCATGGCCAACCTATCCATCTCCTCATGTTCTCTCTCCCTCCATTGAAGAACCATCCTGCACAAAAAATGATATTCTGTTTAGTCTCGGCGCTTGCATTTAGGTTTTCAAGCTTGAGTGCTACTGTGTATACTACATAGTCATGTATGGGTGCTACTCTGTTTGAGCATAGTAATGCTCATCCCCTTTACACGCTACTGCTATTGTTACACAGTAGTGCCCGCACAGTAAGAGTTGTGAGCATTGCGTTGCAAGCAATTTTTGGCTCAAAAAATGAAAACTAAACCATGAAAATGCAAGTAGGGAGGATTATAACTCACTTGGTGGAAGAAGAACGGTGTTTGGATGCTTGATTTGATTGCCACGGAGATTTGAAAATGCCAAGGTTGCTCCAAATCTTTTCCCTACAAAAACAAATTGGAAATTGATTTTTAAAATGAAATTATATATATGAATTGGATTTTAATTTTTACCCACCATTGTTTAGTTTTCTATAGTTTCAAATTTTTTATCAAAATCACCTAATTAATCAATTGAAACATACATATGGTGCAATACTAATCCATCTCGCATTTTTCCTTAATTTTTTGTAGGATCGATCTCCTAAGTTTAAAAACTCTCAATGTTAGACCTTGTCAACTAGTTGATAGTTCAAATTCATATATCATTTGAGATATTTTGTCGCATTAACTAATATTTTGTTGAAGACCTAGTTTTGGCAGAGTATGAAGCTATGATCCTAAAAGCTGACCGTTAAGTGATTTTAAGCTCTTGTTTGGACTATTTAAACCTAAACAAGATTGTCGAGCAAATTTGTCCTCTTCGAGCTCGTTAAAGTAATCGAAGTCTCATCCACTCAGGTATAGAATTATCTATTTTTTGGGCCTAGGTGGATTAATTACGGAAAAGGTATACTCTAGGTATACTTCTGTATATGCTAGAAGAGTTTTTTTCCCTTTGTTTTATACTTTTTCGAGGGAGGAGACTAACCGCACAGAAAAGGACCTTTTGGAGCCTTTCTTTAGGGTTTTCAGGCTCTCTAAACATGAAAATACCAAGCGAGCATTCACCTACTTGGGCTCGATGTGAAATCCACGAGAGGGTAAGTAGAGGACTGTTTAAGTTTTTCAACTCTATAAACAAGAAAACACCGATGAGCACAGACCAATCTGGGCTCGATATAAAATCCACGGATAGGTGAAAAGAGGATTATTTACATTTTTTAGACTCTATAAACAGAAAAACATCGGCGAGCATTAATCTGCTTGGGCTCGATACTAAAATCCATGAGCAAATATATGGAGTTATTGTTTAAGTTTTTCAGACTCCTTAGAATTGAAAACACCGGCTAGCAAGAACAGATCTCGGCTTGATATTAAAATCCAAAGATCAGTAGTATAGAGTAATCTTCTATCTCTTCTTCGAACTCTTTAAATAATGAAGAAGGTCCTGAATCTTCCCCTCATGGGCTCGTTAAACTTTTTACATGGTTGGATCTATTGAGTTTTCATTCTTTCTTGGACTCATTAAAACAACAAGAAAGGTATTCTTTTATCTAAAAGGAATAAGGGACGGGAAAGATGTGTCATATCCTCAATGTCAAAGGTAGTTCAGTCAGTCCTATTCTTGAACACAACACCTACTTGAGTCTGTCTTGTCAGTTGGGTTTAGTCTTTGACCTCAGGGTGAACCTGATCTCCGAGTTGTTTACTCCCCCGGTTGGTTATTCTTCAAACCATATGGAGGGTCTAATAATGTCTCTTACATTTCAGGCTTATCATTTACCCCATTATGTCGGAAACTACCTGAGTCACTTTATGTCGTGCTCAATGTTCAAGGATATACCCTGCGTCGGCCATTCTGCAGTTTACCTTGACCTCATGTGTCGGCCATCCTAGTGTCAGTCTTGTTCCATATTATTCCATATCAGCTCATACCAGTTGAGTGTTCCTCGAGTTGGATGATGGAGGATGCCTTAAGGCCTCCCTTCCAACGAACTTCTTCCCATCAACATCAACTCATTTTACTCTGGGAATGAAGTTTAGAGTTTCGGTTAGTACCTTGCAGATTACAATCACCAGTGGTAATTTTCGTCGCTGTTGAATGTTGAGAATACATCAATGTCTCTTCTTCGACAGGATCCCCAAGTGTTCGACTCCAAGTCCATCTATTCACACTTGACGGATCGTACTTGGTACCTTGGGCCCCATCATCATTATCGGTGGAAGTCCTCGTGTTTGTTAATGGTATACATCAATGACCGGTAATCAAACGATACCCCCCATGTTCGACTGTCAGCTCATTTATTCACATGGTTAGGGTTTGTACCTAGAGTTGTTTTGGATGAACACCTTGGGATTTTGGATGACATTACCTCATTCTGTTATCACCTAAGTTGCGCAAGACTAAGCCTCACTTATATTCGGCTCTCCATGAGACGTAGATCTAATTTGTTGTTATGGATATGATCTCTCAGTTTGACATGGATCCACGCTTGTATTCTAAGTGGCCATGCTATATATACGTCTCCTTGTTATGTATCAGAAATCATGTTGTATCAGACTACACATCTATATGATGTCAAAAATGTAATTGCTTGTTGACCTCGATCTGTGTTTCAGGTATTCTTGTGACTTGTTTCTGCGATTCTTTGCTCCTCCTCTGGCTTTGGATTATAATGTGTTTCGGCCATCGTTTCCCTTTGACCTCACACATTAGGGGGCATCTGTTATAGGTCAAACCTACACCTCTCCGTCCGTGATCACCTTAAGCTGTTGATCACACAAAAGGACAACTTGGATGTAGGAGCATGTTGACCCTAGATGAGACTTTGACTTACTCCACCTCCTGACAACACTGAAAAAACCCTAAAAATGTCATTCTGAGATATGAGCACTACTCTACTTCAATAGACTAGTGCCTGTACCCTACTTCAGTGTGTAATAGTAGCGCTTAAGCCTTATGAGCGCTACTCCTCTTCAGCAGAGTAGCACTCAACATTTAAAAAGTGATGAGCGCTAGTTTACAAGCACTATAGTAGCGCCCTAAACGCTACTTCACTGAACAATAGTAGTGTACATCTCAAAAGATGATTAAAAAATAATTAATTTCACGAAGAGGATTAGTTGCAGTTGGTTTCCCAACTTATCCAACTTCCTCCATAACCATCTCTCGACCTGAACTGCTTCTCTTGTCCTATAAATACAAGGAAGAATAAAGAGAGGGGTTAGAGACATGAATGTTATTAAGAGACTTTTAAAGAGAAGCTTGCATTAGAGGATTTTATGCTGGAAGATATCCAAGCCAGAGAAGAGCAAGACCCCAGGATCAAGTTGCAGGAGCATGTCACAAAGTTAGGTATATTTTGTAACATCAATTTGCATTTGACAATAAAATGTTGAAGCATTTTTCTTGTCCCAAATTAAGTGTTTATTGAAGTGATATACTTGTTTGGATCTATTTTGGTTAATATTGAATGTTTAAATTGCTTTGTCTTTTTCCATCATTATATATTATCCAAGATACGTTGATAAAGGTACTTGTATTGTAAGTCTGATGAACGGGAAGTGGACTTGAGGATCGAGCGCAAGATCGAATAAGAGCTAGGATCGAACGTCATTCAAAAGGTATGTTCTCAAAGCCTATAACCTATTTCCTTTCATGAACATCTCTGTAATGTTGTTAATATGCTTACCTGTCATCCCCTTTCAGTTGATAGTGTCAGTTTCCTTACTATAGGGTAGTTTTTCCTGCCAACAGAGACTTGGGGCTAGGCTGGGTTTAGAGAGAGAACAAGAGAGAGATTGAGTGTTAGGGGTTTGGAGAGAGAGAGAGAGAGAGAGAGAGATTAGGGTTAGTATTTAGAGAGAGACGGAGAGAGGGATTGAGGGTTATGGGTTTAGATATTAGGTCTTAGAGGTTTAGAAATAGAGAGATTGAGGGTTAGGGGTTTAGAGAGAGAGATTGCGGGCTAGGAGTTTAGAGAAAGAGATTGGATGTTAGGTGTTTAGAGAGGGAGGAATGGGGTTTAGGGGTTTAGAGAGAGAGATTGGAGGTTAGTGGTTAGGGATTTAGAGAGAGAGAGAGAGAGAGAGAGAGAAAGAGTGAGAATGTGGGTTATGGTGTAGAGAGAGAGAGAGAGAATGGTCATTAGGGATTTAGAGAGAGATATGGGGTTAGGGCTTTAGAGAGAAAGAGATTGAGTGTTACGGTTTTAGAGTTTGTGAGAGAGAGAGAGAGAGAGAGAGATTTTATGTTATGTGTTAGAGACAGAGATAAAGGGAGAGAGAGAGAGAGAGAGAGATTTTGAGTTAAGGGTTTATATGGATAGAGATATTGGGGCTTAAGGGTTTAGAGAGAGAGAGAGATTGAAGGCTACACATTTAGATATATATATATATATATAGAGAGAGAGATATTGTACATTAGGTGTTTAGAGACAAAGATAGAGGGAGATAGAGAGAGAGATTATGAGTTAGGGGTTTTTAGAGATAAAGATATTGCGTCTTAATCATTTAAAGAGAGATAGAGATTAGGGATTCAGAGAGGGAGAGAGAGATATTAGAGCTTACGATTTTAGATGGAGAGAGAGAGTGAGAGAGAAAGAGAGAGATTGGAGGCTAGGGGTTTAGAGAGAGAGCGAGATTGGGGTTTAGGGGTTGAGAGTGAGAGATGTTGTTAAATTTTGAGCATTAATTCACAATACTCTAGGATCTTCACTAAGAGAATAACATATACAGTATATCAATGCATAACAATCACAATAAGCATGACAAGCATCACAAGAATCAAAAGCATGAGAGACAAGAGACACAGAGTTTTCGTGGGGAAAACCCTAAGGTGAAAAACCCCACAACTTCCTCAGAGATAGAGAGAGCAATGGCTCAACCAAAGTACAACCAAAATACACTTGAGATAGTCTCCTAGAAGCAGATGATCCTCCTCCTCACTAGTGCGCCACTTTCTGAGTGAGAGAGATATAACTTTCCGAATGATCTAAATAGAGATCAGGAGATCTCTATTTATACCAACTTGTTTTCCTAGTGGCCTTATGGGGTCGACTTGTCTAGCTAGGTACATTCACAATATAATATATATTTCAGGGCCGACCCCACACATGGTGGTCTAATAACCCAACGGCAAGTACACACACTTGCGACACTTGTTCATCCACATGATGACACTTCCTTATAGAGGAATAACACATCTCTAATAAGGGTACAATAAATATATATGAAATACATAGATGAAATACATTCCAAAGTTACATATACATCAACACTCCCTCTTAACTAGGAAGGTATTTCTCGACACAGATCTGCTAGACAAGTCTTCTTCTCGGGATCATCATTATCGATGCATCGTCATCATCATCGTCACTGTTGTTGCTATCTCAAACAATCTCTGAATCTACTCATCATAGGAAGTTCTACAAAGCCAATCCTTTTTCATACTGGATGTAGGCCCACCACCTACAGGTTTTCATCATCACTGACCATACTGTGAAAATATCAGGACTTATTATGTGCGTCACAAAACCTTAAAAGAGTCTCTTGACTAACAAGAACCCTAAAGAGTATCTGAGGCCTTTTTCATCCTGTCCAGATCTCCAGGACTTGTTACATGTGACCCCACCACAAAACCTCGAAAGAGAATCCTAGGACTGATTACGAGCACAATGATCAAGCTATCAGATCTCCCAAGGCACAAATTACATGTGGTCACCACAAAACCTCTAAGGAGCATCCCAGGACTGATTACGAGCACAAGGCTCAACCTATCGGATCTCCCAGGGCACAAATTACATGTGGTCATGGCAAAACCTTGAAAGAGCATTCTAGGACTGATTACAAGCACACTGCTCAATCTATCGGATCTCCTAGGGCACAAATTACATGCCATAGGACAAAAGCTCGAAAGAGCACCTGCCAGATATCCCAGGGCATAGATTACATGCCATAGGAAAAACCTCGAAAGACTATCTACAGATCTCCCAGGGCACAAATTATATGTCTTCCCAAGCAAAACCTCGAAAGAGCATTTTCCAGATATCCCAGGGTACAAATTACATGCCATAAGCAAAACCTCGAAAGACTATCTGCAAATCTCCCAGGGCACAAATTACATGCTTATCTGCACAACCTGTTCCACGGCCACAGAGTATCAACCTGATACTCACCATACATCATCCTGATGTACACATGATCATCCTGATCATCATCACTGCAACATCCTGCTGCATGTCATCTGGAGCAACAGCCTGAAGCTCGTCATCCATGATCATCCTGATCATACACTGCATCTACCTGATGCATACCAAGTATCTACCTGATACATATCATCATACATGATCCACCTGATCATACAGTGTATCCACCTAATACAAATACAAATACATGATACATATCAACATACATGATCTACCTAATCATACAATGTATCCAACTGATACATATACAGATACATGCTCCAAGCATCAACATGATGCTTATACAAAATACATACACATGATTCAACCGATCATATTTAGCATCCAACATGATGCGTACATACATATAAATGATCCAACTGATCATATCCAGCATCCAGCATGATGCATACATACATATACATATAAATGATGCAATTGATCATATCCAGCATCCAACATGATGCATACATACATATAAAAATGATCCAACTGATCATACAAATCAGAACCAGAACATCATCCTGATGCTCATCATCCAGTGCTTACATCCATAACCATGTGAAGGATCCTCCTTCCAACATGCTTAGAATGGCTTCAGCAAATGTGTCCATCACTTCTTCCTCCAAGTATCATCAATCTGAAGAACGCCAAGCCTCTCCCTGAAGTACTTGAACTTCACCCTGGCTAGTGGCTTCGTCAGCACATCTGCAATCTACTCGTCCATCGCAACATACAGGAGCTTCACAGCTCCTCTCTACACCATATCCCTGATATAGTGATATTTGATCTCTATGTGTTTCAACCTGTCATGAAACACTGGTTTCTCGGATAGCTTCACACAACTCTGGTTATCACAGAAGATACCAGTAGCATCCAACGGGAGATCAAATAACTCAGACAGTAGCTTCTGTAGCCATTCTACCTCACAACTAGCTGAACAGGCTGCAACATACTCTGCCTCAGCTGTACTCAGTGCTACGCAGGACTGCTTCCTGATAAACCAAGAGATCACACCTAATCCCATACTGAAGCAGCATCCAGATGTGCTCTTCCTATCTGCAGCACTACCATCCCAATCTGAATCAACATAACCCTGCAGGTTAAACTTTTGATTCACCTCATACTTGAGCCCATAATCCACTGTACCCTTTAGTTACCTCAGAACATGCTTTACATCAACCAAATGAACACTCCTCGGATCTATCAAGAACTGACTCAATGTGTTCACCGCAAAGCAAATATCTGGTCTCGTGTTCGTTAGGTACATCAAGCACCCAATCATCTGACGATACATAGAGACATCCACCAGCTCAGATGAAGCATCACATAGAAGCTTCAGATTCGATGCCATAGGTGTGGCCATGGCCTTGCAATCCATCATCCCGAATCTCTTCAGGATATCTACTGTGTACATCCCTTGACCAAGGAAGATCCCACCTGCACTCTGCCACACCTCCATACCTAGGAAATAATGCATCATTCCCAAATCTTTCATATCAAACTCGGCAACAAGCTTTCTCTTAGTATCTACAATCAATCTGTCATCTCCTGTTACAAATAAGTCATCCACATACAGGAGTAGAATCACAAGATTCCCTTCCTCAACCTTGTAGTAGAGGTTGGAATCCGCTTTACTCTTGGTAAATCCCAAACTAGATAGGAAACTGTCCATCCTACCATACCAGGTTCTGGGAGCTTGTTTCAAGCCATACAAAGCTTTCTTCAATCTGCACACATATGACTCCCTGTCTTGTATTTCAAAACCGAGTGGCTGCTCCACATATACTTCCTCTTCAACTACACCATTCAAGAAAGCAGTCTTGATATCCATCTGGTGTATTTTCCATTTCATTGCTGCAGCCATGGAAAGTACTATTCTTATGGAAGTATACCTGGCTATAGGTGCAAAAGTTTCTTCATAATCTATTCCCTCTTTCTGAGAGAAGCCACGAGCTATGAATCTTGCTTTGTATTTTTCTACACTGCCATCTACAGCATGCTTGATTTTGTAGATCCATTTGGAAGTCACAACAAACTTTTCTTTAGGTCTTGGGACAACATCCCAAACATCATTCTTCATTATTGATTGGTATTCCTCAACCATGGCATCCTTCCATTCTTTCTTTTCCGCTGCTTTTTCATAACTGGAAGGTTCTTTGTTCATAATGTCACAGAGTAAAGCAACATAGCTAGTATGTGATCTGGTTCTCTTCTTTGCTCTGTGTTCTTCTTCTAGAATGCCAAATCTTTCTGCATCTTGAATGAGCTCTCTAGCCCATGCAGGTTTCCTCTTGTGAGAGTTATCCTCACGGGGTGGATCTACAGGTTCTTGCGGATATTCAAACTCATGAACAACTTCTGGAACTGCTTCAGTCATGGTAGTGTCTTGAAATCTAGTTTCCTTAGGTTCTTCATAAACTTCAATAGGTGCCTTCCTTGATTTGATGAATGCTAAGTTTTCATCAAATGTTACATCCCTACTAACATCAATCTTCTTGAACCCTGGAAAGTATATTCTATAAGCCTTTCAGCTTTCACTGTAACCCACAAAGATACCCTTCTTTCCTGAAGGCTCTAGTTTAGTCCTCTTTTCCTTTGGGACATGAGTGTATATTGGACAACCAAATATTCTGAGATGGCTGACTTCAATTTTCTTACCAGAAAAGACCTCTTCTGGTGTCTTGTTGTCCAATATCTTGTGGGGTGTTCTGTCCTATACATATACAATTGTTCTAGTTGCTTCTGCCCATAGATGCATAGGTAGATCCTGGACATGTAGCATTGCCCTTGCTGCTTCCATGATTGTTCTGTTCTTCCTTTCTGCAACTCCATTCTGTTGAGGATTATAAGGAGTAGTCAACTCCCTCTTAATCCCTGAATCACTACAAAGCTTCTTGAAGTCACCTGAGGTGAATTCTCCACCATTGTCGGATCTGAATGTTTTGATCTTCTTGTCAGTTTGATTCTCCATCAAGGTTTTGAATTCCTTGAACTTATCAAACACCTCATCTTTGTTCTTCAAGAAGTATACCCAAGTCTTCCTCGAGAAGTCATCAATAAATGAGACATAGTAAACATACCCACTCAGAGAACTGGATGACATAGGACCACATACATCTGAGTGGATGATATCCAGGATGTCTTTTTCCTTGCTTTCACTGCTTGGGAAATCCTTCTTAATGTTCTTACCTTTTGCACATCCTTTGCAAACACCTTCATGTTTGGTCTTGATTTCAGGAAGACCCTCTATAGCCTTTCTTACAATTGGAAGTGCCCTATAGTGCATATGAGCAAGTATTATATGCCAAAGTTCACTTGGCTCCATGGATTCATGTACCATGGCATGTCCAGGTTGTCCCTTCAATTTATACAAACCTCCCTCTTGCTCTCCAATCACTACTGCATCATCTAAGTTCTTTCCCTTTGGCCACATTAGGACATGGCCATCCACAAATGCAACCCTCATACCTTTTGCATCCAATGCAAAGATGGAGAGTAAGTTCTTCTTGAGCCCAGGTACATAAAGGACTTCTTTCATCTTCAAAGATTTTCCAGAATCTAGGTTGTAGGAGGCTTCACCAGTTCCTTTGATTGGGTATTGATAATCATCGCCAAGTTTCACCTTATGGGGTGATTCATGTCCAGATAGATTCACAAAAGATTCCTTAAACCCAACCATGTGTTTGGAAGCCCCACTGTCAATCAACCAATCATTACAACCATGGGAGATAGTACCTGTGAGAGCAGAAATTAGAACATATTCTTCTTCACTTGATGACTCATCATCACTATCACTTTCTACCCTAGCCTTCTTCTTTGGGGGTTCATCATCTTCGGCAGCATGAGCATGATATCTTCTTTTGTTATTCTTCTTATTCTTATTGAAGTTGTTGTTGTTGTCTTTCTTCTTCTTGGGACAATCTGAAGCAAAGTGTCCCTTCTCATTGCAATTGAAGCATATGAGATCTTTCTTATCTTTATGATAACGGTGGTGTGAGAATCTCCTATTATGAGATGATTCCTTCTTGGACTTGCCTTTCCTGGAATGTGCTGTGAGAGCTTGATCTTCATTTCGCATCTTTTCTTATCGGGCCACAATCCTAGCTTCTTCTTGAGAGCATTCTTCCCGCAATCTGTTGAAGGAGATCAACTTCTTCCCTACACAAATTCCTTGAATAAAGGAATCCCATGACCCAGGTAGGCCATTTAGAGTGGTCATCACCACTTCACCATTCTCCACCATTTCATCCACTGCTTCTAGTTGTTCCTTGATCTAGAAGACCCTTGAAAAATAAGATTGAATGATTTCTCCATTCTAAAACTTTACTCCTTTCAATTGGTTCTGCAGGGTCATTTTCTGATTTACGTTCTTCCCTTCAAATAGCTTGGTCAAAGAGTCAAACATCTCCTTAGGTGTCTTTAGAGAAGACACATGGGGTATGAGATGGTCTTTGATAGAATCAACAATGATTCTCTTTGCCTTGACCAAGTTCTTCTTATGCAATACCTTAGCCTCTTCATCCTCTGGGATAGGGATGTCTTCTTTTACATATGAGTCCAACTCATTCTTTTCCAGGATTAACCCAATCCTATACTTCCAAGTTCGGAAGTTATCAGCTCCTTCAAGCTTATTCTCAAGCTTGGTGTGGTGAGACATCTTAAAGAGTACTTCAAATGAAAATAGAAAATATTTAGGTCTTACCACTTGAAATGCTGAAAACTGGATCTGGTCTTGGATTAGGGTTTGTCGAAAAAACCCTAAAAATTCAAAATGTGAATTTCAATTTTTTGAAAGGATAGAAAGATGCGCCTTGATGAGCTGATCAGCTTGGTGTACTCATAATTTGAGATCAACAAAGCTTTACCCTTCAGATTTCCCTTTTTATCCTCCCGGGTTCACTAGGGAGAACCCTGAATTAGGGTTTGAATTTCCCGGAGATCCACCCAGCCAAAAATCTCGATACAAAGCTCTAAACTTCGATTTTTGCAAGGCGCTTCCAGCTATGTCTTCAAATTTCAGAAATTCCTATTTTTGTGGAAACCCTAATTTTTAGGGCCAAATTGGAAAATGCTCAGAATTGAATTCTGATTGGACAGATAGATTCTCCTTGATGAGTAGAGTCAATCTACTATACTGCTTTTCCAAAATCTATGGAGAGAAACCCAATAAATAAGAAACTCAAGTTTTTGTCATTGCAAAATGTCTTCTTCTCAGGTTAGCTCTGATACCATGTTAAATTTTGAGCATTAATTCACAATACTCTAGGATCTTCAGTGAGAGAATAACATATACAGTATATCAATTCATAACAATCACAATAAGCATGACAAGCATCACAAGAATCAAAAGCATGAGAGATAAGAGACACAGAGTTTCCGTGGGGAAAACCCTAAGGTGAAAAACCCCATAACTTCCTCAGAGATAGAGAAAGCAATGGCTCAACCAAAGTACAACCAAAATACACTTGAGATAGTCTCCTAGAAGCAGATGATCATCCTCCTCACTAGTGCGCCACTTTCTGAGTGAGAGAGATATAATTTTCTGAATGATCTAAATAGAGTTCTCCTGATCTCTATTTATACTAACCTGTTTGCCCAGGGACCTTATGGGGCTGACTTGTCTAGCTAGGTACATCCACAATATAATATATATTTCAGGGCCGACCCCACACATGGTGTTCTAATAACCCATCGACAAGTACACACACTTGTGACACTTGTCAATCCACATGACGACACTCCCTTATAGAGGAATAACACATCTCTAATAAGGGTACAATAAATATATATGAAATACATAGATGAAATACATTCCATAGTTACATATACATCAACAGATATTGGGGGTTATGGGTTTACAATGATAGAAAGAGAGAGATATCTATTGAGGGTTAGTGGATTTAAAGATAAAGAGAGTGATATAGAGAGAGCTTGGGGTTAGGTTTTAAATAGAGAGAGAGAGATTGGGGGTTAGTTTTTTAGAGCGAGAGAGATTGGGGGTTAGCAGTTTAGAGAAATAGATAGGAAGAGAGATATTGGGAGTTAAGGATTGAGAGAGAGAGAGAGAGAGACTGGGCGTTAATGGTTTAGAGCGAAAGAGATAATTGTGTTTAGGGTCTTAGAGAGAGATGAAGATATTAGGGTTAGGGGTCTACAGAGAGAGATAAATAGAAAGAGAGAGATCGATGTTTAGGGATTTAGAGAGAGAGAGAGATTAGAGGTTAGCAGTTTATGGACAAAGAGAGAGTGAGATTGGTGGTTTGAATTTTAGTGAGATAGAGAGAGATATTAGGGGTTAATTCTTTAGAGAGAGAGAGAGATTTGGAGTTTATGGGTTCAGAGAGAGAGACATGTTGGAGGGTAGAGGTTTAGAGAGAGAGATAGAGAGAGATTGGGGCTTAGGTGTTTAGGGAGAGAGATGTTGGTGCTCACGGGTTTACAAAGAGGAAGAGGTTGGGGGCTCAGATAGATAGATGGAGAGAGGTATATTTGGTGTTAGTTGTTTAGAGAGATGGAGAGATTGGGGGTTAGGGGTTTAGAGAGTGGGAGGGAGATTGGGGGTTCAGGGTTTAGAGAGGAATAGATAGGAAGAGAGATATTGGGGGTTAGGGGTTTAGATACAAAGAGATTGGTAGTTAGGGTTTTAGCGAGAGATAAAGATATTGGGGGCTAAAAGTTTAGAGGGAGAGAGAGAGAAACAAAGAGACTGGTGGTTAGGGGCTTATATGGAGAGAATGATTGAGTGTTAGGGTTTCAGAGAGGGAAATATATTGGGGGTTAGAGGTGGGGTTAGTTTTATAGGGAGAGATAGAGAGATAGAGAGATTGGGGTTAGGTGTCTAGAGAGAGAATGGTGGTTAGGGGATTAAAGAGAGATATTGGGTGTTTGGGATTTAGAGAGAGAGAGAGAGAGACAAAGAGATTGGGGGTTAGGAGTTTAGAGAGAGAAATAGGAGGTTAAATTTTTAGAGAGAGAGTGAGAAATATATGAAGAGAGAGAGAGAGTTATTGGGGGTAGGGGGTTTAGATAAATAGAGAGAGAGAGAGAGAGAGAGAGAGAGATTGTGGGTTAGAAGTTAAGATTGAGAGAGAGGAAGAATAGGGGTTAAGGTTTAGGGGTTTAGAAATAAAGATATATATTGGTGATTATGAGTGGGGTTAGTTGTCTAGAGAGAGATACAGAGATTTGGTTTTAGTTTTTTAGAGTGAGAGATAAAGACAGATAATGGTGTTTAAGGGTTTAGAGAGAGAGATTAAAATGTAAGGTTAGGGGTTTGGAGAGAGGGAGAGAGAGAGAAACTGAGATATTGGAGGTTAATGGTTAAGAGAGAGAGACACACATTGAGGGTTAAGTATTTAGAGACATATAAAGATATTAATGGTTGAGGTTGAGAGAGAGAGATATATAGAAAGAGGGATATTCGTGGTTACAGGATTAGAGAGAGAGAGAGGGAGACTTGGGGTTAGGTGTTTAGAGAGAGAATGAGAGAGAGATTGAGTGTTACTGGTTTAGAGAGAGAGAGAGATTGAGATTAGGGTTAAGGAATTAGAGAGAGGAAGAGAGAGGGATTGGGGGTTATGGGTTTACAGATTAGGTCTTAGAGGTTTAGAAATAGAGAGATTGAGGGTTAGGGGTTTAGAGAGAGAGAGAGAGAGAGAGATTGGATGTTAAGAGTTTAGAGAGATAGATTGGGGGTTAGGAGGTTAAAGAAAGAGATTGGATGTTAGGTGATTAGAGAGGGAGCAATGGGGCTTAGGGGTTTAAAAAGAGAGATTGGAGGTTAGTGGTTATGGATTTAGAGAGAGATAGAGATATTTCGGGGTTAAGGGTCTAGGGAGAGAGAGAGAGAGAGAAAGAGTGAGAATGTGGGTTAGGGTTTAGAGAGACAGAGAGATTGGTAGTTAGAGATTTAGAGAGAGATATAGGATTAGGGGTTTAGAGAGAAAGAGATTGAGTGTTAGGATTTTAGACTATGTGCGTGTGTGTGTGAGACAGAGAGAGACAGAGAGATTTTTTTACGATATGTGTTCGAGATAGACATAGAGGGAGAGAGAGAGAGAGAGAGATTTTGAGTTAAGGGTTTATATGGATAGAGATATTGGGGCTTAGGGGTTTAGAGAGAGAGAGAGAGAGATTGAGGGCTACACATTTAGATATATATATATATATATAGAGAGAGAGAGAGAGAGAAAGAGAGAGATTGTACATTAGGTGTTTAGAGACAAAGATAGAGGGAGATAGAGAGAGAGATTATGAGTTAGGGGTTTTTAGATATAAAGATATTGAGTCTCAAGCGTTTAGAGAGAGAGAGATTAGGCGTTAGGGGTTTAGAGAGAGAGAGAGAGAAAGACAGATAGATTGGCGATTACGGGTTTAGAGAGTGAGAGGGAGAGAGATTATGGGTTAGGTGTTTAGAGAGAGATATATAACTTGGTTGCTAGCAAATTAAATAAATATAGAGAATCGGGTTTTGGGGTTTAGAGATAAAGAGAGATTGGATATTAGGGATTTAAAGAGAGAGAGAGAGAGGGATAGAAAGAGAGAAATTGGGTGTTAGTGATTTAGATCACGAGAGACCGGATGGGGGTTAGGGATTTAGAGAGAGATAAAGTGAGCAGGGTTTAGGTGTTTTGAGAGAGATTGTTTGTTAGGGATTTAGAAAGAGAGAGAGAGAGAGAGAGAGAGAGAGAGAGAGAGAAAGAGTGAGAATGGTGGTTAGGGGTTTAGAGAGAGAATGGGTGTTTGGGATTTAGAGAGAGAAAGACAAAGAGATTGGGGGTTAGGAGTTTAGAGAGAGAGAGATAGGAGGTTAAATTTTTAGAGAGAGAGTGAGAAATATAGGAAGAGAGAGAGAGAGAGTTATTGGGGGTAGGGGGTTTAGATAAATAGAGAGAGAGAGAGATAGAGAGAGAGAGAGAGAGATTGGGGATTAGAAGTTAAGATTGAAAGAGAGGGAGAGAGATTGGGGGTTAGAAGTTAAGATTGAGAGAGAGGGAGAATAGGGGTTAGGGTTTAGGGGTTTAGAGGGAGAGATATATATGGGTGATTATGAGTGGGGTTAGTTTTCTAGAGAGAGATAGAGAGATTTGGTTTTAGGTTTTTAGAGAGAGAGAGAAAGATAGATAATGGTGTTTATGGATTTAGAGAGAGAGATTGAGAGATGTAAGGTTAGGGGTTTGGAGAGAGGGAGAGAGAGAGAAACTGAGATATTGGAGGTTAATGGTTAAGAGAGAGAGAGACACATTGAGGGTTAAGTATTTAGAGACATATAAAGATATTAATGGTTGAGTTTGAGAGAGAGAGAGATATAGAAAGAGGGATATTCGTGGTTACATGATTAGAGAGAGAGAGAGGGAGACTTGGGGTTAGGCGTTTAGAGAGAGAATGAGAGAGAGATTGAGTGTTACTGGTTTAGAGAGAGAGAGAGAGAGAGAGATATTAGGGTTAAGGATTTAGAGAGAGCTAGAGAGAGGCATTGGGGGTTATGGGTTTATATATTAGGTCTTAGAGGTTTAGAAATAGAGAGATCGAGGGTTAGAGGTTTAGAGAGAGAGAGAGAGAGAGATTGGATGTTAAGAGTTTAGAGAGATAGATTGGGGGTTAGGAGGTTAGATAAAGAGATTGGATTTAAGTGTTTAGAGAGGGAGGAATGGGGCTTAGGGGTTTAAAGAGAGAGATTGGAGGTTAGTGGTTATGGATTTAGAGAGACATAGAGATATTTCGAGGTTAAGGGTTTAGAGAGAGAGAGAGAGAGAAAGAGTGAGAATGTGGGTTAGGGTTTAGAGAGAGAGAGAGAGATTGGTAGTTAGGGATTTAGAGAGAGATATGGGGTTAGGGGTTTGGAGAGAAAGAGATTGAGTGTTAGGGTTTTAGACTGTGTGCATGTGAGAGAGAGAGAGAGAGAGAGAGAGAGAGAGAGATTTTGTACATTATGTGTTAGAGACAAACATAGAGGGAGAGAGAGAGAGAGAGAGAGAGAGAGAGAGAGAGATTTTTTCATTTAAGGGTTTATATGGATAGAGATATTGGGGCTTAGGGGTTTAGAGAGAGAGAGAGAGAGATTGAGCGCTACACATTTAGATATATAAATAGAGAGAGAGAGAGATAAAGAGAGAGATTGTACATTAGGTTTTTAGAGACAAAGATAGAGGGAGATAGAGAGAGAGATTATGGATTAGGTGTTTCTAGATATAAATATATTGATTCTCAATCATTTAGAGAGAGAGAGATTAGGGGTTAGGGGTTTAGAGAGAGAGAGAGAGAGAAAGACAGATAGATTGGTGGTTACGGGTTTAGAGAGAGAGAGAGAGAGAGATTACAGGTTAGGTGTTTAGAGAGAGATATATAACTTGGTTGCTAGCAAATTAAATAAATAGAGAGAATCGGGTTTTGGGGTTTAAAGATAAAGAGAGATTGGATATTAGGGATTTAAAGAGAGAGAGAGAGAGAGAGAGAGAGAGGGATAGAAAGAGAGAGATTGGGGGTTAGTGATTTAGATCGTGAGAGACTGGATGGGGGTTAGGGATTTAGAGAAAGATAAAGTAAGTAGTGTTTAGGTGTTTTGAGAGAGATTGTTTGTTAGGGATTTAGAGAGAGAGAGAGAGAGAGAGAGAGAGAGAGATTGGTGGTTAGAGTTTTAGATAGAGAGAGTGATAGAAAGATTGGGTTTTAGGATTTTAGAGAGAGAGAGGGAATGATTGGGTGTTAGTGTCTTAAAGTGAGAGATATTAGGGGTTAGGGTTTTAGAGATAGAGTCAGAGAGAGATACTAGGAGATAATGGTTTATGTTAGGTGATGTAGTGCTCTGGTTTTTACAGCAGAGCACTATGTAAATTTTCTCAGTTAATTTTCTACGTTTTAAACTTTATCAAGTGTATGGAAGTAAATTTCTAACAATTACTATGTGCCTAAATGATATTTAGTGTACTTTCGTGTTTTCCATCAACCTTACATTCATAATTTAAAATAAGCAAGCATATCAATAATTCCTTTTCCACAATCATGTTCCAGCATAAGAATATATTTCACAACTCAGTAAATCAGTAAATAGCAAGTTATGCATGTTTACAGTAAGTTTTAGCATAATAGTCAAATAACCGAAATTACCTGATGCTGATGCTAACCGTAAGTTGTAGCGGGTTGTATAACCTCTTAGGCAGCCAAACTGAAGTGTCCACCCTACCGACCAGCTATTATCTTGCTGGCCCTTGGAAATCAAAGGATTTCCAAGCCCCCGAGCCCACAATCTGATAATCCCGAGAGCAGTCTTTCCTTCTGTTCTAAAAATCTTTCTGTTCTCAAAACTTTCTGTTCTCCCAACTTCTGTTCTCCAAACTTCTTTTCTTCCCCCATAAAAAAACCTCCCCTTTCTCCAAGCTCCCCCCCTCTATATAATTTCCCTTCCTCGAGAATATCTTGGGCTTACTCCACCGCCCCAAAATCCCCCTCTCGAGCCCCTCAACATTTACTCCTATCACCAGTTCATTCATACACGGTTCTTTATAAAAATGTATAATTAATTACTCTCATGGAAAAATTAGTTGGTTTTGGATTGACGGTCGTAAGTATTTATTACGGTGGGGATTATCACCCAAAGGTTATCCATTCGGGATAAGCTTCATTAAATACAAGTCTATTCGCTATCCTTGGTATTTAATGTTATTAATGTAATTAATAAAATATTATATAATTAGTTGCCTTTTTTCAACTTGGACATGATGTGTCTTAATGGTCCACCTTATCCGTCGAGACTACTTAGCTTGAGGTTTAAATTCCAAGATTAACATTGAATAATTAACTAACCATTTTCCATCACATCACGTTCATTCCAAAAATGATTATCCTATTATGGCTAACTTTTGAAATGGAAATAATCACACAATGTTAATTTATAAATCAATATTTTAAATCTTACTTATACTGCAATTGTTACGATAGGGATATAAATGTTGCTGGAATATTATTAATTAAGTAATAATAATAATTAGATCACCATTTATTAATTAATAATAATAATTAAATCACCATTTAACAATAATAAAAGGTGAATTAATCATAGTATTCTTAATTATTTGTTTATCACATGAGTACCCTATCATCAACATAGCATCCTTGTTCTTATAAACAAAGCACTTGTGAGGGCTTAAACAATTTTACTAATTAATTAGACACTATCATTACCCTATTCACAACAGTTCTCCTATGACAATGTTAACTGACGACACTTGTCTTAG
Source organism: Larix kaempferi (assembly GCA_027924585.1). Classification (NCBI taxonomy): domain Eukaryota; kingdom Viridiplantae; phylum Streptophyta; class Pinopsida; order Pinales; family Pinaceae; genus Larix; species Larix kaempferi. Next base: position 5,251,447 of record BSBM01000109.1, on the reverse strand, counting down.
TTTATTATTACAATGTTTTCATATAATTACTAATTCACTTATTTACACATTGACAACCTAACCATTCATTACCTAAGTTGATTGATGTATCCTTAACTGAGTTATCTATGACATTTATACTACTATTCAAGCATGACAAGTATGTTATACACCAGTAATATTGTACACGTACAAGGTGTGCATGCATGGCCAGTGTATGCACATGTCGGATATGTACTATAAACAAACCCCATTCCGCCTATGCATACTTGCTAACTAATAATAGTATCTACCCCCATGCAGAAGAGCAAGCATAATATATAGTATAATTACTTTAACATCCTCGGTTATTTAACAGTTAACCCTTTACGATTTAACATCATTGTCTTTATGTTTACATTAGTTTAATCAATCAAGTACAGGAAGGGTGCCTACTTCCACTAACTCGGAATCAAGGAATACTAAACCCCCAACAGTACTAACTAACACATCCTCCCATCATAACCTACGTCCAGCATCCTCCCTATCCTCCCTCTGCTAGTACAACAGTGGATGTCGGACTCACCGATCTGACCACGTAGAACTTGAGAGCGATAGCGTCGGCTGAACAGCGGACCTATCCTCCCCTAGCAAGCATCTGACCATCGTCATCACAACAACATGGGGAGCGTGTCTCAGCACGGCCCTCCCACGACCTCGGGTCTCATGGAACCATAGGGTGGGAAACACATCCATCCCTCTCAACATACTGGGCCTACGCCCTTATCAACTCATACTTGCTGCTATCGGGATTATCAGTTTGTGTTATCGTATCCTCATTTTGGCTGCTAAGGTTTGCTGTATGAACATGTTTTTCCTTTCCAATATATATATCAGATCAAGTAACTGGCCATCCCATAACCCTTGTGTCCTGTAGGTTAGTGTTTTGCAAAATACAATTTATAGAAAGCATTTTCCATTGATCGCCAATTGATCCATGTTATCATTTCATTTCATGTAACCTTTTAGCTCATCATAGATACATATAACATTTCAATAATTCATATAAGATGATGGTATCCACGTACCGAATCATATATTTCACATTTCATTAATGAAAACATATAAACATATACTGCAATCGTAAAATAAGGAAATCATATGATAATCATGACATCATAATCGCATAACATAGTAACATCATAATCATGGTGAAATCATAAAAACAGAGTAACATCATATAACGAGGTCCAATATAGTTTACTCAGTCGAGCTGAGTTCAACAGCATATATAAGAAATAAAGTATGGTGTGTCTAACTAATAAATATGTCGAATCAAAATATGGGCATTACATACACCCACCCTTCGGGAAACTTCGTCCCGAAGTTATGGTCAAAATAGTGAGGGAAAATCTCGACGCATGGTCTCTGCGTCCTCCCATGTAGCAAACCCGGGGCTATACTTGTCCCATTGGACCTTAACCTGGTCCACATGGCGACTACGGAGCTGTCGAACCCTACGATCAAGTATACGTAATGGTTCGACCCTGAAGGTTCCCTCGTCCGAGACCTGCAATTCCTTCCAATGAATTTTGTGAGTCTCATCAGCTATGTAATGTCGCAATACAGAAACATGAAATACATTATGAGTTTTATGCAAGTGGGGTGGCAGCGCGAGACGATAAGCAACTGGTCCAATTTTCTCAAGAATCTCAAATGGACCTATAAAGCGAGGTGACAACTTGGTACCCTTCCCAAATTGAATGGTACTTTTATTTGGTCTGATGCGAATAAATACACGATCCCCTACTCCATAAGTTCTATCTGATCTGTGTGCATCAGCGTAACTCTTTTGCCTATCCTGTGCTTCCTTCAGCCGCTGCCTAATCTGTATCACTTGCTCCTCCATTTCCTGAATCAATTCAGGCCCAATTAAAACTCGATCCTCTAACCTGTCCCAATTGAGTGGTGTCCTGCACGGTCTCCCATACAATGCCTGATATGGCGGCATACCAATGGAGCTATGATGACTATTGTTGTATGCAAACTCCACTAAAGGAAGATATTTCTCCCACAGTGTCTGTTGATCCATAACATACATCCTAAGCATGCCCTCCATCACTTGATTCACCCTCTCTGTCTGTCCATCTGTCTCAGGGTGATAAGCTGAGCTTAAGTTCAACTGTGTCCCTAATGCTGACTACATGCTTGTCCAAAATTTGGAGGTGAACTTAGGGTCTCTGTCAGAGATTATCTTTTTAGGAACTCCATGAAGACATACAATCTCATTTATGAATACCCTTGCCACATCTGTCACATCATAGGTGTCTCTGACTGGAATGAAGTGAGCACTTTTGGTCAGTTTGTCGACTACCACCAAAATAGCATTATGTATCATAGATGTGAGTGGTAATCCTACAACGAAGTCCATGGAAATGACTTCCCATTTAGTCATAGGAATATCATGCGGTTGTAGGAGACCGGCCGGGTGACGATGATCTGCCTTCACTTGTTGACACTCAAGGCACTTCGAAACAAAATCCACTACATCCATCTTCATACCTGGCCAAAAGAAGAGTTGCTTCATGTCATCATACATCTTCTTCACCCCTGGGTGCGCACAGTAATGCGATCTATGGGCCTCTCTAAGGATGGTTTCCCTGATATCACCTTCCTTAGGAACATACATCCTTCCCTGATACCGCAACAATCCATCTTCCTCAAGATGGTACCCATCATACTTCAATTCCTGTTTCTTTCCATTTTGAATAGCTGAGGTTACTTTTAGATACGAACTATCGCCCAATAGTTGTCCTAGTACCCTTTCCCTCAAGTCAACCTTCAAGGGAATTAAGGAGAAAAGTCTCGGCCTTCGGCTTAGAGCGTCTGCCACCACATTCTCCTTTCCTTTGATGTAAGAGATACCAAAGTCATATTCACTCATGAACTCACTCCATCTCCTTTGCCTAGCATTAAAATCCCTTTGGGTAAAGATGTACTACAAGCTCTGATGGTCTGTCTTAAGGGTGAAGCTTCTACCAACTAGGTAGTGCCTCCATAATTTTAGTGCCAACATTACTGCTGCCAATTCTAGATCATGCGTGGCATACTGCTCCTCATGAGGTTTCAACTTTCGAGATGCATAAGCTATTACCCCACCTTCCTGCATCAACATCGCTCCTAATCCTTGCTTCGAGGCATCGGTGCATACCATGAAATCTTTATCCATGTCTGGTACCCGCAAGATCGGTGCACTTGTCAACAATCTTTCTAACTCTGTAAAAGCGGCATCGCATTCATCGGTCCATTCATACCGGACTCCCTTGCATTGCAAGGTGGTAATAGGTTTTGCAATTTTAGAAAATCCTTCCACAAACCTCCGGTAATAGCCTGCTAACCCCATGAAGCTGCGCACCTCATGAGCATTCCTTGGAATTGGCCAATCTTCAATGGCCTTTACCTTTTCTGGGTCTACAGAGATCCCTTCACCTGAGATGATGTGCCCCAAGTAGTGAATCTCTTTTTGGAAGAAGGAACACTTTGACAATTTACCATAAAGTTTATGTTCCCTTAAGCATGTCAAGACTAACCGCAAGTGTTCCTCATGCTCCTTCTCATTCTTAGAATAGATAAGAATATCATCTAATAAGACCTGAACAAAGCGGTCCAAGTATTTTCGGAAGACCCCATTCATGAGGCTCATGAATACAGCTGGAGCATTGGTCAAACCAAATGGTACCACTACAAACTCGTAATGCCCAAATCGAGTTCGAAAGGCAGTCTTAGGAATGTCGCCTTCCTTGATCCTCAACTGGTGATATCCTGATCGCAAATCAATCTTTGAGAAGATTGACGCACCTTTCATTTGATCAAAGAGGTCATCAATTCTTGGTATGGGATACCTGTTCTTCACGGTGGCCTTGTTCAAATCTCTGTAATCTATGCACAGTCGCAGAGATCCATCCTTCTTCTTAACGAAGATCACTGGTGCTCCCCACGGTGAGATACTAGGTCTAATCAGTCCCAAATCTAGCAATTCTTTTAACTGGATCTGTAACTCACAGAGCTCTGGAGTTGTCATTCTATAAGGAGTTTTTGAGATAGGTTCTGCACCAGGTTTTAGTTCGATTGTGAAATCGAGCTCTCTTTCTGGAGGTAGTCCTGGTAATTCCTTCGGAAAGACATCCTTGAACTCGGAAAGTACTGGGTAAGAATTCAAGGAAGGTCCTTTACTATCGCTCACGGCCTCCACTACGAACAACTGGCATCCTTGTCTTAGGCACCACTTAGCTTTCACCATAGAGATGAAACGGAGGGATACCTTCCTCTTCAAGCCTTAGATTTGAATTGTCCTTCCCTCGTCATCGAGGCACAACACCTTCTTCGCATAGTAGTCTAAGAAAGCTCTATGGCCTTCTAACCAATCCATGCCAATAATGAGGTCATAAGTCCCCAAATTGGTGACATAAGCATCCAACTTAGTGGTGCAAACTCCTAAGTCAACCCCACAACCTCTCACTTTAAGACCTACTGGTTGCTTAGTTCCTGAAGCCATTTCAACCAGTTTGAAATCATCGTGCTCGTAGGCTGCCAACCCACATTTATCTAATGCAAATGGTGAAATAAAACTATCAGTTGCTCCTGGATCAAACAAAATTTTAAGTTTGACATTGTTTACATTACCAGTGGATTCTACTACGGTAGACTGATGTTCTGCCTGATGGTTATGCACCGCTGCATGAATCCGATGACTGTTACCCGAACTATCCATGGGTGCCTTTCCTTCCTTGTGCCGGCTGCTTGACTGACCCTTGGGACAGTCTCGCTGGAAATGAGGACCTCCGCATCCCCAACAAGAGAGATTGGGAGGGGCTTGCCTGTTGTTCGAAGGAATCCTCTGAGATGAGTTCCTTCCCCTGGTTCCTCTAAAACCCCTTGCTCCTCTATAGGAACTTCCCTGTGTACGTCCCTGGCTTTGTTGGGTTGCGAACGATGCCTGCGAGATTGAGTTAACTGAAGTATTACCCCTCGGTGTGAACCTGTTACCGTAAGGAGGAGGTCTAGATTGTCCTCCCCTGAAGTAAGGACGTGACGCCTTCCCTGAAACATATTGATTGGTTCCTGTCAACTTACTACCCCCTTTTCCATCATACATATCAGCTGCATAACGAGCATACTCAACTGCCATGGAAACTGAAGTTGGCTTCCACATCCGCACAGCAGCTCTAATCTTGTAGTTAAGTCCATACACAAAACGCTCTACCTGACAATCATCTGCATCAAGGTAAGGAACATACTTTACCAGTTCCATAAACCGAGATTCATACTCCTCCACCGTCTTGTCTCCCTGTACCAAGGCATGGAGTGCACCTGCCTGTTCTTCCTTGTAATAATTTGGCAAATACTTCATGTGGAACCTCTCCTCGAACAGTTCCCAAGAAGTTGTAAGAGGAGTAAGGTGCAACTGCTTCTCGAGGTCTGACCACCAATTCAAAGCATCACCTTTAAGTTGAAAGACGGCCATCCTAGCCTTGGAACTAGATGTGTACTCATTCAATGCGAAGCATCTCTTCATGCCTTCCAGCCATGCCTCTGCATGCTTACCGGGTCGTCCTCCTGAAAACTCTGGAACTTTTATCTTTTGTAACTCCCTCGATATGTCCTTAAGCGGTTCCAGTCTTGGGCCATGTGCCCTTTCAGAGTTCTCTCGACTCACTTGAGTGGTTTCCACCTCGGCGGCCCTTTCCGACTGCCTGTTCATCGTGGTCATAATAGCCTCCAATGACCTCATTATGATCTGCATTTCTGGTGTTGAGGTTGGTTGTGGCGGTGTTGGCGGTGACGACGGTGGCAGAGGTGGCGGTGACGAGGGTCGACCTTGACCTCGACCTCGACCTCTGCGTGTTGTTACCATGATAGTTCCTGAGTTATTGCAATAAAATCATATCCTTAGTTGTTCCATCAAATATACGCGGAACTAAAATGTAGGTATTCATACACTTATACTTATGCGTAAGAAATAACTTGCATCATGAGATAACAAATTGTCAAGATTAGCGCAGTAAAATCTACAGTCGTTTTTATTTAAACAATCTTGTCATGGTGTTTAGCTCGTCATGGTGGTCTTAATGGTGTCTTGTTTTTGAGATTTCGGGTCTCTTTCATCCCTTCTACTAGGAGTTGAAATCTCGGCAAAATTTTTAATATCTCTATTTTAGTTAACTTTAAATGTTACCCTTTAATCTAAACAACCTAATTGACATTAATTTATCTTAAAATTCTGAATCCTCTAATCAACTTTAGGTTTAATTAAAGTTAATCCTAAACATAGAGACTCTAATCATAATCTAACTTTTATTTATATGAATTTTAAATCAACCTAAAAACTATTATATGTATACATTGCATTAAATTTACAATTATATCTCCATACTTTTAGCAATATATATATATCATAAATATCAATTTTGAAAGAACTACAATTGAATTTTTAAATAATTAAATTTTCAAAATTAATTAAATTTAAATTTTATAACAATTAAAATTTTAAAATTTAAATAATTTTAAACATTAAACAATTTGAAACATTTAAACAATCTATTTCAAGTTTTAAACCATTTATTATATATATTTTTTCATTTTTAAACACTATAACATCTCACGCGGACTTCGACGCGCGTCCACCCTACCTACCTCCTCGTGTCTCCCACTCCACCGTCACCTTCTCCTATCCCTTTCCACAATCGGCACCTCCATCCTCCTTTTCCAGCCTAGCCACACTTGCCCTTCCTCACGAGGCATGAAGCTACTCCTCCAAGGCCATCCACCCACTACCGCCTGCTCCACCTATTAACTTCGACCGGGTTTCTACCTCTCGCCAGACCAACCGGCTCAAAGATCCACGAGGAGGCCTGGGATGCATGCCAACCACTTGGGCTGCATGCACCCCCTCTCCCCATTAATCAAAACGTGGTGCCTCCCCCTACTAAGCGGTGCTTCGTCTCCCGCGCACGAGCCTGGTCTCCTATTCAGCGCGTGGGTCTGGTGAGACCATTCGTTGAAAATAGAATGTTGAATTTAAAAACTGGCTATGTTTTAGAAATTGAAAGCTGAAACCTAATACAATTTTTCTGAGTTACTATTTGCAGAACTGCAAAATATTGGTGGTTGGACTGCCTCGGCAGCTCTCGCCGGATTATCTCATCCACGACTTCGTGCAATATTGGGTGCAAAGCACCGCTGCAGAGATGCGCGTTCCGGCAATTTAGAAGAGAGGACTGCTCGATAACAAGTCCCGCTACTGGAAAGTCATCCATGATTGTCCGCTACCACCATGAGTGAGTCCACTCCAGGAACCTAACAATAACCTTCGTGCATAGCGTATCAGCGGATTGCCTTGTTTTACTTACCGCTCTCTTTGGGGTTTCATCAAAAGCGGCACCTCTACGTTGTTTAACTTGCAGTGCCATATGAGTTCGGGTTGGTGCAGTCAATCCACTCAAGCCAGGTGATGATACCAGAGTTAGGCTGCTAAGATACTCCGCTGACTGTAAGCAAGCCTCTGTTGGAGGTTCGCAGGTTTAATCCGGGTGCCCTTGAGATGGTCTCAGGCTTTGATCCGTTGGCTTATTTGATCTAGTTCTGATTTGATCTGGTGGAATAATTTTTCGTCAAGGGAGACGATGCCGTCTACGAGTATTTACAGAGGCTGGAGGACGAAGAAAGCCTCTACCCATCGACAAAGATCTCCCTGGAATGGGCCAATTAAAGCTTAGCAGCAAGGTAAAACATTAAAATGTTTGGGCAGCAAATGTTCTATCGATGCTGTATCGTCCATTTGGTGATTAAAAATTAAAATGTTGCTGTTCTTGTTTTCTGAAGAATTTCTGGATAACTTTAAAGCCATTTGTTGCAACTCCTTGCTACATCAAAATCCTGAAATTATCTTGGATCTTTTGATTGAATTCCATCCATAAAGTGAAAAACAGCTCGTAGAGTCTCTCGAAAACCAAGCAGCTATTCAAATTTGCTCACCGAGTGTGATGGGTCTGGTTTCGGTTTATGAAAAAGCCATTTTCAGAAATGTACTGTTCTTCTGTATGTCTATTCTGTTTGACCAGGGGGTTCATCCATTGATAGTTTCGTGCTGCAATTAGTTTCTTTAATATTTTGATTGAAATGGTTTACTACAGGTTCATCAAAATTTCCCTTTCCGTTTACAATTCGCAGGCGCCCCACCAGTTTTTTTGTAGTTTTTTTTTTTTTTTTTTTACGAATTAACTGTATTACCCACTGAATAATAATGAATAGTTAAAATCGTAGGTATACCGCTGCTGCTGAATAAAAGGCTAATTAATTTACTGAGGGATGATCGAATCCATGGGTTAATCTTCTCTATTAACATAATCAACAGAAGCTGCCAGAATAACTGGATAAATTATTGGGTTAAAAAAAAAAACATAGGATCAATGGGCTTTGCCTTTGCTTGACAGTTCTAGATCTTTATTTGGGCCAAGAATTAAAGATTTTTAGATGCAGTTACCTTTTCCTTTCAGATAACTTATATATTTGCTTAAGACTCTAAACTTAGATATATTGCATTCCATAGTTTCTTTTTATTTTCTTTATTATTATTTTTTTTTAAATTTTTTTTTTTATATATATGGTTCATATATATGATACCCCTTTTTTTTTATAGTTTCGTCTTGATTTAAATTTTAAGAATAATATTAAATTTTAAAATTTAATAGTAGGGTTCCTTTATATATATATAATATATATGCATATAAACACACCCTCTCCTTTTCATAAACACACCCTCAAGTTCTATATTTAAATAGATCCTCTATTTTTGTAAAATTTTATTTAAAGCCTTTTTTTTTTAAATAATATTTGGTTCATAAATAACATAATTTCTTTTGTTTTTTTTGAAGCATATGTATATAAATAAATATATATGAATTTTAACTCTAATGTTCTTGTTTTTTACAGGTGTAAAAAAAAAATGATCTAAGACCCCCTTACAGGAAGTTGCTCTACACCCCTTTTCCACTTTTAATAGTTTACGGCAGTTAGGGTAAATCCCAATTATTTTTGTCTTAAATTCCTTGCTACCTAAATATTTAGGCTCCCTGATTTTCGTTTGCACAAATTTTACCCAAATTTATCACTTCCAATTTGCTCGGTTAGTTATCAATTTTAACCCAAGCTGTACTAAAAGGAAAAAATATTGCTAGCTCGTGTTATTTTTTTATTTCTAACTATATTTGCTCTATTTATTTTTATTTTTAAATATATTTCCAATGTGTATCTATTTTGAAATACAAACACATGCCGTTTTCTAACATATCCAGATTTTCTAATGGTGTTCCAATTTGTGTTCGTGCAGGTAAAAGAGGCTAAAGTTTGGTGCTGTTCATACCTCAATTCTATCCAGGTTTATGTCCTAAGTTCTTTTAGGTTTCAATATCTTGAATCCTCACAATGGTTTAGGCGTGTGCAGGCCCAAAAGGTCTAAAGTGTCTGAGCCTTAGGCTCTAATACCATCTGTAGTGCTCTGGTTTTTACAGCAGAGCACTATGTAAATTTTCTCAGTTAATTTTCTACGTTTTAAACTTTATCAAGTGTATGGAAGTAAATTTATGACGATTACTATGTGCCTAAATGATATTTAGTGTACTTTCGTGTTTTCCATCAACCTTACATTCGTAATTTAAAATAAGCAAGCATATCAATAATTCCTTTTCCACAATCATGTTCCAGCATAAGAATATATTTCACAACTCAGTAAATCAGTAAATAGCAAGTTATGCATGTTTACAGTAAGTTTTAGCATAATAGTCAAATAACGGAAATTACCTGATGCTGATGCTAACCGTAAGTTGTAGCGGGTTGTATAACCTCTTAGGCAGCCAAACTGAAGTGTCCACCCTACCGACCAGCTATTATCTTGCTGGCCCTTGGAAATCAAAGGATTTCCAAGCCCCCGAGCCCACAATCTGATAATCCCGAGAGCAGTCTTTCCTTTTGTTCTCAAAATCTTTCTGTTCTCCAAACTTTCTGTTCTCCCAACTTCTGTTCTCCAAAATTCTTTTCTTCCCCCATAAAAAAACCTCCCCTTTCTCCAAGCTCTCCCCCTCTATATAATTTCCCTTCCTCGAGAATATCTTGGGCTTACTCCACCGCCCCAAAATCCCCCTCTCGAGCCCCTCAACATTTACTCCTATCACCAGTTCATTCATACACGGTTCTTTATAAAAATGTATAATTAATTACTCTCATGGAAAAATTAGTTGGTTTTGGATTGACGGTCGTAAGTATTTATTACGGTGGGGATTATCACCCAAAGGTTATCCATTCGAGATAAGCTTCATTAAATACAAGTCTATTTGCTATCCTTGGTATTTAATGTTATTAATGTAATTAATAAAATATTATATAATTAGTTGCCCTTTTTCAACTTGGACATGATGTGTCTTAATGGTCCACCTTATCCGTCGAGACTACTTAGCTTGAGGTTTAAATTCCAAGATTAACATTGAATAATTAACTAACCATTTTCCATCACATCACGTTCATTCCAAAAATGATTATCCTATTATGGCTAACTTTTGAAATGGAAATAATCACACAATATTAATTTATAAATCAATATTTTAAATCTTACTTATACTGCAATTGTTACGATAGGGATATAAATGTTGCTGGAATATTATTAATTAAGTAATAATAATAATTAGATCACCATTTATTAATTAATAATAATAATTAAATCACCATTTAACAATAATAAAAGGTGAATTAATCATAGTATTCTTAATTATTTGTTTATCACATGAGTACCCTATCATCAACATAGCATCCTTGTTCTTATAAACAAAGCACTTGTGAGGGCTTAAACAATTTTACTAATTAATTAGACACTATCATTACCCTATTCACAACAGTTCTCCTATGACAATGTTAACTGACGACACTTGTCTTAGTTTATTATTACAATGTTTTCATATAATTACTAATTCACTTATTTACACATTGACAACCTAACCATTCATTACCTAAGTTGATTGATGTATCCTTAACTGAGTTATCTATGACATTTATACTACTATTCAAGCATGACAAGTATGTTATACACCAGTAATATTGTACACGTACAAGGTGTGCATGCATGGCCAGTGTATGCACATGTCGGATATGTACTATAAACAAACCCCATTCCGCCTATGCATACTTGCTAACTAATAATAGTATCTACCCCCATGCAGAAGAGCAAGCATAATATATAGTATAATTACTTTAACATCCTCGGTTATTTAACAGTTAACCCTTTACGATTTAACATCATTGTCTTTATATTTACATTAGTTTAATCAATCAAGTACAGGAAGGGTGCCTACTTCCACTAACTCGGAATAAAGGAATACTAAACCCCCAACAGTACTAACTAACACATCCTCCCATCATAACCTACGTCCAGCATCCTCCCTATCCTCCCTTTGCTAGTACAACAGTGGATGTCGGACTCACCGATCTGACCACATAGAACTTGAGAGCAATAGCGTCGGCTGAACAGCGGACCTATCCTCCCCTAGCAGGCATCCGACCATCGTCATCACAACAACATGGGGAGCGTGTCTCAGCACGGCCCTCCCACGACCTCGGGTCTCATGGAACCATAGGGTGGGAAACACATCCATCCCTCTCAACATACTGGGCCTACGCCCTTATCAACTCATACTTACTGCTATCGGGATTATCAGTTTGTGTTATCGTATCCTCATTTTGGCTGCTAAGGTTTACTGTATGAACATGTTTTTCCTTTCCAATATATATATCAGATCAAGTAACTGGCCATCCCATAGCCCTTGTGTCCTGTAGGTTAGTGTTTTGCAAAATACAATTTATAGAAAGCATTTTCCATTGATCGCCAATTGATCCATGTTATCATTTCATTTCATGTAACCTTTTAGCTCATCATAGATACATATAACATTTCAATAATTCATATAAGATGATGGTATCCACGTACCGAATCATATATTTCACATTTCATTAATGAAAACATATAAACATATACTGCAATCGTAAAATAAGGAAATCATATGATAATCATGACATCATAATCGCATAACATAGTAACATCATAATCATGGTGAAATCATAAAATAGAGTAACATCATATAACGAGGTCCAATATAGTTTACTCAGTCGAGCTGAGTTCAACAGCATATATAAGAAATAAAGTATGGTGTGTCTAACTAATAAATATGCCGAATCAAAATATGGGCATTACAGGTGAGTTATATGTCGTAATAATTACGTTGCACTAAGTTTTCCAACTATTTACTTATCAATCCGGGGTACGTAAACTGACGAAGCACGTGCACTGTTTGTGCAGGACTGAAGTAGATCTAATCTAACTTAATCTAATTTGCTGAAATCAAATTAATCTAGGAAAGCATTGAAACACTAACTAGGAAAGCATTGAAATTGCGTAAGAGAAATACAACATGTGAAGAGTTAACAACAATGACATAAGTGAGCTCACATCTATAAATCCATAATCAAATGGCAAACATGAAAGCATAACAATGGAAGCTTAAATCTCATTAAGAATCTCAAATCAAAGACTAATCTAACAAGTACAAAATCCAATCCACTCCAACTTTATTACAACCCTCTTACAAGCTTAATCTAACCTAATTCCCACTTCTCCGGAATGGAGAAGGAGCACTCTCCTTTATACATGAGAGTCCTTAAGAAAAAGATAAGAATGCATTAATTACAGATCCATTGTTCTCTCAACTACTCTCAACCACTTTCCTATTATTACAAGATATGGTGCCTTCAAATCCTCCACATATCTCTCATGAATCCTAGATAAGATATGCCAACCAAATCTTCCATGATCTTCTCCTTAAGAATAGGCTTGAATAATTATCTCCTTTGGAATGGTGTAAGAGATATTTGAGAAGTCTCTTTGATTTAATCATTCACATATTCCTACACATTACAAAGCTCACACAAAATTGAGATATATATGAAAACATGTATATTTTCTAATATTTAATCATAAATTCACTTTTAATACTAAAATGAATAAAGTGGAAAATAATAATGTGAAACCCAAATGTATTTATGCAAATGATATGATGAAGGTTTAATAGGGAGATGAAATGTAAGGAATAGTGAAGGGAAAGGTGGATGAAAATACGACATTTCTGAGTCCTAACATCCTCCCCAACTGAAGGTGTTGCATGTCCTCATGCAACCATGCATCGATCTTCTAAAGAACCTTTGGCATCTAAACTTTGGCTTTGATTGATGGTGTCTTTTTAATGATGAATGTTTCCAAGATATGTGGGAGACATGAGTAACAGCTCATGAGTAACAGCTGGCATTTTCCTATGGTTGGTTCTTGTGTAACAACCATGAATATAAGAATGTTGGTTTTTGTGTTAACAACATTTTTTTTTTTTTTTCTTTTCTTTTTCGCTTGCTGTTATGATAATAATTGTAACCACACACTTCACTGGAAATCATAAGCTATCAATGTGCATAAGAGAGCATCACTGAGTATAAGAAAGCCATTTTTTCAATTTGGTATGAATCATGCCAATGTATATTAATGCATGAAGTAAACTGCATCAGGGGTTTGTTGGAAAAGAAATTTTTGGGAATGGTAAATGGGATGAAAATGGAATGATGATAAAGGAAAAAAAATGTGGTGATTATGACAATAGTTCCCCCTCCCCAACTGAATCGGTTGCATGCCCTCATGCAACATAGTGTAGGTCATGGAAGGGAAAACGAAATGAAGTGTGGTGAGGGAATTTTCCAAAATATTCAAGTCAGCATAGAAGGAATTTCATGATCAAATATTAGAAAACAACATACCTCCACTCACCCAAAATGTAGATGAACTATGCAATAGAAATGTAGTTGTTGCGGCCGCTGGAGCAGAAAATCGTGACTAGTACTGTAGCTGCAACTACTATAACAGCTGGCAGAAATAATATGGGACTGCGACGGCTGGAAGATGGAAGGTGTCACTGCTGTAGGATCATGTGAAAGGAGACTGCTACTGTAGCAGTACTACTGTAACAAGTGCTGGAACGGCTAAAACAACAGCTGCCAGAACTGATGTAACTAATGGAACAACAACTGCTGTAATGATGACTGCTGTAACAACAACGGCTGGAACTGCAGCAATGGTCACTACTGAATCAGAGCATGTGAAGTGGAGAGATCTGAACTGGTGCTGATGAATCATGAAAATGTGGAACTGTCAAACTCTCATAGATGGATTCAAGCTGCTGGAACTGCTGAGGGAATCAGGAAAGAGTGTATAGTCTTCACCCGCTACAAACCCGATGGTACAATTCTAAGCATGCGAATGGATGTGTCGATGTCGAGCATGAAGAGAAATCACTGGATTACCGACCATTGATGAATGCCGTTAACCAGTGCGAGGCAACTCACCATTGATGTCAATGAGTGCCAAGGTACCCGAGTACATCTTGCGAAGTGAGAATGGATGTGCTGAGGTTGAGCCACTTGCAAGATCTGATGATCAAGGGACATTGATGTATTCCCATGATCGTCAGCGAGAGAACTTGCCATTAAGGCATGCAAGCCTCTAGGTACTCAAAATGGACTCTAGTCTATATCCCAGATAAGGTGCTGAAGTCGATGGGGCAAGACTGTTGAAAGGTGGGCCTTAAGGAATCCCACATCAGTCAACGCGAGTTTTTACAAAAAGATTGGTAGGACTATAGAAAAGATCTCAGTAGCAACAATGCTTATGGAAAGGGAATGTAATTATGGAGAGGGAGTGGAATGGTTTTATTGGCGAGGGAAAAGATGAACTGAAAAATGGGGTAAACTATATGCAATTCAGAAAAATAGGCATGTGTGAAGTCATGACAGATAAGGTAATGGAATATTGGACTCCAACAGGGATGACTAATGTGCTTTGAAGGAGAAATGTGGGTAAACAAATCATGACGCAATTGGTTTATGTGTAACTGCAAATGTCATGATATGTGCGATGAGAAGAAGCTCCTTCAAGCTATCAACAAATCATGTTTTCACTTTTTTTTTTTTTTTTTTTTGGAATCACTGCAGCATTAAAAATGATCATCTGTGAATCTGAAAAGAAACTTAGTACCAATTCTGCTTGAAAACTGTCAGAGTTTCGAAAATAATATGCAAAAATAAGTATTAATGCGGCAGAAAAAATAAAAGACATTGTTACCTGTTGCCGTTGCGCTTGCGCAGCTATTCAACGCGCAGCTACACTCAAATGGTCGTTTAACGCGCATCTGTTCAATGCGCAGCTGTTCAATACACAGTTGTTCAATACGCAGTTGTTCAATACGCAGTCGTTCAATGCGCAGCTATTCAATACGCACCTGTTCAACGCGCAGCTGTTTAATACGCAGCCGTTCAATGCGCAGCTGTTCAACACACAGCTGTTCAACGCGCAGCTGTTCAATACGCAGCTGTTCAATACGTAGCTGTTTAATACACAGCCATTCAATGCGCAGCTGTTCAACCAAAGCATGTGTCTTTGAAATTTTTTTGTGATTCTCGAAAATCATTTTGGCATGAAATGTGATTGTCTCCGAAACCTGAAAAATGTGAGTACTAATCCTACTGCGAATTTTGTGTGAGAGCATCGAAAAATATAAAATGCAGGAAAAATATGTGTTTTAGGAAATCAAATTCAAAATAAAATGAAATGCATTTTTACCTGGCGGTCCTGGCAAATCTAGTTTCTTCGTCAAATCCTGTTTGAAGTGACTTGAGAAAAACAAATTAGCGTGAAGCGTAAATAACCATGCATTTGTATTGTTTTCAGGAATGATGGAAATTTTTAACATTTTTGATAGAAAAAGATAGGCCGTTATTGTCAAATTGCAAAGTGAAGCAGTAAAAATCATGAAAATCATAGCAAACCGTGCATTTCTTCTTCTTTTCCTCTTTGATAGTTTTATGATTTTTATTGTTTTTGTTCTTCACACAAAAAGAAATTTAAAAATGATGCAATATGTCAAAAATACTCGAAATCAAAGAACTGATCTGCAGATCTGCATGCCCTCATATCCTTAAAGCTTCCAACAACACTGCTTGTCTCAGCTTCATCAAATCTTCCCATGGGCATAAGTAACAGTTTGTTGATTCTCCTAGCAATTATCTCATCCTTAAGCCTGTCAGTTTTGTGCATGTGAGTAATCGCCAAGATCGTGGGAGATTGGATCAGTCAACAAATATTTTGAGATCCTTCTTTCAACCTGCGGCCACATACCATTGTAAGAACAACACAAACGAAATACTGTTTCCGATCATAAAAAAACACACAAAACCAAAATGCAGAATGATAAAAATGGTTCACTAATACTCGTCTCCTTCATTCAATGGGTGTTTTGTGTTGCTGCAGACTTGGAAGAGTACACCTCTTAGCCCCAATGGATTCATATATCAATGTGACGTTGCTTTGGCTGTTGAGTATTCGGAGCTATTTCCTTGAAAATTTTATCGTGTGATTGTATTGTCGCGATAAAAAACATTGTGTAATTCTCCATGTGTATCGGTCGACGTGTATCAGCATGTATTATCCCCCTGAGTAACTAACTAGAAGGCACTTGAAAGCTTGACTGAAGCATATCGCAAATGAGACAAAAATTTCTATGAATATAATCAACGACCAACGCGAGATTGAGATATATTTATTCATAGTTATATTAACTTAGTCAACACTGCGTGTTCCGTGCATTCCATTTAAAAAAAAGATTATAACTCAAGGAAGATTTTTCTCTTGCTCTACAACAGATTCATAGTGTACATCGTCAAGCTTCAGTGTGTAAACATGACACTTTATAAAGAAAACAGTCATATGATATTCAAGAAGGCACTTTGCATGTTCAGTATTAAAAGATAGCCTGAAAGGCGTACTGTCAGAAGCTCCAGGCACAGCGTTTCAAGGAGAAGATACTTTGCATTCTTTGTATTAAAAAGATAGGCTGAAAGACTTACCGTCAGAGCTCCAGGCACAGTGTTTCAAGGAGAAGCTCGAATATATGCTTTGACTAATCTGAAAATCAAAATATCCAATGGAATTGCATGTTGCCCCCGAAGCCACGGATGTGTACGGGCCTACGCGCAAGTCTTGTTTAAGAAGTCTTTTCACAAAATCCTTTGCATCAAGAGACACCGACGACCATGGTACATCATCAAAATTAGGATCAGCTCTTAAAACTGCATGAAAAATTCCTGATTCGGTCCTTGCCCAAAAAGGTCGACTTCCACATAATAAAATGTATGTTATGACACCAACACTCCATACATCAGCTCCCATCCTATATGATCGGTGAAGAAATTCTGGTGCAACATAATATGTGCTGCCTACTATATCATTTAGTCTCTCATCTGGTCTGATGAAATCAGAGAGCCCAAAATCAATAGCCTTCATAGGTGCATGTTCATCCTTAGTGGTGAATAGGAAATTCTCTGGCTTCAAATCACGGTGCACAACACCTTGAATGTGACAAAAGGCCATTATGCTCAAGATTTGTCTCACAATAACTTTTGCATCTTCTTCTGAATACTTGCCACCACTGACAGAAGTGCCTACTACGTATCACTAGCAGAAGATTATGCTCTTCGATCCTTTGAGAAAATTTATGAATGCTGCCACGGTTTCGTTTGCAGCCTTCTCTAATGGCCTCGATTGTTCCCAGGTTGGATGCATATAACCCAGCCATATTTACTCGTTAATATCCAATCCCTTTCTCTTTGTGTGGATATGTCATGTGAGCATACAGGTTTTCAAAATGCCTTCAATATTTCGTAGGCCAAGGGCAGCCTCACAGGATTTTTGCAGATCAAAATAAAAAAGTAATTGCATTGGACAATACGATCAATCGAGTTGGAGTACTCATACGTGTTCACGTCTCGATTTGATTTTTCCCGTCGTCATATCTAGATTTTTTTAGAACTGGGCTTGGGATGAGATGGAATGTACGTGCCAGTGTTTAGTTAGGGATCGTTGCATAGAGTAGGGAGACATGCGCCAAGATAATTTCATTAAGAGGATGATGTGGCTATTACGTAAAATGTGTTGGGCCATCTTGTAAAGGTTCTCGCAACACACTATTGGTATGGTTCAAACTTTAAACTTCATGCATTCCTCAAAGATAAATTTTCAAACTCAAGTAGTCAGGCGACAGAGGGAAATCAATGATTCACTATCTCTGCAATCGTGCCTACGACTATCATCCCTTCCTATATGATCTATGGATTCCACATCAATGTAAGTGAGTGAATCGCATCCTTATGATCTTACGACGAGGTCGAAGCAGTGAGGGACAGCGATCAATGGTGATGGCGAACTCATGTAATATCGACCCTCGACCAAGACTGATATGGCGATTGGACTGTTTATACTTTTCAACGGCCTTTCCAATAGGAAAGAGAGAAGGAATATGTCGAGTCCATAGTTGTGCCTCAACTACTGCTCAATTTATTAACAAATGCCTCATCCCATACCTGGCAAAGTATAATTCGACAATGTGTGCTATCACGTGTTCAAAAATTATGGCGGTGTATTTCCCCGGTTGAACCAGCTACCGAACCTTAATAAACAAACATTATGCCAGAGATCATTCATCCCTGAGGCAGGCAATAATGAATCGATTAGTCACGGGAGGGTAAGCAAAACTTAGGTCCATAACAACACCAAGATTTTGATCAGGTTTATATCTCCCCCATCGTCGAGATCTCATCTCTCTCGTAGAGATCTTCTCTTCCTTCCGCGCACTACATCCTTTTGGCATGCCTGAGAGTGAATCCAAAAAGAGATGTCTCATTCGCGATCTAAATGGGTAGATCCATACTTACACTCTGCGTTATGCCAGAAATTTGTGAATGCTAATGTATGTTCAAAGGACTCAACCATGCATATTTTCCAAATTTGAGCTCTTACTTAGTGTTTTCTGCAGATAACAAATGATGGAATAAATCCAGTGCATACTCACTCTGTATGGCAGTTTATACGGCTGAGAGGCGGGGACAAGCCAGAAGGAGTCATCTGTCAATCAGAAGATACCTTTATTGAGGAAGGATCAGTTCGGTGCTTACCCTTCTTTCCTTGGGTGATCGACTTTTGGCATTAAATAGATTCTCACCTGCTGCGTGAGATCCAATTGGTCACTCCGTGAATGATGTTGCGATGAGAAAGTGACTGGGCTCCAGGAATAATAAGTGTTCCCCGAGAGTATTAACATTTTTGACAGAGAGAGACAAGCTTTTCTCCTGCAATTCAGTGGAAGGATCCAAATCTTCCGAGATGGCATAAGGATCACGCTTTGTTAATGCCATCCATATTCGGACTTTCTCCTGGGCGATTCATTTGCAAGTTTGCTGAATACAACTTACTCAACCCTTCAAAATGTGATTTACATCAATGAATCATAGATGGGCGTGAGCAACCGCTCAACCAAAGTTTCTGTCTTAAATACAACTCATGTGAAAAGGGACCATGAAGTTAATTGAAAAAAATCACCACTCACCAATCATAACAGGACGCCCTACGTTAAAAATGCATGAAGCCTCTGATAACGGGAGATTTGGAGTGTGTGGATAGTTGCATGGGAATGAGATCTCTCAATGCTAGGTGATCCGAACAACATCCTGAAATGCACATTGAAAAAGGCACTTCGTGCTTTTGGGGAAACCGTTGAGGACCAAACCTATGGGAAAGGATAAGAAACTGAACCAGCAGAGATTAGATCCATTGTAGTCCTAAGCACAATACGATTCAATTGCAGCAGCAAGGAAAGCTAAAATGGAAACCATGATAATTAGGTTCTTGGGTGGTATTCTGGCTCTAGAAATCGAAGGTAGGATCTACTTATTGATGGGTAATTCGCAGATGTAGCACACATGTGAATGCCGAGATATCCAGTCTCATCGCCCCCTTAATTAATCACAAGAATGCTGTCTCCCAAATTTTATGAGATCTTCTAGCAAAGAAAAGGATTGAAAAGCGCAGATCAGTTCATAATGGAATATATTTTGGATAGGGTTTCATTATTCATTTCTGAAAATTCTTGTTCAATTTCCTTTTTATAGCAAAAAGAATAAAAACTGAATAACATCCCTTATCATTCGTAAAGAACAAGTGGGATTTGGTCAATTATTCGTGCGAATTTGGAAGCATATCCTATCCCTTACCTATCCACGGTGTTGCAGCTGTGATATTGCCGGCATTTAAGCTACCATAGATTCGGGAGAAACCAAAAAAATTGTCAAATTTTTTTTCTTATAAACTTATTTTTTTTGTTGCAGCTGGTTTTGTTTGCAAGTTTTACTCCAGGTTGAACCGTTTTTTTTTTTTTTTTTTATTATTATTAAGGGATTACAGGTGGATGGAGTGCGCGGATACAACAAATTGCAGAAATGGTTTTGGCCTAAGCATTTTGTTCTTGTTTTTGTGGTCGAGTTAAATTTCCAGGCAGCTATAGGATGAAGGCAAAGAGATGGTATCCCTGGCTTCGTAAATCAGTGAGAAAGTTGTAGGTTCTTTTCATTGTTTCAAGGGTTGTTGCAGGATTTTTATTAGATTTTTTTTTTCTTTTATTGTTATCCTAATGCAACTTATAGTTTTATTATTTGCAGATGGAGCATGGAGGTGCAGATTTAATATTTTTTCCCTGTTTACGTTGCAGAAAAAAAATAGAAAATAAAATAATTTAATCTGCAAATTTATTTTGCAAATTTCGAAGTTAATTTTCATTTTCAGAAAATAAACAAAACTCTTAAAAATTTATTTTGCAGATTGAAAAGAAAAATTTGAGCAAACGGAACAAATTTTGAGGAACAGCAGATTAGGCATTTTTTATCGTCAAAATCTTTCTGAAATCATTTTTAATCATCCCTACTTTCTGATCCTCGCGATCGCACGAAGCGCGGAGGAGAGCATACTTATTCAACACTAAAGTAAATCTGAAAATGAAAGCAAAAACTGAAAATGAAAACCTACCTACTCTATGCTAATTAGAATTTAGAAATATGCTATGTGTAGTCAAACTTCCAATGGAGCCATGCACGTAAAAGTAACAGCAACATGTTCAGTGGTAATTTTCCAAATGAAAGATGAAAATTTAGAAGAATGAGTGAGTCTTCTTGCTGTAACGACAAACTAACTAAATAAAAAGAAAAACTAAATTGATCTAATTGCGTACTTACCTGGAACCATCTTTCGATATGGCTTTCATAAGCGCATTTTCCCTCACTTAGATCATGCTGCAGCTCTGTCATCTTCCTCAATCTCTTGTTCGAATGATTGTTCGTCATCAAATATGGAGGAGTCTTCAGATGCTGATTCCTCGTTTGTTTCTGAAGGAGTATTTAAACTTTCGGCTGCTGTCAAGATCTCCTCTTCCAGAGAAGAGGAGACTCCGATTTTTGCAAGGATGTGAGCAAGTTGTTCCAAGCTGATACTCATAGTTAAATCATATTGTAAAAGGGGTTCTTACATCATCCAAATCAAAATCTGAAAACTGAAAATCACACTTGCTGAAAATAAAACACTCTTGTTAAAACACATGAAAACCTCTTCACAGTTGCAGAAATTGAAATTGCAAAAACATGCTTACAGAAATTGAAATTGCAAAAACATGCTTACAGAAATTGAAATTTACGCTAAATTGCAGAAATTGAAACACACTTGCAGAAATTGAAATTTACACTAATTTGCAAAAATTGAAATTTATTCTAAATTGCAGAAATTGAAATTTACGCTAATTTGCAGAAATTGAAACACACCCTTCATGCCTTACCCATATGTCACATCAGAGTTAGGAGCACGAATAATCACACTTGCATGGAAAAGAAATTAATACCTCAATCCCTTATGCTTCCCTGGCAACGGCGCCAAAATGTTAGGTGAGTTATATGTCGTAATAATTATGTTGCAGTAAGTTTCCCAACTATTTACTTATCAATCCGGGGTATGTAAACTGATGAAGCACGTGCACTGTTTGTGCAGGACTGAAGTAGATCTAATCTAACTTAATCTAATTTGCTGAAATCAAATTAATCTAGGAAAGCATTGAAATTGCGTAAGAGAAATACAACATGTGAAGAGTTAACAACAATGACATAAGTGAGCTCACATCTATAAATCCATAATCAAATGGCAAACATGAAAGCATAACAATGGAAGCTTAAATCTCATTAAGAATCTCAAATCAAAGACTAATCTAACAAGTACAAAATCCAATCCACTCCAACTTTATTACAACCCTCTTACAAGCTTAATCTAACCTAATTCCCACTTCTCCGGAATGGAGAAGGAGCACTCTCCTTTATACATGAGAGTCCTTAAGAAAAAGATAAGAATGCATTAATTACAGATCCATTGTTCTCTCAACTACTCTCAACCACTTTCCTATTATTACAAGATATGGTGCCTTCAAATCCTCCACATATCTCTCATGAATCCTAGATAAGATATGCCAACCAAATCTTCCATGATCTTCTCCTTAAGAATAGGCTTGAATAATTATCTCCTTTGGAATGGTGTAAGAGATATTTGAGAAGTCTCTTTGATTTAATCATTCACATATTCCTACACATTACAAAGCTCACACAAAATTGAGATATATATGAAAACATGTATATTTTCTAATATTTAATCATAAATTCACTTTTAATACTAAAATGAATAAAGTGGAAAATAATAATGTGAAACCCAAATGTATTTATGCAAATGATATGATGAAGGTTTAATAGGGCGATGAAATGTAAGGAATAGTGAAGGGAAAGGTGGATGAAAATATGACATTTCTGAGTCCTAACAGTTTAGAGAGAGAGAGAGAGATTGGGGATTAATGATTTAGAGTGTGTGAGAGAGATTGGTTGTTATGGGTTTAGAGAGAGAGATATATTGGGGGTTAGGGGTTTAAAGAGAGAGATTGAGAGATGTAAGGTTAGGGGTTTAGAGAGAGAGAGAAAGATAAATGTATTAAGAGTTAACATTTAGAGTGAGAGAGATATAGAAAGGGGGAGATTGGTGGTTACAACATTAGAGCGAGAGAGAGAGGGAGAATTGGGGTTATTGGTTAGACAACGAACAAGAGAGAGATTGAGTGTTAGGGTTTTAGATACAGAGAGAGAGAGAGGTTAGGGTTAAGTATTTAGAGAGAGAGAGAGAGGGAGAGAGAAATAGGGATTCGGGGTGAGGGGATGAAAGGCAGACAAAGAGATAGGAATAGAGAGATTGTGGGTTATGGGTAGAGAGAGAGAGAGATTGGGATTTTAGTGTTTAGAGACAGAAATTGAGAGAGAGATAGCGAAATATAGAGATAGAGATAGAGATTTGGATAGAGACAGATATTGGGGGATAGGGTTTAGAGAGAGAGATTAAGTGTTTGACGTTTAAAGAGAGAGAGAAAGATTGGCAGTTAGGGGTTTACAGAGAGAGATAGAGAATGGGGGTTAAGGGTTTAGAGAGAGAGACATATTGGTTGTTAGGGGTTTAGAGAGAGAGAGATTGGGTATAGGGGGTTTAAAGAGTGAGATAATGGAGGTTAGTGGTTATGGGTTTAGAGAAAGAGAAAGATTTTGGGGTTAGGATTTTAAAGAGAGAGAGAGAGATAGAGAGAGAAAGAGAATGTGGCTTAGGGTTTAGAGAGAGAGAACGTGATAGTTGGTTAGGGGTTTAGAGAGACATAAATTATGTTAGGGTTTTAGAGAGAGAGAAATTATGTTAGGGGTTTAGAGAGAGAGACATTAGGGTTTATGTGTTTAGAGAGAGAGAGATTAGAGGTCAGGTGCTTATAGAGAGAGAGATAGAGGGAGAAAGGGATTAGAAGTTAGGGGTTTATAGAGATATAGATATTGGCGGTTAGGGAAATAGAGAGAGAGATTAGGGGTTAGTTGTTTAGAGAGAGAGAGAGAGAGATACTGACAGTTAGCAAATTGAAGAAGCAAAGAGAATGGGGGTTTGGGGTTTAGAGAGACACAAAGAGAGATAGGATATTAAGGGTTTATAGAGAGAGAGATTGGGGGTTAGCTATTTAGATACATAGATAGATTGGGGGTTAGTCATTTACAGAGAGAGAGATTGGAGGTTAGTTGTTTAGAGAGAGAGGTAGAAAGAGAGATATTGGGGGTTAAGGGTTTAGAGAAAGAGAAAGAGATTGGGGGTTAAGGGTTTTGAAAGAGATAAAGAGATTGGGGATTAGATTCTTAGAGAAATATAGAAAGAAAGAAAGAATTTGGTTGTTAGCGATTTAGACAGAGGGAGAGAGAGATTAGGAGCTAGGGGTTTATAGAGATATAGATATTGGAGGTTAGGGGTTTATAGATATATAGGTATTCGACGTTAGAGGTTTAGAGAGAGAGAGAGAGAGAGATTATGGGTTTAGTTGTTTAGAGGGAGAGATATTGGCAGTTAGCAATTTAAAGAGATAAAGAGACTGGGGTTAGGTGTTTAGACATAGATTAGTTGTTCGGGATTTAGAGAGAGAGATTGAAGGTTAGGGGATTAAAGAGAGTGGGAGAGAGAAATTATGGGTTAGGGGTTTAGACAATGGGAAATAGATTTGGGGTTAGTGGTTTATAGAGAGAGAGAGAGAGAGAGAGAGAGAGAGAGAGAGAGAGATTTGGGATTATAGGGGTTCTAGAGAGGGAGAGAGAGATATTAGAGACTAGGAGTTTAAATAGAGAGAGAGAGAGTGAGAGAGAAAGAGAGAGATTGGAGGCTAGGGGTTTAGAGAGAGAGTGAGATTGGGGTTTAGGGGTTGAGATAGAGAGATATTGGGGGTTATGGGTTTACAATGATAGAAAGAGAGAGAGATATCTATTGAGGGTTAGGGGATTACATAAAGAGAGTGATAGAGAGAGATTGGCGGATAGCAGTTTAGAGAAATAGATAGGAAGAGAGATATTAGGAATTAAGGATTTAGAGAGAGAGATTAGGGGTTAGGGGTTTAGAGAGATAGAGAGCGATATTGGGGGTTAGGTGGTTACACAGAGAGAGACATATTGGGTGCTAGGGGATTAAACAAAGAGAGAGAATGGGGGTTAGGGGTTCATATATACATACAAAGAGAGATAGAGAGAGAGAGAGAGAGAGAGAGAGAGAGAGCATATCAAAGGTTAGCGTTTGAGAGAGAGAGAGAGAGCAACTAGGGGTTAATGGTTTAGAGAGAGAAAGAGATAATTGTGTTTAAGGTCTTAGAGAGATAGAGAGATATTAGGGTTAGGGGTTTAGAGAGAGAGATAAATAGAAAGAGAGGGATTGGTGTTTAAGGATTTAGAGAGAGAGAGATATATTAGAGGTTAGGGTTTTATAGACAAGGAGAAAGATTGTGGGTTAGGGGGTAAGAGAGAGTGAAATTGGGGGGTTTGAAGTTTAGTGAGACAGAGAGATTAGGGGTTAATGGTTTAGAGAGAGAGAGATTTGGAGTTTATGGGTTTAGAGAGAGAGAGAGAAAGAGAGAGAATGGTGGTTAGGGGTTTAGAAAGAGAGATCAGATTTTTGGGATTTAGAGAGAGAGAGAGAGAGATAGATTGGGGGTTAGGAGTTTAGAGAGAGAGATAGGAGGTTAGGTTTTTAGAGAGAGAGATTTATTGGGGGTAGGGGGTTTAGATAGATAGATAGAGAGAGATATAGTGAGAGATTCGGGGTTTGAAGTTAATATTGTGAGAGAGAGAATAGGGGTTAGGGGTTAGGGGTTTAGAGAGAGAGAGAGAGAGAGAGATTGGTGATTATGGGTGGGGTTAGTTGTCTAGAGAGAGATAGAGAGGTTGGGTTTTAGGTGTTTAGAGAGAGAGAGAAAGAGAGATAATGGTGTTTAAGGGTTTGGAGAGAGATATATTGGGGGTTAGGGGTTTAGACATAAAGAGAGATTGGTGGTTAGGGGTTTAGTGGAAGAAAGAGAGAGAATGGGGGTTAGGGGTTTACAGAGAGAGATTAAGAGATGTAAGGTTAGTGGTTTTTAGAGAGGGAGAGAGAGAGAAACTAAGAGATTTGAGGTTAAGTGTTAAGAGAGAGAGAGACATTGGGGGTTAAGTATTTAGAGAGAGATAATGATATCAATGGTTGAGGTTTAGAGAGAGAGAGAGATAGAAAGAGGGAGATTGGGGGTTAAGGGTTTGGAGAGAGAGAGAGATTGGTTTTTAGGAGTTTAAAGAGAGAGATATTAGGGATTGGTGGTTTGAAGAGAGATATATTGGAGTTTAGTGGTTATGGGTTTAGAGAGAGAGAGAGAGAGATTCTAGAGTTAGGAATTTAGAGAGAGAGAGAGAACGTGGTGTAGGGTTTATAGAGAGAGACAAATATTGTTGGTTAGGGGTTTAAAGAGAGAGATAAATTATGTAAGGGCTTTAGAAAGTGAGAGAGAAATTATGTTAGGGGTTTAGAGAGAGAGAGGTTGGGGGTTAGGTGTTTAGAGAGAGAGATATTGGAGGTCAAGTGTTTAGAGAGAGAGAGAGATAGAGGGAGAGAGATATTAGGAGTTAGGGGTTTATAGAGATATACAATTTGGGGATTAGGGGAATAGAGAGAGAGAGAGAGATTAGGGTTTAGGTGTTTAGAGAGAGAGAGGGAGAGATACTGATAGTTAGAAAATTAAAGAAACAAAGAGAATGTGGGTTTTGGGTTTAGGGAAACACAGAGAGCAATTGGAGATTAGGGGTTTAGAGAAAGAGAGAGAGAGAGAGAGAGAGAGAGATTGAGGGTTCTCCATTTAGATAGAGAGATAGATTGGGGGTTAGTTGTTTATATAGAGATATATTCGAGGTTAGGGGTTTAAAGAGAGAGGTAGGAAGAGAGATATTGGGGTTTAAGGGTTTATAGAAAGAGAAAAATTGGGGGTTAGATGTTTAAATAGATATAGAAAGAAAGAGAGAGATTGGTGGTTAAGGGTTGAGATGGAGGAAGAGAGAGAATAGGAGTAAGAAATTTATAGAGATATAGATACTGGGGGTTAGGGGTTTAGGGATAGAGAGAGAGTGGGAGAGAGAGAAAGGGAGAGAGATTAGGGGTTTAGGTGTTTAGAGAGAGAGATATTAGCAGTTAACAATTTAAAGAAATAGAGATAACGGGGGTTTTGTTTTTAGATTGACACAGAAAGAGGTTGGATATTAGGGGATTAGAGAGAGAGAGATTGGGGGTTAGTGGTTTAGAGGGAGAGAGAGATTGAGGGTTAGCGACTTAGAGAGAGATAGAGAGACTAGAGGTTAGTTGTTTAGGGAGAGATTAGTTGTTAGGGATTTAGAGAGAGAGAGAGAGAGAGAGAGAGAGAGAGAGATTGGAGTTTAGGGGATTAGAGAGAGTGGGAGAAAGAAATTAGGGGTTAGGGGTTTAGACAATGCGAGATAGATTGGGGGTTAGGGGTTTAAAGAGAGAGAGAGAGAGAGAGGGAGAGAGAGAGATATTTGGGGTTATAGGTGTTTAGAGAGGGAGAGAGAGATATTAGAGGTGAGCAGTTTAGATGGAGAGAGAGAGAGAGTGAGAGAGAAAGAGAGATATTGGAGGCTACGGATTTAGAGAGAGAGTGAGATTGGGGTTTAGGGGTTGAGAGAGAAAGAGATTGGGGTTAGGGTTTAAAGAGACAAAGAGATCAGGGGTTAGTCATTTAGAGAGAGATATATTCGGGGACAGAGATAATTTTAAGGACCCATACTTATTTAAAAGTGTATAAACCTTGGCGAGTCTTACCAATTCTTAAAATGTCAACTATAAAATATTTGGTAATATTTTTCAAAACTTATTTCAATTTCTAAAAATTTTATATAGTTTATATAATAATTGCGCAAATTTTAGAGTGAAAAAGGTTTAGCCCACACAAATTGGGTGATATGGGGCTTCAATAAAGGCAAATTGGCAAATCATTTTTTGGAAAAAAACATGGAAAAATAGCCCATGGGCTAAATTTCACCCCTAAAATTATCCTTGTTGGGAGATAGCAGTTTAGAGAGATAAATAGGAAGAGAGATATTGGGAGTTAATGATTTAGAGATAGATATATTGGGGGTTAGGGGTTTAGAGAGAGAGAGAAATCTTGGGGGTTAGGGGTTTAGAGAGAGAGAGAAATCTTGGGGGTTAGGTGGTTAGTCAGAGAAGAGAGATATTGGGTGTTAGGGGATTAAAGAAATAGAAATAATGGGGGTTAGGGGTTTAGATACATACATACAAAGAGAGAGAGATAGATAGAGAGAGAGATTGGGGCTTAGGGGTTTAGAGAGAGAGAGATATCAGAGGTTAGGGTTCGAGAGACAGAGAGAGAGAGAGAGATTGGGGGTTAATGGTTTATAGCGAGAGAGATATTGAGGTTTAGGGTCTTAGATAGAGATAGAGATATTAGGGTTATGGGTTTAGAGAGAGAGATAAATAGAAAGAGAGAGATCGGTGTTTAGGGATTTAGAGAGAGAGACAGATATTAGAGTTTAGCGGTTTATAGACAGAGAGAGAGATTGGGGGTTAGGGGTTAAGAGAGAGTAAGATTGGGGGTTTGAAGTTTAGTGAGAGAGAGAGAGATTAGGGGTTAATGGTTTCGAGAGAGGGAGAGATTTGGAGGTTAGGGGTTTAGAGAGAGAGAGAGAGAGAGTGAGAGAGAGAGAGATTGGGGGTTAGGGGTTTAGGGAGAGAGATATTGGGGCTTAGGGGTTTACAGAGAGAGAGAGGATGGGGGCTCATATAGATAGATGGAAAGGGAGATATTTGGGGTTAATTGTTTAGAGAGATAGAGATATTCGAGGTTAGGGGTTTAGAGAGTGAGAGGGAGATTGGGGGTTCAGGGTTTAGAGACAAAGAGATTGGTAGTTAGGTTTTTAGCAAGAGATAAAGAGATTGGTGGCTAAGAGTTTAGAGAAAGAGAGAGAGAAACAACGAGATTGTTGGTTAGGGGTTTAGAGGGAGAGAATGATTGGGTGTTAGGATTTTATAGAGGGAAAGAGATTAGGGGTTAGGAGTTTAGAGAGAGACTGGAGGTTATGTGTTTAGAGAGAGTGTGAGAAATATAGGAAGAGAGAGAGCGTTATTGGGGGTAGGGGGTTTAGATAGATAGAGAGAGAGAGAGAGAGAAATTGGGGGCTAGAAGTTAAGATTGAGAGAGAGAGAGAATAGGGGTTAGAGGTTTACACACACAAAGAGAGAGAATAGGGGTTAGAGGTTTACAGAGAGAGAGATATATATTGGTGATTATGGGTGGGGTTAGTTGTTTAGAGAGCGATACAGAGATTGGATGAGAGGGATAACGATGTTTAAGGGTTTAGAGAGAGATATATTGGGGGTTATGGGTTTAGACATAGAGAGAGATTGGTGGTTAGGGGTTTAATGGAAAAGAGAGAGAGATTGGGGGTTTAAGGTTTAGAGGGTGTATTGGAGAAAACTCACTATGGCTTGGGAATACCACAACAGACAGATGACTACCAGAAATCCACTCAATTCCCAAAGCAATGCTTTTATAAATGACAATGTTAAAATAATAGAGAAATGTAACCAACCTTGATCCAACGTTTGATGTAGATCCCCGTTGGAGCTTTCAATCCGCGCACATCCAAGCACTTGTAATCTGCAAATTAGTCTTGACAACCAATATCTAGCAAGTACATGTGATATATAAATGACTTTAACATTATCAATAACAATGGTCCATAATATCATAAGCAAATGTAACCCAATGTATAATAAATGACATTCGCACCATGAATGGATGAGAATATGAGTATTTCTATTAATGAACAAGAAGAAGTACAAAGTGATATGACCTCTTGCCGACAACCAATCTGAAACAAGATCTAGATCAATCCACTTGTGCCTCCACCACTTCAATCCTCCATGAATGGCAAACTCAAACTAGAAAGGAGTTTGGAAGGTGAACATAATTGGTTCACAACTACAAGGATCAATGAGTGCAGACTCAATATAGGGCAAAAATCCACTAGAGTTCCTTTACTATTCTCTTCTTCCTCCCATCCATAAGCCATATGTGCTCAATATATAGTTCTCTCAAAGATAGGTGAAAGGACACATCGAGGCATTACTCGGGCAGATGGAGATCCAAAGGTCACCCAATGACCAGTTTTTGGGAGTAAAAAGTGATAAAATAGTGGTTTTTACCATTTTACTTGATATCTGCGGGCTATAGGGATGCAACTCATGGGTACGCATGCTATAGTGATGCAACATGTGGGTAGGAATAAAAATAGGCCAAACTGGTATCGATAAAGGATAAAAATGGATCTGAGTCACTGGAATGGATCCTACAGGCCAAAGAATGTTGATGCTCATAGGGTGGAAGATTTCTATGTAACAGATGCCCCCTAATGTGTGAGGTCAGAGACTGAAATGTGCTACGATGGTCGAAATACATTATAAAAATCAGAAGTGGAGTGATGGAGACACAAGTGGAAAGAACAACTCACTCGTCATAATATAATAGTATCTCTAAATACATGTCGGTATAGTCCAACAATCTGATACAATGACCATGAATAGGTAGTACATAATGGATACATGTCATAAGTGATCATAGCCATGATCCCTCTAAAGTAAGATATGGTCTTCTGCTGAAAAGAAGACAACTGGTGCAAATTGGAGGTACAAACTGCTGAAATCTGAGATGTGATATCTCAGATGTAAAGTCAAAGTCATATGTAGCATACTGAATGCGAAAATCACCTGGGGTCTTTTACATAAGTCTTCAACGGTGCAAGTCCCATCAAGTGAATAAAGGGAGTTGGGGTTGAACTTGATGAGACATCATCTGATTACTGGTCAATGATGTATACCATTAATAGACGCGAGATGACCCACCAATAATGAAAATGGGCATCAAGGCATAGACCACAATCATCAGAGTGTGAATAAATGGGTTGAAGTCGAACACTAGGATGAATCCATCGATCAGGGGACATTGATGTATTCCCAAAATTGTCGATGGTGAGAGAACCTGCCACTAATGACTGCAAGCCTCAAGGTACTCAACCAAAATCTAAGCCTCAAGTCCTGGAATAAATGAGTTGAAGTCGATGGAACAAGACTCGCTGGAAGGAGGGCATTAAGGAATCCCCCATCAACTAGCACAAGGTACCAACAATGCTAAAAGATTTGGAAGATCTCAGATGAAACGGAATGACTCAATAAGGATGGTCAACAATCAATAGTCAAGAGATCTGAGGAGTGGCCGACACTGGTTTCAGGACTTCCTTTGAACAAGAGCATGAGAAGATGGATAGACTCAGGCAGCATAGACTTGACATAAACTGTGGAATGTAGGAGGCATTACAGAGGGCTCAATAATGACTGGAAGCTTAACCAATCGGTGGAGAAAACTGAGAAACAAATACAGCTCCTAAGGCCCAACTATAGTCCCGACTCATAATGTACAGAGTGGAATGAATGCTCTGTTCAAAGGTGACACAACAGCTGCCAACAAGAAATAGTGACCATAATGCCGTCCGGCTTTTTGGAATATTTGATTTTTTTTGGTATTTTTCATATTTGGGAAAAGCTTGAAAAATAATAAAATTGCTTATAGTACAACAAGTGAGGGAACGAGTGTGAAATAGCTAGCAGACTAGTCCCAAGTAGTGGAACATACCTATGCTCAATGCAAGGAAGTGCGTGCAGGATGTGGACACTCGGGGGAGGTTCCCTCAGGGTCAAAAGCTGATCAAATTGTGAAGGACAAATATATAAGCTCTGTAGGGCTCGACAGGGAAAGAGTGCTCAGGAACCAGGCTAACAATTGAGTAAGCGGGAGCCGGCACAAGGCTCAAGTGGCAAGAAGGATGATGCAATGCAATCACAACATGATATAACTGAGAAGTCCTTTTTCGTAAAGTTAGTCTCCTCACCCGAAAAAGTGTAAAACAATGAGAGAAGAACTCTTCTAATCACGTATGACTAGAGTATACCTTTTTCGTAATTAATCCAGAAAGGTCCAGAAAAGGGGTAAACTTATACCTAAGTGGATGTCACTTCAAATCCTTTAACGATTCTGAAATAAAAAGTATACTCAGCAATCTTGTTTGATTTTGAAAAAGTCTGACAAGGGCTTAAAAAATACTTTATAAAAATATTTTCTGTAAAGGTTTAACGAGCCCGAAAAAGTAAACTTGTGACCTCCTTAGAGTTTTTAACGAGCTCAAAGGAGATATGGAAGAATGCTTGTAATGAGAGCAGACGAGTGTCAGGGACATGCGAGACTAGTTCCAAATGCATGGGACAAAGCTATTCGTAATGCAAAGAACATAAGCAAGATAAGGACACTCAGGGGGTGTCTTCGAATTCAGATAGCACAAGGTTCAAATGCATCATAACAATGGGGAGAACTAAACCTATATGCAAGGTTCTAGATATGCCTGCCATGAACGAAGCAAATGTCGAAAAGGACCAGTAAACAAGTATAAGTCCAGCTAAAAATCCTGTCTCCAAGAAACATAAGTATCAAGATCATCTCTAAAACATACGTAAAGAAAAATCTGATACAAGTCACGATGGTAAAAAAAATTTCAACTTCACTATTGTTAACCTCAGACATAATGCAGGTAGAGCTAACCACTGAAGGTGCCATAGTACCAATACCTGAGGGATTAAAATGATCATCTTCAAACTGAAGAGCAAAGATGAAGGACGTGAAGGAATATGCAGTGGGAAATTCATCATCACAGGAGTTGGAAATTCTAGAAGTAGAATCGAACTCATCAGGATCACCGATTTGTGGATCTATAGGAGAGCTCAAAGACTCATCAGACTCAAATGTCAAATCAGGGCTGGACGAGATTGTAAATGGATCCAAATTCAAATGAATGGCAGGTTGTATTGTAGACTCATCTTGTTCAATAAGATCAAGGGTGGGAAGGAAATCAAATTGATGATGAGAATCCTCCCAAGGCTTGTCATTACCATTCATGGCCTCAATAAAAAATTCATCTGAAGGTAGAATACCATCGAGGAAATCATGTGAACAAGACAAGTTGGCTGCCCAAACTGGTAGTGTAACGGGATCTTATTCGACTGTCTGGGAAGAAGAGAGATCTAGATCTATAGTGGCTTGTTGGATATGATCGTAAGCAAGCTCCGCTACAGATAAAGGCATAGACATCCTGACGTGCACATTGTCTCCAGACGTGGAACTCGTGGATGGTAAAGTCCACAGATCATCGAAATAAGAGGTCCCGAATAAGATATTATTCAAAGGAGGAGACACATTGTCAGTAATGGTTCCAATAAAATTCACAGGTGCAGAAAGATTCTAAGTTCCCATCAATGAGGGGTACATCCCAACACCTATGTTCCCAATTGCCGGCTGAGAATTAGAAACTTGCGGGACTACAGATCTCGTGGATGCTGTGGATGGAGTGCCAACATAATCCATCTGATCTATCATCACAATCTTGCCTTCATGGGGAAAGCAAATAACTCGAAACACAGTAGATGCGACAGCCTTCATAGCGTACATCCAATTCCAATCCAGTAAAAGGTTGTAGTCAATGGGTGCATCAACCACTTCGACTTCAATAGGCACAGACTTACCTCCCAAGGAGACAACAAGGGAAGGGATAATTCCATGCGGCGTAAAAGACCTAGCGTTGAATGCAGTGAGTGTAGTTCTAGATGCGAGTAGATGAGGAGAGCCAAGAGCTTTCCAACACGTCAACGACATTACTGACGCAGAAGCACCTTCATCAACCATAGTACATTTGACAAAGCTTTTAAGTCAAACCACCTAGATTTGAAAAGCCACATGGTAAGGTAAGTGAGGCTGGACATTAGTAGTGTCTAACTTTATAACACTAGGAATTCCCCCATCCTAAACTCCTAACGCACTCAAAAGGGCATGCTTCTGAGAAGGATAGTCTTGCAAAACCTCAAGAGCCGACATGGCACACGGAGTTTGGCCCAAATATTCTATGATGGAGTAGTTCTGGGTGGCTCGAGCATTAGGATTATGTGTGGAGCACTTAAGAACACCTTTCGATATCCGTGGCATAATGGAAGGCTTCTCGATATGCAAGGAATTATCAGGAGGAGGGGGAGGCTCATTCCCCGAATTTGGTTGTGGTGCACCATAATCGCGTTGATGAGTAGCATCACAAACCTTCGACTGAACCATATTCACACATCCATAACCACTAGTATTGGAAGAAGACGTTTCATTAGTACGATAACCAGTGGTGGGAGCATGCAAAGCCATGTTTTGGTGATGAGGTAGGGGATCCTTCAACAAAACTGGGCTCTGTGCCAAATGTTTCGATGCTTCTTCAACTTGAGGACATAAGTGAGTAACATCATCCTCCCCATAAAGCTTGCAAGGGAATTTCACCTTACGCCTAGGTTTATGATCCTCGCCAGCATTACCGCCTTCTTGAGGAGGGTCGGCATTCTCTTTACGAGGAGTATTACAATTTCTATTATTATTACTTCCATTGTTTCCACCCCTGCAATTATTTCTCCCCTTTTTCTTACCAGCAGGTTGTTGGTTACCAGATGGTTTCATTGATTGCACATTGTGTACATCAGACGACAGAGTGGAAGTGGACAAGGTGTGAACCTGTCTGGGAGCAGACTAGTTTAGCGACAAATTTTGCATTTGATTAGCTACCAAGTCTACAGGGCGAGTGCATGTGGACCCCACGATGCCATCAGCATGTGGTCCAGGAACTAACGTAGGCTCATGTCTTGTGCTCGGTGCATCAGGAATAATGTCATACAAAATGCCAGACTGAGAATAAAGTAGATCTAACTGCTGGACTTTCAAGATAGCTTGTTCCTCAGTCACAATACCGGACATCGAACGTGGTTAGAAATATGTGTGGCCTTATTCTGACAGAAGTTGGACAACAACTCAGTACCAGTATCATAACGAACCGGTAACTAGAAATGGTCTAATAAAACCAAAGCAATCTCATTGAATCCCCTATAGGTGTTTCCAGGCAACTCCACATACCACTTCATGGCTGACCTTGTGAGGGTGTGTTGAAATAGTCGTAATCAAATGGAATCATGATTCAAAGAGTTGGAGGAGCACCAAAGGTGAAACATCGTGACATGATCTCCCAGGTCCTCACCACCTTTCCCTTCAAACTTTGGAATGTTCGAAGAGAGCTTGGTAGGGACCAGGGGCCAAGTAGGGTCGTGACACACCAGATCATTCATGAGATTTGAAAGATCCAAGAGATTCAAGCATGCAAGGAACGGGAGTTGTGGTCGGAAAGCTTGATTATAAGCTCCCATAAAAGGTTGGTTAAACGGAACTGTGTTGTAAGATGGACCAAAAGCTTGATCATGAGGATTAAACTGTTGATAATGAGGACCTGACGGCCTGTAAGCTTTCCCATGGCCATAAGATGGATAACCTCCCCCTTCGTGACCCATTTGAGAGTAAGCAGGTATATGTGCATTTTGAGCACCATATTGGGGTGGTGGGTGATACTGGTGGATAGCACCGATTGTGTTGTAGTAAGGGTTGCCACCATGAGTACGGGGCATGTATGTACTATTCATAGTGGGAACCATGTTGTATTGACCGTAATGGTATGGTATGTTCCCACCCCCAACATTAGGATTAGCCCGAGCAGTCATGTGGTGACCAGAAGCATGAGAAGCATTCTCAACTCCAATATGGGTGTGACTAGTACTAGGGTTAGTCGTGTGATGTCCATGTGGATAGAAAATATTCCCACCTCCTACATTAGCATTACTAGTGGCGGCAGTGGATGCAAAAGTATGTGGTATGTGTCCACCCTCGTGGCTAGGAGGAACGGTATCATGTGAAAAAGTAGTCCTGGGTTGATGAGTAGCAATATGTGTATTAGGTGGTGGATGGCGAGTCATGTTTCGAACAGCATTCCGACTAGGTTGGGTATTCCTAGGAGGTGGTCGCGTTCCAACATTGGCATGGTTAGGAATCTGACTAGTCCCCATACTATGTGAGTGGGTGGACAACGTAGTTCCACCAGCTAGGGTAGTGCCCTCAGTGGGTATAGTATGGCTAACACTTTGACTAGTGCTAGCATGAGTACCAACCATAGTGGAAGGTTCGACAGTAGTGTGACTAGGCATACCAAAAGAGAGTGTAGTGGGGTTGACCATAGGGTCAGTATCATCATGAGTCTCAGGTCTCCCATATCTATAGTTGCATGGAAATGAAGGAATGAATGGCTTGTCCTATTCTTCCTCCTCGGGTAAGTCAGGCATCCCGTAAAGATAATTATCAGGATTCGAAGGATCAAATGGATCCCGATCAAGTGGATTAGGCCAAACAGAACCAGGTTGAGTCTCAGGTGGATCACCTCTCCAATCCTTGCGAGGAGTATGGGGATCAGAAGTATGTTCAACTCTACCCGAAGGAGTAGAAGGGTCTTGCCCGATATCGGGATGTGCAGTCATGTAGTCCTCAACGTAAGTCACATAAGAATCCAAAGACTCAGAGGGAGCCCTCCAACGTCCTCTAGCAATACGACATGTAACCTTGAGTAGCTTTAAACCAGCCAAACGATGGGACCGGTGAAGAGTAGGGCTCCGCGCCACGTTCTCTCTGGAGAGAGACACAGTGTCTCCTAAAGGCCAACTATCGATAAAAAAAAGTAAATCAAAAGCACACACCTAGAGAAACTACAACCAAGAGCAGTCAAACAGAGTGGCTAAATGAGCTCCCGACACTAGAGCCGGTATGTCTCGCCTAGGAGAGGCTTGAGACTCCCAAACTATAGCCGATGGTAATATAATCAGTTATAGAGACACCTAGGCTTCACTGTGTCGACAGGGTCAAGTCCACTGCACGAACACAACTGTGCTATCCGATACCTATCTGACTCAGGACACAAACAACATAACCACTGCAAGTACCTTGTGCAATACCTAGGTAAGGCAACTATGTTCACTGTAATATAACCAATGTGCAGGCGGACAGTCGCAAGTCAGACCCGTCGTATGGGCAGGGTAGCTAAGCCTTAAGCACAAGAGGATGAACCTCTGGTACCCCTAGATACGAACAAATCTTGGATATATCTCCCACGTTCAGCCGGTATCAGAGGGATATATCCTCAACCAACTTCCCGTGACCTCATGCTTAACTCTAGATTGAGTAGAGCCTCCTGAGAACATCGATCTATACCATGGATTCCTCCACTCCCTGGTCAGACACCTAATGTTTTGTTCGGTAGTCTTGTATTGTTAACTCACAATGATCTATTCTAAGACTCTAAACCTATGCTAGTTGGTGTACCCTATAAATAAAATCAGTCTAATCAATTTTATGATTAAGCGTTAATTTTAGTGGCTGTGATTACTCAAGGGATATGCTCGTGAAACTAGTGATGTGTAGACTCAATAGTATGCAACATCGTCCAATCCTAGACTCATCGATCCAATAAAACAATGTCACTAATATGCAAAATCAACCAACAATTCCGAAATAAATATGCAATCCTTTATCTTTTCAATGCACAAGCAGAACCTAAAATGAAGGCAACAAGCACTCAATGCAAAATGCAGTACATGGAAATAAAATATTTTTGTATTTTCTCTTATTAATAGAAAGGAAAATGCAAAAAACTAAATGAATATTTTTGTATTTTTTTCAATATATATGGAATGAAAAAATGCAAGCAAAATCCTACTATTCAGTCACTGAAGTGCTAAGAAGATCACTGAGACAACCCAGCAGATCCTAAACAACTAGACTCAGCCAAAGGAATGAGCTCAAAAGGAAAAAACCAAGAGGTTAAAACCAAGAAGGCTCAACCAAGAGAAACGAAGAGATTTGGTCACAACCAAGGCATGAAACAGTCAAGAAAGAGGCGAAAAAAGACTCAGGAATCAACCAAAGTCACCCAACAACAACCAATAGCCATAAACCAACAAAAGCGAGAGTTACATGCTACTGTCGAAGGAATACCTGCGGGTACCCGCTAGCAGTAGAGTAAACAGAGGCGGGTAGACATGGTCAAAACTAAGCTAGCCCGTGGGTGAGGAAAGGAAAATGGGCAATTAAAGAGTCCAGAGGCTCAGAAAAAGAAAGTTTTCTACAGTGTATCTTAACGGCCAATCGGTAACACAGAGCTTCGATAAACAGCAACTCTAATTATGGACTAATGCTCAAAACATTTCCCAAACATGGATTTTTTCCCCAACGGAGTCACCATTTCTGTATTGGATAAAACTCACTATGGCTTGGGAATACCACAACAGATAGATGACTACCAGAAATCTACTCAATTCTCAAAGCAATGCTATTATAAATGACAATGTTAAAATAATAGAGAAATGTAACCAACCTCGATCCAATGTTTGATGTAGATCCCCGTTGGAGCTTTCAATCCACGCACATCCAAGCACTTGTAATCTGCAAATTAGTCTTGACAACCAATATCTAACAAGTACATGTGATATATAAATGACATTAACATTATCAATAACAATGGTCCATAATATCATAAGCAAATGTAACCCAATGTATAATAAATGACATTCACACCATGAATGGAGGAGAATATGAGTATTTCTATTAATGAACAAGAAGAAGTAAAAAGTGATACGACCTCTTGCCGGCAACCAATCTGAACCAAGATCTAGATCAATCAACTTGTGCCTCCACCACTTCAATCCTCCATGAATGGCAAACTCAAACTAGAAAGGAGTTTGGAAGGTGAACATAACTGGTTCACAACTACAAGGATCAATGAGTGCAGACTCAAGATAGGGCAAAAATCCACTAGAGTTCCTTTACTATTCTCTTCTTCCTCCCGTCCATAAGCCATATGTGCTCAATCTATAGTCCTCTCAAAGTTAGGTGAAAGGACACATCGAGGTGTTACTCGGGCAGATGGAGAGCCAAAGGTCACCCAATGACCGCTTTTTGGGAGTAAAAAGTGATAAAATAGTGGTTTTTACCATTTTACTTGATACCCGTGGGCTATAGGGATGCAACTCGTGGGTACACATGCTATAATGATGCAACATGTGGGTAGGAATAAAAATAGGGCAAACTGGTATCACTGAAGGATGAAAATGGATCTAAGTCACTGGAATGGATCCTATAGGCCAAATAATGCTGATGCTCACAGGGTGGAAGATTTCTGTGTAATAGAGGGAGAGATTGACAGATGTAAGGTTAGGGGTTTGGAGAGAGGGAGAGAGATAAACTGAGAGATTCGAGGTTAAGGGTTAAGAGAGAGAGAGAGAGACATTGGGGACTAATTATTTAGAGAGAGATAAAGACATTAATGGTTGAGGTTAGAGTGAGAGATATATAAAAAGAGGGAGATTAGTGGTTACATGATCAGAGAGAGAGAGAGGGAGACTTGGGGTTAGGGGTTTAAAGAGAGAACGAGAGAGAGATTTAGTGTTAGGGGTTTAGAGAGATAGAAGGAGAGATTAGGTTTAAGGATTTAGAGAGAGAGAGAGGGGGATTGGGGGTTACAAGTTTAGAGAGAGAGATTGGGGGTTACGGGTCTAGAGAGAGAGAGACTAGGATTTAAGTCTTTAGAGAGAGATATTGAGAGAGGTATAGAGAGATATAGAGATAAATATAAAGACATACATAGAGACAGAGACAAAGATTTTGGGCTAGTGTTTAGAGAGAGAGAAATTGGAAATTGGGGGTTTAGAGGGAGAGAGATATTAGGGTTTATGAGTTAGATATTTAGATGGATAGATCGATAGAGAGACATATTGGGGGTTAGAGGTTTATAAAGAGATACAGATTGGGGGTTAAGGGTTTAGAGAGAGATTGAGGGTTAATGGTTTAGAGGGAGAGAGAGATTGGTGTTTAGGGGCTTACAGAGAGAGATAGAGATATTAGGGTTAGGGGTTTAGAGAGAGAGAGATAAATAGAAAGAGAGAGATTGGTGTTTAGAGATTTAGAGAGAGAGAGAGAGATTAGAGGTTTGTTTTTTATGGATAGAGAGAGAGAGATTGGGGTTTAGGGGTTTAGAGAGAGTGAGATCGAGGGTTTGAGGTTTAGAGAGAGAGAGAGATTAGGGGTTAGGGGTTTGGAGAGAGAGATTTGGATGTTAGGGGTTTATAGGGAAAGAGAGGTTGGAGGTTAGGGGTTTAGAGAGAGAGAGAGAGATTGGGGGTTAGGGGTTTAGGGAGAGAGATATTGAGGCATAGGGGTTTAGAGAGAGAGAGAGGTTGGGGGTTAGGGGCTCAGATAGATAGATGTAGAGGAATATATTTAGTGTTAGTTGTTTAGAGAGATAGAGAGATTGGGGTTAGGGGTTTCGAGAGAGAGAGGATGATTTGGGGTTCGGGGTTTAGAAAGGGATATATAGGAAGAGAGAGATTGGGGATTAGTGGATTAGAGACAAAGATATTGGCAGTTCGTGGTTTAGTGAGAGATAAAGAGATTAGGGGCTAAGAGTTTTGAGAGAGAAAAAGAAACAAAGAGATTGGTGGTTGGCACTTTAGAGAGAGAGAATGATTGGGGGTTAGTGCTCGGGTTAGTTGTTTAGGGAGAGATAGAGAGATAGTGATTGGGGTTAGGTGTTTAGAGAGAGAGAGAGAGAAAGTGAGACAATGGTGGTTAGGAGTTTAGAGAGAGATATATTGAGAGTTAGGGATTTAGATATAGAGAGAGAAAGAGAGAAAAAGAGATTCGAGGTTAGGGGTTTAGAGAGAGAGATAGGAGGTTAGTTGTTTAGAGAGAGAGTGAGAAAGATAGGAAAACAAACAGAATTACTGCGGGTAGGGGGTTTAGATAGATAGAGAGAGAGAGAGATTGGGGGTTACAAGTCTAGATTGAGAGAGAGAGAGAATAAGGGTTATGGGTTTGCAGAGAGAGATATATATATTCGTGATTATGGGTGTTAATTGTTTAGAGAGAGAGAGAAAGAGAGAAAAAGAGATTCGAGGTTAGGGGTTTAGAGAGAGAGATAGGAGGTTAGTTTTTTAGAGAGAGAGTGAGAAAGATAGGAAAACAGACAGAATTACTGCGGGTAGGGGGTTTAGATAGATAGAGAGAGAGAGAGATTGGGGGTTACAAGTCTAGATTGAGAGAGAGAGAGAGAGAGAGAGAGAGAGAATAAGGGTTATGGGTTTGCAGAGAGAGATATATATATTCGTGATTATGGGTGTTAATTGTTTAGAGAGAAAGAGAAAGAGAGAAAATGGTGGTTAAGAGTTCAGAGAGAGAGAGATTGGTGGTTATGAATTTAGAGAGAGAGATTAAGGGTTATCCATTTAAAGAGAGAGAGATAGAGATATTGGAGGTTAGCATTTTAGAAAGATACATAGGAATAGATATATAGGGAGTTAAGTTTTTACAGAGAGATAGATTGGTCGTTAGGGATTTAGAGAGAGCAATATTAGGGGTTAGGTGGTTAGATAAAGAGAGATATTGTGTGTTAGGGGATTAAAGAAAGAGAGAGAATGGGGATTAGGGGTTTAGATACTTACATACACACACATATATATATATATAGAGAGAGAGAGAGAGAGAGAGAGAGATTGTGGGTTAGGGGTGTAGAGAGAGAGATCGGAGGTTAGGATTTGAGAGAGAAAGAGAGGGAGAGATTGGGGGTTAATGGTTTAGAGGGAGAGAGAGATATTGGTTTTTAGGGTCTTAGAGAGAGAGAGAGAGAGAGAGGTTAGCAGTTTATGGATAGAGAGAATGAGAGATAAGGAATTAGGGGTTTCAAGAGAGTGAGATTGGGGGTTTGAGGTTGAGAGAGAAAGAGAGATTATGGGATAGGGATTTAGAGAGAGACAGATCTGGAGGTTAGGGTTTTAGAGAGAGAGAGAGAGAGGTTGGAGAGAATGGGTCTAAAGAGTGAGAGATTGGGGGTTAGGGGTTTAGGGAGAAAGATATTGGGGCTTAATGGTTTAGAGAGAGAGAGAGGTTGGGGGTTAGGGGCTCAAATAGATAGATGGAGAGGGAGAGATTTGGGGTTAGTGGTTTAGAGAGATAGAGAGACATGTGTTTAGGTGTTGTGAGAGAGAGAGAGAGAGAGAGAGAGAGAGAGAGAGAATGGTGGTTAGAGGGCTAGAGAGAGAGAGAGGGAGATTGAGGCTTAAAGGTTTAGAGAGGGATATATAAGAAGAGCGAGATTGGGGTTTAGGGTTTTGGAGACTAAGAAACTCAGGGTTAGGGATTTAGTGAGAGATAAAGAGATTGCGAGCTAGAATTTTAGAGACAGAGAGAGATATAAAAAGAGAGAATGGTTGCTACATGTTTAGAGAGAGAGAGAGAGAATGGTTGTGTTTTAGGGGTTTAGGGAGAGAGATAGAATGGGGGTTAGTTGTTTAAAGAGAGAGGTAGAAAGAGAGAGAATGTTGGTTAGGGTTTTAGAGAGAGAGTGATTGGGGGGTTAGGGGTATAGAGAGAGAGAGAAAGACAAAGATAGACAAAGAGATTGGGTATTAGGGCTTTAGAGAGAGAGAGAGATAGGAGGTTAGGTGTTTAGAGAGAGAGAGAGAGAGAGGAAGAGAGATATTGGTGGTTAGGGGCTTAGGGAGAGAGAGAGATTGCATGATATGGGTTAAGAGAGAGATAAAGAGACTATCTATGGGGGGTTTAGAGAGAGAGATTAGGGGTTTTGAGACAGAGTTATTGGGGGTAGGGTGTTTAGAGAGAGAGAGAGAGAGAGAGATTGGGGGTTAGTTGTTTAGAGAGAGATAAAGAGATTACAGGATAGGGTTTTAAAGAGAGAGAATGGTGGATAGGGGTTTAGAGATAGAGAGAAAGGGAAATTAGGGTCTGGCTTTTAGAGAGAGAGAAAGAGAAAGGGAAATCGGGTTCTGGCATTTAGAGAGAAATTTAAAGATATGAAGAGAGATATTGGGGGTTATGGTTCTAGAGAAAGAGAGAGAGAGAGAGAGAGAGTGATTTGGGGTTATGGGTTTGGAGAGAGATAGAGAGATTGTGGGTTAGGGGTTTGTTATACCTCCATATTTCACAGTGTCGC
Source organism: Larix kaempferi (assembly GCA_027924585.1). Lineage (NCBI taxonomy): Eukaryota > Viridiplantae > Streptophyta > Pinopsida > Pinales > Pinaceae > Larix > Larix kaempferi. The sequence goes on along the minus strand of BSBM01000109.1, from coordinate 5,208,556 downwards.
ATCTTCACCACAAAAATAATTGACGACACTTCCCCTACTGCTTAAAACACCCAGAAGAGAAAAATGATGAGTGATCCTTGAAGACAAACCTATTCTGTCAAGAATCAACCCAGCTAAGACTTCATATACCTACACTACTACGCCTTGCTCTAGCTTAGGTGCACGGTAGTCAACACTACTGCGCTATGCTCTTTCTATGCCACGCGGTACTACCGCGTTATGCTGTGTTTGAGAGGCGCGATACTCCCTTTTAGCCTTTTTGCCATGGCTTGTGGGATCTTGATTTTCGAGAGATTTTTGAGGATTGGTGTCCCTGATTCGATCCTAAATCACTTTCTGTGATTAGTAGGCTTGATCCACTAAACTCTCTCAAGATCCATCCTTCTCTCTTGTTGGTTAACCGTACTACACACTATAAGAGAGAGACATTCCATGAGAAAAAGGGAGGACTCTTAGAGACATCAAACTTATGATCTTGAATCTTTATGGAGATAGCTAGAGGAGGAAGCACTTGGAGCTGGGAGTTGGCTTGGATATCAAGCAACCATTGTAAATGACTTCAATTTGGTAATAGAACATAACTTGTCTTGTTTCCCAAATCACATGTGTTTATTTTGTTTAAATTATATGATTTGTATCTGTTATAGCTTTAGATCCTAACTCATATTTCAAGTTGCTAGAGAATCGTATATGCTTGTAGCTTGGTTTCATTTTGACAGGTTCATTCGCGAGGACTTGGAAATTGGAGCAACAATAAAGACAAGCAATTGGATTGAAGGCTAGTTAGATCTCTTTTGTTTCTTCCAGCAATTTAATCTTGAAATGTCTGTTTAGATCTAGGAATTCAAGGTAGCATTTGTTATTTTTTTTCTTAGTTTAGAGTCAGTTAAAATCTACTTTAACCTAAGAGAATTTCTACCTATCCGTAGGGAGAAAATTCTACAACAAGAATGGCGACTCTGCTGGTTTGAACCCCATTTGATTGACTGATCTCACTTTCAGTCATTTTTTATTGTGATTCTTCTTTCTCTTCAAACCAATATTGAATTTTGGTCTCCTTGACCTTTATTCTTCCCTCCTCTCTATATCTTTCATCCCTCTATGATCAATGAGTCCTCTGGGTCTGCAACAACCCTGAAAAATTCAATCTTCTTTTCAAAAGTTGCGTTTTCCATCCTTTGCAACAGTACCGCTCCCCCAGCACTCTCTACAGTGCAGTAGTACCGCGTACCCAACACTTTTACTAGAGCGGTAGTGTACTAGTACCGCACTCTAGTCTGTTCCTGCCATGCGGTAGTGTCTGCATATTTTCAATTTTTTCTTCCCTGCTTGGTTTCCTGCGTCATTTTTTATTTTCTCTGCTTTAGTTGGTGTTTTATGTTGCCTATTACTATCCTGTTAATTACATAGTCTTTGTGGTGTGTTTATTTCCCTTGTGAGCTTGATTATTTTATGAGTTAGTGGCATTATTTGCACATTGGGTCACCCCTTCAGTCTGATTGCATTGGCTTGATCTTCTCATCACAACCAAACCATTACTATTGTCCTCTTTTATTGGATCATGTATCTTTCATAATCACATTGTTTCCATTATTATCATTAAAATATATATCGAAAATTATCATTGGAGAACATTTGTGTTGTTTGGATTGAAATGGTCTAGCAGTATTATTGTGCATTAGGAAGTGAACCATTTAAATTTGCCACATAAATTCTCATTTTTTGAAGCATCCTAGTTGCAAGATTAGTGAATTGGAAAGAAGTGCTTATTTCAATTTGGCTCTACTTACAAAAAGAAAATAATTTTTTTTTGTTTTGAAGTGGTTTTTAATTGCTTATGAAAGTTTCATGCATTTATGATCGAAGAACTCTTTCTCTTCCATAGCTAGTTTTCATCAAATACAAGGCTTATTTCGATTCATTCTCACTTGCATGGTTTGGGTCATCACAACACCACCAATTTTCACGTCCATTTACCCGATTGAGTAATACAACCACTAAAATTAATCTCCCTAACTAAACCAACATTAACCTCACTTGAAGAAATCAAAAGAATTTGGTAGTTAGGTAGGACACTGGGGATAAGCATCAAAATAATTCCCCCTTGTCATTTTCATCTGAGACATAGTTGTTGTCCTCTAGGGAACTAAAATCCTCTAGTATTTATTGACACAGTCACAGCCAGTGTATGGAGGGGCCTCCTGACTATTTTTAACTTTCATGGGTTAAACTACCGCAAGATTGAGAACTGGACAGACTCTGTGGAATGCTGCACTCCACTTAGCCCTAAGGCAACATCGATCATTGTCTTCCTTGTAATTCATAGTAATGCAAGGGTGATAAGGCAGAAGCGCCGAAAACCTTTTCCAACATGTCATGAACGAGGTAGCATAGTGACTTTTCTACTAGGGATCTTTTACCCAGGATCCCTTTCGGTAGAGGGATATCCTTCTCATATTGGTCTCATGTTGTATTTTTCGACCAGGGTTTCATCACCTTGCGAAGGATACAACTTGTTGAGGTCTCCAGCTCTTAGTTAGGAGTTTGCTTGTTATCTCATATTTATAGAGGATCATTTTTTCTTTTTAGTGACTGCTTGCTGGCATTCTGGCCATTATTTTTCTCAACTCGCTTACTGAGACACTGGTCTCAGTATAGATTTTAGAGCTTGCTTTTTTGGCTTGCGAGCCTTGCTTTTTCTAGCTCCTCTTCTACACACTCGGCTGCATTACAGTTTTTGAGTTCTTTGTGACGAGACTGCCCCCAGATTTCATATTCCTGCCATTATGTCAGAACCACCATGGGGATCACGACAAGTACAGGGAAAAATCCCTCCACCACCACTACTACCATGGACCTCCGGTCCACCTGCATCACATATTCCTGCTCCTCCTAGCCACGGTGCTGGTCGAGGGAACATTCCACTGCCGATATGCACTACATCTTCAGTTCCATCTGTAACCGTTACTCACAGCACAGTCTCAGAAGCTCTGGAAGGTTCTGCAACCATTAGTATATCTGAGATTCCCACTGTCACTTCACCCACGGTTATTCCAAATATATCTGCCACATTGGACAACATTACAGTGGCTGAATCTAGTACAACCTAAAATACTAGACCAGAGGCCATCCTCCTACCTGATGTCAACACCTCCCTTCCACCAGAAACTTTCCACGATGACACAGATGGATCTGTTGGCACCACCGAAGGATCTGACCAAGATATATCTGGCTTGATTTCAGTCCTGGGTGGGTACATCGAAATTATTGAAGACACTCAACTTCCTGATACACCTTTTGAACCTAAATATGGCTTTATCACTTCCTAGGTGGAGCTTCCTCCTGTTATCATCGCGCCATCCAGCGTTCATCCACAGGAAACCAGTTCTTCCAGCAACGTACCTCGTACCATATCTCTCCCCAACCTCCCTCCACGACATGAGATCATGGCCTCCATTCAGTCTAGTATGGTTAGTCTAGCAAATTCCTCGTTAGCGTCGACACAGTTTAAACGTGACATAGAGAAAATGCTCTCGACGGCTTCAAGATATCCCCCTGTTACCTGTCCTCCCGACTATCGGGATCCCAACATCCCATCTAGCACAGAGTTTCATCACTCCTATGTAGATGGCTCCGGACCTTCAGATGTTACTATACCTATGTTCCCACCGAACCCCGAAAACCCTTTTCAGGATATGAACCCGGACCCAGTCTTCGATGGTCCTCCTATCGTTGAACACGCTATGGACGATACCCCCGATACCCCTCAATTAAATTCCCCACGTTTGTTGCCATCGCCATGTTTGGTGCACATTCTATGAGGGATAACCCAGTCTTTTCTCCATACTTGCCTGTCAGACATGGAAGACCCCCTCCACAAATCGGCACTTTTGGTGCCGTTGGCCAATCGACACTATCGTATTTGGCTAGTATCGGAAGAACATCAAGTCATACTGCTGGATCATCCATTTTGACTGGAGGTTAACCTTCAGCCACTATCTACACTATCTCAGGAGGTGGACAACCAACTGCCATGATCCCCAACTCCAACAACCAAAATCCTCATGACGGGCCATCAACCCAACCTATTGGAGGACAATCCTTTGTTGGGAACCCTGTTCCTAGTCAACAAACTCCTCCTATAGGGCCATCCAACCCATCTGCTAGAGCGCAACCCATCGGCAACATCCAATAATGCTCCCAACTAGCAGCATCTGCTCAGTATGGTATGTACAACACACCTGGCATCGGACAACCTTATACCGGTTTTCTAACCGGGCCTCATCTTCAACATCCCTCGTCAGGTACGCTTCCTTCTTAGGAACCTCAAATCCCACAGAGTGGGGGGTACTCATTATTTGGAAACTAAAACCCAGCTAGGGGGCAATCTCAGATTCCCCCCAACTTGAACTCCGACTTCCCTTATCCTTCGGCTACTACAACTCCATGGAACCCATCCTTTCAATTTCCACATGTTCATCAAGGAGGAATGAACATTCCATGGACACCACTGTCGTAGCCCACCCCCAATCGTGCTACGGGAAACCCTCCACTTACTCAATATAGTGGTAACATTCCTGGAACACAACAACTCTAAGGAACTTTTCCCCAACCAGGAGCAGCAACCATTCCTGGGTTACAGCAAACCCAGGGTACCATACCTACCATCCCCACTTAGAAGAACATCCACCAATTAGGTACCATAGTGATTCCTAGTCAGATAATGACTTCCAACACTCAACCGGTTAACCAGATGGCCTACTACCCACAGAACTTTCAGCAGTACCCAGCGGGTAACACATATGGGTATAACACTCAACAGTATACTATACAGGGCCCCCCAGGTTTCTCTGCACCATACGGTTATTACTCATACCTGCAGACTAATCATCAACTTCCCTTTTTGGCCACGCTAGACTTACCTGATTTGTCGAGGCTCATTAATGATCCCATATGGCATGAACCTCACTGGCCACCCATTCCAGCCAAACTTCCATTGGACATTCCTAAGTTTGATGCTAAGCCTGGGGAAGACCCCAAGAACCACATAATGACCTTCCATCTTTGGTGTTCATCCAACTCCTTGATGGATGATTCCATTCGACTACAGCTCTTCCAGTGTACGCTTACCAGAACGATAACAAAATGGTACATCGAGCTGCCACAACACTCTTTCCACGATTTCAACACCTCGGCTATGCAATTTATGACCCATTTCTAGCTCCCCATCTGGTATGAGATTGGAACAGAACTATTAACCTCTCTGCGTCAAACCACTTCTATGCACATTTCGGATCACATCCATGAGTGGCGTCGATGCCATAGGCTAATTAGGGCACCCATTCCAGATCAACTACTTGCTAATTGGTTCACGAAGTCATTTTTTCCTCCCATATCTAGGGATATCGCTATGCACAGGCCGGTCACAGAAGAACAAGCCATCTCAACAGCTCAGTACATGGATTTGGTATATACCCAATCCAACACTTTACACGAACTTCTTCCCGATGCCGCTCGCGTTACCACTGATCCAACTAAACCTACCACTGAACCCCCCATTGATGGTATTGTCAGTTCAGTCAAGGCCCAGCCTACTACCAACTCGATGGGGCAACAAGCTTCCGCTTCCCCCGCTTTATCTCAGGATACTCCAAAAGCTACTACCTCTCCTGCTATCTCCTCCGAAGTGAACGCAGTTCAATCTACGTCACAACCATCCGAAGGAAACAAGAAGAACAATCGTGGTAAATTGAAGAAGAACCAGCAGGAGAATTCCAAGCCACAACCCACCCACAACGACCCGAAACCACATCGAAAGGCTAAGTTTCCCTGCCTAATTTGTCAAGACGATCACTACACGCATGATTGTCCCTACAAGGATGAAGTCAACAAATTTGTTAAAGGATCCTCTCACCCGGCAGTGTTAACTGACCCTTTCCCTCCGTAGCAACAGCAGATGGTTGCCCAAGAAACCCCACAGGGGAGCAACTCGGGCAACCCAACTTGTGGAGAGATGTCCGCAAATCGCGAAATCCTGATGAAGAGTAATGAAGAGATTCATATAACCACTTGTTCAAAGACATATGAGAACCCTCCATGTTCAAACAAATAGTCAGAGATAGCCAAAGGAAAATCTCCTGTTGAAGATCCGACTCCTACCCCTCCCTCTACCGGCCATCTCCATATCGAGAGACCACTTACAGACACAGTGCTACACCCACCCAAGGGCACCATATGAAAGGCGACATTTAATCCCAATGTGTGAGCTACCCAAAATTACAACATTGTTGAGGATTTAGCTCAAGCACCTTGCGCCATGTTGACTCTCGAGGTTCTTCAACACTGCCCTACGTAGTGTAGAACCTTTAAGGTTCTTCAACACTGCCCTACGTAGCGTAGAACCTTACTTTCAACACTGGGGGCAATGGACCCAGATACTTCAAACACTATCATGTTTAACTTGGAGTATGCCAAACCTCGTCTTTCTCACTAGTTAGCCTTCCAGGTTCATACAAAAATCCGTGGACATAGCATCCATCACACTATTTTAGATGAAGGTGCCTCCACATCGATCATGTCTTTGAACTATTGGAGAGCCTTAGGCTCACCCGAATTCACGACGTCTCTCACTACTCTCAGGGCATTTGATGGACATGGTTTTCAACCTTATGGACTCATTCCCTCAATTGGTGTTGAGTTGGGGGGCAAAATAGTATCCATACACATTGAAGTCATGGATGCACCATTAGATTACAATCTTCTACTTGGTCGGAACTAGTTTTATGCCATGACCGCCATAGCATCTACTGTCTTCCGAATTGTGCAATTTCCTCATGAACGGAAAATTGTCACCATAGATCAACTTGATTACTGTATCCCAGATTCTCATCCGAACTCCGCCAACACCGTCCTGTTATTGGATCAACCTCGGTACCAGTTCCAAGACGTTGGCGTTGGTCTTATGAAGGATTCTTCCCTTATTGGATTTTTTCCAGAGCTGGGGCCCCATGTTCAACCAGTCAACATGATTTCATCAAATCTCACCCCTTCCAATGATTCATGGGTGATTCCGAGTCCCTCTAAGATTGAAAACTACGGAAACTCCATTCCTTTGAATAGAAACCTCACAGTGTATGAAGCGATCCAATCAGCCACCGATTGGGTCGACTGTCCTACCCATCACACTGTGGCACAACTCTCATCTGAGACTCATTCATCCCCACCACTTATCGATCCTCTCACTTTCATTTTTCCCACTGACGAATCAATTATGGAAGTTATGTGCGGTGATGATCCACCATGGGGAGATTTTCATCATCGATCTTCATTCCCCACCATTCAGACGCTTGAGCCCAATACAAAACCCAGTCCTTCACTTGGAATGGTCCAAACCAAGTTTCCCACTTCCCTCAATGAAGTATTTTCTGAAGGGAACTTGGCTAACCTTATGGAAACCACTCCCATAGACATTTCAGTGAAGCCTGGTATTGTGGAAAACATACATATTGGCAAAACATGCACTCCCCTTGAAATGGAGTTCTACACTGCATACTTCAAAACCTTCCATGATTTTTTTGCTTGGAGTTATGAAGAAATGCAAGGAATAGATCCCTCGATTGTGGTCCATGAAATTCCAACCTTCCCTGGCACCCGACTTGTTCGGTAGAAACTTCGACCCGTCCATCCTCGTAAGGCAGCCGCTATTAAAGCAGAAGTTGAAAAACTCTTGCATGCTGGTTTTATCTATCCTGTCCCATTGATAGAATGGCTATCTAACATCGTTCCCGTAGCCAAGAAACAGGGAACGATTAGAGTCTGTGTCGATTACTACGACATGAACAAAGCTTGTCCAAAGGACAACTACCCAACTCCCTTCATCGACCAGATCATCGATAACTACGACGGGAGTTTCATCTTTTCATTTATGGATGGCTTTTCTGGCTATAATCAGATCGATATCCTCCAAGCCGACCAACATAAAACAACCTTTATCTGCCCTTGGGGGATTTTCACATATCGAAAGTTACCTTTTGGCCTTAAAAATGTTGGGGCAAATTTCCAATGGGCGATGTCATATGCATTTCACGATATCAAACATATTGTAGAACCATATCTTGATGATCTTCCCACTCATTCTCAGACCCGAGATGACCATCCTGATCATTTAGGTGCCATTTTCAAAAGGTGCCGTCGCTACAATATCCGTTTGAATCCACATAAGTGCATCTTTTGCGTGGAAGCAAAAAAGATTTTGGAATTCATAATCTCATAAAGAGGGATACGCTTAGATCTTGTGAAGCTATCTTAGCCCTGCCTTCCCCCACAAACATTCCAGAACTTCAAAGTTTGCAAGGGCATGCAAACTTTCTACGCCGTTTCATCTATAATCTTTCCGAGATAACAAAAGGCTATATGAGGCTTCTCAAGAAGAACACTCCCTTCATCTGGGACGACGAAGCCCAACGTTCCTTTGATAATCTAAAGGTGGCCGTAACTAAAGATCCTATGATCCAACCCCCCGATTACACACGTGATTACATTCTTTATCTCGCAGCTTCAACTTCCACCATCGGTATGGTGCTAGTCTAGGAAGACCATAACGGCATAGAACATGTGGTATACTATCTTAGTAAGAGTCTTCTCGACTCCGAAACTCATTATTCACATGTTGAAAAACTAGCTCTGGCAACAGTTTTCGCTGTCCAGAGGTTCCTTCATTACATTCTACTCCGTCGGACCACTGTTATAGCCGATTTCAATCCAATGTATTATATCCTCACATGTCAAGTGCTTGGGGGCAAATATTCTCGTTGGATCGTCATCCTACAAGAGTTTGACTTGGAATTTGTCAAAGCCAAGTCCAAGAAGTCTTTGGTCTTTGATGAGTTGATTTGTAACTTGCCCTGTGCTACCGAGAAATCCGAGCCCATTGATTCTCTTCCTGATGAATCATTGTTCCTCATTAGCACGTATGATCCATTGTATGGGGATATTTTATTATATCTCCAAACCCAATGTTTCTACCCTGACCTCACTCACGATGAACGTCGACGCATCCGACATCACGCCAAGTACTACGTCATAGTCAACGATACCCTTTATTGACGTGGTGTGGACACTGTTCTTCGACATTTTTTGACTCTAGACGAAGCAGAACGCGTTCTTAATGATTGCCACGCTGGAGCATGTGGTGGTCATCTCTCTGAGATGGCTATGGCCCAGAAAATACTGCAAGCAGGATATTTCTGGCCCTTGATTTTCAAAGACTACATTGAAACGGTCAAGAAATGTCCACCCTGTCAATTCTTTCATAATAAGACATGCTCACACCCTGCTCCACTCCACACTGTTATTGCTGTTGGCCACTTTTCCAAATGGGGCATAGATTTCATGCACTGTAAGCCCAGTTCAGCCGGGGGGCATAGCTATGTCATAGTAGTTGTTGACTATTTCACAAAATGGGCTGAAGCGATGCCTACTTATGATGAGGATGGCAAAACAACAGCACAATTCATATTCAATCAAATTATAGCTAGATTTGGTGTCCCATAATCCATTGTAACCGATCATGGCTCCCACTTCAGGAACCATATGATTGAGGAACTAAGTGCCAAGTTGGGTTTTCACCATGAAAACTCAACCCCATACTACCCACAAGCTAATGGCCAAGTTGAAGCCATTAACAAAGTTCTGAAACGAATGATTCAACATATTGTGGGTACTCACAAATCCAACTGGCACTCAGCTCTATTTTTAGCACTATGGGCATACCGAACCTCAGTAAAAAGTGCTACTGGGTTTACACCATTCCAACTGGTGTATGGCCTGGAAGCCATTTTACCGATTGAATGTGAAATCCCATCACTTAAGATAGCCATAGAGCTACTTCCCCACACCACTTTCGAAGAGGAACAGTTTCTATACCTAGCCAAGCTAGACGAAACCCGCCACGACGCTGCTTTAGCCAACGAAGCTCATAAAAAATGCGTATAAGCACAGTATGATAAATCCATTCAACCTCAGGTTTTCAATGAAGGTGACCTCGTACTCACATATGATCAAATGTACGATAAACTCGGAAAAGGAAAACTAGAATCTATGTGGTATGGCCCCTTTGTTGTAAAACGTGTCTTGGAGAAAGAAGCCTATGAACTCGTCGATTGTGATGGCACACCATTGGAACAACCCCGCAATGGGCTATACCTCTAACGCTTCTACGTGTAAGGTTATCCTACACGAGATACTTTTTTGTACATAATCTACCTAGCTTTTTTTCACTCATCTTTTGGTGTGCACACATGGACCTCATGTACCCATTCTTACCTTGACTTGTGATTTTGTGCGCAGATGTCTGCCTACTTCAGATTCGGCGACGGTGCAAGCCGGCATACTCAGAACCTCGCTTCCGCAGCATGGGTAATCTATTCTCCCACTGGCGAGTTACTATCTTCAGGAGCCAATTGTTTGGGCCCTTCAACCAACAATATCACAGAGTACCATGCAGTCATCGGACTCTTGACGGAGGTTGCTTCCCTTGGAATTCACTCCCTATCAGTCTTTTTAGACTCCCAACTCGTTGTTCCTCATCTGAATCGTGTTTACACAGTTCGCGATCCAATTTTACTTCATTTATTTCGGAGGGTACGCCTCTTGGAACGATCTTTTAATTTCATTTCATATCAACACATGCCAAGGGAATTCAATTGTATAGCTGATTCATTAGCTAATTACATTTTGGATTGGCATCTTGCCCATACATAAAAACACATCACAAAATAAACACACAAGTCATTGTAAATAAATAGGTCATAAAATTAGGTCCATATATATATCACTGTATATAAAAGTGTTTTTCAAATACATAAAGTTTTTGTTTTAAAGACAAAATTTGGGACCTAATCCCATACAAAAATTTGGCTCTCAAAGCCTACATATCGTATACATGCAGCAAAAAGATAAAAGCTACCATCTAAGGAGATCTGGGGGATCTTTTATGTTCCTCATCAGATTCCTCACACTGCTGGTGATAACACACAATATCCCAAACCACCCTATGGAGGAGTCGACCAATACACCTAGGCACACCTACGGTAAGCCGCTGGAGATGCAAAGGGATGTTGTCCACCCTCATAGCAGGGATACCGTGGGTTAAAACCTGTAGGTTCCTCTCTATCTCCTAGACCCCTCTCGCCTCATCCTCGTCTTCTTCCTCGTTCAGAGCGGCTTGGTGATCAACACCACCTCGGCGTAATGGTGAGTACCCTGCCTGTCTCTGTGGTCCACGATCTGCGACATGCACACGTACATATATTAAAGTCTTTTACACATTCTAAATAACAATAAAAATTATCTATTAAAAAAAAAAAAAAACATTTATGAAGGTCATACCTGAAATGTCCCAATCCTCATCTTCCGGCAGTGCCAAGTCTATGTCCTCACGGAAGTCCACCCTTGCATAGGGGTAGTCATCGATCATCACAATCTGTTCCTTGAGCCACGAGAAGAAATCCTCACCGAAAGCCAAACCCTGTGGCCCCCCAAGTCGTCCTGCCTATTCAATCCATCGAGCCATCCATAGCTCAGTGGGTGGATGGGGGGACATGGCTATCTGTGGGCGCAATAATGGCACCCTCGCCAAGAAGAAGGTGACTAAGATGCTCCCATACCCAAATTGAGAATTCTCTCCAAGCCTGCACTTGTTCACTTGCTCTTTGAGGTTGGTCAATACTGCCTCACACCAGTTGAATACTGTTCCTGCCATGCAATCCACTGCAAGATTCATCTGTGTGCGGGACGCCTGATGGGGACCCATGCTCCCTGTTGTACGTGTGATGGTGAACAACATGATTTTTAAAGGAAGTTCTACAATGTCCTTAATGACCACCTTGCCGCTTTTCTTCCCCAAACCTTGATGACAATAACGAGCAATTAAAGCATCTGTGCTCGCCTCCGAGGCTGTGAACCTAGTAAAACTCACCCAGGCTCCCCTTTTTGAGAGGCCTGTGAGGAAATAAATATCTTCGAGTTCAATCTCGAGGGTGTGTTCTCCCACTCGGAAAGCCTGAATGTTGGGGTCCCACATTTGAATAATGTGGGTGAGAAGTTTTTGCCTGCTTACGGATGCCTTTAGTCTTGAAAATTTTTAACAAACCACATTCCCGCAACGCAGTCAAGGTCTCTTGGTCATCTTCAGCCAACAAATCATCCGCTTCATGCTCTCTTTCTTTCCAATGGACCATTTTGCTCCAAACAAGTTACAGACACTTGCAAAAAGTCATAGGAAACATTCATTAATCTTTTAACAACTTGATCTCAGCCAAAAATTTGAGAAAAAATAATTTCTTCATCTTGAAAATCACCACTATCGCGCCTGGGAGAAAATTGACTGCGCGGTATTGCACAATACCGTGCCCATGTTTAACCTTACAGCACGGTACTATTGCATAGTACTGCGCTTCCCGATATAGCGCCCGTGCGGTACGGTGGAAGGCGAAAATTGCCCAATAGGGCTTTCCCAAAAAAATGTTTTTCCCTACTGAAATCAAGTTATTCATACATGAAATGAAAGAGGGGCTTGAAAGCTCTTACTTGGTGCAGACGGCTGTTGAAACGGTGCTCCGGATCTCCAGATATGAACTCTTGAAGTTTTTGCTCCTCAATGGGTAAAATCTCCTCTTTTGGCAAATGCACAAGTGAAATGGTAACTATCCATATTTACCCATCCTTTATAAAACTTTTTCACTTATTTTTTACTCATTATTTTATCTAGTTAAAATAAAACCCCATTTCACATTACTAATATCTGGTTCCATGACATTTGTTGACAGGGGTCTCCTTTAAAAAAATTTCACATTGGCGTTCATTTATTGTTTGACCTTCATTTTGAGCCTACTTTATCTTTTTCGTGCTCTGGATTAAAACTTGAAAAAGATTCCAAGCGCTTTTACACCCGTGTCGTGCTTGTCAAACTTAAGTAAATAGTGTCGAGCTTAGTCAGCTTTACTCATGCTCGTTAAACGATGAGGAAAGTATTATCCTGGTTGTATTTTATTCTCTTTTTGGACCAGAATAATTAAAAATTACGAAAAAGACCATTGGAGTCCATAGTTAAGCTCTTTTCAGACTCCCTAAAATTGAAAAGATTGCCAAGTGATCTTGACTCTTTCACACTTGTAAAAATATTTGAAAGGTCATCTATTCGGTGATAGGTTATCCCTTTTTTGGCCCGTCTAGACTATTTACGAGAAAGGTATACCTCGGTCAATTCGTGGCTAAGAGAGTTCTCTTGGGAATTGTTTTACACTTTTTCGGGATCGAGGGACTAAATTTACGAAAAAGTACACTTTGGAGCCTTCTTTAAGTTTTTCAGGCTCTCTAAATGTGAAAAAAATATCGATTTTTCCTTCCTTGGACTCGTTAAAATTTAACATCGAAGGACCCACTTTGGGACGAACCCCTCCTTTCTCAGGTTCGTAAAACATGTGAGATTGGACTCATCTATGAGATGAGCTATACCGAGCATCCGTTATCCTCTTCAAGCTTGAAAAACAACAAAGAGGTACTCGTCTATCATGTTGGGGGAATATGGGAAACAAGTCAAGTTTATTTTGGCAGCTTGTCAGTCGTCACCTTTGAGCATGGCATGCGTCTGTCCCTTGTCTATTTTGGGTATCTATTTTCACTGGGTTATGGTCATCATCCTAAGTCGTCTCTCTGGCCACGAGCCTACTCGTTTAGTGTCTATCCTCTGCTATCAATAATCCTTGCTGCCAAGTCCTGTTACGTGGCGTTATATGTTCAAAGGGTTGCATTGTTCAGAGTCATTCATTGTGTCAGACCTCCGTTGTGTCAGTACATGCTCCATTATTTCATCATCCTATGCTATCTTTCATTTTGATTTCATGTCAATGATGTGGGAATCGTTATGGCCCACCTTTGACGAGTCTATTCCCGTCGACGCCAAATCACTATCTGGGAATTGGACTTAGGGATCAACCATTAATACCTTGGTACCTGCATGCCTCAATGGTAGGTTTTCCTCATGTTCGATAGTAGGTTTACATCATTGACCTCTGATCGAACGATCTCTTGATTGCTCAACATCAACCCATCTATTCAGATTTCGTTGAGATGTACTACAGATACTTTGGGGATCATCGTCATCATTGGTGATTTCCCTCGCATTTGTTAATGGTTCACATCATTTGCCCGGTAATCAAATGGTTTCTACCATGTTTGACTTCAACACTTTGTAATCACATGGCTAGATTCGTATCATTTGCGATTGGATAGAAGACCCTAGGCGCACCTTTGTATCTTGATTGCGTCCAGGTTGCGATGGAGGTGTCCTTTGTATTGTCACACAGATCCACTTTTGTATTGGTCGTGGCTGTGTCATTATTGTCTCATGGATCTATGCTTGTTCATAGTAGCCATGATTTGTCTACAGTCTATATCATCTCACTACTCATGGATCTGCAATGTATTGGTCAGCAGCCATGCTTTGAGTCATTTGTTTCCGAGCATGGGGATGCCCGCCTCGGTGGTATATCTAACATCTTGTTTCTGTTTCAGCTCCTTGTTGCTCTCCTCGATGCTATCTCCGCACAGTATTTGTAAAGTCTTTCAGCCATCAGTCCCTTCTGACCTCACACTTTAGGGGGGCATCTATTATACCTCCATATTTCACAGTGTCGCATCTTCACTACAAAAATAATTGACGACACTTCCCCTACTGCTTAAAACACCCAGAAGAGAAAAATGATGAGTGATCCTTGAAGACAAACCTATTCTGTCAAGAATCAACCGAGCTGAGACTTCATATACCTACACTACCATGCCTTGCTCCAGCTTAGGTGCGCGGTAGTCAACACTACCGTGCTATGCTCTTTCTATGCCACACGGTACTACCGTGTTATGCTCTGTTTGAGAGGCGCGGTACTCCCTTTTTACCCTTTTTGCCATGGCTTGTGGGATCTTGATTTTCGAGAGATTTTTGAGGATTGGTGTCCTTGATTCGATCCTAACTCACTTTCTGTGAAAAGTAGGCCTGATCCACTAAACTCTCTCAAGATCCATCCTTCTCTCTTGTTGGTTAACCCTACTACACACTATGAGAGAGAGAGACATTCCATGAGCAAAAGGGAGGACTCTTAGAGACATCAAACTTATGATCTTGAATCTTTGTGGAGATAGCTAGAGGAGGAAGCGCTTGGAGCTAGGAGTTGGCTTGGATATCAAGCAACCATTGTAAATGACTTCAAGTTGGTAATAGAACATAACTTGTCTTGTTTCCCAAATCACATGTGTTGATTTTGTTTCAATTATATGATTTGTATCTGTTATAGATTTAGATCCTAACTCATATTTCAAGTTGCTTGTATCTTGGTTTCATTTTGACAGGTTCATTCACGAGGACTTGGAAATTAGAGCAACCATAAATACAAGCAATTGGATTGAAGGTTAGTTAGATCTCTTCTGTTTCTTCCAGCAGTTTAATCTTGAAATGTCTGTTTAGATCTAGGAATTCAAGGTAGCATTTCCTATTTTTTGTCTTAGTTTAGAGTCAGTTAAAATTTACTTTAACCTAAGAGAATCTCTACCTATCAATAGGGAGAAAATTCTACAACAGGGTTTTAAGAGAGAGAGAGAGAGATGAAAATAGATATATTTTTGGTTAGAGATTTAGAGAGAGAGAGATTAGGGGTTAGTTGTTTAGAGAGAGAGAGATTGGAGGTTAGCAGTTTAGAGAGATAGATAGTAAGAGAGATATTGGGAGTGAAGGCTTTAGAGGGAGAGATTGGGGGTTAGGGATTTAGAGAGAGAGAGCGCAATATTGAGGGTTAGGTTGTAAGAGAGATAGATAGATATTGGGTGCTAGGGGATTAAAGAAAGAGTGAGAATGGGGGTTAGGGGTTCATATACACACATACAAAAATAGATAGGGAGAGAGAGAGATTGAAGGTTAGGGGTGTAGAGAGAGAAAGGGATTAGAGGTTAGTTTTTGCAAGAGAGAGAGAGAGAGGACTTTGCGGGTTAATGGTTTAGAGGGAGAGAGAGATTGGTGTTTAGGGGGTTACAGAGAGAGATAGAGATACTAGTGTTAGGGGTTTAGAGAGAGAGAGAAATAGAAGGAGAGAGATTGGTGTTTAGGGATCTAGAGAGAGAGAGAAAGATTAAAGGTTTGTGGTTTATGGATAGAGAGAGAGATTGGGGGTTAGGGGTTTAGAGAGAGTGAGATTGGGGTTTTGAGGGTTAGAGAGAGAGAGAGAGAGAAAGATTAGGGATTAGGGATTTAGAGAGAGAGATTTGGAGGTTAGGGGTTTTGATGGAAAGAGAGGTTGGAGGTTAGGGGTTTAGAGAGAGAGAGAGAGAGAGAGAGAGAGAGAGAGAGAGAGAGAGATTGGAGGTTGAGGTTTTAGGAAGAGAGATATTGGGGAAGAAGGGTTTAGAGAGAGAGATAGGTTGGGGGTTAGGGGCTCAGATAGATAGATGCAGAGGGATATATTTGGGGTTAGTCATTTAGAGAGATAGAGAGATTGGGGTTAGGGGTTTAAAGAGAGAGGGGTATTTGGGGTTCGGGGTTTAGAGAGGGAGAGATAGGAAGAGAGAGATTGGGGGTTAGTGGCTTATAAACAAAGATATTGGTAGTAAGTGGTTTACTAAGAGATAAAGAGATTAGGGGCTATGATTTTAGAGAGAGAGAGAAACAAAGAGATTGGTGTTAGGGGTTTAGAGAGAGAGAATGATTGGGTGTTAGGTTTTTACAGAGAGAAATAGATTGGGGGTTAGTGTTGGGGTTAGTTTTTTAGGGAGAGATACAAAGATATAGAGATTGGGGTTAGGTGTTTAAAGAGAGAGAGAGAAAGTGAGAGAATGGTGGTTAGGGGTTTAGAGAGAGAGATATTGGGAGTTAGGGATTTAGAGAGAGAGAATAAGAGATTCGAGGTGAGGGGTGAGGGGTTTAGAGAGAGAGAGAGAGATATCAGGTAAGGTGTTTAGAGAAAGAGTGAGAGAGATAGGAAAAGAGAGAGAGTTATTGGGGTAGGGGGTTTAAATAGAGAGAGAGAGAGAGATTGGGGGTTACAAGTTTAGATTGAGAGAGAGAGAGAATATGGGTTAGTGGTTTACAGAGAGAGAGATATATATTGGTGATTATGGGTGTTAAGTATTTAGAGAGAGAGAGAGAGAGAGAGAGAGAGAATGGTGGTTAAGGGTTTAGAGAGAGATATATTGGTAGTTAGGGATTTAGAGGGAGAGAGAGATTGGTGGTTATGGATTTAGAGAGAGTGATTGAGGGTTAGCCATTTAGAGAGAGAGAGAGAGATTGGAGGTTATCATTTTAGAAAGATACATAGGAATAGAGATATAAGGAGTTAAGTTTTTAGAGAGAGAGAGATTGGCCATTAGGGGTTTAGAGAGAGAGTAATATAGGGGTTAGGTGGTTAGACATAGAGAGATATTGGGTGTTACGGGATTAAAGAAGGAGCAAGAATGGGGGTTAGGGGTTCAGATACACACACACACAAACACACACACAACGATTGTGGATTAGGGGTTTAGAGAGAGAGAGGTTAGAGGTTAGGATTTGTGAGAGAAAGAGAGGGAGAGATTGGGGGTTAATGGTTTAGAGGGAGAGAGAGATATTGGTGTTTAAGGGTTTAGAGAGAGATAGAGAGATTGGGATTAGGGGTTTGGAGAGAGATATATCAGTGTTTAGGGTCTTAGAGAGAGAGAGAGAGAGAGAGAGAGAGAGAGAGGAGGTTAGCAGTTTATGGATAGAGAGAGAGAGAGAGAGAGAGAGATTATCAGATAGGGATTTAGAGAGAGACATATTTGGAGGTTAGGGGTTTAGAGAGAGAGAGCGAGGTTGAAAGTTAGGGGTTTAGAGAGAAAGAGAGAGGTTGGAGAGTAGGGGTTTAAAGAGAGAGAGATTGCGGGTTAGGGGTTTAGGGTGAAAGATATTGGGGCATAAGGTTTTAGACAGAGAGAGTATGGGGTTTAGGGGCTCAGATAGATAGATGGAGAGGGAGATATTTGGGGTTAGTGGTTTAGAGAGATAGAGAGACAGGTGTTTAGGTTTTTAGAGAGAGAGAGAGAAAGAGAATGGTGGTTAGGGGTTTAGAGAGAGAGAGGGATATTGGGGGTTAAAGGTTTAGAGAGGAAGATATAAGAATAGCGACATGGGGGTTTAGTGGTTTAGAGATTAACATACTGGGGTTTAGCGTTTTAGTGAGAGATAAAGAGATTGGGGGATAGGATTTTAGAGAGAGAGAGAGAGAGAGAAAGAGAGAGAATGGTGGTTAAGCATTTAGAGAGAGAGAGAGAGAGAGAATGATTGGGTGTTAGGGGTTTAGGGAGATAGATAGATTGGGGGTTAGTGGTGGGTTTAGTTAGTTAAAGAGATAAACAGATAGAGAGATTGAGGGTTAATTGTTTATATAGAGAGGTATAAAGAGAGAGAATGGTGGTTAGGGGTTTATAGAGAGAGAGTGATTGGGGGGTTATGGGTTTAGAGAGAGAGAGAAAGACAAAGACAGACAAAGAGATTGTGTATTATGGGCATAGAGAGAGAGAGATATTGGGTGATAGGGGTTAAGAGAGAGATAGAGATATTATCTATGGAGGATGTAGAGAGAGAGAGATACAAAGGTTAGGGGTTAGGTGTTTTGAGAGAGAGTTATTGGCAATAGGGTGTTTAGATAGATAGATAGAGAGAGAGAGAGAGAGAGAGAGAGAGAGAGAGAATGGGGGTTAGGGGTTTAGAGAGAGAGAGATTGGTGGTTACAGGTGGGGTTAGTTTTCTAGAGAGATATAGAGAGATTGGGGGTTAGATGTTTAGAGAGAGAGAGAGAGAGAAAGAGAGATAATGGTTGTTAAGGGTTTAGAGAGAGAGATTGTGGGTTAGGGGTTGAGAGAGAGAGAGAGAGAGAGAGAGAGAGAGAGAGAGAGAGAGAGAGGGAGGGAGAGAGATAGATTGGGTGTTAGTGTTTTGTAGAGGCATAGATACAGATAGGGTTTTAGGGGCGTAGAGAGAGAGAGAGAGAGAGAGATTGGGGGTTAGTTTTTTAGAGATAGATAAAGAGATTATGGGTTAGGGTTTTAAAGAGAGAGATAGAAGAGAGAGAATGGTGGATAGGGGTTTAGAGACAGAGAGAGATAGAGAAACGGAAATTGGGGTTTGGCATTCAGAGAGAAAGTGAAAGATATGAAGAGAGATATTGGGGGTTAGGTGTAGAGAGAGAGAGAGAGAGAGAGAGAGAGAGAGAGAGAAAGAGATTGGGGGTTATGGATTTGGAGAGAGATAGAGGGATTGGGGGTTAGGGGTTTTAAGAGAGAGAGATAGAAATACAAAGATTGTTGGTTAGAGGTTTAGACAGAGAAAGAGAAAGGTTGGGTGTTAGGGTTTTAGAGAGAGAGAGAGAGATTGGGGGTTAGGGGTGCGGTTAGTTGTTTAGAGAGAGATAGAGAGATTAGGGGTTATGGTTTTAGAGAGAGAGAGAAAGAGAGATATTGGTGGTTAGGGGTTTAGAGAGAGAGAGAGAGAGAAATAATAGCTGTTAGGGTTTTAGTGAGAGAGAGAGAGAGTTGGGGATTAAGAGTTTAGAGAGATAGAGTGTTTGAGCATTAATGCTTTATACAAATAAAGATAGAGCGATTGCGTATTAGGAGTTTAGAGAGAGGGAGATTGGTTGGTAGGTTTTAGAGAGAGAGAGAGAGAGAGAGATTGGGGGTTAAGGGTTAGGGGTTTAGATAGATAAATAGATATATTGATAGATACAGAGGGAGAGAGATAGAGAGATTGGGGGTTATGGGTTTAGAGAGAGAGATAGATGAGAGACAATGTTGGTTATGGGTTTAGAGAGAGAGGGATATTAGGGGTTTGGTGTTTAGAGAGAGTGATATGAAGAGAGATATTGTTGGTAATATGGATTAAGGGTTGTAGTTTTTAGAGATTATAGTGCTTAAAGTTGGGGGTTGGGATATAATGGTCACATATTGAAGGCTATAGGGGTTAGGAATTATATGTGCCATGATATAAGGGATATATAGATTAGGGTTTATGTGAGGCATTAGTTTTGGGTAATAAATGATAAGATTATAAGTGTTGCGGATTACAAGGGCTACTAGATAAAGGTTATTGTAGTTAAGGGTTATAGAGTATAGTGGTGGTATAAATTAGGTGTTAGGTGTTATAAGGGTTAGGGATGGCAATGCTTATGGGTTGTAGTTATTGTTGTTTATTAAAGGTTTGAAAGGTTATGGATTGCGTTTGTGGGCTATAAGAGACATCTAATAAGGGTCAAGAATAGAGAATATATCTATTATAGCTATTAACATTAATTTTTATGGGTTATAATTCATAAGGGTTATATGCGTTAGAATTGGTAGAGATTCATGATTGTAAGTGTTAGAGGCTATATTGGGTAGGGGTAAAAGAATTAGATTTCTTAAGGGATATAGGAATTGAGATTGAAGGGTGATAGAAGTTAAGGAATATAGAGCTTAAATGTTATAGTAACTAATGGATACATGGTTATGAGATATTTTATAAATGTTATATATTATACATATTGGTTAAATATAATAGATTATAAGGTTTGGTAGGGGTGTTAAGTGTTGGAGGTGATAATGTTTAATGGCTATAAAGTGGTTAAGGGGATTATGAACCATAATTATTAGGATTTAAAATGGTCATAGGTTGTTAATTTTAGGATATCGATAAGGGGTGATAGGATTTAATTATTATTATTAAATGATTATAGATGTAATGGGTTATAGAAAATATGAGATGAAGATTTATAATGGTTAAGTGCTAAGGGTTTTCATTGTTGGGGGTTATAATTGCTAACTACTATAATGGTCAAGGGTTAATATTAGTAATATTTTAGAGTTATAATAGTTACATGAGTTATTGGATATAGGATTTACTAAGTAGGTGTTAGGGTTGATGCATACGAGTTCCTAGGCTGCTTGCATAGAGCATTAGCAAAGGGGTGTCCCTCATTACATCACTTTAAAAACCTTTTGTATACATGGTAAACCACCAAACTTCGAGCGTACTAGGAGGGATTCTCTAGGATTTTCCTTCCTCCACCTATTACTAGCGCAACAATGTCCTAGTTCGTAGTTACAACAAGGCACATGTGTCAAGATGCCGAGTTAGAAAATTGTTTCCACGCAATTTTCCATAATGTTCCTATGTCAATGCTCTACACAAGAATTTTAATATATTTATAAACAAAATATATATATACACTATTATTGCAAACTAAGAAAAAAATTATGTATCCAAAACATGCATATAATATTAACACATTACAACAATAAAAATAAATTTCTACCACATCATTTTAACATATTTATAGATATTGAAACATGTAGATAAGAAAATTTATTAGACTACCATAACATAACACACAACCCATAACATAACATAACATAACACGTTAAGAGAAAATTCAAACAAATCATTAAAATTTTTATGAAGTAAAGCTTAAACAACCTCAAAATATGATAAACATAACATAACACATTAAGAAAAAATGAAAACATGCATACTAGTTCCTAGGATGCTTGTGTAGAGCATTAGCAAAGGGGTGTCCCTCGTTAGACCACTTTAAAAACCTTGTGTATACACGGTCGACCACCCAACTTGGGGCGTACTAGGAGGGATTTTATGGAAGTTACTTCCCTCCACCTACTATTAGTGTAACGATGTCCTAGTTCCCAATTACAACAAGGCACATGTGTCAAGATGGCGAGTGAGAAAATTGTTTCGAGGAAATTTTCCATAGTGTTCCTTTTTCAACACTCTACACAAGACTTTTAATATATTTATAAACAAAATATATATACATTATTATTGCAAACTAAAAAAAATTATGTATCCAAAACATGGATATAAGATTAACAACAACAAAAATAAATTTCCACTACATCATTTTAATATATTTATATATATTGAAACATGTACATAAGAAAATGTATTAGACTACCATAGCATAACACATAACCCATAACATAACATACACATTAAGATAAAATTTAAACAAATCATTAAAATTTTTATGAAGTAAAGATTAAACAACCTAAAAATATAATAAACATAACATAACACATTAAGAAAAAACTAAAACAAATATGAAGTAAAGTTTACTCAACCTAGGAATATAATAAACATATAGAGAGAGAAATGACAATAAAAAAAACATGGAAAATATATATGATATATTTATAAAGAAATGAAATTAAGAAATAGAATTTGAATGTATACAAATTTTAACCAAATAACACTTATTTTATGAGGTAAAAATATATAAAAATAAACTCAAAATAAAACATAAATCTATATTTTTTCACATACATATAAGTGAAAGAAGGGTTTTATTTTTTTAAGACCTGAGTGGTATTGGTATGATTTTTCTCATACATATAAATGAAAGAAGGGTTTCATTTTTTAAGATATGAGTGCCATTGGTTCTAATAGAGATGGGATTTATATTATAATGTTTTTGGCGTTTGAGTTGGAATTGGACTTTCAAGCTCTCCATCTTTTTAAATTGGGATCATCATAATATGATTTTGGATTTTTGAGTTGGATATGATTGAAGCTCTTGAATTGAATATGATTTGATTGTTGATTAAGGCTTGTTGATTTTTCCTAAAAATATAATTTGGTAATTAGAGATAGATTGAGTAATTCTAGCAATTTTTTAAGAAATGAACAAACTATAGAAATTATGGATGTTTTAACCAAAGCTAAGGATTTGAACCATTCTACGTATTCAACAATGCACCCACTATTCTCCTTGTATGTTTTTAAATTCTAAGCAAACCATTCCAAATTGAATTGTTTGGCATCACAACCACCTTTTTACTGTACACTATAAGAATCCAAACCCCATAGTTTGCTACCACAACATTTTTACTATATACAATAATCAAAACCTCATAAATTTTTTATACTCCTAATTCCAAATCTATTAAAGAAACTTTATAATTTGGCCATATGTCTATGAGGTCAATCCTGATTCATCAATCTTGACACAATTGTCCAACCATCAATTCTCCACCCAAATTCCTAGGGTCAACTCACTTCAATGGGTTGATGTCCAACCATCTACTTATGTTAAATTGGTTGATGTCCGTGGTCGCTTGTGACTTATCACACCTCCAATTCTTTGTTCTAGCTACCTTTCATCAACCTATCGAGAGGTGGAGTTAGTGGCACTACTACATGAAGGGGTTGTTTAAGACATTTATTTGAGACAAAAAAAATAGTTTTGTCTCAAACTTCTCCATTACTTTTTCTATTTTTTATTTTTTATTAAAAAGAACTTTTGATTTATTATTATTATTATTACTAACAAGTTATATGCTATTGAACAAAGGGATTTTGTAGGTTATTGAAAGGCGGAAGAATGGGAAGGTCTTATGGTGATGTAGTCATTCTAGCTGGATAGGTTCCCTCGTAGTAGTTTGCACCAGGCTTCATAGCCGATGGGTTCCCTCGTAGCAGTTTGCACCAGGCTTCACAATGGGCATAAGAGGACCATAGATATCATGGTTCCAATGCCATCCTGTAAGTAATAGATATATTTATCCCCTACATTTTGTACATCCTAAACAAGGTCAACAAAGACATGAATCCTAATGGTGGCGTGACCAGATCCTTGGCTGTTATTTTTGGGTTTGGTAATCTAGAAGGGTGGGAGATATATTGATGCATTCTCAGCCCCCATTTTTTGGGAGCAATTAAAGTTTTAGACCTAGAAGTTGGTCAATTTTATTAATTTCAATGTTCCTAGTAATCTCGTCCCTTCTAACATTGGAATGCAGATTGGTAGTTTGGATCAGGCACGGTTTTGTGAATATGGTGCTTATCTTCATAACATTCTTCTTGCAAAGAATAATTTAGTCATAATAAACAACAAGGAAGAAGAAGCCAGACAAGGGAAGGGGGATTAGCTGGGTCTCTATAGAATAAAATTGTTTTCTCCGAATAGTATTTCACCTCTGGTTCCATCACAAAACCAAAGCTCCCTCTGCTACTCCATTTATATCCCCACCCATTTTACTCTTACTACCCCGGCCTCTGTTGGCTCTGTAATGAAGACAACAAGATATGTAACAAAGACAGAAAACATAGGTGGAGAAGGAGGAGAAACTCAAGGGTTTTCATAGCCTGAATATAAAATAATAATTTCTAAGGGAAAAATTGCTCGAGGCCAAGAAGCTGCCATGGGAGGTGTTAACACCCATATATTTTTCTACAATATATAGTTGAATGGAATTAATGGAGGGGTTAAAATACACCTGGTATTGAAAACCGAGATAATCCTCCATGCTCCAGTGCTAGATGCTAATGGGAAGGACTAAATGGAACAAATGTGCAAAGGATGAGAAGATGTTGGAGTATAGGCAAAAATAAACAAGAAAAATACTTTATAGCATATAGTTCGCTGGTCAAATCATGGGAAGCTAAACACCACACCTATCTATGCCATAGATTTGGCACAAAGGTCAAATCCACTGCCTTATATGGGATACCGCACAGCTAAGTTGCGAGGGAGATAAGAAAGGAGCGTATGCGATGAGATTTTTCCTCTAGCCAGGTGTCAGTAGTAGATGTTGTCACATGAAAATAGATCAAAGGGAAGTATGTAAGAGCGGGTGCATGCGATGGTGTGAGTTGGTGGAAAGATCCACGATTCGGAATGCAAAAGGGATCTACATCAACGGCGCTCGTGGCAGCTCGCATAGAGAAGTAGTGCACCGAATAAGAAAGGGATGGATGCGATGAGAGTTTCTCGCCTGCCAGATGTCGGCTCCAGAGTCCATCGCACAAAGAAAGGAAATCATAGTAGGGACCACCCGGGTACATGCGAGGCCCATCTTATGGGGAAATGTGGATAGGAAGGATGGCATAGATGGAAAGTTAAACCAGATTCGATGGTGAGGAAGAATTGAATCTCAAATCAAGAGATAAAGAGGCAACAGATCTGATAAAGGAAAACTGGCACGTGGGAGATCAACGGTTGAAATTAACAGACAACCTACCAAGAGAGCCAACGTTAAGGAGACGCGGCTATATATATGAAAACACTCTTCAAAATTTGCATTTTTAGCCTTTCCGAAAACTGTCTAAGCTGAAGGGGGTTTTTTCCAGAGAGTAAAGTTCTAGCCCCAGTACAGGAGTTTGATGGCTGGTCGCCAAGCAGTTGAGTCAGAGCGTGAAAATATTGTTGTCACGCCCTAAAAGGGAAGTCCCCATAGACCCTGTATAAGTTTCAGTCTGGGCCATAATGGCCTACGAAGATGCTATCTTTCACGACCTCGACATTGTGGGCCTGGAGGTCACCTCGGGAATAACAGTGGTTGCCTTGTTTCATCAAAGTCCATCCAAAGGTCGTTGGACCTTTGTAATTCCCCACCACAGACCTGACCTGGGCATTAGGGATAATTCCCACGACTTCTCGAACGTCCAAAGTAGCGGTTGGTCTGTCCGAAAGCATAGGTGGGTCAAGCTTAAACCTCGATATGGGAGAATTTCTGACCAAAGGTATCCTTCCACAGGTAACATTTTCCCCTAGTCTTAATAGTTTCTGGCCCAATTTTCGGATAAAGGGGAAGATTTGGAACAAGCAGGTGAAGGAGACATGTTGCCCGGTCTTACTAAGATAAAGAAAGAAGTTTTCAAAGGGTTATAAGCATCCTAAAGGTGATGGATGCTTATGACTGAGAAGTTGGCAAATGAGTGGAGGCTAGAAAAATTCTATAGAGGAGGTGTGAAAAGGGAAAAGTCCCTTGTGTGGATTAGATGTTGGCTCGAGAGGTGATAGAGGTAATGTGACCCATGTCTTTCAGAGTGTGCAGGAAAGCATGTGATTAAGTACTGTCACACGAGGGACGTCAGAAGAATGGACATGCAAAGGGGATCTCTGAATGTTATCCTAGAGGATTACCGGTATGATGGAAGGTGCTTTTTGCATCATCATTGGCTATGCTGTCAATCTGGGACGACATCGCTGAGCATGCTGAAGGTCACCTCCAACCTTGCGCATCACGGTTACCTGATTGAAGAGTCCGATAGAGCTATCATGGAAATTATGACCACTTGTAGCCGTTGTCATCATCGCAATAGTTATGGATAAGGTTCTTGCATCTTTTGTCTGAAGTTGGTATAAGGGAAAGATGATGCACCTAGCGGTTTGACCATTCTCTCTGTTACGATTAGCTCATGGAGAAAGGACGGAAGTACGAAGTGGTGTTCATACCAAAATGGGTGTCGATTGAGATGGATGAAAATCCTACCACTCCCTCTTTTATGGTATTCGACCTCATGGAATCTAACCCTGCCAGCGAAGACGAGAAACCTAATGGACGACAAGTGTCCAAAGGAAACAGACAAAGAAAGAAGGAGGAGACCTTTGCAATCAAGCAAAGCGACCAACCAGGTGCAGAAATAGTGCACGATTTTGTAATCTCCACTGAAGAAGCAACACCTATCCTTCCACATGACGCATCACAGGCTGACAGCTCATTGAAAGTGGAAGATTTCTTTGACCCGCAAGGTCACTTGCGAACCCAAGGTTAAGACAGGTCTCTGTCCATAATATTCTGTTCCTTGTCTTAATTAGTTTGTTTGGGACGTGACACATATGTAATATTTCTAAATTTTTGGGTGTAATGAGGTGTCCTTCTAATATTTCCATTAGGGTGAGAAGTGAGTCATGCGGGAAGGCTCTGGGCATATATATATGCGATGTAATAGAATGAATAAGGGTTGAAAATCTTATGTTGAGAGCTTTTGGTAATTTGAAGATTAGTCTGTAAGACATTTTTTGAGCTGTTTTAATAAAGTTTGCAGAGCCGAAGCCTGCGTTTTGACAGGGATTCCTATGTAATTGGTCTAGTAGTCTGTATTTTCTCTCTTCCCATGTGAAATTGTATTTTCTCTCTTCGTAACCCCATTTTGTGTTATTTATATCATGCTTGGAACAGGGTAATGATTAAGTGGAATTCATAGAAATTATGCTCTGCTTAGTCTTTTCCAAGTATTTCACCAACATATTCTACTAAATTTGATGTAGGATTCATCTTGGTATGCCTTACATTGATGGATTGTTTCTTTTCTCTTATGTTCCACAAAATCAAACTCTCTTTGACTGCTAGCTGCTTGCTACCTTGCCCTTATAAATGCATTTGCATAATATTTGTGAATGATGTTTTCATGGTTTGTTGAAGGTGACTCCATTGCCCAAACTAAATCCCATACGTTTTCAACCAAACAACGCGTGAATCTTTTTTTATTTCCAAATAGAAAACTGATCTTCTGTAGAATTGTTGTAATTGAATATCTTGGCTGTGGATGCTGGTGTTTCTTTTTTTTTATTGACAATATTGATTATTCTATTCTTTTCATGAGATTTTAGAGAGATCCCTCTCTGTCTGTGTTGGGTCAGTAGCACAGTCCAAAGATTGGTTAGTGGTTACCCAGAATTACCCTCTTTCAACCTTGGGGGTCAATTTCGGTGTTAATAGGAGGACTCCCTCACGCAGAAG
The DNA here is from genome assembly GCA_027924585.1 of Larix kaempferi. NCBI lineage: Eukaryota > Viridiplantae > Streptophyta > Pinopsida > Pinales > Pinaceae > Larix > Larix kaempferi. The sequence goes on along the minus strand of BSBM01000109.1, from coordinate 5,180,989 downwards.
AACAGAAAGGTTCATAACGGTGGAAATATCAATTCTACAGGGCATCAGGAATTCTAAGGATCAATGCCTCAGAGAAATCGGTATGGTTTCAACCTCGTTTTTTAATCTTTTTAAAATTTACAAATATCCATTTCTTGTTAAGGTTTATCTAAAAGAAAAGAATTTATCTACCGAAAATAAGTGGATAGTTGAAATTTTAAAGGGAAAATTTGTTGAAAATGTTATAAGTTAATTCTGAATTAAGCTGATTGTTTAAATTCAACAAAAAAATGATCCTGTACATGAAAATTTAGGAAAAAAACTTTTACCGCTTAAAATGTCAGCAAATAAATTCATTCGTTTCCTACAATTTTAATCTGCTCATTGGAAACCTTATATTTACTTGGCTTGCCGACCTTTGTGAAGATATGGCATTTGAAATTTTTGTAATGGATTGAGGGTTTAGGATTTAAGTAGCCAAATTGGGGTTATTTTTGGGTAATTTTTTTTAAGATGGCTTCAAAGTTGTTTTAATATTTTTCCAAAATCCATAATTGTTGAAGAATAATTAATCTTTCGTGGATTTAACCATGTAATCATGGTTAATGAGTTTGAAAGATTTATGTTTTGAAGCCTGGAAACCTAGAAGGATTTATAATTTGGTTTTTCAATTTTATAAACTCTTTTAATGTATCTAAATTCCTAAAAAGATCAGAGTTTGAAGCTGGTTGACTCTCTTTTAATTGATGTCGATTTCTAGAATGATCAGAGTTTGAAGCTGGTTGACTCTCTTTTAATTGATGTCGATTTCCAGAATGATCAGAGTTTGAAGGCATTATGATATCTTTTAGTGCATCTAGGTCCTTCAAATATTATATTATTTAATCCATATCAACCCTTAACATGAATATTTTATTTTTCTTATTGAAGTTTCTGTTAGTAGATTCTTTTGTGAAGAGACTTTGAAATCTTTTATTTCTCTAGCTTAGTCTTTTATATCTCCCAGTTAGAAAGATTAGTTATGAGAATTTCATTGGCAAGATTTTAAAGTCTTTATAAAAATTTCAATGTTGGTTTTGCAAGATCAATTACCTCGGCATTTCACTGCACTTAAAAATAGGCATTTCACTGCACTTAAAAATATTTATAAAAAATTCAATGTTGGTTTTGAAAGGTCAATAGTATGGGAATTTCGTTGTGCTTAAATGGCCTTGCACATTTCTACCATAAACAAGAATCCGAGTTAGATGATTATTTAAAATCTCTTGTAGCACTGAATGTTTTTTATAGACCCCAAAAACATTATGTTGCCCTGGAAAACTATCTGATGTGTTATGTGTAGAGCATTCAACTTCAGAATCATCTAGAATAATTATCAAATCTGCAAAGGCATGCCCTAAAATGCTAGAGACCTTAATATGTGATTTATGGAGTTTTACATTAATGATAGGAATGATAGTGTGTTTTATGGATTTTTCCATCAACCAATTTGGAAGAAAAACATATTACAGACACAACATTCTACTCATTATCTAACTAAGCCCAATTTCACCTCTGATTCATTCATGTGCATCAAGTTTCTTCTTTTACATGCCAATTATGGCAGTTGTAGTGGAGATCTAACCTTTAGATGGCACATTTTTCCAGTATATGATGCCATGGAATCCATTTTCTATATTTGGTGGCAAGTTGAAGTTGGCCATAAATATATTATAATCTATGTTCTACCTTGGTTAATGTTAAAAGAATGGGTCCACTCTACTACTACTGGTGGGAAAATCAAAGGAAAAATATTGAATTCAATTTATATTAAATTTATTGTGTTCACTTTGACTAGAATCCCTCATATTTATGTTTTCTTCAACATCTAGAAGAGAGTTTAAAATATTTTCAAGAAAATACCGTCCACTATGAGATTTGTCCATGGATAACTTTTTACAGCCATTACTAATGATACTCTTATTTTTCAGTTTTCTTATTTTCATTGGTGCAGCATGCCATTGCTCCATTTTGATCTGTGTTGAGAAAGAGACTTTTTCACATACAAAAGACATTTGTATATGCTCAATACAAAAAATATTTGAACCTTCGACATTATGATCTTGAGATACAATGGAAACACCATTCATAAAAGTTCTAGTTTTTTGAGTTTTTAATGCGTTAAAATTCTGTTCTATGATCATGCCTATTTAATTGTGGATAATTATGAAGTTGATTTTGGGAAGGGTTTGTTAGGTAATTAGGATCGATCTTGTCTTTAATGTTTTATTAGAAGATTTGGACCTTGAATATAAAAGATGAGAAGCTTAGTGTTTTACCTCTTATTTATGGGTTGACCATCTATTTAATTTTAATTTTTTAAATTACTTTGGTTAAAATAATATTGTGCAAGCCTTATTTATTTATTTATTTTTCATTTTAAGGAATTTATGGCTTTTTCTCTTTATCTTTTTTTCTTTAAAGGTGACCATTTTTATATCTTTCTTTTTATGATCTTGCAGATTCAAATTGTGTTATTGGATAGTTATTTATGTTAATACTACGAGTTATTATGCTTAGCTGTAATTTTTTTATCTAAATTGGATTGCAGTAGAAACTTAGTTGGAATTAAAATTAAAAAAAAGAGTGTAAGGGTTCTTTTGTTTCAGTCTATGGCAATTTAATTCATATCTGTTACAATACTTAACACTGGATGCAAATTGATACGTGGCTAACAGAGGTATACCTACAATATGGCGTACTGCAAGAAACCTGGTGGAATACACATGGGGCATGGTTGGACTATCTCTAGCCAAGAAAACAAATCTCACAATTCTAAAAAAGGCAAGTGGAATTCTCAAACTATCTCAATAATTTGTTTGTCCTCTTGAATAACTCATTTATAGTTAAATTGCACTAATACACATAAAGTATAATGAAATTACTCTTAGGTATAGAAGGTTTGATCCTAATTGGTTTTATCTAAATAATTAATAAATGCTACTATATTTGGGGGGGAAATTGGACTCATGCTTGTTTACGACCTATTGTTGGGAAATAAATTGTCCATAGTCATGGAATATAACAAAATAATTTGGATAATGATCGAAACTAGATCTAAAAATACTCTTGGAAACCTAACTGAATATATGGTATGAAGAAAATTATAAGATCTTTCGTACCAAAGAATCTAATAGGATGCACTCATATTTGAAGGTTGGAGGCAGAAATAAGACAAAGATAATGCGGAATGAGCTACGGCTCTTCAATCTTTATTCATAAACGGAGATCAACTGATGTAATACAAACAATAATCTAATGTGTATTTAAACACTTATGGAAAAACCGTAAAATCTCTAGCCTAGCTTTTGCATGCATGCAAAGCATGCTGTTGCATTTATTAGTTGAACATCTAAATAGGAACTGAATGTAAAAGCTAAGTTAACTGAAGTAATGACTATTTCTAACACTCCCTCTTAATTACTAGTGCTGACTATTGCAGCTTTTACAATGCCTAAATTATTTCTATGGATTTCAAAAATATCTTTTGCCAATGGCTTTGTGAATATGTCAGCCAATTGGTCAATCAATTTACAATGCTCAACACAAACTTCACCATTGTTCACAAGTTATCTTATGAAGTGATATATGGTATCAATGTGCTTTCTTTTCTGGTGAAAAACATGGTTCTTGGATAGAGCGATTGCTGAATTGTTGTCACAATAAACTGTGGTTGGTCCTTCTTGTTTTTGTTGAAGACCTTCTAAAACTCTATGTAACTAGACCGCTTGACATGCTGCTAATGTCATTTCTACATACTCTGCTTCTGCCGATGAAAGTGTCACAATCAGTTGCTTCTTGGATGCCCATGAAATCACCCCTGATCCAAGATGAAAAACATGACCGAAAGTGCTCTTCCTGTCATCCAAACTTCCTGCAAAATCACTATCAGTGAAACCTGTCAAAACATCATACTCAGTGCTTGAGTATAAAATTCCATAGCTTGAAGTCCCTACAACATATTGTAAGATCCTTTTTCCAACTTGCCAATGCGAGTCTTTGGGAGACTCCATGAACCTAGAAATCAAGCTGACAGCAAACATAATATCAGGTCACGTAGCTGTGAGGTACATGAGAATTCCTACAAGTCTCTTATACAATGTTGGATCTACATTGGGACTGCAATCTTCTTTGCTCAACTTAGTACCTGTTTCCACTAGTGTAGGTGTTGTTTTGCAATTAAGCATTCTTAATCGCTTAAGAACTTCATTAGCATATTTATTTTGAGATATAAATATACCTTTTTCTGACTGTTCTACTTCTAGGCCAAGAAATAACCTCATCAATCCAGGGTCTATCATCTCGAACTCTTTCTTCATAGCTGCCTTGAACTCATCTACTGAGAGGTCACCTATAAATATCATATCATCAACATACAACCAAACTATTAAAATATGTCCTTGTTGATTTACCTTTGTGTAAAGTGTTGGTTCGCTGCTGCTTCTGCTAAAACCATTTTTGATTAGATAAGAATCAATTCTACTATACCAAGCTCTTGGAGCTTGCTTGAGCACATATAGAGCTTTCTTCGACTTGTAAACTTTCTCTTCATGTTCTTTTATTTCATACCCATGTGTTTTCTCCACATTAATTTCTTCTTCAAGAATTCTATTCAAGAATGCCGACTTGACATCCATCTAATACACTTTCCATTTTTTCTGTGCTGCAATTGCTAGGACTACTCTTACTGTGTCCAATCTTGCCACTGGTGCAAAAGTTTCTCCAAAATCAATTCCTCGTTGTTGCGAGAAACCTTTTTCTACTAACCTTGCCTTATACCTATCAATCTCACCTTTTTTATTGAGTTTGGTTTTATAAACCCACTTCACACCAATGGGTTTCTTATTCTTTGGCAGGTCAACTAGATCCCATGTATCATTTCTCTCAATGGAATCTATCTCTTCGTCCATAGCATTTACCCAATGCTCTTGTTTTACAGCCTCTTCATAAAACACAGGTTCACTAGCCATAAAAACATAATTGGTATTTGCATCCGATTCATCGTAAATATCTATCAATCTTCTAGTATTTTTATTACTGTGATTAGATTCATTACCTGATTGTGGACTTGATGCTTCACCTCGAACTGAGTTTCTAGGTGTTCTTTCTGGAGTATTTGCTACCGGTGAAGATGCTACTAGATCTTGTTGTCCAATAAGATCCTCATCTTCTCCATCTTCTGGTTGGGGTATTGCAAATCCCACACCCTTGTCTATGGTTCCATTCCATGACTCTTCCTTTTTGAACAAAACATCTCTGCTGAGAATAACCTTTTTGGAAATAGGTTTATATAGCTTGTAGGCTTTAGTTTGTTCATCGTATCCAAGAAATATACATTTCTCACTCATGTCGTCTAGCTTTTTTCTTAGTTGTTTAGGAACATGATCAGAAGCAACACAACCAAATACTTTGGAATGAGAAACATTACAAGTCATACCTGACCATGCTTTATTTGGTACTCTGTTCTTCACAATTTTGGTGGGAGATCTGTTCATCACATGAACAACACAAGCCACTACGTCTCCCCAAAATTCATGGGACAAATTTCTTCCTTTCGGCATGCTCCTTGCCATATTCATGATGGTTCTATTCTTGCGTTTTGCAATACCATTCTGCTGAGGTGTATATCTTGTAGTGAATTGCCTCTTGATTCCATGATGTTTGCAGTAATCATGAAATTCCTTTAACTGATACTCTCCCCCTCCATCAGATCTCAATACTTTGAGTTGATAACCACTCTATTTTTCAACCAGAGCCCTAAATTCCTTGAACTTGCCAAAAGTTTTAGACTTTTGACAAAGGAAATACACCCATGTTTTTCTACTGAAATCATCAATAAATGTAAGGAAATAATAGCTTCCACCAATCGATTGAGTTCGCATTGGTCCAACTAGATTGGTATGAATAAGTTCTAGAGGTGCATGTGCCCTTCGAGACATACCTTTAGGAAAGCTATCCCTGTGCTGCTTTGCAATGATACAACACTCACAACTGCTTTCTGGCTCCTTCATAGGGGGTAATCGCTTTACCATCTCTTTCTGATGCAAAAACTTGAGACCACCAAAGTGAAGATGTCCATATCTAAAATTCCATAACCAATAATCATCCATGCAAGTGGCTTTTTGAGCAAAAGAGGTTACCTTGCTACTGCAATTCATGACTAGTGGATACATCCTATTCCTAGTCACTTGTACTTCGATGATCAACTGTCGATTTGGGGGTTTGTCATAAATTTCATAGTCTGATCCATTAAAGACAAGTATGTACTTCTTTTTAGTGAGTTGCCCAATGCTAAGCAGATTATGCTTCAATCCTGGAGCATAATAGACATCTGCGATTGTCTTTTGTTGGTTTTGTTTGGTGAGAATGTTGACCACTCCTTTTTCAAGAACTGGAACTACCTCATCCGTGCCAACTTTGACCTCTGTCCTAACTGATTCATCTAGGTTTGCATTTAGACCTCTTTCACCTGTCATATGGTTATTGCATCCACTATCTAAAAGCCAAAGTCCCTTTGGGCTTTCATGTGCAGCAAGACATGTAAGAAATAACATATCATCTTTATCCTCAGAGGTATTAGTCACATTAGCATTATGATTTTCCTGATCAGCCTTTTTATTTTTGCATTCATGAGCATAATGCCAAAATTTATTGCAATAATAACACTGAATATTAGATTTATCTGACCTTTTTTTGTCATAGTTTCTTCCTTCATGGTTATGATGGTGATCTTGATCTCCATTGCCATTACTTCAACCACTTTTGCCTCATCCTCTTGATCCTCCCCTACCTTTGCCTCTTCCTCTACCTCTTGAGAATGAGACATGGGCTTTGAAAGCATTCTCCAGAGAGGATTCTTCATTCCTGTTGAGTCTAGATTCGAATGAAAGTAAAGATCTTGTCAACTCGTCTATAGAGAGAGTACTCAGATCCTTTGCTTCTTCAATCATTGGAACTTTTGACTCAAATTTGTGGGGTAGGGATCTTAGAACCCTTTCAATCACCCTTTGATCTTCCATCTTTTCAACATAGATATTAAGTTTATTAACAATACCCATGACTTTGGTCATGAACGAATCTACTGAGTCTGATTCTTTCATCTTCAGCTCTTCAAAATCTCTTCTCAGATTTTGGAGTGTATCTCTCTGTACCTTACCAGCACCCTGATAACTAGTCGCTAAGGTATCCCATGTTGCTTTGGCATGAAATGACATTGATATCTTTGGAAATACGTTGTTATCCAAAGCATTCATTATGAGATGCAGTGCCTTTGCATCCTTCTTCCTGTGCGCTCGCACGACATCCTTTTCTGCGTTTGAAAGGGCTTGAAAAACTGCATCATCTGCAGGTTCGGAATAGCCATACATGACATATTCCCATGTATCTTCTGACCTGAGATAAACTGCCATCCTCATCGCCCAGACATCATAGTCCTTTTTCCCTGTAAGAGGAGAAATCTGAGATTGATTGCTTCTAGAAGCCATAGATGCTGCGGTGTCCTTCATCGGATTTTTCAAAAGTAATCTCCTTCCTTTTTTTTCAAAATAATATCTCCCTCTTAAACAAGATTTGAAAAATATCTTCTTCTTTTGTAAAAAAGAAAAATTCTTACTCAAAGAATCTTGTAAAATAAAACAACTTCATGAAAGTAAAAAACAAATTTCACTTTCATAAAATAATGAAGAAAGAAAATATCTTTCTAAAAAAAATATCTTTTTCTACCCTAGTGCCACGGGTCTTCACTAACTACTGTGCTTTGGCCTATAGGGAGGACGCGGTAGTCCCAAATTTTTTTACCTCATATCTCTTGAATCTACCACGCTTTAGCCTATAGAGAGGCCGCAGTAGTTCCAAAAAAAATTGTTTTAATAAATTTTCCAAAAGAAATTTGTGAAAATTCTTCAAAACACTTACAAATTCTTCAAAGCTACAGCTTTGGCTTCTCCGGAAATTTATGCTACCAATTTGATCTTCTCCTAAGCTCTGATACCAAACTGAAGGTTGGAGGAAGAAATAAAACAAAGATAATGTGGAATGAGCTACGGCTCTTCAATCTTTATTCATAAACGGAGATCAACTGATGTAATACAAACAATAATCTAATGTGTATTTAAACACTTATGGAAAAACCCTAAAATATCTAACCTAGCTTTTGCATGCATGCAAAGCATGCTGTTGCATTTATTAACTGAACATCTAAATAGGAACTGAATGTAAAAGCTAAGTTAACTGAAGTAATTACTATTTCTAACAATATTCATGTTTGGAGTTGGGAATTAGAAACTTTGTAAGTAAGATTGTTACATTCCTTTAACCTCATTATAGTATGTTATGTTTGTAATTGCAATTCAATAATATAGTTTAATTGTTGTTGACTTGAAACATGTTATTCTTTTAAATAATTCTAATTTTAAATCAATATGGAAATATCCATAAAAATAATTTAAAAAAGAAGAGGTGGTAAATCAGCTCTATTTCTGTGATTAACTTCTCAATCAACAGGTTCCTATTGAGAGGCCTGAGTTGACCCAAATCTATAGGGTTGGATTATTATTCCACGCTTAGTTTTTTTCAAGTGTAGTGGAATAGTTTTTTTAGCACTGGGAAACATTCCTCAAAATGAAGAGAAGAAAATACGATACAAAATCAAGAAGAAAATTCATATTTTAGCAAGCACAATTCCAAAACCAAGGTTCCAGTTGGTTTTATATAAATAAAATTTACGTATCTATTTTTACTTAAGTTTTGAATTCTGAGATCTAGACTCAAAAATACTAGAAACATGATATATATATATATATATATATATATATATATATATATATAATTCTGAGATTTAGTTGAGACTATAATCAACTTAGGCAAATTTTAAATTATTAAAGATATTACAACTTAAATAATTTGATCTTTTGATAATTCCAATGTTTACAAAATGTGTGATTCATATGAACCTCAACGTTCAACTCATTGACTCTGAAATTGCATTAAAAAATGTACAAATAAAATTGTTTATAAATTAATTAATTTATTTCAAAGTTTGATATTCAATCTAAAACCAGTGCATATACTTGGAAACTTGAATTACTATATTTCATCATTGATTTTCTATTTTGCTTTAAATCCAATAGATTATGTTTGTCCCTACACTTTCACGATATCTCATCTCTTCGGTGTTTTCTCACCCACACTAATTGTAACAGTGGTTTTAATCCATAATCTTGCATCACATTCTCGATATAATTTTTGCATTGCATGAAATTCCATGGTTCAATTGCATATTGCCATCATGGAAGGTTCATTTTCCCTATATTTTATTTTATGTTTGATTCCGAGGCGTAAAAGGAAAATAACTACTTTTTTGACATGGAGCAGAGACATAGTGATCAATAGGTGGACCAAGAAATAAATTGGCAACATAGAATAATTAAGTAATTGTATCTTACTAGTTTCCTGAACAACAGATGCTATTAAAGGAAGGGATTAAATGAGTTGTTTATGATGGTCAATTTCAGGTGTTTTTTCAAAGACATTTTTATCTTTTCTCATATTCATCCATAAGATGGTCCTGCTCTTTCATAAGATGGTCTTACTCATTTTTATTGCTCAACACTCTTTATCAAATTTTGTTGTTCCTTGGCCTATTTTCCCTCTCCTTTTGTGTTTGGTTTTCTTTTTCCTATTGTTCATTGTCTCCATTTTTCTTCTACTTTGCAGTCACTTCTCTTTTCATGTGCTCCACCTCTCTCAATAACTTAATGTATATTTGTGAAGTTAGGATTTGATAGTATTGACTCTATCTAAAGGGGATTCAAACTTCCTTCTTGCATTGCTATGATTCTTCTACTTTGGGTGATTAAGAAAATTAGATAATCTCATACCACTTCTTCATGTTTCATAGCTTATATTTGATTCGTTTTTGAGTTTCATCTATATCTTGCATCCCTATTTCTAATCGCGCAATGGATTAATGATTCTCCACTGCGAATGAAATTAGGAGGTTTGGTTTGTTTCCTTGTCCACATTAATCTATTGCTCATTTATCAACCTCTCAGCTAACCAATTTTTTGCGTTCAGCTGGCTTGGCATGGACTGGTTGTCCAATAATTTGTTATGCTCATTGGCAGTGTGTTGGTAAACTTGATATATATCTTCCCCTGTAAATGGCAGATTGTCAAGAAATGGGAACCACATCTTCCAAGTCCAGTGGATGGTTGTTGTCACTAAAATCTTATTCATCTCATATCTCTTGAACCTAGATATATTCTCGAAATTTTTTGCTTTTTGCAACTTATCTTAAGCTACCTAACAAAATGAAGATGTTTTATGCACCACTATGTCACAAACTTAGTGATCGTCTCTCAATCGCACCCACTGTGTCACAAATTTGGGATGCAATGAGGTAAAAAAATGCTCAAAAACCTCAAAATAACAAAACACTAAGGACACACTTGGGAACATCTAATTACCGCAAAATCTAGCAACAAATTCCCTTCTCAAGATTTATGTTCTTTCCTTAATCTTTATGGTGCATCATGCAAGTATTTGAAATGCTACCTCAGGATAGTATAGAAAAAGCTTAACAATCCTAGCTCAGGATTTAAGGCTTACCTAAATTACAATCTACAGTTACAGCGCCACCCTTAGGATTTATGGATTTACCCAAGACATTGCTGCTCTACCTTCAAGCATTATAGATTTACCCAAGCGTTTAATCCTTGAGCTCTAGGCACTTACACAATATCTAGTATTCTGGTGAAAATCAAGGATTCACAAGTTGCAACATGAACTAATAAAAAATCAAACCTCACTCTATCACTAATCACGTAGGACAACATCTTCTAACAACATAACACTGCATTATATTCCCTTCCCTTTCCCATCATGAATGCAAGAAAGAGATTTTTTATAGTTTTTGAGATTGCATTTTTCTTTGTGACTCCAATGCCATTCTTTTAATTCTTTGATATCTATGACAATTCAGGTTGATTCGCTTAATATCCTATATAATAATATACATGTTATAAAATACAAAATCCAATCCATAATTTTTAGTATCGTCTATGACCTGTCATAGCTCATGTTCACTAGTTTCAGATATTGTATATTTGTATGCATTTTAGAAAATCCAACCCTGAATGTGAATGTTGTTCTAACCTAGACCTATTCTGAGTTGGCAGAATGGTATTGCAGCTTTTCAACTTTTGCAAATTTAATTTAGAGCTTCTTTTTATCACTTCTCTCACGGGCCTTGGAAAGAAGTGTTTTGGCTCTTTTCAGGATCATAGGAGGAGGCCCCCAAGTGTTTCATAACAAGTATAGTCACCTGTATCAATGAGGAAAAGGTAAGTAGCTTCCATTGTAGTGGCATAGTAGGAGCAGGCATAATTACAATGAGGGAAACAATTTCAACAATTGATGTGCTATTTAAGTTGTTGAGAAATTCCTCCTTGAGATTCTTGAGAGGATTGAGGAAATCACTAGTGAACTTCATTGAAACATCGTTAATATAGAATATTATTCCACTTCAATGTGGAACATAAGTCACTCTCTATTTTTGATGAATACATGTGCTTTGTAATTACACTTTTTGTCCTCACATATGGGTCTGTCTCAGTACATTGAGCCAATTCTGCAAATCCATTCATCTTAATGCTTTTGTATAGTATTGAAAATGGATTTATTGTATAGATCCAATGAATCCACAACTCTACAATCAATGGATATATCCAAAGCACTAGAACTACAGATTCGGCTTGTATGTGCTTTATTAGGTCATAAGTGATTTCACTACTACACGAAGGGGCATTTTAAGACAATTATTTCAGACGAATACTCTTATTGTCTTAACTTCGCCCCCTCAATCTTATTTTATGTAATATTTTAATATTTTCCTCAATCAATATTCTTTTATTTAATATTTTAATATTTTTATTATGCCAAAGGCGGTGAGGTCCCGAAGCTTTGTTTTCTTCCTCTTCGGTTTTTGGATCATGGGTTTCTTTCTCTGATCCTAGGTTGGGTTTTCTAGATTATCGTTAGGGTAGGCTTATAGGGGATGTGAACCCCATCTATTCACCCCCACTGAAACAATGCCACACATATGTGCTAGAATCCCCATCCTCGTATGTTCACGGTTTAGGTCTTGGTCTATCTGTTGCTTTTTTCATAGTTTTTTCTATGGGTTTTAGCTCTCAGCTAATGCTTTCTATGCAAGATGGAGAATAAATCATTGCTACAATGATCTAGATGGAAGATGGATGGTGTATAGGGTGTTGTGTTACTGATTTCATTTGGTAAGGAAGGGTTTGTAGGGTTTGATAATGTCGTCCTCCTCACATTTTCTCTTGCTTGATTATGTCTTCCTAGAATCATTGAACGCATCCAACTAATCAAGTCTTTTGTTTTGGTAGATGGGTCTCAGCCTTGCGATGAAAATGATGAGAAACAGACCAATAATCTAGCGATACAAGTCGTGATGCTATCTTCAACAAGTATTTTTTCGTAGATTTGGGCACATTAAAAATCAATTTCCTTCTGCAAACTCTTGGGTTCCTCATTTTTTAATGCCTTCTGTTTTTTTTCACTAGTGATTTATCAGTCAGTAGAGAGAATTTCACATAAGTTTCACTCAAAATCACTTGGCTCCCTGCTTTACTGATTTTTTTTCTCTAAGAATGCGCTTTCATATAACGGTGTTTCCATCTTGAACCCTAATTTCACCTTTTATCATGTTTTCATCCCAAACCCTAACTTCTCCATTTATCATTTTCTCATCATGGGCTTGAAGGGAAAAGCGATACCTACGCAATAAAAAAGATTGACCCATGCGGTTGAAATCATTCACTCACCTGCGCCGTGAATGAATATATTTCTTTTCTTTGATATAGGACCTGCGCTCCACTTCCAAGCAAATTATTTGCTCTTTAATTATTTTGTGAATACTTTTCTTCACAAATCACCTGCACGAAAATTACCTCTGCAATTTCACTTTTACTGCGTGCAGGTTAACTGTTAAATTCTACTTCTTATTGCACGGTTAATACCCCTGCGATTTCAACTTTTTACTTCGCAGGTGAACTTTGCTACACAGTTCACTACCTTCATGAATATTCTTAACTTCACAAAATACTTTGCGGAATACTTAACTTTGCATAAGCTTCGCACTTTATGCAAAATACTTTTGTAAGATTCTCTAACTTTACCAAGATTAACTGCGCACAAGTTAATCTTCAAATACCTATTTAGCTGCGCACCCAAACTTAAACAAACTTTGTATGAGTGTATTTCATGCTAAGACATAGGAACCGAAACATATGTAGAAGTTACTACGTAGTTAAACTAGGGATTTTACCACCGTGAAATACTTGGAATCTTGATTTGATTTATAGACCGTAAATGTAAACAACATTTACACTGGTCAATATGAAATAGATGTGTGGGATGCATAAACCAACATTCTTGAGAATGAATACATAAAACTAAATACTTATATATATTACCACTGTAAAATAGAGTAACTTTGTTGCACTTATAGAGGGATAAGTTTTACTTCAATCTCTACTTCTTACACAGACCTTGGGCTCTTCATACATTTAACGGGATGAGTTTCTCCTCTTTTACTCTTCTTCCCTCACATAAATCTCTTTCTCTATTTCTTATCCCTCATCTTTAACCTAATATTCTATGAGTGATTTTCATTTATAGAGTTTCATTATCACCGACTCAAGATCGCTTCTCTTGGAAGCTTTTAGGGTTACATTAAAGACTGTAATAAATTCTACCTAAGAAGTTATGAGCCTTCGAAATACAAATGGCTACTTAAATACTAACTTGTCGTGAGCCGAATTGGATGCAAACTGACTGACTGACTTCTGACATTGCATACTGACTGAGTGTCTTACAGATTCGGTGCATATCAGATACACTATCAGCTCATTAATTACAATACTTCCAACACTCCCTCTTAATTATGAGCAGATGGGGATCATTAAACAAAAATAAAATATTACAAAATATTTCAGAGCTGTGACATGCTCTATTCATGACATAGTTCACTATGCAGGTGAACTTGTCACTCCCAAACAACTTCGCAAAAATTGGAATGGGTCCTTTGCCAATGGTTTTGTAAATATGTCTACTACCTGATCTTCAGACCTATAAAATTCTAAGCAGATTTCTTTTTTGTTTATGAATTCTCTAATGAAATGATACCTTGTGTCGATGTGCTTGGTTCTCTTATGAAACACATGATTCTTTGACAGTTCTATGGATGAATTGTTGTCACAGTAGATGACTGTGGGTTCTTGCTGAACTTGCGACAGATCACTTAACATCCTGTGCATCCAAACTGCTTGACATGTTGCACTTGCAGTTGCGACACACTCTGCTTCTGCTGAAGAAAGAGTTACTATTGGTTGTTTCTTTGAAGCCCATGATACAACACCTGTTCCTACATGAAATGTATTCCCAGATGTGCTTTTTCTATCATCTATGCTGCTTCCATTGTCACTGTCAGTGTATCCAATGAGTTTGAAATTTTATGAGTTTGAATACAAAATACCAAAGTCTTTTGTTCCACTTACATACCTCAAGATTCTTTGACCTACTTACCAATGAGATTATTTTGGTGACTCCATGAATCTTGAGATTAAACTGATTCCATACATGATATCTGGCCTTGTTGTTGTAAGATACATAAGGCTGCCAACGAGCCTTTTAAATAGCGTAGGATCTACATTGGATCCATCATCATCCTTGCTCAATTTCAAACCTGTTATTACTGGTGTTAGGGCAGTCTTGCAATTTAACATCTTAAATCTGTTCAAGACATCACTTGCATACTTTGACTGAGATATAAATATCCCATTTTCAGACTGTTGAACTTCAATGCCCAGAAAATACTTCATAAGCCCCAAATTAGTCATTTTGAATTCATTTTCCATGACTGTTCTAAATTCTTCTATGCCAAAATCACCAATAAATATTAAATCATCTACATACAGGAAGACAATTAACTTATTACCTTGTTTGTTGATTTTTGTGTACAACATAGGCTCACATTCACTTCTGTGAAATCCATTATGAATGAGGTATGAGGCAATGTGACTGTACCAAGCTCTAGGAGCTTGCTTCAAACCATATAGTGCCTTTTTCAATCTGTATACTCTATGTCCTTGTCCTGGAACTTCATAGCCTTGTGGCTTCTCCACATATACTTCTTCTTCTAAATAACCATTTAGAAATGCAGACTTAACGTCCATTTGATAAACAGGCCATTTCTTATGTGTTACGATGGCCAAAATTGTTCTGATAGTGTCCATTCTTGCTGCAAGTGCAAAGGTTTCATTGAATTCTATGCCTGGCTGCTTAGTGAACCCCCTTGCTACCAATATTACCTTGTGCTTCTGCACATTTCCATAAGCATCTTGCTTGGTCTTATAAATCCATTTCAGGCTTATCACATCCTTGTCCTTAGGAACATCAACTAATTCCTATGTTTGATTCTTCTCAATGCATTCTATTTCTTCATCCATGGCTTGTGCCCAGACTTTATTTTCAACTGCTTCTTCAAATGTTAGAGGATCATTAACCTGAGAAAATAACGCAAAACATGAGAATGGATTTGGTGTACCAACATCATATATCTTGCGCAGACTTCCTGTCCTTGGCTGAGTTGATGGTGTCTAGCTGCGCGAACTACTTGAACTGCTTGATGGAGTTTGCTGCGCACTTGGTGTGCTTGTCGGAGTAGCTTGATCGGTGCCTTGTGTAGGAGTTCTTTGTGCTGGAACATGCTATGAAATCCTTGGAGTAGATGGAGCTATGCAATTCTGATTTACCTATGCTGTCTCAACCATATCTTCTGCGCTGTCATCATGTTCAACATGTGACACGATTTTGACATTCTTTTCTATTGTTCCATCCCATGCTTCATTTTCTACAAACTGAACATCGCGGCTGATGATCAATTTCCTTGCAACAGGATCGTACAACTTGTATGCTTTTGTGTCTTCACAATACCCAATAAAAATACATTTCTATCCCTTTTTGTCTAATTTCCTTCTTAGATCATCTGGAACATGTGCGTATCCTACACAACCAAAAACTTTTAAATGTGAAACATTGTGATTCATACCTGTCCATGCTTCCTACGGAACTTTGTTCTTCACGCTCTTTGTTGGACATCGATTCATGATGTAAACAGTAGTTGCCACTGCTTCAGCTCAGTATTCATTTGACAGATGCATGGCTTCCAACATACTATGTGCCATCTCCATAATGGTTCTATTCTTCCTTTCTGCGATACCATTCTGCTGCAGTGTATACTGCGTAGTGAATTGTTTCTGTATGCCATGATTTTTTGCAAAAATTTAAGAAATCATTTGAGACATACTCACCACCTCTATCTGTTCTTAATATCTTGATGTTGTAACCACTCTGCTTCTCCATGAGTGCATTAAACTGCTGAAAACAACTACATGCATTAGATTTATGTTTTAGAAAATAAAACTAAGTTTTTCTTGTGAAATCATAAAAAAATGTGAGAAGATAGGTGCATCCTCCATGGACGGTGTTTGCATTGGTCCACAAATATCAAAGTGCACGATTTCAAGTGGTGTGCAAGCTCTGTATGACTTTCCGATTGGAAAAGTCTCTCTATGTTGTTTGCCAAAAATACAACCTTCACAAATTCTATCTGGCTTTTCAATCAATGGCAATCCTTTTACCATTTCCTTCGTATGCAGTAGCTTCAACCCACCAAAATTCAGATGTCCAAATCTGAAATGCCATAACTAGGATTCATCCTTTATTTCTGTCTAAAACGCAGCGTGCATTGCACTATTTTTTTCTTCAGCTACGCAGTGAATGTCTGCTGCTTTACTTTCTGCTTTGAGCGTAGCTTCAGAATTTTCATTCTGACTTGCATGAGCAACTTGAGTTCTTTTTCCATTTATAATTGGCCTTATCCTCAAAGGAAACAAGCGATTTCCTGTCATCTGCACTTCAGCTATTAACTGATTTCTTGGGTATATGTCTTTGATCACACAACGCTTCCCTACCATGTGAACTCTGTAACCTTTCTCCATCAGCTGTCCTATGCTCATTATGCTTCAAACCTTGAACATAATACACATCAGGAATTAATTTATGCTCCCCCTATTTTGTTAGAATATCAACAGTACCCTTTCCCAAAATAGTGACTTGGATATTATTTCCAAGTGTGACATCAGTTTGAACTGATTTATCTAGACTAGAAAATAGATTTAAATTACCAGTCATATGATTGCTACAGCCTGATTCTAAATACCATATGTAATTTGGACTTTCTTGGACAGCATTACATTCCAGTGGAGATGCACATGCTAAGAACAATGAGATGTTCGGAGCGCTGTTGTTGTTGCTTGACTGAGCTTCACCTTGCTTTCCTTGGTCATACTGATTCTTCCTGCATTCATATGCGAAGTGTCCATACTTCTTATAGTAATGACATTGAATTTTTTATTTGTCATACCTTTGTCCACTTGACTAAGTGGGAGTATGATTTTGGCCTCTACCAGTGCCATGCGCGGGACTGCTGCTGCAACCTCCTCTGGATGAACTTCGTCCTCTGCCTCTAGAGTTTGATCTTCCTCTACCTCTTCCACGGCTTATGGATGACTGTGTTGCAAATGCACCTTCCAGTGATGTTTCTGAACCACTGATTCTATGTTCATGATTGAGTAATGAGGCTTGCAACTCATCAATAGTAAATGTAGATAGATCTTTGTTTTCCTCCAAGGTCACAACCAACGATTCAAATTTCTTTGGAAGAACTCTAAGAAATTTTTCCACAACTCTTTGGTCACCTAAAGTTTCTCCATGAGACTTTATTTGATTAACTAGACCAATAACACAAGTATAGAATGAGTCTACTGACTCTGTATTTTTCATTAACAGAGATTCAAAATCTCTTCTAAGAATTTGAAGTTTGGCGGTCTTTACCTTGTTGAAACCTTGATATGTAGCTTCCAGTGTGTCCCATGCTTCCTTAGCTGACTATGCTGCTACTACTCTTGGGAGTATTGATTCATGTGTTGCTTGATGAATGTAAAATAATGCCTTTCCATCTTTCTTCCTCTATTCCTTCAGAACATCCTTCTCAGCTTGTGTGATATTGTTGTATGCTGCTAGATCTATTGGTTCTGCATAACCATGTTGGATTATTTCCCATACATCTTGACCTCTAAACAAAGTCTTCATAGTTAGAGACCAATATTCATAATTTTTACCAAAAAATATTGGGGTTTGCAAATTACCCAAAGTGGAAGCCATTCTTAATCACTTTTCCCTATTGTAAATACAATTCCACTTTTCGTAAACCAGCGCTCTGATACCGGATGAAGGGAAAATGGATACCTACGAAGTCAAAAAGATTGACCCGCGTGGTTAAAATCATTCACTCACTTGCGCCGTGAATGAATATAGTTCTTTTCTTTGATATAGGACCTGCGCTCCACTTCCAAGCAAATGCTTTGCTCTTTAATTATTTTGTGAATACTTTTCTTCGCAAATCACTTGTGCAGAAATTACTTCCTCAATTTCACTTTTATTGTGCGCATGTTAACTGCTAAATTCTACTTCTTATTGCGCGGTGAGTACCTGCACGATTTTGAATTTTTACAGCGCAGGTTATTTCTACTGTGCAGGTGAACTTTGTTGCACAGTTAACTACCTTCACGGAAATTCTTAACTTCACAAAATACTTTGCGGAATTCTTAACTTTGCATAAGCTTCGCACTTTATGAAAATTACTTTTGTAAGCTTCTTTAACTTTACCAAGATTAATTGCGCACAAGTTAATCTTCAAATACCTATTTAGCTACGCACCAAAACTTAAACAAACTTTGTATGAATGTATTTCATGCTAAGACATAGGAACCAAAACATATGTAGAAGTTACTGTGCAGTTAAACTAGGGCTTTTACCACCATGAAATACTTGGAATCTTGATTTGATTTATAGACCGTAAATGTAAACAACATTTATGCAGGTCAATATGAAATAGATGTGCGGGATGCATAAACCAACATTCTTGAGAATGAATACATAAAACTAAATACTTATATATACTACCATTGTAAAACGGAGTAACTTTGCCGCACTTACAGAGAGATGAGTTTTACTTCAATCTTTACTTCTTACACAGACCTTGGGCTCTTCATACATTTCACAGGATGAGTTTCTCCTCTTTTACTCTTCTTCCCTCACATAAATCTCTTTCTCTATTTCTTATCCCTCATATCTAACCTAATCTTCTGTGAGTGATTTTCATTTATAGAGTTTCATTATCACCGACTCAAGATCGCTTCTCTTGGAAGCTTTTAGGGTTACATTAAAGACTATAATAAATTCTACCTAAGAAGTTATGAACCTTCAAAATACAAACGGCTACTTAAATACTAACTTGCCATGAGCCGGATTGGCTGCAAATTGATTGGCTGACTTCTGACATTGCAGACTGATTGAGTGTCTGACAGAGCCGGTGCATATCAGATACGCTATCAGCTCATTAATTACAATATTTCCAACAAGGCCCTAATTTTTCCATTTTATCTATTTTCATCGTTCATGCTACTTTCATGATCACATTCTTGAGCTCCTGTAACAACATGAAACCCATTTTGGAGGGGAACATCTTTGGCTTCAATTTTCTACATGGGGAAAGGGGGAGGTCCATGCATTTTATGATTGATAACATAATGAGATGTGGTAAAAGACAAAAACATAAGGAATGGCGGTAGTTTGCAGCGTAGCGTACAGAGTCGGTGAAGAAAAAGATGGAAGGGGGATCACCTTTCTATCTTTTGATGGATTCCATTTTTCTTTAAATGTATCTTTTAGATTGAAAGGAAACTGATATATTATATTTCCATTGTTTTTTTTCTTATTATTTTGTGTTTGTATTCAGAGGAATTTAAAATAAGTTTTTCTTTTCTACTCCTAGATGGACAAGATCATCCATTTAAGGTAGAATAGTTATTCCCTCCCACTTAATGAAGCAAACATGATATTTCGTTACACTATAACCTGAGTAAAACGATGATCCTTTCGTTCATTTATTATAGCAGGAGCAATGGGGAGTTGGGAATTACTATATGCCCTTTTGAATGGTCTTGACCTTGACCATTTTGATAGGTGAAATGGAAAACCCCAGACATAGCTTCTTATCAATACACTGATTGAAATGTGAATTTAAAGAAGCATCGATATTAATAGTTCAGAATGCCCTTCCATATCCCTCCAACCCCATATTTTATTTGATCACAGTCATCAGATAGGTAGGGTTTTTATAAAACAGGTTAGCCGCTATCTGGGAGGAAAGAATCAACCTTGTAAACAAGGATTACCTTACTTACTTAGATCCTCATCAATTTGGTTGCACTATAATTCAATGGTTAGGATGGATGGGATGTTGTTATAACTTGTAAGTGATCTAAATTCAATATAGTTTAGTTGTGATTTAGTTATGAAAAGATCGTTCTTGCCAGGCCTATTCAAATTTGTTTTCCATCTATAAATTGAGGGTTGCATCGAGGCTGGAATCACAAGTAAGTTACGAGTAGCACCATTATTTCTAGTTGTTATAAATGGGTAAATTGGTAGTTGTTGTGGCCTTGTTCCTCACAAATGAATTTCATGTTGTAAGGCGAGTGTCAGTTGATCAAAGTCTACAACCTCTGTCGTGTAATGTCATTTCTTGATCCTTCTGTCATTTCTTGATCCTTCTGAATGTTATTTCATTTAGCTCTAAAAATAATGTAATAATACAAAAAATATTCGCTTATATTTTTTAGGTAGTGGGTTTAAATTGAAGGAGCTTTACCTGTATGAGTTCTTCAAAAGAAGTTATTTTACTACACTCATCATACATTTATTTTAACATGGAAGACATTTATGCATTTTAACATGGGATTTATGTGAAGCATCTACAAACAATAAAAATATTCTACATGCTAGCTTCAATATTTAATATAATAACCTAACATACATCATATTAACCTAATGGATATATTAACCTAACATGCATCATGGGATTTATGTGAAGCATCTACAAACAATAAAAAAATTCTACATGCTAGCTTCAATATTTAATATAATAACCTAACATACATCATATTAACCTAATGGATATATTAACCTAACATACACTATATTAACCTAATGATATTTCATGTATGGATTCTCATCCAACGCCAGAATGGATCAATCTGCAATACATATACCCATAAATTTGTTGATGTATATGTAACTTCGTAATGTATTTCACATATATGTATATTGTATTCCTATAGAGATGGTATTATTCCTCTATACGGAAGTGTCGTCATTTATATTGTAAATGTCATAACTTATACTTGATGGGTTATTAGACCACCTTGTTGGGGTCAGCCCTGTATAAGTCATATGGGTCAAAGGGTTATTAGACCACCCTATTGGGGGTCGGCCATGTGGGTCGAAGGGTTATTAGACCACCCTATTGTGGGTCAGCCCAGTCAACATTATGTTATGTTGTTAAGTTCGAGCCTACATGATTTATGTAAAAGGCAAGTCTAGTCAAGTATAAATAGAGTGCGGGAGGCACTCTATTTGAGCACTCACTTCTCACTCATGCACTCAAGGAGGAGTGGCGCACTTATGGAGAAGGAGGATCTGCTACTAGGATATGTCTATCTCTTATGTTTGGGTTGTATCATTGCTCTATCTATCTCTGAGGAAGTTATTGGGGTTTTTCACCTTTATGGTTTTCCCCAAGTAAATCTTGTGTCTCTTGTGTGCTTGCATTATTGTCTCCATGATTGATATGCTGTAGATATGTTGTACATGTTATTCTCTCAGTTAAGATCCTAGATAAAATTGAAGTAAATTCTGAAAATTTAACATGGTATCAGAGCTAGCCTGAAAGAAGGCATGATATGGCATGTATGACACTTGTTGCACTTACGATGCTAGGGCTTGATATAGCAAAAACCAGTCATTGTAGCACTTTCGCTATAAATCCATTTTGGAAAAGTTTTCGGATCTGAAATCTTTACAGGTTGAATATTAAATCCCCATGTACCTTGTGTCCAAAGGACAATCTCTAATTCGTTGCACTTTGTGATTTATGATCTGTACAATATAGGGTTTCTGCCTCTTCCATATCTGAGTCAAAATCAGGTGACCTTGGGAAAAAGGTCATAACTTGGGCTAGGAAGATCCAAATGAAATTTCGTAAAAATTGATAGGTAGTACACAGACTGTACTATCGCAACAAATGTTTTTAGAGGTAGAAGTTGAACCAGTGACACATGGAATGCCGTACAAGTTCACTCTCATGTATTATCCCATAAACAGGTCACGTTGCGACACTTGGCATAACTCTCTCTTAGAGAGTCCAATTGAGGTCAGACCTATAAGGATGGAAATATAATAGGGCAATCTATCTCAAGAAAATTTTTCAGACGTCGAAGTTCAAACAGTGACACGTGGCACGCCGTACAAGTTCGCTCTCCTGTATTATCCCAAAACAGGTCACGTTGCGACACGTGGCATAACTCTCTCTTAGAGAATCCAATTGAGGTTAGACCTATCAGGATGGAAAGATAACAGGTCAAGCTATCTCATGAATGTTTTTCAGACCCTATGGATCAAAAAGTTCAGAGTTACACCAGAAACAATCAGGTACATATTTCTGTCAAAACATAATTATTTTTGAGTACCTTCATTCATGGCTTCCAGAATTTAGGGCTTTGGAGAAAGTTTGAATTTTTGTAATCGGAGACCACGACTGAATGCTACTCATCAAAATAAAAATTTAGAGACCAAGATTAGAATTTTTGGTTGGGCAGAAGGCCGGGTTTGATCAGACCCTAGTTCGGGACTTTGATCAGAAAAGTGGAAAATTAGGGCTTCTTTAAAAATGGGAATTTTTGAAATCTGTGACCACGGCTGGAAGCTCCTCAGAAAAATAGAAGCTTAGAGCTTTGGATCAAACCTTTTGATTGGGAAGAAGAGTGGGCTTCATCAAACCCCAGTTCAAGGTCACGTCCAATGAATCCAGAAGTTTCAAAGGCAAAATTGAGGAGTGAAACTTTGCAGTTTTCAAATTCTGAATATACCAGTTTGATCAGCTCATCAAGGCGCATATTTCTATCCTTTCGGAAGTTTGAAATTCAAAGTTTGAATTTTTGGGGTTTCTCTGACAAACCCATATCTAGCTCCAGGTCCAGTTCTTGCAAATCAAGTGGATTGGGTTAATCCTAGAAGAAGATGGATTGGTCACCTGCATAAGTGAAGAAGTTCCTATTTCAGAGGGAGATGAGGCTAAGGCCTTACATAAGAATATTACAAGCGATCTCGACAGGCATGACTCATCGAGGTATGTTTCGATATTTGTTCATGATTAAGTTTATGGTATGTTTGTCTTCATGTTATTACGGTTAGTACAATCTTGATTTTAGATTTGTCATATCACCTTAACAAAATTATGAATGCATGATAGAAGATATTCATTAGTTAGGGTGTTGACACTTATGATTGTACTAATGCATTATTGTGTTGTATGAGGTTTATGTTGTCCGCTAACATAAAAGGTACACCAAGAAAGACAAATCATGTTCTACTTCAAGAACATATGATCATGGTGACATGAAGACAAGGATTCATCCATTGTCATGGATCTCATAGAAGATCCATTTACGAGGTATTTATAACTCGGTTTTATAATGGTTAACCTATGAGATATACAGGTTACTAGCACAAGTCATTGAAGAAGAACAAGAAGACACCATGTGAGTATGTTAGACATAACTAGCTAGCATGCTAATCCAGGTATGTTTTTCCTATATACAAATAGAATCCTACCTTGTGTTAGGATCTTATACTGTTGTGTTGTTGATAATGATTATTCATGAGGTCATAGGTTTGAATAGTCATCGTTGTATGCATATTATGTTTCTTACCATAATTGATGATATGACTAACCAGAAGAATCATGATGGTATAGGTTTGAGTAACCAGGGATTTTATGCATATTATATCTCTTATCTTGATTGATGATTTAACTAACCAAAAGAGTCATATGATCAAATAAGAATATGCATGAGTAAAAGAAGACTTCCCTGAAACCTTGAATACTAATGTTTATTATCTATGTTTGAAATAATCCTGACTATACATGCTTGAGATTATTATGTTTTGATAATATTAAGATTATACTAATGAATGTTTGATTATGTATGAGACCTAGAGGATAACACAATGATGATACTAACAAGCATGCATAGGGATCGAGAATGAATATAAGTTCAAGGACAAGTAATCCAGGAAGCAAAGATCAAGAGGGAGTACACTCCAGTGGTTTCTGCAAAGATGCAGATATTCAGAGGGAGTTGACCATCTCTCTACATTCCACAACAGAAAGGTGTAGAAGAAGCTACTTCAGATTAGGACTCCAATAGCTCCTGCAAGGAAGCGAAGACTTAGAGGGAGTCCACCCAACGAACAAACAAAGATAAGTATTTGAATTGTCATTTCTTAAATAATACTGTTCAATAATGTATATACTGATGTTCCTATAATTAGGTTGTGTATTATGCATATTAGAATAGTTGCATTGATGAATAGTATACTACTAATATGCATGGGTAAGTGGCTTATGGCACTGTACAACATTCCATTGCTACTTATCTAGAATGAAACCTCTTTGTTGACATGTTGGGAGTTGTACACACTCTTAGGAATGTTCTGGTAGAGATTGGAAGGCATCTAGAAAGTTACGGGATATGGATAAATGTTGTATTGAATAATTGGCTAAGACAATTGCATGACTGTATGACATATTTCTTTATGTGTAAGAATTTGTTTTGAAAACTATGAGATGTTTTCTAATCATGCAATTTAACTTGTTGTGTAGGAAAGATCGTATGCCATCACCTACAAAAGAAGAACTACAACATTTGTTCAGCAACAAAATTACCTATTGAAGATATTGAAGTTCCCAGGATATGGGAAGAATGCCATGATCCGTCGATCATGAAGAACGATGTTTGGGATGTAGTCCCAAGAGCTAAAGGGAAGTCTGTTGTGACTTCCATATGGATCTATCAAGATCAAGCATGTTGCAGATGGTAGCATAGAGAAATTTAAAAGTGATGAAATAGAAGATACACCAGATGGATTTCAAGATAGCTTTCTTGAATGGTGTAGTTGAAGAAGAAGTGTATGTGGAGCAACCACTTGGTTCTAAGACATGACAGGAAATCATATATGTGCAGAACTTGGTGAAGATAGATTGATTGCCGACACGCAGCGGAAGCTTGCTACCGAGTTCGAGATGAAGAACTTGGGGATGATGCACTATTTGTTTTTGGCATGGAGGTGTGGCAGAGTGCAGATGGAATCTTCCTTGGACAAGGGAAGTATGTAGTAGAGATCATAGAAGCATCAAATCTAAAGCTTCTATGTGATGCTTCATCTAAGCCGGTTGATGTCTCTATGTATCGTCAAATGATTGGGTCCTTGATGTACCTGACAAACACGAGACTAGACATTTGCTTTGCAGTGAAAACATTGAGTGAGTTCCTGACAGATCCGAGGAGTGTTCACCTGGTAGCTGTAAAGCATGTTCTGAGGTACCTGAAGGGTACAATGGATTATGGGCTCAAGTATGAAGCAAATCAAAAATTTAACCTGCAGGGTTATGTTGATTCAGATTGGGCTAGCAGTGCTGCAGATAGGAAGAGCACATCTTGATGTTGGTTCAGTATGGGATCAGGTGTGATCTCTTGGTTTAGCAGGAAGCAGTCCTACGTAGCACTGAGTACAGCTGAGGTAGAGTATGTTGCAGCCTGTTCAGCTAGTTGTGAGGCAGTATGGATACCGAAGCTACTATCTGAGTTATTTGATCTCCCATTGGATGCTACTGGTATCTTCTGTGATAACCAGAGTTGTGTGAAGCTGTCTGAGAACCCAGTGTTTCATGACAAGTCGAAACACATAGAGATCAAATATCACTATATCAGGGATATGGTGTAGAGAGGAGCCATGAAGCTCCTGTATGTTGAGATAGACGAGCATATTGCAGATGTGCTGATGAAGCCACTAGCCAGGGTGAAGTTCGAGTACTTTAGAGAGAGGCTTGGCATTCTTCAGATCGAGGACACTTCGAGGAAGAAGTGATGGACACATTTGCTGAATCCATTCCAAGCATATTGGAAGGAGGATCCTTCACATGGCTGTGGATGTAAGCGCTGGATGATGAACATCAGGATGATGTTCTGGTTTCTGTTGGATATGATCAATTGGATCATTTTTATGTATGTATGTACGCATCATGTTGGATGCTAGATATGATCAGTTGGATCATTTTTATGTATGTATGTATGCATCATGTTGGATGCTGGATATGATCATTTGGATCATTTATATGTATGTACACATCATGTTGGATGCTAGATATGATCAGTTGGATCATGTGTATGTATTTTGTATATGCATCATGTTGGATGCTTGGACCATGTATTTGTATATGTATCAGGTGGATACATTGTATGATCAGGTAGATCATGTATATTGATATGTATCAGATATGATCAGGTAGATCATGTATGTTGATGGATACATTGTGTGGATCATGTATCTATGTATCAGGTGGATACACTATGTATGATGATATGTATCAAGTATATACGTGGTGTGCATCAGATGGATGCATTGTATGATCAGGATGATCGTGGATGACGAGCTTCTCTAGATGACCTGCAGCAAGATGTTGCAGTGATGATGATCAGGGTGATCATGTGTACATCAGGATGATGTATGATGAGTATCAGATGATACTTTGTGGCCGTGGATCAGGTTGTGCAGGTAAGCATGTAATTTGTGCCCTGGGAGATTTGCAGATGGTCTTTCGAGGTTTTGCCTATGGCATATAATTCGGTGCCTTGGGACATCTGGCAAATGCTCTTTTGAGGTTTTGCTTGGGAGGACATATAATTTGTTCCCTGGGAGATCTGCAGATAGTCTTTCGAGGTTTTTCCTATGGCATGTAATTCAATGCCCTGGGATATCTGGCAGATGCTCTTGCGAGGTTTTGTCCTATGGCATGTAATTTGCTCCTGGGAGATCTGGACAGGATGAAAAAGGCCTCAAATGCTTCAGCCAGGTTTTGTGGTGGACCACATGTAATGTGCTCCTGGGAGATCCGACAGGTAGAGCTGTGTGCTTGTAACAGCCTGGGATGCTTCAGCCAGGTTTTGTGGTGAGATCACATGTAATGTGCTCCTGGGAGATCCAACAGGTAGAGCCGTGTGCTCGTAACAACCTGGGATGCTTTAGCCAGGTTTTGTGATGGGTCACATATAATGTGCTCCTAGGAGATCCTACAGGTAGAGCTGTGTGCTCGTAATAGCCTGGGATGCTGCAGCCAGGTTTTGTGACGCACGTAATAAGTCCTGAGAATTCCACAGTATGGCCAGTGATGACGAAGACCTGCAGGTGGTGGGCCTACATCCAGTATGAAAAAGGACTGGCTCTGTAGAACTTCCTATGACGAGTAGATTCAGAGATTGATTGAGATAGCAGCAGTAGTGACGATGATGATGACTCGATGACGATTATCCAGTGACGATGATCCAGAGAAGATGACTTGTGCTAGAAGACCTGTGTAGAGAAATACCTTCCTAGTTAAGAGGGAGTGTTGATGTATATGTAACTTTGGAATGTATTTCACATATATGTATATTGTATTCCTATAGAGATGGTATTATTCCTCTATACGGAAGTGTCATCATTTATATTGTAAATGTCGTAACTTATACTTGATGGTTTATTAGACCACCTTGTTGGGGTCGGCCCTGTATAAGTCATGTGGGTCAGAGAGTTATTATACCACCCTATTAGGGGTCGGCCATGTGGGTCGAAGGGTTATTAGACCACCCTATTGGGGGTCGGCGCAGTCAGCATTATGTTATGTGGTTAAGTTCGAGCCTACATGATTTATGTAAAAGGCAAGTCTAGTCAAGTATAAATAGAGTGTGGGAGGCACTCTATTTGAGCACTCACTTCTCACTGATGCACTCAAGGAGGAGTGGTGCACTTATGGAGGAGGAGGATCTCCTACTAGGATATGTCTATCTCTTATGTTTGGGTTGTATCATTGCTCTATCTATCTCTGAGGAAGTTATTGGGGTTTTTCACCTTTATGGTTTTCCCCAAGTAAATCTTGTGTCTCTTGTGTGCTTGCATTATTGTCTCCATGATTGATATGCTGTAGATATGCTGTACATGTTATTCTCTCAGTTAAGATCCTAGATCAGAATGAAGTAAATTCTGAAAATTTAACAAAATTTTCATTCTAATTCTCTGAATTATAAGCATACCGTAGTCATCAAAACTAGAATATCATACTAAATGTAAAAATTCCCAATACGAAACTTGAGAGTCATCAAAGAAGGTTGTCAGTAAAGAATACCAAATATGTTGAATATGGGAAGAAGAAGATACACAGTTAGGCATTGGAATAGAGAGAATGGAAATGTATGTTGAAAGAATTGCTTCTCATTATGAGCATAGGTGTTTTGTCTTTTATGATGTGACAATCTATGGGGAATATCATGCTTCTTACTATAAAGCAATATGTGGAATTAGGCAATCTTTCGTGGAAAGATGGCAATTTATTGGAAAACGGATTTTTATTAACACTAGGTTCAAATGTCAATGCTTTCAAAGATATGAACAAGGATCCAAACCAGTGGTGCTCTGTGATCGATGATAGTTTCATTTTTCACTGGTTTGTGAGGTCTACTTTGCATATTTTATTTTCTTAGCTTAGATGTTTTATTTATTAAATAGAGGTTGTGTTTCTGCAAAATATTCACATATGTTATTGTCCAAATGTCATGATATTCAGCTGAAAATGATATTTTGTTATCGACAGAGTAGGAGCATCCAAGGGCTTGCCATATCAATGCTCAACAAATTAACAAAGCAGAATAACTTTGGAAAACAAGTCCCGATGTGACCCTTGAAGATCTTGAGAAGCTTGTTGCAGACGATGAGACTCAACCAGCTGCTTTAAAGTATGAAGATGCATATCAGGGATGATGGTGATTGACAGTGGTGCTATGCACTGATTGAGGAGGTATTTCCCATATTTTAAATATTCTTCTTGTAGCCCTTCAATGTGCTTTTTTAATTTAAAATGTAATTGTTTTCATTGTACATAGGTTAGCAGTAGTAGAGACATTTATGATTCCCTAACATATTATTAGTCATGAAAAAGTTTGTATAATCTGATGAAAGAAATTTGGCTGCATTTTTTTCTTAGTTGGGAAGATGCCAAAATATATTTTAGGTGGGCATCACAGAAGAAATGGAATATTGGCCCAAACAATGCACATACTATAGAATATAGCCCAAAATAATAAAGAAATTGTGAGATAAAGACTTAAATCAATTACTCTCTATGACTTCATGCCATGACACTTGATCCAAATTTACAGAATGACTTCAACATGACTCTGATGGAACTTAATCAAAACCAACAATGTTGAGGAAAACCAATGAATTTTTTTGTTTTTGCATCTTTCGTTCTGCTCCATGGAGACAAAATGAGAACTGTAGTCTTTATGGGACACTATTATCCAAAACCAAAAACCATAGGCTCTTCCCTAGCATAATTATCCAGGCCAGACTCTCTCGCACATGGAAACAATCTTTTGACCCTTTCAAGGGAATCATACCATGAAGAAAAATATTTGATTTCATTGGTTGAATGGGATTCTTCTGTAAGCTTTCTCATCACACCGTTTCCATTACTCACCTACATCCCCAGTCCTGCTGGTTGACCTGTTGATTTTTTTTTTTGGCAATGAAATATGCTCATCTAATTTGGCAGTACCTCCACTGCTGGGCATTTTTCAGTGTAGGCAGGATTAAAAAGAATCTTATTCCATTTTGGCTTACAGTGGCTTATAGAAGCTTGGTCACTATCATCTCGACTCTCTCCTCTAGATGCTTCATATCCATTGCTTGTAGACCTATGGAGATGAACCCCTTTTGTAAAGGATAATGAGGCAACTAAAAGGTTTGGTAGATCTTTGCTTGATGTTGGTTCTATGACAGTTTGAATACCGAGAGAAGCTAAATTACTTTCAAGTGATGAAATAATCATCCCACCAATAGATTTATGGTTTGACTTGTGTTGGTGTGGTTTTGTGTTGACCACTTGTTGGTCCTTGTGCTAAGTCACCCTACCCTTAGCTATGAAATTGGTACCTAAACCTAAGAACATCGTAATATTGATTTATTTCTTATAAGTGGTGACTTTCCTTAATGTATGATGTCATGACCCTAGCACCCACCCCTAAAGTCATTATAACATTATTTATATTCTAATTGTTGGTAACACTCCTTAATTGATGAAACCCTAAGTCAATGACGGAATAGAAGGGGGATCCTTCTAGAAGTATTTAATATGCTATAAAAGCAAGGCTTAGCATTCCTTATGTGTGTGTCTTGGAGAGATATATTAGCTCTATGTTCCATATCTGATTTAGGGTTTCCTATATCTCTATTTGAAGGTGATGTCAAGGATTTTAAGGCTGCTATACTGTTATAGGTCAAACCTGCACCTCTTCGTTAGTGATCACCTTGAGCTGTCGATCACAAAAAATGACAACTGGGATGGAGGAGCATGTTGACCTTAGATGAGACCCTGACCTACTCCACCTCCTTGCAAGCTGGAAAAACCATTAAAAAACATTATTTTGAGACATGGGCGCTATTCTACTTTAACAGACTAGCTCCTATACCCTACTCCAATGTACAATAGTAGCACTCAACCCCTCATGGGCACTACTCCTCTTCAATAGAGTAGCGTACAACATTTAAAAAGTGATGAGCGCTAGTTATAAAACACTATAGTAGCACCCTGGGTGCTACTCCACTGAGAAATAGTAGCGTACACCTCAAAAGATGATTAAAAAATAATTAATTTCATGAATGAGGATTAGTTGCAGCTGGTTTCCCAACTTCCCCAACTTCCTCTACAACCACCTCTCGACCTGAACTGCCTCCCTTGTCCTATAAATACAAGGAGGAATGAAGAGAGGGGTTAGAGACATTGAGACATGAATGCTATTGAGAGACTCTTAAAGAGAAACTTGTGTTGAAGGAGGTTATGCTGGAAGATTTCCAAGCCAGAGAAGAGCAGGAGCCCAGGATCAAGTTGCAGGAGCATGCTGCAA
Source organism: Larix kaempferi (assembly GCA_027924585.1). Taxonomy (NCBI): domain Eukaryota; kingdom Viridiplantae; phylum Streptophyta; class Pinopsida; order Pinales; family Pinaceae; genus Larix; species Larix kaempferi. The sequence continues at coordinate 5,149,703 of BSBM01000109.1, read as the reverse complement.
AGTCAGGTATACTTTGTATCATCAATTTGCATTTGACAATAAAAGGTTGAAGCATCTTTCTTGTCCCAAATCAAGTGTTCATTGAGTTATGTACTTGTTTGGATCTATTTTGGTTAATGTTTGAAGTTTAAATTGCTTTGTCCATTTCATCATTATATATTATCCAAGATACGCTGAGAAAGATACTTGTATTGCAGGTTTATCGAATGGGAAGTTGACTTGAGGATTGAGCGCAATATTGAATGAGAGCTAGAATCGAACTTCGTTCAAAAGGTATGTTCTCAAGACCTATAACCTATTTCCATTCATAAACATCTCTATAACACAGTTAGTATGCTTACCTGTCATCCCCTTACAGTTGATAATGTCCATTTCCTCGTTATAGGGTAGTTTTTTCCGCCAATAGACTAGCGACTCCACTGGGGAGTGTTGTCTTTCTGCTCTAGGAAACCCTTCTTGATTTTCTTTCCAGTACTTTGTAACTCTTTCAATCCTCTGAGAAGTCCTGTAGGTATCTCCTGCTTGCTTCTCCCTGTTTGTTTTCAGTCTTTTGTATCTTTTCAAAGTCAATTTTTGACTCTTTAATATCTAAGCACTACTCTGTTATACATACAATAGCACCCATATTCTAGTCTGTCTTCATATAGTAGCGCCCACCTCTCTTTGAGCATTGGTTTCCCTACTGCACAGTAGGGTACACTCCTGTAGCTTCCTGTCAGAGGTTAGGTTGATTTTTCTGCCTTCTTGGGTGGGTTTTTGACTTTGGTTTAGGTCTCCTTAACTGGTTTTTTAGGTCTGTAGCTCTGCTTTGAGTCTTAGTACTCTCCTTTGAGTTTCAGTACCCTTCTTTGAGTCTTTTTGTGATCTTTAGATCACTTACTTACTTGTGGAATGTTTGATCCATTTATAACTCTTTTTGGAGACTAGGATTTGTTCCTTAGAGAACACTCCTGCTTACCTATGCCTTGATGGTGTGTTACTGACCTACAAACCTGCATGCTTTGCATTAGCTGTTTGTGGCAACACTTGTTTGTTCTTTACCCATCTTATCCTTTGTTTTAGGGTTTGGTCTGTTTTGGAGCATGTGGGGTGTTGTCCAAACTTGTTAAGTTCCAACTTTCCTTGACTTTTGGTCTTTTCCGGTATCAAGTGTGCTTACAGTGCTTTAGTTTGATTCATTTCTCAGTCCTTGTGTTAGTAGGGTGGTTGTTAGCTTGCTTGCCTACCATTTGCTTGGCATATTGGTCTTGTTAGGGTTTGATGCTTTGGGTCAGTCCACTTGTGTTTGATTCCTAGTTTTGAGCATCCTTCTCCTTTTTTTTCTCTCCACTTTGCTTCCGAGTGTGAAAGCTTTTTCTTTCGAAAAAACCTGTAGGACAAGTCCTTGTCAAACCAGTGTTTTGACAGTTGTAAGCTTAGGAGCCATTTTTAGCCATACTTACACATCGTGCATAAGTCTTATTTGCTTTCCATGTATATAGTTCTTTTTCATTTATAATAACCGAAAAAGCAAAAATTTGGTCGCTTAAGGTTAGTAAGGCTTATATTTTTTGCAAGATAGCATAGCTTATTTTGTTTAGAATTTCAAAAGAAAACAAAAAACAAATTTGCTTAGATTTGCTCAGTTTTTAATTTGGAAAGAACATTAAATGAAAAATAAAAAGTTTTGTTGTTGAAAGTTATAGTTTAGGCACTTTACTTTTATGTTGCAACCACGCCACACAAACGCACTACCTTTTGAGTAATAGTAGCCCTAAAAGTTTTTAATAAAATTAAATAGCAACAATTTTTCTTTTAGGGATACACTACACCAACTAGTCTTGGTTAGGATCTTGGGTTTTAATCACCTTAAACCACCCAAGGTCACACATTATGCAAAAATCATAGTTCGACTATCACAGGTAAACCCACTTCATTCAAAGCTTGCCTAGGAACCTATGCAGTAGGTCTTGTGAGAGCAGATTGTCGGGAATACTCCTCCTACCTTTTATTTCGAGCATATACCAGGATTGGATCATGTTTGGGGACTCTTTTGAGTTTCAGGCTCGGTTACCCTGCCCACGCCTTCTGATTCGACCAGCGACTGTTCCACCAGGGGTTTTCGGTGTTGTGGTATCCATAGTATCTGACCATAGGCTCATACACAGGTGACAACAGAGGGTATATCTACCGTACCTAGGACAGACATGGGAGAAAATCCCTTGCAGGTCTTTGGGAGGGTGGTTGGGTGATTCCAGCACTTGCACCCTTAGTCATTTTATTGTGGACCTCAGGTAACTGTCCTTCATCCTTCGTTGATCTGTTCGGGGCCCTCATCATCCCAGACTCTTCTCCGGAAGGCATCTTGTTTGTTTGGTTTGCATACTTAGGACTTTTTTTTAGTTGGCGTGCTGTTTGCCCCCTAGTCATAGTGGCCACTAGGTTTTTCTAAGTTTTATTTGATATATAATCGTGGAAGACCAAGAACTTCGTAGGTCGAGAAGGTTGCAAAACCTTCCTCCACTTAGAACAAAACCACTACCTCTAGCTAGACGACAAAGGGTAGACCCTAGTGTTCCCTTGGAAACCACTGGCGAAATAGAACTTCCTGAGGAACTTTTTACAACAGAAAATCCTGAAATAGAAATTCCTGAGGAAATACAACCTGAAATAGAGTTTCCTGATGAACTACAAACTACAATAAAAAGCCCTGAAATAGAGATTCCTGAGGAACTACAACCGAGGACTCCAGATTAGCAACATTTTAGTTCAATTGAGATTGAAGATATCACTTCTGGTGAGTTCAGTACTCCATTTAATCCTCCTCTGACTAACCTTAGAAATCTGCTACTGATACCCGTTGGTTTCCAACAACCTGATTATAGTGCATATCATTTTACACCTGAGCATTTTATGACTAACCCGGGAGGCGAACAGGGAGTTCCATAGACTCCCACAATAGGTGTGGACACAAATACTGTAAATCCTCCTCCTACTGCTACGCCAAGTTTGGAACAAACAACTTCTGTTCCGACTCCATCCTTCAGTTTTAATACTGGTACATTAGGCATGCCGATTTCAACAGCTATGGCATCCACCTCTACACCCATTTTTGGACCTAGCAGTATGACCAATCTAGTTCCACCTCTTGTGACTCAACCGTCATATCACATACCCAGTACATGGATTTCCACACCTGCTGTAGGGCGAAGTGCTTCTACAACTGTACCTGTCATGAGTACCATGACTGCACTATCCACGTCATCCACTACTGGTTTTAATACCTTTGCAGGTCCCAACTTGAATCAAGGAAATATACCTACAGGAAACATCCCTTTCTCTTTATTCTCGGGAGGAGGGGGTAACATTTTTAATCAGCAATATAGCGGGGCTAACGCCCAGCAATAGTGGGCAAACCCACAGAGCACTAACCCACTTTCATATGGGTGTGGGAATTTCAATAATACTTCCACGCAACAACAGATGGCTAGGGGAAACCCCTACCAGCAGATGGTGGGGGCAACCCCTACCAGCAGATGGCCGGGGGAAACTCCTACCAGCAGTTCATGGGTCAAACTATGGGTGGTTCCCCCTTTATGACCCCAGCTTATCAAATGCCATCTTACAGACCTCGTTTACCATTTCTGGAAACTCTAAATTTTCCAGACCTTCCCATGTTGACAAACGATCCAGTGTATCAAAACGCGACATGGCCACCTGTTCCTACCAAGTTACCTTCGGACATTCCAAAGTTCGAAGGAAAAACGGGTGAGGACCCTGGTGACCATGTCACTAATTTCCATTTATGGTGCTCCTCGAACTCATTAAATGAAGATTCCATTAGGTTAAGACTGCTCCAATGGACCTTAACCGGTGCTGCAGCCAAATGGTACATTGAGTTACCTACAACTACATTGTTTAATTTTGGGGATCTTGCGACTGTCTTTTTGAATCAATTCGAGCTTCCTGTTCGGTATGATGCCGGAACATACCTTTTGTCTACATTTAGGCAAAATAAAGCCACTCACTTATCTGATCACATTCAGGAGTGGCGAAGACGGAAGAGGCTCATTAAAGCCAACATACCTCTAGAATTCCTTCTTGAGTGTTATTTGAAATCACTCCTTCCTTACATTTCTAAGGAAGTAGCTATTTCTGGAGTGTCTACCGAGGAAGAAGCCATCCTACGGACCCAGCAGTTAGATCTTGTTTACGCATAATCTGGGTTACTTTATGAAATTATACCTGATGCATCGCAATCAAATACTGATCTGAGTAGACCTAAGCCTAGACCACATGCTGACGACATAGTGGGTTCAGTTGATTCTGCAGCCTTTGAAGGTTTGAATAAATAGGTTCATGCCTTATCTATTAAACAATCGACTGCAGAAGTTGCTTCTGTCACAACCTCTCCTTCTACTTTTGAATCTGTTAACAAGGTTCAAAACAATCAAAAGGGCCCTTGGCAGCCCAACAACAAAAACAAGGGCAAGAAAGGAGAGGGGAACCATCAAAATCTCAACAAAGAGAATGCCGAGGAGGGTAACAAAGAGAAGAAGAAGGTTAAGTTCCCTTGTAAACTTTGCAAGCAATACCACCTCACTCATCAATGCCCTCTACTCGAAGAAGCCCAGAAGCTGCTTCAAGAGAAGAAACCTGCCATACTTAAAGATCCATTTCCTAGGGGGTAGGGTTTAGCTTCTGGCACCTCCAATGCTGGGGGCACTACACATGCTTCAGTTGATCAAACTTTCATTAACATGGTTAGCACGGATGCACTTTTGTAAGTGTGAGCAAAAAAATATACCCTGGAAGCACAGAAGAAGGATAAAAAGATTCTCGAATCTTCCATTCCACTCCACATCCCAGTGGATCCGCTGCCCAAGATCCTGAAAGGTGTTTTGAAATGTGCCTCGCACAATCCCAATGCTCGGGCTACATCCAACTACAATGTGGTTGAAGATCTAGCCCAGACCCCTTATGCTATGTCCACCTTAGAAGTTTTGCAAAGTTGTCCTTTACAACGAAATGCACTTCTGGAAGCAATTGGAAGTATCGAATCATCCAACATGACTACGTGCTTTGATATGTCTGATATCAAATATCGGTTGTTGTACCACATTTCCCTACAGATTTAAGTGGTCCATGGTTCTATGACCATTAGATGGGCTGTTGTAGATGAGGGTGCGTCGACGTGTGTGATGTCTATTTCTTGCTAGAAAGCTTTAGGCTCTCCCGAGCTAGCCCCCTCTAACCTGCTGCTTACTGCCTTTGATGGCAGGACTTTCCACCCACATGGAGTTCTACCATCATTTGAAATTACACTTGCCGGTAAGACAGTTGCTGTAGAGATTGAAGTTCTGGATGCTCCGCTTGATTACAACATGTTATTAGGCCGGAGCTGGACGTATGCCATGCGAGCCATTGCATCGGGTGTTTTCTAAGTTGTTATCTTCCCCCACGAAGGAAAGATCGTCACAGTCGATCAACTTTCATTCTCTCGGCAAAAAAACCAGATTTCATCGGATTCCACTATTCCCTTAGTTGATCAATCTGCCCAGTAAGCAAGAGTTTAGGAGCAGGGCTTTATGGGTCATTAACAGGCACTTTTGACCTACCTGCTCCTACCTTATTTGTTGGTTCTGAGGAATGTTCATTGTCTGAAATTTCCACGGTCAGTTTAACAACTGATCCTTGGTTTCTCCCAACTGATTTAGAACCCTCTGTGCCTACAACTGTTGTAGAGGTAACCTACTTGTACTCACATCAAACTATAACAGAACATATATTGACTCCGCTGGTATTTGTTGAGTCAGATATGGACTGTGTTGTTGCACCGTCACTCAATCCGACTCACTCTCTTGACAGTTTGGATACTACTTTACCTTTTGAGGAAGCAATTTTGGAAGCCATGACTGACCTAGACCATCCTCGTGAACATATAGATCCCAGGTCCTTCTTGATTCCCATTCTAAACTTGACAGAGACAGGTGATTTTTATCCGACACTCAGTGAGAATGTTGATGTCACTTCTATCCCTTCCACTTCACAAGTTGGTTTTGCTGAAGGGAATAGATCGAGAACCATTCTGGTCAACATTTCCACTCCACCTGGGTTCACAAAAAACATTTCTATTGAAATAGGATGTTATCTTGATGAGATCATTCCATACACCAATCTTTTTAATGATTTCCGTGACATCTTTTCCCTACCTCATGAGGAGGATCCATACATTGACCCTACTTGAGGAGTTTACGAGCATTCTTCCACCTTTACTTTGAGCTCATTAAAAACAGTAAGTAGGTTATGAGCATTCTTCCACCTTTACTTCGAGCTTGTTAAAAACAGTAAGTAGGTTACGAGCATTCTTCCACCTTTTCTTTGAGCTTGTTAAAAACAGTAAGGAGGCTATGAGCATTCTTCCATCTCTCCTTTCAGCTAGTTAAAAACAGTAAGGAGGTCACGAGTTTACTTTTTCAGACTCGTTAAAATTTTACGAAAAAGATTCCTATAGAGTTCTCTCTAAGCTCTTCTTAGACTCTTTAAATATGACAAGATTGCCAAGTATAGTTGTCATTTTAGACTCCTTAAAGGATTTGAAGCGACATCCACTTAGGTATACAATTACCCCTTTTCTGGGCCTAGGTGGATAAATTACGGAAAAGGTATACTCTAGGTATACTCGTGTATGTGCTAGAAGAGTTCTTCTTCCTTTGTTTTATACTTTTTCGGGGGAGGAGACTAACGGTACGAAAAAGGACCTTTTGGAGCCTTTCTTTAGGGTTTTCAGGCTCTCTAAACATGAAAGCACCAAGCGAGCATTCACCTACTCAGGCTTGATGTGAAATCTATGAGAGGGTAAGTAGAAGACTATTTAAGTTTTTCAACTCTATAAATAAGAAAACACCGCCGAGCACAGACCAATCCGGGCTCGATATAAAATCCATGGATAGGTGTAAAGAGGATTTTTTAAGTTTTTCAGACTCTATAAACAGGAAAACACCGACGAGCATTAATCTGCTTGGGCTCGATACTAAAATCCACGAGCAGATATATGGAGTTATTGTTTAAGTTTTTCAGACTCCTAAAAATTGAAAACACTGGCAAGCAAGAACAGATCTCTGCGCGATATTAAAATCTAGAGTAATATTCTATCTCTTCTTCGAACTCTGTAAAAAATGAAGAAGGTACTAAGTCTTCCTCCCATGTGCTCGTTAAACTTTTTACATGGTTGGATCTATTGAGTTTTCATTCTTTCTTGGACTCATTAAAACAAGAAGAAAGGTATTCTTTTATCTAAAAGGAATAAGGGATGGGAAAGATGTGTCATATCTTCATTGTCAAAGGTAGTTTAGTCAGTTCGATCCTTGAACACAACACCTACTTGAGTCTATCCTGTTGGTTGGGTTTAGTTTTTGACCTTAAGGTGAACCTAAACTCCTAGTTGTTTACTCCCCCGGTTGGTTATTCTTCCAACCATATGGAGGGTCTGATAATGTCTCCTACATTTCAGGCTTATCATTTGCCCCATTATGTCAAAAATTGTCTGAGTCACTTTGTGTCATGCTCACTGTTCAAGGATATGCCCTATGTCGTCCATTCTACAGTTTACCTTGACCTCATGTGTCGGCCATCCTAGTGTCAGTCTTTTTACATATTACTCCATATCAGCTCATACCAGTTGAGTGTTCCTTGAGTTGGATGATGGAGAATGCCTTAAGGCCTCCCTTGCAATGGACTTCTTCCCATCGACATCAACTCATTTTGCTCTGGGAATGAAGTTTAGAGTTTCGGTTAGTACCTTGGAGATTGCAGTCACCAGTGGCAATTTTTCTCACTGTTGAATGTCGAGAATACATCAATGTCTCTTCTTCGAAAGGATCCCCAAGTGTTCGACTCCAAGTCCACCTATTTACACTTGTTGGATCGTACTAGGCACCTTGGGCCCCATCATCATTATCGGTGGAAGCCCTCGCATTTGTTAACGGTATACATCAATGACCGGTAATCAAATGATACCCCCCATGTTCGACTATCAGCTCATATATTCACAGGGTTAGAGTTTGTACCTTGAGTTGTTTTGGATGAAGACCTTAGGCTGTTTGATGACATCACCACATTATGTTATCACCCAAGTTGCACAAGACTGAGCCTCACTTATATTCGGCTCTCCATGAGACATAGATCCAGTTTGTTGTTATAGCTATGATATCTCAGTTTGACATGGATCCGCGCTTCTATTATAAGTGGCCATGCTATATATACATCTCCTCTTTATGTATCGGAGATCATTTTGTATCACACTGCACATCTATATGATGTCAAGAATGTAATTGCTCTCTGACCTTGATCTTTGTTTGAGGTGTTTTTGTGACTTGCTTCTGCGGTTCCTTGCTCCTCCTCTGGCTTTGGATTATAATGTGTTTCGGCCATCGTTTCCCTCTGACCTCACACATTAGGGGGCATCTGATATAGGTCAAACCTGCACCTCTCCGTCCGTGATCACCTTGAGTTGTCGATCACACAAAAGGACAACTGGGATGGAGGAGCATGTTGATCTTAGATGAGACCTTGACCTACTCCACCTCCTTGCAAGCTGGCAAAACTATTAAAAAACATTGTTTAGAGACATGGGCACTACTGTAGTTTAAAAGACTAGTGCATGTACCCTACTCTAGTGTACAATAGTAGCGCTCAACCCCTCATGGGCGCTACTCCTCTTCAATAGAGTAGCGTACAAAATTTAAAAAGTGATGAGCGCTAGTTATAAAACACTATAGTTGTGCCCTGGGCGCTACTCCACTGAGAAATAGTAGCGTACACCTCAAAAGATGATATAAAAAATAATAATTTCATGAATGAGGATTAATTGCAGTTGGTTTCCCAACTTCCCCAACTTCCTCTACAACCACCTCTCGACCTGAACTGCTTCCCTTGTCCTATAAATACAAGGAGGAATGAAGAGAGGGGTTAGAGACATTGAGACATGAATGCTGTTGAGAGACTCTTAAAGAGAAACTTGTGTTGAAGGAGGTTATGCTGGAAGATTTCCAAGCTAGAGAAGAGCAGGAGCCCAGGATCAGGTTGCAGGAGCATGCTGCAAAGTCAGGTATACTTTGTATCATCAATTTGCATTTGACAATAAAAGGTTGAAGCATCTTTGTTGTCCCAAATCAAGTGTTCATTGAGCTATGTACTTTTTTGGATCTGTTTTGGTTAATGTTTGATGTTTAAATTGCTTTGTCCATTTCATCATTATATATTATCCAAGATACATTGAGAAAGGTACTTGTACTGCAGGTTTATCGAACGGGAGGTTGACTTGAGGATCAAGCGCAAGATTGAATAAGAGCTAGAATCGAACTTCGTTCAAAAGGTATGTTCTGAAGACCTATAACCTATTTCCATTCATAAACATCTCCGTGACACAGTTGGTATGCTTACCTGTCATCCCCTTTCAGTTGATAATGTCTGTTTCCTTGTTATAGGGTAGTGTGTCTTGGAGAGATATACTAGCTCTATGTTCCATATCTGATCTAGGGTTTCCTATATCTCTATTTGAAGTTGATGTTAAGGATTGTAAGGCTGCTATACTTCTTCTGTGGATAGGATCTGCTACTAGGTTTTGATCTTGATTGGGCCAATGCTTGTATCAGCTCTGTTAGGGCTAGTCTTAGCCTTGATAGGAATATTTCCATCATTTTGTTGAGCCTGAGGGATTCCATGAGTTTGTTGTAGAATATCGTGACCTACTGAGCCTATCTAAGGAGCTTCCATGACTTGTTGAGGCTCTCTAAGGGACTTCTGTGACCTACTGAGCTTGTTTAAGGGGTGTTGTGATCCTGTCCAAGGCTGCCATGACCTAATGCTAGTGTGTCGTGAGCCTGTAGAATACTATGATCTTTGTTGAGGATGTCGTGACATGTTTTACCTGAGTCATGAGTTATTTTATGGTCTAGTTGTTGTCTCTCATCCAAAACCGTGGATTTTTGTGATGGTATTTACGTGAGTCATGGTTGTTTGTTGGTTTCCCACCTCAGCCATGGGATGTTTACTTATTTGCTGACTAAACCATGAGACTGTTGACTGTATCGTGAGCCTGTGAGGGTGTTAAGATGATTTTTGTAAGGTGTCATGGGTCTTGCTAAGGATACCATGTGCTGCTAAGAGTTCCATGACCTGTGTTGGGGTTGTTTACTCACCATGGACTGTATCTTCACCATGGTTTTGTCTTATGGGCTTAACCTTTCATAATGGATGGTCTTACACTTCACAATGGACTGTTTTGTGGAACCTTGAATTATCTTTGTGGGTTGTTAATGTAGGCCACACTTTGCTTGTGGTGGACTATTGGTGTGAGCCAAAATTTGTAGTGGGTTGTTAGTGTGGGCAACATACTTGTTATTAGCTGATTTTTCTGTAGCATAAATATCAGAAATGAAAGATGGAGGATTATAAATCTTACTTAGTAGAAGCCCGAGGTCCCGTTCCTCCTTCAGATTGGAAGGCTAAGGTATGAAAAATTGACGTGGAAAAAGGTGAATATGATACACCATAGGAAAATTTGCAAGGAAAGGTGTTGAAAGGCCTTTTGAACAATCAAATAAACCTAAGTCCTAAGTCCAACAACCAAATATTACATAGGATATCCAAGGGAAGGCAGGATGCAGGATACCGTTGATCGAGCGTGAGCATGAGATCAACGGCTCACACTAATGGTTGTATAGCCAAGAGGCACGGGAGTTTGTCATATGGGTGGTCGCGATGGGTTGTGAGCGCTAGATAGATGGCAGCCAAGTAGCATGTCACAAAAAAGGAAAAGAGGTAAGCAAACCCACCGTAAAAGCACATGATACCATAGTGGCAGGGTCATAGAAGATCTACGGTGCGGAATGCAGCTAGCCAAATCAATGACGATGCAATGAAGAAGATGCACGAATCATAGAAAAGTGGACCCCATCTACGGAAAAGGTTGGAGAATGAAATGTGTCATCTGTCGCCACCATGGATGGAAAGCGAGCACAGATCAATGGTTCCGGATGATAGTCTCGTTGGGAAGTAGCGCGGTGGATACGGGGAATGGTGGTCGTGCCATATGAAACCATTCAACAGGTGTCAACACAAGGGATGGTCATGAGGTAGGAAAACAGTATTTAAAACCGCATTGGGATGTTCACGATACCACTTCGCGGACACGTGGTGCTGGGGGGACGGTACAGATTGGGACCCATGGGATGATCAAACGGCGGGCAGAGAAAAGGTGTAAAATCAAATGGTTAAATAAAGGTCGGATCCGACGGTAAGGAGTGGCATGTGAGAAACCAATGGCCGATATCGTTTGGCAATTGACAGATAAGACTGATGGTTAAATGAGCGGATTTTTATATATAATCACCAACATGTGTTGTTGACATTTGTTTGTTGGAGCTGTCCAAGTTAGAAGCTTCTCGGCATGTGGGAGATGGCGAGGGCAATAGGGCTTTCGAAAAAATAATTCTAGAGGGTTGCTAGCGACAGGTAGGCCCTTCTCGACTGATTTCGTTAGTGATATAGGTGTTTTTATAGTAGAATAATGGAAGAATGTACAATTGTAGGCAAAAATAAGGTCAGGAGTACCCTGGATGATAGGGACTGTAACATTTTTGACATAGTTATCCAGCTACCCATGGCCGAAATTAGGAGAAGGTTGAAGCATCTGCAAGATAGGGGCACAGATTTACATAGGGTTTTCTAGTCTTCATTCATTTTGTTTTGTTTAGACCAAATCATGTCATTTCCTGAGTTCGTCTCCTAGTGTGAATCTAATTACGAAGGGTCCCAAAGAGTTATCATGAATAGTTGGCAAAGTAGAATCGTCTATTCCATAGAGTCGTTAGTCATGCGTCATTCATTCAGAATCCCTAACCCACTAACACCAGAGTCAGAGAGTTTCTCTGCAAAAGCAATCATGACCCTTTATTGCCAAACCCTCCCAAGAGTCGGCAAGCCTTTTTGACCACTTTCCTCACATCGGACCAGGAGATAGGAGAAACCCCATACCCGTTAGGTGTTAACCTGTTCAATGCAAATACCTAGTTAGTCCTCTCATTACTTGCATATGTTTTAGGTCTCGATACTGACAGGGTTGTGACAAAACTGCAGTTGAGTCTACTATATAGAATAAGTGTCAGGTCATCCCTAATTAGTTATGAGTCAGTTCCAAGCCTTAGGTTTGAATATTTTGTGGCAGAGGCCATGAATTCCCAGTTTGTTGTGTTTCCAAACACTAGATGTTTCCAGTTTCAGGCCCATTTAATGAAACCAATCATGGTCAGTAACAATAATGAACTACATTTCACTCTAGAGGTTTATGCCAGCATTCTAGAGGAAAACATGTTCAATTACATTAATTCTATATTATCTATATTGTACAAATTATTGTTTGGGGAAGAGATGCCAAGGGTCTTGCTTGAAATGAAGACTTTGTTGTAGTTAAAAAGGGAGGTCACTGCAGGAGACTAGTTTTTATGAAAAGATCACAATGTCATCAGACTGTACGGGTTCGTGCACGAACCCTACATACTGCCTTCCTTCCTGACATTGAGGATTTTCTCTTTAGAATTTATCAGGCAGAAGCTGACCGTAGAAGATGAACATTTTACAAAGTCCAGAAAGGCCAGCAATTTAAAGTATCCTTGGGATGTCGATCTATTTATTGTAAAAAGCAAGGAAGCTGTTGCGGAGGTGCAAAGTTTATTAGAAGAATTGGAATTCAAAAAGGATATTGCCATGAGCTACGACCCTTGTCACATTATTTATGATAGAAGAAAATTGAATAACCTTAGTGGGTTTGAGCAGAAGGAGGTGGAAGGGTCGTTAAGTGGAAAGAACCTACTGCAGTACAAACCCGAGACAGCAGCAGCGCATATGTTGCAGGGAGAAGAGCTCATGCTATTAGAAGCGGCGATAGAGGTGGAGACGATACATAAGGCGATGAAAATAGGGGAGAAAAGAAGTTTGTAGGAAATTCTGGATGAATATGAGGAGGAGGTAAGAAAGAGACTCAGGACTGAGGATCAGGGAGCAGTCAATACACAACCCGATTTGGCTGTTTTGATGGATAGTGAGGGAAATAAAGAAGGGGAAATTCAGATTCCCATGGTACAAGTGTTAGAATACAATTTCCAGGAAGCAAGGGAAGGTGAGGACACAAGCAAGTTCTCGTCGAGGGAGGAGATGTTTGAAAAGTATGCTCAAAACAAGCAGGCTTTGGCCCAGTTTATATATGACTTGCTACCCAAAACTCGAAGCTTGTCGAAGTCAAATATTGCTCTGTTGACTAGCCGAGATATCAAGGAAGGCACTCTAAATGTGGCAGTGGCTACACCAAGCAGTTTAACTGAGGTGAAATATGATTTAAAAAATATATCAGCTCCTGGCAAGGTCCAATTGCATAAGCAGCTTGGGGATGTTATCTATGAGGACTATATGTAGGCGGTTCTAAGAGTCAGGAAGTTAGAGGAAATTGTTGGCAAAATGGATGTCCAGTTAAAACAAGAGAAGCTCAAGAGCAAATCCCACCAGCAGTAGGTTAAGAAGTTACAACTCGATTTGATCACTGGCGATGGTGGTGGCAAAGCTACCAAATAGCTGCTAGAAGAGAAAGAAAGCTTAATCCAAACATTGCAAAAGAAGGAAAAGGTTTCGAGCATTCAATTAATTCAGGCTCCAGAGGTGGCTAAATTATAGTAGGAAAAAGAGACCCTAACCAGGGAGCTCAGTGAAAGCCAAGCTGAATTGTTGAAGTTGGTTGAGAAAAGCACAGATTGGGAGAAAGAGAAGCAGAGTTTAGAACAACAAGTTGAAGATCTGAAAGATAACTTGCCCATTTTGGGCATGCGGTCATCCCAAATAAGTTGAGAGGCAGATGACGATGATGCTGACATCCTTTCACAGGCTATGTCTCAGGTCAGCCTGAAAGAAGGAAAAATTAAAGAACTAAAGGAAAGAGCTATAAAATTAGAGGAATAGAACACACAGATGGAGGAAGAAATAAAGGGATTGCAGAAGCAGAATAAGAGGTTGATGGAAACAAACCAAAGGTTTGTCTCCCAAGTAACTAGGAATATCCTGATGCAGACATGTAGGACCCTAATTTGGTATAACATCATAACAATGGCCACTGATCTCAGGCCTTGTTTGATCTCCATAGGCGCCAGAGAGAGAGCAAAAAAGAAGGCTTTAAAAAGTTGTGCATCAACACGAGAGAATTTGAGCCTGAGGCCCAAAGAGATAGCTCAAGACGCCATAGAATTTTTGAGACCCTTATCAGAAGAACAATTAGCTTCATTGGAGATAAAGAACAGAGTGACTACGATCGCCTGGACAAGGAAGACGCTAGGCAAGTATGCTCATGCAGAAAATATTGAATCCCGCTCTGCAGCATTGGCTGATCAGGTTGCTAATATAAAGAGAATATTTGAGAGGGTCTTCTAGAAGGGGATACCCTCCTTTTAGGATGAAGAAAATGAGCTCATATTGCGCAATGATTACAAGGGCATGCTGTGTGGCATAAAAATGGATCATGAAAAGTTCCAGAGGTTAATTCAAATTCTCACAGGAAAAATACTATTGGAGAAGCTTGCCGAAGATTTCGAGATCATGGACTTGCTAAAGAGTCTAAGTGAAGGGGCACCTGTCCTGTCTAGTGGAGATAACATGGAGCTGAGGGTACTAGTGAAAGAAATGGTGTTGCATGAGAACATCACATCAAATCAGTGGGGCTATGTGGAGAAGTATGGGAAAATGAAATATTCCCTTAATGTTCCTCAGTAGTTTTTATTTTTACATTCAAAAGGTGTTGTTATTTTCAAAGACTTTCAAGACATTTCCATTTTAAAAATTAATTTGTAATATTTTTGAGGCGGCTATTGGGAATAGCTAGCTAGTGCAGCCGCTTTAATATCTTTTGTTTTATCTTCAAGTTAGTTATCACTCAGTAAGAAGATCGGTAAATGTGAAAGAAAATGATTAAGCAAGCTCGCCCATTTTTGGTAGTGGCGAGTATGTCTTGATAGGTGGCATTTTGTTGTAATTGTTTTTCAGATATGAATAGGTCGAGCCTCAGGCTCTAGGCTGATATATATATGCTATGTACTTGAAGTAAGAAGGGTTGAAAACTTTTTGGAGAAAAATATATTGCTCTGTGTAATCTTTTGAGCTGTTTTTTTTAATAAAGTTAATAGAGCCAAGCAGGTGTTTTGACAGGGATTCCTATATTATTGGTCTTACAGTCTCTTCCTTCTCTTTTCCCATGTGAATTGTGTTTCTCTCTTTTTCAATCCATTTTGTAATTGCTTATTCATGTTTGGTTCAGTGTAGTATTTGAATGGAATTCACAGATATAATGCTCCGTTCAGGTCATACCAAATATTTCACCCTTATTTTCTACTAAAGTCAATATAGAATTCATGTTTTCCATGCTTTATATTGATGGATTGTTCATCTCTCTTCTAAATCACCAACTAAAATCTCTTTGACTATGAGATGGTAGCTAACTTGCCCCTGTAGGAATGTATCTACAAAGTATCTGTCAAGGATGTTCATGTTCTGTTTAATCTGACTCCATTGGCCCAATATATATCCATGTTGTTTTCCAACCACAATTTATGAAAAGAAATCTGTCCGGACAGAAGTCTGACCTTCTGTGAATGTCATTTGATTGGATATCTTGAGAAATGAATGCTGGTGTATGTTTTCATTGTTGACACCTTTGATTATTTCTAGGATTTCATCGATTTATAGAGAGAGCCCTCTCTGACTATGCTGGGTCAGTAGCAATAGTCCAAAGCTGGTTAGTGGTTACCCCAGATTTCCCTCTTCACAACCTTGGGGGTTAATTTGGGTGTTAACAATACCTTTTGTAGATTGTTTGCAGCCTGTGTATGGATTCTCTTTTGTTGAGTATTGTTGCTGAGGGTTCCACTATTTCTTGAAGATTCCTTATGACATTTTGTTGGCTGACTTGGTTGACTTGACTACTACAGTTCCTGCAATATTTTCCTAAATCTACCCTACAAAACTTTCGCTGTCTCTCAAGTGCTTTTATGCCCTCAGGTAAGTGTTGGACTTGTCCCATTCTTGAGTGAATTGTATCTTAAGAGACAAGGTCTGACCTGGAAGTATATCTAAGTATAAGGAAGGTCTAAACCAGACTTGTTTTCCAGTTAGATCTTTTATTGACGCTATTTGTTAGTCTAGTTTAATTTACCTACCACCACCCTACATGTAGTGATTTCTTCTTTGTAGTTGTGTAACTTTACACAGTGATCCTTAAGTGAGTCTTAAAGTTGAAAGAGATGAAAATTATATTTTTTTATTATCTAGCATTTTGTTGTTGTTGTACTTTTACTTCTGTATTGATTTTATTTGATATGAATTAAAATACAAGTTTGCCAAATTGTTGAAAAACCCTAACTAATCCTAAAACTTCAACAAGTGCCTCATTCAACATTAGCAATGCGTAAAAGAAGTATTGTAAATCTAGTTCACTGGAAATTTGTAAAAGTAGCATTGTAAAAATAGTTCATTGGGTGTGTCTTTCTATTCGGATCTAAGTGTGTACCCTCTCTCAACTTTTATTTGTTTTGGTCCTAAACTAAACTAAAAATATTTGTATAGCAATAGGGTTTTATCATATCTAAAAATATTTGTATAGAAATAGGGTTTCATCACACTTGTTAGTGTATTTTGAAGATATCATAATCCTGAATAATTTTAAGACATATGATCATAAATGAACTCTAACTTCCTTATGATAGAAACCTCTGATCACATCAATCAATGAGTCACGAAACTCTTTTACACAAAAAGGATAATCAACTAGAAGCTATCATGATTATGATCACAAGTCAAGATTCAATCATATGAAGAGTTAAGTAAGTTTCTTACTTATCACAGCAAAATATGCTCGGGTCAAGTCTTCTGAGGTTTGCTATAACTAACATCCCTTTTCAAGAATTCATCAACTTGACATTTCCAACAAACCAAAATAGATTGCAAATAGATCCTGAGTTCTTCCAAATTGAAAACATATCCACAGTTGATATGGATTTGAATCCTTGATTCTCAATAGACAGACCGAGTAACATAGTATTAAATGGTTAGAGTTGAGGAAGTATAGAGTATCCTAGCATGACTAGGATGATGATATGTGCATTATATCTTGAGAAAGCTAGTATTATAGTAGTTACTCATCTATGCACATATTCATTCATGTTCATTTAGATATCCTTTGGTTCTGTATTTCATTAATTCTTGAGAAAGGGACCCTACCTGACCAACCTTTGATAACCTTTTTTCTAGTCATTAAAATTATTTTAAGATGACACTGTTCCAAGTTCCAACCACACTTTTCGCAACAAACTTCTTAGTCCTCTTGGAAAAAAAAAGATTGGTAAGGAACTTGTTTATTTTTTAAATTTTCTAGCAGAATTACATTCATATGGCAATTTTGTTTGGACAAAAAAAATGATTATGACACAAACAACTTCAGCAGTCTTGAGTGTTCACATGGATAATTCTGCATAGTTTCCCTTACAAAGAGGTTGAGACATCTAAAACATCTGAATTGTTTCTTTCTAAACTCAATTACCGGGACAAATATATTTAGGGTAGATACTAGAACTTGTGCACTAACAGAGCTCATCCTTTTTTGCTTAGGTTAGTAAAGCACTAGTTTCAAAATATTCCGCTACTCATAAGAAGAAAAAAATATCAAGGGGTTTGGGCCTAGAGCACATGAATAATAATCAGCCTGTAATTTTGACAATACTTGATTCGTCTACATTGCAAAATATTGAGTTCCAAGTGAGTCTTTCTTATTTTAGCATCTTTATTGCTTTTTCTTTTGATTAATATTTTAATAATGTAAATGTAATTTTCTGCATGTTGGAACTTGGATATTTTAGTTTTGTCAATGTGATATGTCAAATTAAGGATTTATGAGTGTAGTCATAAGGAGTGCAGATGGATATATTCCATTTGAGGGAGTGTGATTTATTGGAACGCTTGGAAAGATAAATATATCAACGTGTTTCTCAAGGAACAACAAGAGAAGTTGCTTTCACCATGGTATGTGATATCTTCCAATTGGAAAAATGAAGTAAGATTTATGTTATTAGTGTTGTATCCAATGGAAATGGAATATTTGATGATTAGAGCTATGGATTGGCAGAGGAATTGGGGAGATATTTCTCTCAATAAGAAGTATTGGATTCTTTCTTCTCAGTTGAGAAAAACTTGCTGCTAGTTCTATGAAGGTGCATTGAGTTGAAGTTTAACCCCACATTTAACATATGCCTTTCCTTTGATTAGGTTAGGCCAATATCATTTCAATGGGTGTTAAAGTAAAAAATCTGTATTCACCTTATCCTCTTATTTATTTTCATATATGAAACTTTTTCCTCTGCATTTTGGTTTGTAGGATACTCCAGGAATTTTGAGGACCATTTATACATTGATAACTATCGGAGAAGATATTTCATTCCTCAGGTACAAAAATATAGCAAAACAATTATTGTATCACAGTCTACAGATTGACTCTTGCACATTGTAAATGCAATTCTTGACTTAACTTGAACATGTTTCTTTCGAATTGTCAAATATTATTGGTTCAATAATGAAAATGCTTGAGGTCTCAATCTATTTCACCCATATGCTTCTTCTTTTATTCTAATGCATGTATGTTTGTTTTGTTGTATGTGAAAATTCAACATATCAATTATTTTCATGGTTTTGATGGTCACATATACTATTACATTGAAAAATTGTCATTTAGTTTGATGACATTTTTAAACCTTATTTAATAATTTGTTTCCTTACAGGTGCGTGCAAAGCAGAAGCAGTTGGATTTGAGAAATTTCCTTGGATGTACCAGACAACCTCTTCGGTGATCTAGGAAGGCTCCAACATTGCATTCTAAACTTCGGTATGAGTTTTATTAGATTCCTATCACTAATTTCCAGAATTTTTTATCATTACAATTCCAAGGGAAGCAAGATTTAAGAATTGCTCTTATGCCTTTCAATTTCTCCCAGTTCCCATGGAAAGGTATAACTTGATCATTATGTAGAGTTGCGGGGATGCCAACCATATTATTTTTCTTCACCTCAATGGAAAACATCAAGTAGTCAATTTTCATTTTATAAGTTGAACGACTGTGGTGAATTGATCTAATTAGATATCACTTATCGTGTGGACCACTAGTGTGAGGATGTCAATTTTGAGTTGTTTTTTTATCAAAGTGACCATAGTGTGCACTGAAAAAAACCTTTGGTACATTTATTTTGCATGCTTATGATGAAATTTTAAAAATGATCTGGGTCTATTATTCATTGTTTTTATTTTTTGAATTAGTAAACCCTGAGAAGAATCAATCTTTAAGCATTGGATATGCTTCTAACGGTGTAAGCATTGGATAACCTATAAGCATGTACGAGTCAAACATTTCATGTTTCTTTTGTGCTAAATACAACAAGTACACAGACAAAGATGCACTTTATTTGGGTTTAATTGGATCTGCTTTTGAAGAGTAAATAGATGTTATAGTTGGAACAAAGACACTTCCTTTGTATTTATTTAGAGTAGGGATAAAATTCAAGGAGAGGATGATGGCTTGTGCTAAATTTAGAGGATGGATAAGATAAGAAGGGTGTTCTTTTTAGTGCCAAATTTAACACTACCAATGTTAACATGGTGTTCTCTGTGAAAAATCCTTGCACAATATGGCACTACAAATGTGACCGATTCAATTACACTATGGAGAAGGAAAAACACTTTTTCTTTTCCTTTTTGTTAACATGTCTTTTTTGAGATACGATGTGAGTTATTGTCCATTGACATATTTTGTGTGTTTTAAAGATATATTGTTATTTTGATTATATTTGGTGTGCTGGAGATTATATTGTCTTAGCTATCAAGTTTGGAGGAAATTTCATGGATTTCAATAGTTGCAACTATCATGTCTTTTGCATACTACTCTTAAATTGGACTTGGTCTTAGCATAACAAAAAATGCAGGTCTGCCTAGCCTTGTTTTCATATCCTTGCTTGTATTTTCTCATCAAATTCAACTTAGGCATAGTATTTTGTGATTCTCTCCATTTTATCTCGATTTGGCTATGAATAAGAACTACACCAATAGGAAATCAATTTATGGATTCCTACAAGTAGTAAGCATCTCTCTGGAAGCCTAATGGGAGTACTTATTGGTAAAATTTCACCAGCAAAGAAAACCTGGTATACCTTCCATGCATTGGGAAACATAGCATTTTCCATGGTTCTTATTGAAATACAGGAAAGTGCTACTCCTCTTGTTGATTCTACAATTGTGCATTGCACAGGATTTCTTGAAATCTCTCCCTCCAGAGAACAAAACAATGAAATGGGAAACTAGAATGGGACTAAGCATTACTACAGTCTTCTACATGCCCATAGCTTTCGTAGGGTATGCAGCTTTTGGGAATGATGCTCCTGGAAGTATGCTAACTGGGTTTGGATTCTATGAGCCATTCTGGTTGATTGACATTGGAAACCTCTACATTGTTATTCATATAGTGGGTGCATATCAAATATATTGGTTTTTCTACATGTTTACTTTGTTCAATGCCATTCGAGTTCCATGGATGAGATTATCAGTTTACTGCTAGTTTTTCATAGCTTTTCTCTTAGCCTTTATTTGCAGTAATTGAAGACTGGGTTCATGATAGATGGAAGATAAGAGGCTTTGTCCATAGGTTTTACACTATAAAGTTTCCATTTTGTGGATCAGTTCGGTTGACAATGTTTCCTCTGGTAATGAGGTGCTCACTTTTGGCGTTGATGATTCTGATTGACATGCTTAAGCCATTTTTCAATGATATAATGGGGTTTATTGGTGCCATGTCATTGTTTATGCTCACCATATATTTTCTCGTTGAAAGGTATATTGTTCAAGCCAATGTTAAAAAGTGGTCTGCAAATGGATCTTTTTGTAGCCCCTTAGATTCATGTGCTTCATTGTAATTGTTGCTGCTGCCATCAGATCAGTAGCAGGGATCATTATAGGTCTTAAGCATATCACTGCTTTCAACATGCAATATTAGCAGATTCCACCTATCACACATTGTCTTGTTAGACATTGACTGCATCTTAAACAATCCAAGTTTGAAGGACCCACCAGAAATCTTAGATATATAAGAAAATGAGTTGTGAACTCCAACATCAAAGCTATTATTTTTCTTCGATGATTGGTCTCTCTTAGTTGTAATGAATATGGAGAATAATATGATTTCCATCGTATTATACTATTGTTTTCAATATAGATGCCAAAAATCATGGTACTAGCTTTGCTATCAATATGAATTTTCTCATTAAATTGGAACCATGGATACCTGGCTACTTATAAACCATGTTATAGGGTTTCACAAAATGTTACTAATTGAAATAAGGTTGAGCCAAATCCTATTCAATACACAGAGGTTTAACCATGTAGAGGACTACGAAGTGTTTAAAACTTTGTTAAGAATTGAAGTAGAGGTGATATGATATTTCGAAGCTTCAAATGGAGAACAAGTAAGTCTCTAAGATTAATTGGGATAGGTGATAATATTAATGGCTCGATCAATGGAAGTGAAGAGGTTACATGGGGATAGTACATGCCATTTATCTTGACATAGAAATTTTTAATATAAATCTTAGAATTAGCAATTACTTCTTAATGTGAAAATTTATGTCTTATATTGTGAATATGTTGAAGTTTTTATCTTATTTTTATCTTTCATAATTATTTAAAGGGTGTTAGCTTAATGGAAGAGCTCCTGTGTTTCAAAAGCAGGATAATGGTGGTTCGACTCCACCATGCCCTACAATAAACACATTTAAAATATTTTATTTTTTTTAATAGTTTTTTTCATCTCATCTCTAAAGAGACGATAGTTTGAACTAAAGATGTATTGTCTCTACATAGACAATATGTCATTAATACCAGCTATAGTCTCTAGAGAGAAAAAAATGAAATTGCCTTTTAAGAGACAATAAGTGACTTGTGTTTTATATGTCTTTATAGAGACAATTTTTTAAGACAATAATTTGAGACACTCGCTTAAAGACAATATTTAAGACAATACACAAGTTTTTTTTTGTCTCAAGTTAAGACAATTTACTCTAAAATTGTCTCAAATATTGTCTTAAAACCCCCCTCAATGTAGTAGTGTGGGATCATTGAGAAGCATAGCCAGTGTCTTCCATCACAAACTACATTATTGTATTGCGAACATGACACACTAAATCTCATTTTTTTGGGGTGAAATCATTCTGCATAAAGTGCCTCTCATTCCCAAGGTCAAATTTAGATGTATAATTTTAAGTTGGAAATTGTGTTCCACATGTTTAAATATGGGTTCTATGGAGGGTGGGAATTGATCTTATATTTTTCTTTGCTGGCCCTCGTCTTGAGCCCTTGACAGGTAATTGGTTGGCCCTCGACAGGAAGGAAAGAGATGGAGAATTTATACATAAGCACATGATAAAGTCAATAGGGAGGAACCGCTCCTCCGCTTCATTCCTCTCGATAACTCTCCTCTGGATCACAACCCCATTTTGGCACAACTATTCATTCCTCTCAATCACAAATCACATGAGAAAGCTACTTCATTGGAACTCTCAGTATCGGAGTTGAGGAGGATGGATTCGAGGGGAAATATCTGAGAGGGGTTCTCCCTCACCAATTCAATGGGGCCGGAAAGATCTGACTTTGAAAGAAAGGTGGCAATTGTTTTGTAGAGCAGCGTTCAAAGTATTGAGGATATTGCGAAACAAATAGAAGAACAGTGTAAAGGTTTATCCCTGGCCGTAAATGTTGTTGCAGCAACATTGACTGGTAATACTACTGCACATGAGTTGCATCTTGCTTTAACTCAAATGAAAAATGTAGATCCTCATTTTCTAACTATGTACACCGGCATTGATGAAGACCTCGGTGGGTCACTAAAATGGAGTTACGATCATTTGAAGGATTGTAACTTACAGAATTATTTTTTATATTGTGGTGCCTTTCCCAAAGATGCAGAGATTGAGGTGGACAGATTGGTTGAAATGTGGACTGGGGATGAGATTGGTTTAATATAGCAGAGACAAATGCCATTTTATGTTACCTTGGGAACAAGTGAAGGATGATTGCAAAATAATAGCAATTCGCTTCTATAATGATACTCCTACAAAGAGTCTGGAAAACTATGGCAAGCAATTCTAAGGCCCGGTATTTCTCTTTGAACTACGGGAGATTGCTGATTGATCTCCCAAAGGACATCGATTTGAATGAAAGCTTCATAGATACATGTAACATCCCAAAAAAATCACAAAAATTTAAAATTTTTTGACATGACAATTAATGCCTATAGAAACTGTGTGGAATATAATAATACATAAAAGTTGTCTTGCTATACTGAATATCATGCTAGTTTATAGTGTAAGATTTCTGACTAAATGATTTAAATTTATGTCTTGAGGTTATTCATACTCAGCTGTACTTTTACAAAACTTCTATTAGTGATGCTATGATTGATGATTTAACTATTTTGACTAATGTGCTTTTGTTGATGATGAAGGCATCCTACGGACACCCCGAGGCTTACTTAGCATTCGTGAATTCGTACTTGTGGCAGTTTACAGGTAAGGACTAATGTTTACGACAAGTGACTGAACAGTTTTTCAGTAATCTCCTTTGTAAAAAAAGAATGTTTTGAGAGATAAGACATTGAGCACTCTACCGGGTGAGAAACTTTGGTTAGATGGAAGTGATGGCCATCATGTTTTTGTTCCGAGGTCTTCGTGTTTATCTCTGAGAAATTGTCTTTCATCAAATATCTTTTTAAGGGCTTGGGGAGGATAATACCTCAACCCAAAATGCAAGAGCCCTCTTGTTTTTTTTTGTATTCGATGTACCAATGTAATAGCCGTGAAGAAGTCTTCCTATTTACAGACTTGGATAATGCAAATTTTTTGTTTCAATAAGTACTGGTAGATGTTTTGAAATCTATAGAGATGTTTCAGCCTAGGTGACATTCGTCCAATTTAAAAATGTTGTGTTTTCCTTCCATATGAATTTAGAGGGTTAGGGTTTGACTCTGTGTTAAAATGTATAACTTTTAACTTGTAACTCAAAACACAAAAAGGTTTTGATTCTGCTCCATGTTATGATTTCGGCATTAAACTTGTTATGTTTAGAGTTGTTCTACTGTCAATGTAATAACAGGAACCTTGAGATGATACCGAGATTTTGACTAGTTCACCTATAAAAGCAAATGCAGTTTGTATGTTTAGTTTTATGACAATAAAATACGTGGCTTGACGTTATGTTTATGAACTGTTAAAATTTTGGTCGTCTGTCAAGAGTTGATGATACTATGAAGAAGAAACGAAATTTAAGTTTGGAACCCTGCTGTGAAAGATGATAATGTTAAAGCTTAGTTTCCAGCTGATTGTGATGTCTGAAGCCATAACCAAGTTCTGTCCAGAATGTAACGATACTCTTAATGTTTTTATTGCTATCATTTGATGAAATCTTAATAGTTGACAGTTTGGTTTGTATGTGAAAGTTCGAAAACCCTAGGTTTGAAACATAAGACTCTACTTGTATAACAAGAAAATTATTTGTTATAATGAATAAGTAAATAGCATAGTAATGAATAATTCTATGCATGAAGAAATTGGTACTTTATAACTGTGCACTGTCTTAAAAGGGAAGATAATAAGTGTTGTATGGTGATAATGAATCTGCAACTGTTATGATATATATATATATATATTAAATATTATCACACAGAAAGGTAATTCTTATACTTTAGAAAGGGAAACTATTTGTTTCGAGACAAAAGATATTTATAGAATGAAGAAAACATTATTGTGCATTTAGGAAAACAAATATCCTTTCTTATTACTGGAAATTGGAATATTGGTTTCGTGAAAGAAAAACAATGAATTCTGAAACAATTATCTGTAAAGAAAAATGATAAGGAAAACACTGATATATGTATACATAGAAATTTAATAGTAAGCAGAAAACTTAAGGAAATATAACATTTTTATCTTCTCAATCACATGGTTATTTTCCTATCAACTATCTATCCAAATTAATCTATCTCTGTACTAGAGTACGATGCAGATCCACTTGCATGGGGAAAAATGCAGAGAACTATTTTATTCAATCATAATAATTTCTATACAAAATTATAACTTGCTCAGAATATGAAATAAACTTATAAAATAAAAAAATAAAAATTATTTGCAGTAGAAACTTTAAATGCTTGAAATTAGAAAAAGATAATGGAACCTGCAATTGATGATAGGGCCGACAAACACCGAAGAAGGCCTATTCCTCCCAACCTATTTTAGGAGAAGCAACAAACAGCTGGCTTCTTGTGAACCCCCGAGCTTGATTACTGAACCACTAAGTAGATGGAATCTGTGAAAATCAAGGCACTCAATATGCCTTCAGCACTCAGCATCAAACTCTTGTATTCAAAACATGCCTTCAGCACTCAGCATCAAACTCCTGAACTCAATAGAGTATGGCAGACTCACAACATGATCAACAACTTAGCATATCCCCTCATCAAATCTCTTGGGTGCAAACACAGCAAAACACCAAGGTAAATTTCCTCGTCAGGAAAAGTGATGAACCTCAGTTCATAATTTGATAGCTATTATATAGACTGCCTAGATCTTTAGTGGTCAGTTTAGAATAAATGAGCCTCAAGCTCTAGTCCCACTTTCTATGGCACTATGACCACATTTTAAGGGAGTTGTCCCATACCAATAGCTAGTTAGTTGCATCATGATGCTGCCACTTGTCCATTGCCTTCTACCCCAGATTCCATTCCACCTAGTGGATCAGTAACCACTCTTTCAACAGTCCTCTTATGTGTTTGTCTCCTATTTTATTTATTAAATAATAAAATATTGTGCAAATTACCGTCATCATTGGACACTTGTGCAATATAAAATTTTCCAATAAAAGTTAACATAATGTTTTCAGCATAAATATTTTTTCAGAAAAGACGGTATGTTACAAACACCCCCACTTAAGCTCAACATCATCCTCGAGTTCCTCATGGAACAAAACTTGATATGCTGCCCGCATATTACTTTCTAGTTCCCAAGTAGCTTCATCAGGTCTAAGGTGCTTCCATTGCACCTTTACCTTCCCTACGGTGCGATTCCGAAGCATAATTTCCCCCCGGTCAAGAATACAGTCTGGTTCAACCTGAAAATCTCCTTCAGGTTCCACCTGTATGTCATTCCAATTCAGCACATGAGTAGCATCGTGCACATACTTCTTTAAAACTGATACGTCAAAAACGTTACGAATTTTTAAATTTGATGGCAATGCCAACTGATAAGCAACCAGTCCAATCCTTGATAGGACTTCGAATGGACCACAGTACCTTGGTGCTATTTTAGCACAACTCCCAAGTTTTAAGGAACTTTTCTTGGGTTTTACCTTTACAAAAACATGGTCTCCAACCTGAAATTCTCTTTCAGTGCGTTTCAGATCTGCATAACTTTTTTGCATATCTTGTGCAACTTTTAAGTTGCTTTGTACCTATTTCACGGTTAGCTCCATTTCTTTCAACAAATCTGGTCCTAACATTAATTTGTCTACAGGATTATCCCAAGAAATAGGGGTGTTGCATTTCCTTCCATATAAAATTTCAATTAAACTTAACTTAGCAAATGCTTGATAATGATTATTGTATGCAAATTCAGCTTGTTGAGATATTGTAACTTCAAAGAATATTATATTTGTACTTTATTATTTTGGAGATGTTTCATTCCTCCTTGAAGATCTTATTGTATATCCGGAGATGTTTATTCCTCCGTCGGAATGTGGTAACTTGGGTTATTAGACTTCCCTAGTGGGGGTCGGCCCTGTATGTGTTATGTGGGTCAAAGGGTTATTAGACCACCCTAGAGGGGTCTTCCCCTTCAGTTATAGTGGGGTATTTAACCCATTGGTTAAATACGAGCCTACATGATTTGTGTAAAAGACAAGTCGGAGTAGTGTATAAATAGAGGAGGTGTATTCCTCATTTAACACACACTCACTCACTTGAGAGTGGCACACTTATGAGAGAGAGGTCTGCTATGGAGAAGGAGGAGCTTATGCTCAGGGTTACATCTTTTGTATTTGCTGGTCATCTATATTGAGTAAGCTTTGTTGGGTTTTCTACCCCATGAGGGTTTCCCAGGATAAATCTGTGTCTCTTGTGTTTATGCTATGCTTGTTGTTTCTTCAGTGATCCTGTATGTGCTATTATTGTGAAATGGAATGTAATGCTACTATTTTCTATCTTAGCATATTAAATCTTAACATGGTATCAAAGCTAACCTGAAGGAAGGCAATGTATGGCACTTACGACACTTGCTTCACTTGCGACAATTTGAAGGTTTGGGTTTTGCATAGAAAAAAACAGTCATCATGGAACTTTCGCTATAAATCCATTTATGTGAAGTTTCAGGATCTGAAACATTTACAGGTCGTAGATAACATCCCCAGGTACCTTGTGTCCAAAGGCAACCCTTAGATTCATTGTACTTTGTGATTTACAATCAGTACAAGTTAGGGTTTCTGCCTCTTCCAGATCTCAGTCAAAATTAGGTGACCTAGGAAAAAAGGTCATAACTTGGGCTAGGAAGCTCCAAATGAAATTTTGTAAAAGTGACAGGTAGTACACATACTGTACTATCTCAGGAAACTTTTTCAGAGGCCGAAGCTGAACCAGTGACACATGGCACTCCGTACAAGTTCGCTCTCCTGTTTTATCCCATAAACAGGTCACGTTACGACACTTGGCATAACTCTCTCTCAGAAAGTCCAATTGAGGTCACACCTATCGGGATGAAAAGATGACAGGTCCGGCTACCACAAAAAAGGTTTTTAGACCCTGTGGAGCAAAAAGTTTGGAGTTATAGCAGAAACAATCAGGTACATATTTCTGTCAAATCAGAATTATTTTTGGAGCACTTTTATTCATGGCTTCCGGAATTTAGGGTTTCAAAGAAAGTTAGACTTTTTGGAATAGGAATCCACGGCTGAATGCTACTCAGGAAAATCAAAATTTAGAGACCAAGATCAAATTTTTTGGTTGGGTAGAAGACCGGGCTTGATCAAACCCCAGTTCGGGATTTTGATCAGAAAGATGGAAAATTAGGGCTTCAGCAAAAGTTGGAATTTTTGAAGTCTGTAACCACGGCTGGAAGCTCCTCAGAAAAATAAGAGTTTAGAGCCTTGGATCAAACCTTTTGATTGAGCAGAAGGGTGGGCTTCATCAAACCCTAGTTCGGGATCTTGTCCAGAAGATCCAGAAGTTTCAAAGGCAATTTTGAGGGGTCAAATTTTGGAGATTTCAAAATTGAAGTATGCTATTTTGGTCAGCTCAGCAAGACACATCCTTCCATCCATTCAGAAGTGTGAAAGTCAAAGATTGAATTTTTAGGGTTTTTCTAGCAAACCCTAATCAAGCTCCAGATCAAGTTTCAGGGGGAGTTGAGGCTAAGGCCTTACATAAGAAGACTACAAGAAGTCTCGACAGGTATGACTTAAGGAGGTTCAGGTATGTCTTGAAATCTGATTCTTGATTAAGTTCATAATGTGTTTGTCTTCATATTATTTATTAGTACAATCTTGATTAATGTTAGAATTGTCTTTTCACCCTAGTAACAGTATGAATGCATGTGAATGATCGAAGACATTCATTGATTAGGGCTATATGATTGTACTAGTGCATTATGGTGTTGTATGAGGTTGATGTTGTCTGCTAACAAGATACAGGTACATCACGAAAGACAAATCAAGTTCCATGACCCTCACAACATAATCTTTGATCACATAGAAGTTCTACTTACGAGGTATGTATGAGTTTGTTCTATTATGCTTAACTTATGAGATATGTAGGTTCCAGCATAGGATCTCTAAATCATTGAAGAGAACAAAGAAGATATTGATTAGGTATGTTAGACATAACTAAGAAGGTATACTAATCCAGGTATGTTTTCCTATGTCATGTTAGAATCTTACCTTGTGTTAGGATCCCTTATATAAGTATACTTGGTATGATTGGTCATGCTTATTCATAAAGTTAATCAAGGGTTTATGCACATTATGTCTCTTATCTTGATTGATGATTTAACTAACCAGAAGAGTCCCATGATCAAACAAGAATATGCATGAGTAAAAGAAGACTTCCCTGAAACCCTGAATACTAATGATCATGACTATACATATTCAAGATTATTTAGAATTATAATGTTTTTGATAATATTGAGAATATACTAATGAATGTATGTTTGTGTATGAGATCATGAGGATAACACTGGTGCACACTTGAGCATGCACAATGGTATAGAATGAATAGAAGTTCAAAAGACATATAGAAGATCAAGCGGGAGGCAACCACACAAACATAAAAGATAAGTATTTGAGTTGTTATTTCAAATAGTAAATGATATTGCTTGTATGCATATTTGTATTCCTAGAATATATATCATGCTGAGTGTAAACATTCATAAAGCATTGAGCAATATATTACTAATATGCATATGATTGGTAAGTTGGACAAACATTCCATTGTTAATTGTCTAGAATGAAACCTCTTTGCTGACAAGCTGAGAGCTGTGCACACTCTTGATAATATGTTCTGGTAGAGATGGAAGGCATCTAGATAGCCACTGTATGCATACAGGATATGGAAAAGTGTTGTGCCAAAGTATTGGTCAAGATAGTTGCATAACTATGTAAATGATATCTGTATGCATAATAGGTTATCATGTCAATATGATTTGATGATTATGAAGTATTACTAATCATGTACTTAATTTTGATTTGTAGGAAAGATCATGATGAATGATGAACACTGAACAAGTGATGGATGTTCAACAAAAAATATTTACAAATCAAACACACTATAGAAGGCTTGTGGCTAGAAGATTCTCTTAGAAAGCGGAAGAGAATCATGATGAGATGTTTGCTCCAAGTGGCTAGATAAGACCATTCTCTTAATGGTGTAATTAAAGAAGAAGTGTGAATCACGTTCTGTATGGGTACCCAGGATCGATAATCAATTGATGAGCTTAATGACCACCATGGGTGATGTGGATCTCAACCTTTGCTATAAGGTTGAATATGGTTTCTATACACAGATGACATGGATGCAAGAAGGAACTCACCACAGAGTTCGAATGATATTGAGGCTCATATCAGTAGACCCATCTAACGAGAGATGGCATAGATAGATATGCAGAAGATCATTCAATGCAGAGTGTGAATGATGTTCAGTCACAAAGGGAGAATTGATAGTTTCTTGATAAGCTTGGGCTTTACCAAAAGTAAAGTTGTTCCTAACCTTTACCTTAAGGTTATGGATCATACTATTATTGTATGTAGATAATATCTTTCTGACAGGGAATGAGAAATAGACCATGAAAAGAAAGAAGAAGATGGCTGTAGAAATGAAAATGAAAGATCTCAGATTGATGCATTACTTCCTAGGTCTGGAAGTATGGCAAGGCTCAGAAGGAATCTTTCTCAACCAGGGAAAGTATGCTGAGAAATATTAAAAGGACTTGATGTGTTGGAATGGCCACTTTCATGGATTCCAACTTGAAGTTGTTAGCAGATGACTCATCAGAGTTAGTGGATATAAATCTGTACAGAAAAATTATTGAGTCATTGATGTGTCTAACGAATACTAGGTCAGATATATGCTTTGCTGTAAACACCTTGAGTCAGTATCTAGTGGAAACTAGATGTGTTCACCTATTAGTTGCAAAGCATGTGATGAGGTACCTAAAGGATATGATAGACTTCGATCTATGTTATCTTGGAGATCATGACTTCAGATGGCTACACAAATGTTGATTGGGCAAGAAGTGTATCAAACAGGAAGAGCACATTGAGAGGATGTTATTGTTTGGGATCAGCCATGTTCTTGTGGTTTAGTAGGAAACAATCTAGTGTGGCTCTTAGCACAAGCAGAATATATGTTTGCTTGCTCTGCTAAGTTATGAAGTAGTATGGCTTTAGAATTGTTTGACTTAGAGATGGACTCAACTGTGATCCCATGTGAAAAACAGAGTTGTACCAAAATGGCAGAGAATCCAGTGTTCCATGATAAGTCAAAGCACATAGAGATCTGACATTTCTATATACAAGATAGGGTGCAGAAAGGAATTAAAGATCGAATTTGTAACAAGTTACCAATGTACTAACCAAACCTCTACCGATCCGATGTACTAACCAAACCTCTACCTCAAGTAAATTTTTCTGAGACAAACTTAAAATAGTTCAGAAGGACCCTCCTCGAAAGGGGGAGCGATGTGATCACTTATGATGAGATTTCCTGCATTGACAGTGAGGTCGATGATGTGGATACCTATATTGGTGATGCCGACAGAGAGGTTGGTGGATGGTCCTTAGACAGGGTCTAAGGTGACAAGGGAATTGCATCATCCCTGAACACATGTCCTAAAGAGAGCCGTAGACATATGTCTTCGAGAATGAAGTCCTTGGTGGACATGAGGGGATTGGATCATCCCTAGACTTCAGTCCTAAATAGAGCCATAGACATATGTCTTTGAGAATGAAGTCCTTGGTGGACATGAGGGGATTGGATCATCCCTGGACTTCAGTCCTAAAGAGAGCCGTAGACGTATGTCTTCAAGAATGAAGTCCTTGGTGGACATGTGAGGATTGAATCATCCTTGGATTTCAGTCCTAAAGTGAGTCGTAGACAGATGTCTCCGAGAAAGAAGAGGGATTGTATCATCCTTGAACACATGTTCTAAAAGAGAGCCATAGACATGATGTCTCCAAAAATAAAGTCCTGAATGAACAGGTGGGGGATTGTATCGTCCCCAGACTCTGGTCCTAGAATTGAGCTATAGACTGGGTCTCCGATAATAAAGTCCTGAATGAACAGGTGGTGGATTGTATCGTCCCTGGACTCTAGTCCCATAATTGAGCCATAGACTGGGTCTCCGATAATGAAGTCCTGAATGAACAGGTAGGGGATTGTATCTTCCCTAGACTTAGGTCCCAGAATTGATCCGTAGACTGATGTCTCCGAGAATTGAAGATAGGACTGCGTCGTCCCTGGACCTCGGTTCAAAATGTACATGATGGGATTGCATCATCCCTAGACATGAGACTTGTCTTAAAGTGATAAGGACTAATCATCCTGGAACTTGATCGGGATTGCATCGTCCCTAGACATGAGACTTGTCTTAAAGTGATAAGGATTGATCATCCTGGAACTTGAACGGGATTGCATCGTCCCTAGACATGAGACTTGTCTTAAAGTGATAAGGACTTATCATCTTGGAACTTGATCGGGATTGCATCATCCCTAGACATGAGACTTGTCTTAAAGGTACGTGTGAGGACTTCATCGTCCATGAACTGGGTTCAAAATGTATGTGATGGGATTGCATCATCCCTAGACATGAGACTTGTCTTAAATGTACGTTTGAGGACTGCATCGTCCATGAACTGGGTTCAAAATGTACATGATGGGATTGCATCGTCCCTAGACATGAGACTTGTCTTAAAGTGATAAGGATTGATCATCCTGGAACTTGATCTAGATTATATCATCCATGGACCTATGTCCTAAAGAGAGCGGGATTGATCATCCTGTAATATGATCGTGTGTGTTGCAGGGTATGCTGCTATGTATTGATGATAGATGTATTAGTGAGAATACATGCTTTCGATGATAGATGTATTAGTGAGAATACATGCTTTTGATGATAGATGTATTAAGTGAGAATACATGCTTTTGATGATAGATGTATTAGTGAGAATACATGCTTTTGATGATAGATGTATTAGTGAGAATACATGCTTTTGATAAATAGATGTATTAGTGAGAATACATGTTTTGATGATAGATGTATTAGTGTGGATACTAATACAGATGATCCAGATGCTGTAGATCATGATGATCCAGATGTTGTAGATCGAGATGATCTAGATGTTGTAGATCATGATGATCCAGATGATCCAGATGCTATAGATCGAGATGATCCAGATGCTGTAGATCGTGATGATCCAGATGCTGTAGATCGAGATGATCTAGATGTTGTAGATCGAGATGATCCAGATGCTGTAGATCGTGATGATCCAGATGCTGTAGATCGAGATGATCCAGATGTTGTAGATCAAGATGATCCAGATGCTGTAGATCGTGATGATCCAGATGCTGTAGATCGAGATGATCTAGATGCTGTATATCAAGATGATCGAGATGCTATAGATCGAGATGATCCCAATGTTGATGATCATATGATGACAATGCTGATGATCGTGAGGATCCAGATGTTGATGTTGTTGTAGCTGTTCGAGTGCTGCAGAAGATAAAGACTCAGTACTGAAGATGTTGATGTTCCAGTATTAAAGATGTTCCAGTAACTGCTTGAGTTACTGATGATGTTGAGAAAGCTTCCAATGATTTATAGATGTATCATGTATGATGTTGATGACTCCTTGCTCATGCAGATGCTATTATAATATCCTTCTCGTTAAGGGGGAGTGTTGAGATATTGTAACTTCAAAGAATATTATATTTGTACTTTATTATTATGGAGATGTTTCATTCCTCCTTGAAGATCTTATTGTATATCCAGAGATGTTTATTCCTTCGTCAGAATGTGGTAACTTGGGTTATTAGACTTCCCTAGTGGGGGTCGGCCCTGTATGTGTTATGTGGGTCAAAGGGTTATTAGACCACCCTAGAGGGGTCGGCCCAGTCAGTTGTAGTGGGGTATTTAACCCATTGGTTAAATACGAGCCTACATGATTTGTGTAAAAGATAAGTTGGAGTAGTGTATAAATAGAGGAGGTGTATTCCTCATTTAACACACACTCACTCACTTGAGAGTGACGAACTGATGAGAGAGAGGTTTGCTATGGAGAAGGAGGAGCTTATGCTCAGGGTTACATCTTTTGTATTTGCTGGTCATCTATATTGAGGAAGCTTTGCTGGGTTTTCTACCCCATGAGGGTTTCCTAGGATAAATCTGTGTCTCTTGTGTTTATGCTATGCTTGTTGTTTCTTCAGTGATCCCATATGTGTTATTATTGTGAAATGGAATGTAATCCTACTATTTTCTGTCTTAGCATATTAAATCTTAACATGGCTAAGTGTAAATGATCCTCCCATTTAGAGGGATGATCTTTCACATGCAGTCTTAACATATCTTCTAAAATTTGATTCACCCTTTCAGTCTGTCCATCAGTTTGTGGGTGAAAAGCAGTACTAAAATTTAACTTAGTGTTTAAACCTTTAAACCATGCTGTCCAAAATTTTTCAATAAACTTAGAGTCTCGATCATAAATGATTACCTTCGGAATTCCATGTTAGCAGAAGATTTGCTTCATAAAAATATCTGCAATGTTAGAAGCCTTGAAAGTAGTTTTCACTGGAATAAAATGAGCAGCTTTACTAAGTTTATCAACAACAACCATGATTGAGTCATTCTACTTCTGATTTCTAGGCAAACCAGTGATAAAGTCAATACTTATAATCTCCCATTTCCGTTCTGGAATTGGCAATGGCTGCAATAGTCCAGCTGGATGTTGATGTTCAGCCTTAATTGTCTGACAATCAAAACATCTAGCTATGTACTCAACCACTTCATTTTTCATGTTGGGCCAAAAATAATCATTTCTTAACATAGTTATCATTTTTTGATAACCTGGATGTCCTGAATAAGGACTTTTATGAACTTCATAAAAAATCAGCAGCTTAACTTTCGATTCATTTAGTACATAGATTCTATTTTTATAAGTCATTAAGCCTCTTTCATTAATGCTGAAATCTGTAATTAAATTTTCAGATACATTTTCGGCCACTTTAGCATGCAAATCTTGATAATTTTTATCTTGATTAATTCCTTCTCTAATCTGATTTTCCAAATCAGTCTTAAAAGTATTGATTGCTGCCACAAAACTCAATCTGGCATTTCTTCTCAAGGCATCAACAACCTTATTTTCTTTACCATTAATGTGATGAATCTCAAAATCGTACTCACTAAGGAAAGATAACCACCTAGCTTGCCTTGCGTTAAGATTTGTTTGATCCAATAAATACTTTAAGCCTTTATTATTAGTCATTAGAATGAATTTTCTCCTGATCAGGTGATGGTGCCACATTTTAAGTGCGTGTATTACGGTTGTCAACTCAAGATCGTAAGTTGCATAATTCTTCTCATGAATTTTTAACTTCCTTGACTCAGAAGAAATGGCATGACCTTCCTGACTTAAGACCCCTCCCAGACCATCATTGCATGTATCAGTGCATACGACGAAATCCTTATTTGGATCTGGAATTTTTAAGATGGGTGCAGTAGTTAATAATTCTTTTAACTTATTAAAGCTTTCTTGACACTTTTGATCCCATACAAATTTCTTTCCCTTCTTCTTCAAAGAAGTGATGGGATTTGCAATTCGTGAGAACCCTTCAATAAACTTTTTGTAATAACCTTTTATCCCCATGAATGACCGTACATCAGTTACGTCCTTAGGGGCAGGCCAGTCATTAATTGCTTTTATCTTGTCTGGATCAACAAAAATACCATCTTTAGAAATTATATGACCCAAATACTGAATTTTATCTTTATAAAAATCACATTTACTGAACTTAGCATAAAGCTAATGTTCTCTAAGTACTTGCAAAATTATTTTTAAATGTTCATCATGCTATTCTTTAGTTTTTGAGTAAATCAGAATATCATCAATGAATACCACTACGAACTTATCCAAATATTTATGCAGAATGTTATTCATCAAACACATGAAAACTGTCGGTGTGTTAGTCATCCCAAAAGGCATAACTACGAACTCGTAATGTCCATATCGAGTTCTGAATACAATTTTGAATATGTCTTTGTCTTTTATTCTAAACTGATTATACCCCGACCTTAAATCAATTTTAGTGAATATCTTTGCTCCACGTATTTGATCAAACAGATCATCTATGCGGGGCAAGGGATATCAATTCTTAATTGTCATTTTATTAAGTTGATGGTAATCTATGCACAATCATATGGTATCGTCCTTCTTTTTAAGAAAAATTACTGGTGCTCCCCAAGGAGACACACTTGGCCTTATGTAGTTTTTATCTATTAATTCTTTCAACTGAGATTTTAACTCACTTAACTCCAGAATATTCATCCTATAGGGAGTCTTCGAGTTTGGTACCGCACCGACTACTAAATCAATGGTGAAATCCAGTTCTCTTTTCGGAGGTAATCCTAGAATTTATTTCCGGAATACGTCAAAAAAGTTCCTAAGGATGGGAATATCCTCTAGTTTTAACTTGTCTTCTTTAGATGAACACTCATCAGTAATAACATTAACAACAAACATTTTAAGCCCTTTCTCGCAGCTCTCTTTACTTGTAGAGCAGAAATCTGTCTTACTGAAATCTTCCTATGAATTCCTTTTATTGTTTCAATGTTACCTTCATTATTTAAACAGGTAAAATATTTTTCATAACAATTCAATAAAACTCTATGCTGCTCAATCTAGTCCATACCAATCAAAAAGTCATATGACCCTAAGGGTAAAACATTCAAATTAACTTGCATTTTCAACTGACTTATAAATACTTCACAATTTCTGACAAAATCTGTAACTTTTCTTTTAGTACCTATTGCAAGATGAACTAACCATGAATTATCAAATTTATCTACTTTTAACTTGCAATGGTTTACTAAAGTAGGTGAAATATAACTCAGATTCACACTTGGATCTATCAGAATGGAAATAGACTTGTTTTGTATCATATCTTCAATTTCAACCATGGATGTTTGATGGTCAGCTTGACGATTTTCCAGCGCTGCATTTATTCTGGGCATTTCTCTTAGGATATCTCCAACTGTAGGTTCTGCTTGTATAGTGCGAATATTGTTGACTGTCCTTTTGTTGCGTGGGCAATCTGCTCTCTTATGTGGTCCGCTGTAGTCATAGCACTTCATAGGTCCTTTTTGTTCAGCATACCTATTGTTGTTATTATTGTTATTGCTGTGATTATTATGGTTAGGTACGTTCCTTGCAGTAGTAAAGTTCTGAGATGCATTACCCTTGTAAGTATTATTATTTGAAAAAAATTTGTTATTAAAATTTTTCTTAAAACTTCCAGAATTATGACTAAAATTCTTCTTTTTATAATCAAACTGATTAGTCTTACTGCTCTTCCAGCCAGTTGTTCCTTCCCTTTTTCTGTTTTGATCGAAACAAAAATTGGCTTTTCTCATAGCTTCCTATAAAGTTGTAGGGTTGTCATACTCGATTCTGTCTTTTATGTTGAAAGGTAAACAGCTGAGAAACCTTTGCACCTTAGGCTTCTCTTCGACCATGTAAGGTACATACCTCAGCAAACTAAGGAACCTACTGCACAATTACTTCATGTTCATAGTACCCAATTTCAGATCATAAAACTCTTTTGATTTATCTTCATAATAAATACTGTTCTGACAAAAACTTTTTCTTAAATAACTTTTTAAACGTACTCCAGGTTACGTCTCTTTTCTTTAAACTCTTAATTCTTTTAAGATCTTGCCACCATATATATGCCTTCCCTATCAGATTGTAAATAGCCATCTTGGCTTTTAACTGAGAAGAGTAATCGTAAATATTAAAGTACTTCTTCATCCCAGATAGTCAAGCTTCTGCTGTCTCACCCTTCTCACTTTCGCCATTAAAAGTTGGTGGCTTAGTCTTTTTAAATTCTCTAGTAATCTGCTCATGGTGCTTATGATTTCTCTTTGTCGAACAGTAATCACTATCACTTCTTTCATGATTAGAGTGATAGTTGCTTTGAATTGATTCAAAGGAAGAGTAGTTAGTACTTTTATCATTCTTTGTTTTCTTGTTCTTATGTTTGTGGGTCATTATAACAGAATCGGATTTCACCTATGATTTCCTGCCTCTTTCCTCATTATGATAATTCTCCATCAAAATCTGATTTAACTCATCTTGCGCCTTCAGAATACATTCATTTTCTTCCTTAACTATTTTTATATCAGACATTAAATCTTTTATGGTACGCAAAAATTCAGAAGAATTATTATCTAATTCAACATATATCCCTTCAAGATTTCATTAATACTAGGTTCACTGCGAGGAGATTTATCCTCTGTTGATTCCACCAATAGTGACATACTTGTAAAACAATTATCAAATTGTTCTTTACAACAACAAAATTAAAATAAAGAGTCAGTAAAACAGTTTTTTTATTTCTTTTTCTGTGTTGTGTGCGTGAGCCTAATCAGGCCTAGAGTTTAAACCATGTTCTGATACCACATGTAACATCCCAAAAAAATCACAAAAATTTAAATTTTTTTGACATGACAATTAATGCCTATTGAAACTGTGTGGAATATAATAATGCATAAAAGTTGTCTTGTTGTAATGAATATCATGTTGGTTTATAGAGTAAGATTTGCGACTAAATGATTTAAATTTATGTCTTGAGGTTATTCATACTTAGTTGTACTTTTACAAAACTTCTATTGTTGATGCTATGATTGATGATTTAATTATTTTGACTAATGTGCTTTTGTTGATGATGAAGGGGTCCTACGAATGTCTCGAGGCTTACTTGGCATTCGTGCTAAAGCATGTGAATTCGTACTTGTGGCAGTTTACAGGTAAGGACTAATGTTTATGACAAGTGACCAAATAGTTTTTCAGTAATCTCCTTTGTAAAAAAAAATGTTTTGAGATATAAGACATTGAGCACTCTACCGGGTGAAAATTTGGTTAGATGGAAGTGATGGCCATCATGTTTCTGTTTCGAGGTCTTCGTGTTTATATCTGAGAATTTGTCTTCCGTTAAATATGTTTTTAAGGGCTTGGGGAGGATAATACCTCGACCCAAAAGGCAAGAGACCTCTTGCTTTTTTTTGTATTCGATGTACAACTGTAATAGCCTTGAAGAAGTCTTCCTATTTACAGACTTGGATAATGTAAATTTTCTGTTTCAATAAGTACTAGTAGATGTTTTGAAATCTACATAGATGTTTCGGCCTGGGTGACGTTTGTCGAATTTAAAAATGGTGCATTTTCCTTCTATATGAATTTTGAGGGTTAGGGTTTGACTCTACGTTAAAATGTATAATATTTAACCTATAACTCAAAACACAAAAAGGATTTGATTCTGCTCCACGTTATGATTTCGGCATTATACTTGTTCTGTTTAGAATTGTTCTACTGTCAATGTAATAATAGGAACCTTGAAATGATAGTGAGATTTTGACTAGTTCACCTATAAAAACGAATGCAGTTTGTATGTTTAGTTTTATGACAATAAAATACGTGGCTTGACGTTATGTTTATGAACTGTTAAAATGTTGGCCATGTGCCGAGAGTTGATGATACTATGAAGAAGAAACGAAATTTAAGTTTGGAACCCTATTGTGAAAGATGATAATGTTAAAGCTTAGTTTCGAGCTGCTTGTGATGTCTGAAGCCATAACCAGGTTCTGTCGAGAATGTAATGATACTCTTAATGTTTTTATTGCTATTATTTTATGAAATCTTAATAGTTGAGAGTTTGGTTTGTATGTGAAAGTTCAAAAACCCTAGGTTTGAAACATAAGACTCTACTTGTATAGCAAGAAAATTATTTGTTATAATGAATAAGTAAATAGCATAGTAATGAATAATTATGTGCACGAAGAAATTGGTACTTTATAACTGTGCAGTCTCTTAAAAGGGAAGATAATAAGTGCTGTATGGTGATAATGAATGTGCAACTGTTATGATGTATATATATATATATATATATTAGCACACAAAAAGGTAATTCTTATACTTTAGAAAGGGAAACTATATGTTTCAAGACAAAAGATAGTTATAGAATGAAGAAAACATTATTGTGCATTTAGGAAAACAAATATCCTTTCTTATTACTGGAAATTGGAATATTGGTGTCGTGAAAGAAAAACAGTGAATTCTAAAACAATTATCTGTAAAGAAAAATGATAAGGAAAACACTGATATATGTATACATAGAAATTTAATAGTAAGCAGAAAACTTAAGAAAATATAACATTTTTATTTTCTCAATCACATGGCTATTTTCCTATCAACTATCTATCCAACTTAATCGATCTTTGTACTAGAGTACTATGGAGATCCACTTGCATGGGGAAAAATGCAGAGAACTATTTTATTCAATCATAATCACTTCTATACAAAATTATAACTTGCTCAGAATCTGAAATAAACTTATAA
Organism: Larix kaempferi; assembly: GCA_027924585.1. NCBI lineage: Eukaryota > Viridiplantae > Streptophyta > Pinopsida > Pinales > Pinaceae > Larix > Larix kaempferi. The sequence continues at coordinate 5,109,410 of BSBM01000109.1, read as the reverse complement.
AATAAAACAATAAAAATTATTTTTGGTAGAAACTTTAAATGCTTGAAATTAGAAAAAGATAATGGAACCTGCAATTGATGATAGGGCCAACAAACACCCAAGCAGACATGTTCTTCCCAACCTATTCCAGAAGAAGTAGCCAATAGCTGGCTTCTTGTGAATCCCTGAGCCTCATTACTGAACCACTAAGTAAATGGAATCTGTGTAAAAGCAAGGCACTCAATATGCCTTCAGCACTCAGCATCAAACTCTTGAACTCAATAGAGGTTGGCAGACTCACAACATGATCAACAACTTAACATATCCCCTCATCAAATCTCTTGGGTGTAAACACAGCAAAACCCCAAGGTAAATTTCCTCGTGAGGAAAAGTGATGAACATCGGTTCATAATTTGATGGCTATTATATACACTGCCAAGGTCTTTAGTGGTTAGTTTAGAATAAATGAACCTCAAGCTCCAGTCTCACTTTCCAGGGCACTATGACCACATTTTAAGGGAGTTGTCCGATACCAACAGCTAGTTAGTTGCATCATGATGTTGCCACTTGTCCATTTCCTTCTACCCCAGATTCCATTCCACCTAGTGGATCAGTAACCACTCTTTCAAAAGTCTTGTTTGTCTCCTATTTTATTTATTAAATAATAAAATATTGTGCAAATTACAGTCATCCTTGGGGACTTGTCCAATATAAAACTTTACAATAAAAGTTAACATAATGTTTTCAACATAAAATCTTTTTGAGCAAAAAGGGTATGTTACAATACATTAGTGGCATAAATGATCATAAGATAAAGAAAGAGAACCTCCCCTCAAACAACAGGCTGAAGCAGATAAAAAGGGATGGGATAGCAAGATTAATGTACTGAAGCAGAGGAGGAGGAGCCGAGTATTCTTTAAAGCGATCGACTCCATGAAGAGTATAGAGCGCCCTTCCCTCATGCACGATGATAGACTGTGAAAAATCGAACACCACCAGGAATGAATAAACCTAAAGCTTTATTCTCCATGGGCACAAGATTTGATGGCCTCACTAAGTTCTCAGAGATTGAAATAAGAAAATGGCTCATCGACTTTATTGTGGACGAGGTAGAGTACAATTCTATGGATAAGGAACAACGTGGTATCCTCGGTGGCATTGAGGATGAAATGTTTTCACCATGCGGAAAGTAATAAATTACTCTGCGCCCTCTTAGTGATTATATCAAGGAGTGGGTAGATCAAACTATTGTTGTAGTTTCTAAGGCCACATGAATACAAGGCAATTGATACAGTTAGGTTTTATTGCTTGTGTTTGGCAAGTTTGGAGATCGGGCTTCTTCAACTAACAACGAGGTCACTTTACAGCATATTTTCTATCCTTACAAAAATTCCAATTTTGTAAATGAGAACCATTTGTGACTTCCTTTTTTCCTTTGATTTTTTGGTTGTCGTTGCCATTTGGTCTGCATATATATTTATATATTGAAAATCACACATTGAGTAGCTCTTATTTTATTCTACCATAAGGATTTTCCTAATATTCCAGGTCCACGAAAGCCCAATCCATGCTTTCTACAGGAAATGCTTTTCATTTAGGAAATGTCACGAGCCCTAATGTCGGAGTACTCTCAACAGCGAATATAAATGTTCTCCAGTTCTTGCCTCTTTTCTTTTCGATAACTAGCAAAAGTATTTTTCCACTTTGATTTGCGCTAGATAAGTGCAGAAAGTGGGTAAGTTGTGAATTTTGGAGGTTGTAAATTATAGCTGTCTAAATTAAGAATTGAGCTAGATCATTATAACAAGTGGAAAGATAACTACATACGAGAAAGTTGGTAAGTTTTAAATTTTGGAAGTTGTAACTTATAGCTTTGAACTAAAAATTGAGCTAAATCAATATAGCTATTCGAAAGATAACTACATAGGAGAATTGTAAACAAGATTCAATTATTGGAAAGTACTTTTTGGTTATTTAACAAATTAGTAAAACATAGAAAAAAATCAATAGAACATAGCACTTGACTTGACAAAAAATTATCAATGTCCATGACCAGGAGGTGTTTTAAACATGGAAGAAAGAGTATGGAATGAAAATAGGTATAAATAAGCATAGCAAACGAGCCTTGATGATTGTATAGTTTTCTGTAATCTAGTAGGCATGAAACTTAATTGACTCGCAAGAGCATGACAGTATGAGGTGCTTGTCAACCAACAAATTGAATGTTGGAGTGTTTCAATATGGACTTGTTGATCAAACAGGTAGAGGGAGAATCATATAAGCTATTTGATTCCTTAGCTAAGGAATTTAGATTATCAATGCATTTCACTATGTTTAGCATGTGCAAATAGAATTTGCAGAGAATAATTATAAATGAAATGAGAGAATCATATAAGCTCTTTGATTCCTTATTCAAAAAATTTAAATGATCAAGGCATTTCACTATGTTTAGCATGTGCAAATAGAATTTGCAAAGAATAATTATAAATGATGTTGGCTTTAATAAACCTACCTCCAAAGGAGAGAATGAAACAAGAAAGTAGTTCTGAGCATAAGTATGAGATATACCAGCTAGCTATGGATTATATCTCCATGTATAAATAGATTCTCTTGACTAGTTTGAGTTAAGGGAGGCAATAATAAGTGAAGGGTATAATGAGACATATATTGAGTGAGTATTATACAACCTAAGTTAAAAAAAATATGATGAAATATTGAGAATAAATTAAACTGTAAAACACATTAACATAAATAAATATGAGATTCTCACAAGAATCCACTAAAGCAAGATAAGAAAATTTACAACAATAACTAGTTATTATGATAAAAGGGAATCATAGAGGAGGTACTTACCTAATATATATATATATATAAATACTGGATTAAAGAATGAATTCTTCATTTTCTGTTTTCAGTTTTCTTGTATCATCCATATTTTTGGTTTTCATTCTTCATATCTTATCCATGATTGCTTTGAAAAATAACAAAAAATCAATTAAATAGATTTACAATATTCATTAAATAAATTTACAAACTAAATTTAATAGAGAAAACAAAATTAAATAAATACAAAATATACAACCCTTCCTTATATCAAGATAGAAAACCAAATTGAATATTGTATTGGTTGAATTACTTACCCATTATTAATAGCTTTTTCATGAGAATCGCACACCCACTGCCATCAAAGAGAAAGCAGTCAACATGAATACATCATCGCATCCTAGGCCGAAAAGAAAGAAACCAGCAGATTGTTTTTTTCTTTGGATATCTCTTATTTGGATCAATTGTCTTTGAGCAGGTTCTTAAATATGACAAAAATCTATTTAATTTATTAAATATAACTTAATTAATTAGAATACCCAAAATGAATTTAATTCCCAACAAAGTAGAAAAATTACAAAATATTTGGAATAAATAAAATACTAAAATATTATACCAATAATTTTTTTTCATTCTCAAAAGAATTTATCAAATTTTTTTTTAGGAATATTTCCAAAAATATCTATAAAAAAATTATGTAAAAACAGTAAATATAACAAAAAAAAATAAACAACTATAAAATTAACTAGACATAAAGAGAGCATATAAAATTATGACTAAACTGAAGGAAAACCAAGTACTACCTAATAAATAGACACTAGGTTAAGGAACGAATTATTTTTATATTTTCATTAATAACCTGCCATGAATCACCTCCGTCTTAAGTCTCGCTTCGCAAGAGCCTCCAAACCCTGATAAACAAGGAGAATAGAGCAAGGAACAAAGAGCAATCCCATTAAATAATTTAATTGAAACAAATAACAATGATAAAGAATCCACGGCTTTCATCTTACTATCCAAAAGAAAGCAAAATCCTCCAGGAGAGCCGCTGGAAACCAAGACGGTAAATAAAAATTTTATACTTACATGGATATTGCATGAAGCACGTTTTGAATACCATCCAACGGCTTTAAAAGAAACTGTTCAGAAATATAAAATCATGAACTCCTTCTCCATAAGTAAAAGTAAAATCCACGGGCATCACTTCGAAATTACAAAGGTAATTTAATTTTAAAATTGCATTGTTTTTTAATCAATTTTAAAATTTATTGTTTTTTAATCCATTAAAATTAACTCCCCCTTATTTCATTTTAAAATGAAATAACCTTGTTAACCTGTTATTCCATTTTTAAAATGAAATCATTGACGTGAAGAGTTTGAGGCTCTTAGAGAACTTTTGGACATGAGCTTCTAATAGGGCATAACCGCCTCCATAAACAGTTTGGTGATACCTATTGTGTAGTAATCATAAAGTTGTTGAGTTGTAGCCTGTTGTCATCCTACGTAATGGCAAGTCCCTTAGAAAAGCCTCTTGAGTTGATTCCAATCCCTCTACAGATTTTGTTAGTTTCTTATATATATATAAATATAATTTGCTCGCTTGCTTTTCGAACAAATTGATACCTTAATAATACATGATAAGGCTTTCATTTTAATTTTTGTTGAATGATAGAACATCTCCGTGAATTTAACAGATGCCATTTTTTATCTTTGTTTCTCGCGTTACTCTTGTTTTTTACGTTGTATCTCTCTATTCCTAAGTAGTATTTTTTGTTGTTGTTGCAGGGTTTTAGAATCCTTGATTTATTCTTGCTTTTTAGGATGGTTCCGTATAGGCCTAGCAGCACTTCGTTTGATAGAGACCCTAGATATATGGGTTTATATTCAAAGGTGAGAAGAGCCATGTTTATATTCTTCATAACTACCTTTAAACCAGATAAAAAAAATCTAAACCTTTAATTATTTAACTAAGTGATAGCTCTCACACAATGTACAAATAATTTGGAATCTATGCCAATCATTTAAAGACTATGCAAATTGATAAAGAATAAGAAAACAAAGATTTCATAAATTTAAAGGAATTTTGATGAGTGCCATTATCTGGTATAAAATCGCAGTAGAAGCAGGAGATGAATTATAAATGAAATCATCGTAGTCAGTAGCAAATTCGAGAGAAGCACAAAATCATCGTAGTCAGTAGCATTACTTGTGGAGAGCTCATTAATACAAAGCATTAAATGTTTTCCTCGAGCGGTCTCGTCTCCTCTCTATGTAATCACAAAGACAAAAGAAGTAAACAAAAAACATCACAAACTAATAAAGATAGAAAAAACTAGGCAACCTATTGAGCGAGTTAATTGTTAATCACAAAATACTACAGCAATTAGTCAAACAGAAAAGGATTAAACAATTTCTAGTTATTTCAATTATATGAGTGGGCAATTGTCTCTAGTTAAACTAGAGAAAGCAAGGTATTTGTAAGCTTTAGTCTTTTAATTTTACAATTAATATATAGAACTTGCCAATAGTTTGCAGTAAAAGGGATTATTTCTAAGTTTTAGTTATATAATTTCTTTTAAAGATGGTTTCTCACTAAATTAGATGTTGTATTTAAGTTAATTTATCTAAGAAAAAGTTGATAATTATTTAAGAATAAATAATAATTTCTAAGGAAAAAAAAAATATTTTATAATTTATAATGAAAAATTGAAAATGAAATAATAGTTTATAATAAATTCAATCATTTCTTTAAATTACAGTATATTATTTATTAATAAAGAAATATATCTTAATAATTAAGATTCTTTTATTTAATTTTTTTTTTTAATTTACAGATAGGTCACAATAATTAACAATAAAATGAGAGAAGAATGATTTCATCAATTCTTTAATTATTTCATTTATCATAAAAACACAAAAACTAAAAAATAAAGATTTATTTAAACATTTATACAAAATGAAACAATACAACAATATATTAAAACTAACTAAAGAATAATTTCTTTAAACCTAGTCATCTATGTAAACTTAATCATTTATTTTACTAAATCAATAGCATTACATAATACAGGGCTCTAAAATTAGAGAAAGTGCCAATAGATTTACAATATTTTAAATGATCATAATCTTTAAAAAAAAAAAAATTATGTAGAAATTTTTATACAAAGTTTTAAAATTTTAAGTCATGCAATATTGGTAAGAAGTTCTCTAAAAAACAATTCATGGTAATTTCAACCTGTAATGTTTAATAGTTGTAGTGGATTAATTACTTATCAAATTAGAAGTTGTAATTAAGTTAACTGATAGCAATTTACATAGTAAAAATTCGTTTAACCTTTTATTTGAAAAATATTTTACAATTTAAAATAAAAATTTAAAAACAAAATAAAAATTTACAAAAAAAATTTTAAAAATCAAAATCTATTATTTGTCAATAAATTAATTAGCAATAAATAATGTTGAAAATGAAACAGTAATTTGTCATAAATCTTAATAATTAAGATTTCTCTAGGATAAATTACAAAAATCACTAATGAAAGTTTGTACATAAACCCTTACTCGGTTAATTTACAGATAAAATACAGTACAGTAGGAGTTACCAGGAAAATACATTGCAGTGAAATTACCTTTCCATATATATATGAAATCCTAATGACGGTCACTTTTAAAATCTGTCACCAATCTTCACTCCCTGATCCTATTCTCCCTCGCCGATATTCACTGTGTGCCATGTCACCTAAAGAACAAAAATAAATTTATTACGTTCCAAATTTTACCATATGAAAAAAATAGAATTCCAAAACTTCAATATGCGAATGTCCATTACCAGAAACTGTTTAACTGCCACTGCATCCATCAAAATAAATATACAAAAGAAGAAAACATACTATAAACAATCATGAGCTTAAATTGCAACCAGTAATTCATGGCAAGAAAAATCATGTAAATCTTTAAATCAGTAAATAAAACAATCAATCTCAGCTCGTCTAGATCTTCCTGCACCCTTCTTCTGTCTCTTCCTCCAGCAGCGTGGTGCCACCACCATAACGGTGCTCCTTTCCTCCATGTGGCAAGATCTTCAACCAGGCGGCAGCGATCTCAACTCTTCAAAACCACGGATATGTACTTGCATCAATGTGAAGATCTAAATTACAGTACCTGAGAGAGTGGGAAAATAGAAAGTAAAATGAATTCTTGGAATGATCCACCGATAACCAAATTTCATCGGCTTTATGATCCACCGATAACTAAATTTCAAAATGAACCGTTAATCAGAACCGTTCGTGAATTTCATGATTACTGAGAACTTGCAATTCAAATTTCATGACACAATGAGTTTACGTGATGCTTTTCTGAATCCGACTGCCACGTCTAAGGCATGGATGTCAGTCAATAATTCAAACTGAACCGTTCATGATATTCTTGTTATAATCGAACGGTCTGATGTTTTTTACACTGCAATTCAAATTGAACGGTTATGATCACTGACCACTGTTGCCAGGTAGACGGCGTAGATGTCAGTAAGTAATTCAATTTGAACCGTTGGATGATACTCTTGTTATGATCTAACGGTTATGATCACTGATAACTGTAATTCAAATTGATCGGTTATGGTGACTCGCAACTGAAATTCAAATCCAAGTAGCGAAGTTGCAAATATTTATTGATTTAAATCAAATATTAATATTTGTTTTTGTATGTGGTGGATAAAAATCTTAAAAATTTCTCAATCTTAATATATAATTTTATATAATGAAAAGAAAATAATAATGATTTTTTTAATAAGTCAATATTATTTTATAATTCAATAAAAATTTATATATAATTTCAATATATATAATGAAAAGAAAATAATAATGATTTATTGATTAAGTTAATATTAATTTTTTATGATCCAATAAAAAATATTGTATTTAATATAAAGGTAAATAATTCTTCTATAAAAAAATTATTTAAGATAATAAATATATGTCACAAATGTCATGTAAACTTTAAAATAAAGTTTACATTAATAATTAAGTTGCAATTTTATTTGTAATTTTTTATAATTTCTCATAATTTGTATTTTTTATTTATTCATAATGTTTATTTATGGGAGAGTATAGTTAATTAATGTTTTTTTTTCATATTATGAACTAGTTGTAATGAAAATTTAGAAAAGTAATCATTTGTTTATTAAGAGAAATGTATATAATATGATGTTGAAGGATTTTATTAATTCTTTAATTTCTTTAAAGATGGTTTCTCACTAAATTAGATGTTGTATTTAAGTTAATTTATTTAAGAAAAAAATTGATAATTATTTAAGAATAAATCCTAATTTCCATAAAAAATAAAAATATTTTATAATCTATAAAAGAAATTTGAAAATGAAATAATAATTTTGATTTCTTTTTTAAATTACAATATGTTATTTATCAATAATTAAATAAATCTTAATAATTAAGATGCTTTTATTTAAGTCTTTTTTTAATTTATATACAAATTAGGTTATAATCTTTAACAATAAAATGAAAAAAAAATGATTTCATTAATTCTTTAATTTATCACAAAAACACAAAAATTAGAAAATAAAGATTTATTTAAACATTTATACAAAATGAAACAATATAACAATTCATTACAGTAAAACTAACTAAAGAATAATTTATTTAAACCTAGTCATCCATTTTACTGATTTAATAGCATTACATAATACAAGGCTCTAAAACTAGAGAAAGTGTCAATAATATGTAATAAAACTAGAGAAAGTACCAATCAATTTACATTATTTTAAATAATCATAATCTTAAAAGACTAATAATAATAATTATGTAGAAATTTTTATACAGGGTTTTAAAATTTTAAGTCATGCAATCTTGGTAAGAAAGTTCCCAAAGAAACAATTCATGGCTTCAACGGATAAAATATAGAGTTGGGAAAACGGGGCATTCCTCATACGTGCCAGTCCTCGACTGAGTCATCAATTAATGATGCCAAAGATACATGGAAAAACGGGCATTCCTTCCCACGGCTTGAAGGAAATAAATAGACAGACAAGTGGTCAATTATCATTTTATAATTTCGCATTTTTAAACAGTCATTAAACACAACTCGAGTTGCAACAACTCATTTCCTTCCAGCCCGGGGAAGGAATTTAATTAATACACGCAAGATCATGCAGTTTAGAGAAATCAAGGGATAATCCCAAATATTTTATTCAACCAAGCACACTGCATTGGCTTGAAGAACTACTGCACTCTAAATTATATAACAGAGTGATAACGTACATAGGGGCTGAATAAACTTAAGAAACCTCAGAGTGGTAAAACACAGGTAGACTAGTTGTTGAGCTGAGTCACATAAACAAGACGATAATCATGGTTATGCTAGAATATCGATTTTACTGCTCATGAATTCTAACCCAGTGTTTGAAACACACGAAAGACCTGTAACTAACTATTTCATAATCTACTCAATGTTGGATTTAGAGACGTCTAATTACAATAATTATGTTGGACATACGTGCATTATGATTATGATATCAAATACTGTCGAAAGATTACATTTATGTAATGATTAAAACATGCCAAACAATGTGATTAATTAAGTCATGGCATTATACGTATTTAAAATAAGGATTTGGATACAAATACATATAGAATAATGTTAATCAATTATAATTGTTAATGGACCGATTATAGTTGATTAAAATAATAGCAGTAATAAATTGAGCTAAATAAGGAAATCAGAATTTATTCTGATTTATTTCATTTTTTTCTGAAGTTTCCCGATTTGAAGTTTTTTATAAAATCGGAAACTCCAGATTTCTTTTTGGACTTGTTTCCCAAGTATTAGCTAAATTTCAGCAGCCCTAGGATTAGAATCTTTTTCTTTGGCACTGCTATAAAAGGGCTGAGTCTCCAAGGCTTGCAATCATCCAGAAAAATTGTCTGCTCCATTGAAGACAAGATACTCTCCAAAGAAAAGGATTGCAACTTCTTGGAAGGATTCGAGAGCCAACAACTCAAGTCAAGACCAGAAGCTGTCCGCGACCTTTGAAGATGGAAAGTAAGTTCCGCTGTGCATTAAACTTGATTTCTGAAGTTCCGCTGTGCATTAAGTTTAATTTCTTGCATAGGAGTAGATCTTGGTTAGGGTTTAAAGTTTTTAGTTATACCCACAAGTAAAACCCCATCACTCAATGGATTTTGTATAAGGACAAATAACAGCCACCAAAATGTTACGCTCGATCTTCTACTCTGAAATTGTTTACCAGTTAAAAAAATTATGAACAAAAGCAGAAACCACTACATGTCGAGTGAAAAAATATAAAGACTCTAAACTATGAAATGTATCGTGGTCATTCACGGCATCGATATTTGTTAACAAGATTTTCTGCAGGAACAAGAAAGAAAATATGAATTGAGGAGCAATGATTTAGTATGAATTGAGGAGCAACGATTTAGTATATTAAATTGAGGAGCAATGAGGACCAATTGAGGAGCAATGATTTAGTAGTAATACTAGAATCACAATTTCTCAAATGAGGTTTACCTATTATCATAATAATCTTAGATGCTAAATTGAGGAGCGATGATTTAATACGAATTGAGGTTTACCTATTATCGTAATAATCTTAGATGCTATTATATGATTCTAGTATTACTAAATCATTGCTCCTCTTAGCATCTAAGATTATTATGATAATTAATGGATCCAATTGCAGCAACAGTTAGCTCTTTAGAACCGTGAATTAAAATTAAATTGATGTCCTGAAACTTAAATAAAAGCTGACATAAATATACATAAATGGGAGTAGGAGACATAATATTGAATATCATCAAACCAAACAGTGCAACAAATATTTAAATTTTAAACTAGCTTCACCTAATCCTGAATGATAACCATGAAATCTGTTAGACATATTTGAAAAAATGGCTATATGTAAAGTTAATATCAGAAGACGTAAAAACATTTTAAGAGGTGGCCAAACTAAACTAATTTTTGCTTTCCGTTCACAGAAAAGTCAAAATATTACCTGGGAAATTTTTTTATCATCTCAGGGACAGATTGAACTTCAATTTCCAATGCTTCATTTTAATGCACTCCAAGCTGCCGTAGATATTTTGGTCAAGCCAGTGGATGATCATGGATATGAAATCAAGAAAGTGAAAAAATAAAAGAAAACAGAGAGATATACAATCCAACCAGAGTTAAACAAGCAACCTGAAGAGATCTAAAGTGACCAAGATCAATCTGAACAAAAATAACAGAATAATATGAAAACAAATAAAATACAATCAGAAGAAAAGAAATCAATCCAAGATCAGTCTGAACAAAATAAAAAGTTAAGAAGATGGAATGATCCAAGTCTGTAGTCTGCAGCCGCTTCCTTAAATAGATGGAGCTTCTTGCTTTTGTTGAATAGATGACCCTTGGTCGGCACTGCAGTGATGGAATTTGATGGGCAAAATGTTCGTCATGGAGCATTTTGACCGTCAAATACGGTTTGAAATTTTGGTTAACCATTTTTGTGAAGGGTAATAAAATTTCTAAAAAGTATTTTTGAAGGGCAATAAAATTTCTAAACCGTCATTATATTATACTGCTATTTTTTAAGGACAACAAAATTCCTAATTCTAAACAGTTATTAATATATTTATGTTATATAAAACTGTACTTTTAAATTTCAACTTCCAAAGCATATATTCACTAAATAAATAGAAACTATTTTTGAAAGACAACAAAATTCATAAAATGTCATTATATTACTAATTTATTAATATATTTATGTTATATAAAACTATACTTTCTAAATTCCAACTTCCAAAGCATATAATGACTCAATAAATAGAAACATCTATTAAATTAAAATTATTTCCATGCCTTTCCATTTGCAAATTGCATTGATTTGTTAAACTATACATTATAAATTCCAACTTCCAAAGCATACATTCACTAAATAAATAGAAACATCTATTAAATTAAAATTATTTCCATGCATTTCCATTTGCAAGTTGCATTGATTTTTCCTAAAAACAGAAAAAACTCATTTAACCCAATGATATCTCAAAGCATACATTCACTAAATAAATAGAAACATCTATTAAATTAAAATTATTTCCATGCATTTTCATTTGCAAGTTGCATTGATTTTTCCTAAAAACAGAAAGAAAAAAACTCATTTAACCCAATGATTTCTCCATTATTTTTTTATTTTTTTATCAGTGCAATGAGCATCTAGACTCTACAAATTTCAGTGCTCAATGCTCATTGATTGTATTAGCATGCTACAACAACTTTGGAAGTTGGTTGGGAGTTGCAAGGTCTTGGAGACAAACACTTATTTGCATTATGAGAGGTAATGCTTGCAGTATTGTTTTGGGTATGTCTGTGTAATTTTTAATAATTTTAAATAACATGAGTGTATGCAGTGATTTATCCCATAGTTTCAGTAATCTATATAGATTCGGAGTCAAAGAGTATTGGTTAATTCTCAACTCCCATTGAAATTGAAATGAAGATCTCTTATATTTCTCTCATGGTTCAATTTGAGTGAGAGATGTAGAATTTAAATGAAGGAAAGTACTAAATAAGGGGTTGAGAGACGTGAAATCTGTGTGCAACATTTGGAATACAAATAGTTTATCCAATTTGTAGAATAAACGATATTCAAACATAATATACAGAAAAAAGGGCATATAGTGCTATAATTTGTAGAGTCTTGCATTTTTGGAAGGGTAATACTTTTTAGGATACTTCATTGTTGAACGGTAAAATTTTAAACAAAACGTTTCACGATGGGTAATATAAAAACCCAAAACGTAAAAAAAAAATCTAACGGGTGAAATGAAAACCAAATTCCAACACTGGCCGGCAGCATGGACCGAGTGGGTGCTTTTTTAAGAAATAGAAATGGTGGGGAGAGGCAGCTTTTCAGCTTTTTTTTGTAGATACTGTAGAGGATAACCGTCTCCAGATTCTGTCATCGCATCTATCGTTATCATGAAAATGACAAATCATTATCCGCTTTAGATTTGTGTTTCGTCAACCGGCATCTCGGAGTAATCCGAGGATTCTTGTGCACGCTGAAACAGCGAGTAAGCAGATCTTGAGAATTATTCCGGTTGAAACGACCAGCCGGAAAAATGAAAATGGGATGACGTTTAATAAGAAAATAAACTTTCTAAATGTAAAAACGAATTATAACACAATTGATAATGATTCGCAAAGACTTGTTAATATCGAGTTGAAAGAGAAGAATTACCGAGAACCTCAGCAGACATTGAGAATTATTCGGGGTGAACGGCCAGCCGGAAAAACGAAAATCAGCTGAATTTTAATAAGAAATTAATGAACTTTCTAAACGTAAAACCAATTATAATGAATCGCAAAGACTTCTTAATATCGATTAACGGGTCACGGGGCTTCAAGTTGCATACGTCAATTATTTAGTTATTGTTAATATAAAATGGTTACTCAAATATAGAGTACGGTAATGAGAAATAAAAGGAACCATGTGACAAATGAATAGGTGAGATAAAAGTTTTTCACAATAAAATAAAAATGATATATTTCTTTTTAAAGCTACGAAGATGGATTTATGAAAGATATTTTTACCTAATGCAAGTTATATTTAAAAGGAAAAAGAGTTTAACACATTTCATATTTAGTAAGAATGTGAAGATGATAGTATACATTTAATTAAAAAGAATGGAATGTACACCTAATTAAAATAGAATAAAACAATACAATTTTACTAATTTAATATTTGATATTGTTTCATAGAGATGAAATAAATTCTTAAGAAAATTAATAAATCACAATAAAAAAGCTATGTAAATAAAAAAACTATGTAAATGTAAAAATATAAATTAACATTAATTATTGTTTAATTTTTTATTTAAAATAAAATGATTTAATTTTATTAATAATTTAAATATTTTAAAAAGATGATGTTATATAACAAACTCATTTTATTATAAATTTATAATTAAAAAAAAATTAATAAAAAACAGATTAGCCTTTTCCTATAGTTGAATCTAAAATTAAAATTAAACAAATGATAGAAAAACAGGCAAACAACTTGAATGCAAAATGAAATAAATATTGATGGTGTATAAATGTAAAAATATAAATATTAATGGTGTATAAATGTAAAAATATAAATATTAATAATGTATAAATGTAAAAATATAAATTAATATAAGTTATTGTTTAATTTTTTATTTAAAGTAAAATATTTTATCTTATCATTATTATTAATAATAATTTAATTATTTAAAAAATAAACTATATAATAAATACATTTTATTATAATTCATTGAAAAAAACTTTTTGAATAAAAAAAAGTAACTTTTTCTTAAAATTAATAAAAAATAAGCAAACAACTTAAATGCAAAAATCAAATAAATATTAATTATGTCTTACAGAAATAAATAATAAATATTATAATAATAAATAAAAAATAATTTTCAATTAATAATTAATAAAAGAGGAATTAAAATTAATAAAAAGTAATTTGAAAAAAATAAAATAAACCTAAAACATTAAACTGAGAACTCGGCAACAAGCTCCTGCAGTGCTGGGACTTCCTTAGCGCTCTTCTACTGGTTGACGTTGACGAGAGTTCATTATATTAATCCATTAACTGTTCACGTATAAACTGTATAAACTATAATTATCATTTTCACCTATAAATTATAATTAGCATTTTCATTTTCATATATCAATTATAACTAACATTTATAAATATTTTATTTTTATGTTAATGGAAGATTAGATTTCTTCATTTTTCATTTTTCATTTTTTTATTTATCACTTATGATCCATAAAAATAAAAATAAAATTCTATTTAATGGATGTACTATAAAATTTAATCTTTAATGTAGTTAAATTACTTATGTATTAATATATGTTTCAGAATATCACATACAACAGAACAAAACAAAAACACATTTTCCTTCATCTTACAATCCCACGGCTTTAAAACAAAACGTATAGAAATTTAAAATCCTTTCTAAGAATATAAAGCAAAATACTCACCCATCATCTTAGGAGAGCCGCCAAAAACGACGGTTTCGGCTGTAAATAAAAAATTTAAGCTCACATTAATAAAAATATACAAAACAAAACCACATAATAAATTACAAACCTATAGGATTTGGGAGATAAACCTACGCGATTCTAAGATATAAATGAAAGAGGGTTATTATTTTATTTCTAAATATATGAGTGGGATTGGTTACAGCTGGGCGTGAAATTTAGTTTGTTTATTACTATTTTTGGTTGTATATATTGCTTTTTCATTTAATATAATATAATTCCTATTACTAGGTTGATAGGAATAAAAGGGATATGAGAGGATAGTTCCATGGAATGTACCATAATACCAAACTGGACAAAATCTTCATAGAGCTCCGGATGACATACAATGCATCAACCTAACTTTTCAGGCCCACTAACTTAAAAGAAAAAATCTGTTAAATCAGTAATTTAAGATTAATATTCACAATTACAAAATAAAACAATTTGAAAAAACTAAATTAAACATAATTTTGAAACTAATTATGAGAAAACTCAAATAACTTCATTTATCACCAAAATTAAAAAAAACTAAAAAATATTATTAATAAACTAAATATATCAAAACAAACCAATACATAGAATAAAAGATTTAATAAAAATAATTAATTATAATAAAAAACAAATATACAAAATCTAAAATTAAAAAAAAAATTAATTAAGATAAAAAAGAAAAGTTGAGAAAGTACCTAGATATACATTGAATTGAAGAACGAATACTTCACTTTTTTAATTAATTATAATAAAAGATAAATATTCAAAATCTAAAATAATTAATTATAATAAAAGACAAATATACAAAATTTAAAATTAATAAAAATAATTAATTAGGATAAAAAGGAAGAGTTGAGAAAGTACCTAGATATACATTGAATTGAAGAACGAATACTTCAAATTTTAAAAATCCAGAAAAACAAAAAATCTTCTAAATGTGGAACAACAAATTAAATAAATAAAAAATAAAAAATTTACAACACTTACTTTACACTTCCTTTATATCAAAACAGAAAGTTGAATTGAAGGAAATCAATTCAGAGAAAAGGAAAGTGTCCAACAAAGTGTCCAACAAAGTTATGCCATGTCCAACTCCACTCCCTCTTAGGTCACGTTTTCATGTAAAGATGACACATCATATATGCTCAAGACCCTTCAAAGAACATGCATTGACATATAACAATCTAACGTTAGTTGAGCACCTGAGTGGGCCTAATGATTAAGAATATGCGTTATCTCCATGGAGGTCACACATTCAAAACCGGTGGGGGTAGGGTTGCTCATTGGCCCCTTGTGACAAGGCTCGAAGGGTAGGAGACTCCTGGGATAGAGGCTCACCCCAGTGGGCTTCCGGATGTCTAGACCCCTGCTGAGTCACAAGTTACTAGTATATCTGGCTTGCAGATTGTTGGATATACTCTTAAGAGGTTGTTGTTCCCATGGTTTAAAAAAAACAATCTAACGGTAGTTATTTAATTTGTGAAAAAATCACAGAAAGACAGATCTATGTCTGGATATATATAATATATAAAATTAGATCTGTTGGGATATATATAATATATAAAATTTATTGATAAATCACGGGGATAGTTGGCAAATTAAGAAACAGTTGGAATTTCATTAAAATTTATCAAGAAACATTTGGGAAACTAAGATATATATAAATATATAATTCACTGATAATTAAGATTAAATAATGGTTACATGGAAAAAAATGGAACGAAATGACACCAACTATTTTCTGTTTTTTTAGGGACATGCACTCCCTATCGTTATGTGCCCACTGCCTATTGCCACTTTTTATGAGTTCCACCGTTCTTATATACTCTAATCGCTTGCCGTGCCGACCAAACGAGGTCTATCATTGGCTCTGGGATAACCTAAAGCATCAATGGTTGTGGGATGACCTAAAGCATCGGATAACCTAAAGTATGCAATATATATACACATTTGACGAAATTATTAATTCTAATAATAAGAACGGTCACATGATTAAAACCCCACCGTGAAAGGAGGCAATTTGTTAAATCAATATACAATGGAAGTTTAATATTCTTATAAAAAAAATTGATAAGAAAATTCACAAAACCGACTAATTATGATAAGGTGTCTACATATACTGGAAACATAATATTGAAACATAATATTGAGAACAACAAAAGTGAATAAATAAAAAATATACAACGTTCCCTCAAGACATAAAACCGAATTAAATACCCTGTGTGGTTGAATTGCCTCATGTTCAAAAACCTCAATTAGCCTCCGCCCCAAAGCAGGAAGAATGATGTAAGATGGTTATATGCAATTGTAGTTTGATGCTAATTAATAACTGAATGCAAATATGATTCCTCGATATTTGAATAAGAGTGCAAGTTGCAACAACCTATTATGCTCTGTGCGTTAACGATTTATGCCAGTTATTAAATCTTACCATGAGTACTATTAGATATGTAGTTAGTAGCCCATTCCTTAATGTTTTTAAACATATATTCATATTTTTTGTCATCTCCATGAATTTAATTGCAAACATAATATAAATCTGTCGTTGCGACATACCTGGCCCTGCATAGCATATGGTATACCCTCTGCATCTTCAAATAACAATTTCAAGAAAAATCAGTAGACAATTTCAAGACAAAAAAATTGTTATCAGTTTTATATTCCTATATTCTGGTCTCATATACTCGCTGCGATTCTAATCACAGTTAAAGAGACGAGTAGGAAAAAAGTTTTTGATGGTTTTCAGTAAAACCAGAAAAAAAAAAGCTCTCGATCCGTCTTTAGATATATATAATCTAGTGGAGAAATAGTTGGCAACATATCATGATATAATCTACAGAAGAAATTGTTGCCAACATATTCAGAAAACAAAGATATATTAAAATTTCAATCGACTTAATTTCTGATCCCGAAATTTACAGTTACCTCGTAAGTTTGACACGATCGTAGCTGAAAATATCGTAATTCCATACATAGAAGCACGATGTCATCATCCTCACCTGCATTACTTGTGCAGAGCTCCATAATAACTTGCATTACTTGTGCAGAGCTCCATAATACAACGAGTTAAATGTGTTTCGGCGTTCTATGGCCTCTCAGTAATCACAAATACGACAGTAAATCACAAATGCGACACAAAAGTATGACAGAAACAAAGAAGCGAACACAAACCGCAACGCAAAAGAAGAAAACACATCACACACAAAAGCAAACACAACACACAGGAAAACACAGCACAGAGAGACATTATAACAAACATACAAAGCGCTCTTCAACCTGCAAATCTAAATTACAGTACCTGAGAGAGAGGAGGGCAAATAGAAAGTAGATATATGAAGAGGTTCATGCATAGGAGCCATTGGATTTGCTTTATCACCCAATGACAACCAAATTTCAAATTGAACCGTTGGATCATACTTTTTAGGTGATCAAACGGTGATGCTTTTTTAATGATCACCGACGATTTGCAATTCAAATTGGTTGTTGTGAATCTGTGATCATGCTATGAGTTTATGTCATGCTTTTCTAAATCCGAACGCCATGTCAACAGCATAGATGTCAGTCAGTAATTCAAATTGAACCTTTGGATCATTGACAACTTTAATTCAGGTGGTGTCTTTTTCATGATCACTGTCAACTGCAATTCAAATTGAACGGTTATGATCACTGACAACTTCAATTCAAATTGAACGGTTGGATAACATTTCAATTCAAATTGAACGGTTGGATAACATTGTTGTTGTGATCACTGATGATTTTTCGTGTTCACCACCTAAATTGAACGGTTGGATAACATTGTTGTGATCACTCATGATTTTTAGTGTTCACCACCAATCACATGACAGGGTCGGCCCGGCGCTTCTCCGGTCTGGTATCAAACAATTTGTAATGTTTATCTTTGTATAGGTGTGTGTTTGGATTTGAAATTACCTTATGTTTTGGTAGTATTGGTTTTTTTTTTAAATTGTTATTTTTATATATTTTTATTGTTATAAAAATGAATTTAATGTATTCAAATATTCTTTAGATTTTAAATTTCCACAATCTATGTTTTTCAATTTCAAAATATTTATTATTTCTTTAAAAATTAAAATTTTTAAATATATATATATATATTTCTTAAATTCAATATCAATAAATGATTTGTTTTGTATTTATTTGTGTGAAATCAAATTTTATATATATATATATTCCATTTTTTTACCTTATAAAACAATTTTCTACCCATCAATGAATTATTCTGAGTCGGATTTCATCTCTATTAACTAAGGAAATTATCGCCTATCTTTTAAAAAATAGACTAATACTTGACCTCTTAGATACTATTTTTTTAAATAGTCATCACAAAAGAATCTTTTTGAGCCTCGCATTTTGAAAAATAGTTGTGTTTTGGGTTTTTGAAATTATTGAATTTATTCTTATTAGAAATTATGTACAAAGCGTTGTCTATTCATGAGAGGATTTTTTAAACTCTATTTAAAATTTTATTGACTATGTTGAAAATGCACATATATTTGTTATTTATATATATTTATTGTGTTTAGTAAAGTTTTGTTTTTTCACTCACTCTAGTTTTTATATAAAAAAATAAAAATAATTTTTTAATTAAAAATATAGTTTTATAATCATTGTTCATTCATTATTGTTCATTGTTTGTAGCTTGGGTGGTTGGAAGGAATGATTATTTCCCTCCCTAGCCAGGTTCAGGTCTTGTAAGTGACATGATGCTCTTGTTGAGCCCCTAAAGTTTTCAAAGATTCCCTCACTTATACATGTTTCAAAAGGAAATATTTGGCATTAGGACCTAATTTCTCTTCTGAAGGCCCATAGGCACATCACCTTTGTGCAAAACCAACTATTGGAGAAGGTTTATTTTCCTATTTAAAGCCTTTGTTTTCCTTTTCAACCATGTCTAGGACCATAAACCCATCACCATTACCCAAAACTAATAAATGACAAGTGTGTCCTACTTAGAGTCCTAAGATGCCAGAAAAAGGTCTTATGTGGTGTATTAATGCATGATTCACCATGTTTAAACCAAAGAAGATTTATTAAATGTCCAAGGACCTCTTTATACTTCCTTAACCATTCTCAAGATGCAAAGACCCAATGTTACTAAAAATCACATGATGTGTTCTAGAAAACCACTCAGAAAAATATGCTCAAGAGATGCAATGTTTTTTGGATTGTAGGTGTTTTTCAAGGAAATTGAAATTGAAAAGCATAATTTAGGGAGCAAGCTCATTGTTTCTTCACATGACATTTGTTGTACCGATAAATCAATTCTTAGTGCACAAATAATTTGATCATGGCACCCACAACACCGTTGGAATTCATTAATAACAAATATATATCTAATGTGGTAGTTTCAAGACTCATCCATGTCTCTTGATTTCAACAAGAAAGGTTTAGGGACATAACATCTTGTTTCCCTCCTTTGAATATGAACATAGATGCAAGAACCATTGATTGTGCCTAATACATCATAATGACACTCATATTCAATTTAGATGTGAAAGATTCTTCGGGGAATACCGGTGCCATTGTTTATGGGGCTTGTTCATAGTACTTGAGCTCAACAAGTTTTAATTATGTTTTAAGATCAGTATTCTTGCTATAACCATGTTTATGCCTCAACACACATTTATAACGTACATAACCTGCTCATGCTTCTTGTATCCCACTCGAAGGTCAAATACCCATACAAATATCATGGATGTTGGTTCGAGTACTTATTCAAGGCTCTTCATCTATAGAAGCTTCCATAAGATCCTAAAGCACTTGCTTCCAATATTTGTTGATGATCAAGGCCCCACAAACCATTCATGCCACTATATGGTGGTTTGGTGATGTATTCATGGTGCTTGAGATTGAGAAGCTATGTTTAGGGATTGATGTTGTTGTTCTTCCCTTACCATGGCCATGGTCAAAGACATGAGGTCCATTTTCATTACACAAAACATATTAATGAAACCCATATCTAAATTGTAGGGTGAAGAACCCCTAGTAAGGATTTATGTCGCTATTTCTAAATTTTGTTTATTTCATTTGAGGTCAAGAAGTTTCTATTAGGGATTAAGGTCCTTATTTAACCCCTTGACCATATTTCATCTTTAGAACAATATGTAGTGGAGAAAAAATACTCATGGAACCTATATCCACTTAAACAATTGAAAATAACCACAACAAAAGGACCCATGTGTTGGTTTGAGCACTCATTAGTATCTAAGAGGTCAAGTATTCCTCTTAGATAATTCAAACCAACACATGGGTAAAAAATTCAAACCAACACATGGGTAGAAGATTCAACAATATTCCAAGGTGCAGGTTTTCCTTCCTTAACCATGTATAGGGTCCTTTAACGCATCTTCAATGTATAAAACCTACTAACATAATCCATATCCATATTTGAAGATAAATACCCCTTAGAGGAGGTTTTCATTTTGATTTTGTAATACCTTGATGTTTTAAGTCCCATATGTAATATCCCTGATCTGATGTCAGATAATATTATCTCAATATTCAAATCAGAAATTTTCCAGGCAGTGACTAGTTTTCAAAACTAGTGAACAAGGAACTAGAACTGGTCATTGAATAACCCACCCAGAGCTTGATAGGAAAACACTTTTGGATCTGGAAAATGTATTAGGGGGTTTGCAGAATCAAGGAAAACAATATCAACGCTAGCTTCTTAGTTTTGTGAACAAGGTACTTGTGCCATTTATGGTTCGAACATCAACCCGGATGAAGTCTACTCCAAGGATTCCTCGACACACCAACAAAATTCATACTAAAATATTTAACGTACACTTGACATAAAATATAGGTGTACAACAGTTCAATAAAACCCTAACCTGATGATAGAGAAGAGTTTCTGAGGTTTAGGGAAGGTTTGACTGAGTTTGGGGGGGGGAATGAGAAAGTGCGCTATGCTGGACTTCTCCACTAACTTTCTTCTAGGATCTTCCAAACATGCATATAAGGATAGACATTATTATTTCAATCATGGGATGGTATTCATAAATGTCTCAGTGACCCAACATTACTCACATATTCAAAATCGAGCATACAGAGACTTTTTAATTAAGCAAACTGCAAAACTAGTCAAATAGAAGTGCTTAATGAGCTAGTCTTCAGAAATATGGATACAAGCAGTCCTAAGGTTCACGAATATTTGATTTCTGAGTTGGGATGAATTAATCAGATAAATCAACAAATAAAATAACTAACAAAAAGGAAAATGAATTTACAGAACTCAGTATATTGCAAATGTCTCGAAACTAGTCAATTAAATTGCACAGAGAGCTAGTCTTGTGAATGGTGAGCACACTCATCCTCTAAGGCTCTCGAATTATCCTTTTGATGAAAAATATGGCTCATATACATATAAAATAACAGAAAAATAGTATATTAGAGAATAATAAGAAACAAATGAATATATTTTGATCTCAGACTTTATAAAGAATCTCTAACCATGGAATTCTTACAATACTAAGTGTAGAAGGAGTCTGAGAAGAGAAGAAGAAGTAGGATATTTTCTGGATATTCAATAGAGGTGAACACGGATCATATGGATTCTCATGGGAGGTGCACCAATATTCAAGAGCTTCTCATGGGCTCATTCACCAAACCATATAGAAAAGCAAGGGCATGTTCTTCACAGCTGGAACCCCTAGATCTAGTGAAATGGGCATAACTTGCTCATCCAGACACCTTTTTTGATGAGAAAAAAGTGTTTCCTATTGGAAATGATGATACAAACACAATTGAACAGGTCTCAATGTCTAGAAATGCTCAGAAATGTCAAACCCAGATTCTACAACCTTCGGTTCGTCCCTTCAACACTATTTCCACCGAATGAGAAGAATGCTTCATAAGATAGAAAGAAGAGAGGATATAATCAAAGAGATGGATCAAATATGCAAATTGGTCATCACTGAATGCATTGGATGATGTGCATAATACTGTAACATGAAATATGGGGACATCTCCCACAGGTAGCTAAGTATGCATCACCAAATCCCAAAGAATCTTGAGCTTACTCACATAAAAACTATAAACTGTGAAAATATGTGAAATGGAGTTCTCCTCCTTTTATAGACTTTTCTCCTCATGGTTGAGATTATCATATTAGAAATTCAAATTTGGGGAGGCATGGATGTTTCCTTGATTAGTTGAATTTGGTTTGGATGCACTTACTCTCATGGATGTGTCCTCCCTTGCAAAACTTGGACCGTGTAGCTTTTCTGGATGTTTTTAATCCTTCTTGAGTTGCAAAAATCAAGAAACTTATTTCTTTTTTATTTTGATAACTTTCCTTCTTTTCAACACTAGCTTCTTTTCTGCACTTGCATGCTTTGTGCACTTTCCTTATTTATGCATTGCTTTTGTCAATTTCCTTTGTTTTTCTATCACCTTGATTTGTGCATGCTTTCTTCCCATTTCCTTTTTCCTTTTCTCTTATTTTCTTTCACTTTCCTCTTTGGTGTGACAAATCATAAGGATAACCTTATATTCTTATGCTCCCTTGTCATCATCCAGCTCATCATCACATGTAATTAATAATTAAATACAAAAATAATAATTACACTTCCTTCAAATTAATTAATTAAGGGCCCTCACACGAAGTTGAGGGACCCTTTAGATGCAATTGGGTAAATGCAAAATGAGCGAGAATTGTGTAAATGCACAATGCTTGTGCATTATGTAAAACTAGGAATGGCGGGCTCCGAACTTGCCATGTCATTTAACATGTAGGATAGGATTACAAAACGCCCGAGTGTTATGCTTAATATAGCAAAAGAAAAAACAGTGCTGCGGACTGCAACACTGTTTTATCGACTGTTTTACCCAAACATGAACGCATGAGTGATTTCGCCTTCCCAAAACGCATTGGAGAATCTCAACCGAGGAGATTTCGAGGCTCAACAATCCCAAATTCATCTTGCAAGGACGATTGGAAAGGTAAGCATCTAAATCGTTGCCTCATCTCATCATTAAGTTTATAAATTGTTATGTTTCCCTAATCTAAAAATATTTGTAAATGAAATGCCAAAACTTAAAATTTTAAAATTTTAATGAATTTTACATCCACCCTGTTAGACACAATGGCTCATTGATCACATCAATCATCATTGTCACCTAAAAATATTTGTAAATGAAATGCCAACACTTAAAATTTTAATGAATTTTACATCCACCCTGTTAGACACAATGGCTAATTGATCACATCAATCATCATTGTCACCCAACATATATGTCTATAACATCATTTTGATCATCATTAATTGTCGTAACCCAAGCAAGAATTATGTCCGTGTTTCATGCTGCCCTAGATCAAAATTTTGTTCATCGTATGTAGCCCCAATAATTATGAATTCATTCTATCCATACATATCATCAGCATCTTAGTTTGTACACCAGTAACACATCAGCATACTGTATCCCCAATTAATCCAAAGATAAAGGTTAAACTCTAATTTCTACTATTGCTCCATAAACACCACATAAATTATAAATATATACATGTATATATTTATTTAGACTTTCTTTTTCCCACCTAAATGTGTTCTTCATACCCACATCATCACCATTTTATTTTGCTTCCAGCATGCCCTCACTAGCTTGTAACTTATGCCCGCAAGGGCCATATTTAAGCCTTTGAACATGCCTACAGCTAGACCTTCTTCAATTTCCCACACGGGGGTCTTAGCCATGCCTCCAAGATTCCCGCAGCTTCCACAAACATGCCCACATATGCATCTTCAAGATGCCCGCATGTCACCTTGTCCGCATTCCCACATGTCCATCAACTTCATTTCTGGATTCCCACAGATGCCATAAGGGATGCCCGCAATCTTCTTGCCAAGTGTCAACTTCAAGCTTCTTTGTTCATGTAACTTGTTATCTCAAAGTCATCCTTGTCTAAAGTATTAGGACCAACTCCAAATGACCACAGCATGGGTCATTTGGCTCATTAGGTTTTCCAATTCCCATCACTTTGTCTTTTGTCTTTTCTTTTCTAAGTCCTTGTCAAGTCACATTGTTGCCTTGTCGTCATGCCATTTACACCTTTGTCATTAATGTTGTCATCAATGACAATCCTATTCACAAGATAATTCTGTCAGTTGCAACTCACTGGGATGCACCAACACCCCAACAACCATAGATTTACAAATGATATTTCAGACTCTTATTAAGTCTGCAGATTACATACATCATCAACCATAAGCCCTTGTTTGTTTCCAAAGCACTTCATCATTCTCATCAAGCACTCATTATTCAATATAACTTCATTCTGTCCATCAACAAATATCACCAATTAGAGGAAATCTTCATTATGTCATCATTATTCATGTCATATCAATCTGCTTCCATATCTCCATTCATACACTTTACACTGTCCATATGCACATCACAACATTATGCCCATATCATTAGTCATCTCTTCATCATTCTACCAGCATGTCTTCATTCTGTCCATCAATAGGCTACCTCAGTTTAACCAATAAAAATAGATATCTTTGCCACATCATCATGGTCTTTATGCCTGCATGGTCTCCACCCTTATGCCCTCAATGACCCATAACGTATGCCTGCAATGGTCATATGAAATGATATTTATGTTTGTAAGGTATGCTTGAGATGATATTTATGTTTGTGATGTATTCATTCTTGCATAGAGTTTGTACATTTTTCATTTTTTAGAGATGTCATTATAGCACATGTATACATTTCTAATGATTTTTATTTTTATTTTTTGTTTGGAGTGACGACCATGGATGCCCAGTTTGACATCCAAAGAGAAATTCAGAGGCTCAGAGAAATTCAAGCCTCAGTTACTATTGTTGATGATAGGCATGTTATGCTTGCATGCAATTTGTATGTAATGATGGAGACCTTTAGTAGGTCTAATGGCAATTTGCAAGATATTCCCACATTCAGAGAAAGAAAAGGAAACAATATGCAGATGAACTTAGCAGCAAAGAAGTCAAGAAGTTTAAAATCTCAAAAGAACAAATCTTTTCCCAATCCATGGGATGGTGAAGTCCCTAATGCAAACAAAATGCACATTTCTATCGAGTGGTGTACATATCAACCATTCATAGATAACTGGATGGACCGATGGTACATGGCGTTTGATGTATCACCACAAAACAACAGGGAAATGCCTTTGTATTTTCTGAGAAAGATGTACGCAGAGCTTGTGCTGGGGAAGCATGTTAACTATTTTGATATCTTGGAGTACGAGGGTGTTGGGATGGGGATTCCTCAACAATGTCCCAATGCGAGGCACATAGATTCCAATCACCCAGTAGCTCCACCTCGTAGGAATCTACCCAGGCCAGATGTGCCGCCTCCACATCAGTTGGTCCCAGAGACACAAGAGTCATTCCTACTATTTGCATAGGTGGTTGTTCGCCATAGCACGTATCTTCATGGTACGTACCAGGTGGGCCTTCAAAGTCACCATCTATGGGTGGAGTAGAGCCACCACCTGTCAGTGGGGTAGATCCACCACCTCCCAGTGGGGTAGAGACACCACCTTCGAGTGGTCGATGAGCATCTAGTAGTGGCATTGTACCTACACAGCATGAGCACAGCCATCAGCCCCACCCATGCATAGTATGCGGCCATCCTTTCTTTGGTCCTATCCAAATAGATGATACCTTTACTAGATATTTCACACAGGTAAGTAAGTGGTTAACAATTTAGTGTCATTTTTAAATTATTTTTCCTTACTATACACATATATATATAGATTGCTAATATTTTTAATGGTTTTAAAACTTGTAGTTACTATAAGAAGGGCACAGGGTTGAAGACCTTTACACTGATGATGCAGAGCATAGTCCAGAGGCTCATGCACCAACACCGCTTGATGATGATGATGATGTTGCCATACTTTCAGTGACAACAACTCACAATGAGGTAACTATTTCAACATGACATTATTTTAATACATGAGTAGATCCATTTAACAATTTAGTATCATTTGTAAATTATTTTTCCTTACTATACACATATATAGATTGCTAATATTTTTAATGATTTTAAAACTTGTAGTTGCCACTAGAAGGGCATGAGGGCCAAGAGGCTCATGCAGTAGAACCTTCTGAGTTACAAGATGTTGTCATACCTTCAGCGACAACATCTCATGCTGAGGTAACTATTTCAACATGACATTATTTCAATACATGTTATTTTTTTATCACATGTTACTTAATTAATGCTACATAATCTAATATTTACAATTTTCTAAATTGTAGGCTGTAGATCCCCATCAGATGGAAATGATTTCATCTAGTGAGCTCCCCCCCGGTGGAAATACAATCGATAGCATGCCCACAAAGACAGAATGGATGGCAAACCATTTCTTAGAATTGATTGACATATAAAGTACATCGGCATGTATTTCATCATTTTCAGTTTGTTAATACATGTTATTCAATTGACCAATGCATTTCTAACTACATTAGTATTGGTGATTGTAGTCACCAGCAGATATACGTTCGAGACTGTCAGCAGTTCGATCTCCCCATAGTCCCAACGTGCAAAAGGGACAAGTGTACAAGAGAGGCTCTACTCCTATAAATATTGTGGATGTCCTCTATAGTAGACACACGGGAAATCCATCTAGCCCTCACCTAACAAGGGTCAGTGATGTTGCAACTAGTTCTGCATCTGTAATAGAAACAAGTCATACAGAGGTAACTATTTCAACAATTACAATGCATAGAATTTAACCATGTTACTATATTGTTTATTCATGCATGTCTAACTATTTCTCCATTTGGTGATTGTAGCCATTAGCAGCAGAAGTGCCTGACCCCTCTGCTTAATCCATGGTTATGACCGGGTCTTCTCTTGTGGTGAGATGTTCATTAATGACCACGTTTTTTTATTCAATTTACCCAAACACATTGATCAATGTTGAATTGTTGAATTAATTGAGATATGATATTTTATTTGCAGAGCACAACTATAGATATGTCTTCCATGAGCACACCGCTCGCATCTATACCCCATGAGGACTTGGTGAGTGTTTCTCATAAATAATTTGGCCATAAGTTAATTTTTTAAGTTTGTTGATGGTAGGGTATTAGTGCAGTTATTTGATAAAAATAATGATTTTTTTGTAGACTTCTGAGATGCCGAGTGATCCCAGGGAGATGGTCGATAGAGGAAAGTAAGGGAAAAATAAGGGAAAGATTGATTTTTGATGTTGCATAGTCTTGGATAGATGTATTTTGACATACATGTACACATTTTTGTACTTGGGGATACATGTACATTGACAGGCCATTTGAGGGCTGGTTACTTTCCCATACTTTGTATTACAAACATTCGACTATTAATATATTCCATATTTTCTCTTGAGTTTCGACTTGTGCTTGTGATGATTCATCTCTTCCACAAATTGATAAATTATGCTATTGGAATTTACAAAATTACATTTCAAGCAATATTTATTCCCCTACAATTATTGCATTGATCAAGTAACATCTCACCATTATGTTATGAAAACATTATCTTAATGGAAAAAACTAATAATGTCCTTCAACAGTTCCATGAACTTAGCACATGCATGCTAATTTGATATGTAATTTAAAATTGTGTTTTTTGTCAACTCCAAGGGTTCATACCCATTGATCATGATTATGGTTGCAAGGAAAATATGTTGTGAGGAAAAAACCTCTATCATAATAGTAACATGCTATGCATACCATCAATGTAATCCTATGACATTTTCAGACAGTAAGAGGAAGTCGAATAGATGCTACACATTTTATGAATGCTACTGTATTTCATCAAACTATATGTACATGAGCATCTATGCAGTTCGATTGAATGGTAAGGAATGCATAACTAAAGTGTAATAAAATTTATCGGGCCTTCATGTACATATGGTCAAATATATGTAACAAATATACCCTAGTTTGTCAAAATATGCTAACCAATAGTTGGTCATGAATTCACTCTCATAATATCGTTGAAGATATAAACCATATCCTTACTAAACCCTAGTATGTAAAACCATAGTTTGTGCTTTACCTGTTTCATATGTCCATTTTGCACCTGTCATAATGCAAAAGTAATCATCCAGAATCCATGGAAAATGAAATACCTAACTAGTTTAATGATATTCCTTGATAATGTTGTATTGATGAAAGAAAATAAGATGTTCATGGTCCTATGTTTGTTTTGATAAGTTGCACAAGTTTCGTAATCATCGTTATCAACCTCATCCTCATCCTCATCATCCTCATCCTCACCCTCATCATCATCTTCATCAACGCCATCATCATCATCTTCATCATGATCATCATCTTCATCACCACCACCACCATCATCATCATCATCATATTCAACACCACCACAATCATCATCATCATCATCATCGTCAACATATTCATCATCCTCACCCTCATCCTCATCCTCATCATCATCATGGTAAGCCATTATCTTCATCATAATCATCATCGTCAACATATTCATCATCACAATCATGATTCTCATCACCCTCATCATCAACATCTTCATCATCATCACCACCACCATCACGATCATCATCCACATCCTCACCATAATCATGATCATGATCATCATCACCCTCATCCTCATCCTCATCCTCATCATCCTCACCCTCATTATCATCATCACCATCGCCATCATCATAATCTTCATCACCACCACCACCATCATCATCATATTCATCATCATCATCATCATCAACATCAACATCTTCATGGTCCTATGTTTGTTTTGATAAATTGCACAAGTTTCGTAATCATCATCATCACCCTCATCCTCATCCTCATCCTCATCATCCTCACCCTCATCATCATCATCCTCACCCTAATCATCATCATCATCATCATGATCATCATCTTCATCACCACCACCACCATCATCAGCGTCATCATCATCATCATCATCACCACCATCATCATCTTCATCACCACCACCACCACCATCATCATCATCATCATCATTATCCTCATCATCCTCACCCTCATCCTAATCCTCATCATCATCATGGTAAACCATTATTATCATCATCATCATCATCGTCAACATATTCATCATCACGATCATTATTCTCATCACCATCATCATCACCACCACCATCATGATCATCATCGTCATCATCCTCACCCTCATCCACATACTCACCATCATCATGATCATCATCCTCATCACCCTCATCCTCATCCTCATCCTCATCCTCATCATCCTCACCCTCATCATCATCATCACCATCGCCATCATAATCATCTTCATCACCACCACCACCATCATCATCATATTCATCATCATCATCATCAACATCAACATCTTCATGGTCCTATGTTTGTTTTGATAAATTGCACAAGTTTTGTAATCATCATCATCACCCTCATCCTCATCCTCATCCTCATCATCCTCACCCTCATCATCATCATCCTCACCCTAATCATCATCATATCATCATCATCATCCTCATTGTGCTCTTCCTACCCATGTTGTCACCATCACCATCCCATTTTTCACCATAAGAAGGAAAACGCTAGCCACAAGTGCCCGGTGGATGATTTTGCAAAGTTGACCCCCATGGGCAAAACTTGCATAGTCCCTTACTGAGCAAAACCCTAGTTTGTAGAATGCAACTACGAGATGACACCCGGGCCACAGGACTGGAGGAGAGGGGTACCCCTAGCACTATCCTGATGTCCTTAATCCAACGAAGTCGATGGTTCATCGATCCTAGCCATGGGCGTCATTCTATGGCTCATTCCATCTCATATCCAAAAGGCCTTCAGGGACACCTGCCGGATACCTGCTGGGGGCATAGAACTCTAACCATGCAGCAAAACTAGGTTTCGGAGAGTCCTGTAGGTGTGTCTAGGTAGGTTTTGGTTGGGAACGCTAGCCACAACTTCCCAGTGGATGATTTTGCAAAGTTGACCCGCATGTGCAAAAATTGCACACTCCCTTAGTGTGCAAAACCCTAGTTTCCAAGATGGACCTACAAGGTGACACCCGAGCCATGGGACAGGAGGGGAGGGGCACCCGTAGCACTATCTGGATGTCCTAAATCCAACAGAGCCAATGGTTTGTCGATCGAAGCCACAGTCGTCATTATATGGCTCGTTCCGTCTCGCATCCAAAAGGCCTTTAGGGACACCTACTGGATACCTGTCGGGGGGATAGAAGTCCAACTATGCAGCAAAACCAGGTTTCGTGGAGTCCTGGAAGTGTGTCTAGGGAGGTTCCAGCTAGGAACGCTAGCCGTAAGTTCCTGGTGGACGATTTTGCAAAGTTGACCCCCGTGTGAAAAAATTGCAAAGTCCCTCACTGAGAAAAACCCTAGATTCCAAGATGGACCTACAAGGTGACACTTGGGCCACAGTAATGGAGCAGAGGGGAAACCCTAGCACTATCT
Source organism: Larix kaempferi (assembly GCA_027924585.1). NCBI lineage: Eukaryota > Viridiplantae > Streptophyta > Pinopsida > Pinales > Pinaceae > Larix > Larix kaempferi. Next base: position 5,078,122 of record BSBM01000109.1, on the reverse strand, counting down.
GGCCGTCCCGAATCCAATGGAGTCGACGATTCATTGATCGGAGCCACGGTCAACATTCTATGGCTTGTTCCATCTCGCATCCAAAATGCCTTCAAGGACACTTGCTGGATACGTGCCAGGGGCATAGAAGTCCAACTTTGCAGCAAAACCAGGTTTTGGGGAGTCCTGCAAGTGTCTCTAGGGAGGTTCCGGTAGCGGACACTAGCTGTAAGTGCTTAGCAGATGATTTTGCAAAGTTGACTCCCGTGTGCAAAAATTTCACACTCCCCCACTGAGCAAAACCCTAGATTCCAAGATGGACCTACAAGGTGACACCCGGGCCACGGTACTGGAGGAGAGGGGCACTTGTAGCACTATCTGGATGTCTTGAATCCAATGGAGTCAATAGTTCATCGATCGGAACCACATTCGTCATTCTATTGCTCGTTCCATATCGCATCCAAAAGGCCTTCAGAAACACCTACTCAATACCTTCCGGGGGCATAGAAGTCCAACCGTACAGAAAAAATGGGTTTCAAAGAGTCTTGCAAGTGTGTCTAGGGGGGTTTCAGCCGGGAACGCTAGCCATAAGTGCCCGACGGAATATTTTACAAAGTTGACCCCCGCGTGCAAAATTGCACACTCCCTCACTGAGAAAAACCCTAGATTCCAAGATGGACCTACAAGGTGACACTGGGGCCACTGGACCAGAGGAGAGGGGAACCCCTAGCACTATCCAGATGTCATAAATCCAAAGGAGTCAACGGTTCGTCGATCAGAGCCACAGTCATCATTCTATGGCTCGTTCCATCTCGCATCCAAAAGGCCTTCAGGGACACCTGCTGGATACCTGCTGGGGGCATAGAAGTCCAACTGTACAACAAAAATGGGTTTTAGGGAGTCCTGCAAGTCTGTCTTGGGAGGTTCCAGCTGGGAATGCTAACCATAAGTTCCCAGCGGATGATTTTGCAAAGTTGACCCCCGTGTAAAAAAATTGCACACTCCCTCATTCAGAAAAGTCCTAGTTTCCAAGATGGACCTATAAGGTGACACTAAGGCCATTAGACCAGAGGGGAGGGGCACCCCTAGCACTATCTGGACGTCCTAAATCCAACAGAGTCAACGGTTCGTCGATCGAATCCATGGTCATCATTCTATGGCTTGTTCCGTCTCACATCCAAAAGGCCTTCAGGGACACCTACTAGATACCTATTGGGGGCATAGAAGTCCAACCGTGTAGCAAAACCGGTTTCTGGGGAGTCCTGCAAGTGTGTCTAGGGAGGTTCCAGCTGGGAACACTAACCGTAAGTTCCCAACAGATGATTTTGCAAATTTGACCCCTGTGTGCAAAAATTGCACACTCCCTCACTGAGTAAAACCCTTGTTTCCAAGATGGACCTACAAGGTGACATTGGGGCCATTGGACCGGAGGGGAGGTGCACCCCTAGCACTATCCGGACATCCTAAATTCAACGGAGTCAATGGTTCATTGATCCGAGCCATGGCCATCATTCTATGGCTCGTTTTATACCCCTGCGTCCTGAGAAGGTTGAAGTTGTAAAGCAACAGCTCTATAGTATTCATCCGGAAGCTCTTTTGTTTATGTCTACGATAAAGACGCTCTTAGTTCGTGAGCTGGAACATATCGATCTTAACAAGATTTATACAATCTCTGTCTTACGAGAAGCTGACCTTAGAACTTCTCATAGCAATGACAATGAATCGTTCATTTTTCATTTGTTAGCAGAAGAAGATCAATTTTCGACAAAACAATGTAGTTATTACATGTGGAGGAAGCGGTTTCCTGTGGAAAATGAGTGTAGGGTTGAGCAGAGGAAAGATTTTGGGAAATGGGCTATTACATTAGCTTTTCCAATGGGTGAGCGACTGAGAGAAGAAAATATGGCAGCTATAGGTATCTATGCTTTTCTTTCGACGAAAATTGTAACAGGATTTCCCTTTATAATACAGACATATTTTTTACTGGTTTCATTAAGAGAAAGTATCATTTTCAATAACAAGTAGAACCAGGGAATCCTTCGTTGTGTTCCATTAGCCTTTTGTTAAGCATTTCGTGCTCTGATAAGTGGTAATTCACCTCTATCATCGAAAACTTGGGTCTATAGGTACCTTCCCTTTCATATTCTTCGTTATCCACAACTAACACAAGCTAGAGATGCCATTCAGACCCAATTGAAAGTTGAGGAAGTGGCTTTATGTGACGTCAGCTTTGGGAATAAATGTTTATGTAAACCAACAGAAGCTCATACAATACCCCCTGCTTTTAAACGCATTCTAGAGAAAGCAAGAGGACAAGTTCCTCAAAGCGACTTCATTCATCTATATTCTCGTAATGCACACATAGTCCATCCTTATCTTGATAAACAAGAGTTTTACAATAGCTTGAATTTTTTGGGTGTGGTTATCTCCCTGTATTTGGTTGTATGATTGGTTGACAAGCTTGCCTGAAAATCTGTACATTGAACTTCTTTGTTTTATTGCTGAAAATTGGAAGGAATTTTGAAGTCACCTATAAAACGCTCCTTTGTTGAAATATTTAAGTTCTTCCAATAACATAGATGTTGCTAGTGTATCAAATGCTGCCGTCCACACCAGAATTTATCATTCGTCAAAGGATTCGCACATATTGTGGCTGACAAAATGGTCTAGGGAGCTTGGAAGTGCAGCAAATATTATTCCATGTCTGAATCTACCCAAAAGTACTTGCAGTGGTTATACTATTCGTGTCCTGAGTCAGATAGGGATTGGACAACACAGTTGTTTGTTGCCGAGGGTTACGGTCCTTTGCACGCAGTGAAGCTTGGGTGTCTCTATAATTTATTTTGGGAGTCTTAAGCCTCTTCTAGGTGAGACATACCGGATCTAGTGTTGGGAGCTCATTTAGCCACTCTGTTTCTCTGCTCTTGGCTGTAGTTTCTCTAGGTGTGTGCTTTTGGCTTACTGTTTTTGATCGATAGTTGGCCTTTAGGGGAAGTTTTGATTATATATTCTCCCCGAAGATATCATGATGCAGAGCCCTACTCTCCGTCGATCCCATCGGTTGGCTGGTTTAAAACCAGCTGAGGTTTCACTCCATATTGCTAGAGGATGCCAGGGGGATCCCTCTGAGTCTTTGGATTCTTACAAAGCTTGCGTCCAAGACATCATGACTGCTACACATTTCGATATTGAGGAAAAAAATTCAACTCCATCGGGTAGAGTTGACCACACTTCCGATCCCCATACTCCTCGTGAGGAGTGGGGAGGTGATCCACCTGAGACTAAACCTGGTTCTATTTGGCCTAATCCATTTGAACAAGATCCATTCGATCCTTCGAATCTGGATAATTATCTTTACGGAATGCCAACCTTACCCGAGGACAAAGAACATGACGATATGTTCATTCCTTCGTTTCCACATAGTTATAGACACGGGATGCCAGAGTTACATGACGACACTGGTCCTATGATCAACCCGACCACACTCTCTTTTGGTATGCCTAGTCATAGTACAGTTGAACCTTCCACTACGTTTGGTTTTCAAGCTGGTACTAGTCATGGTGTTAGCCATACTATACACACTAGGGGCACTACCCTCGCTGGGGGCACTACGTTTTCCACTCACACACATACTATGGGGACTGGTCATATTTCTCCTAACAATGCTAATGTTGGAAGAAGACCACCTCCTAGAGTTTCCCAACCTAATAGGAACGTTGTTCGAAACACGACTCACCATCCACCACCTAATACACAGGCTGCTAGTTGTCAACCAAGGACTACTTTTACAGATATTAATGCTCCTCACAACCACGGGGTTGGACATATACCACGTAATTTTTTGTCCACTGCCGCCACTAGTAATGCTAATGTAGGGGGTGGGAATATATCCTATCCACATGGACATCATGCCACCATCCCTGCTACTAGTCACACCAATATTGGGGTTGGGAATAATTCTCATGCTTCTGGTCACCACACGACTGCTCAAGCTAATCCTAATGCTGGGGGTGGGAACATACCATACCATTATGGACATTACAACACGGTTCCTGCTATGAATAGTACATATATGCCCCATACTCATGGTGGCAACCTTTAATACAACACAGTCGGTGCTAGCCACCAATACCACCCACCACCCCAATATGGTGCCCAAAACATGCACATACCTGCTTACTCTCAAATGGGTCAGGCAGGAGGAGGTTATCAATCCTATGGCCATGGGAAAGCTTATGGTCCATCAGGTCCTTATTATCAATAGTTTAATCCTCACGGTCAAGATTTTGGTCCATCTTATAACACGGTTCCGTTTAACCAACCTTTTATGGGGGCTTATAATCAAGTGTAATACCCCTTTTTTACCCTTAGGATATACTAGATTTTAATGTAAATATTGTATACATGTGATGGATGTTTTCCTAGAGTGGAGCTCAAGGCCAAGGCCCCCACTAGTGGAAGCTCGAATTTTATTTAAAGGCAAGTATTAGACATTATGTTACCCATGTGCTATTTGGCCATGGAACATTGTAAAAATGATGTAAATAAACATCATGCAATAAAATACCAAAACTGGCTATGGAGACAATGAATGAGAAGGGGCCATGTGTATCCACTAGGGAGTGGTGAGGGAGTTGTGGGATTGAGCCATAAGCTTCCAAATGTCATTGTGAGAACCCATTTTGACTTTCCTTGATGACATTTATTTCTATTGTAAGGGAGTAGTTAAGGGTTTCAGTCCATGGCTTCAATGGAGCATGGGCAGCCCAGAAAATTCATATTTGCAGGTATGGAGTCTGTTTTCTTGTACCACAAGTCACTCTACCTCATGGGGATTGCTTCTTTCTCATCTCCATTCCCTTGTGGAAGTTACCAGCATCATTTTTCATCCAAAAATGAATTCCCAGCAGTGAGAAAAACCGGAAATCGCAACTGTGCAAGAACCCACATTTTGAAGAGCCAAAAATTCCCAAATTTGGTATTGGATAGTGAAAATCAATGGTGGATCCATAGATATGAACCTTGGGGCGAAATTGGGAGTATTGGGTACCCCGAAATCCATAGGAAAACCCAATTTTTGTAGCCCAGAACACCAGTGACGGATTTGAGTTATTTGTTGACAGAATGGTGAGAAATCCAAGTGTAGATGTTGGAACAGAGGATTGGATTGCTTGAATTTATCCTGAGATGTCTGTAGCTTTGTGGTTGAGTACATTGGCTTAACACCCTCCTCCTCTACTATTGCATGCTTGATAAACCCAGCGGTGTGCTGGCTTAGCATGACCATTTGAGTGAAACCATGACTGTGAGTGAGCTCATCTAGTTCCTCCTTAGTGGATATACAACCCAACTCGGGGTCGATCTCTTAGCTGGAAGAGTAGAGGCTGGACAGAGATCTATGATTGGGTGGAATGTTGCTCTCACATAGCTAGTTGTTGGACAATTTCATCTCCAATATAAGTATTCTATGTGGTTTGAATGATGTTCATTTTGTTGTTTGCCCTGTATGTTAAATTACTCATGTTACTTGGATGAAATGATTATCTTAAGTTAGTTGGTATGATGTCTATGCATAGCATGAGAATGGGATTGATTATTATGTGATTGTTTCACTATTCTTCCTAAAGAAAATAGGTTGATGCATCTCCTTCTACTTGTATGTTATTATGGTTATTCCGTTGTGTTTATTAAATGAGTTGTGTTAATTCTATGTTCTGTAATGTCTTAATTAATGGATGCTATTGACATGTTGATTGCATGATGAAACTGTGTGCATACATAGTGTTTAATTCCATTGTGCTTGTTGAGTATGAATAGGTATGCACAAGTTTTATTTAACGATGCATTTCTAAAGAAATTGACTGAGTCTGAGTTTTTCCAATAAGCCCGGTAGTTTGCTTAACGTTTCCTTCCTTGCACTAGATTGATGGAAGGGGATGTTACATCAAGCTTTCCAGCCTCAGCTCCCATTCCTTGCACGCTTGAATCTTCTGGATATTTCGAAGCTCACGAATGATTCAGTGTGTCACGACCCTACTTGGCCCCCAGTCACTACCAAGCTCCCTTCGGACATTCATAAGTTTGAGGGGAAAGGTGGTGAGGACCCGAGATATCATGTCATGACATTTCACCTTTGGTGCTTCTCCAACTCATTGAATCATGATTCCATTAGATTGCAACTATTTCAATGCACCCTCACGGGGGAAGTTGCGAAGTGGTACATCGAGTTGCTTGGAAACACCTATAGACATTTTAACGAGATCGCTTTGGTTTTCTTAGATCATTTCCAGCTACCAGTTCACTATGATACTGGCACTGAACTTTTATCTACCTTACGTCAGAACAAGGCCACACATATTTCTGACCACGTTCAAGAGTGGCGTCGGTGAAAGAGGTTAGTGAAAGCCAACATTCCTACATAGTTCCTGTTGGAATGGTTCCTCAAGTCTCTACTCCCATACATTGCTAAGCATATTTCAATGTTCGGCATTGTGACTAAGGAATAAGCTATCTTGAAAGTCCAATAGTTAGACTTATTATACTCTCAATGTGGCATTTTGTATGACATCATCCCTGATGCACTGCGTACATGTCACGAGCCCATGTCAGTTCTTGGACCGCATGTCGATGGCATCGTTGGATTTGCAAGCACTCGCCCCATAGATTTGGTAGCTAATCAAATGCAGAATTTGTCGCTAAACTAGTCTACTCCCGGACAGGTTCACACCTTGTCCACTTCCACCCCATCGTCCGATGTACACAGTGTCCAAACGACGAACCAGTCAGGTAACCAGCAACCTGGTGGTAAGAAAAAGGGGAGAAATAATCATAAGGGTGGAAACAATGGGAATAAGAATAGCAATTGCAATACCCCCCATAAGGATAATGCCAACCCTCCTCAGGAAGGTGAAAATGCTGGTGAGGACCATAAACCTAGGCATAAGGTGAAGTTTCCTTGCAAGCTCTATGGGGAAGACCATCTTACTCACTTATGTCCTCCTATTGAAGAAACATCGAAGCACTTGGCACAGAGCCTAGCTGTGTTGAAGGATCCCTACCTCATCACCAAAACATGGCTTCGCATGCTCCCACCATTGGTTATGGACCTACTGAGATGACAACATCTGCTTCCAATACTTGTGGTTATGGATGTGTGAACATGGTTCAGTTAGAGGTTAATGTTGCCACTCATCAACGCAATTATGATGCACCACAACCTAATTTGGGGAGTGAGCCTCTCCCTCCTCCTGACAGTTCCTTGCATATCAAGAAGCCCTCTATTATACCGTGGATACCGAAAGGTGTTCTTAAGCACTCTACACATAATCCTAATGCTTGAGCCACCTACAACTACTCCATTGTAGAAGATTTGGACCAAAATCCATGTGCCATGTCGAATCTTGAAGTTTTGCAAGCCTGTCCTTCTCAGAACCATGCTCTTTTGAGTGTGTTAGGAGTTCAGGATGGGGGAAGTCCCACTGTTATCAAGTTCGATACTACTGATGTTCAACCTCGCTTACCCTACCACGTGGCTTTTCAAATCCTGGTGGTGTGCCTTCAAGGTTTTGTCAAACGTACTATGGTTGACGAAGGTGCCTCTGCATCAGCAATGTCGTTAGCTTTGTTGGAAAGCTCTTGGCTCTCCTCCCCTACTCGATTCTAGAACCATGCTCACTACATTAGACGGTCATTCATTTAAGCCACATGGAATTATCCCTTCCCTTGTTTTCTCCTTGGGAGGTAAGTCTGTGCCTATTGAAGTCGAGGTGGTTGATGCACCCATCAACTACAACCTTTTACTACGTCGGAATTGGATGTATGCCATGAAAATTGTCGCGTCCACTGTATTCATAGTTATCTTATTTTCTCATGAAGGCAAGATTGTGACCATCGATCAGCTAGATTACGTTAAATCCTCTTCCATAGCATCCACAGGAGAGAGATAAAGATATTAATGGTTGAGGTTTAGAGTGAGAGAGATATAAAAAAAGGGGAGACTGGTGGATACAGGATTAGAGAGAGAGAGGGAGACTTGGGGTTAGGGGTTTAGAGAAAGAATGAGAGATAGATTGAGTGTTAAGAGTTTAGAGAGAGAGAGAGAGATATCAGGGTTAAGGATTTAGAGAGAGAAAGAGAGTTAGAGATAGAGACAGAGGGGTTGTGGGTGAGGGGATTAAAGAGAGAAAAAGAGATAGGAAGAGAGAGATTGGGGGTTACGGGTTTAGAGAGAGAGAGAGATTGGGATTTAAGTCTTTAGAGAGAGAGATTGAGAGAGGGATAGAGAGATATAGAGATAAAGAGAGAGACAGAGACATAGATAGAGACAGATATTTGGTGCTAGGGTTTAGAGAGAGATAGAGATTGGAAATTAGGGGTTTAGAGAGAGAGAGAGAGATATTAGGTTTTAGGGGTTAGATATTTAGATACATAGATCGATAGAGAGAGATATTGCATGTTAGAGGTTTATAAAGAGATAAATATTGGGGTTTAAGGGTTTAGAGAGAGAGAGATTGATTGTTAGGGGTTTATAGAGAGAGAGAGATTAGGGATTGGGGGTTTGAAGAGAGATATATTGGAGGTTAGTGTTTTTGGGTTTAGAGAGGGAGAGAGAGATTCTGGGGTTAGGAATTTAGAAAGAGTGAGTGAGAGAGAGAGAGAATGTGGCTTAGGGTTTAGAGAGAGAGACAGAGATTGTTGGTTAGAGGTTTAGAGAGAGAGAGAGAGAGAGAAATTATGTAAGCGCTTTAGAGAGAGAGAGAGAGAAATTATGTTAGGGGTGTAGAGAGGGAGAGATTTTGGGGGTTAGGTGTTTAGAGAGAGAGAGAGATATTGGAGGTCAGTTGTTTAGAGAGAGAGAGAGATAGAGCGAGAGAGATATTAAGAGTTGGGGGTTTATATAGATATACATATTGGGGTTTAGGAGAATAAAGAGAGGGAGAGAGAGAGAGATTAGGATTTAGGTGTTTAGAGAGAGAGAGGGAGAGATACCGATAGTTAGCAAATTAATGAAACAAAGAGAATGGTGGTTTGGGGTTTAGAGAGACACAAAGAGCGATTGGAGATTAGGGGTTGAGAGAGAGAGAGATTGGAGGTTAGGGTTTTAGAGAGAGAGGTAGGAAGAGAGATATTGGGGGTTAAGGGTTTAGAGAGAGAAAGATTGGGGGTTAGGGTTTTTGAAAGAGATTTAAAGATTGGGGGTTAGATGTCTAGAGAAATATAGAAAGAAAAAGAGAGATTGGTGGTTAGGGGTTTAGACAAAGGAAGATATAGACTAGGAGTTAGGGATTTGTAGAGATATAGATACTAGGTGTTAGGGGTTTAGAGATAGAGAGAGAGTGGGAGAGAGAGAAAGGGAGAGAGATTAGGGGTTTAGGTGTTTAGAGAGAGAGATATTAAGAGTTAGCAATTTAAATAAATAGAGAGAATGGGGGTTTGGTTTGTAGAGAGACATAGAAAGAGGTTGGATATTAGGGTTTTAGAGAGAGAGAGTGATAGAAAGAGAGAGATTGGGGGTTAGTGGATTAGAGGGAGAGAGAGATTGCAGGTTAGTGACTTAGAGAGAGGTAGAGAGACTGGGGGTTAGGTCTTTAAAGAGATTATTTGTTGGGGATTTAGAGAGAGAGAGAGAGAGAGAGAGAGAGAGAGAGAGAGATTGGAGGTTTGGGGATTAGAGAGAGTGGGAGAGAAAAATTGGGATATGGTGTTTAGACAAAGGGAGATAGATTGGAGTTTAGTTGTTTAGAAAGAGAGAGAGAGAGAGAGAGAGATTTGGGGTTATATGGGTTTAGAGAGGGAGAGATTAGAGGTTACGATTTTAGATGGAGAGAGAGAGAGAGAGAGTGAGAGAGGGAGGGAGAGATTGGAGGCTAGGGGTTTAAAGAGAGTGAGACTGGGGTTTACAGGTTGAGAGAGAGAGGTTGGGGGTTAGGGGTTTACAATAAGAGAGAGAGAGAGAGAGACAGAGAGAGAGAGATCTATTGGGGGTTAGGGGTTTATATAAAGAGAGTGATAGAGAGAGAGAGAGAGAGATTGGGGTTAGGGTTTAAAGAAAGAGAGAGATTGGGGGTTAGTTGTTTAGAGAGAGAGAGATTGAAGGTTAGAAGTTTAGAGAGATAGATAGGAAGAGAGATATTGGGAGTTAAGGCTTTAGAGAGAGAGATTGGGCGTTATGGGTTTAGAGAGAGAGAGAGAGTGATATTGGGGGTTAGGTGGTTAGACAGAGAGAGATATATTGGGTGTTAGGGGATTAAAGGAAGATTAAGAATGGGGGTTAGGGGTTCATATACATACATACAAAAAGAGATAGATAAAGAGAGAGAGATATTGGAGGTTAGGTGTGTAGAGAGAGAAAGAGATTAGAGGTTAGGGTTTGAGAGAGAGAGATTCAGGGTTAATGGTTTAGACGGAGAGAGAGATTGGTGTTTAGCGGCTTAAAAAGAGAGATAGAGATATTAGGGTTATGGGTTTAGAGAGAGAGAAAAATAGAAAGAGAGAGGTTGGTGTTTAGGGATTTAGAGAGAGAGAGAGAGAGAGAGAGAGAGAGATTAGAGGTTTGTTGTTTATGGATAGAGAGAGAGATTTTGGGTTAGGGGATTAGAGAGAGTGAGATCGGGGGTTTGAGCTTTAGAGAGAGAGAGATTAGGGATTAGGGGTTTAGAGAGAGAGAGATTTGGACGTTATAGGTTTAGAGGTAAAGAGACGTTGGAGGTTAGAGGTTTAGAGACAGAGATAGATTGGGAGTTAGGGGTTTACGGAGAGGGATATTGGGGCATACGGGTTTAGAGAGAGAGAGAAGTTGGGGGTTAGGGGCTCAGATAGATAGATGTAGAGGGAGATACTTGGGGTTAGTTGTTTGGAGATATAGAGATTTTGGGGTCAAGGATTTGTTGATGTATATGTAACTTCGGAATGTATTTCACATATATGTATATTGTATTCCTATAGAGATGGTATTATTCCTCTATAAGGAAGTGTCGTCATTTATATTGTAAGTGTAGTAACTTATACTTGATGGGTTATTAGACCACCTTATTTGGGGTCGGCCCTGTATAAGTCATGTGGGTCAAAGGGTTATTAGACCACCCTATTGGGGGTCGGCCATGTGGGTCAAAGGGTTATTAGACCACCCTATTGGGGGTCGGCCCACTCAGCATTATGTTATGTGGTTAAGTTCGAGCCTACATGAGTTAGGTAAAAAGGCAAGTCAAGTCAAGTATAAATAGAGTGCGGGAGGCACTCTATTTACTCACTCACTTCTCACACATGCTCTCAAGGAGGAGAGGCGCACTTATGGAGGAGGAGGATTGCTGCTAGGTTATGGCTATCTCTATTGGTTGGTTGTATCATTGCTCTATCTATCTCTGAGGAAGTTATTGGGGTTTTTCACCTTTATGGTTTTCCCCAAGTAAATCTTTGTGTCTCTTGTGTGCTTGCATTATTGTCTCCATGATTGATATGCTGTAGATATGCTGTACATGTTGTTCTCTCAGTTAAGATCCTAGATCATATTGAAGTAAATTCAGAAAATTTAACATGGTATCAGAGCTAGCCTGAAAGAAGGCATGATATGGCATGTATGACACTTATTGCACTTACGATGCTAGGGCTTGATATAGCAAAAACCAGTCATCGTAGCACTTTTGCTATAAATCCGTTTTGGAAAAGTTTTCGGATCTGAAATTGTTACAGGCCGAAGCTAAGATCTCCAGGTATCTTGTGTCCAAAGGACAACCTTTAATTCGTTGTACTTTGTGATTTATGATCTGTACAATATAGGGTTTCTGCCTCTTCCAGATCTGAGTCAAAATCAAGTGACCTTGGGAAAAAGGTCATAACTTGGGATAGGAAGCTCCAAATGAAATTTCGTGAAAAGTGACAGGTATTACACAGGCCGAGCTATCTCAGAAAACTTTTTCAGAGGCCGAAGGTCAAACAGTTACACGTGGCACGCCGTACAAGTTCGCTCTCCTGTATTATCCCATAAACAGGTCACATTGCGACACTTGGCATATATCTCTCTCAGAGAATCCAATTGAGGTCAGACCTGTCAGGATGGAAAGATAACAGGCCGAGCTATCTCAGAAAACTTTTTTAGAGGCCGCAGGTCAAAAAGTGACACGTGGCACGCCGTACAAGTTCGCTCTCCTGTATTTCCCCAAAACAGGTCACGTTGCGACATTTGGCATAACTCTCTCTCAGAACATCCAATTGAGGTCAGACCTGTCAGGATGGAAAGCTAACAGGTCAGGCTATGTCAGAAAACTTTTTCAGACCCTGTGGATCAAAAATTTCGGAGTTACACCAGAAACAATCAGGTACATATTTCTGTCAAAACAGAAGTATTGTTTGGTACCTTCATTCATGGCTTCCGGAATTTAGGGCTTTGAAGAAAGTTGGAATTTTTGTAATCGGAGACCACGGCTGGATGCTACTCATCAAAATAGAAATTTAGAGACCAAGATCAGAATTTTTGGCTTGGTAGAAGGCCGGGTTTGATCAAACCCTAGTTCGGGACTTTGATCAGAAAAATGGAAAATTAGGGCTTCTGTAAAAATGGGAATTTTTGAAATATGTGACCACGGCTGGAAGCTCCTCAGAAAAATAGAAGCTTAGAGCTTTGGATCAAACATTTTGATTGGGTAGAAGAGTGGGCTTCATCAAACCCCAGTTCAGAGTCACGTCCAGTGAATCTGGAAGTTTCAAAGGCAAAATTGAGGAGTGAAACTTTGCAGTCTTCAAATTCTGAATATACCAGTTTGATCAGTTCATCAAGGCGCATATTCCTATCCTTTCGGAAGTTTGAAATTCAAAGTTTGAATTTTTGGGGTCTCTCTGACAAACCCATATCCAGCTCCAGGTCCAGTTCTTGCAAATCAAGTGGATTGGGTTGTTCCTAGAAGAAGATGGATTGGTCACTTGCATAAGTGAAGAAGTTCCTGTTTCAGAGGGAGATGAGGCTAAGGCCTTACATAAGAAGATTACAAGTGATCTCGACAGGTATGACTCATCGAGGTATGCTTTGAGATTTGTTCATAATTAAGTTTATGGTATGTTTGTCTTCATGTTATCACGGTTAGTACAATCTTGATTTTAGACTTATCATATCACCTTAATAAAATTATGAATGCATGATAGAAGTCATTCATTTATTAGGAGTATGAAACTTATGTTTGTACTAACACATTGTGATGTTGTATGAGTTTTATGTTGTCTACTAACATGAAAGGTACACCAAGAAGACAAATCATGTTTTTGTTCAAGAACAAAGATTCATCCATTGTCATGGATCTCATAGAAGATCCATTTACGAGGTATGTATAACTTGGTTTTGTAATAGTTAACCTATGAGATATACAGGTTACTAGCACAAGTCATTGAAGAAGAACAAGAAGACATCATGTGAGTATGTTAGACATAAATAGCTAGCATGCTAATCCAGGTATGTTTTTCCTATATCAAGTTACAATCTCATCTTGTGATAAGATCCTTTATATAAGTATACTTGGCATGATTGATTATGTAATCATGGGTTTAGGCATATTATGCTTTTTACTTTGATTGATGATATGACTAACCAGAAGAATCATGATGGTATAGGTTTGAATAATCACAGGTTTTATGCATTTTATATCTCTTATCTTGATTGATGATTCAACTAACCTGAAGAGTCATAGGCTTGAGTAATTACAGGTTTAGACATGTTATGTTTCTTATGATTTGACTAACCATAAGAATTCTTGAATGCTAAAGCTTATTATTTCTGTTTGAAATGATCATGACTATGCATGCTTGAGATTATTGTGTTTTAATAATATATTAATGAATGTATGATTTTATATGAGATCACAAGGATAACACATTCATGATACTAATAAGCATGCATAGGGACCAAGGATGAATATGAGATTCAAGAACAGGTAATCCAGGAAGCAAAGATCAAGAGGGAGTACACTCCAGTGGTTTATGCAAGGATGCAGATATTCAGAGGGAGTTGACCATCTCTCTACATCCCACAACAGAAAGGTGTAGAAGAAGCTACTTCAGATTAGGAATCCAACATCTCGTGCAAGGAAGCAAAGACTCAGAGGGAGTCCACCCAACGAACAAACAAAGATAAGTATTTTAATTATCTTTTCATGCATATTTGTTTGTTTAAATAAAATTGTTCAATCATGTATATGCTCATGTTCCTAGACTTAGGATATGTGTTGTGCATATTAGAATAGTTGCATTGATGAACAGTATACTACTATACATGGGTAAGTGGCCTATGGCACTGTACATCATTCCATTGCTACTTATCTAGAATGAAACCTCTTTGCTGACATGTTGGGAGTTGTGCACACTCTTAACAATGTTCTGGTAGAGATTGGAAGGCATCTAGAAAGTTACAGGATATGGATAAATGTTGTATTGAAGCATTGGCTAAGATAATTGCATGACTGTATGACATATTTCTTTATGTGTAAGAATTTGTTCTGAAAACTATGAGATGTTTTCTAATCATGCAATTTAACTTGTTGTGTAGGAAAAATCGTATGCCATCTCCTACAAAAGGACTACAACATTTGTTCCAGCAACAAAGATATTTATTGAAGATATTGAAGTTCCCAGGATCTGGGATGAAGAAATAGAATGCCATAATCCGTCGATCATGAAGAATGATGTTTGGGATGTAATCCCAAGACGTGAAGGGAAGTTTGTTATGACTTCCAAATGGAACTATCAAATCAAGCATATTGCAGATGACAGCATTGAGAAATATAAAAGTGATGAAATAGAAGATACACCAGATGGACTTCAACACAGCATGGTGTAGTCAGATATGCGTGCAGAACTTGGTATGGTAGGATAGACAGCTTTCTATCCATTTTGGGCTTTACCAAGAGTAAAGCGGATTCCAACCTTTACTACAAGGTTGAGGAAGGAAATCCAGTGATACTACTTTTGTATGCAGATAACCTGTTTGTTACAGGTGAAAATAGTTTGATTGCCGACACGCAGCAGAAGCTTACTACCGAGTTCGAGATGAAGAACTTGGAGATGATGCACTATTTGTTTTTGGCATGGAGGTGTGGCAGAGTGCAGAAGGAATCTTCCTTGGACAAGGGAAGTATGTAGTAGATATCCTGAAGAGATTCGGGATGATGGATTGCAAGGCCATGGCCACACCTATGGCATCGAATTTGAAGCTTCTATGTGATGCTTCATCTGAGACGGTTGATATCACTATGTATCGTCAGATGATTGGGTCCTTGATGTACCTGACGAACATGAGACCAGACATTTGCTTTGCTGTGAACACATTGAGCCAGTTCCTGATGGATCCGAGAAGTGTTCACCTGGTTGCTGTAAAGCATGTTCTGAGGTACCTGAAGGGTACAGTGGATTATGGGCTCAGGTACGAGGCGAATCAAAAGTTTAACCTACAGGGTTTTGTTGATTCAGATTGGGCTGGCAGTGCTGCAGATAGGAAGAGCACATCTGGGTGTTGCTTCAGTATGGGATCAGGTGTGATCTCTTGGTTTAGCAGGAAGCAGTCCTGCGTAGCACTGAGTACAGCTGAGGCAGAGTATGTTGCAGCCTGTTCAGCTAGTTGTGAGGCAGTATGGCTACGGAAGCTACTGTCTGAGTTATTTGATCTCCTGTTGGAGGCTACTGGTATCTTCTGTGATAACCAGAGTTGTGTGAAGCTTTCCGAGAACCCAGTGTTTCATGACAAGTCGAAACACATAGAGATCAAATATCACTATATCAGGGATATGGTGCAGAGAGGAGCTGTGAAGCTCCTGTATGTTGCGACGGACGAGCAGATTGCAGATGTGCTGACGAAGCCACTAGCCAGAGTGAAGTTCGAGTACTTCAGAGAGAGGCTTGACGTGCTTCAGATCGAGGATACTTCGAGGAAGAAGTGATGGACACATTTGCTGAAGCCATTCCAAGCATGTTGGAAGGAGGATCCTTCACATGACTGTGGATGTAAGTGCTGGATGATGAACATCAGGATGATGTTCTGGTTTCTGCCTGGATATGATCAGTTGGATCATTTTTATGTACGCATCATGTTGGATGCTAGATATGATCGGTTGGATCATTTTGGATGTATGTACGCATCATGTTGATGCTGGATATGATCAGTTGGATCATGTATACGTATTTTGTATATGCATCATGTTGGATGCTTGGACCATGTATCTGTATATGTATCAGGTGGATACATTGTATGATCAGGTGGATCATGTATGGTGATATGTATCATGTATTTGTATTTGTATCAGGTGGATACATTGATGATCAGGAGGATCATGTATGATGATATGTATCATGTATTTGTATCAGGTGGATACATTGTATGATCAGGAGGATCATGTATGATGATATGTATCAGGTAGATACCTGGTATGCATCAGGTAGATGCATTGATGATCATAGATGATGAGCTTCAGGATGTTGCTCCAGATGACATGCAGCAGGATGTTGCAGTGATGATCAGGATGATCATAGATGACGAGCTTCAGGATGTTGCTCCAGATGACATGCAGCAGGATGTTGCAGTGATGATCAGGATGATCATAGATGACGAGCTTCAGGATGTTGCTCCAGATGACATGCAGCAGGATGTTGCAGTGATGATCAGGATGATCATGGATACATCAGGATGATGTATGGTGAGTATCAGGTTGATACTCAGTGGCCGTGGATCAGGTTGTGCAGATGAGCATGTAATTCGGTGCCCTGGGAGATTTGCAGATGGTCTTTCGAGGTTTTGCCTATGGCATGTAATTCGGTGCCCTGGGACATCTGGCAAATGCTCTTTCGAGGTTTTGCTCTGGGAGGACATGTAATTCGGTGCCCTGGGAGATCTGCAGATAGTCTTTCGAGGTTTTGCCTATGGCATGTAATTCGGTTCCCTGGGATATCTGGCAGATGCTCTTTCGAGGTTTTGTCCTATGGCATGTAATTCGGTGCCCTGGGAGATCTGCAGATAGTCTTTCGAGGTTTTTCCTATGGCATGTAATTCGGTTCCCTAGGATATCTGGCAGATGCTCTTGCGAGGTTTTGCCATGACCACATGTAATTCGGTGCCCTGGCAGATCTGCAGATAGTCTTTCGAGGTTTTGCCTATGGCATGTAATTCGGTTCCCTGGGATATCTGGCAGATGCTCTTGCGAGGTTTTGTGGTGAGGTCACATGTAATTCGGTGCCCTGGGAGATCCTATAGGTAGAGCTGTGTGCTCGTAACAGCCTGGGATGCTCTTTCGAGGTTTTGTGACGCACGTAAAAGTCCTGTGGATTCCACAGTATGGCCAGTGATGATGAAGACCTGCAGGTGGTGGGCCTACATCTAGTATGAAAAAGGACTGGCTCTGTAGAACTTCCTATGACGATTAGATTCAGAGATTGATTGACATAGCAGCAGCAGTGACGATGATGATGACTCGATGATGATTATCCAGTGACGATGATCCAGAGAAGATGACTTGTTCTAGAAGAACTGTGCTGAGAAATACCTTCCTAGTTAAGAGGGAGTGTTGATGTATATGTAACTTCGGAATGTATTTCACATATATGTATATTGTATTCCTATAGAGATGGTATTATTCCTCTATAAGGAAGTGTCGTCATTTATATTGTAAGTGTAGTAACTTATACTTGATGGGTTATTAGACCACCTTATTTGGGGTCGGCCCTGTATAAGTCATGTGGGTCAAAGGGTTATTAGACCACCCTATTGGGGGTCGGCCATGTGGGTCAAAGGGTTATTAGACCACCCTATTGGGGGTCGGCCCACTCAGCATTATGTTATGTGGTTAAGTTCGAGCCTACATGAGTTAGGTAAAAAGGCAAGTCAAGTCAAGTATAAATAGAGTGCGGGAGGCACTCTATTTACTCACTCACTTCTCACACATGCTCTCAAGGAGGAGAGGTGCACTTATGGAGGAGGAGGATTGCTGCTAGGTTATGGCTATCTCTATTGGTTGGTTGTATCATTGCTCTATCTATCTCTGAGGAAGTTATTGGGGTTTTTCACCTTTATGGTTTTCCCCAAGTAAATCTTTGTGTCTCTTGTGTGCTTGCATTATTGTCTCCATGATTGATATGCTGTAGATATGCTGTACATGTTGTTCTCTCAGTTAAGATCCTAGATCATATTGAAGTAAATTCAGAAAATTTAACAGGATTTAGAGAGAGAGGGGGTGATTTAGTGTCTGAGGTTTAGAGAGGGAGAGATAGGAAGAGAAAGATTGGGGTTTAGTGGTTTAGAGAGAGAGATAGGAGGTTGGGTGGTTAGAGAGAGAGTGAGAAAGATAGGAAAAGAGAGAGATTTATTAGGGGTAGGGGGTTTAGATAGATAGAGAGAGAGAGATAGATTGGGGGTTAAAAGTTTAGATTGACAGAGAGAGAGAATAGGGGTTAGGGGTTTATAGAGACAAAGATATATATTAGTTATTAAGGGTGGGGTTAGTTTTCCAGAGAGAGATAAAGAGATTGGGTGTTAAGTGTTTAGAGAGAGAGAGAGAGAAAATGGTGTTTAAGGGATTAGAGAGAGAGATATTGGTGGGTAGGGGTTTAGAGAGAGCGAGAGAGAGATTGGTGGTTATGGATTTAGAGAGAGAGATTGAGGGTTATCCATTTAGAGAGAGCGAGAGAGATTGAGGGTTATCCATTTTAGAAAGATACATAGGAATAGAGATATAGGGAGTTAGGTTTTTAGAGAGAGAGAGATTGGGTAGGAGGGATTTAGAGAGAGAGCAATATTAGGGGTTAGGTGGTTAGACAAAGAGATATATTTGTTGGTAGGTGATTAAAGAAAGAGCGAGAATGGGGGTTAGGGGTTCATACACACACACACACACACAGAGATTGTGGGTTAGGGGTTTAGAGAGAGGGAGATTGGAGGTTAGGGTTTGAGAGAGAAAGAGAGGGAGAGATTGAAGGTTAATGGTTTAGAGGGAGAGAGAGATATTGTTGTTTAGGGGTTTAGAGAGTGATAGAGAGATCATGATTAGGGGTTTTGAGAGAGAGAAATAGAAAGAGAGAGATTGGTGTTTAGGGTTTTAGAGAGAGAGAGAGAGAGGTTAGCAATTTATGGATAGGGAGAGAGAGAGAGATTGGGGGTTAGGGTTTTATAGAGAGTGCGATTGAGGGTTTGAGGTTAAGAGAGAGAGAGAGAGATTAGGGGATAGGGACTTAGAGAGAGACGGATTTGGAGGTTAGGGGTTTAGGGAGAAGGATTTTGTGGATTAATGGTTTAGAGAGAGAGAGAAGTTGGGGGTTAGGGGTTTAGATAGATAGATGGAGAGGGAGAGATTGGGGGTTAGTGGTTTAGAGAGATAGAGAGACAAGAGTTTAGGGGCTTTGAGAGATAGTAGGTTAGGTGTTTTTGAGAGAGAGAGGGAGAGAGAGAGAATGTTGGTTATGGGTTTAGAGAGAGAGAGGGATATTGGAGGTTAATGGTTTAGAGAGGGAGATATAAGAAGAGTGAGACTGGGGTTTAGGGGTTTAGAGACTGAGAGATTGGGGGTTAGGGGTTTAGTGAGAGATAAATAGATTGGGGGCTAGGATTTGAGAGAGAGAGAGAGATAGAAAAATAAAGAATGATGGTTAGGTGTTTAAAGAGAGAAAGAGAATGATTGGGTGTTAGAGGTTTAGGGAGAGAGATAGATTGGGGGTTAGCGGTGGGTTTAGTTATTTAAGGAGATAGACATGTAGAGAGATTGGGGGTCAGGTGTTTATAGAGAGAGAGAGAATGGTGGTTAGGGGTTTAGAGAGAGAGAGTGATTGGGGGGTTAGGAGTTTAGAGAGAGAGAGAGATAGAGAAAGATAAATAGAGACAAAGAGATTAGGGATTAGGGGTTTAGAGAGAGAGAGAGAGATAAGAGGTTAGGTGTTTAGAGAGAGAGAGAGAGGAAGAGAGAGATTAGGGGCTTAGAGAGATAGAGATTGGGGAATAGGGATTAAGAGAGAGACAGAGAGATTATGTGTGGGGGCTTAGAGAGAGAGATTAAAGGTTATGGTTTTTGAGAGAGATTTATTGGGGGTAGGGGGTTTAGATATCTAGATAGAGAGAGAGAGAGAGAGAGAGAGAGAGAGAGAGAGAGAGAGAGAGATTGGGGGTTAGAGGTTTGGATTGAGAGAGAGCGAGAGAGAAAAAGAGAGAGAGAGAGAGAGAATGGGGGTTAGGGGTTTAGAGAGAGAGAGAGAGAGATTGGTGGTTACGGGTTGGGTTAGTTTTCTAGATAAATATAGAGAGATTGGGGGTCAGGTGTTTAGAGAGAGAGAGAGAAAGAGAGATAATGGTGGTTAAGGGTTTAGAGAGAGAGAGATTGTGGGTTAGGGTTTTAGATAGATAGTAAGGGAGAGAGAGAGAGAGAGAGAATGGGGATTAGTTGTTTAGAGAGAGATAAAGATATTACAACTTAGGGTTTTAAAGAGAGAGATAGAAGAGAGAGAATGGTGGCTAAGGGTTTAGAGAGAGAGAGAGAAAGGGAAATTGGGGTCTGGCATTTAGAGAGAAAGTGAAAGATATGAAGAAAGGTATTGGGGGTTAGCGGTTTAGAGAGAGAGAGAGAGAGAGAGAGAGAGAGAGAGAGAGAGAGAGAGATTGGAGGTTGTGCATTTGGAGAGAGATAGAGAGATTGGTAGTTAGGGGTTTGAAGAGAGAGATATAAAAATACATATATTGTTGGTTCGAGGTTTAGAGAGAGAAAGAGAAATATCGGGTGTTAGGGTTTTAGAGAGAGAAAGATTGGGGTTTAGGGGTGGGGTTAGTTGTTTAGAGAAAGAAAGAGATATTGGGAGATAGAATTTTAAAGAGAGAGATTGAAAGCGAGGGAATGGTGGTTAGGGGTTAGTGAGAGAGGGAAATCGGGGGTTCGGGGTTTAGAGTGAGAGGGGGATAAGAAGAGAGAGATTAGGGCTCATGTGTTTACATAGGGAGAGAGATTGGGGGCTAGTATTTTCGAGAGAGGGAGAGAGAGAGATTGGGGGTTATGGATTTACAGAGAGAGAGAGAAAGAAGGAGATTGGTTGTTAGGGGTTTAGAGAGAGAGAGAGAGAGAAATATTAAGTGTTAGGTTTTTAGTGAGAGAGAGATAGTTGGGGATTAAAGGTTTAGAGAGATAGAGAGTTTGAGCATTAATGCTTTATAGAGATAAAGACATAGCAATTGGGTATTAGGAGTTTAGAGAGAGGGAGGTTGGTGGTTAGGGTTTAGAGAGAGAGAGAGATCAGGCGTTAAGGTTTAGGGGTTTAGATAGATAGATATATAGATATATAGATAGATAGAGAGTTAGTGAGAGAGAGAGAGAGGGAGAGAGATATTTGGGGTTAGGGTTTTGGAGAGAGGGAGATTGGGGTTTGGAGGTTTATAAAGATAGAGATTGGGGGTTAGTGGTTTATAGAGAGAGAGAGAGATAGGTGGTTAGTGGTTTAGAGAGAGAGAGAGAGAGACGTTGGGGGTTAGTTATTTGGAGAGAGATGGAGAGATTGGTGGTTATGGGCTTAGAGAGAGAGAGATGAGAGAGAATGTTGTTTAGGGGTTTAGAGAGAGAGAGAGGGAGATTGGGGGTTCAGTGTTTAGAGAGAGAGTGACATGAAGAGAGATATTGGGGGTTATAGGTTTGGAGAGAGATATAGAGATTCTAGGGGTTAGGAGTTTCGAGAGAGAGGGAGATGGAATGAGAGAGATTAGTGGTTAAGAGTTAAGAGAGAGAAAGATAGAGAGAGAGAGGAAGAGAGAAAGAGAGATAGATTCAGTGTCAGGGTTTTAGAGAGGGAGATATTTGAGGTTAGGGATGGGGTTATTTGTTTAAAGAGAGATAGAAAGAATGAGGGTTAGGAATTTAGACAGAGAGAGTGAGAATGGTGGTTAGGGTTTGGTGAGACAGAGAGAGATTGGGGTTTCGGGGTGTAGAGTGAGAGGGATATAGGAAGACAAATATTGGGGATTAGGATTTTAAAGAGAGATATATCGAGGGTTAGTGGTTTAGAGATATAGAGAGAGATTGGTGTTTATGGGATTAGAGAAAGATATAGAGAGATAGAAAGAGATAAATTGGTGGATAGGGTTTAGAGAGAGATAGAGAGAGAAAGATTAGGTATCATGGTTTCTAGGGAGAGAGAGAATTGGGCGTTAGGGGTTTAGAGAAGGAGAGATTGGGGGTTAATGCTTTATAGAGACAAATACAGAGACCTTGGGTGCTACAATTTTAGAGAGAAAAAGACAGACAGATTGGGCGTTAGAATTTGAGAGAGAGACAAATTTGTGGTTAGGGTTTAGAGAGAGAGGGAGAGAGAGAGATGGTGGGTTAGGGGTTTAGAGAGAGAGAGATAGAGAGAGAGAGAGAGATTAGGGGTTTAGGGAGAGAGAGAGAGAGGGATTTAAGTTTAGGGATTTAGAGAGAGAGAGAGATTGGATTTTAAGGTTTTAGAGAGAGGGGTTTGGGTTTAGGGATTTAGAGTAGGGTTTTAGAGAGAGGGGTTTGGGTTTAGGGATTTAGAGAGAGAGAGAGAGAGAGAGATCGGGGATTAGTTTTTTAGTGAGAGAGAGAGAGAGAGATTAGGGATTAGTTATTTAGAGAGAGATAGAGATTGGGGGTTAGGGTTGTAGAGAGAAATAGAGAGATTGGAGGTTAGGGGTTTAGAGAGAGAGAGAGAGAGAGAGAGAGATTGGGGGTTAGGGGTTAGAATGAGAGATTGGGGGTTCAAGGTTGAGAGATAGACAAATATATATAGATAGACAAAGAGTTAGAGGGAGAGAGAGATCATTGGTTAGAGGTTTAGAGAGACAGAGATATTGGTGGTTAGGGGTTTACAGAGAGAGATATATTTGGTGTTAGGGGTTTAGAGAGAGAGAGATAGATTGGGGGTTAGGGACTATGAGTTTAGAGAGAGATATTGGGGGTTAGAGTTTAGAGAGAGAGATATTGGTCATTAGTGGTTTAGAGAGAGATAGATAAGGGGTTCAAAGTGAGAGAGTTTAGGGGTAAGTGGTTTAGAGAGAGAGAGAGAGAGAGAGAAAGAGAAAGAAAGAGATTGGGGGTTAGGGGTTAGGGTTTAGAGAGAGAGATTGGGGTTCGTTAGTTTACAGATATAGAGATAGAAAAAGGTACATTGGGGGTTAGGGTTTTAGAGAATGAGATATTGATGGGTATGGGTTTAGAGAGAGATAGAGAGATTGGGGTTTAGGGGTTTGAAGAGTGAGAGATGGAAAGAGGGATATTGGTGGTTAGGGGCTTAGAGTGAGGGATATTTTAGGGGTTATACATTTATATATATAGATAATTGTTAGGTAGAGAGAGAGGGGGGGTTATGCATCTAGAGAGAAAGAGATTGCAAGTTAGGTGTTTAGAGAGAGAGAGATTGGAGTTTAGGTGTTTAGAGAGAGAGAGGGAGAGAGATATTGGGGGTTATGGGTTTAGAGAGAGAGTGAGAGAATAAGGTTTAGGGGTTTGGGGGTTTAGAGAGAGAGATATTAGGGGTTAGGTGGTTAAAGAGAGAGAGGGGGTGTTAGGAGATAAAGAAAGAGAAAGAATGGGGGTTATGGGTTTACATACATACATTTAGAGAGAGAGAGAGAGAGGTTAGGGTTTTGGGGAGAGAGAGAGAGAGATTGTTGTTTAAGAGTTTAGAGAGAGATAGAGAGATTAGGGTTAGGGGTTTATCAAGAGAGATTGGTGTTTAGGGATTTTGAGAGAGAGAGAGATTGGAGGTTAGCGGTTTATGGGTAGATAGAGAGAGATTGGGGGTTAGGGGTTTAGAGAGAGAGATATTTGGAGGTTATAGGTTTAGAGAGAGAGAGAGTGATTGGACATTAGGGTTTTATAGAGAGAGAGAGAGATTGGGGGTTAGGGTTTTATGGAGAGAGAGATATTGGGGCTTAGGGTTTAGAGAGAGAGAGAGAGAGCAAGAGATTTTGGGTCATTTGTTTATAGATATTGGGGGTTAGGGGTTTAGAGAGAGAGAGAGAGAGGAATGGTGGTTAGTGTCCTAGAGAGAGAGAGGGATATTGGGGGTTTAGGGTTTAGAGAGAGAGAGAGATAGGAATAGAGATATTGGTGCCTAGGGGTTTAAACATAGAGAAATAGGGTTTTACCAACACATAAAGAGGTTTGGGGCTAAGAGTTTAGAGAGAGAGAGAGTGAGATACAAAGAGAGAGTTTGTTGGTTTTCGAAAAAGAGAGAGGGAAATATTGGGCGTTAGGGTTTTAGAGAGAGATATATTGGGGGTTAGGGGTGGGGTTAGTTGTTTAGAGAGAGATAGAGAGACTGGGGGTTAGGGGTTGAGCGAGAGATAGAGATAGAGAGAGAGAGAGAGAGAGAGAGAGAATGGATGAAAGTGGCTAATGTAACTAAGGCTTAGAGGAGGTTAAAGTTATAATTACGAAGGAAAGAAATCCTAACTCCTAGGTTGCTTGAATAGAGTGTCAGCAAAGGGGGGTCCCTCGTTAGACCACTTTAAAAACCTTGTGTATACATGGTCGACCACCCAACTTGGGGCGTACTGGGAGGGCTTCTCTGGGAGTTACCTCCCTCCACCTATTACTAGCGCAGCGGCGTCCCAGTTTCCAGCTACAACAAAGCCACACGTGTCAAGATACCGAGTTAGGAAATTGTTTCCAGGCAATTTCCCAAAATGGTCCTTTGAAAACACTCTATACAAGAATTTCAATAAAACCCCTATGGTCAGCATACTAATGCAAACAATATAAAATATATATACAATTTAATATTCATAAAAAAATATGTTCTACTATGTTATTCTCATTTAAATATTCCAATTAAATTTATAAATATAACCATGAAAAAAAAATTGAAAAGCAATTTACCAAAAGTAAACAAGATAGCTATTTTAACAAAGATTTAAAGTAAGAAAGATTAACTTAATTCTAACCTATTTCAACAAACTCAGAATTATTAACTTGAACTCTAAACTATTTCAACAACTTTTAATTATTAATCCTAACTATTTTAGTATGAAAAAAAACTAAATTATTTAGAATAACATTGACAAAAGGTACAAGTAGTTTCCATATAGAACATCATAGTACTAATTACAAGAAAATATACATTTCACATGTCTCTTAAAATTCTATAAAAAAAACAATATGGAAAATAAAGTGTTCATTTTTTAAATAGTACAAGAAAATTATGAAGTTTGACAATGCTTACTAAAAATATGGAAAATTAGCAAAACTAAAATAAAAACAAAATTTAATTTTTAATTTTTTAACCACCTTTACCCATTCATTCATATTATGAAGAGAAGACTACCCTTTGACGCACTACCGAGCCTAATCATAAGGCAAGAATCCAAACCCATTGCCCAACCCTTTATACCTTACTCCATAAAAAAAATTAGCAATAATTTAAAACTAATAAAATAATAAAATAAAAAATTAACTTAGCACGACAAAACCAAATGAATATATTAAATATAAATTCTAAACATAAATATTTGAAATTTTATTAAAAATAAACAAACAAAATTTAAAAAAACATTAAAAAAATAAAACAAAAAGTAATGAAAATAAAATAATAAAAATAACATGACACTACTCTATCATAATTTTAAGCTCACCTACATCATTATAAACAATGCCTAAAACTAAGCTACAATTCTCACATATCTTTATTAAACCTAAGCTTTACATTTTGTATTCCTTTTTATTCACTTTCTAAATTTCTCACATACATTTATTTAACCTAAACTTTACATTTTGTATTCCCTTCTATCCACTTTCTAAATTTTATTTTGTTCAAAAGTATATAGATACATAAGTACCATATAAACTTCCTTGTCCCCCACAAACCTTATTAATGCCAAAAAAACAAAATTACCATATTCATACTTCACCATCCTAAAAAAATTGATTAAAGAAAACATTTACGACCCTTTGTTTAAAACATTTTCTAATTAACTTATTAAATGTCGAGGTCACTTGTGCTTGCAATAATTGTGCACCATTGGGAGTATACCTTTTATGCTAAAAACAATTTGATACGGTCCACCACTTCACATTAACCATTAAAAAAAACTTGTTTATTAACCATTAAAAAAAACTTGTTTATTAAGACTTTTGTGTATCAAAAAAAAATGCGTGATATAAAGAATCTAGACCTGGAACTGGAATCGGGGGCTTGCCCTAGCAGTCTAAACCTTGATAAATAAAGTAGATTTACAAGGGTTTTTTTTCTTGAATGTTCTTGGTTTTAGAAGGATAACTCACTTCCCAAGGATATAACAAATTTTACCCCAAATATGTAAATAAATTGTGTAAATAAATTATTATAACAAATTAACAAATTTGATTTCTAATAATAAATAAAGTATTATAACAAATAAATTGATATTTTACAATAAAACTAAATAATTCTCATCGTTTTCAGCGAAAGAGTGCGTTCAATTAGATCTGAGTGGGAATATTGTTGTCGGCGTGATCTCCTTCTAAATGATTTTCATTTCCCGAGCTCGTTGAAGTCTGGACAAAAATATTATGCTTCTAAGTTTACTGCCCTAGACTCCGATATCATGATAATTCTAAGTTTTATTTGAATTAATTCTGAGTTAAAAACATCTTTTTATAACCCCATGATATCGTGAGCTCGTGACGTCAGCATTGGACATGTGGAAATTTTTGACTTGCGAACACGGTTTTAGTTTGAATTATTCTGTTGAAAACATCCTTTTATAACAAGTTGCATTGAAAATGTTTAAAAAAAATATTATAACAAATTGAAACATAATTTGTATATAAATTGATATTTTGTAATAAATGTAAATGATTAAAGATTTCTTTTAAAGTTAATTAAAAAAAACCACAAACATGAGAAGAAAGATTTAGCTATTTAATTAAAAAAGGTAACTCAAAAGATGTAGTAAACATGATAAGATGAGAAACAAAATGATTTTATTAAATTTTAATTAGTTATTTAATTTACAAATAAAATATAAAATATCACTGATATGTAAAATACAAAATGCCAATGATTTTTAGTAAAACTTGCAGTAAAACAAGAGAAAAATGTTTTTTCATCGTATTCGGAATCTCCAACAGAAGTCCAAAACAATGCATGACATTGAAAAGGGAGCATTATTAGTTTGCAATAAATAGAGACCACAAATATTTCCTGAAAATATAGGTCAGTCGTTTACGAATGGGGATAATAAATATTTATTTTAAATGGCAATAATTATTATAACTATTAATAATAAATTTTAATATTTTAAATCAAATTGGATACTTCGCGCGTGCTCTGGGAAGAATGCAGCAGCCTAGGCAGGTTTTTGTTTTGATATTTCTATCACTGAGAGAAAGACATTCGACTATTTCTATCTGATCATTCATCTAGAGAAAGAGAGGTAAGAGGTAAGTATAGTGAATGCTAAAACTATTTTATATTTAAAGTGTTATATTTAAATGGCAGGAGTTCAGGAAAGATTATAGAAATTTTTTCATTTATTAACTTAAGTTTACTAAAAACAAACCCAAAACATAATGAGAAACACAGATTTTCTTAAATCTTACTTGGTTTATTTAATTTACAAATAAAATAGAAAATGCTAATTATTTGCAAGAAAACAAGAGAAAAATGATTCTAAATACAGAGCATAAAGATTGATTGAATTTTCAATCAGCTATTTAGGAATAGAAATATTTCTTTAAATTTTCATTAGGCAATTAAAGTCAAAAGCAATAGTTTACAGTACAGAAAAATAAAAACAAAATCCTGCCCATTAGAATTAAAAACTAAACATGTCTAAACATATTTAGGTTGACCGTTTTCAATTTATGCAGCTACCCAACTATTTCTCTGTTTTCTACCGACGACACGAACCGATGATATGATTAAACGGCTTGTATCAAAATTTCTCTATCTGGTCATTCATCTAGAGAAAGAGAGGTAAGAAGTAACTATACTGAATACTAAAACTATTTTATATTTAAATTGCAGGAGTTCAGAAAAGATTATAGAAATTTTCTCTTTAAGTTAATAAATGGTAAGTTTATTAAAAACAAACCCAAAACATAATGAGAAACATAGATTTTCTTAAATCTTATTTGGTTTATTTAATTTAAAAATAAAATAGAAAATGTAATTTGCAAGAAAACAAGAGAAGAATGATTCTAACAAAGCTAAATACTCTTATCTTATAAGATGAAGACATAATCGAAAGAATGCTTTTCCTTCAAATTAGTCAGAATATCCAATAGAAGACCAAAACAATGCATCTGCCTCACAAAACAAACAAAGTTGTGTTGGGCTGAGAGCAAATCACAATGAAAATTGCATCCAATATTCAAACAATAAGGGAGCATTAGGTTGCCATACATACAGAGCTAAAGATCACGCACAGAAAAATGAAAACTAGTTCTTCGAATTAAAAACTGAACACGTCATATTTGCAATATTTGAAGGTTGACGGTTTTCAACTTATGCAGCTACCCAACTATTTCTCTGTTTTCTACCGACGACATGAGCTATGATATGATTAAACGGCTTGTATCAAAATGGCCTCTTCTTGAAAAATTTACAATTCCAGATAACACAGAATTGAGCAATTTGAAAATTTCCTCATGCAATCTTAAATATTTCGATTTATGTTCAGTTTTGATAATCTTGATTTATATTATTATTTAGGAACATCTACATAAAGTGATATTTTGTAATAAATCTAAAAAATTAAATAGTTTTCTTTAAACTAAATAATAATTAATTTAACGATAAATCATAAAACTATTACATTAAAACATGAAAAATATTTTTTTAAACTAAGTTATTTAATTTTTAAATAAAATACTAAATGTTATTTATTTATAGTAAAAATAAAAGAAAAATAGTTTACCTCAAAATACCTAGTAAGAAGATCCATTTATTTGTAAAATTGGAAATATCCAATAGAATAACCAAAAAGATGTATCTGCTCACAAAACAAACAAAGTTGTATTAGGCTGAGAACAAATCACAGTCAAAATTGCTACCAAGATTCAAACTGAGCATTAACTTGCAATAAACGCAACCACAAAGATTACTTGAAAAATTCGATCAGCCATTTAAAAAGAGGAATAATAAATATTTCCTTCAATTTTCACTGAGTAATTTATCCTTAAAAAGGTAAATAGCTTGCAGTAAAAGCGACCCATTTAAATTGCTAGGATTACATTATAGAAAATCATAAATCATAAATCACTAACTAGAAAATCTTAAAGTAACAATTTTTTTTTTCTAAACCATAGTAAGTAATTTAATTTACAAATAAAATACAAAATACTAATAACTTGCAATAAAACAAAAGAATATTTTTAACAAAGTGAAATAGTTTTACTTCATAATGTGTACTAGGAAGAGTCCTCAAATTCTGAATATCCAATAGAATGAACAAAACAATGCATCTAAGATAAAGTTATATTAGGCTGAGAACAAATCACAGACCAGCAAAGTTGTATTAGGCTGATAACAAACCATAGTGATAATTGCAGGAAGACTCAAATGAGGCATTGTCTTGCAGTAAACACAGAACACAAAGATTGCTTAACGAATAATAAATAAGTTTGTAAAATGTAGTTAGATAATTTATTCATATAAATATTTAATTTATTATTAGATTATAATTCAGGGAACTAGACTTGTAAGATTTATTTACTTCACTGATAAATTAGAAAAAAAAAGTCAATAATTTGCAGTAAAAGCACATAAAGATAAATGAAAACTATTTCTTCGGAACAAAATCTTGATTGTTGATTTAAAAAACCAAATTCAGGAATCTTTTATAGAGGTTAGCATTGGGATGTGGAAGCGACACATTGGGAACTGAACGTGGTAGATGTGTTTAGAACGTGGTGGATGTTTTGAGAAGAAGCCTAACGAATAGTTAACAAATAAAAGAATAGTTAACAAATCGGAAGAAGCCTACCGAATAAAAGAATAGTTAACAAATCGGAAGAAGCCTCATGACTAAACGAATAGTGTAGAAACATTCACAGAAAAACAAAATGAAATGAAATGATTATTCTAATTAATTAATAGAATTAGTATAAATATTAATATTCTAAATCAAATTGGATACTCTACCCGTGCTTTGGGAAGAATGCAGGTATTGTTTTAGCCATCCAATCAGAACATGTAGGAGTTATTATAAATAACAAATCACAAATCAGAACATGTAGATAACAAATCACTAACCTCGATACACCGTTTTGTACTTAGCCTCTGCTTCTTTTCACCCTAAATTCTCCTTGCGACGCATAATAGTATCCACCCAGAGCAATGCTTCGCGTTCATACATTTCCATTCAAATTGCGAGGGATACAACATTTCAGGGAATCTGCAACATATTACCGTAATGGGGTTTCCATTATCGTCTATTAATATAATTTGCGATTCATTAATACTGTGATGTGCAGCATTGCAGTATACAAAATATGAAGCGAAGTATTGAACCTCAAGAACATTAGGCTCAGGATTTCTGTGGGTCTGGAAAAATAAGCGATCTGATTAATTCAGTTTGAATGAAGCATTGACTAGAGGTTGTGCAAGAATTATAACATGAAAATTCTTGCTCTCTATAAACTTATTACAACATGAAAATTCTTCTTCTCTATAAATTTCTTACAGGAACAAACAGTAACCATATTTTCCTAATTAATTCATTCAAAATTTGAACCAAAAGTGGAAAACAAGTGAAGCAGAAACTCTTTGGCATGGTCGAACCTGATGTGAGAGAGGCTGAGGAAGAACTAAGAAATGTGGGAGAAGTAGGACGAGGGCGTCATCATCATAGACTTTCATAATTTGTTTCTGCCGCTGTGTTGCCTCCTTTCATAGTTATCACAGATACAACTACAACCACAACTACATAATCTACAGACAAGAGCATAACAATATTTTTGTAAGGGTTATATATATTTATTACAAGTATAATGAAAATCAATGCATGTGGCCCTTTAGGGAGGCAAACCATATCTACTAAAGAGGAAGAAATCCTTACTCGAAGTCATTTTAGTTGTTGCATGGAAAAACCCCTTAAGCACTAAGATCAATACTTGGTATGGAATGAGTAATTTGATGAATAGACTTAACTAAACCATTATGCAAATGAATAGACTTAACTAAACCATTATGTAATTTAATGAGTAATTTAATAAATAGACTTAACTAAACCATTATGAATAGACTTGACTAAACCATTACCCAAAGTTAAAACCCACAACCTTCCAAAACAAAGGAATGGTAAGATCAATAGTATTGACCATACTGGTATACATAGATCGAAACTACAACATTCACTACCAGTCACCTACAAAGATCGACGCCCAATTATGTGCAAACTGTATATAGGAATATAAAAGTGTTGGTAGAGGTCGAGTATCGACCTTTCGATGGAGATTACTTTGAAATATAAACTTCAAGGAGGAAATGTAATAAATTAAGTCGACCGTGAAAGAACTGTAACCCTGTTGAGGGTTTAATACACTCACTATGAAAACGGAGTTGGGATTATTGTAGTCGCAAACAGAGCCTACAATTAATAGGGATGAAAACCGTTACTGTACATTCAAGAACTTTATAACCAAATGAAAAATAGTTGAATTCAATTATGCACAATCATACTATAAGTGCGTAAACGAAAATGTCACATAGTATAAGAATTGTAAAATTTAATAATGTAAATGAGTCAAGAATTATCTTCTCACGGAGATTCAAGGGCAAATTGTCACGAGTGACATCAACCATACAGGTAAAAGTTATAATACAACATTTAACCAGGGTTGGAAACCTACATGTATTGAATCCAGGCGTGATCCATTTAAACAGTTAAATACAAATCGACAGTCTAGGGGATATAATCCCTTTATATGGCCCATACATTCTTCTAATACTATTACCAAGTTATTACTAATACTATAATCCCTTTATATGTCACAAAATGCCCGAATTCAAATTAGAGTATTTAAAATTACCTGCTATATAGAGTACTTCTATTATGGCGTAGATAGAAGTAAGTCGAGCCTCGGGTATGGCAAACATATCCATGCAAACCTGGAACCGCGAGACACTGTGAATCTCGGAGAGCACCGTTGAAAATAGGCATAGGTTTACCGGAAAAGCCAAAAATAACACTGTTAAAAATTGAGTGTTAAGGTATAAACTTTACAAATGGTGACACGAGAATGGAATCTCACAAATTGTTTACCTTGAGCATCCCTAAACCGCATGAAAGAAGGGACTCCCCATCACGACCAACCTGTAAATGACCCACAATTATCACAGATGAAAAACCCCAGAAACATACTCAAACATAGATAATATACAGTAAAACAAGAGAGATCTCATTAAGCATATAATTATTTAATTTACTTTTAAACCACAGAACACAAACTAGAGTGGTAAGATTTATTTGATATGCAGATAAATCAGAAAAAGCGTTGCAGTAAAAACACAAAACCCAAAGCTCGTACCACTCTCATTCTCTCTGAGTCTTACCGCCTCATTGTCTCATCTTTCTCAGGACTCTAAATGCTGAATTCTCACAAATATTTCAGCCGCATTGTCTCATCTTTCTCAGGATTCTGGATGCACGATTTATCCATCTCAGGAGTATTTGTAGATTTCCAAATCATTGTATATACGTCAATGGAAATAGAAGTAGCAGCAGCGGAAACAGAGTAGCCAAATCGTGAATTCTCTGGGAAACAGAGTAGCGGAAACAGAGACATGCTCACAATCCTCTCTACCTTTGACATTCACGTTTCCTCCTTAAGCCATCAGAATCCGGGCAACCCACCTTCCAAATCGGCCGATTTCGAGGCCAATTTGGCCTCCGCCGACTGAATAATCTAATTATGGGATTCCAACTCGTCCAACCCCACGCTGTTCCAGAGCAACCCAAAAGAAGCCTTCGTTGATGGTCTCCATCATCTCATGGAACATCTGGTCATCACCCACAGAAACCCCACAAATCTGGTTCACGCGCAGCGCCTGGGGAAGGAATCTCACCAACGGCAATGTCACCATGGCGCCCGACGACGGCAACTCGAGCAATGGCTTGTCCGACGACTGGAGAAGTACGATGGGGGCGTCGTCTTTACAGGCATTAACTAACGTGTGATCCAATGCCTGAAATGCAAAAACAATGTGAGAGAGAGAGACCCAGACAGAGAATAAAGAAAAAAGAGATTCGTAATGCAACGCTCAAAAGCTGCTTTTTATCTAACGGCATGGGAATGTTACTCTGCTTTTTGATCCAACGGCATGGGGTGTTATTTAGAAAATTCAAGTTCAACCCTTGATTCAAAGCTGTTTTTTGATCCAAGGGCATTTGAATGTTAGGCTGATTTTTGATCCAACGGCATGGGAGTGTTGTTTAAGAAATTCAAATTGAACCGTTGATTCGAAGTTGCTTTTTTATCCAACGGTATGCAAGTGTTGTTTAAGAAATTCAACTTGAACCCCTGAACCGTTGATTCGATTGGAGATTCGAATTGAATGGTTGATTGAATGACATTCTTGTTATGATGAAAAGCCCATGCTTCTAAATGATTATAGACAGTGTGCATTTCCAATTGAACCGTTGGATGCCATTATTGTTATGATCAAGCGGATGAGTTCGGTGATTATTTCCCATGATGGTTGACAGCTTTCATTTTCAATTTACTTTACATATTTGCAAATCCAATGACCACATCATCCATTTACTAATTTAAAATAAAACAAATTTAACACAAATGAAGATCGTGGTTGGCATCTGGAAATGTGAGGTTGAATTATTACTTTATTTTTAGAATTTGGTAAGGGTTAACCATAATCCATGAGAAATTTTATTTTAAAAAATTATTTTATTTTAGAAAAATATTTATTTTTACGATTCTAACTTTAATTTTATTTTTTGAATTAGGTAAGGGTAAACCATAATCCATTCGAAATTTTTGTATTTTATTTTTTAAATTAGGTAAGGGTCAACCATTAAAATTTTAATTTTATAAAATTCTTTTTTGTTAGAATTTTTTTTTTTTTTTAATTAGGTAAGGGTCAACCATACTTCATCGGAAATTTTATTATTTTATTTTTTGAATTACGTAAGGGTCAATTATGAAAGTTTTAATTTTATAAAATTCTTTCTTGTAAAATGTAGTTTTTGGAACAATGATTTCTTATGATTCTAACTTTATGTAATTTTTTTTAAATTATAGAACTATTGTTTTAGATAATACATTCTATTTTGGTTACATTTTATTTTATGGAAAATGTTGTGTGGGCAATGCAACCTACAATGTGATTAAAAATGTGGATAGTCTCTTTATAAAGTATTTTTAGATTTTTGAATAAAGATGTCATTTAGCATGTAGTTGGTACTTGCTACATCCATATAGATCTCTCTCCAAATCTCAAATACTACAAGTGGGAATCAATCTTAAATCCAATATTGGCCTAACTAAAAATTGGTTCATGTTCAATTTGATCGATTAAGAATCAAGGACCATGTTATTGGTAGTCACTAGTTGAATATGTGTGATCTTTCTTATTTTATGGGTTGGCCTCAAATTAAGTGTTAGGAAGAATACCCCCATCTAGGTCGACTCGAAAGATAATATCATCAAATTTGACATCACTAGTACATAAATATCATACAATAGTAATTGCATGTATGCACATTTAAATATTAATCGTTGATTTTTTTTTTCAGCGAAAAAAAGCGTACTATTGCTATTTATAGGAAATAAATCAAATAGTACAATGATGAACATATTTCAGCACTGATTTGTCCTGAGTATCAAAAACGATCCAAGATCAGCTAGATCCCAAGGATATATGTCCAAAATAATAAATACAGATAGCCATGAAAGGCAAAAACTGGCACACATATTTCTACCCTTAGATCTCAAAAAGTGAAATAGAACCAGCAGAATCCAGCCTAGATTCTATGAATTCTTCCCAGTAGAGGATGCCTTTTTGAATCTCCAAAGCCTCCTTAGATAACTTATCAGCAAAAGCATTGTTTTCTCTATAAATATGTTGAAGAGAATAATCATTGAAGGATGATAGTTCCTGTCTGATGCGATCACACCAAGGAGTCAGAATAGCCACCAGAAGCTTATATTCAGCACGAGCCCATTTTATAGTGACCCGGGAATCACCAAAGATTTTTACTTCTACCAGACCAAAAAGATTTGCCACCCTAACAATCATCCATAGCACTACAATTTCAGCTTTCATGTTAGATCCTCTACCACATTTTAGTTTGCAAGTGAAATAATGATTTTGATGAAGAAATATTACGCCCCCAACAACACAATGGTCCCGAGCAACAGCCCCATCAAAGTATAAAATAGGATTATCGTCGATTTTTTATTTATTCAAATAACATATTTTCTAGCAATGGTTCCAAGAAAATAATATTTTTTTCCATAGATAAAATTTGTAAATTTATTATTCAAGGTGAATGAAAACACATTATGTAGATGCTTTATCTAGGAATTTCTTGAAGAAACTTCTTCTATACTTAAAAAAATGAACCTATAAGAGGCATGCAAACTCTCTTTTTCATATATTGTATTATATTCCACCACATAACTCTTACATATTATTTTACATAGATGCCAAGATAATGTCGAGGCCCCTAGGCTTCTCTTCCATAAAAAAATACATATTACATTTAAATGAACTTTAGATTCAATAATTTTCCAACAAAAGATATATGATTGATGCCTTTGTTCGATGAGGGGATCCACTTTAGGCATCAACACTTGGGAATATAGATAAGAATATATAAGAGTATGTAGGGTGTGGAGCAAATATGTGTGTCTGAGAGCTGATTTTTGACTTATTGAAGTTGGTTTCCCCCTATACTCAAAGGTGCCTAACACATGTTTGACAAGCCAAATAATTTAAGTGGAACTTAATTATGTGTTAATGTAGCTAACAAGTACTACTTCATTGATGGATGGGGTGTAGTTGGTGAACCATTCAAGTATGTAGATTTTTTTTAATTTCACCTTTATAATTCACACAAATCGTTACCTTACTTTCATTTACTCATTCATTAACTTTTGTATTATTCACACAAATCTACAATATTACGATGATGAGGTGGAGATTAATCAATGGGGTCACAAAGAAAATGAATGATCCCATGAATGATTAGACTATTTTGGAGCAAGGCCCGATAACTTCACTTATGGTTTAGGTCATGAAAAATGTGTGTGGAAGAACAACAAACAAAATAATACTACTAAAGATGCCCTATTTGTTAGGTGTATGATTACGTTGCTTCCACCAATGGGCACTTCACATGTCTTGAAAGATTGGGGTCTTCCATTACACCACACAATCCCCCATCATAACCAATAAATGGTGTGTTCTTAAGTATTCATCTCATTATTTCATATTTGGGATTGAGTTAGAAAATGAGGGTTGAGAATCCGTTGTTCTACTTACATTCGAACAAAATAACCACATTTAGATTTATCCATAATAACAGAAGACATTAATCGATTTCGTTACATATAAATTTTAAAGCTTTCAAGTCATGCTTGTCTTGGCAATTTTTTTAATGCATTGTAAGTTTCTAAATATAGATTTGTCCATAGTAAAGGAAAAATTATAATAATAACAAGTACACTCAATTTCCATTTAGATATAGTGAAGGTAAAAAACACAAAATCTAAGATCCCCATTGCCATCCTAAACAACATTGAATAACACATGGAAATAAAATTGGTGAAGTGCATGTTTTTTGAATTAAAATATCATAGAAAATACCGAAACATAATATTTGACTAAATAATTTTTGGTCCTTCCTAGAATGACAAAGACCATAAGAGATCTCAAAATATTCTTTTTGGATTTCTTGACAAAGATTTAATTCTATGAAACCCATAATATGGTGGGTGTGAAATAGGTATTTTATTAGAGGTAATTGTGTGGTTACACTAATTAAGCACTTGGGCGATATATTGTTATAAAGAATATTTGTTGAATTGTTTCTTATCCTTGCATTCTTGTGTTAGTAAGAGTTTATCAATATTTTTCAATTATTATAAAAATATTCTTTCAAATGTTTCATTATTAATTGATTATCATTGTTGTTAATTGTTTGACATTTATGTTATTTGATATGGGTTTTCAAGAAATTATGTGTATCTCTTTGTTGAGCAAGTAACAACACCCCATAATTTATTTTCTCATAAGAAAATCCATGGGTACTTCTTACTTTTTATCTCTAATATCTTTACTTCCATCCTTGGTTCCATGAATCATCCTCTCAAAAATTGTCAAATTGGTCATTCATGTCCATTATAATCTCTATGGATCACTAACTCTATTTTGTTCTACTTGTAAGTTTGAATTGTTTTGAATCCATTTTTTTAAGTGTTCACTTTTTTTCAATTCTAGGATAATCACTCAACCATGTTGCAATTGATCCTAACTTCCATTATGTGACGTGTATTGTATAGATAACTATCTCTTTGCAACGTGATGGGTGACGTCCTTGAGATACTTTCCACTTACGATATGCTCTCAATGTCACACCATCCAAACTTTTAGCCATGCGACACATCACAACTCGGAAGCTTTTCCGATGTGCAATATGTCACATCATTCGATGCATTCACTTATGTGACATATCAAAAGCTTGAATGAATTCATCACCTGCGATGTGTCACATAGATGAAATACTTTCCTATGTGACATATCACAACTACAAGTCATGCTTACTTGGGACATGTCACAGTGCCAATCCGTCTTCTATTGCAATACATTATCATAGTTCCAAAACATGTTCGAATGCAATACACCACAAAATAGAAGACATTCTTTCTCATAGTGTACCACATCCTCCAAATATTGCTCTCTCATGACATGTAACATACATGAAGGAGTCTTCCCTCTTGACAAGATACGACTAGGAAAAGTATACATATCAGCGACACATTGCATCATCCAAGCCATTCCTACCCATAGTGTGCCACAACTTTGAAGTGTTCTCCCCCATGACACATCACAATTTCAAATCTATCCACTTTAGTGACATGTTTTGACCCCAAAGTCCTTCCCACTTGTGACACATTGCTACTCACCAATGAATTCCATACTTCCGATACATCTCATCCTTCATTTGTATTCTCAATAGAGGTACTCTCACCATGTTGTGACCCTATTCGAATTCGTTGTACAGGATACAATTGTTGAACCACATCATGTGAGTCTTCCCTCTTAGAGATGATTGTTCAAACATATAAATAAAAGGACAAGGTAATGAACAAATGCATTGTCATGATCTATTGTCCAAATGGAATGAAATGTTTGACTATTTCCAATGATTCCCATAGAATTGAACTCATGACACCTAATGTGATCACTGTGGGGGAATTGAGGAAATTGGCAAGCTTGAGGTTGAATCCATCCTAACCCACCTTGAAATTTTGATCATAAAACAATAGGTAAGTTGTTTTTTCATTCCTTTCTTTTGATTTGGTAATTTATGGTAAAGGAATTTAAAATTAAGATGATCCAGTTATGTGTTTATAGCCAAGGGAATACTTAACTAGGAGCTACCTAGAAATGAAGGGGCACCATGGCAATGTTTCATTGGTGGCCAATTAAATTGACATGCCTTGAAGTTTTAAAAAATAAGTGTGCTAACATTTTTCATGACAATATTGTAGACAATAATGGAAGCTATAGGGTTACTCATGATGGATATCTCAATAGCAGACCCAAGTCTAGGGGCTAACCCTACTCTTGATTTCTTGTTGGCTATCCCAATAGAAAACCCATCAATCAAAACCCCATCAGTAAATAAATTTATTTTATTGATCCCAACCAAGAGAGAATTTCTGTGACATTTCATAAGTGATTTTGGGGATAAAACTAGGAAAAAAAAGGGTGAGGAATGTTTCTTGAAACAATCACAGAGGAATGGCTATGCTTGGGGGTTCTTTGGTGAATACCTCCTTTCTATGAGACATAAATAGCACATCACCCTCCCTAATATTACCTTGCATCTTGTTGAAAAATACCATGCTTGCATAGAAGCCTCATTGTGGAATGAAACTATACAATCTAGGGAAGGAACTAACATCATGATTCGTTTAGTTATTACACATATTTTTTCATGCATATGTGTTTTTTTGAAAATGCAAGCTGAAAATGGCACCCAAGAGATAATGAAGTCAAAAGGAGGTAGTAATAGAAACAATTCTAGAGAGAGAGATGAATATCTTAAGCATGAGATAGAAGAAGATGTAGTTATACTTTCTGGAGCAATTCAGGGGGACACCAAATTCATAATTGAAAAATAGACCAATTATTAGTGGGGAGAAATATACCAAATATTTAGTCAAGAGACCTATCCTAAACTAATTTATAATTCCATGCCATTAGACCCAAATGAGGGAGTATATATCTCATCATAAGATCATGAATACTTACAGTAGCTACTAGATTGGAAATCCTCCATGTGAAGAAATAATCTCTATGATCATAAATCCTAAATCCATAGATAGCAGAATCGTTAAAGATGCAAAAGGAAAGTTAATTGCTTCTTTATTTCCTTCAAATATTGAATTAATGTACAAATTCATGAATCCTCAAATGGAACCCACAAAGGATTGTATATTAGAACTTAGGATTAGTTACCATGAGTTATTAGAAAGTTGGTTGGTAAACAAAAGAGCTTTCAGAGCCAGTACTAG
Source organism: Larix kaempferi (assembly GCA_027924585.1). Classification (NCBI taxonomy): domain Eukaryota; kingdom Viridiplantae; phylum Streptophyta; class Pinopsida; order Pinales; family Pinaceae; genus Larix; species Larix kaempferi. The sequence goes on along the minus strand of BSBM01000109.1, from coordinate 5,038,445 downwards.
AGAATACTACACCAAGAAATTAAAATCACCTTGCAAAATAAAACTAGTAATGCTTAATAGATTATATGGAGAAGTAGATGCTACTATTTTCAAAGAAGCATGGGTTCCATTTATTCACCAGATAACCTAGGCTGGCCCATTTTTCAATTGGGCCACTATTCTCTTAACTTCTCTCACACAAGCCATATCCAAACTGAAGTATGCAACTCCATGGAGTCCTCCATCAACTTATATGTCCAATTACTTCATGGATACCATATGTGCACCCAATAACATCCCCATAATGAATTGGAACTGTAAACTCAGTGACCCCCCTATACATGTGTATTTCTAGGTGTTATGGGAACATACATATAGCATTCCCTATCACAAGATCTGTGATTATTTCTTGGAATATGTCTACAAATTGTTATTCCATGAACCCACTCAGTTCATGTCAAAGAAGTTTATGAAATCTCTAAGTGCCATTAGATATTGGTATGTGTTACCACCCAATATGCACATGTTGTTAGCCAGAAAAAAGACTTCATCTAGTCAAGGACCTTCCAATTCCCCCCATCCAAATGAGGCAACCTTCTACCCAGTTGCATGTCCTTTTGCACTTCCTTTGTCATGTTCAAAGGAAGTTACTTGTAAAATGTTGAAATCCATTGCATGTGTAAAAGGGATATATCCTGAGTGAGACACTTATGTTATGGAAACTTTGAACTATTTTTTTAACCTACATGAACTTAGATCCTAGTGATTGGAGTTCATATGGTTCTTTCAGTGACACCTCCAAAGGAAAAGTGCATTATAACATAGGTGCCTCAAGCTGGTGTCGAAGTACTTAGAGTGCAATGTAAAAATTAGAGTCACTCACCATGGCCCTAGAAACATGCATGACCTATTAGATCCATTGGGGGTAAAAAAATTAACAATTAACTATGTAAAGGGGGTTAAGTGGCTTACAAATTGAAAAAGGAATATACCAGGAACATCCTCCCCTCAAGGGCAGTGCATGCAGGTGTCGTTCCTCACCAAAGGGAAAAATGTGGAGTTGTCTTGTTGTCCATGCAACATTGGGATATCCTCCCAAAGGTGGCACCCCTCCTAATGAGTTATCTCCTAGTGGTGGCATTGGATCTCAATCTATGCATGTTAATATCCACCAAAGGAGGGATCCCTCCCCTAATTGTGGAGTTAATTCTATAGGTGGTGCATATATCCCATATTATATGAGATCCTCCTCTAGAGGTGGCATATATATCCCTGATTTGCATGCAAAATCTTCCTCGATGTGGCCTTGGATAGCCTAGTTCACTAACCAATTGCTTAAGCTCTCCTCTAGGTGGTTCATTAGGATTTTGGAGTTCTAAATTAGGGTTTTGTAGTTGTGCATGCATGATCCCAAGGGTGTTGCATCCTCTCCTTATTATCCTATTTAAGAGAGGATCCCCCTCTCCTATTATTGTGGGTTATTGTTGGAGGAAAAGCTATTGGAATGAAATATTTCTCTCCTAAAGAGTTTATCGACATAAAGTGAAGAATTTGGAGGTCATATTAGTGTAAGGTTTGTCGTTACACCAAAACCTGCAGATTTTGATGAACATTTGAAACCAACCACAAGGTCCTATTACCAAGAGTGGCGGTTAGTCCACATTTTTATATTCCCAGAGGTGCAGCGGTTATACCATGTGGTTGTATTGATACTCCAACACCCCCCCTTTGGCGTAGCTCGATGGAATTGAACCCGAGAACTCAACTATGATAGCATGTAAGGTTTGTCATTACACAAAAAACTTTAGATGTTGATGAACATTTGAAACCAAGCACAAGGTCTTATTACCAAGAGTGGCAGTTAGTCCACATTTTTATATTCCCAGAGGTGCAACAATTATATACCATGTGATCAAATAAAAAAAAATTTCCATTTTGGAAGTTTTTCAAGTAGGAGGATTGTTCCAGATGGAATTAGTGGCCATCCACCTATTCCATGAGCTCAAGACAATTTTTCTAGTTTGTATTTTTATACAAATTTTCATGTTCAAAACTTTTGGGGTTGTTTTAAGGACCTAAACTACAGTTTTTGCTGGCACAGTAGTCTAGAAGTAGCAAATGGAAATTTGTACATAGAAAAAGTGTTATTCTTCCTTATACCTTCCCAATGAGTTACCAAACACCGTAAACAGAGATTGTATGCAAGAGTTATGCCCCCAATCAGAAGTCGACACCTAAACTAACCTTGAACTAACCACCTCGTGGCCCACAAACCTTTTTATAGTTCATATCCTAGGGTTAGGTTTTTATGTTTACGATTTATTTCCTCATGTTTATGATAACAAGTCCCTTTGTACTCCTTTTGTAATCATCTTATCATGAATGAGCATAGTCAACACATCTCTTCTTAGAGATTAACTACCACCATTCTAACTTCTTTTATTTTATGCTATGTTCTATTTAATTCATTTAATAGAATCTAAATTTACTATATCACTATTTTTATCATTTAATATTCTTCTGGGTTGTAGCAGAATATATCCTGAGGTAATTGTTTCAAACTAAGAATTGGTGAATGGAAACTAGCCTTTCCAACCACATAGAGGGCTCTCTCTTTCACAATTCTCTCAGCATGTAGAATATCCTTTGAATGGGATGGTTATGGGTAAAAGTGGTGGCTAGACCTTCATATAATGACTTTTAGGGATTTTTGTGTTGGTTTGGTTTAAGGATAGGAGAACCATTGGGCATGCAGTCAAAATTCAGTGGTTTTGTAGTCCCAAATTACTGATTTGGACCATAATTTCAGAGGCAGAGGCGAGGTAGATGAGGTTTTTTCAATTCAAAGATATCAACAGATGATAGAAAAAAAGAAAACAAATTCCATCACAGAGTTAGAGAATTTGTAAATGAATTCTAACCTACAAATTCAAGAAGAAAGGGTGGAGTACCTAGTCATATGCATTGGAAGCATAAGATATGAATTTCAGACCATGTAATCTTGATCTAGATACTACAGAAGCACACAATCAATGGAAAATACTAATGAAGAACACATTCACAGGAAAAACAGACATTAAAACACTCATCACAAGAATCTCTGCTCCAGAATCAAGTCTTCACATTAATTGAAAAGGACAAGTTCAATACATACGCAGAGATTTTATCTCTTAGAATCCAAAAGCATCCAACCCTTGGGTCTAATTCAGAATATGCTTTTATAGGCTTACAAAATATCAAACAAATTCTAACTAATTCAACCATAAGTGGTCGTTATTCAAAAAAATCTTGAACTGAAAGGATGAGGTCATTCACACCGAGCTACTGAACAAAATGCTTATGGATTTGTTAGATGCACTAATGGGAACTTCTATGCATTGTCAGTGTGCATTCAGGCCATGGAAAACCACTTTTTTGTTCTTCTGATTGGGTAGTTGCAGTCTAAATTGTAGGGCTAATCAAGTCGTAGCTTCTTCCTGCCTTCAAATCGATCTTCAATTGTTGAATAATTGGACTCTTTCCCTGTGAAATTCTGCAATTTTCACGACCACAAATTTCTCTGCAAAACCATATTTGATCCACAATTATCCTTTTACAATCTGTAGTTCGCAATGCAGAAGTTGGAAGTTGGGGTTGCTAAATCGACCTTGTCAAAAATCACCTCTGCAATCCGCAATACGCAATGCGAGACTCAGAAAGTTGAAATGTTGTTGCATAACTTCGCATAAATGATCCTTTTGCAATCCACAGTCTGCAATGCGGAAGTCAGAAGTCAGAAACTCATATATTCTGAGTTTTGCATAAATCATTTCTACAATCCATATTCTGCAATGGAGAAGTCAGAAATCGAAAACTCTATTTTTCTTCCCCAGAAAAACTATGCCTGTGCATTTCACATTTGGACACGTCGATCTCAGATATCAGAGATTTCAATTTGCACCCCTGGTCAAATTGCACTTTCTCATTTCGGGTTTCAAAAATCGAAAAGTCAACTTTGCGCCCCTGGAAAAATATCACTTCCGCAATTCACAATCCACAAATAAAGGTGTCTAAAATCGGAAACTCATATATTTGGAGCTTCGTAGAAGTCACCTCTGCAAGCTACATTCTACAATGTGGATCTTGGAACTGAGAAAGACGAAATTATGCCTTTGAAAAAATTGGGCACCCGCAATCCGCAAATGCGGGTCTCAAAACTCAAAAAATCAACTTCACACACTAGGAAAAATTGCATCTCCACAATCCGCATTCTGCAATGTGGAACTCGGAAGTCAGAAACTCAACTGCACCATTTTGAAAATATTTTACCTCCGCAATCCGAAATCTGCAGTGTGGGTTTGGAATGTTGGAAAGTCAAAGATCTTCTCATCTGGTGTGCTGTAAATCATTTCCCATCTGTTGATCTGGATCTGTTCTCCAATCCTGACCGTTCAACCTCTTTAGATTGCGGAAGAACTCCATTGCCTTGTTTTTCTCATTTTTCTCGCTTTAGCTTGATCTTTTGGCTTTTTATTCGTTTATACTTACCCAATTTTTGGGTTCTCTGCATCTTTATTTGGCGTAAGAGTTCAATGGGAATGTTTGGGGTCTCGGTAGGGGGATTCCATTTCCTTCATTGGTGGGAACATTGATAGAGGTGTTAACAACGGCTCCAATCGGGGATGTTATCCTCCCTGTGAGGTAGCAAGAACAATAGACTAGTTGCCCCTTTTTTTTTCTTTTTTCCTTTCTGTAAAACAAAACTGAAACACAACTAACCGAAACTAAAAAATGATATTGTACAATGAGGATGGGTTAACCAACTTGTTTTTCACTGGAGATAGTGCTTCAGGAAACGCCGAATGATAGGTATCTTCCCAACTGGTTCACCATCCTCATCCTGTAAGAAGAAAGCATTGTTTCCTGTAATACCCCTGTTTTGCCTTAGTGTTTATTGGATTCAATGTAAATTTTGTATAAATGCAGTGTGTGTGTGTGTTTTTTTCCCTAGTGTGGAGCTCAAAGCCAAGGCCCCACTAGTGGATGTTAAGTTTATTTGCATAGAAAAGTATTGGACAGTTCTGATTATTCATGGGCTATTAAGCCATTAAATATTGGAAATGATGTAATTATTAATTATTGCAATGAAAATTACCAAGAAGTTGGCTAAGGAGGCAACTAATGAGAAGGGGCCATGTGTATCCACTAGGGAGAGGTGAGGGGGTTATGGGATGAGAGCCCATGTTGCCACTTGTCCATTTATGAACTCATTTGACTCGCCATGCTGATATTTAGTTATGTTATAGAGGGTAGTCGAGAAACCCTGTTGATGAATTCGATGGAGTATGGGGCGGCCCTGCAAATCCATAGGGCAAGGTATCGCCCTTTCTTACTTGCCCCTCAAGCCATTAAACCACCTGGGAATTCAACTATCCTGATGACTACCCATTGTTGACCAAAGAAAATCCATTCACTCACAAATTCATCATGCACAGAGAGCCAAGGCCATGAGCAAAGAAGGAAAAATCACAATTTCTGTGTATGCCAAAATTACATATTTTAATGCCCATAGAACCCTGCATGTAAGCCTCATTTGTTTGGGAAATCCATGAAAGCAAACCCTGAGATGAATTACAGAGAAAGAGAAGCCTAATGGATCCATGATAATACCTAAATTTTATTTCTAGAGAGTCGAGTTGCAAAATAGAGTTCAGTCTGCAACCTTGGGAAGAGCCCAACTTGTTTAATTGAGAAGAAGATCAATTTAGGGTTGGATTTGCTTGATAAACCTACTGAAGGTTGTAATCTCTTAGAACTAGTAGTTGGACCTTTCTATGCCCACCCTGAATAGCATTAGAAGGGAAGGGGCCCTGATGCATTGTGCAACAGAGAAAGGGGACTTCCTTGTGTCGGGTGTGGTATGTAATGTGGATTCCATAAATGCTAAGTGTCTTAAGATGCCTTCAACTCTATGGATGATCTCCCTGGATTAGCACCATCCTCCGTATTTCCCTTTTATGCTTGATAAACCCAACTGTAGGTTGGATTAGCATTGGGATGAGACGTTGATAGTGAGAGAGAAATTAGCCCTCCTTATTGGATACACAACCCAGCTCGGGGGTGGTCTTTCAACTGAAAGAGTATAGGCTAGACATATACTGAATGTTGGCTGGAATGTTTCTCTCACTTAACCAGTTGCTTGGTAGCTTCAAGATTCAACGATAAGGGATTTTGTGATGTAAATGATGATATTCATGTGTTATGCCTATTTGTTTTATGTTGAACAAATTATTGAATGAATGCTTATATGAATTTGATCAATAAGTAGAGTATGTATAAGTCTGAGTAGAAGGCTAAGTTCAAGTTGAATGCTTCATTCAGTGCATGTATTTAATGCCTTGCTAATTTTACATGTGTTAGATGTATGGATTAGCCTTAGTTTCATTCATCATATGAACTTGTTATGCATTTCTTAGACTTGTAGATGAACTGATTGACCTCACTTAAACATGGGGAAGGAGTTATATGGCCCCTGTGATGTTCATAATATCTCTCTGAGTCAGAGGAAGGATGAAGTTATGGGAGGAGGTAGGTAGAGTCCTTGTTGAAGGTTGAAGGAATATTGAAGGGGGTCATAGACATAAATGAAGTTGGAAAAATGATAATGATGAATACCCCAGTTGTGGCAGCCTATCATACCAATGGATAGAGATATCCAATATATTTCCAATGGTATCGGTCTTTCCTTATTTGGATTAAGGATGAGGGAGATATAAGCCCTCTAAGTTTGTTGTTGCAGGAGGTGTGGTTCTGCATTTCCACATCTACAATGCAGATTGCAGATTGCGGAGGCCAGGGATCAATTTTGGATTTGTGTGCTTAGACTTCTGCCTTTCCATACCTGCAAATCGGTTTGTGTATTGTGGAATTCAGAAGGGATATTTCCACTGGATTGGCGCATTGGACTTTCGCCTTTCTGCACCTGCAATGGAGGTTGCAGATTGCAGAAGTCGAAAGGGGAAAAATATTTCGACGATGATTTGGACATCCGCAGTCCGGAGTTCCGTAATGCGTAATTGCGGATTATGGAAGGGTGTTTTATTGGAGTGTGGATTTTGGAATTTCTCATTTCTAAATCCCGCAATGTAGATTGCGGATTGCAGAAAGCAAAAGGGTGTTTTGGCCGAAGGCATAAATTTGGGCTTCTGCATTTCTGAATCGCACAATGTGGATTGTGGATTGCGGAAAGTGGAAGGGCGTTGTTTTCATAATTGTAGATTTGGGTTTCTGTATTTCTGAATCTTGCAATGTGTATTGTGGATTGCGGAAAGAGGAATGATGATTTGTCAAAGTTGTAAATTTGGAATTCTACACTTCTGAATCCAGAAATCTGGATTGTGAATTTTAGAAGGCGGAAGGGTATTTGTCCATAGTTGTGAAGTTGGGCTTCCGCATTTCCAAATTTTGCAATGCAGATTGTAGATTGTGGAGGTGAATTTTTCTAGAGAAGATAATTGTGGTTTCTGCATTCCCAAAACCCAAAAAGTATATTGCGGACAGTAGATGAGGAATCCTTGAGATTGTAATGTTGGTTTCTAACTTCTGACTTCCACATTTCGGATTGCAGAAGTCAAGAGCAGAATTTCTTAGAAGGGGAAAGTTTGGAAATCTGACTTTCGAATTCTGCAATACGGATTGTGGATTGTGGAAGGGCGGATTGCAGATTGAAAGACATTGCAGTTGTTTGAAATAATGGATGAATTTGGAGAAAAAAAAAGTGTCAGATTTGGAGAAGGCACAATCCTCGTTGGAAACCCACTTGCAGCTGTTTCAAAATGCTAAAGTACCAGAATCACATTCGAGAAGGACTTGGAAAGACATTCTCGATTGGGGAAAGGAATAACAATAAGATATGACACATTAATTTCTCTTAAACATAATGTTGGTTAATTATACATCAGAAATATGGAGCATGCATAATCATTTCTACAATCATCAATCTAATAAACCTTTCTTAATTGTACAAAGGTTTTAGACAACACCTGCCAATTGATCACAATGTCAAATAACAATGATGTCACATAATATGCATCAAGTCGTAATAGTACTAATTTTACCTTTGAAAATATTACCCCTTGGTGTTGGCTTGAAATGCTTGATCAAGAGACACATATAGAAGAATATGACATGGTCAACATTATCATTAATCAATACATACACTTGCACAATGATATAAAAAACAAGCCAACTTAGTTATTAATGAATAAATGCATAAGGGTACACATAAAAGGATCTAACTGAATATCATTGATACACATCAATGCAATATCAAGATGATTACACAAATAGAATCACATCAAAGAGAAAGACCCTTTTTTAACATGGTTCACCCAATCTAGGGCTACATCCACAAAACCTGTCACATCAAATATTTATTAATAATAAGGAGATTACATCCCGCAACTTTAGTTGTTGCCATACTTTATTTTCACTTCTTCAATCCTCTCATCGAGAGTATTTATAAGAAAACCCTATCATCAAACTATGACATGAATTTATGACTTGACCGAGTTCTTTTCAAACCTTCCATCCTAACTCAAATTTTCTATTGATACTTTTTGTTTATCAAATAAACACCTAATCAATTTATTTTCACACTTTTAACTCTACAACTAGAGATATATATACAAACTAAGATTGGTAGTCCCAATAATATGAATATTCGTATCAATAATAGATATAGTAAAGTTGATCTTTAACTCCCTTCATTTCTCCTTTTGAGTATTACTATTTTAATAAGTCAAATTGAAACTTATTATTTTAGCCACTTCCTACCCTTCCTCATAAATAAACTAATAAAGGGTTATACAGCTGAATATCAAAAAGGGAAGAAGGAAAAGCTAGGTTGTTAATATGTGTATAATATACTCCAATTCATATGTTAAACCCCAATATTAATCCCATTATTTCAATATATTTATATCAATAATCCTACAACATAATAGTCTGCGAGAGTGGCATTTACCCACATTTATCTTTTTATTCTTTTACTTTAGGTATGTGTTAGCTTTTTACTCTCTGTTTTAATATTGCTTCGTCAGAACATAAAGATCAACCGGCTTCCTATTCAACTTGGTAAGAGGAGACATTGATATAAAAGGTTATATATAAAAGGGAAATATTTAAACCTGTCATTAAAATACAATATACTATTAAATAAATAAAAATATATATGTTGATACAATTCGCTACTTTCCAATGAGAGAGATTTGTCTCACTCTAATCCATGACTATATTCAACTGTAATACTAACACAATGAGAAGTATACCCAGACATTTATCAGTAATAAATTACAGGAAGATCCCATCCAGCATAGATAAAAAACTATAACCCTAGGGTCAGCTTCTTCATGCTGTCGAACCCATGCTAACCATCATATTTTACCCTACACCCAAATGGTCAGACACTATGCCAAAATATGGAAACAAAAAAGGAACCTGAGATCCATACTCAGACAGATATATAATAAAGAAAACTAGGCTATGAGGAGATCGTGTTACTTCTGTCGGAGTACAGAGATCACATTTTCTTGCAGGATGCATATGACAATATCATGTAAGATTTAAAATATACAAAGGTCATTACTGAAATTACAGCTATGTCTAACAATATGCAAGGATTATATTGTAGAGATTTAGAATATAAAATTAAGAACCCTGTAAGTAAACGTATTCCCCGGCCATTTCTAATCAAATAGATTATATAACACAATATAAAATAAGCTAAGATTTTAAGCATGGACGGCTTGCTAAATTGCCTAAAAAAGTTCACTTACTTCTAAATCGGTTTAGATTTAAGCTAAGACAAAGATCAGATCTCACTGAGGCGTTCATCATACATCAAACTGGTGCTAAATCAATTAAGATATAAGTCGAGATAGAGATCGGATTTCACTAAGGTGTTGACAATACATCAAACCGCTAACTCTCTTTATACAGGGATCTGCTATGCTGAGGTATTATAAATGTTAAATTTTCTGAATTTACTTCAATATGATCTAGGATCTTAACTGAGAGAACAACATGTATAGCATATCTACAGCATATCAATCATGGAGACAATAATTCAAGCACACAAGAGACACAAAGATTTACTTGGGGAAAACCATAAAGGTGAAAAACCTCAATAACTTCCTCAGAGATAGATAGAGAAATGATACAACCAACCAAGAGAGATAGCCATAACCTAGCAGCAGATCCTCCTCCTCCATAAGTGCGCCACTCCTCCTTGAGTGCATGTGTGAGAAGTGAGTGAGCAAATAGAGTGCCTCCCGCACTCTATTTATACTTGACTTGACTTGCCTTTTTACCTAACTCATGTAGGCTCGAACTTAACCACATAACATAATGCTGACTGGGCCGACCCCCAATAGGGTGGTCTAATAACCCTTTGACCCACATGGCCGACCCCCAATAGGGTGGTCTAATAACCATTCAAGTATAAGTTACGACATTTACAATATAAATGACGACACTTCCTTATGGAGGAATAATACCATCTCTATAGGAATACAATATACATATATGTGAAATACATTCCGAAGTTACATATACATCAACACTCCCTCTTAACTAGGAAGGTATTTCTCAGCACAGTTCTTCTAGCACAAGTCATCTTCTCTGGATCATCGTCACTGGATAATCGTCATCGAGTCATCATCATCGTCACTGCTGCTGCTATCTCAATCAATCTCTGAATCTACTCGTCATAGGAAGTTCTACAGAGCCAGTCCTTTTTCATACTGGATGTAGGCCCACCACCTGCAGGTCTTCATCATCATTGGCCATACTGTGGAATCCTTAGGACTTATTACGTGCGTCACAAAATCTCGAAAGAGCATCCCAGGCTGTTACGAGAACACAGCTCTACCTATAGGATCTCCCAGGGCACCGAATTACATGTGACCTCACCACAAAACCTCGCAAGAGCATCCCAGGCTGTTACGAGCACACAGCTCTACCTATAGGATCTCCCAGGGCAACGAATTACATGCGGTCATGGCAAAACCTCGCAAGAGCATCCCAAGACTGATTACGGGCACACAGCCCAACCTATCGGATCTCCCAGGGAAACGAATTACATGCCATAGGACAAAACCTCGAAAGAGCATCTTCCAGATATCCCAGGGAACCGAATTACATGCCATAGGCAAAACCTCGAAAGACTATCTGCATATCTCCCAGGGCACCGAATTACATGTCCTCCCAGAGCAAAACCTCGAAAGAGCATTTGCCAGATGTCCCAGGGCACCGAATTACATGCCATAGGCAAAACCTTGAAAGACCATCTGCAAATCTCCCAGGGCACCGGATTACATGCTCATCTGCACAACCTGATCCACGGCCACAAAGTATCAACCTGATACTCACCATACATCATCCTGATGTATCCATGATCATCCTGATCATCATCACTGCAACGTCCTGCTGCATGTCATCTGGAGCAACATCCTGAAGCTCGTCATCTATGATCATCCTGATCATCACTGCAACATCCTGCTGCATGTCATCTGGAGCAACATCCTGAAGCTCGTCATCTATGATCATCCTGATCATCACTGCAACATCCTGCTGCATGTCATCTGGAGCAACATCCTGAAGCTCGTCATCTATGATCATCTTGATCATCACTGCAACATCCTGAAGCTCGTCATCTATGATCATCCTGATCATCACTGCAACATCCTGCTGCATGATCCACCTGATCATCAATGCATCTACCTGATGCATACCAAGTATCTACCTGATACATATCATCATACATGATCCTCCTGATCATCAATGTATTCACCTGATACAAATACATGATACATATCATCATACATGATCCTCCTGATCATCAATGCATCTACCTGATGCATACCAAGTATCTACCTGATACATATCATCATACATGATCCTCCTGATCATCAATGTATCCACCTGATACAAATACAGATACATGGTCCAAGCATCCAACATGATGCATATACAAAATACGTACACATGATCCAACTGATCATATCCAGCATCCAACATGATGCATACATACATAAATGATCCAACTGATCATATCTAGCATCCAACATGATGCGTACATACATACATAAAAATGATCCAACTGATCATATCCAGCATCCAACATGATGCGTACATACATACATAAAAATGATCCAACTGATCATATCAAGCTGAAACCAGAACATCATCCTGATGCCCATTATCCAGCGCTTACATCCACAGCCATGTGAAGGATCCTCCTTCCAACATGCTTGGAATGGCTTCAGCAAATGTGTCCATCACTTCTTCCTCAAAGTGTCCTCGATCTGAAGAACGCCAAGCCTCTCTCTGAAGTACTCGAACTTCACTCTAGCTAGTGGCTTCGTCAACACATCTGCAATCTGCACGTCCGTCGCAACATACAGGAGCTTCACAGCTCCTCTCTACACCATATCCCTGATATAGTGATATTTCATCTCTATGTGTTTCGACCTGTCATGAAACACTGGGTTCTCGGATAGCTTCACACAACTCTGGTTATCATAGAAGATACCAGTAGCCTCCAACGGGAGATCAAATAACTCAGACAGTAGCTTCCGTAGCCATACTGCCTCGCAACTAGATAAGCAGGCTGCAACATATTCTGCCTCAGTTGTACTCAGTGCTACGCAGGACTGCTTCCTGCTAAACCAAGAGATCACACCTGATCCCATACTGAAGCAGCACCCAGATGTGCTCTTCCTATCTGCAGCACTGCCAGCCCAATCTGAATCAACATAACCCTGTAGGTTAAACTTTTGATTCGCTTCATACTTGAGCCCATAATCCAATGTACCCTTCAGGTACCTCAGAACATGCTTTACAGCAACCAGGTGAACATTCCTCGGATCCGTCAGGAACTGGCTCAATGTGTTCACAACAAAGCAAATGTCTGGTCTCGTGTTCGTCAGGTACATCAAGGACCCAATCATCTGACGATACATAGTGATATCAATCAGCTCAGATGAAGCATCACATAGAAGCTTCAGATTTGATCCCATAGATGTGGCCATGGCCTTGCAATCCATCATCCCGAACCTCTTCGGGATCTCTACTGCATACTTCCCTTTTCCAAGGAAGATTCCATCTGCACTCTGCCACACCTCCATGCCAAAAACAAATAGTGCATCATCCCCAAGTTCTTCATCTCGAACTCGGTAGTAAGCTTCCGCTGCGTGTCGGCAATTAATATATTTTCACCTGTAACAAACAGGTTATCTACATACAAAAGTAGTATCACTAGATTTCCTTCCTCAACCTTGTAGTAAGGGTTGGAATCCGCTTTACTCTTGGTAAAGCCCAAACTGGATAGAAAGCTGTCTATCCTACCATACCAAGTTCTGCACACATAAATGACTACACCATGCTGTCTTGAAATCCATCTGGTGCATCTTCTATTTCATCTCAATGCTGCTATCTGCAACATGCTTGATCTGATAGTTCCATTTGGAAGTCATAACAAACTTCCCTTCACATCTTGAGACTGCAACCCAAACATCATTCTTCATGATCGACGGATCATTCCATTTCTTCATCCCAGATCCTGGGAACTTCAATATCTTCAATAGATAATTTTGTTGCTGAACAAATGTTGTAGTTCTTCTTTTGTAGGAGATGGCATCTGATCTTTCCTACACAACAAGTTAAATTGCATGATTAGAAAACATCTCATAGTTTTCAGAACAAATTCTTACACATAAAGAAATATGTCATACAGTCATGCAATTATCTTAGCCAATGCTTCAATACAACATTGATCCATATCCCGTAACTTTCTAGATGCCTTCCAATCTCTACCAGAACATTGTTAAGAGTGTGCACAACTCCCAACATGTCAGCAAAGAGGTTTCATTCTAGATAAGTAGCAATGGAATGTTGTACAGTGCCATAGGCCACTTACCCATGTATATTAGTAGTATATTGTTCATCAATGCAACTATTCTAATATGCATAATACACAACCTAATTCTAGGAACATCAGTATATACATTATTGAACAGTATTATTTAAACAAACAAATATGCAAGAAATACTTATCTTTCTTTGTTCGTTGGGTGGACTCCCTCTGAGTCTTTGCTTCCTTGCAGGAGCTATTGGACTCCTAATCTGAAGTAGCTTCTTCTACACCTTTCTGTTCTGGAATGCAGAAAGATGGTCAACTCCCTCTGAATATCTACATCCTTGCAGAAACTACTGAAGTGTGCTCCTTTGCTTTCTTGCAGGAACAACTGGAGTGTGCTCCTTTGCTTTCTTGCAGGAGCAACTGGAGTGTGCTCCCTCTTGATCTTTGCTTCCCGAATTACCTGTTCTTGAACTCATATTCATCCTTGGTCCCTATGCATGCTTATTAGTATCATGATTGTGTTATCCTTGTGATCTCATATAAAATCATACATTCATTAGTATACTATTAAAACACAATAATCTCAAGCATGTATAGTCATGATCATTTCAAACAGAAATAATAAGCATTAGCATTCAAGGTTTATGTAGGATTCTTATGGTTAGTCAAATCATAAGAAACATAACATGTCTAAACCTGTAATTAATCAAACCTATGACTCTTTAGGTTAGATAAATCATCAATTAAGATAAGAGATATAATATGCATAAATCCTATGATTATTCAAACCTATACCTTCATGATTCTTCTGGTTAGTCATATCATCAATTATAGTAAGAACAATAATATACATCCAACCATGATTATTCAAACCTATGACTTCATGAATAATCATTACTAACAACACAATAGTATAAGATCCTAACCCAAGGTAGGATTCTAGCTTGATATAGGAAAAACATACCTGGATTAGCATGCTAGCTATTTATGTCTAACATGCCCGCATAATGTCTTCTGGTTCTCTTTAGTGACTTGTGCTAGTAACCTGCATGTCTCATAAGTTAACCATTTATAGAACCAACTTATACATACCTCGTGAATGGGTCTTCTATGAGATTCATGGCAATGGCTGAATTTATGTCCTCATGTTATCATGATCATATGTTCTTGGACCAGAACATGATTTGTCTTTCTTGGTGTACCTTTCATGTTAGTAGACAACATAGACCTCATACAACACCATAATGCATTAGTACAATCATAAGTGTCAACACCCTAACCAATGAATATCTTCTATCATGCATTCATAATTTTGTTAAGGTGATACGACAAATCTAAAATCAAGATTGTACTAACCGTAATAACATGAAGACAAACATACCATAAACTTAATCATGAACGAATCTCAAAACATACCTCGATGAGTCATACCTATCGTGATCGCTTGTAATCTCCTTATGTAAAGCCTTAGCCTCATCTCCCTATGAAACAGGAACTCCTTCACTTATGCAGGTGACCAATCCATCTTCTTCTAGGATTAACCCTATCCACTTGATTTGCAAGAACTAGACCTGGAGCTAGATATGGGTTTGTCAGAGAAACCCCAAAAATTCAAACTTTTAATTTCAAACTTCTGAAAGAATAGAAATATGCGCCTTGATGAGCTGATCAAACTGGTATATTCAGAATTTGAAAACTGTAAAGTTTCACTCCTCAATTTTGCCTTTGAAACTTCTGGATTCACTAGACGTGACCCTGAACTGGGGTTTGATCAAGCCCACTCTTATTCCCAATCAAAAGGTTTGATCCAAAGCTCTAAGCTTCTATTTTTCTGAGGAGCTTCCAGCCGTGGTCACAGATTTCAAAAATTCCCATTTTTACAGAAGCCCTAATTTTCCATTTTTCTGATCAAAGCCCCGAACTAGGGTTTGATCAAGCCCGGCCTTCTGCCCAACCAAAAATTCTGATCTTGGTCTCTAAATTTCTATTTTGATGAGTAGCATCCAGCCGTGGTCTCTGATTACAAAAATTCCAACTTTCTTCAAAGCCCTAAATTCTGGAAGCCATGAATGAAGGTACTAAAAAATAATTCTATTTTGACAGAAATATGTACCTGATTGTTTCTGGTGTAACTCTGAAATTTTTGATCCACAGGGTCTGAAAAAGTTTTCTGAGATAGCCTGACCTGTTAGATTTCCATCTTGACAGGTCTGACCTCAATTGGATGTTCTGAGAGAGAGTTATGCCAAATGTCGCAACGTGACCTGTTTTGGGAAAATACAGGAGAGCGAACTTGTATGGCGTGCCACATGTCACTGTTTCACCTTCGGCCTCTGAAAAAGTTTTCTAAGATATCTTGGCCTGTTATCTTTCCATCCTGACAGGTATGACCTCAATTGGATTCTCTGAGAGAGAGTTATGCCAAGTGTCGCAACGTGACCTATTTATGGGATAATACAGGAGAGCGAACTTGTACGGCGTGCCACGTGTCACTGGTTCAACTTCTGCCTCTGAAAAAGTTTTATGAGATAGTACAGTCTGTGTACTAGCTTTCACTTTTCACGAAATTTCATTTGGAGCTTCCTAGCCCAAGTTATGACCTGTTTCCCAAGGTCACCTGGAGATTTTATCTTCGTCCTGTAACAATTTCAGATCCGAAAACTTCGCCAAAACGGATTTATAGCGAAAGTGCTACGATGACTGGTTTTTGCTATATCAAGCCCTAGCATCGTAAGTGCAACAAGTGTCATACATGCCATATCATGCCTTCTTTCAGGCTAGCTCTGATACCATGTTAAATTTTCTGAATTTACTTCAATATGATCTAGGATCTTAACTGAGAGAACAACATGTACAGCATATCTACAGCATATCAATCATGGAGACAATAATGCAAGCACACAAGAGACACAAAGATTTACTTGGGGAAAACCATAAAGGTGAAAAACCCCAATAACTTCCTCAGAGATAGATAGAGAAATGATACAACCAACCAAGAGAGATAGCCATAACCTAGCAGTAGATCCTCCTCCTCCATAAGTGCGCCACTCCTCCTTGAGTGCATGTGTGAGAAGTGAGTGAGCAAATAGAGTGCCTCCCGCACTCTATTTATACTTGACTTGAATTGCCCTTTACCTAACTCATGTAGGCTCGAACTTAACCACATAACATAATGCTGACTGGGCCGACCCCCAATAGGGTGGTCTAATAACCCTTTGACCCACATGGCCGACCCCCAATAGGGTGGTCTAATAACCCTTCGAGTATAAGTTACGACATTTACAATATAAATGACGACACTTCCTTATAGAGGAATAATACCATCTCTATAGGAATACAATATACATATATGTGAAATACATTCCGAAGTTACATATACATCAACAATAAACAAAAAAAAACTAGCACTAATTTCTGATCATAACAATCTAAACAAAGAAGAATCCATAAAATACTTACCGGTAACTTTTTCAGTGCCACGAATTTGTTAAGTTGAGAGCTAACTTCATTATACAAGGAACCTTAAACAGAAGAACAACGATTTCCAGGTATTACTATGTTCAAAAGAAAAAACTTCAATATTATTCCCAAACATTAACATATCAAGGGAAAAAATGCATTTAGAAATACAGTTTCTAGGTAATCCTATAAATGTATACAAGCTAAAAAGCAATATGTAATTCTACAGGGGTTAGGTTTTCACTCATAAGACTTATCCCACTGAAATTCAAAATGAGAACCTAGGAGGACCACCCTTTTATTCTTCCTCTGTGCAATTGGTATCCCCTCCTTCCCAGTCTCTGCATTATCTTTATATATAAATAAGAAAAAAAGATTGTACAAAACAAAACAATTTAGCAATCGGTCTGTTCCTTCCTAAAAAGAGATTGTTTTTTCGATCCCCCTCGTTCAATGTATAAATCACACAACTGAAGATGGTCCTCCCTCATGGAGAGTCTGCGTTTCACAAAAAGGAGGTAAAAAATATGACAACTGGTAGCCCGTTGTTTCCAAATGGTAGTTCCAGATAATGAATTGATACTATCTCTAATGTAGTAGCTGACAACATCCCTCAAATGAGGCCGGCGTTGTTTGAGGTTTGTTTAATATTGAAATTGTTGTTAACTCCTTTCTAAAGATTATCCCATAACACCATTTAAGGCTTGGTTTTTCTTCTAGAGAAAAAGGTCGACAGAAACCCCTGAATAACGCCCTTTCTTCAATGTTGCACAAAATAATAATATCAACTCCTATACACAAGGGTTTTCAAAAGATCATTTGTGATCCATTCACTTCGCTTAGCCACCATATAGAGGATATATTAAGACTATATATATATTAAGACTCTATAATTCATAATGCGATATATTCTTTTATAAGGTCAGACCTTTTAAATCTATTATAGAAATACAAATTATTACCATAATTATTTTATAACAGAGGTGGCATATATATGTATTATTTTCTTTATCATCCCAAGGATACTAAGTATATTTATATATTTATATATAGATTCACATAAGGTAATATATTTGTTTGCTTATATCTTTTAAGTATATATATATACATACGTATAGTATGATTCTTGTAATTATGATGTAAATAACTATTTACAAAATATAAAACATATATATACATATACATATTACCCTTTTTCCTTCGTAAAGGTCACTTAAGTGAAAGGTGAGGAAAAATAAATCTTACCAAAGTAGTATAAAAATTGCTTAATCTGATTTAGGATAATAGTTAATTTCTTTTTGGTACTAAAAGGTAGTAGGCACTAGAATAATAGTTGTGTGAGTAATAATCCCTGATGTCTACCTAGGTTGATAATGTGAATAACTTATGGTTAGCAAGTGAATGCTTGAGGTACTAAGATGACGTTGTCGCTTAGTTGCGTCAAACTTCAGTTTCCCATTCTATCCTCAACATTTCCAACTTACGAACTAAACTAACATCACATACACGGTTTACTGGTGGGGCCTTGGTCTTGAGCTCCTCACGAGTAAACAAGTACATAATTAATTTATTTTTACAATTAGTAGGATATAAAGGAGGGGTATTACCTTTTTACTCTCTATATTAATATTGCTTAGTCAGAACATCAAGATCAACCGGCTTCCTATTCAACATGTTAAGAGGAGACATTGATAGAAAATGTTATATATAAAAGGGAAATATTTAAACCTGTCATTAAAATACAATATACCGATAAATAAATAAATAAATATATATGTTGATATGGTTTGCTGCTTTCCAATGAGAGAGATTTGTTTCACTCTAATCCATGACTATATTCAACTGTAATACTAACACAATGAGAAGCATACCCAAACGTTTATTAGTAATAAATTATAGGAAGATCCCATCCAACACAGTGAAAAAACTATAGCCCTAGGTTTGGCTTCTTAATGCTGCCCAACCCAGGCTAACCACTGTATTTTACCCTACAGCCAAATGGTTGGACACTATTGTTGGCCCGGTTTTGCAACCAGGCTTAGTGCTATGGGCACCTGCTAACTAGTAGCAGCAGTTTCAATAGAATTAAAACAAGAAAATAATATAAACTAAACTAAGCTAATCATGGATCTATGCAAGAATCTAAGTAAATAACATAAACATTTAAAAAACAAGAACAAGAAAATATTAAAGAATGAATTTGTATTGAAAAATGGGGGCAAGCAAGTGCTTGCGATAATACCTTCAATGGTGAAGGTTGATGTTGAGCAACTCCCAAGATGAGTAGCTCCAAGCTCCAAGAGGTCTCCTTCTCCAAGGTTGCTTCAATGGCTAAAATGCTCAAGGGAGATTTCAGCAGCATAAGGATGAGATAATGGATGGATGTGAAATGAGGAGCCCCTACCACCTTTTTATAGGTTTTGGTGGTGGGGAATACCATTTGTGGTTTTGTGGAAACCAAATGGTATTAACCAACATGGTTTAGGTACTTTTTCCTCCTTTTTCCTTTTTTGAATAAAATTAATATTTTAATTCCCTTTTTAATATTTTTGGGAATTTGGACCCTTTTTGAGGGTTTTTTATGCTTTTCAGGAAAAATAATCTTTTTTAATGGAAAAAGGGGTGTACTAAGGTCTTTTGGTGACCTTTTGTTGGTTTCAGAGGCTCAGATGGTGGAAAAGTGGACAAATGGGTCATGTGAATAAGGGAATGACCTAGTGAGCACTTTTTAGGTGTTAACAGATTGCCCCCTGATGTGTGAGGGCAGGAGCTCATCGTATGGCCGATAGACATCATAGTTCTTTTGTCTTTTTTCAGGGGTTTGGGAAGGAGAAGAGACCAATTGGAGACTGGAACCACGGCCCTTGGAAGCTGCAAAAACAAAAAATATTACATGGCCTCAATGTGAATGAGGTATAATCTTTAATAATGGACGAGGCGGGCATTCCCATGCTCATATCAAGACATATACATAACAATTAGTCCCGAGAAGGGGGATCTAATACAGAAAGAATCTACTGGTACATCATAATGGTCCAGGGGGGACATTATTTTGGGATGTACTCCTGATCATAACGGATCTCAATAACTGATAGACTGGAATAATTGGTGAACTGCTGAAACTGAAGGTGTCCAACATCTGTAGGGACTCAAAGATTATGAGTCATCTCTGAGAAGTAATGTAACTGTGTACTCAAGGGAGTATGAAACCGGGGGACATCTGAATACTGTCGCCATACGCAACCCGGATATCTATAGGAACAGTGTAACTAGTTGTATCCAAAGGTAGACTCTCAAATGTGGAGTAGTCAGAAGGTATCCGGGGTCTTCGACTAATAACTGAGCGGACCAATGCCCTGTGCGAGTCTCAACGATGCGATCAAGGTGTTGAAGTCGAGCATGTGAGAAACAACCATTTGGAGAGGCACTGAGGACTCTTCTCGAAATGATTTGTAGGCACTCATCATAAATGGGGATGAGTCCAAGACACAGGGACCTCTAGGTCTATCCTCTGGAATAAATGTGGTTGTCGTCGACAGAGGGGGACCAGCAACTAACAAGGCAATGGTGTTTCCTTGATAGGAGCACGAGGTGTAAAACTGAAGTGTTGTAGTACTGATGGTAGGACTGACATACTTGTGGGAATGGGAAATAACTGGGTCAAAAAATGGGTAGACTCAAACTTCCTTTGTTCAGAGCATGATGACATGGTTGACCTGGCAGCGTAGGGAACTGACTTGTAGGTGTGGGGATCATTGCTTTGACTGAATGGTATATATTGACTCTAGGGGGGGAGGACGAGCTGATAGGTGTCGTCGAGGAATTATCAAGGTGACATACTGCAGAATACTCTGAACAAAGGCGACCAAAATGGGGAAGCTGCCTAATGAGTAGATGTGATCTGTCGTGGCGCCAAGAGGCACCATTGATTCCTTCTTCGTAGTTTTAATGAGCTCCAAGAAGGGATAAAAGTGTGCTCTGAAATGGTACGGTCCTGTGGATTTTGTGAGCCAAGGACAGCTCATGCTCATGGTTACTTTCATGTTTAGAGAGTCTGAAAATGGTAAGTGGACTCTATGGTGTTTCTTTTTCATAAGTTTAGTCTCCAAGGCCCGAAAAAGCATAAAATGATGTGGATGGAGAACTCTTCTAGCCGATGTGACTAGAGTATACCTTTTTCGTAATTAGTCTACAAGGTCCGGAAAAGGGGTAAACTTATACTAGGTAGACGCCCTTTCAGATACGTTTAACGAGCATGAAAGGAAACAAGGTTGCTCGGAAATCTTTTCATTGTTTGTAGGAGTCAGAAAAGAGCTTAACAGAAACTCCCTAAGTGCCTTTTTTGTAAAAGGGGTTGCTCGACCCGAAAAAGGGGTAAAATTATACCGAACAAACATGGATTGATGAGGGCGAAAAAAGGTCTCAAGCATCGTCATCAGTGCGGAAAATTGGTTCCGGTGACATAAGGATTGTCAAAAACGGAGAATGGCCGATGTGGCACGCAAACCGAGGTGACGAGAGGGCATGGTAAAAAATGCCCAAAAAATTTGGGCGTGAGAGCAAGAAATGATCTCAAGCATCATCATGAGCACGAAAAACTGAATCCAGCGATATAAGGCACGTCGAAAACGGAGAACGGCCGATGTGGCACGCAAACCGAGCTGACGAGGGGGCATGGAAAAAATGCCCAAAAAAACGAAAGGTGAGAGCGAGAAAAGATTTCAAGCATCATCACGAGCGCGGAAAACTGAATCTGGCAATATAATGCATGCCCAGAATGGAGAACGGCCGATGTGGCACGCAAACCGAGGTGACGTGGGGGTATGAAAAAATATGCCCTGAAAATCAGGACGTGACAGCGAGAAATGATCTCAAGCATCATCACAAGCATGGAAAACTGAATCCGGTGATATATGGCATGTCCAAAACGGAGAATGGCCGATGTGGCACGCAAACTGAGGCCACGAAAGAGGCCAAAAAATGGACCCCATGAAAATGGGAAAAGGAAGGAACCTGCATGAAGCTCTCACTGTGCTGATTCCAATGGTACCAACGGTTTGAGAAATGGACTTCGTATGATCCCGCAATGGTTGTTTGAAAATTGGTGGAATTTCTATAAATAGGGCGTGGGGCCCAAATGACATGTCATTGTTACGTGTGAGTTTGATAGAGCTGTCAGAGCTATTTCTCGATTTCTGGGAGATTTCACCGTTGGTTTTCGATTCAGCGAGTTGCAGGTAACTCTATTTTCCTTAGCCTTGTCAATTATGTCTTTTTTGTTTGGCGGCGGGCCCCCGAAGGCCGCGAAATTCCATGTTGACTCTCCAACGTGGAATATCGCGGGTTTCGGGGCTGTTCCCTCGATGAACTGCGCGGGTTTTAGGCTGACAGTCGCTATGTTCATCGGGCTAAAAATTTCTCTTGTTTTCTGGCAGGATGTTGAGGAGACCACAGTGCTCGTGGCGAGAGCGAGAGATCGATGGTGATCTTATGGAGAGGATTCAGACTAATGCAGGGGTGAGACAGACTCTGGCTATGAGCGGACTTTTGAAGTTCACTCAGATCCAGCCTATTCATTCAGTGAGACGGCTCTTGAACAAGCTTGTGTGTTGGTGGGTGCCAGCGGAGGGTGCATTTATCATTGATGATTATTGTTGTATAGTATGTGATGGCTTTCTTGCTTTGTGCAGATGTGGGTCCAGTGCCACCGGACGACTACGTGCCTCGTCAGGGGCGAGAGATGGTGGTCGCCCATCCACCCGTAGCGGTACCACCTCCACATGGTGGAGGATTTGCAGCTCGTGGGCGAGGGGTTGGCCCTCGCTATGATGCCATAGAGGGTGTCAGAAAGACCTTTGCCCGGATCCTAGCTGGACTCCCCGAGGATGGTTGGAGAGACCTGGATCGAGATATTTTGCAGGGTTGTTTTGGTGCGCCACCTGAGTGGCAGTCGCTCCTATTGAGGACAGCGGTGTTCGTGGCGGGGCACAGGGATGGTAGACGAGATGATCCGGCAGGGCCAGCTCATGGGAGGATACGTCTGCGGGACGATCCAGCGGGGCCGGCAGAGCGGAGAGTTCGGGCTCGCCATGACCCGGCGGGGCCAGCGGAGGAGGAGCCGGAGGAGGAGCCGGAGGATCCTAGGGATCCAGATCAGTAGATGATATTGTATCTACCCCCAAATGCTGAGGAGCATATGGGGAAGCATTTTTGTATGACATATGTATTGTTTTTTTTTGTATATCGGGTGCTGAGGGCACCTATGACATGTTGACTATTTGGCTTTTATATATATATGTGGATATATATTTGGATATATTGTCATGTATGCACGTGGATGCACCTTTATCTTTTGTATATGCCCGTGGAGGCACATGTTATGTACTTGGATGCAGTATGTTGTTTATTTATGTATGCCCGTGGAGGCACATGTTATGCATGTGGATGCATTATTTGGTTATTTGTTTTATGCCCGTGGAGGCACATGTTATGCACGTGGGTGCAATATTGTTTTTGTATATGCCCGTGGAGGCACATGTTATGCACGTGGATGCATTTTGTTTATAGATATGCCCCGTGGAGGCACATGTTATGCACGTGGATGCATTTTGTTTATGGATATGACATGATGTGATTGGTGTGCCAGTCGAGGACATTGTTGGCCATATTATCTGCTACACTATTGAGGTGTCTTGGGACATGTGTGAATGAAATGGATTCAAACTGTCTAACCATTTGTTTAGTGCACAGGAATTTTCTGAAAAGACAGGGATCGCGTACCTGGTAATCATTGTTGAGCTGGGAAACTAGGAGCTGTGAGTCCAAGAAAACGTTGAGGTGACGAATGCTCATTTGGAGAGCAGCGGCCAGGAGACCGGTCACGGCATCGTATTCAGCTTGATTATTGGTAGCGGCACCTAAACATACTCCGTTAATGTGAATTAACTCATGTGAAGGTGAGTATATTACCCAAGCTGTGGAGGCGAGATTGGGAGACCAACGGCTAGCACCATCAGCGAAACTGACATAGTAGAGTGGAAGAGGCTCCATCTGTGGTCATGCAGAGAAAAACAAATATTTAGGTTTTTTTGAATTTTTTGTGAACAAAGAAAGTATGCCTATACTAAAATGGACAATGGTGTCCATCAGATTTTCTATGGGTAAAATCGTTTCAGGTACAACCCGTTGCATGGGTTGCGCAGGGGATTGCCTTCTGAATCGGTCAGAATGTATGCCCGCTGCCCGAGGCAGGTGTGTATGATGTAGGGGCCTTGCCACATAGACACTAACTTTCCCTTTCCGGTTTTATCATGAGCTTGATCGTAAGCGAGGACAAGGTCTCCCTCAGAAAAGGTTCTTGGGTGGACGTGTTTGTCGTAACTTAGTTTCGATCGTTGTTTAGCTGTTTCCATGTTTTGAATGGCTGTGCGCCGATCTTCATCGGCCGACTCTAGGAGTAGTAAACGTTGCTCGATTGTGGAAGTGTCCGGTAGGAGTTCAACGGCGATATGTAAGGCTGGGATCTGGCACTCAATAGGGAGGACGGATTCGACACCGTGAACTAAATAGAAAGGGGTAAAACCGGTGGCGGTTTTGGTTGAGGTGCGGTAGGCCCATAGTGCCGGGAAGAGCATGTGGTGCCAATTGGATTTGTGCTTGTCTACAGTACGTTGGAGAATAGTCTTCAAAATTTTATTGATCGCTTCGACTTGGCCGTTTCCTTGTGGATTGTAAGCGGAAGAGAAATGGTGTTCAAATTTCAACATGGTTGATAATTCCTTCCAGATGGCATCTTAGAAGTGAGAGCCGTGGTCAGAGACTAGTTGCTGTGGTACTCCGAAACGAGCGATAACATGGTTGAAGAAAAACCGTGCTGCAGTGTCGGCTTTTCCATTATAGGTCGGCATGGCTTCTGCCCACTTGGTGAAATAATCTACATCCACAACGATGTGTTTGTGACCGCCGGCTGACGTGGGGTTGCAGTCGAGGAAGTCGATGGCCCATTTGCAGAATGGTCCAACGGTGATAAATGGATGAAGGGGGGCAGGGGGGGGGGTTCTTGCTTTGGGGGCAAATAGTTGGCAGTTCTGGCAATGCTTGACTGCGATGATGCAATCAGTAAACAATGATGGCCAAAAATAACCGGCCCGAATGATTTTCTGGGCGGTGGCCATGCCGGAGAAATGGCCTCCGCAGGCACCGCTATGACAATCATTGAGGACTTGTTCTGCCTCACTATGGGATAGGCAGCGGCATAAAATGGTATCAACGCCGCGTTGGTAAAGTACATCCCCTATCAAGAGGTATCGGGGGGCGTGGTGTCGTATGCGACGGCGTCCATCACGATCGATGTGTGGTCGAAATTTTTGC
The DNA here is from genome assembly GCA_027924585.1 of Larix kaempferi. Taxonomy (NCBI): domain Eukaryota; kingdom Viridiplantae; phylum Streptophyta; class Pinopsida; order Pinales; family Pinaceae; genus Larix; species Larix kaempferi. The sequence continues at coordinate 5,012,737 of BSBM01000109.1, read as the reverse complement.
GTACGAAGGTAAGTCAAAATGTCTCCATACCAAGGGTCGTCAGACGAAATGATGAAGATCTGCTCGTCAATCAGGTCCGTTTGGATAACGGGTGATGTTGAAGAGGATGGGAGGTCAGTGACGAGGTGAGCAAGCGCGAGGGCTTTAGTGCTTTTGGGAGTTCTGAAAGTGAGGTCATACTCCTGGAGGATAATGACCCATTTAGCAACACGACCTTGTAGGAGCCGCCGGGTGAGGAGATAGACCATAGGGTTGGAGTCAGCCACGACCGTGGTATGACTAAGTAGGATGTAGTGTCGCAATTTTTGTATGGAAAAGACTACAGCTAGGGCTAATATTTCCTCGTATGGGTAATGCAGAGGTGGGCCAGACAAGGTCTGGCTGACGTAATAAATCACATGCTCTTGGTGGGAGGCATCTTCTTGGACCAAAACTCGGGACACAGCATGTTCAGATGCCGAGACATAAAGGGTGAAGTCTTGAGAGAAATCTGGTGGGGATATCAAGGGGGCTTGTGTGAGAGCTTTCTTGAGGCTTCGAATGCCGTGTCTGCTTGCTCATCCCAAACAAAGGGTATGTGGGTACGAAGTAAGCGTAAGAACCCGTGGACTTTGGTGGCATAATTAGGAACGAAGCGCCTGAGGAAATTGGACCTCCCTTGTAGACTTTGGAGCTGCCGAAGCATGCGAGGAGGCAGAAGTTCTAAGATGGCTTTGACTTTCAGGGGATCGACAGTGATTCCGTCCTGGGAAACAATGAAACCCAATAAGCGGCTTGTCGGGACACAAAAGACACACTTGTGTGGATTCAAGCGGATTTTATATTTGTGACAACGTAGGAAAACTTGTCGGAGGTCGTTAAGGTGGTCTGATCGTTTTCGGGAACGAGCTGTGAGGTCGTCAAGATAGACTCACAGGATATGGACCAAGTCGTGAAAGCAATAGGTCATGGCTCGCTGGAAAGTGGCACCAGCATTTTTAAGGCCAAATGGCATGACGCGATAGGCAAAGGTGCCCCATGGGGTGGTAAAGGAAGTCTTGTACTGATCCTCCTTGCGGATGTGAATCTGGTTATATCGGAAAAACCCATCCATGAAGGATAGGACTTCATGGCCCGCACACTCATCAATGAGTTGGTCAATGAATGGCGTGGGGAAATTGTCTTTTGGACAATCGTGGTTTAAATCGTGGAAGTCAGTGCATACTCTAAGGGTGCCTTGCTTTTTGTTGACGGGAACGGAGTTCGACACCCAGGTGGTGTACGGAATACGGTAAATGAATCCTGCTTTGCGAAGTTTCTCAACCTCAGCTTTAACAGCGGGGAGCTTGGAAGGGTGAATGGGTCGCTGTTTCTGACGAACAGGGGGTACCTCAGGCCATGTATCAATGTGGTGTTCAATAATGGCGGGGTCGAGACCAGGCATCTCACTATAGGACCAGGCAAAGACATCACGAAACTCTTGAAAGAGCTTTTTGTACGCCTGAGTTTCTGCTTGAGTGCAAGATGCGCCCAGCGAGATGAGCTCAGGTTTCCCTGGTGTTGTGGAAATGTCTATTTGTATAGTGGGGGAAATGTTGGACATGTTCCCTTCTTCAAAGTCATCCGGTGCTGGGATGGGGTCCTTTAACCAATCGACCTTAGTGGGTATGAAATCTTTCGATTCGACCAATAGCTGGTCGGATGCGGAGGATGTAGATGCTTCCGGGAGGAAGTACGAGCGATGATGCATATCATCCCAAGGGTAGTCGGGTGCAGTGAGTGTCTCCAAAATTTGCTCATCAGTATTGAAGTAGTCAGACCATAAATCAAGGGGTTCTGGTTTGAACGTTGTTGAAATCATATATATTGTATTGACTTCTTCCGATGATGATGATGGCGGGGGGTAGATCTCCTCGATTAGGGGAGGAGATATCTCCAAATCGACATTGTTTAACTTGTACAATGCTGCTCTATAGTCAGGGAGATCGGGACAATGGTGAGAGTAGTGGTCGTAAACACTGCATATGGCACAAGGATGGTTTGTGCGCAGTGATCTGTCACGAGGCTGAGGAGGTGGCTCAAGTCTAACGACTAGGATGCTGGCGTCATCGTCCAACATATTCATATGCTCTTGGAGTGCTGGTAACTGTGGGCATTGATGAGTTGGATGGCCGATCTCATCGCACAACGAGCATTTAGGGGGAGATCAAAACACCGGTGGGGGTTTAACTGCCTTAGGAGGTGGTATAGCAGTGTATGGTTGTGGACCTCTGCCCCCAGTGGGCTTGATAGGAGGGGGAGGATTCGTTGACGATGAAGGGATATGGAGACTAGGACGAGGTTTCGTTGACGACGAAGGGATTGAGACACCAGGAGGAGGTTGATTTGTGGTAACAATAGGTTGTACCGGTTGGAGGATGAAGTTTGGTGTCGGCGGTGGAACAGGAGGCGAAATATACCACACGGGTAATCCCAATGTTAACCCGGGTAGACTACGGGTATCCATAACCGGGGCGCTTACTACCCCCGAAGGAGGAAATAGAAAGGGGATGGTGTGGATGGGTGTAACACCGATGTGACTCGGTACCAATGGTGGTTGACTACCGGGTGTTTGTGTATTCTGTGAAAGAGTACAGAGGTTTGTGACATGGGTCTCTGGTGACGGTGGTGGAATGGCCTGGAATGTAGAGGTCATTGGTGTATCTGAGTAAAGTCCGGGTCCCACAGAAGAAACAAAGGAGGTAATTGCACTAGAAGCTGGTTGTTCAATCATGGGAAGAACATTTTCGGGTGCTGCAGGGGCATTGGGATCATAGTATGTGAGTTGGTCGATTTTGACCACGTGTCCCTCGTGAGGGAACATCATGGTGCGAAAAACGGATGAGGCGACCGCTTTCATGGCGTACATGTAACTGCGGCCAAGTAAAAGGTTATAATCGAGTTGGGCATTAATGACCTCAATGTCGATGAGCACAGCTTTCCCACCCAACTGGACGGGGACCTTGGGTAGTAGACCTTGAGGTTGAGCTGACCGACCATCGTAGGCCCGCAACGCAGTGGTGGATTGTTGGAGAGTAGGGGATCCCAACTTCTGCCAAACAAATGTGGACATGACGCATGTGGACGCACCCTCGTCAATGATACATCGATGGATGACAAGATTCCAAATAGAAACAGAAACTTGGACTGCTATGGTGGAAGGAAGACGTGGTTCGGACTGGTCCAAATCAAACGTCATCAATTTCGAATCATTTGGGTCAATCGCCCCAATGGCGGAAAGTAAAGTCTTGCGCTGTGTAGGACAGTTTTTCAAGACTTCTAATGCAGACATGGCTGAGGGAGATTGAGCTAGGTCATCTACGATGTTGTAATTTGATGCAACCCGTGCATTGGGGTTGTTGTTGATACGGCGGAGTGGGAAACGAGGTGCTTTAGACGCGCCATCGAGTGGAAGAGGTGGTATCTATAACGTCTGATCGGTGGGATGAGTGTTAGTATCCTTATCGGTGGGGGGAGCTTCGGAGGTAGGGCCATACTGGTTCCGACGGGTTTGGATATTGACGTCGGCAGTGGACATCATCAATAAGTGGTGAGTGCCTGAATCAAACATGGGTTGATCAGGAGCGGCGTAAGTGATTTGTTGTGGTTGCACGTTGCCCTGTGGGGGGGCTAACGGCTGAGTGTTCATCACTCCTTGTGTTGGAAAAGGGTTTTGTAGCACCAAAGGTTGTTGTTGAGGTGGTGGAGGGTTGGGTGGCGGATGAGGAGCCGCCTGCCCTTGACGATGGGCGTCATCTGTCCATATTTGTCGAGCTCACTCCAGATGTGGGCAAGCGTGGGTATAGTGGCCATAGACACCGCAAATAGAACAAGGATGGTTTGTTCGTAAATTAGCATTTTTGGTTTGCTTAGGTGGCCGATCAGGATTCTGATGAGCAGGCGCCGCGTTATTGTTTTGCGGAGGATGGGTAGGTTGTGGAGCTTGGTTATGGTTTTGGTTGTTTCCACGGTTACATCCTCTTCCGCGGTTTGGTTTCCCACCCTAGTTGCGTTGGTTATTTTGGTATTGGGGCTGATGTTGTTGTGCGTACACATGCCCTTGTGCATTGGGGGGATTCTGGGGAGCCGCAGGTGCAGGAGCAGGTTGCGGTGGATAATATGTTGGTGGAGCTGGAGGTGGTCCAGCTGTCTGTTGGGGTTGTTGGTACCCCTGAGCTATTGGATGTGGTGGATTAGCTGGTGCAGCTTGCTGTGGGTACTGCATCTGCTGTGGCGAGAACTGAATGGGGTTCTGTGTAGCAGGTTGGTTATAGTATGTAGGAGGTACATATGCTAATGGTGCTTGTCCATAGCAATGTTGCGGACAAGAGGGTCCATGAATATGATGTGTCTGGTTTGTTGGAGCATAAGAAGTTGTCTCTCCGGAACTGGATGTAGCCCTAGAGAGGTCTGGGGCAGGCATGGTACTCATCATGCTGAAAGGTTTCGCTTGGGGTGTGATTTGGCCAATAATGCCATCGGCGGCTTGAGATGCCCCTGGCGCGTCATTGCGTGAAGAGTCGCATCGTGGGTCATCTGGTATGATTGTGTATAGATAACCCGATTGGGCGTAAATGAGATCAAACTGTTGGGCTTTGAGGATGGCCTCTTCTTCAGACTGGGGTCTTTCAGATGCCACATCCTTCGCAATGAGAGGGAGGAGGGATTTTAGGAACCAATCTAAGAAGATACGGTCGTCTAATTTGATTTTGCAGAGGCTTCGGTGTCGACGCCACTCATGAATGTGGTCAGTGATGTGGGTGGCCGTATTCTGTCTGCAAGACAATAGGATCTCGACGCCCGCATCATAGCGGACAGGTAACTGAAAGAATTGCAGGAAGGTCGAGGCAAGGGAGGTAAAGGTGGCATGCGTCCCATGGGGCTGCTCGATATACCACTTGGCTGCAGAGCCAGTGAAGGTGTGTTGTAAAAGCCGGAGGAAGATTGAGTCATCCACTATGGAGTTGGAGGAACACCATAAATGGAAGGACATGATATGGTTCTGGGGGTCTTCACCTGCCTTGCCCTAAAACTTAGGGATGTCAGAGGGGAGTTTGGTGGGCATGTGAGGCCACGCAGGATCGTGTCTGATGGGGTCATTTCTGAGCCTAGCTAAGTCTGGCAGGTTCAGACTCACCATGTATGGTAATCTAGTAGATGTGGTGACTGGAACTGGGACATGCCTAGCCATTGTGGTATGATGTAGGGGTCCAGTAGCGCCTAAAGGTATGCTAGGTATGGAGGGTATGTGCCCTCCAATAGGTGTAGTCTGGTATGGGCCAGCACCTCCAAGTGCAACATGTGTTACACTTGGGTTAGGAATAACAGTGGGGATTCCTGGGATAGGGTTTGTGGAAACCAGAGGGGGTGTGACCCCTATATTGGGTATACCCATAACAGGTGGTGGCCCTGTTGGGCATTCCTAAATGTGGAGTGTTACCCATGTTGGGCATACCTAGGGGGGTGGTAGTCGCCATGGATGGCACCGCCGCAGAAGGGTCTGTGGATGTCTCACCTATGGTGCTGGTAAACAGTGGATCAAATGGTGTTCCAGCCATAATGGTGGTTGGTGGTAACTCTGTGGGGTTTTCAGATTCTACCTCCAAATCAAATGTGAAGTGAGGTGTGTCAGAATCGGATGACTGTCTAGTTGATTGACGATGTGTCGAATAAAGGGATAAGGCTCTGCGTCCGTGACGTGGAGAGCCAAGCGGACTAAACTCTGGGAGTTCGCCCTGTAGACGACGAGAGCGTCTAAAATTCTCAATGGTGAGAATTAAGTTTTTGTTTAAAAAATGTGTTTAAGTATCAGGTGGTGATATATTTATAAAAGACTCAAAAACCCTAATGCAACCAAGGGTGCAAGAAGGGGAGTGAAAAAAGAAGGCTCTCAGGCCAAAAAATCAACCTCAAAAAAGGCACTTATTCTAGCAGCTGTGCTACAATAAGTGGAGGAATGCAACAAATGGTGAGAGTACCAACATGCAAACGGCTTCTATAAAAAATAGGTGTAACTAGACCAAGGGTGGGTTGAATCATGCAAAAACTTAACTAAAAGTATTGTGACTCAAACAAACGATATCCTCTGCAAGGTGATGAAATCCAAGTTAGACAATATGAGTGTTGAGACAACGGCTAGATATCCCCCTAACAAGAGGGACACCGGGTAATCAATCCTAAAGAAAGGCTACTAGGATACTCCGTTCATGACGCGTCGAGAAAAGGTAAATCTGCCGTTTGGTCCTTTGATCGCAATATCCCAATACAGGGATATCCCGAGAACTGTGAATGGTAGCCCTTCGGTTACTGAATGGATTTCGGTATTCCACTCAGGCTTCCAGAACCATCCTCGCGACTTCAACCCTCCTAGGGGAGATGCCTTCCCACAAACCGGTTGTGACCACGCCAAAAAGTACTAAGAGATTTTAGCTCCCTAATTGGACAACTTCTATGTCTCAGATGTAATAACTGAGGGGTGTTATTGGAACACCTATCCCCCCAATACTACCTAGCTACAAAAGTTCTTTTAGTGTTCCCCAAGTGGGGTTAAAAGTGTGTTGAAATTAGGGTACGTTTTAAGGCTTAGTTCAATTAAGTGATCGAGTGAGTGCACGTGAGGTATTGTAAACTGAACTTGAAAAAGGTAAATGCTTTATAGGAAATTTTCACAAAACAAAGGAGCTTTGAAAATAAAAAAGCAAATATTTATGACTTTTTCAAATAAATGGAATGTTTTGCAAATATCAACTCAAAAAACAAAGAATCTTTTGAATTCTGAAAGCAAATAATAGACTTCTTTAAAAGAAATAAATAGATTTCTTTTTTCAAGGAAATTGCTAAGGGCAAGATTTTAAAGAAGTAAACAGGAAAATTTTTAATCTAGATAAAAATGCAAAATAGGTCCTTCTTTCACTTTCTTGAAAATTTTTAAAAAGACTTCTAGATATGCATTTTAAATAGTAAAAATTTTTCAAGGTTGTAAAATATGCAGAATTTAATACTGTAAAAAATGTTCTATGGGCAGCAAGTACAGTAAAAATTAATTTTTAAAAACGAAATGGCCGAATGAAAAATTCAGCCGCGCGGCTTTTAACCGAAAAGCCGCGATGGATCGCGCGGGTTTCAGCCGCACAGTCATGATGGACCGCGCAGAAAATGTCCGCGAAGCCGCGGTGTGCAGCGCGCAAATAGGCCGCGAAGTCACGGTGAACCGCGCAGAAAAGGGCCACACAGTCGCTATGTGCAGCACGGTAAATGACCGCGATGCCGCGATGTGCAGCGCGGAAACCGGCAGCAAAGCCGCGTTGAACCGCGCGGAAAAAGGGCCAAAAGCCGCGATGGACCGCGCGGAAAAAAAGGCCAAAAGCTGCGATGGACCGCGCGACTGTCAGGCTAAAAAGCGCGAGGCGAAAGCCGTGTACGAAAGCCGAAAAATGAACCTGAAAATTGAGAATTCCGGGCTGTTAATGGCAATAGATGAGGCCAAAACTTAGAACAGCAATGGATCTGTTGTCTAAGATGGCAGATCTATGGATCTAAAGGTTAAAAACTAATAAAAAACTAAGATTAAAAGCAAAACTAGAGATCTATTGTTCAAAACCCAGAGGAGTCGCCAAAAACTGTTGGCCCGGTTTTGCAACCAGGCTTAGTGCTATGGGCACCTGCTAACTAGTAGCAGCAGTTTCAATAGAATTAAAACAAGAAACTAATATAAACTAAACTAATCTAATCATGGATCTATGCAAGAATCTAAGTAAATAACATAAACATTTAAAAAACAAGAACAAGAAAATATTAAAGAATGAATTTGTATTGAAAAATGGGGGCAAGCAAGTGCTTGCGATAATACCTTCAATGGTGAAGGTTGATGTTGAGCAACTCCCAACAGAGTAAGAAAAACTGGCATATTATGCTATATCTTGCTTTCTGGGCATATCGAACATGATTACAGATTTAGCAGCAAAATGATAGTGACAGATTTAACAAAATAATTAATGAGCATGATTATGATGACAAATGAATTAACAGATTGGAAATATGATGCAACACTTTTCTTTTGCAATGATACTGACAGTTTGACTTTTGATGCATAAGGGTGTCCTACGAGGTACCCTGGAGCTTACTTAACTGCAATGCTAAAGAAAATTGAATGTTCTAATGTGCAGATGACAGGTAAGAAATTTTATGGCTGCGTAAAAATGAAGTACGTGTATAGTTCAGTTTCAACGTTGTAATTAAATAAAATGTTAGAATTCTGTTGCTACTCACCAAGTACACAGGTATGGATTACATTTCTATAAATACCGTTTTCAAATGCTGTCTTACCTCTTGGCAATGTTTAAAACATAGTTACCTATGACATTTTCAAGCTGATAGGTTTGACGCTATAATATTCATGGTTGTAGTAGCTGGCTTGTTGTCGTCTTGTGATAATTAATTACCTTCATCTTTCGGATGTAATTCATATATTTCAATCGTTAAATGTTTGTAATGAGAGAAAAAATGGTAAGCACACATAACATTTAGTTAACTTTTATGTTAATCATTTTTCAATGGATTCATTGAAATGTCTACCATATAGACTATCTATCCTTGTGATAATAGAACTTATATGAATGCAATCAATGTTACCAAGATAGTGTTAAAGTCTCTTATGTATGGACTACACTAATTGTAATTCTATAATATTGAACTATGAGTGATACTTATAAGCTTTTAAGGCTTATGTAAAGTATCGTTTAAAGTATGAATTTCCTATGAATTAAATCTATGTCAACCTTGTGACTATAGTTGTCCTAGCAACTATTACATAAACCACAAATTTAATATTTTTAAAAACTATAAGGCTTACCTTTGGAAATATAAACTTGAAATGTTGTTCTATGTCATAACATAAATATAGAATATGACCTAGACTTAGAACTATGTGAACATATGTAACATCGTTGGTCGAAATAACATAATAATATGTGTTATGAAATGTAATCTTGGAACCTATATGATCTTCGGAATTCGAATAACATAACAATAATGTTATTATGTTTTGTACTAAGGTTTTTGAAACTATAACGTTGGAAAGAGAGCGCTAATAGGAATTGAATTTTTGGTGGATAGGTAGATGGTTACAAGTGATATGAATCGACATTGGTAATTGTGATACAGGTCTGTAATAAAGGCCATCCATAGTGTGCTATGTGATGAGGACTTACAAGCTTCCACATGAATGTAGCGAGTGCATACGGTGACTGTGAACATTGCCATGTAACACTTCTTATTGATAGTCCTCCAAGCTAACTGTATGTCTATCCACTGTGTGCAATGGTTGGCATCATCGTGCTACAGGAAATAAATGGAAATTAGTGTGATTGTTGTTCACTCCAATGCAAAAGCATTGGCATAATTACAATTGTTGATCATCTTTGATCTTGATCGTTGGATTTAACCCTAGCATTGCATCAAGTGTTAGGTTGATAGAAGTTATTGTGTTCTATGTTATTTCTATTATTTCGGTTTGTTAGGGCTGACAGGCTGCCAAATTCTTGGTTTATAAAGTTGTGTGAGGTTTCGACCTCGAGACCTGCTGGTTTGGAAGTTGTAGGTTCCTTCCTTCTATAATGGCATCGTGCTAATGGATTGGGTCTCTATTTTGAAGTATCAAAGGTTTTATAGTTTTAAGCTATTTGTTTTAGTTTGAGTGAAAAACACATCATGGTGCAAAAGACAGAGGGTAATATGTCTCGTCTACAGCGAGGAATTCATCGTTTAACAGGTGGATAAGAAGAGCTTGGCTGCTTGCCACAAAGGTAATCATTCCTGTAAAGAGTAGTGATTCTTTTGTCACATTATGTTCTTCAGTTTAAAATGTCTCAGTTGTCTAAATCCAAGCTATTGTTTTGTCAGTTGTAGGTTGTGAAGAAATGATTCAAGTAAGGGTTCAGAAAGAAAGGCGTGCTTCCATTCTGGTAAGCTTCGGGTCTTCCAAAAAACCTCGTAGGTGCTCTCCATCTATGGTTGATGTGGTTTCAAGGGATGAGTAACTGGTTCTGGCCATGACTTGTCATTGTTTGTTGGTTGAAGAACTTCAAAGCACCTTTTGTTAATCAAACGATATATGTTTCGGTGATGTGAATTTCGTTTGTTTATGTGATATTTTGTTTTCTACCTTGATACCTATCTTCATCGAACTATGAGTTGTAGAAATCGTCAATGCAGAGGGTTTTATGGTCTTGTTTCAAATGTTGGACTTGGGAAATAACCCTGTACAATATTTTTCGGAAAACATGTTGTAATTTTCATTTCTAAGCACATCGACTTCGTTTCTTGAAGTTGGAACTTTGTATTTGTTTTAAATTGTGAATCACGACCAGTTGGTTTAAGTTATGAGAATGAAAAGTAGAGCCGAGGCTCGTCTACTATGTAAACAATATTTTTCTTCTCGGCAATGAAAAGTATAAACGTTAAAACATTATGTGCTATCGTCTGCATTATGTGAGTTAGTATGGTACATTAAAAACGTGATTTCTGAACTATGATAGGGTTTATAATCTTGTCATAAATGATAACTCTGCACTATGTGACCATGAAATGTTTCTTCTCGTCGTTTGTAAAATGGGAAAGAACGGGGCTATACCCTAATTCGAGTTTTGTTTGCATAGAAAACAAATTTTTGAAAAAGAGCTTCTAAAGAGAGTTTTGATGCCATAACTAGGATTCGATCCATAGCCTGTATAGTTTATAATGGTTTCTTTTTGCAAAAACAATGGTAATGGAAAAGAAAATTTCTATCTAGGGTTTGAATGAAACTCAGTTTTGAAATTGACACTTACAGTTTAAAAAATCTAAATAAAAAGAATAAATGATGAAAAGAAATGTTTTCATTATCTGATTGTATTAAATAATTAAAGACAATTGTTATAGCAGGAATGAAAACAATGTGTGTATGCGAAATGTGAAGGTTGTAAAATTGCAGCTCTATCCATAATTTATTTCTTTATTTGCTTACAACAACACTCTTTATAATGCAAATGTAATATGATATATGGAAAATTGGATTCTATTTATTTCTTATGAACATAGTAATGGTAAGGGAAATTCAATGTAACTGTACATGAATTAATCAATGTTTGTTTTTCACGAAACTAGGAAAACATTCTATAATATATATTAGATATTATACATAACTTTCTACTATATTAACTATAGGGTAGAAACCGATAAACATATAAATTACTGTATTTATCTTATCGAATCAAATGGAAATTTGCCTATCTTCTCATCTATTCTTAATTTACATATCTATACTAGCGTACGATGCATAAAACAACATGTGGAAAAATATAGATACTGGTTTATCAATTCCAAATCATCATCAAAACTTTAACATTCATACTTTAAACAAATTTAGAAATAGATTCTTCTTCCAATCAGAAACAGAGATTACTAACTTACTGAACACAACTACTAGCTGAGATAAAGTGGAAGATTTGTAAAACCTGGATAAATCTGTAGGGCAACAAATAGCCCAAGAAGACTGTTCCACCCAACCAATTCCTGAAGATAGTCAAGTATTTGGCTTATGACCCCAGAGCCTGTTCACTGAACCACAAGAAGGAAGAAACTTTGAAATTTAAGATCTCTTCTTGTAGTACCAAGTAACTTGTTGAACCTCCAAGAGTTAGCAGTCCAAGGGACTTGCTCCAGCACCTTTGGTTCTCCTTAGCAATAATTTGCAGACTTATAATTTGCACTAACCACCAGCCTCCCTAATTCGAATCTCTCAGTGATCACCTGATGCACATGAGGAAAATATTTCTACAGAAAATATTGGGTAAGAGCTGCCTGCTCAATTCGAATTTTCCTTATGTAGGTTGCCTAGGCCTTTTCAGATGTTACTGGGTCATTAAATGAGCTGCCTACTCACTCCCTCCACCTGGGGGATAATGACACATTTTTAGGGGTAGTTGTCCCATAACTGACAGCTAGTGGTGTGATGCAATTGCTGCCATATGTCCCATACCTTCCAATAGCTTCCATTCCTTCTAGTGGGTCAATGAACACTCATTTAACAATCACCTTGGGTGTTTGTCTCCTAATTAATTAATTTAAATAATAATAATTAGTAATTACATTCATCCTTGATCATAATTGATCATAATTACAAAACTTTGTAATTAAATTTAACATAAATTATTTTGCAATAAAATAATAATTTTCAGAAATTTGGGTAGGTAACATACACCCCCTCTTAAGTCTCAACATTGCCCTCGATGTTGGTTAATCACTCCTTGAGTGTTCCTGAAATAGAGTTGCGTATGCTTCCTGCATACTACTCTCCAACTCCCAGGTTGCCTCTTCTGGGCTAAGGTGCTTCCATTGCACCTTCACTTTCCCAATGCTGTGATTCTGGAGATTAGTTTCCTTCCTTCCGAGGATACAGTCCAATTCCACCGAAAAATCTCCGTCTTGTCCCACCAGTACATCATTCCAGTTTACAACATGAGTAGTATTGTGTACATATTTATTTCAAAATGATATATGAAAAACATTATGTATTTTTAACTTTGGTGGCAAAGCTAGTTGGTATACCACTGCTCCAACCTTAGACAATATTTTAAAAGGACCACAATACTTAGGTGCCAACTTGGCAAAGCTCCCCAATTTCAATGAACTCTTTTTCGGTATTACCTTGAGGAATACATGTTCATCAACATGGAACTCTTTATGAGTTCTTTTTGAATCTGCTTGACTGTTTTGCCTATCTTGGGAAGCTTTTAAATGTCCTTGCACCTGTTTCACAATTAGTTCTAATTCCTGCAATAATTCAGGTCCTAAAACAAATCTATTTACTGGATCATTCCACAAAACAAGTGTATCACATTTCCCACCATAAAGAATTTCAAAAGGACTAAGTCTGGCCGATGCATGATAATGATTATTATAAGCAAATTCTGCTAAGTGCAAGTAGTCTTCCCACTTACCAGGCTGATCCTTAACATATATTCTTAATAAATCTTCTAAAACTTGATTTACCCTTTCTGTATGTCCATCCGTTTGTGGATGAAATGCTATACTGAAATTTAAGGTTGTATTCAACCCTTTAAATAGTGACCTCCAGAAGTTTCCGGTAAATTTAGAGTCATGATCTGAAATTATTACTTTCGGTATCGCATGTAGTCGAAAAATCTGTTTCATAAATATTTCTGCAATGTCTGGAGCTTTATGAGTAGTCTTCACAGGTATGAAATGTGCTGCCTTGCTGAGTTTGTCCACTACCACCATGATAGAATCGTGTTGTTTCTGATTTTTAGGTAATCCAGTAATATATCTATGCTGATCACTTCCCATTTGCAACTTGGTATCGGTAACGGTTGCAACAATCCAGCAGGATGTTGGTGTTTAACCTTTACTTTTGACAATCCAAACATTTATCTATGTACTCTGCTACTTCATCCTTCATTATGGGCCAATAGTATTCTTTTCTCAACATAGTAATGGTCTTTTGATAACCTCGATGACCGGAATAATGACTTTTATGCATCTCATTTAATATCAGAAATTTTATTTCTGGTATGTCTGGTACATACAATCTGTTTTAAATAGTAATAATCCATTATCCTTCATGATGTAATCTGCCATAAAATTTTCAGAACTGTTGTTTGCTGTCTTTTCCTTCATTTTTCTGTATTCTTCATCTGTTTCACTCTTTTCAAGAATCTGATTTTCCAAATCAGTTGAATAAGTACTGATGGCTGAAATAAAATTTAGTCTTGCCTTACGACTTAAGGCATCTGCAACCTTGTTCTCCTTTCCTTTAATATGCCGAATTTCGAAATCATACTCACTTAAGAACGTCAACCATCTATCTTGTCTAGCGTTCAGGTTTGTCTAACCTAATAAATATTTCAAACCCATGTTATCTGTCAATAATGTAAATTTTCTGCCAATAAGGTGGTGACGCCACATCTTTAAAGCATGAATAACTGCCAATAACTCTAAATCATAGGTAGAGCAGTTCTTTTCATGTACTTTCTTCTTTCTAGATTCATATGCCACCACATGCCCTTCATGTGTCAAGACTCCACCGAGTCCGTCATTGCATGCATCTGTACAAACTACAAAATCCTTGTTGGGGTGTGCTATCCTCAAGATAGGTGCTGTCGTCAATAATTCCTTTAATTTATTAAAACTGTCAGAACATTTATGATCCCACACAAATTTTTTCCCTTTCTTCTGCAAGGAAGTTATGGGGTTGGCAATTTTTGAAAAATTTTCTATAAACTTTCTGTAATATCCAGTAATGCCCATAAATGATCTTACATCCGACACATCCTTAGGAACCGGCCAGTCATTAATGGCCCTTATCTTGTCGGGGTCAACTGATATTCCTTCTTTCGAAATTATGTGTCCTAGATACTGAATTTTGTCTTTGTGAAAGTCACACTTACTAAACTTAGCATATAGTTGATGATCTCTCGGAACTTGTAAGATAATCCATAAATGTTCATCATGCTCTTCTTTACTTTTTGAATACACTAAAATGTCGTCTATGAACACAACATCAAACTTGTCTAAGTATTTGTGCAGAATATTATTCATCAAACACATAAATACAGCCGGAGCGTTAGTTAAGCCAAATGGCATGACTACGAACTCGTAATGTCCATACCAAGTTTTGAAAGCTGTCTTGAAAATATCTTCATCCTTAACCCGTACTTGATGATATCCTGATCTTAGATCAATCTTGGAAAATATCGTTGCTCCTCGTAGCTGATCAAATAGATTGTCTATGCAGGGCAATGGATACCGATTCTTTATCGTCATCTTATTAAGCTGATGATAATCTATACACAGCCTTAGGGTTCCATCTTTCTTCTTAACAAAGATGACAGGTGCTCCCCAAGAAGACACACTGGGTCTAATATACTTCTTATCAATAAGCTGCTTCAGCTGTGATTTTAATTCGTTTAATTCCAGTATGTTCGTTCTGTATGGAGCTTTTGAATTTGGTACTGCTCCTGGTATTAATTTGATGGTAAAATCTAAATCTCTTTTAGGAGGTAATCCTGGAATATCCTTAGGAAATAGATTCTTGAAATCCTTTAGGACATGTATGTCTTATAATTTCAGGTTGTCCTCTTTACCAATAAACTCATCATTTACTATGTTTACTACAAACATCTGGCATCCTTTCCTAACTGCCCTCTTAACTTGCATGGCTGAAATCTGTCTAAGGGTTACCTTCCTTGGGATGCCTTTTATTTCTACAGTTTTTCCTTCTTCATTCAAACATGTAAAATTTTTTCTGTAACAGTCCAGAATGCCATGATGGGCTTCTAACCAGTCCATCCCAACTATAATATCATAAGATCCTAAAGGTAGGATATTCAATTTGATTTGTGTTTGTAAATTATTCATGGATAAAACACAATTTTCTATAAAATTTGATACTTTTCTCTTTTTTCCAGTTGCTAGTTTAACTAGCCAAGATTTACTAAACTTTTCACTTTTCAATTTAAGACTTTCCACAATATCTGGTGATATATAACTTTAGCTAGCACCTGGGTCAATTAAAATAGTGACAGGATGATTTTGCATCATACCTTCAATCTCCACCATAGAGATTTGATGATCTGCTTGCCTGTTGTCGAGTGTTGCATTGATTCTGGGCATTTCCCTCGCCACATCTCCAATAGTAGGTTCAGTATGAATAGAGTTGATGTTGTTTGCTTTCCGCTTCCTTAAGGGACATTCTGATGCGTAATGGGGGCGTTGACATTCAAAAAATTTGATAGGTGCCTTTGGCTCACTGGTTCTGGTATTATTGGGTGCATTTATGGGTGCTATAGAATTCTGTTGTGAATTGTTTCTGGAGTTGTTCCCTTGATAATTTCGATTTTGAAAATTTTTGTTTTGAAACCTAGAATTTCCGTTGAACCTGAAATTTTTCCATTTCTACTCAAAGTTGTTGGGATTATGACTCTTCCAGTTTGACATTCCTTCTCTTTTTTTATTTGTGTCATAGCAGAAAACTGCCTTTCTCATTGCCTCTTCCAAGGTCTTAGGACTGTCATAATCGATTTTGTCCTTAATATTGAAAGGTAGACAGCTTAAGTATCTTTGAATTTTCAGTTTTTATTCTATGAGGTATGGCACATATCTCAGTAAGTTCATAAATTTATTGTTCATTTCCTTCATATTCATACCTCCAAGCTTCAAATTGTAGAACTCTTTAGATTTTTCTTCGTAGTACTGTTCATACAAATACTTCTTTTTAAAGTATCGTTTAAAGGTACTCCAGCTTACATCTTTATCTTTGATGCCTTTTACTCTTTTGATGTCCTACCACCAAATATACTCTTTTCTGGTCAAGTTATATATAGCCATGTTTTCCTTCAAAGACTCTGAATAGTTATAAATTTGGAAGTATTTCTTCATACCGGACAACCAAGATTCAACTGTATCTCCCTTCTCAGTTTCTCCATTGAAAGTTGGAGGTCTAATGTTTTTGAACTCCCCAGAAGTCTGCTCATATTCCTTATGATTTTTCCTTCTGGGTTTGAAATCTCCTTCACTACTATCACTAGTGTAGTTATGTTTCTTTTTGCGTGTTTCAATAGCATCTCCTGATGAGGTTGAACTGTTTTTCACCTTACTAGTTTTTATTCCCTTGTTTTTATCAGCATGAGGCAGATCCTCAACTTTAGAAATATCTTCATTATCCTTCTCTTGCTCCTCAGTTGGGAACTGTTCAAACAACACTTGGTTTAATTGTTCTTGTGCTTGCAGAATTATTTCATTGTCTTGTTCCATAGATCTGATTTCTGCTTTTAATTCATGAAAAGCATGTAACAGTTTTGACGGATTGTTATTTAGTTCACCATGACCTTCTTCTACATAGTGCTGTCCCGAGCTGTGACTGTTTGGCTGAAATCTATCGCCTAATTGTTTAGCTGAGTTCTCCATACCTGTAACTGAAATAATTTCTGTATAACATAATAATTAAAATTTCAAATTAGTACAATTTTTTGCTGTATAAAATTTTCTTCTACGTGTGTTTGGACCTCTTTCAGGCCTAGAGTTCGAACATGAGCTCTGATACCACATGTAACATCCCATAAATTCATAAAAATTTAAAATTTTTGATAACAGTATTAATTGTGATATTTATAATTGCGGAAGTAATAATTGTTGATTATGACAATAGTAATTGAAATTTTGTTAGTACTAAACATACTTTAATTTCTATTTAGCAGCAAAATGACAGTGACAGATTTAACAAAATAATTAATGAACATGATTATGATGACAAATGACTTAACAGATTGGAAATATGATGCAACACTTTTCTTTTGCAATGATACTGACAGTTTGACTTTTGATGCATAACGGTGTCCTATGAGGTATCCTGGAGCTTACTTAGCTGCAATGCTAAATCAAATTGAATGTTCTAATGTGCAGACGACAAGTAAGAAATTTTATGGCTGCGTAAAAACAAAGTACGTTTATAGTTCAGTTTCAATGTCGTAATTAAATAAAATGTTAGAATTCTGTTGTGACTCACCAAGTATGTAGGTATGAATTAAATTGCTATAAATACTGTTTTCAAATGCTGTCTTACCTCTTGGAAATGTTTAAAACATAGTTATCTATGATGTTTTGAAGCTGATAGGTTTGTCGCTATAATATTCATGGTTGTAGTAGCTGGCTTGTTGTCGTCTTGGGATAATTAATTACCTTCATCTTTCTGATGTAATTCATATATTGCAATTGTTAAATGTTTGTAATGAGAGAAAAAATGGTAAGCACACATAACATTTAGTTAACTTTTATGTTAATCATTTTTCAATGGATTCATTGAAATGTCTACCATATAGACTATCTATACTTGCGATAATAGAACTTATATGAATGCAATCAATGTTACCAAGATAGAGTTAAAGTCTCTTATGTATGGACTACACTAATTGTAATTCTATAATGTTGAACTATGAGTGATACTTATAAGCTTTTAAGGCTTATGTAAAGTATCGTTTAAAGTATGAATTTCCTATGAATTAAATCTATGTCAACCTTGTGACTATAGTTATCCTAGCAACTATTACATAAACCACAAATTTAATATTTTTAAAAACTATAAGGCTTACCTTTGGAAATATAAACTTGAAATGTTGTTCTATATAATAACATAAATATAGAATATGACCTAGACTTAGAACTATGTGAACATATGTAATGTCGTTGGTTGAAATAACATAATAATATGTGTTATGAAACGTAATCTTGGAACCTATACGATCTTTGGAATTCAAATAACATAACAATAATGTTATTATGTTATGTATTAAGGTTTTTGAAACTATAACGTTGGAAAGAGAGCACTGATAGGAATTAAATTTTTGATGGACAGGTTGATGGTTACAAGTGATACGAATCGGCATTGGTAATTGTGATACAGGTCTGTAATAAAGGCCATCCATACTGTGCTATGTGACGAGGACTTACAAGCTTCCACATGAATGTAGCGAGTGCATACGGTGACTGTGAACGTTGCCATGTAACACTTCTTATTGATAGTCCTCCCAGCTGGCTGTATGTCTATCCACGGTGTGCAAGGGTTGGCATGGTCATGCTACGGGCAATAAATGGCAATTAATGTGATTGTTGTTTGCTCCAATGTAAAAGCTTTGGCATAATTACAATCGTTGATCATCTTTGATCCTGATCGTTGGATCTAACCCTAGCATTGCATCAAGTGTTGGGTTGATAGAAGTTATTGTGTTCTATGTTATTGCTATTATTTCGGTTTGTTAGGGCCGACAAGCTGCTGAATTCTTGGTTTAGAAAGTTGTATGAGGTTTCAACCTCAAGACCTGATGCTTTGGAAAATTTGCAAGTTCCGTCCTTCTATAATGGCGTTGTGCTAATGGATCGGGTCTCTGTTTTGAAGTATCAAAGGTTTTATAGTTTTAAGCTGTTCGTTTTAGTTTGAGTGAAAAACACATCATGGTGCAAATGACAGAGGGTAATTTGTCTCCTCTACAGCGAGGAATTCATCATTTAACTAGTGGATAAGAAGAGCTTGGCCACTTGTGGCAAAGGTAATCATTCCTGTAAAGAGTAGTGATTCTTTTGTCGCATTATGTTCTTCAGTTTAAAATGTATCAGTTGTCTAAATCCGAGCTATTTTTTTTTCAGTTGTAGGTTGTGAAGAAATGATTCGAGCAAGGGTTCGGAAAGAAAGCCGTGCTTCCATTCTGGTAAGCTCCGGGTCTTCCAAAAACCCTCGTAGGTGCTCTCCATTTGTAGTTGATGTGGTTTCAAGGGATGAGTAACTGGTTCTGTCCATGACTCGTCGTTGTTTGTTTGTTGAAGAACTTCGAAGCACCTTTTGTTAATCAAATGATATCTGTTTCGGTGATGTGACTTTCGCTTGTTTATGTGATATTTTGTTTTCTACCTTGATACCTATCTTCATCGAACTGGGAGTTGTAGAACTCGTCAATGCAGAGGGTTTTATGGTCTTGTTTCAAATGTTGGACTTGGGAAATAACCCTGTACGATATTGTTTGGAAAACATGTTGTAATTTTCGTTTCTAAGCACAATGACTTCGTTTCTTGAAGTTGGAACTTTGTATTGGTTTTAAACTGTGAATCACGATTGGTTGGTTTAAGTTATGAGAATGAAAAGTAGAGCCGAAGCTCGTCTACTATGTAAACAATATTTTTCTTCTTGGAAATGAAAAGTATAAACGTTAAAACATTCTATGCTATCGTCTGCATTATGTGAGTTAGTATGGTACATTAAAAATGTGATTTCTGAACTATGATAGGGTTTATAATCTTGTCATAAATGATAACTCTACACTATGTGACCATGAAATGTTTCTTCTCGTCATTTGTAAAATGGGAAAGAATAGGGCTATACCCTAATTCGAGTTTTGTTTGAATAGAAAAGAAATGTTTGAAAAAGAGCTTCTAAAGAGAGGTTTGATGCCAGAACTAGGATTCGATCCGTAGCCTGTGTAATTTATAATGGTTTCTTTTTGCAAAAACAATGGTAATGGAAAAGAAAATTTCTATCTAGGGTTTGAATAAAACTCAGTTTTGAAATTGACACTTACAGTTTATAAAATCTAAATAAATAGAATAAATGATGAAAAGAAATGTTTTCATTATCTGATTGTATTAAATAATTAAAGACAATGGTTATAGCAGGAATGAAAACAATGTGTGTATGTGAAATGTGAAGGCTATAAAATTGCAGCTCTGTCCATAATTTATTTCTTTATTTACTTGCGACAACAGTGTTTATAATGCAAATGTAATATGATATATGGAAAATTGGATTCTATTTATTTCTTATGAACATAGTAATGGTAAGGGAAATTAAATGTAACTGTACAGGAATTAATCAATGTTTGTTTTTCACGAAACTAGGAAAACATTCTATAATATATATTAGATATTATACAGAACTTTCTACTATATTAACTATAGGGCAGAAACTGATAAACATATAAATTACTGTATTTATTTTATCGAATCAAATGGCAATTTTCCTATCTTCTCATCTATTCTTAATTTGCCTATCTATACTAGAGTACGATGCATAAAACAACATGTGGAAAAATATAGATACTGGTTTATCAATTCCAAATCATCATCAAAACTTTAACATTCAAACTTTAAACAAATTCAGAAATAGATTCTTCTTCCAAACAGAAACAGAGATTACTAACTTACTGAACAGAACTACTAGATGAGATAAAGTAGAAAATTTGTAAGATCTGGATAAATCTGCAGGGCAACAAACAACCCAAGAAGACTGTTCCACCCAACCAATTCCTGAAGACAGTCAAGTACTTGCCTTAGGACCCTCGAGCCTGTTCACTGAACCACTAGGAGGAAGAAACTTTGAAATTTAGGATCTCTTCTTGTAGTAGGAAGTAACTTGTTGAACCTCCAAGAGTTAGCAGTCCAAGGGACCTACTCCAGCACCTCTGGTTCTCCTTAGCAATAATTTGAAGACTTATAATTTGCACTCATCACCAGCCTCCTTAATTCGATTCTCTCAGCGATCACCTGATGCACATGAGGAAAATATTTCTGTAGAAAATATTGGGTAAGAGCTACCTGCTCAATTCAAATTTGCCTTATGTGGGCTGCCTAGGCCTCTTCAGATGTTACCGGGTCATTAAATGAGCTACCTTCTCACTCCCTCCACCTAGGGGATAATGTGGCATTTTTAGGGGTAGTTGTCCCATAACCAACAGATAGTGGTGTGATGCAATTGTTGCCATCTGTCCCATACCTTCCAACAGCTTCCCTTCCTCTTACTGGGTCAGTGAACACTCATTTAATAGTCCCCTTGGGTGTTTGTCTCCTAATTAATTTATTTAAATAATAATAATCAGTAATTACATTCATCCTTGATCATAATTACAAAAATTTGTAATTAAATTTAACATAAAGTATTTTGCAATAGAATAATAGTTTTCAAAACTTTGGGTAGGTGACAAGCTCTTCCCTGACACGACGGGTATTGAGCAACGTTTGATACACCTTGAGCTGCTTGAAGAGCAACGTCAAGATGCCACTGTGGCTATAGATTCCAATAAATTCCATATCAAGGCTCAGTACGATAGGTTTGTCCGTCCCCGTCAATATGGTGAAGGTGACTTGGTCCTTTTATATGATCAAGCTAAAGAACCCGTGGGGGTAGGCAAGTTTAATCCCATGTGGCATGGTCCTTAGATCGTGAGGCGTGTCCTGGAAAAAGGAGCCTACGAATTAGAAGATTATGAATGGCACGTCTTGAAGGATCCTAGAAATGGACTCTACCTCAAGCGGTATCACGCTTGAACTTCTAGTTCAAGCTAATACTTTTGTATACTATTGTATAGTTGCTTCTGTACATAGTTTATATTTCTTTTGGTTTTCAGGTCTACTGATTCGCTTCCGTTTGCTTGACAGATGTCAGTAGAATCTCCTACGTTCTTAGGGTTTGTGGATGGTGCTAGCCATCATATGCAACAACTTACTTTTGCTGCCTAGGTTATTTATTCACCTGACCACCTAGTTGTGTCTTCAGGAGGTGCTTGTCTCAGTCCTACATTTAACAATGTGGCTGAGTACAGTGCTTTAATTGAGCTACTTCAGGATGCTATTTCACATGGTATCCATTTTTTAGAAGTCCACCTAGATTCACAACTAGTTATGTCTTAGTTGAATGGTCAGTACCATGTGAGAGATCCTACATTACTACAGAGATTCTTAAGGGAAAGACTCTTGGAATGACATTTTGTTTCCATTACATACATTCATGTTTCGAGAAGTTTTAAACATTTATTTGATGCATATGCTAACTATGTCCTAGATTGGCATTTGTCACATTCTTAATGAAGCACACAAATAAACACATATTCATACATTTGTACATGCACATATAGTAGAACCGGAGAACCATAGTTTCTTATAAATAACATGTCCAAAATGGTAGTGTCATAATACAAAACTGGAACCCGTATCTCTCAAAAATATACATGTCGATACAAAAAATGGGACTCTAAGATGTCTAAGACCTATGAGGAGGCCTAGCTGTCACCTCGGCAAGATGCATCTGATAATATTAATGTACTGCGTTGGCTATACGCTGCAGTAGTCACACCCAGTTGGTCGGTAACCCCACAACATGGCACTACATATCCTCTGGTAGCTGCGCTACCTCTATCCCTGGTACTTGTTGTGGCCACAATAGATCCCATGCTTAGATGAAGCACGGGAGCCCCATTTTTGAATAAACACAAAGGTAGTTGGGTGAGTTTTCTTGTAAATATGAGATTATGGTTTTTATCCCTAAGAACCCTTACCCATACTTTTGTTCTGTGTGTTTTCCTTTTGATCTGAAAATTTCTAAGTGTTTTTGGTTTGCAGAAAGCCTCAAATTTTGAGTATTTTGTCATTTTCTTTCATCAACCCGACACTTTGGAAATCCACAACTTGACAGATGCGAGTTGTGGAAATTTGCTTTTAAGTCTTTCACCTGGGGTCAACCCAAAACCTGAAACCCGACAGTTACAGGTTGTGGGTTTTCCTTTCATAATAATGTTTGGTGATTTCCAACCCGAAACCCGAAAGTACGGCTTTCGGGATTTCATTTTTTATTTTGGTCACGTTGTGTGTTCTCGAAACCCGACACCCAAAAATGCCGCGTTTCAGGATTCAGGAAAGACTTTTTCCTTTTTGTGATTGTTTCTGTTACACACAAAATCTACTCATCATGAGATTCAGTGTATACACCCCTAAAGATAATTGGACTAATAATCACCCTAGGAGGTTTTGTACTCATTTGTGCTAGGTTTTGAAGGTTCGTCGTAGGTTTCACACTAGCAACATGCGACATCATAGTCTGCTCCACTACAGGGTGCGACGAGGTCTGTTAATGGGAAAAAATAGCTTATTTGAGATCCTTCTCGAAACATGCTCATTTGGGGGCTTATCCCTGACCTCTAGGAGAGCTGGTACTCGACCCCTAACTCTTTGGGAAGATCCCCTATCTTTCTCCTACCCTTCCTCAACCTATCCTATCCACACCCTATCCATTTAGTCTTATATAAGTGAGGCTCATTCCCATACCAAAGGGGGGAAGGCTATGGTATCTACATGCTGGTGAAATCTATCTTAGGAGGAAGCCTATAGTACTTACATGCTGGGGAAATCTCTCTTAAGATGCCTTCATTCACCTCTTGGATAACTCATACTTCTTCGGAAGAACATGGCAATTGGCTTGGTCGGAGAAGGGTTGCTATGTTAAGTCTCTGATTGTAGTCCCATATCTCTATCATGTACTCCTCTATTTGCAGTAATACAAATTCTTTCCACCAATATTGTTTCGTGTATGCAATGATATTGTGTTGTTTACCTACTTAACTGTTTACATAGATCTCTTATTGTATCGATGCTCTTTACTCATTTCTCTTTTCTATGTCTTGACAGGTCTTGCAGCTTGGATCTGACGGCCGTGGGACGTGGAGCAACATTCGGGAGAAAGGATAGCGAATCAAAGAGGTAAGACATCTAGCAATTGATCCTTAAGTAGATCTAGGAAACATGTTTGTAGTTTGTTCTATTTGTTCTAGAATCGTATTGAGCTAGGGAGATCTGGCTCGCCTTCGGTCGAGTGGATTGTTGGGTAACAAATTTGGCGACCATACTGGGGAGTAGTGTTTGTTTTGTTTAGTAGTCATTAAATCTGGAAGCCATTTTCAGTAGATTACTTGACACAAGCCTGTTTATCATTTCTGCCATTCACTTTCAGATCTTCACATTGAAGGTTCTAATCTTCTTCCTCTAAGTCTATACAACTCAGTTCCAAGTCTTTTTGTGGTTCATTATTGAGAGATCTGATTCATTTTTGAATCTAGAACTCACATGTTGCACCTCGGCAGTGGAAACAGAGCGACACTCTATTTTTTTGAGTCTCTATCCTTTGTCTATTGCTTACTCGTCGCATCTTGTGCATTGGTGAACTCTGACACCTTTGCACCTCCCATGTAGGCAACCTGCGATGTTGCACCATCTGCAAAGACAAAGTGTGCCGATCTGTCAGAAGTTGACATACAAGCATCCATCCTCTCATTTGACTGTCTGAGCCTTGGTCTGATGTTTGGACTCCTTCTGTGCTGCAATATCTAGCCAGAGACCCCTTTGATCATTTGTGTGTTGAGAGTTTGGTTCCATTTGGATTGATTTTTGGGTTCCGCCTTGGACAAGCTTGAAACCGGTAGTCGTGGATACTTTGGTCTCCTCCACCTTCATCCATTCATTCTTGCATTCCCTTCCTTCCATCCCTGATCTGATCATTGCATTGGATCAACTTCCAGACCTCATCTACTTTTGCTTTGAGATTTGCTTGCTTAGT
Organism: Larix kaempferi; assembly: GCA_027924585.1. Lineage (NCBI taxonomy): Eukaryota > Viridiplantae > Streptophyta > Pinopsida > Pinales > Pinaceae > Larix > Larix kaempferi. The sequence goes on along the minus strand of BSBM01000109.1, from coordinate 4,987,800 downwards.
TTGCTTGCTACTGCTTGATTTTGAGTTAAGTGTGTCTTTTAGCTTGGTTGAGTGCTTGTCTTTTCTTGAGTTTTCTGAGTGTATGAGTGCTGCAAGTAGTGTTTTCTTTTCAATCATTTAGATCTGAAAGCAAAAGTTGTTATCAAGTTTATTCTTTGATTCATCCATTGAAAGATTAAAAATGCTTCTTTCCCATTGTTTCTCAAAAAATTATTCAAGAAAGATTGTTGTGCATTGGAAAATTCTTATTTATGTTTTGGAAATGTTGAATGAATGTATGATCTCTTGTGTTTTTCTCGAATTATGAATTGCTCATTTTCTTGAAAAAACTTAAAGTACGCTTTGATTTTTGAAAAATTAATTCCATGCTGAGGAAAGATAGATGCATTTTTAATTCTTGTTTCCTTTAGATCATTGAAACTGAAATTGAAAAGCTTGCATACTTCATTTTGGAACCCTCTCTTTTCATCATTTAGGGTCATTTTACTTTGAAAAGAAGAAAGAAAAGAAAAAATTTGCTTTAATTTGGTTTAGTAGTGTTGTGTACTTTTGTGTTTCGTTGAAAAAGAAAAGAGTACTTTCATTGTCAAGTTTGTTTGAATTGAGATTGTGTTGCATTGAGTTTGTTTGGAAATACCATTGGAAAGAAAAAGCTTTCTCCTTCCCATAGGTAGAATTCATCAAAAGAAAAGAATATTTCATGCATGTAGCTAGGGCTTGCATTATGCTTTCGATTATGTACTCACCTCATGCATTCACCTAATCGTCCAAGATAAAATTAACGGTAGAACTAGGTAAAATGTTTAGCAACTTGTGTGTAAGTTAGAGACGTGTTCTGGCATCATTAAGAGTGGCAGCTGTCGTTATCTGCGAGCACTATAGTCTGGGGGTATTGTAGTCTTCCACGTACATCGGTATATCGAGCTCCTTCATGTACCCACCAAGTACCATAATCCGTACTGGGCATATATCAAAGGGTGTATCACGTACTCGACACGTATATTGGAAGGTCTCGTGCCAACGACTATGCATTAGATAGCACCACTATGGATTTGAGCTCGCACGTACCTTGCGTATATCGGGAGACACCATTAGGATTCTTGAAACCAACTGAGTTAAACATTTGTCCATCTTGGCAAAGCAATACATCGAGAACAGCACTCGGCGAGATTAGCACGCACATACTGTCTAGGTAATCGGGTATGTAGGTAAGGGTATGGTCCCAATCCTCCTTGTCACATCATATTGTTGGACCCTGCAGTATATTGCGGTTTGTGATGCCTTGATAATCCCGTGAGGATCTAGACTTTTGAATCCACTCTGTCACATAAGTTTGCTTGTTGCCTTAGTTTGAGTAGGTTTTTCTGGACTATTTTCTTTTAGAATACCTTTAGGAGAAACGCTGTTTCGGCCTTTTTGGATGATTTTCCTGATACTCTGGCAGATTTTCCCTAGAGAAGGTCCCGTAGGATCTTGAACTTACCACCCAAATTTCCCCTTAATCTGGAGGTTATTTCGAGGGTAAGAATGGATCAGCGTAACGCGGTCGTAGTTACTGAAGTAGGGAATCCCACTTTTAATGTTGGCGGTTTTGTTTCCACCAGATTCACCTGCCTCTCATCCCCCGTAGGATGAAGAAGCACAAACCCCCACTTCACAAAACACTTCTCCCGTCATCCCAGAAGAACCTAGATCATTGGAATGGATAAACCGACCCCAGGGCGACCCTGCTATAGCTGTTGATCCTTCAGCAGCTTATTGGACATCTTCTACAGACCATCCAGTGGCTCATTTTTCCATCTCATCCTGACCTAACTAGACTACTCCAGAGTTCACTAGGATTTACTATAGGCCTGACCTTGCCGAGACTTTCAGCCCCATCCATGAATGTTTGGAATAGTTACATGTTAAAGGTGATGAGCTTCGAAGACAAAGTCTCAAGCGATGCTCTGAAGAGTTTGATAATCGTCATTTCCAAATAAGACATGATGACAGAAACATCCCAGTTCATTCGATATCTTTCAGATCACCTGAAGCATCCCACCATGTGACCACTAATGAGACTGGTCAACCTTCGTAGGAATCCAGTCCTGCACCTCAAGAGAACCAACTGGTGGAAGGACAACAATCCAACACACATGTCACTACCACGGTTACTTTACCATTTCCTCCCCCACCTCAAAATTTGAGCGGAGGGTATTCCATTCCCATAGATTATCTTATTGGTAATGTTATTACCATGGTAGCTAGTCAACAACCTACGTTGGTTCAACCTTTGAATAATGGTCAACCTGTTGTGGCTGGGGGGCAACCCCCGTTTCCTAATCAGAATGTAGGCGGTGGAAACCCCAATGGGCCTTCCGTTGGACTGTCCCAACCCGGTAGACTGTCCACCATGGGATTATCTCATGTTGGAGGGCTGTCAAATGTAACCCAACCGTCATGGAGTCAAGTGTATCTAGGTTCCATTAACCCTGTACCAGGCCAAACTAATCCTGGAAATGTGCCATACGGGATACCTTATCCCGGGAACCCATACACTCTATGGGGGAAACAACCTGTGTTGCAACACGGACCCCAACCGACTATCCCTCAAGTACCACCACCCTTGATTGGTCCTCCCCCACCTCCTACTAGAGGCGACGGACCCCCACCTAACATTGGTGGAGGCCCACCTCATTTTACTTACAATACCCCTCACCCCTCCGGCGGTGGCGGGAATGGTACACCACCTCCTTTAGGCTGAGGCGGTGGCGGACCACCTTATCATGGTGGAGGAGGACATTTCTCTTCGGGTGGCAGAGGCGGTCCACCACCCCCTCTAGGCGGAGGCTATGGAGAACCTAATTACCTTGGTGGTGACGGTGGTTGTGGAAACCCTCATCCTTTCGGCAGTGGAGGTGCTGAGGGCCCCCACCCATTTGGAAGCAGAAGTGGTCCACCACACCCTCCGAGCGGAGGCAGTGGTGGGCCACCTTATTGCGGTTATGGACCCCCACCTCCTCCCGGTGGTGACGACGGACCTCCACCCCTTCCTGGAGGTGGAGGTGGACCCCCACCTTATTGGAATGGACCACCTTATGGTGGCAGGCCTCCTTACGGTCTGGGCGGTACACCCCCCTACAGTCAGCTTAGTCCTTACACACCATATCCGTATTATCAATACATGCAGCCTAATCCATAGCTGCCCTTTCTGGCTACTTTGGACCTACCTGACCTCTCCCATTTAACCAACAATCCTATTTACCACGGATCTAACTCGCCACCGATTCCGGTGAAACTTCTGTCTGATATCCCCAAGTTTGACGACAAGCTGGGTGAAGACCCGAAGAACCACGTGATGACATACCACTTATGGTGTTCATCTAATTCCTTAATGGATGATTCAATTCATCTTAGATTGTTTCAAAGGACTCTCACTGGTTCGGCTGCCAAGTGGTACATTGAGTTGCCACCACACTCTTTTCTTGACTTTGGTTCTCTTGCTATGAACTTTTTGATGCACTTCCAGCTACCTATACGGTATGAGACTGGTACAGATCTTTCCATCATAATACCACCACTCACATTTTGGATCATATCCACGAGTGGTGAAGGAGACGATGTCTCATTAAAGCTCCTATTCCAGATCAGCTCCTAGCAGAGTGGTTTACTAAATCAATCATTCCCACCATAGGAAAATATTTTGCCATAGGAGGTGCTGTCACTAAAGAAAAAGCTATCGCGAGTGCTCATCTGTTAGACCTAGTCTACACTCAGTCTAGCACTTTGTGTTAAATTATCAGAATTTACTTCAATTTGATCTAGGATCTTAACTGAGAGAACAACATGTACAGCAAATCTATAGCATATCAATCATGGACACAATAATGCAAGCACACAAGAGACACAGAGTTTACTTGGGGAAAACCATAAAGGTGAAAAACCCCAATAACTTCCTCAGAGATAGATAGAGCAATGATACAACCAGAATACAAGAGATAGTCTTATCCTAGCAGCAGAGCCTCCTCCTCCACAAGTGCGCCACTCTCCAAAGTGTGAGTGAGATAATAGAATGTGTAAAATGAGAGAGACACACTCTCTATTTATACACTAACTTGACTTGACCTTTACTCAACTAGGTCAGCCTTAACTTAACCACTTAACATAATGTTGACTGGGTCGACCCCCACTAGGGTGGTCTAATAACCCTTTGACCCACATGGCCGACCCCCAATAGGGTGGTCTAATAACCCTTTGACCCACATGACTTATATAGGGATGAACCCAACAAGGTGGTCTAATAACCCATCAAGTATAAGTTACGACACTTACAATATAAATGACGACACTTCCGTATAGAGGAATAATAACATCTCGATAGGAATACAATATACATATATGTGAAATACATTCTGATGTTACATATACATCAACACTCCCTCTTAACTAGGAAGGTATTTCTCCACACAATTCTTCTAGCACAAGTCATCTTCTCTTTATCATCATCACTGGATAATCATCATCGAGTCATCATCATCGTCACTACTACTGCTATCTCAATCAATCTCTGAATCTACTCATCATAGGAAGTTCTACAGAGCCAGTTCTTTTTCATACTGGATGTAGGCCCACCACATGCAAGTCTTCATCATCACTGGCCATACTGTGGAATTCTCAGGACTTATTACGTGCGTCACAAAACCTGGCTGCAGCATCCGAGGCTATTGCGAGCACACATCCCTACCTGTCAGATCTCCCAGGAGCACATTACATGTGACCAATCACAAAACCTGGCTGAAGCATCCCAGGCTATTACGAGCACATATCTCTACCTGTCAGATCTCCCAGGAGCACATTACATGTGATCTCACAACAAAACCTGGCTGAAGCATCCTAGGCTGTTACGATCACACAGCTCTACCTGTCAGATCTCCCAGGAGCACATTAAATGTGGTACACCACAAAACTTGGCTGAAGCATCTGAGGCCTTTTTCATCCTTTCCAGATCTCCCAGGAGTAAATTACATGTGGTCATGGAAAAACCTAGCTGAAGCATTTGAGGCCTTTTTCATCCTGTCTAGATCCCCCAGGAGCAAATTGCATGCCATAGGACAAAACCTCGTAAGAGCATCTCAGGATGTTACGGGTACACAACTCCAACCTGAAGATCTCCCAGGGCACAAATTACATGTCCTCCCAGAGCAATGTCTTGAAAGAGAATCCCAGGCTATTACGGGTACACAACTTCGACCTATAGGATCTCCCAGACATGCTCATCTGCACAACCTAATCCATGGCCACAAAGTATCATCCTGATACTCACCATACATCATCCTGATGTACACATGATCATCCTAATCATCATCACTGCATCGTCTTGATGCATACCAAGTATCTACCTGATACATATCATCATACATGATCTACCTAATCATACAATGTATCCACCTGATACATACACAGATACATGATCCACACAATGTATCCACCTGATACATATCAACATACATGGTCTCATTATCCACCTGATACATATACATATACATGGTCCAAGCATCCAACATGATGCATAGACAAAATACATACAAATGATCCAACTGATCATATCCAACATCCAACATGATCCGTACATACATATATAAATGATCCAACTGATCATACAAAGCAGAAACTAGAACATCATCCTAATGCTCATCATCCAGCACTTACACCCACAGCGATGTGAAGGATCCTCCTTCCAACATGCTTTGAATGGCTTCAGCAAATGTGTCCATCACTTCTTCCTCGAAGTGTCCTTGATCTGAAGAACACCAAGCCTCTCCCTAAAGTACTCGAACTTCACCCTAGCTAGTGGCTTCGTCAGCACATCTTCCATCTGCTTGTCCGTTGCAACATACTCTGCTTCGACTGTACTCAGTGCTACGCAGGACTACTTCCTGCTAAACCAAGAGATCACACCTGATCGCTATCTGCAGCACTGCCTGCCCAATCTGAATCATAATAACCCTGCAGGTTAAACTTTTGATTCGCATCATACTTGAGCCCATAATCAACCATACCCTTTAGGTACATCAGAATATGCTTTACAGCAACTATGTGAACACTTCTCGGATCCGTTAAGAACTAGCTCAATGTGTTCACAGCAAAGCAAATATCTGGTCTCGTGTTCGTCAGGTACATATAGGACCCAATCATTTGACGATACATCATGACATCAACTAGATCAGATGAAGCATCAAACAGAAGCTTCAGGTTCAATGCCATAGGTGTGGCCATAGCCTTACAATCCATCATCCCGAACCTCTTCAAGATTTCTACTACATACTTCCCTTGTCCAAGGAAGATTCCATCTACACTCTCCCACACCTTCATGGCAAAAACAAATAGTACATCATCCCCAAGTTCTTCAACTCGAACTCGGCAGCAAGCTTCTGCTGCATGTCGACAATCAATCTATCCTCACCTGTTACAAACAAGTCATCCATATATAGAAATAGTATCACTGGATTGCCTTCCTCAACCTTGTAGTAAAGGTTGGAAACCGCTTTACTCTTGGTAAAGCCCAAACTTGATAGAAAGTTGTCTATCCTACCATACCAAGTTCTGCACATATATGACTCCCTGTCACGTGTCTCAGAACCAAGTAGCTTCTCCACATACACTTCTTCTTCAACTACACAATTCAAAAAGGATGTCTTGAAATCCATCTGGTGTATCTTCCACTTCATCACTACAGTTAGAGCAAGTACGGATCTAATGGAAGTGTATCTGGCTACAGGAGCAAAATTCTCTATGCTACCACCTGCAGCATGCTTGATCTTGTAGATCCTCTTGGAAGTCACTACAAACTCCCCTTCAGGTCTTGGGATTGCATCCCAAACATCTTTATGATCGACTGGTACTCCTCGATCATGGCATTCTTCCCAGATCCTGGGAACTTCAATATCTTCAATAGATAACTTTGTTGCTGAACAAATGTTGTAGTCCTTCTTTTGTAGTTGATGGTATACGATCTTTCCTAGACAACAAGTTAAATTGCATGATTAGAAAACATCTCATAGTTTTCAAAACAAATTCTTACCCATAAAGAAATATGTCATACAGTCATGCAATTATCTTAGCCAATGCTTCAATACAACATTTATCCATATTCCGTAACTTTCTAGATGCCTTCCAATCTCTACCAAAACATTGTTAAGAGTGTGCACAACTCCTAACATGTCAGCAAAGAGCTTTCATTCTAGATAAGTAGCAATGGAATGTTGTACAGTGCCATAGGCCAATTACTCATGTATATTAGTAGTATATTGTTTATCAATTCAACTATTCTAATATGCATAATACACAACCCAATTCTAGGAACATAAGCATATACATCATTGAATAACATTATGTAAGAAATGACAATTCAAATACTTATCTTTGTTTGGTTGCTGGGTGGACTCCCTCTGAATCTTTGCAACTCCATTCTGATGTGGATTGTGAGAAGTGGTAAACTCCCTCTGAATATCTGCATCCTTGCAGAAACTACTGAAGTGTGCTCCTTTTCTTTCTTGCAGGAACAACTGGAGTGTACTCCCTCTTGATCTTTGCATTCTTGCAGGAACAACTGGAGTTTGCTTCCTCTTGAACTTTGCTTCCTTGCAGGAACAACTGGAGTTTGCTCCCTCTTGATCTTTGCTTCCTTAGTTACCTATCCTTGAACTTATATCCATCCTTAATCACTATGTATGCTTGTTAGTATATACATAATCAAACATTCATTAGTATAATATTAATATTATCAAAACACAATAATCTCAAGCATGTATAGTCAGGATCATTTCAAACCTAGATAATAAACATTAGTATTCAAGGTTTCAGGGAAGTCTTCTTTTACTCATGCATATTCTTATTTGATCATAGGACTCTTCTTATTGGTTAAATCATTAATGCATAAACCCATGATTACTCAAACCTATAGCTTCATGATTCTTCTGGTTAGTCATATCATCAATTATTGTAAGAAACATAATATGCATACAACCATAACTATTCAAACCTATGACTTCATGAATAATCATTATCAACAACACAACAATATAAGATCCTAACACAAGGTAGGATTATAGCTTGATATAGGAAAAACATACCTGGATTAGCATGCTAGCTAGTTATATCTAACATACCCACATAACGTCTTCTGGTTCTCTTCAGTGACTTGTGCTAGCAACCTCCATGTCTCATAAGTTAACCATTATAGAACCAAGTTATACATACCTCGTAAGTAGATCTTCTATGTGATCCATGACAATGGATGAATCTTTGTCTTCATGTCACCATGATCATATGTTCTTGAAGTAGAACATGATTTGCCTTTCTTGGTGTATGTTTTATGTTAGCAAACAACATAAACCTCATACAACATCACAATGCATTAGTACAATCATAATTGTCAAAACCTTAATCAATGAATATCTTCTATTAAGGTGATATGACAAGTCTACTAATTAATGAAGACTGTACTGTAATGATATGAAGACAAACATATGATAAAATTAACCATGAAACATACCTGTAAGCCATACCTGTCAAGATTGCTTGTAATCTTCTTATGGAAGGCCTTAGCCTCATCTCCCTCTGAGACATGAACTTCTTCACGTATGCAGGTGACCAAACCATCTTCTTCTAGGATTAACCCAATCCACTTGATTTGCAAGAACTGGACCTGGAGTTGGATTAGGGTTTGTCAAAGAAACCCAAAAAATTCAAACTTCCGAAAGGATAGAAATATGTGCCTTGATGAGATGATCAAGTTTGTATATTCAGAATTTGAAAACTGCAAAGTTTCACCCCTCGAAATTGCCTTTTAGATTTCTGGATTCACTAGGGAGGACCCTAAATTAGGGTTTGAGTTTCCCAGAGCTTTACCCAACCAAAATATTTGATTCAAATCTCTAAGCTTCGATTTTTATGAGGAGCTTCCAGCCGTGGTCACTGATTTCTAAAATTCCAATTTTTGCAGAAGCCCTAATTTTCCATCTTTCCGATCAAAGTCCCGAATTAGGGTTTCATCAAGCCCGGCCTTCTGCCCAACCAAAAAATCTGATCTTGGTCTCTAAATTTTGATTTTGATGAGTAGCATCCAGCCATGGTCTCCGATTACAAAAATTCCAACTTTCTCTCGATCCCTAAATTTCGGGATCCATGAATGAAGGTGCTCAAAAATAATTTTGTTTTGACAGAAATATGTACTTGATTATTTCTAGTGTAACTCAAAAATTTTCAATCCACAAGGTCTGAAACATTTTCTTGAGATAGCTTGACCTGTTATCTTTCCATCTCGATAGGTTTGACCTCAATTGGATTCTCTGAGAGAGAGTTATGCCAAGTGTCTCAACGTAACCTGTTTATGGGATAATACAGGAGAGAAAACTTGTACAGCATGCAACGTGTCAGTGGTTCAACTTTGGCCTCTGACGAAATTTCTTGAGATAGCACAGTCTGTGTACTACCTGTCACTTTTTACAAAATTTAATTTGGAGCTTCTTAGCCCAAGTTATGACCTTTTTTCCCAGGTCACCTGTTTCTGACTGAGATCTGGAAGAGGTAGAAACCCTATATTGTACAAATCATAAATCACAAAGTACAACGAATTAGAAATTTTCCTTTGGATACAAGGTACATGGGGATCTTATCTTCGACCCGTAAATGTTTTAGATCCGAAAAATTCACCAAAATGGATTTATAGCGAAAGTGCTATGATGACTGGTTTTTGCTATATCAAGCCCTAACATCGTAAGTGCAACAAGTGTCATACATGCCATATCATGCCTTCTTTCAAGCTAGCTCTGATACCATGTTAAGTTTTCAGAATTTAATTCAATCTGATCTAGGATCTTAACTGAGAGAACAACATGTACAACAAATCTACAGCATATCAATCATGGACACAATAATGCAAGCACACAAGAGACACATAGTTTACTTGGGGAAAACCATAAAGGTGAAAAACCCTAATAACTTCCTCAGATATAGATAGAGCAATAATACAACCAGAATACAAGAGATAGTCTTCTCCTAGCAACAGAGCCTCCTTCTCCACAAGTGTGCCACTCTCCAAAGTGTGAGTGAGATAATAGAATGTGTAAAATGAGAGAGACACACTCTCTATTTATACACTAACTTGACTTGACTTTTACTCAACTAGGTCGGCCTCAACTTAACCACTTGACATAATGTTGACTGGGCCAACCCCCACTAGGGTGGTCTAATAACCCTTTGACCCACATGGCCGCCCCCCATAGGGTGGTATAATAACGCTTTGACCCACATGACTTATACAGGGCTGACCCCAACAAGGTGGTCTAATAACCCATCAAGTATAAGTTACGACACTTACAATATAAATGATGACACTTCCATATAGAGGAATAATAACATCTCTATAGGAATACAACCACTTCCGTATAGAGGAATAATAACATCTCTATAGGAATACAATATACATATATGTGAAATACATTCTGAAGTTACATATACATCAACACTTTGTTCAATATTTTTGCTAACACACCCCGGGACGTTAACGATCCCACGAAACCACATAATGGACCCCAAGCTGATGGAATGATTGGTTCCTTTAACACCCAGCTTGATGTTAGCACTGTTGGATCATCCCACCCGGCTCAGGCTGGGCACAGTACCACCACGTCAACCCCTCCTGCTGTAACTGAAGAGGTGAATTCTGTTCAATCAGCTTCATCTCAGAAGTTTAATGGAAAAAAGAAGAACAAGGGGAAACCCAAAAAGTCTTCTGCCCAGCAGGAACCAAAGAGCACTCCGGACGATACTAAGCAGAAATGAAAATTGAAATATCCTTGTTTACTGTGTGGAGAAGACCATTTCTCCAAAGAGTGTCCCCATAGAGACGAAGTCCAAAAGTTTCTCAGGGGCAAACCGACTCCCACAGTCCTCAATGATTTGTTTCCTGCTCAAAACCAGCAGATGATTGCTCAAACCCCCCTAGCCCAGGGGGAACCATCCAATACTGCACATGTTCTCATGTTGCATAACAAGGCAATCAATTTGACTACTCGCTCACGATCTTACGAACCGGTCCCTTTGAAGGAACGCGCCGAAAGTAATATTGAAAAAGCTTCCGACTCTTTAACTGATGTCACTATACCATCGACCTCTCTCACCATAGAGAGACCCTCTTTAGATTCGATATTGCGTCCACCAAAGAGTACTATTCGAAAAGCTATTTTCAATCCTAATGCTCGCGCGGCACAAAATTACAATATCATAGAGGACTTGGCCCAAGCTCCTTCCACCATGTCCACCCTGGAAGTTTTGCAGAATTGTCCCAATCAACGCAAAACTCTCCTTGCGTCCATTGGTGCAGTCGACCCGGATTCCTCGAATACCATCATGTTCCGACTTGACAACCTTAAGTCGAGGCTCTCACACCAGCTCACATTCCATGTTTCTGCGAATGTTGCTGGGAAGATTATCCATCGCACTCTTCTAGATGAAGGTGCCTCCACTTCTGTCATGTCGATCACCTGTTGGAAAGCCATTGGCTCCCCCGAATTGAATCGTTCTCCTACCACGTTGAAAGCATTCGACGGGCATGACCTTCAACCTCATGGGCTCTTACAAGCTCTTGCAATTGAGTTGGGCAGAAAGACTGTAACCATTAATGTGGAAGTGGTCTTGGCCTCGTTAGATTATAATCTCTTGCTTGGTCACAATTGGTTTTATACCATCTAGGCGGCAGCCTCTTCAATGTTACGGTAGGTATAGTTCCCCCACCAAGAACAAATTGTTACTATCGACCAGGCAGATTTTTGTACACTGGATGCCACTACTCATCTTGGTGACCATGTTCCTTCCATTGGACAGATGTCAAAATAGTATGAGACTGTAGGGGTTGGCCTTTTGAAAGATTCATCTCTCACGGGCGTTTTTCTAGCCATGGACCCCCCTAATCATGTTGCTACGGTGAACGTGATCTCCACTGAGATTTTATCTCACTCGAACAATGCTTGGCTTGTACCAGATGAAGCCACAACACACCTACTTGGAGATATGATGCCTCTTTCACCCGCTGAATGTATTTACGAGGCTATCCAATCAGCATCGAAGGACCATTTAACCGTGGCCTCCCCATCTTGTTCTCTACGATGGACGTCCTCTCTACCTGATCTCTTACTTCAGACTTTTTATTTAGACAAGTCCATCATGGAACTAATGAATGTTGATGATAGTCCGTGGGATGATCTCCATCATAGGTCATCTTTTCTTCCTCCTTTGGAATACATAGAGAACAACATGCATACCCTCTTTTCACCAGATATCTACCCATCCCCTTGTTCCCCCATTCTTACATGTCTTAGGACGCGGAGGGCAACTTGGCCAACATTGAGCCAACCATCCCGGTAGACATATCAGTGAAACCTGGTATGGTGGAACACATTCGCATAGGCAAGAAGTGTTCCCCTGAAGAAATCGATGTTAGCACGGCCTTGTTCAAGCAATTTTGAGACGTCTTTGCTTGGTCCTATGAGGAGATTCCTGGGATAGACCCCGCAATTGTTTCTCATGAAATAAAAACCTATCCTGACATCAAACCTGTATGTCAAAAGTTGCGACCAGTACACCCTCGCAAGACTGCGGCAATAAAGGCAGAAATTGAAAACCTCTTAAAGGCTGGTTTTATTTATCCTGTCCCATTGATGGATTGGGTCTCAAACATCGTTCGTGTGAACAAAAAGCAGGGCACCATTCGCGTCTGTGTTGATTATCAGGACCTCAACCGAGCTTGTCCAAAAGACAACTAGCCGACCCCCTTCATCGACCAGATCATCGACAACTGTGCCAGAAGTGTCATCTTCTCATTCATGGATGGATTTTCTGGTTAAAACCAAATTGAGATCAACCCAGCCGACCAACATAAGATGGATTTCATCTTCCCATGGGGTACATTCACTTATCGCAAGCTCCCATTTGGCCTTAAAAATGATGGCGCCACATTTCAGTGGGCTATGTCGTATGCCTTCCACGATATTAAGGACTTTGTGGAACCCTACTTGGACGATCTCGCTGCTCATTCAAAGCAGTGCGAGTTCCACATTGATCATTTGACTGCCATTTTCCTCAGATGCAGACGGTACAATATCAGTCTGAATCCTCATAAGCGTATCTTTTGCATTGAGTCTGGATGCCTCTTAGGATTTATCGTTTTGAAGGATGGGATCCGCATTGATCCCTTAAAGGTGGAGTCCATCATCAACCTACCACCCTCGACTAATGTTACAGAACTTCAAAGTCTCCAAGGGAAGGTGACTTATTTAAGACATTTTGTTTGTAATTTCGTAGACAAGACTCAGGGCTATATGAGACTACTCAAGAAGGACGTCCCGTTCATTTGGGATGACCAACTCATAAATCCTTTGACAGTATCAAACATGACATCATGCATGCCCCCGTAGTCCAACTGCCTAATTATTATCGAGATTACATCTTATATCTCGCTGCTTCTGCTACCACTATCGCCATGGTTTTGGTACAGGAGGATCAAAACACCCAGGAACATGTGATATACTATGCAAGTAAGGGTCTATCTGACACTAAAACTAGATATTCACATGTCGAAAAACTTGCTTTCGCGGCAGTCATTGCCATCCAAAGGTTCCGTCATTACTTTTTGCTCCGCACCACCACCATCATTGCCGACTCAAACCCCATGTACCACATACTGACACATCAAGTGCTTGGAGGCAAGTATTCACGCTGGATTGTGATATTGCAAGAATTTGATCTTCTTTTTGAGAAAGCCAAGTCTAAGAAATCTTTGGTGTTTGCATAACTCATTTACGACCTGTTGGCCAGAAGAACTGTCTTAGGCCAACTAGAGAAAAACAGTCCACACACTCAATTTAGTACAGTTTTGCATGTGTTTGGAATAACTGTTTCTCACAGGATTTAAGCCCCTGCTACCTATGTTTTGTGCTCTCAAAGATAGAGAGTCTCCTAAAGTGAGCAAATCTCAAACAAAGGAACTAACTGTTAACAACTACCAAAAATCCTAAAACTACTTATGTTCTAATCCTAAAGACTATCTAGAAACCAAAATTAGTGATTGCTAGTATTATTCTATGATAAACTAAATTATGCTAATCCATCTAAAGTCAACATTCCTATCTCGGCCAAGGGCAAAGACTTGTTATTTGACTAAAAATCTGAAGTAAGAACAATACTCACTAGTTACCATTTAGTGATAAACATACTAAACAATAAAAGTGAATATAAATTATTTTATAACAGATAAAAACAAAACTATTATAAAATAATCTATATATAAAAACTTCAAACCAAAAACCAAAATTTACTAACAGGATTATGTCATTCTGAAAACATGAAAGATATAATTAAACTAACTTGCAATTAGAACAAGATCACTCTACAAATTAGATCATTACAAAATTTGATTAACCACTATTGACATCATAGAAAAAGTTCATCAACATCAATTAGTAAGCAAATCAATTAATGATTCAGATAACATCAGCATTCGAATTTCTCATGAAAACATTTCACATACAATATAAAGACATTTATATATGAAAAGCAAACAAGATAACAAAAGGAGAGATGAATCACACAGTATTGATTATCCAAAACTTAGCTAAGGTTTCGGTATCCTGGCACATTTAACAGTCATTAGAAGAAGTTCACGAGACAATCTGTGAAAATAGAATAAAATAGTACTGTTGTATAATAAAAGCTCCCCAATGTCTTAGAAATCGAACCAATAGGAGAAAATAATAAAACTTATGGGAAAAAGTTTCCTTCAACCTTTACAAATCCTCCCCATGGCAGTGTCTTCTCCACTCTGGGAAAAAGTTCCCTTCAACCTCTACAAATCCTCTCCATGGCAGTGTCTCCTCCACTCTGCAAACAGAAATTTTACAAAATAGAAACAGAATAATGAAAACAAGGTTTCACTTATTCTGACGAGACCCCCCAAGCAGAGAAACATACAGAAAATATAAAAGAAACTAGTTTCGTCCAGCTTCCTGGAACGTTCCCCTGCCCCCTATGCAGTCGAAACTCAGTCCTTTATATAGGCAATGGAATACAATGAAAATATGGTAATCATAGAAAATATAAAAGAAACTAGTTTCGTCCAGCTTCCTGGAACGTTCCCCTCCCCCCCTATGCAGTCGAAACTCAGTCCTTTATATAGGCAATGGAATACAATGAAAATATGGTAATCAATAGCAACTGTGCCCTAGCGAGAAAATGGCCGATAAATAATATAATCAAACAGATCCTTCGATTGATCCCGTTGGCATCTTCTGCTTGTAAAGCTTCAAATAATTTATTGACTGCGGCGTATATCTTTCGGGATTTGAGAGTGCATCCTCATAAAACTATATCTTCATGCGAAACTATATCTTCGCGCGAACAAATAGTCTTCTGACCGAACGGACTGGTGAAATTAATCCCAGTAATTTCACTTTTGTACCAGCGTTGCATTCAATGTTTGGAGCATGTTAACCTCACAAAAGCAAGTCCCTGCAAGACAATAAAAAATAAATTAATCATATTTAAATTCTCATCAAACATGCACATCAAATATACATATGAAACAACCAAAAGAAAGATACAGCGCGAGATCTGTCAACATGATGATAAGTATATCAATATTCTGAAGGATAAAGTAAAAGATAAGAATTTTCTGTTTTGTTTTACTTCATGAATTCATCATATGTTCTCCGTTCTTGAGTGTAAACAATATTGCATCTCTGCAATTTCATCGCCTTAATCGACGCAACTGTTGATCCGTGTCCTGTCCTCAACAAACTTTTAATGTGGCAGCAAATGGAACAACCACATTAATTTATTTAGCATAAATTGGCTGTAGATGGCGCGCTATCTTCCACGATATCTTCTCTTTACAGGTGTGATCCAATGAGAGTAATCCCTCAATAATTATGTAGAATATTCTTTAAAGGAAAATGGAGAGATCTCTATCTTGTAGCAGACTTTCTGCTAGCGTGAGTATATCGTGGCTTTTATTGAAATTGTTGAGTTAGTTTCTTTTGCAATGGTGGCAAGTTCTCCTTCAGCGATTTGACGCAGATCATTCTGGCAGTTAGACAATGAATTGATAATCTTCCTTCATAGAGACATGTTTTCCATTAGAACTGGGATCCTTGCAATTCAGTTAATTTCCTGGTAAAAAATAAAGGTCAATGCTAGCTGTCTAATTGGATTACAATCCCTTTCTTGGTGGCAGCGATGAAGTCGTTGTAACAATATTTTAATGACCATTTTATGTTTACACGTTGCCAATTCGGTGCTCTTGTCTATTGAATTGATAACTTTGAGCCTTAAGTCAAACCCAAAATATTATAACCTGCAAATGTCATAACGCAAAGTTCCTTCTCATACACACAGTTTACCAAACGAATACGTCGAATTCATTATCATTAATCTCTGCAATCAGAAATTCAGAATATATTAGTGATCTTTATATCAGTAACATCTGAGCATCTAAAGTATTTTTTTTGTTTACGACGATTACATATCATTCGTGTTCTTCTCTTACGAGCTACCATTCTAATCCTTATAATATGGCAACCGTACCCATATGAAGTCCCACATAAGTATTTTGATGAATTCAATGAGAAAGCGTTCCTTTTAATAGGAACATAGCATAAAGAGCTCAAGTAAATAATAACCTACACTTTGCAGTGCGTGGAAGTTATCATCAAGTAATTGATTTGATGGTAAGTATGGCTATGCTTCTGACTTAAGAAATAGATTCACATTAATTTGCATGTCACATTTTGTTGTGAAAACAATCAGAAAATACAAGCATTGCATGCAAACCAATGATATCATTATAAAAACAAGAATTCGACGGCATAAAAGAACATTTAAATAATAGTGCTTTGAATTCTTAAGATACAACCTCACCAAAACTTAACACTCTATCCCATTGATGTGTTTCTAAACTTAATAATAATAAGCTGGTTATGAGTTCGTATCTTAATAAAAGAACTTTGTCATAAATCAAATATGTTGGAATATGATCCAAAATAATGAACAAAGCTTATTAAAGTTTTGAACAAACTCACTTTTCAACGTGGAATTATGTTAAGAATGAAAAAGGTTTAGGCTTATAATAGACTCTTGGATAATCAATTTTTGTATGTGATGATAAAGCTTTCCCATATTCAATATAATAATTTTTACGTTCCATCCTTTAGCTGCAGCTATGTGATTAACCATTAATAGGAATTTCATAAAGCATAATCTTCAAACTTAGTAATAAGATTTTAAAGTGGTAAAAGTAAAAGGTTTGAAAGTAACCATTAAAAAAATTAATCTCTTAAAAGTTTACTTAATAAACTTTTAGGATTGAGCATATCTCTCGGTGGACTTTAAAAAAAAAAATGATTTAATTTTTTAAGACAAGTATAAGAGACCTTTTTTTTTTATAAAGTATATATAATAATGAAATAAAGTCACTTCACATATTAGTCATAAAAAATTATATGATTTGTGAGAATCAATGTTTTCCATCAAAATGAGACTCATTGACATGCTTTTAAAAGATGTAACAATTATGCATTATGAACGAAAAATCAACTTGTTGAAATATGAATTTGATCCAATCAAGTCAACAGAAGCATGTGATTGACTTAAATGGGATAAAATTAGGATATTCAAGCATGATTGAGAAATCAGAAAGCCAAAAGAATCAAACAACAAAAGTCACCAAAACATCATGAGATGAAAACCAAGCCCAAAGAACAAGCAACGCAAAGAATGTGGATCCAAGAAAAGAAGCCATGGAATCACCTGTCAAACCAAGCAAGAAAAAATGAAGAAAACCTTAAAGCTAAGTATTTACAAAATTTACACGGGGGCCACTTTATTTGCAAAATCAAGGGGAGTTGTTCGGGTGCCAACACGACCTTCCCCGTTCTGATGTAGAAGTTGAGCACAATGACTCCTTTCCGGATGAACCATTGATTCTCATCAGTATGACTAACCCCTGGTATGGAGATATCCTGTTATATATTCAAACCCAACACTTCGATCCTCAACTTTCTCGCGACGACCGTCGTAAGATTCGTCACCATGCAAAGTACTATTTAATCATTAATGATATTTTGTACCGCCATGGCGTCGATTCAATTCTTTGATGTTGTCTCACTCATGAGGAGGTTGAACACATTCTAAATGACTGTCACGCTGAAGCATGTGGTGGTCATCTCTCTGGGATGGCTACATCCCAGAAGATTTTGCACGTAGGATATTATGGGCCTACTATCTTCAAAGATTGTATTGAGGCTGTCAAAAAATGTCCTCCTTTCCAACACTTCCATACAAAGAAGAGCACTCATCTCGATCCACTACATCCGGTTATTGCTGTTGCCCATTTGAAAAATGGGGCATTGATTTTGTGTACTATAAGCCTACCTCGGCTGGGGGGCATAGTTACATCATCGTAGCTGTGGATTACTTCACAAAGTGGGCCAAGGCTATGCCTACATACCAGAATGATGGAAAAACCGCTACATTCTTCATGTTTAATCATGTGATAGCACGATTTGGAGTTCTGCAGGCCATAGTTACCAATCATGGTTCTCACTTTCAGAACCATATGGTTGATGATTTGAGCGACACATTGGGTTTTCGCCATGAAAATTCAACACCCTACTACCCGCAATCCAATGGATAGGTCGAGGCCATTAGCAAGGTCTTGAAAACTATGGTCCAAGGGATGGTAGGGACACATAAGTCCAATTGGTACAACATGCTCTTTTCAGCGTTATGGGCCTACCAAACTTCCGTCAAAACCACCACAGGCTTCACTCCCTTCCAATTGGTATATGGACTAGAGGTTGTCTTACTTATAGAGTGTGAAATCCCGTCTTTACAGCTTGTGGTTGAACTTCTTCCTAACACTACTGCTAAGGAAGAACGTCTCTTGTACTTAGCAAAACTTGATGAGTCTCACCAAGATGTCGCTCTTGCTAATGAAGCACATAAGAAATGCATCAAAGCCCAGTACAATAAGTCGGTTGAACCTCGTATCTTTAATGAAGGTGATCTGGTCCTCACTTATGACTAGAAGCACGATAATCTAGGAGCAGGGAAGTTCGAGTCCATGTGGAATGGACCCTACGTTATAAAACCTGTGTTGGAAAAAGGTGCTTACGAGCTTGAAGATTATGATGGAATCTCTTTGGGTGAACCCCACAATGGGATTTGCCTGAAGAGATACTACACTTGATCTCTCATGCATAAACTTGCTTGTATATACTGTACATGGCGTGTTTTGTGTTTTTGTGTGGTGTGACGCATTTCTTTTCGAGTGTCTTTTGATCTTGTTTCCGCTTCTTATACCATGTTCTATCTACGTGTGCAGATGGCAACGTGCTATGGATTCACAGATGGCACCAATCGGCATACCCGTAACCTTGCTTCGGTAGCGTAGGTACTATATTCCCCAACAAGTGAGCTCATTAGCTCAGGAGGAAGTTGCCTAGTGTTCACGACCAACAATTCCGCAGAATATCAGGCAATAATCGAAACCCTATCTAATGCCATTTCCTTGGGTATGAACCACATTGTCATCCACATGGATTCTCAATTAGTGGTTTTCCGTCTTAACCGGGTATACACCATCTGTGATCCCATCTTACTCCGTCTCTTCACACAAGTACATCTCCTGGAAAGGTCATTTGAATCTATTCAATACCTGCACATTCCACAAGAGTTAAACACAGTTGCTTACTCGATGGCCAATTTCATTTTGGATTGGT
Organism: Larix kaempferi; assembly: GCA_027924585.1. Classification (NCBI taxonomy): domain Eukaryota; kingdom Viridiplantae; phylum Streptophyta; class Pinopsida; order Pinales; family Pinaceae; genus Larix; species Larix kaempferi. Next base: position 4,967,986 of record BSBM01000109.1, on the reverse strand, counting down.
ACATTACACACACATAATACTCATAATATGTAAAAGCATTCACAACATGTAAATATAATGTACAGAAGCGAACATATGAACAAGATCACATCACTAATCATTTGAAGAACACATAATGTATAAATCGTCGATAATGTATATATATATAAATCGTTCAAAAGTAGTGTTGGTACAAAATCTGAAACACAATGGCTTTCAGTGAGTCTCTACAAATATATGAAGCATCATATCTTTCAGTAAGTATAAAATATGAAGCCTCTAAGCTCTCAATACAAGTATAAAAGTGAAATCAGGCTAGACGCCTGACCCGTACACCACCCCTGGCTCTAACAGCTCTCTGTCGCTGGGTGAGAAAGCAGTCTACAATACGAGCCACCTTGCAGAGTAAGGAGTTGAAGCGCACGAATGATCCAACTCCAAATCTCTACATGGGACTTGGTAGGTCATCAATAGCTGGCTTAGGTACCTCCACGGTTAGCTGGGATAGGTTCCGATACACCTCCTCCATCTACTTGATGGCAGCATGAGCACCTGCAAGAACCACTAACTCCCCACCTCTATCCCTCCTTGCCAGAAGGGAGAGACCTACTGGTTGCATGGGGCCCACATCTGTACACACATATTACATACTTGTCAACACTACATAAAAAAAATGATATAATATACAAAACTAAACAATACAAGGGTTTTGTTATTACTGATATCACCCCATGCTGCACCCTCTGGTAGCACCAAGTCAGGATCCTCTTGAAAGTCCGTGCCACCATATGGAAAGTCCTCGAACATAAGTAACTAGCCTTCCAGCCAGCTAAAGAACTCAGGACCAAAACTGATGATGGGACCCCCACCATGGTGGGTCATCACCTCTGCCCACTGAACATGTGAGGATCTCTCAGATCCCTATCATCCAGTACCACCTGCGGGTGCAAGAGAGGAACTTGCTCCAAGAGGAACGATACTCTGATAGATCTGTATCAAAACTGCTTGAGCTCCCCATGCTGACACTTGGTCAGCTAAGCTCGGATTTTGGTGAGGAGACCCTCGCACCAGTTGAAAACCATGGGAGACATATAGTATTCCGCGTACAACATCTGAGTTCGAGTAGCCGTATGTGGAGCTTGGTTACCCGCCACCCTAGTAATAGTGAGTAGTATGGTTCGCAGTGGATGACTCACCACATCTATAATGAGTATCTTCCTGCTGGAAGGATGAGAAGTAGCTATGCAGTGCTGTGACACCATGTCCTCAACTATATGGTCACTGGCTCGTGTCCGAGTGATTTGTACAGCGTCCTCTCTTTGGGACAAATCGGTCAGAAAGTAGATATCCTCAATGTCAATCGTGAGGATATGCTCACCTATCACAAAGTATTGTTGGGCCGCATCCCAACTCTGGAGCATGTGTGTCAAGAACGGGATCTGGGCTCTCATCCCCTGTATCTCGAAGAATTTGAGCGACCCACAATTTCTCAAAGCTTCCACACATTGTGGATCGTTTGCAGCTTGCTCATCTTCCACTTCATATTCTCTCTCTCGCCACTCCAATACCCTTTTTGCTTGCTAGTAACCTGCCAAAAGGGACAATTAAACCCTGTTAGGACCTTCCTCAAAATTCACAAACTCATTTTTTGGATTAGTTTTTGTGTTTGGGTTTTGGGTTTCTACCGTCGCACTGTACCTTCAGGTACAACGTGATGTTGTTGCAGGTCTCATTTTCGAGGCTTGTAACGACCTGGACTCGTCGCAAGTCTTGAAAGGGCCACTTGCAACGAGATGAGGGTGCAATGGCCCATCCACAAACCACCTAAAAACTCAAAAAATGAACAAGAAATAAAAAAGTAAACCACTATAAAGTTGCTGGCTGAGATTTAGGCCTACCTGGTCTGGACGGCTTGTGAAATGGCAGATCGTAGCTCCCGGAATCGGCACAGGAAGTTTTGGCTCCAAATTGGTACTTCTCCACCCAAATTGGCAATTTGAACAATGTTTCTATTTTTGGTACATATTTCTATTTGTAAATAGAATGGAATATTCCTTTTCAAATATTTTGATACTTTTGGGCCATTTACTATAGTTTTGACCATTTGTCATTATATTTGGGACTATTTGACACTTTCTCTAGTGTACAGGAGTCGTAAAATGGTCTTTTATGCCATTTCTCACATTACCAATGGTAACTACAGGTATGAACACCCCTTTCAATGTTTTGTCATTATTATTTTTGGTTAAGTCGTAATTATTGCATGGGGATGAGTTTACTCTTCATTTGTTCTCGTACTCAGCCAACAATGAGAACAAGCACCAATTTATGGTTTATCACTTTTTCGAGCTCGTTAAACTTCCACAAAAAAGGACACCCCCCGAAGTCCATAGTTAATCTCTTTTTAGGCTCCCTAAAATTGAAAAGATCGCCAAGCAAACTTGTCGCATTCATGCTTGTTAAGGTATTTGAATGGTCATCTTCCTGCTGATAGTTTACCCATTTTTCAAACGAGGGGGCACTAATTATGAAAAAGGCATACTCTTGCCAATCATGACTAGAAGAGTCCTCTCCCGCGTTGTTTTACCCTTTTTCATGTGATGAGGCTAACTTTACGAAAAATGACTGTTGGAGTCTTCTTTAGTTCATTTCAGACTCTCTAAATATGAAATGACAACCGAGTTTACCTTCTATGGACTCGTTAAATTTTCACATTGAAGGGCCCGTCATGGGACGAACCCCTCCTATCATAGGTTTGGAAAATATTTGGGATTGGACTCATCTATGAGATGAGTTATACCGAGCATCTGGTTACCCTCATCAAGCTCGTAAAAAACACATCAAGCACTCATCATTCATGATGGGGAAAAAGGTAAGTGTTTGTGTTACATACCTTTGTGGTAATATATAGTTGTTCTTGAACATGGCACTCATCTGCATTTGCATACAGTACTTGGGTCATTTGTTTGTCTATGAAACCCCGCTTACTTTTTGAGTCCTGCTACTCCTGTGAGTCATTCGGAGAAAGCTTCCATCATCAATTGCATTAGAAGTTTGTGTCATTCTCATTATGTAAATACTACCAAGTCATGCCATGCCCATGTTCAAGAACATATTCACCATCTATCAGTTGTAGTCAGTACACACGTCGTCATGCCGTTGTTACATTAAGTCAGTCTCACATGTTATTGTACCATCCGATCCACTCTACACATCTTTTGTAGTGTTTCGTGTCGATTGATGGGGGATTCATCATGGCCCTCCTTCGACGGATTCATCCTTGTCGACTTCAACTCATCATCCAAGGATTGAATCTAGAAACCAGTCAAGTACCTTGGCCCTACATGCCTCAATGGCATGTTACCTTGCTTTCATTATGAGTTTACATCATCGACTCTTTATTGAAAGATTTCATCTTGCATTCGAATTCAACCCATTTATTCATGCTCTATGATATGTACTGTGATACCTTGGGAATCATTGACATTAATGGTGATCTCCCTTGCACTTGTTAACGGTGTACATCAATGATCAGTAATCATGTGATTTCTACCATGTTCGATGTCAAGACATTTGTAATCACATGGATAGATTCGTATCATTGCGGGTTCAGCTTGAAGAACCTGGGGAGTCATTTTTACCCACGTTGTGATGGAGTTTGGATTGAGCCATATTACATGGATCCACTTTTGTATTGGTCGTGGCTGTGTTATCATCTCATCATTGATCTACGCTTGTGTCTAGTAACCATAATTGTGTTCAGTCGGTCATTACTACCATGGATCTGCAATGTATTGGTCGGCAGCCATGTTGTACTTCATATGAGATTGTCAGTTCAGAGTCAATTGTATTGCAGCAGCATCCTTCATCCAACAAGTCTTTTGCCATTATTTCTATCATAGCATTTCACCTGTACATTGTTAACAACTTCATGCTTTGGGGGTCATTCTGTTACACCCAAAATCTACTCATCATCACATTCAGTGTATACACCCCTGAAGATACTTGGACTAATAATCACCCTAGGAGGGTTTGTACTCATTTGTGCTAGGTTCTGAAGGGTCATCATAGGTTGCACACTAGCAACATGCGACGTCACAGTCTGCTCCACTATAGGGTGCGACGAGGTCTATTAATGGGCAAAAATAGCTTATTCGAGATCCTTCTTGAAACTTGCTCATTTGGGGGCTTATTCCTAACCTCTAGGAGAGCTAGTTCTCGACCCCTAACACTTTGGGAAGATCCCCTATCTCTCTCCTACCCTTCCTCAACCTATCCTATCCACACCCTATCCATTTAGTCCTATATAAGTGAGGCTCACTCCCATACCAAAGAAGGGAAGGCTATGATATCTACATGCTGGTGAAATCTATCTTAGGAGGAAGCCTATAGTACTTACATGCTGGGGAAATCTCTCTTAAGACACCTTCATTCACCTCTTGGAGAACTCATACTTCTTCAGAAGAACATGGCAATTGGCTTGGTCGGAGAAGGGCTGCTACGTTAAGTCTCTGGTTGTAGTCCTATATCTCTATCATGTACTCCTCTATTTGCAGTAATACAACTGCTTTCCACCAATATTGTTTCGTGTATGCAATGATATTGTGTTGTTTACCTGCTTAACTGTTTACATAGATCTCTTATTGTATAGATGCTCTTTACTCATTTCTCTTTTCTATGTCTTGATAGGTCTTGCAGATTGGATCTGACGGCCATGGGATGTGGAGAAACATTCGGGAGAAAGGATAGCAAATCAAAGAGGTAAGACATCTAGTATTTGATCCTTAAGTAGATCTAGGAAACATGTTTGTAGTATATTCAATTTGTTCTAGACTCGCATTGAGCTAGGGAGATTCGGCTCGCCCTACAAGGAGACCTAGCTATGGCCTCGGCAAGATGCGTCTGATAATATTAATGTACACCGTTGGCTATATGTTGCATTAGTCACACCCAGTTGGTCGGTACCCCCCACAACATGGCACTACATATCCTCTGGTAGATGCGCTACCTCTATCCCTGGTACCTATTGTGGCCACAATAGATCCCATGCTTAGATGAAGCACGGGAGCCCCATTTTTGAATAAACACAAAGGTAGTTGGGTGAGTTTTCTTGTCAATATGAGATTTTGGTTTTTATCCCTAAGAACCCTTACCGATACTTTTGTTCTATGTGTTTTCCTTTTGATATAAAAATTTCTAAGTGTTTTTGGTTTGCAGAAAGCCTCAAATTTTGAGTATTTTGTCATTTTCTTTCGTCAACCTGAAACCCGACACTTTGGAAACCCAAAACCCGACAGATGCGGGTTGTGGAAATTTGCTTTTTAGTCTTTCGCCTTGGTCAACCCGAAACCCGACAGCTGCAGGTTGCGGGTTTTCCTTTCATAATAATGTTCGGTGATTTCCAACCCGAAGCCCGCAAGCACGGCTTTCAGCCTTCAGGATTTCATTTTTTATTTTGGTCGTTTGTGTGTTCCCGAAACCCGACACCCGAAAATGCCGTGTTTCAGGATTTGGGAAAGCCTTTTTCCTTTTTGCGATTGTTTTTGTTTCCACAACCTGCAACCCACAAGTTTCGGGTTGCGGCTTTCAAGAACTTATTTTCACCATCGTTTTAGCAGTTTACAATCCAAAAACCCACAACCCGCAAGTTTTGGGTTGTGGCTTTTGGGAGTCATAATAAAACCTTGTGAATAAACCCCCACAACTTGACCTCGTAGCCACAGGATTTAGTCTCGACCATTGATTTGTCTTGATCCTGTGGATGAGATTACACTGCATTATTTGGATTGTTTCCATTTTTACTTATTTTCTTTTGATTCATTTGAGTTGGTTTTTATCATTTGATTTGGTTCCATGATCTTGGTGGTTAATTTATTATGTTGTTCCCCACATACCGCACCTAGACTTCGTTTTCATTATACAAACTGATTATTTGAGATGATGGCTGGTTGATTACCTTCATTTTGAGATTTTGATTAATATTATGGTTTCTTCTCTTATGATTTTGGATATTGCATTAGTATGGTATTTGAGCTTGATAGAGTTTTATTTTACTTTTGCATACCTAGAATCATAATGTAAATATTGTAAATAATCTTAGTCTTTGGGTTTGTTTGCTTATGTTAGTTCAATATTTTTAATGTTTAAATTAAACTTTTGAAATCTTTTAAATATTCATGGTCATGCTTTGACTTTCATTAACTTAATTTGTGTATTTCATTAAATCCATAAATTAAACTTATACACAAATTGATGTTATGAGAATTAAAATAACACATGTTTTGGTTTGTTGGAGTTCTAATTTCCCTAATTTATATGAGATTTGGTTTTATGATAATTTGAAAATTAGTGGGATTAAAATTCAACATTCACGAATGTGAAATTAGCTTGATCATGGATAAGTCTTTCATTTTCAATAAGCTGTAGTTTCGGTTTTTACTTCTATGTTTAGGGTTTTTAGATATTGCATTTTCTTCGTAAATAATCTCTGGATTTTCTTTCTGAACTGTTATCTATTGATATTTCATTACTTCGTTCAATAAATAAATAAAAAATCATTTTTCCAAGCTTCCCAAGTATTTTGATGCATTTTCGGGATGTGGGAAATGATATTTTTTACTTTGAACGTTGTTTTCAAACCCGAAACCCGAAATTTCGGGAATACATTTATTTTGCAGTTTGTAATGTGTAAACCCGAAACCCGAAAACCAAAAATTTTGGGTTGTGGATTTAGGAAACACATTAAATATTTATTTTTGCAATGTCTAAACCCGAAACCCAAAACCTGAAATTTCGGGTTGAGGGTTTCGCTTTTTCACTTTTCATCCATGCATTTTTCCGGACCCTAAGTTGATCTTAGGTTATATTTTAATTAAATTTCGGGTCCGTAAATTTCAATAATCACGATTTTTACTTAGGGTTTTAATTTAGTTTTAATTTTGGGTTTTTCCCGATTCTAATGGATTTTTGGAATTCGAATTTTCCTCCCGACATTTGATTTTGATTTTTGATTTTGTTGGGAATGCAGATTTTGGATTTTTTTTTTGGTTTTATTCATTTGGAAAATGATTAATCTGAATAATGGTTTAAATTGTTAAATCAATGGCTACAATTCATTCCGAAATGAAATCAATGGTTGTTGAGCCTTATCTTGCAACGGTAATATCTCGAGATTTATAAGTCCAAATCAAGCCTGTGATAGCCCATTGGAAAGCTGGAAGAATGAGGAATGATTTGGGAAGGAATGATTGGACGCGATTTCTGGAGTGATGGAGATGAATCTGCAAAATCCGAGACATGGGTTCTGTGCAGAAGGTGCCCAATTAGTTAGTCCTCAAGCAGAATCCTTAGAGAGTTATTCCTTTGGGAGATACGACTGGTTCTTCAAAATGGATTTTCTCAGATTTGTCTCATGGATGGACCTGGAAAATAAAACAACTCAGCTAGTTAGCTCAGCATTTGGGGAAATGGATCTGATCTTTTCTTATAATTTTCTCTGTATAAATACCTACCTTGAATGATCTGATGGGGGATGTGCTCGACAGAGCTCGGAAGATTTCTCTTCCAGAACTGAGGAGACGTTGTCAAGGTTGATGATGATTTGAGAGCTCGAATCAGCAAGGAACAATTGGATATGCCCTATTTTGCAGATACTTTAATTTCTTGCAGTTGTGTTAAATACAGTAAAGTTTCTCCATATGTCTTCTTGTTTACTTATCCAGTTTATTTGATTAGTTTGATGATGCTTTGATTCAATTATCAATTACAGTCTATTAATTTGCAATCAATTGACAATTCTGGATCTGGAGTTTTGGTTTATCATGATTCACGATCCAAATTTACAAATGTGTTGAATAAGTTTATTTATGCAACATGTCTATTTATTTCTGCAAATAATTTACAGTCAACATTAAGTTCATGATAATTTTTTAATTGGCAAAAGAACAACAGGATATTCTTGGATGCGCTCAAATCTTTAAATTATTATCAACAATTTTCATTGTTTGATCATACTTTGAAGTAATAGGTTAATAATCTAGTTTTACATTTCTGTTAAGCTGATGAAATAACTTATTAAAACACAAACCAAGTTACCCTGCACATAAACAAGCTTTCTTTTTAGAATATGACTAACTTAGATTAGTTTTTTCTTCTAAAATAGGTTAGGTTAACTTAGCTTTAGCATTTTCACACCCTTGTTTTCCTTGATTGGAAAAATGACCTAATTGGTCAAATCATCAACTCTTAGAGTGCCAGTGGAGGCTGAATATCTGTGGAGGATCACCATACAAAACGGGTTGGGGATAGAAATTCCCTTGCATAGGGTCTTTCAAAGCCTTTCAACTTGGGTTTTCTTCCTCTGTTGGGAGCCTTGGAACCATTCCAACACCTTTGCATCTAAACTGCACAATCGAGGCCTCAACAAATGGCGCTAGAAGGAGGGACGCCATCCGACATGTAAGGTCATTTGAGCTATTTTAATCAGATTATTTTATAATGGCTCTGACCCAAGATTTTGTATTTAGTTGTTTTTCTAGAAAAATTAGTTTTCATCTTCAAACAGATTTGTTGAAGCATTTGATAGAGGTAAAATTCGAGGGTGAAGGAGAGATATTAGCACAAGAACATGTTCTTCAATTTATTCATAATTTTCTTCTTAACAAAATTTTGGATCAAGATGTTTTGTGCAGATTGTTAGCCTTCACATTCGAAGGACGAGTCAAATAGTGGTGTGTAACCTTACCTTTTGCCTTTGTCCATTGTTTTGAACATTTTGCAGATATTTTCATACTTTCTTTTGGACATTATGTCTTTGTTAGATTATGCGATGAATGGAAACAACACACTTCATTAGAGGGTGAATCATTAGAATATTTTGCAATTAGATATTTTAATCTCTATTGTAGATTCCCTTTAATAGATCGTCCTATAGTATTTGAATGGTTGCAGAACATTCGTTCTATTTTACATGAATCTGATCAATTAGTACATGATAAATCTGAATTATATATCGATAATTATCCACCTCTTGGTTTACATTTGCATGAAGAGTCTAAGGATTTAGAAATTGTAGGAATGAATTCCTTCTCTTTTCTAGATATGGATTATAATCAATGTGGTGATTTAAATGCTGATATGCCAATATCTGTTTCACATGAAATTCAAAGTCTAACTCATCATGAAGGAAATCATTTTTCTATAGAAGATTCTTCTAAAGTACGAGAGAATAGTTATGATCATGAAATCGAACAATCTTCTTCTAGCATAAGTAAAGAGATTCAAGATTCTAATATTTATTACTCTGTTAAATCTTTGATAAATCTTGAATCAACTAATTGTTCTGAAATTTTTGATATGTTTTCCCAATTACCATTTTGTTACCTAAGTGATTCTGTAGGAGAATATATTTCACGAAATGATGATACTACATTAGAGAAAGAAGTAGATCCTAATTTGAAACATTTCATACATATTTATTTTGAAGAGAAAATCTCACTTAATGAATCTCGATCTCAAAATATTCTACAAAGAGATGAATTCCATGCACTTATTTCCACTTCATACTTGTCTTTGTATCCCGATCTATTTGATAACAATGGCATTCAATCATATATTTTAGATTCTAACTCTTCATTGTTAAATCTGAAAGAGGTATAAGTTGATTATGAAATACATGAAGAAGATCAAGAAGATTCTTATCTTTATCATCAATCTATGTTTTCTTGTCATTTTTCTTTGTTGGAAATGAATACTATTTCTAATGATAATTTTCAGAATTTTTCTTCTTATGATTCATCATTCAATGAAGAAACATTTTCTTCTTATGATCAATTACTTGATGAAGAAGAATCTTATCAAGATGTTAATGATACTAGTTCTACATTTATAACATCTCATATCTTTAGTTCTCCTCAAATAAATACTCTTACACAATTTGATCTCTTTGGGAATTTCCAATCAAATCAACCAATTTACGATGATTTTTATGAGAATAAACTAGAACAAATTGGATTTGATTTTGCTGATCATGTTCAAGAAAATATTCCTAAGGAGAAAATTGTTCACGAAGAAGTTTTGGATTTATATAATAATAATGTTGATTTTCTTTCAAATAATCCATTTCATCACATGAATCTTTCAAACTCTTTTTGTCATTCTTTTGATTTTCATTATACATACCATGATTGGGTTGTTGATTGGCTAGAGAAATCTTTCTCAGCGAGATTTCATCATTCTGGTAAAACTTTGTTTTTCCTATTTGTATATAAAGATGGTAAGGCTCCATTCTCTTCATTTGTACATAAACTTTATTTTATTTTCTTTAATGCATTCTTTTTCCATTTTTACTTTCAAGCATTCATATCATGTTTTCTGATTATTCACGTATTCTTTTTTGTAGGTTTCCATATGATTCTATGGTTCCATTGGAAATTCAATTATACTTAGTCTTGTTTACTTTTTAGAGTAGTGTAGCAGTAGGTGTAGAATAGATTAATTTTGATAGTTTCTTTAATAATTAGATTATTTTTTTTGGTTTTCTTCAATAAGGTATTTGCAGTGGCAAGTCAAGTCCAAGTTGGAAACAACACTTCTTCAGATGCATTTCAGGAAGTACTTTTGTCTTCTGCCACCCTTTGTTACTCATAGGGACGACTAATTTCTTGCAACGATTAAGCTTCAATGGAGAAAGTTTCAAGTTACATAAATGGTTACATTGGAAATATGACTTCACCTGGTTTGGTGATATTTAACAAGTAGGATTTAGGGATAAGTTAGTTAGTTTTGGTTTAAATTTTTGTTAATAAAGTAGTTGTGATGATACATCAGTTTCAAAACTAAAATCGAGACTTCATCGAAGGCATTCAGGGAAGTATTTTTATCTTCTTTTACTTTTCATTATTCATGCTCTTGATTATCATTGGATTTACATTAAAACATTCATGTTTAAGTTATATCTTCATTTTCTAAACTATAATGACTTTATCATGAAATGTTTTGAGACAACATTTTCATAAAAGTGCATAAATTTTCATTCTTTCCTGATATGAAATGGAATAAAAGAGTCTTCTTAATTTCATAACTGCACATTTTAATTTAGTTTAATCTTTAGGCTTCTTTATTTGTTTTCAATAAAAAACCTAATTGAATGTGATGTCTCATGACTTATTAAAAACAAAAATTTGAGTCACTAATTGTTCTTTTAGTAATTGATATAGTTGTGAGATTTTGATTTACTTTTGGTTCGAGTTGTATATATATGTTTGATTTTATCATTCCCAGATTTTCTTTTCTTGCTAGTTTGTTTTGAGTTTTTCATGATTTTCATATTTTAAAATAAAAGAGCTTATCACTCTTTTACAGTCTTGAAATCTTATCTATAAATGAAATCTTTATAAATGTTTTCTGCTTGCTGGAAATCAAATGTTTTGATTAGTTAATTCTTGATTGTGAAAAATCAATAATAGACTATGCTGATAATTCTATTTGAATCTTTCTATCATTATCCTTAGAACTTTATCTTTAACTCAACATAAAAGTTTGAATTTAGTTACTTTTAAGGGAATCGGTTTCGGGAAAGAAGTTTTAATCTATAAATATTAGTAATCTATAGATTTCTTATGCCATCCTTACTCTTAAGGAGTATAGTCGCTTCCCCACCCATTAAATAATCTCTCATGAGATTAACATTAAACATAGCCCAATCCTTTCCTTTAACATCTCTGGGAGTGAGCTAGGAAACAGGAGGTCTTATCATAAGCCGATCTGCTCATGATCATGCCTTCTTATGGAATGACTTTATCAAAATCTGGTCACCAAGCCAGGATGCTGGATTGTAGCCACACAAACCATTGGAAGATGGGGGGTGTCATAACGAGCCAGCCCCCTCATTATCGATAAGATGGTGTGAATGACACTGTCATAACCTGATCACCAAGTCAGGACAGTGGTTTCAAATTTATTTCTAAGGATGCAAATCTTTAACAAGGATTGATCAGATTTGTATATTTAATTAGTGGATGGGATACAAGCATTTTATTGAGTTAAAAAGCATCCCTGTCGTGGCTATAGACGCCAGCTGGCTGTAGGGTCCTGCCTATGGTATTGGAGTAATTTCTTGATACTATGTCTTATATGATTAGCTTGATTTCCCGAGGTTAATTCCCAGTAAAGTTCTTGATTCTTACATCTTGTGAATAATTTATTTTGAAAATTAAGTTTATCTTTAAAAAGGGTTTTTTTGGATAATGAAGAGAATGACTTGGATGTTTTAGAAGCTTTGAAGTCTGACCAATACTATATCATTCAGTGATAATGCTATTCAGATTATTTGAAATTTAGCGTTAGAAGGCATTTCATTTTTATTCCTAATTTTTATGGATTTCAATACTGTAAGGAAGAGATAACTGCTTTGTCCCAGCGTGTCACCATTTGTTGTGGCCACAACAGATCTCATGCTTAGATGAAGCACGAAAGCCCCATTTTTTAATAAACACAAAGGTAGTTGGGTGAGTTTTCTTGTAAATATGAGATTTTGGTTTTTATCCCTAAGATCCCTTTTACCCATACTTTTGTTCTCTGTGTTTGCCTTTTGATCTGAAAATTTCTAAGTGTTTTTGGTTTGCAAAAAGCCTCAAATTTTGAGTATTTTGTCATTTGCTTTCGTCAACCCAAAACTCGATAGATGCGGGTTGTTGAAATTTTCTTTCCCATCTTTTTCCTAGGGTCAACCCAAAACCTGAAACCCAACAGGTGCGGGTTGCGGGTTTTCCTTTCATAATAATGTTCGGTGCTTTCCAACCCGAAACCTGAAAACTGCAAGTACGGATTTCGGCCTTCGGGATTTCATTTTTTATTTTGGTCACGTTGTGTGTTGTTGAAACCCAACACCCAAAAATGCTGCGTTTCAGGATTCGGGAAAGCCCTTTTCCTTTTTGCGATTGTTTCCGTTTCTGAAACCCGCAACCCGTAACTTTCAGGTTGTGGCTTTTGGGAACTTATTTTCACCGTTGTTTTAGCAGTTTGTGATCCCGAAACCCACAACTCGCAAGTTTCAGGTTGCGGATTTCGGGAGTCATAATAAAACCTTGTGAATAAACCCCCGCGACTCGACCCCGCAGCTGCAAGATTTAATCTTGACCATTGATTTGTCTTGATCCTGTGGATGAGATTACACTGTGTTATTTGAATAATTATTTGGATTGTTTCCATTTTTACTTATTTTCTTTTGATTCATTTGAGTTGGTTTTTATCATTTGATATGGTTCCATGATCTTGGTGGTTAGTTTATTATGTTGTTCCCCACATACCCCACCTAGACTTGGAGATGATGGCTGGTTGATTACCTTCATTTTGGGATTTTGATTAATATTATGGTTTCTTCTCTTATGATTTTGGATATTGCATTAGTATGGTATTTGAGCTTGAGAGAGTTTTATTTTACTTTTGCATACGTAGAATCATAATGTAAATATTGTAAATAATCTTAGTATGTGGGTTTGTTTGCTTATGTTAGTTTAATATTTTTAATGTTTAAATTAAACTTTTGAAATATTTTAAATATTCATGGTCATGCTTTGACTTTCATTAACTTAATTTGTGTATTTCATTAAATCCATATATTAAACCTATACACAATTTGATCTTATGAGAATTAAAAGAACACATGTTTTGGCTTGTTGGAGTTCTAATTTCCCTAATTTTTATGAGATTTGGTTTTATGATTATTTGGAAATTAGTGGGATTAAAATTCAACATTCACGAATGTGAAATTACCTTGATCATGGATAAGTTTTTTATTTTCAATAAGTTGTAGTTTAGGTTTTTACTTCTAGGTTTAGGGTTTTTAGATATTGTATTTTCTTTGTAAATAATCTCTAGATTTTCTTTCTAAACTGTTATCTATTGATATTTCATTACTTCGTTCAATAAATAAATAAAAATTCATTTTTCCAAGCTTCCCAAGTATTTTGATGCATTTTCTGGATGTGGGAAATGTTATTTTTTACTTTGAACGTTGTTTCCAAACCCAACACCCAAAACCCAAAATTTCGGGTTGCGGATTTCGGGAATACATTAATTTTGCAGTTTGTAATGTGTAAACCCGAAACCCGAAACCCAAAAATTTCGGGTTGTGTATTTCGGAAATACATTAAATCTTTATTTTTGCAATGTCTAAACCCGAAACTCGAAACCCAAAATTTCGCTTTTTCACTTTTTATCCATGCATTTTTCCAGACCCTAAGTTGATCTTAGGTTATATTTTAATTAAATTTCAGGTCCGTAAATTTCATTAATCACGATTTTTACTTAGGGTTTTAATTTAGTTTTAATTTTGAGTTTTTCCCGATTCTAATGGATTTTTGGAATTATAATTTTCCTCCCAACATTTGAGTTTGATTTTGATTTTGTTGGGAATGCAGATTTTGGATTTTTTTTTTTGGTTTTAATCATTTGGAAAATGATTAATATGAATAATGGTTTTAATTGTTAAATCAATGGCTACAATTCATTCCGAAATGAAATCAACGGCTATTGAGCCTTATCTTCCAACGATAATATCTCGAGATTTATAAGTCCAAATCAAACCTGTGATAGCCCGTTGGAAAGCTGAAAGAATGAGGAATGATTTGGGAAGGATATTTTTTCTATATGAATAGCTTAACCACCCCAAAAATCTGCATGAACAGTCAATTTCAGATTTGCATAAGATTTGATTACTTTTTTTATTTTGATTTGCAAATGAGTTGTTATTAATCTAGATTTCTTTGATTGGATTTTGGAATGATATTTTAATTTATCTTTTGGATTTTACAGGTGTTGATTTGGATTTAGAAGAATCAAATTGAAGAGTTGCATCCCAAGTTTGGAATGATAAAAAAATTTCCAAGTGGAACGTAGTGATGTTTGGATGCGATTTCTGGAGTGATGGAGATCAATCTGGAACATCCGAGACATGGGTTTTGTGAAGAAGGTTACCAATTAGTTTGTCAATTAGCAGAATCCTCAGAAAGTTCTTCATTTGGAAGATACTATTGGTTCTTCAAAATGGATTTTCCTAGATTTGTCTCATGAACGGGTCTGGCAAATGAAACAACTCAGCTAGTTAGCTCAGCATTTGGGGAAATGGATCTGATCTTTTCTTATAATTTTCTCTATATAACTACCTACCTTAAATGATCTGATGGGAGAAGTGCTCGACAGAGCTGGAAAGATTTATCTTCCAGAACTTAGGAGACGCTGCCAAGGTTGATGATGATTTGAGAGCTCGAATAAGCGAGGAACAATTGGATATGCCCTATATTGTAGATACTGTAATTTCTTGCAGTTGTGTTAAATATAGTAAAGTTTCTCCATATGTCTTCTTGTTTAATTATCAAGTTTATTTGATTAATTTGATGATGCTCTGAGTCAATTATCAATTACTGTTTATTAATTTGCAATCAAT
Source organism: Larix kaempferi (assembly GCA_027924585.1). Taxonomy (NCBI): domain Eukaryota; kingdom Viridiplantae; phylum Streptophyta; class Pinopsida; order Pinales; family Pinaceae; genus Larix; species Larix kaempferi. Next base: position 4,952,562 of record BSBM01000109.1, on the reverse strand, counting down.
TAAAAATTCTGGATCTAGATTTTTAGTTTATCATGATTCACAATCCAGATTTACAAATGTGTTGAATAAGTTTATTTATGCAACATGTCTATTTATTTCTACAAATAATTTACAGTCAACATTAAGTTCATGCTAATTTTTTAATTGGCAAAAGAACAACAGGATATTCTTGGATGCACTGAAATCTTTAAATTGTTATCAGCAATTTTCATTGTTTGATCATACTTTGAAGTAATAGGTTAATAATATGGTTTTACATTTTTGTTAAGCTGATGAAATAACTTATTAAAACACAAACCAAGTTACCCTGCACATAAACAAGCTTTCTTTTTAGAATATGACTAACTTAGATTAGTTTCCTCTTCTGAAATAGGTTAGCTTAGCTTAGCTTTACCATTTTCACACCCTTCTTTTCCTTTATTGGAAAACTGACCTAATTTGTCAAATCACCAACTCTTAGAGTGCCAACGGAGGCTGAATATCCGTGGAGGATCACCATAACAAATAGGTTGGGGATATAATTGCCCTTGTGTAGGGTCTTTTGAAGCCTCTCAACTTGGGTTTTCTTACTTTGTTGGGAGCCTTGGACCCATTCGAGCACCTTTGCATCTAACCTGCACAATCAAGGCCTCAACAGTACCCTATTGGTCATCTGTGATAGGTTAGAGAGAGAGAGAGAGAGAGATTGGGGATTACAGAGACAAAGATATTAGAGGTTAGGAGTTGAGATGGAGAGAGAGAGAGAGAGATAATAGGGTTTAGGGGCTCAGAGAGAGAGAGAGAGAGAGAGAGAGAGAGAGAGGTGATTAGGGGTTTAGTTACAAAGAAAGAGAGATTGGGGGTTAGTGTTTTAGAGAGAGAGATTGAGAGATGTAAGGTTAGGGGTTTGGAGAGAAGGAGAGAGAGAGAAACTGAGAGATTGGAGGTTAAGGGTTAGAGAGAGAGATACATTGGGGGTTAAGTATTTAGAGAGTGATAAAGATATTAATGGTTGACTTTTAGAGTGAGAGAGAGATAGAAAGAGGGAGATTGGTGGTTATTGTATTAGAGAGTGAGAGAGGGGGACTTACAGTTAGTGGTTTAGAGAGAGAGTGAGAGAGAGAGAGAGAGATTGAGTGTTAGTGGTTTAGAGAAAGGGAGAGAGAGAGAGATTGGGGGTTACAGGTTTACAGAGAGAGAGATTGAGAGATAGATAGAGAGATATAGAGATAAATATAGAGACAGAGACAAAAACATAGATGAAGATTTGGGGCTAGGGTTTAGAGAGAGAGAGAGAGATTGGCAATTAGGGGTTTAGAGAGAGAGAGATTAGGGTTTACGGGTTAGATATTTAGATAGATAGATCGATAGAGATAGATATTGCAGGTTAGAGGTTTATAAAGAGATAGAGATTGGGGGTTAACGGTTTAGAGAGAGAGAGACATATTGGTTGGTAGGTGTTTAGAGAGAGAGAGATTGGGTATTGGGGGTTTAAAGAGAGATATATTGGAGATTAGTGGTTGTGGGTTTAGAGAGAGAGAGAGATTGTGGGGTTAGGAATTTAGACAGAGAGAGAGAGAGAGAGAATGTGGCTTAGGGTTTAGAGAGTGAGAGAGAGATTGTTGGTTAGGGTTTTACAGACAGAGAGAGAAATTATGTAAGGGATTTTGAGATAGAGAGATAAATTATGTTACGAGTTTAGAGAGAGAGAGAGTTTGGGGGTTAGATGCTTAGAAAGAGAGAGAAAGATTGGAGGTCAGGTGGTTAGAGAGAGAGATAGAAGGAGAGAGATATTAGGAGTTAGGGGTTTATAGAGATATACATATCAAGGGTTAGGTGAATAGAAAGAGAGAGAGAGATATTAGGGTTTAGGTGTTTAGGGAGAGAGAGAGATAATGACAGTTAGCAAATTAAAGAAACAAAGAGAATGGGGGTTTGGGGTTTAGAGAGACACAATGAACAATTGGATATTAGGGGTTTAGAGAGAGAGAGATTTGGGGTTAGCCATTTAGAAGGAGAGATAGATTAGGGTTTATTCATTTATAGAGAGAGATATTGGAAATTAGAGGTTTAGAGAGAAAGGTAGGAAGAGAGATATTGGGGGTTAAGTGTTTAGAAATAGAGAGATATTGGGGGTTAGGGGTTTTGAAAGAGACAAAGAGATTGGGGGTTAGATGTTTAGAGAAATATAGAAAGAAAGAGAGAGATTGGTGGTTAGGGGTTTAGATAGAGGAAGAGAGAGACTAGGCGTTACGGATTTATAGAGATATAGATACTAGGGGTTAGGGGTTTAGGGATAGATAGAGAGTGGGAGAGAGAGAAAGGGAAAGAGATTAGAGGTTTAAGTGTTTAGAGAGAGAGATATTGGCAGTTAGCAAATTAAAGAAATAGAGAGAATGGGGGTTTTATTTTTTGAGAGACACGAAAAAAGGTTAGATATTAGGGTTTTAGAGAGAGAGATTGGGGGTTGTCGGTTTAGGGGCAGAGAGAGATTGCAAGTTAACGACTTAGATAGAGATAGAGAGACTGGGGCCAATTAGGTGTTTAGAGAGAGATTAGTTGTTAGGGATTTAGAGAGAGAGAAAGAGAGAGAGAGAGAAAGAGAGAGATTGTAGGTTTGGGGATTAGAGAGAGTGGGAGAGAGAAAGTTTTGGTTACGGGTTTAAACAAAGGGAGATAGATTGGGGGTTAGTAGTTTAGAGAGAGAGAGAGAGAGATTTGGGGTTATAGGGGTTTAGATAGGGAGAGCGAGAGAGATTAGAGGTTAGGAGTTTAGATGGAGAGAGAGAGAGAGATATTGGAGGCTGGGGGTTTAGAGTGAGAGCGAGATTGGGGTCTAGGGCTTGAGAGAGAGAGATTGGGGGTTAGGGGTTTACAATGAGAGAGAGAGAGAGAGATCTATTGGGGGTTAGGGTTTTAGATAAAGAGAGTGATCGAGAGAGAGAGAGAGAGAGATTGGGGTTAGGTTTTAAAGAGAGAAAGAGAGAGATATTGGGGGTTAGTTGTTTAGAGAGAGAGATTGGAGGTTAGCAGTTTAGAGAGATAGATAGGAAGATATATATTAGGAGTTAAGGCTTTAGAGAGAGAAGTTGGGGGTTAGGGGTTTAGAGAGAGAGAGATTGGAGGTTAGGGGTGTAGAGAGAGAAATAGTTTAGAGGTTAGGGCTTGAGAGAGAGATATATATTGGGAGTTAATGGTTTAGAGGGAGAGAGAGATTGGTGTTTAAGGGCTTACAGAGAGAGATAGAGATATTACGGTTAGGGGTTTAGAGAGAGAGATAAATAGAAAGAGATAAATTGGTGTTTAGGGATTTAGAGAGAGAGAGAGAGAGATTAGAGGTTTGTGGTTTATGGATAGAGAGAGAGATTGGAGGTTAGGGGTGTAGAGAGAGTTAGATCGGGGGTTTAATGTTTAGATAGGGTGAGAGATTAGGGGTTAGGGGTTTAAAGAAAGAGAGATTTGGAGGCTATCGATTTAGAGGGAAAGAGATGTTGGAGGTTAGGGGTTTAGAGAGAGAGAGAGATTAGGGGATAGGGGTTTAGGGAGAGAGATATTGGGGCATAGGGGTTTAGAAAGAGAGAGAGAGTTTGGGGGTTAGGGGATCAAATAGATAGATGGAGAGGGAGATATTTTGGGTTAGTTGTTTAGAGAGATAGAGAGATTGGGGTTCAGGGTTTAGAGAGAGAGGGTGATTTGGGGTTTTAGGTTTAGAGAGTGAGAGTTAGGAAAAGAGAGATTGGGTATTGGTGGCTTAGAGACAGAGAGATTGGCAGTTATTAGTTTAGTTAGAGATAAAGAGATTACGGGCTAAGAGTTTAGAGAGAGAGAGAGAGAGTGAAACAAATAGATTGGTGGTCAGGGGTTTAGAGACAGAATGATTGGGGCCTAGGGTTTACAGAGAGAGAGATTTGGTGTTAGGGATTTAAACAGAGAGATTGACAATTAGGGGTTTAGAGAAAGAGAGTGAGAGAGATTGGGGGTTAGGGGTTTAAATAGATATATCATTAGAGATAGAGAGACAGAGAGAGAGATATTAAGGGTTAGGGGCTTAGAGAGAGAGTGAGAGATGGAGAGATTGGGGGTTAGGGTTTTATATGGAGAAAGAGATTGGGGGTTAGGTATTTAGAGAGAGAGAGAAATGGGTGTTTGGGGTTTAGAGAGAGATAGATATTTTGGGGTTTAGGGGTTTAAAGAGAGCGAGAGAGATACGAAAGTAGATATTGAAGGGAAGGGGTTTAGAGAGAGAGAGATAGGAAGAGATATTTTCTAGGTTAGCATTTAGAGAGAGATATAGATTGGTGTTTGGAGTTTAAAGAGAGATAGATAGATTGGGATTTAGGGATTTAAAAAGAGAGAAATAAAAATATAGATATTGGTGGTAAGGGTTTTAGAGAGAGAGAGAGATTGGGGTTTAGGGTTGTAGAGAGAGTGTTGGGCCTGGCCCAACAGGACCATTTTTGGTGACATTTTTTATCTTAAATGGACCTGAGCTGTGCGAGGCTGAGGAAAATATCATAATTTTCTTAAGTATCGGGAGTGCTACAAAGATGTGCGCAGTACCATGTTTTGAAGGATGCCGCGAAGATCAGCACTGTGCAGTTTCATGCTGCGAAGGTAGTAGGCCACGTGGAACCAGTAAAGTTGTGTACTGGACAGAGGATGGCCAGATATAGTGGATAGACTAGTGGTGGTCTACTTTTGGTAAGACTGCTGAAAAGATGCCAAGTTGCGGGCATAAGTAGATCAGGAAGGTGGCCGACTGTATGAGTCCATTAAGCAGAGGATAGGTCAGGAAAGTAACAGTTCGGAGTACAACAGAGTATGCGACAGTTAAAAGGAAAACGGCCGATGGACAATGACTGGAGCTGAGCCAGTTGTACATGGCCATTAGAGGACGGACGGCCTGCAGGGAAAGCAATTGGGACCTAAGCCAGTTGCACGAGTCCGTTAGTGGAAGGGCGACTCGAAGTGGATGACCTGTTGGTGTGCATGCAACAGGAAGGCTGAAAGCGATGGATCTAAGGCATGGAGGATGGCCATGACAGCAGAATCGCTATCAAAAGCTGGCATGACGGTTCAGAGGGACCATAGTGGTTTGGAAACCCTAAGGGTTTCGGTCTTCAATGTTGTAAAGACATGACCTTCAGGTGTGATCTATTTAAGAAGACCATTTTTGTATAGGAGGGGTTGCTCAAGACGAGAGAGGTAGATCATTGTTATCATATTGTATTGTAATATCTTTTGAGTCAATAAAACATTGTAAAGGCTCTACAGCTGAGTGCGTAGAGACCTATCTGAGCAAGACGAGAGCCGCAGCTAAGTGCACGGCTAACTGTGAACCCTCCCTTAAAAGAAATATCAAACACAGTTCTTGTGGACGTAGCTTACCATCCAGGGGAGTGAACCTCGTTAAATAGTGTGTTGAGTGACTGAATGCTTATATGTGTGTTTATATTTATCTGTTTCCGTAGTTGAATGTCTAGATACTTGCTTATAGTCTGTTATGAGAAGGATTTTATATGCATTCGCCATCAAGAGAGTATGGAATGATATGTTAAGTCTGCATGAATGGATGTATAGTTAATATTAGCTTTGGTTCTAGGGATAGTAAATCTATCATCTGCTTGAGCATGAGGAAAATTGTTCATGTATTTGAATGGTTGAAGTCAACGAATGTATAATAGTTAGTCCGCACCTGAGGGTTATGATTAAAATAGTAACATACTAAGTGTGTGAGTGAGCATTAAGTAGTAAGTTAGTTAAGTGTATGACTGAATGGATGAGTGATATTCAGCTCATTGCTTTAATCATTTTGCAAATAGTCCAAGTGTAGGAAGTCAAGCAGCGGTGCTCGCAGTGTAGCATTAAGTCTCATAGTAAGGTAGAAGATAGTGGTGTGGAACGTGGTGTTGACCATCATTGCGTAGTCAGACCTTCGCAGCACACACCTGGTGTGCTACCACGAGCTTCATTACAGTCATCAACTCATCACTCACTGTGGAAATCTGAGTCCGCAGTGCCCCATTAGAAAAACCTCGGGAGAGAATTTTCAGCTTGCTCGCAGGCTATTGCTGAAAGGGCCGGTGCAAAGGGGTTTTGTTGGTTTAAGGTAACCGCGCAGAACCTGGGTCTTCATAAAACCTTTGGTCAACATTGCGTAGCCAACAGAGAGAGAGAGAGAGAGAGATTGTTGTTTAAGGGTTTCAAGAGAGAGAGACAGAGATAGGATGTTAGGGGTTTAGAAAGAGAGATAGATTAGTGGTCACGAGTTAGGGGCTAAGAGAGTGAGAGAAGGAGAGATAAAGAGATTTAAGGTTACGAGTTTAGAGAGAGAGAGAGATTGTGGGTTTATATATATATATAGATAGAGAGAGAGAGAGAGAGAAAATTGGATTTTAGGCGTTTAGAGAGAGAGTGATAGATTGGTGATAATGGTTTACAGAGAGAGTGAGAGACTGGAGGTTAGAGCTTTCGAGAGAGAGACATTGGTGGTAAATGGTTTAGAGAAAGATATATTGGGGTTTAGGGGTTTATAGAAAGATAAAGAGATTAAAGGGTTGAGCTTTAGAGTCAGAGTGATAAACATAGGGATATTACTGGTTTGCAGTTCTATAGAACTTCCTCAAGACTTCCTCAAGACTTCCTCAGAATTTCCACTTGGGCCTCTTTTATAGATGCCCAAGTATGGCAGTATGGCAGTGATATTAAGAACTTCCTCAAGACTTCCTCAGAACTTCCACTTGGTCCTCTTTTATAGATGCCATCAAGGAACAATATTACCCTGTTAGAAACTATGATGACAAGTACACAAAATCGACCATTCTGCATCAGGAGAAGGACCAAACGGTGTCAGAGTACACCAACAAATTTCATATCTTGCGCACAAAGCTAGGTACCAAGGACTTCGAGAGACACCTAGTACTGAAATAATGCAATGGCCTACACCGTTACATATGAATAGTGATGGATTTCTTGGAATTCCCTTCACTCGGATCTGCCTATCGATACGCTGTCAAAATTGAGCAGAAATTTTAGCAAAAGAAGCGTGACTTTGGACCTGCGCAGAAGCAGGGCAAGGGAAACTCTGGCTCGCAGAACATGGGGAAGGGAAAGGACAATCAGTCCCAACCACAAACGAAGAAGGCTAATGAAAAGGAAAAGAAGGACAGCAGGAAGTGGTGGGAGTTTCACAAAAGCCCCTAGCATAACACTGATGAATGTTGCTCAAAACAGTCATTGGTGGCTGAGATCAAAGCATTAGAAATTAATCCTAGTTCTGATTCTGACTCAGAACCTAATTTCACAGCAGCACAAAAATGGAAGCAGATCATTGATCCAAAACCCAGTGTCGTTGTTTCCACTACGTAGATTCAACCAGAGGAACTTGATGAGTTAGAGGCAAGGGAGTGCCTTTTCCACTCACAGATGTGGGTAAAGGGAATTCCCCTATAGTTTGTTGTGGACAGCGGCATCCAGAAGAACTTGATCTCAGCAAAAGTCATCAAGAGATTGGAGCTACCAATAATGCCACATCCATAACCATACACCATTGGATGGATAAGCCAAGGATCAGGGATCTGCATCAGTCACCAATGTCACCTACCATATGGAATCAAGCCCTTCAAAGATGAGGTATTGTGTGATGTGGCCCCACTTGAAGTATGTGATGTTCTTTTAGGACATCCATATAGGTGGAAGCGTCATGCTATATATGAATCATGACCTCGCAGTGTCATTGTCACTTTGGGAGGAAAACTCTATCGGATACCAGAGATAGTTGCACCTACCCCAACCAAGCAGGGCAGGAAGATAATCTCCCACACTGGGAAATTTTCCTTATTTGCAGTTGCCACTGAAAGAGAACATCAATTCGCGGAGACATCCACAACCTCTACCCATTATCCCTCTACTCAGCAGAATCAAGAAAAATAGAAGTTCAGTGCAACATCGCCTATTCGAGTACCTTTGCAGTGAAAGGCCAAGCATTCAAGGTGCTCCCCCAAAAACAAACCATCCACACCAGTGCAGACCAAGGATATCACAACAGCCAAATCTATTGAACAACTCCAACATAGCCAGCAACAACAATTACAACCCTCTGAAGATTTCAAAGAAAGGAAACATTTTCGCTATAGCAAATGTTGCACCAAGAGCTCAACTCAACACACAGTCTGACATATGATAAGGGATTCAACACAATGGATACCATTGCTTCCTAAGGAGCGAGGATGGATCCAGATGGATATCGGTGGTGGCCCACCTCTTCCTACTGGCTCAAAACAGTATTTTGGCAAATTTGGCAAATTTCTATTTTTAGCAGTTTTTTGGGTCCTAAACTTTCGGAGCCGTTTTGAGGCCCTAAATGACCTTTTTTGGCAATTTGAGGAGCCAAATAGATGCTTTTGGCTGCAATCAAAAGTTGTATGCATTTGGATAGACCTTTCCAACAGGCTACCGAGTGCCCCAAATAGAGATCATATGCAAAAGTTATGACCTCAGGAAGTTGACTGTTCAACTAACCACCTTGGGGCCACAAACTTTATGATGGTTCATCTTCTAGGGTTAGGTTTTTGGATGTTTGGGATTCTTTCCCTCATGCTTATGATAAATAGGCCCTTTTGGCCTCTCTTGTATTCATCTTGGCACAAATGAGCATAGCGGCCACATCTCTTCTCAGAGATAGCTATTACCATTCTAGTTATTCTCCTACCAATGTCACCTACCATATGGCATCAAGCCCTTCAAAGATGAGGTATTGTGTGAGGTGGCCCCACTTGAAGTATGTGATGTTCTTTTAGGACAACCATATATGTGAAAGCGTCATGCTATATATGAATCACGACCTCGCAGTGTCATTTTCACTTTGGGAGGACAACTCTATCAGATACCAGAGATAGTTGCACCTACCCCAACCAAGCAGGGTAGGAAGATAATCTCCCACACTGGGAAATTTTCCTTATTTGCAATTACCAGTGAAAGAGAACATCAGATCGCGGAGACATCCACAACCTCTGCCCATTATCCCTCTACTCAGCAAAATCAAGAAAAACAGAAGTTCAGTGCAGCATTACCTATTCGAGTACCTTTGCAGTGCAAGGCCACGCATTCAAGGTGCTCCCCCAAAAGAAACCATCCACACTAGTGCAGACCAAGGATACCACAACAACTCAAATTGTTGAACAACTCGAGCGCAACGAAGAACAACAATTACATCCCTCTGAATATTTCAAAGAAAGGAAACCTTTTCGCTTTAGCAAACGCCACACTAGGAGCTCAACTCAACACACAGTCCGACATATGATAAGGGATTCAATGCAATGGAGACCATTACTTCCTAGGGAGGGAGGACTGATCTAGGTGGATATCAGTGGCGGCCCACCTCTTCCTACTGGCTCAAAACAGTCTTTTGGCAATTTTGCCAAATTTCTATTTTTAGCAGTTTTTTGGGTCCTAAAATTTTGCAGCCATTTTGAGGCCCTAAACGACCTTTTTTGGAAATTTGCATAATCTTGTCAATAGATGAAAGTTGCAAATATTGGATAGACCTTTCCAACGGGCTACTGAGTGCCCCAAACGGAGATCATATGCAAAAGTTATGACCCCGGGAAGTTGACTGTTCAACTAACCACCTTGGGGACGCAAACTTTATGATGGTTCATCTTCTAGGGTTAGGATTTTGTATGTTTGGGATTCTTTCCCTCATGCATATGATAAATAGGCCCTTTTGGCCTCTCTTGTATTCATCTTGGCACGAATGAGCATAGCGGCCACATCTCTTCTCAGAGATAGCTACTACCATTCTAGCTATTGAATTTTACAGGTTGTTCTATTTCCACTATTTAATAGAATATGTGTTTACTGTATCACTGTGTCATTTGCAATATATCTCTGTATTTGATTTTGTATATGCTATCTTTTGTTTCGTTCCCACATAAATCTGGATCAGCGGTATTAGAGCAATCTTCTTTTTTATTGTTTCTCAGTGCATGTCCCCGAAGAGGTCAGGATACAGAGAATCGGGTCTTGAACTTGTTTCACCTGGGGAAGACCACTCTCGCCACCCCAAACAGCCTCCCATGGCGGAATAAAAGAGATATGACGGAGCAATAGATCCTATCAAGTTGTTGCTCGAGGAAGCCCATGCGCAACAGAGGAACGAGATGATAAATAATTTCACTAAAATCTTTCGACACATGCCAACAATGGCAAATGCACCCTCAACAAGTAGCCATTTCGGAGATATGACTCCCTTCAAGCTACAAGTTAATTTTCATATTCCGTTATTTGAAGGCCATATCGATGTCGATGCCCTAGATAAATGGTTGAATCTACTAGAAGGGTATTTCTCTGTCCACAAATTTTTCGACAAGGAAAAAATCATCTTTGTGCTCCTTAAGGCTGTCCCCCATGTCAAAACTTGGTGGGAAACTTATTGTGAGAAAAACTCATCAGACGATTCTGGATTGTTTGAATATTCCAATCCCACTTGGGCCTCTTTTATAGATGTCGTCAAGGAACAATATTACCCTGTTGGGAACTATGATGACCAGTACACAAAATCGACCATTCTGCATCAAGAGATGTACCAAACGGTGTAAGAGTACACCAACAATTTTCATACCTTGCGCACAAAGCTAGGTACCAAGGACTGCGAGCGACACCTAGTACTGAAATAACGTAGTGGCCTACACCGGTACATACGAATAGAGATGGATTTCCTAGAAATCTCTTCATTCGGATATTCCTATCGATATGTTGTCAAAATTGAGCAGAAATTTCAGCAAAAGAACAAGCGTGACTTCGGACCTGCGTAGAAGCAGGGAAAGGGAAACCCTGGCTCGCAAAACACGGGGCAAGTAAAGGACAACCAGTCCCAACCACAAGTGAAGAAGGGTAACGAAAAGGAAAAGAAGGACACCAGGAAGTGGTGCGAGTTCCACAAAAGCCCCTGGCACAACACTGATGAATGTCACTCAGAACAATCATTTGTGGCTGAGATCAAAGTGTCAGAAATAGATCCTAGTTCCGATTTTGACTCAGAACCTAATTTCACAGCCGCGTGATAAGGGAAGCATATCATTGATCAAGAACCCAGTGCTGTTGTTGCCACTACACAAATTCAACCAAAGGAACCTGACGAGTCAGAGGTAGAGGAGTGCCTTTTCCACCCACAGATGTGGGTAAAGGGAATTCCCCTACACTTTGTTCTGGATAGCGGCATCCAGAAGAACCTGATCTTAGCAGAAGCCATCAAGAGATTGGAGCTACCAATAATGCCACACCCACAACCATACACCATTTGATGGCTAAGCCAAGGATGAGGAATTCGCGTCAGTCACCAATGTCACCTACCATATGGCATCAAGCCCTTCAAAGATGAGGTATTGTGTGATGTGGCCCCACTTGAAGTATGTGATGTTCTTTTAGGACAGCCTTATATGTGGAAGCATCATGCTGTATATGAATCACGACCTCGCAGTGTCATTTTCACTTTGGGAGGAAAACTCTATCGGATACCAGAGATAGTTGCACCTAACCCAACCAAGTAGGGCAGGAAGATAATCTCCCACACTAGGAAATTTTCCTTATTCGCAATTTCCATTGAAGGAGAACATCAGATCGCGGAGACATCCACAACCTCTGTCCATTATCCCTCTACTCAGTAGAATCAAGAAAAACAGAAGTTCAGTGTAGCATCGCCTATTCGAGTACCTTTGCAGTGCAAGGCCACGCATTCAAGGTGCTCCCCCAAAAGAAACAATCCACACCAGTGCAGACCAAGGATACCACAACAACCAAAGCTGTTGAAAACCTCTAGCGTAGCCAGCAACAACAATTGCAACACTCTGAAGATTTCAAAGAAACGAAACCTTTTCGCTTTAGCAAACGCCACACCAAGAGCTCAACTCAACACATAGTTTGACATATGATAAGGAATTCAACGTAATGGAGACCATTTCTTCCTAGGGAGGGAGGATTGATCTAGGTGGATATCGGTGGTGGCCCACATCTTCCTACTGGCTCAAAACAGTCTTTTGGCAATTTTGGCAAATTTCTATTTTTAGCAGTTTTTTGGGTCCTAAACTTCCAGAGTCGTTTTGAGGCCCTAAATGACGTTTTTTGCGATTTGGGGAGCCAAATCCATGCATTTGGCTCCAATCGAAAGTTGTAAATCTCAGATATACCTTTCCAACAGGCTACCAAACGCCCCAAACGGAGATCGTATGCAAAAGTTATGACCTCGGGAAATTGACTGTTCAACTAATCACCTTGGGGCCGCAAACTTTATGATGGTTCATCTTCTAGGGTTAGGTTTTTGGATGTTTGGGATTCTTTTCCTCATGCTTATGATAAATAGGCCTGTTAGCACAGTGTTTTTTCAACGTGAATGAAAGATTTCCAATCCAAAAAATTGGTTGAGATATCTCCTAAGTTCGATGAGGAAGACAGCAAGTCCCAAAAAAAAAAAAAAATGATCCATATGACCATTGGCCACGCCAAAGAAGAGCTAAAGGATTAAATAAAGTACCTTGTAATAGCATATAAATTAATCAACGATCACGATCAAGGCAGAAAAAGATCAAAGGATGTGACCAGGAGCTAGCGGAAAGATTCTATATTTAGCAGAGCATATAAATGAATTGACAGGGCTTCTAAATTTGGCCAATATGGTAAATTAGGCGGATAAAGCACTGGTGAATCTCTAAAATAGTTAGTGAAGCTCTAAAATGGTGGAATGGATAAAAGATGGACGGTTGATAACCCATTCCGCATCCCTCACTAGCTCAAAATTTAATATTATAAAGTGGTTGTGGATTAAAAACCACCATCCACGTGTAAGTCTCACAGCCATCCGCAATTCTAAAGGGTGGTATTATAAACCACCTTCCACCAATGCGGAACCACCATTCCCGAAGGTATAGCGCCCAAGGAAGAGGAGTATAATAGCACATGCTATGTGTTATTAAGTGTTGTGCATGGTGGGGTATATAAACAACATGATTATTTCTCGCTCAACCAATGTGGGATATACCCCATAGAGAAAATCAAATGGGACAAGTAGAACACGTTTTTCTGGAAATGACTGTTTTAGTCATTAACTTCAAAGAGTTGTTTTCGCCAGATGAAGAACAATTTCCAGAAACTGAAAGAGGCTTTTCTTCAGCACAGGCCAATCTTCAAAAACCTCCCTCAGTGTTTACACAGGTGTTATGGGTTAAGAGAATCGAAGTCATCTTCACGGGGAAATTTTTTAGAATTTCAATTTACTGTTTTAGTCATTAACTTCAAAGAGTTGTTTCCGCCAAATGAAGAATAATTTTCAGAAACTAAAAGAGGCTTTTCTTCAGCCTCATAATCAGTTTTGGGATGCTCTTTCAAGGTTTTGTTCAATCACGTAATAAGTCTTGAGGATTCCACTGTATGGCAGTGATATCAAGAAGTTCCTCAAGACTTCCTCAGAACATCCACCTGGGCCTCTTTTATAGATGCCATCAAGGAACAATATTACCCTGTTGGAAACTATGATGACCAGTACACAAAATCGACCATTCTGCATCAAGAGAAGGACCAAATGGTGTCAGAGTACACCAACAAATTTCATACCTTGCGCACAAAGCCAGGTATCAAGGACTTCGAGAGACACCTAGTACTGAAATAACGCAATGGCCTACACCGGTACATACAAATAGAGATGGATTTCCTAGAAATCTCTTCATTCAGATCTGCCTATCGATATGCTGTCAAAATTGAGCAGAAATTTTAGCAAAAGAAGCATGACTTTGGACCTGCACAGAAGCAGGGCAAGGGAAACTCTGGCTCGGAGAACACGGAGCAGGGAAAGGACAATCAGTCCCAATCAGAAGAGAAGAAGGGTAACAAAAAGGAAAAGAAGGACACCAAGAAGTGGTGCAAGTTCCACAAAAGCCCCTGGCACAACACTGATGAATGTGGCTCAAAACAGTCATTGGTGGCTGAGATCAAAGCATTAGAAATAGATCCTAGTTCCGATTCTGACTCAGAACCTAATTTCACAGCCGCATGAAAAGGGAAGTAGATCATTGATCCAAAACCCAGTGCCGTTGTTTCCACTACGCAGATTCAACCAGAGGAACCTGACGAGTTAGAGGAAAGGGAGTGCCTTTTCCACTCACAGATGTGGGTAAAGGGAATTCCCCTACAGTTTGTTGTTGACAACGGCATCCAGAAGAACTTGATCTCAGAAGAAGTCATCAAGATATTGGAGCAAACAATAATGCCACATCCATAACCATACACCATTGGATGGCTAAGCCAAGGACCAGGGATCTGCATCAATCACCAATGTCGCCTACCATATGGCTTCAAGCCCTTCAAAGATGAGGTATTGTGTGATGTGGCCCCACTTGAAGTATGTGATGTTCGTTTAGGACATCCATATATGTGGAAGCATCATGCTGTATATGAATTACAACCTTGTAGTGTCATTGTCACTTTGGGAGGAAAACTCTATCGGATACCATAGATAGTTGCACCTACTCCAACCAAGCAGGGCAGGAAGATAATCTCCCACACTGGAAAATTTTCTTTATTTGCAATTACCACTGAAGGAGAACATCAATTTGTGGAGACATCCACAACCTCTACCCATTATCCCTCTACTCAGTAGAATCAAGAAAAATAGAAGTTCAGTGCAGCATCGCTTATTCGAGTACCTTTGCAGTGCAAGGCTAAGCATTCAAGGTGCTCCCCCAAAAAGAAACCATCCACACCAAGGATACCACAACAACCAAAGCTGTTGAACAACTCCAGCGTAGCCAGCAACAACAATTACAACCCTCTGAAGATTTCAAAGAAAGGCAACCTTTTCGCTTTAGCAAATGCCGCACCAGGAGCTCAACTCAACACACAGTCCGACATATGATAAGGGATTCAACGCAATGGATACCATTGCTTCCTAAGGAGCGAGGATGGATCTAGGTAGATATCGATGGCGGCCCACCTCTTCCTACTCGCTCAAAACAATCTTCTGGCAATTTTGGCAAATTTCTATTTTTAGGAGTTTTTCGGGTCCTAAACTTTCGGAGTTGTTTTGAGGCCCTAAACGACCTTTTTTGGCGATTTGGGGAGCCAAATAGATGCTTTTGGCTGCAATCGAAAGTTGTATGCATTTGGATAGACCTTTCCAACAGGCTACCGAGCGCCCCAAATGGAGATCGTATGCAAAAGTTATGACCTCAGGAAGTTGACTGTTCAACTAACCACCTTGGGGCCGCAAACTTTATTATCGTTCATCTTCTAGGTTTATGATTTTGGATGTTTGGGATTCTTTCCCTCATGCTTATGATCAATAGGCCCTTTTGGCCTCTCTTGGTTTCATCTTAGCACGAATGAGCATAGCGGCCACATCTTTTCTCAAAGATAGCTATTACCATTCTAGCTATTCTCCTACCAATGTCACCTACCATATGACACCAGGCCCTTCAAAGATGAGGTATTGTGTGATGTGGCCCCACTTGAAGTATGTGATGTTCTTTAGGACAGCCATATATTTGGAAGCGTCATGCTATATTTTCATTTTGGGAGGACAACTCTATCAGATACCAGAGATAATTGCACCTACCCCAACCAAGAAGGGCAGGAAGATAATCTCCCACACTGGAAAATTTTCCTTATTCACAATTGCCATTGAAGGAGAACATCAGATCGCGGAGAAATCTACAACCTCTGCCCATTATCCCTCTACTTAGCGGAATCAAGAAAAACAGAAGTTCAGTGCAACATTACCTATTCGAGTACCTTTGCATTGCAAGGCCATGCATTCAAGGTGCTCCCCCAAAAGAAACCATCCACACCAGTGTAGACCAAGGATACCACAACAAACAAAATTGTTGAACAACTCCAACGCAGCCAGGAACAACAATTACATCCCTCTGAAGATTTCAAAGAAAGGCAACCTTTTCGCTTTAGCAAACGTCGCACTAGGAGCTCAAATCAACACACAGTCCGACATATGATAAGGGATTCAATGCAATTTAGACCATTGCTTCCTAGGGAGGGAGGATTGATCCAGGTGGATATAGGTGGCGTCCCACCTCTTCCTATTGGCTCAAAACAATCTTCTGTCAAGTTTGGCCAATTTCTATTTTTAGCAGTTTTTTGGGTCCTAAACATCCGGAGCCGTTTTGAGGCCCTAAACGACGTTTTTTGGCAATTTGCATAGGCTCGTCGCTAGTTGAAATTTCCAAATCTTGGATAGGCCTTTCCAACTAGCTATCGAGCGCCCCAAATGAAGATCACATGCAAAATTTATGATCCCGGGAAGTTGACTATTCAACTAACCACCTTAGGGCCGCAAACTTTATGACGGTTCATCTTCTAGGGTTAGGTTTTTGTATGTTTGGGATTCTTTCCCTCATGCTTATGATAAATAGGCCCTTTTGGCCTCTCTTGTATTCATCTTGGCACGAATGAGCATAGTGGCCACATCTCTTCTCAGAGATAGCTACTACCATTCTAGCTATTGTATTTTACAGTCTGTTCTATTTCCGTTATTTAATAGAATATGTGTTTACTGTATCACTGTGTCATTTGCAATATATCTCTGTATTTGATTTTGTATATGCTATATTTTGTTTCGTTCCCACATAAATTTGGATCAGTGGTATCAGAGTGGTCTGCTTTTTTACTGTTTCTCGGTGCATGTCCCCGAAGAGGTCATCATACAGAGAGTTGGGTCTCGAACTTGTTTCACTTGGGGAAGACCACTCTCGCCACCCCAAACGGCCTCCCATGGTGGAAGAAAAGAATGATGACGGAGCACTAGATCCTGTCAAGTTGTTGCTCGAGGAAGCCTTCACGCGACAGAGGAACGAGATGATAGATAATTTCACCAAGATCCTTCGACGCATGCCAACAACGGCAAATGCACCCTCAACGAGCAGCCATTTCGGAGATATGACTCCCTTCAAGGTACAAGTTAATTTTGATATTCCATTATTTTAAGGCCATATCGATGCCAATGCCCTAGATAAATGGTTGAATCTACTAGAAGGGTATTTCTCTGTCCGCATATTTTTCGACAAGGAAAAAATCATCTTTGCACTCCTTAAGGTTGTCCCCCATGTCAAAACTTGGTGGGAAACTTATTGTAAGCAAAACTCATCAGATGATTCTGGATTGTTTGAATATTCCAATCCCACTTGGGCCTCTTTTATAGATGTCGTCAAGGAACAATATTACCCTGCTGGAAACTATGATGACCATTACACAGAATCGACCATTTTGCATCAAGAGAGGGACCAAACGGTGTCGGAGTACACCAACAAATTTCATACCTTGCACACAAAGCTAGGTACCAAGGACTACGAGCGACACCTAGTACTGAAATAATGTAGTGGCCTACACTGGTACATACGAACAGAGATGGATTTCCTAGAAATCTCTTCACTCGGATCTTCCTATCGATATGTTGTCAAAATTGAGTAGAAATTTCAGCAAAAGAACAAGCATGACTTCGGACCTGCGCAGAAGTAGGGCAAGGGAAACTCTGGCTCGCATAACACGGGGTAGGGAAAGGACAACCAGTCCCAACCACAAGTGAAGAAGGGTAACGAAAAGGAAAAGAAGGACACCGGGAAGTGGTGCGAGTTCCACAAAAGCCCCTGGCACAACACTGATGAATGTCACTCAAAACAATCATTGGTGGCTGAGATCAAAGCGTCAGAAATAGATCCTAGTTCTGATTTTGACTCAGAACCTAATTTCACAGCCACGCGATAAGGGAAGTATATCATTGATCAAGAAACCAGTGCTGTTGTTGCCACTACACAAATTCAACCAGAGGAACCTGACGAGTTAGAGGCAGAGGAGCGCCTTTTCCACTCACATATGTGGGTAAAGGTAATTCCCCTACACTTTGTTCTAGACAACGGCATCTAGAAGAACCTGATCTCAACAGAAGTCATCAAGAGATTAGAGCTACCAATAATGCCACACCCACAACCATACACCATTGGATGGCTAAGCCAAGGATGAGGTATCCGTGTTAGTCACCAATGTCGCCTACCATATGGCATCAAACTCTTCAAAGATGAGGTATTGTGTGATGTGGCCCCACTTGAAGTATGTGATGTTCTTTTAGGATAGCCTTATATGTGGAAGAGTCATGCTATATATGAGTCATGACCTCGCAGTGTCATTTTCACTTTGGGAGGACAACTCTATCAGATATCAAAGATAGTTGCACCTACCCCAACCAAGGAGGGCAAGAAGATAATCTCCCACACTGGGAAATTTTCCTTATTCGCAGTTGCCACTAAAAGAGAACATCAGATCGCGGAGACATCCACAACCTTTGCCCATTATCCCTCTACTTAGCAGAGTCAAGAAAAACAGAAGTTCAGTGCAGCATCGCCTATTCGAGTACCTTTGTAGTGCAAGGCCAGGAATTCAAGGTGCTCCCCCAAAAGAAACCATCCACACTAGTGCAGACCAAGGATACCACAACAACCAAAGTTGTTGAACAAGTCCATCACAGCTAGCAACAACAATTGCAACACTCTGAAGATTTCAAAGGAAGGCAACCTTTTCGCTTTAGCAAACGCCGCACCAAGAGCTCAACTCTACACATAGTTCGAAATATGATAAGGGATTCAACACAATGGAGACCATTGCTTCCTAGGGAGGGAGGATTGATCTAGGTGGATATCGGTGGCAGCCCACCTCTTCCTACTGGCTCAAAACAGTCTTTTGACAATTTGGGCAAATTTCTATTTTTAGTAGTTTTTTGGGTCCTAAACTTTCAGAGCCGTTTTGAGGCCCTAAATGACCTTTTTTGCGATTTGGGGAGCATTTGGCTCTAATCGAAAGTTGTAAATCTTTGATAGACCTTTCCAACAGGCTACCGAGCACCCCAAACGGAGATCGTATGCAAAATTTATAACCTCGGAAAGTTGACTGTTCAACTAACCACCTTGGGGCTTCAAACTTTATGGTGGTTCATCTTCTAGGGTTAGGTTTTTGGATGTTTGGGATTCTTTTCCTCATGCTTATGATAAATAGGCCCGTTAGCACAGTATTTTTCCAATGTGAATGAAAAATTGCCAATCCCAAAAATTGGTTGTGATATCTCCTAAGTTCGGAGAGGAAGACAACAAGTCCCAAAAATAGAAAATAAAAAAAAATGATCCATATGACCATTGGCCACGCCAAAGAAGAGCTAAAGAATTAAATAAAGTACCTTGTAATAGCATATAAAGTAATCAACGGTCACGATCAAGGTAGAAAAAGATCAAAGGCTGTGACCAGGAGCTAGTGGAAAAATTCTATATTTAGCAGAGCATATAAATAAATTGACAGGGCTTCTAAATTTGGCCAATATGGTAAATTAGGCGTATAAAGCACTAGTGAATCTCTAAAATAGTTAGTGAAGCTCTAAAATGGTGGAATGGCTAAGAGATGGACGGTTGATAACCCATTATGCATCCCTCACTAGCTCAAAATTTAATATTATAAAGTGGTTGCGGATTAAAAACCACTATCCATGTGTAAGTGTCACAGCCATCCACAATTCAAAAGGGTGGTATTATAAACCACCTTTCACCAATGCGGAACCACCATTCCCGAAGGTATAGCGCCCAAGGAAGAGGAGTATAATAGAACATGCTATGTGTTATTAAGTGTCGTGCGCGGTGGGGTATATAAACAACACGATTATTTCTCGCTCAACCAATGTGGGATATATCCCATAGAGAAAATCAAATGGGACAAGTAGAACACGTTTTTCTGGAAATGATTGTTTTAGTCATTAACTTCAAAGAGTTGTTTTCGCCAAAGGAAGAATAATTTCTAGATATTGAAAGAGACTTTTCTTCAGCACGGGCCAATCTTCAAAAACCTCCCTCATTTTTTACACAGCTGTTATGGGTTTAGAGAATCGAAGTCATCTTCACGGGGCAATTTTCCAGAATTTAAGTTTACTGTTTTAGTCATTAACTTCAAAGCGTTGTTTCCGCCAAATGAAGAATAATTTTTAGAAACTGAAAGAAAATTTTCTTCAACACATTCCCACTTACAAAAACTTCTCTCAAAATTTACACAGCTATCTCCATCTGAGATATACAGCTAGGGCTTTGAAGCCTATTTTTCAGCAAATTTACTTCCTGAAATAAAAAATTAAGTTGTAGTTGTTTCTATTTTGAGAGTTTCAGTTAGATTTCGAATTCAATATTAGGTATAGGTTGTCTTTCTATATATTGATATGTAAAAAACATGTAAAGGGTTGGAAACTCTTGGATAGACGATAAGTTTTGAAGTCAATTTTTTTATAAATAAAAAGCCATACAGTGGAAATACCTATCTTTTGAGACCAGAGATTCATGTGTTGATCATTTTTACAGTCTGTCTTTTCCCTTATCTCTATATGTGCATGTCTACTTTCTTTTTTATGTCTTCCATTATGTTCTTCTTCTATGCTTAAATGAACGTTTGAAATAAATTGGGATTCATATTGCTTATGCCCCGTTTTATCGCATTTAAGTATCCATTTATTTCTCTAAAGTTGACAATGGATTCATCCTAGTTTGATGCCTGTTGTTAATGGACTGTCATTATTTCTTTCTATACCACCTGCAAAATCAAATTGACTGTGATATGGTTGCTATCTTGCCTCTGTGGAAATCTATTTGGTATAAATCTCTTGCTGGCACGTTAAATATTTGAAAGTTGACTCCATGCCCAATGTTTCTTGTTTCCTTTTCAACCAAGTAAATCATTTTTTAGAAATTTGAGCATGCTTCTATATATTTTTTATCCTTTATGTATATCTTGTGAGAGAGCCCTCTCTGGTGGAAAAAATGGCTAAGTTTTCTACCTAAAGTCTGGTTTGAAATAAGTTACCTTAGGTGTTATTCTTTTACAACCAGGATAAAATCTAAGTGCTAACATTTTGGCGCCGTTGTTGGGGCATGAGGGTTTCATTTTTCCTGGGTATGAACGACAAAGTTTTCAGTTTTGATTGTTGATGGTAATCCCTCGGTATGAGGGTTTCATTTTCCCTGGGTATGACGGTTTCATTTTCCCTCGGTATGAACGACAAAGTTTTCAGTTTTGATTGTTGATGGGACAATTAGTGAAGAAAATCCGATTGTAATCCATGACCAAAAGTATGGAAATAAGGTGGACAGTAAGCATGCTGAAAGTGACTGTTTGCCTTTGTGTTATTCTTCATTTGAATTTCTGAGACAAATATTGCAAGTCTCTAATAAAAAACAGGAAATTGAGGATATGAATAATGTCATGGCATTTTTAGAAATGGGTAATGAAAAGGGTGAACAGTCATGCAATCCATCCCAACATATAAAAAAACCAATAGTTTGCAATGAAAAATTGAATCACGAAGAAAATGAGCAAGGTTATAAATGGAATGTTTCTTCATATCTTTCAAATTCAGAAATTTTATGCCGAAAAGAATTTTGTTCACTTGATTTTATTGAAGAACATAATGACATTTCTTTTGAAACACCTAAAAAGAATGAAGTTATAAATTCAGAAATTCTGAACGAATTGATAGATGTTTCATTTGAAAACTATGATAAGCTTTCCCTTCAAGATTCTTCTGAAGACCAATTTGACAATTTGCAAGAGAATGTATAGTTTGAGCAGCCTGGTCATGACAAACAAATGACAGAGTATGCTGAAGGTTGTCATGCTTTTTATGACCAAGTGGCTGAATACATGGATAAATTTTCCAATTGGGGTAGTTGGTTGAGCTATTTCCAAAAAGATCACATTTATCATCATAATTTTTTGCCATTATTCTCTTATGTTCTAATTTTGATTAAGAATGATGAGAAAGCTAAATTATTGGATTAGTTACTTGATTGGCTTCATTGGAAATTAGATTTTACTTGATTGGCCATTGGTGGTCGGTAAAGCAGGATAGCTAGATGTGAATAAGCTCGACATGGCAAGCATTTCTTTCACCAATTTCAAGTTTGTTTTCAGTTTCGGTTTAAGTTTCAGTTAGAAGTTCAGATTTGCAGTTCACAGTTGCTTTCAGTTTTCAGAGAATGGATGAAAGATCGGTTACAGGTTGCAGTTGTCAAGGTTGGGAGCCGCCCAATGGTCAGGTACATGGTCTACGGTGTTCTTTGCTACGTCGCAGGGAGGATAGCATCCCCGGTTGGAGCCAGTTGTTAGCACAGTATTTTTCCAATGTGAATGAAAGATTGCCAATCCAAAAAATTGGTTGTGATATCTCCTAAGTTCGGTGACGAAGACACCAAGTCCCCCCCCAAAAAAAATGATCCATATGACCATTGGCCACGCCAAAGAAGAGCTAAAGAATTAAATAAAGTACCTTGTAATAGCATATAAAGTAATCAACGGTCACAATCAAGGCAGAAAAAGATCAAAGGCTGTGACCAGGAGCTAGTGGAAAAATTCTATATTTAGCAGAGCATATAAATGAATTGACAGGGCTTCTAAATTTGGCCACTATGGTAAATGAGCCAGATAAAGCACTGGTGAATCTCTAAAATAGTTAGTGAAGCTCTAAAATGGTGGAATGGCTAAAAGATGGACAGTTGATAACCCATTCCGCATCCCTCACTATCTCAAAATTTAATATGATAAAGTGGTTGCGGATTAAAAACCACCATCCACGTGTAAGTGTCACAGCCATCTACAATTCGAAAGGGTGGTATTATAAACCACCTTCCACCAATGTGGAACCACCATTCCCAAAGGTATAGCGCCAAAGGAAGAGGAGTATAATAGCACATGCTATGTGTTATTAAGTGTTGTGCACAGTGGGGTATATAAACAACACGATTATTTCCCTCTCAACCAATGTGGGATATACCGCATAGAGAAAATCAAATGGGACAAGTAGAACACGTTTTTTCTGGAAATGACTATTGTAGTCATTAACTTCAAAGAACTGCTTTTGCCAAATGAAGAAGAATTTTCATAAACTGAAAGAGGCTTTTCTTCAACACAGGACAGTCTTCAAAAACCTCCCTCAGTTTTTACACAAGTCTTATCGGTTAAGAGAATCGAAGTCATCTTCATGGGGAACTTTTCCATAATTTCAGTTTACTGTTTTAGTCATTAACTTCAAAGAGTTGTTTCCGCCAAATGAAGAATAATTTTCAGAAACTGAAAGAAAATTTTCTTCAGCACATTCTCACTTACAAAAACCTCTCTCAAAATTTACACAGCTATCTCCATCTGAGATATACAACTAGGGCTTTGAAGCCTATTTTTCAGCAAATTTACTTCCTGAAATAAAAAAATAAGTTGTAACTGTTTCTATTTTTAGAGTTTCAGTTAGATTTCGAATTCAATATTGGGTATAGGTTGTCTTTCTATATATTGATAAGTAAAAAACATGTAAAGGGTTGGAAACTCTTGGAGAGACGATAAGTTTTGAAGTCAAATTTTTTATAAATAAAAGGCCATACAGTGGAAATACCTATCTTTCGAGACCAAAGATTCATGTGTTGATCATTTTTACAGTCTGTCTTTTCCCTTATCTCTATATGTGCATGTCTACTTTCTTTTTATGTCTTCCATTATGTTCTTCTTCTATGCTTAAATGAACGTTTGAAATAAATTGGGATTCATACTGGTTATGCCCGGTTTTATCGCATTTAAGTATCCATTTATTTCTCTAAAGTTGACAATGGATTCATCCTAGTTTGATGCCTGTTGTTAATGGACTGTCATTATTTCTTTCTATACCACCTGCAAAATCAAATTGACTGTGATATGGTTGCTATCTTGCCTCTGTGGAAATCTATTTGGTATAAATCTCTTGCTGGCACATTAAATATTTGAAAGTTGACTCCATGCCCAATGTTTCTTGTTTCCTTTTCAACCAAGTAAATAATTTTTGAGAAATTTGAGCGTGTTTCTATATATTTTTTAGCCTTTACGTATATCTTGTGAGAGAGCCCTCTCTGGTGGAAAAAATGGCTAAGTTTTCTACCTAAAGTCTAGTTTGAAATAAGTTACCTTAGGTGTTATTCTTTTACAATCGGGATAAAATCTAAGTGCTAACAAGGCCCTTTTGCTCTCTCTTGTATTCATCTTGGCACGAATGAGCATAGTGGCCACATCTCTTCTCAAAGAGAGCTATTACCATTCTAGGTATTGTATTTTATAGTCTGTTCTATTTCCGCTATTTAATAGAATATCTGTTTACTATATCACTGTGTTATTTGCAATATATCTCTGTATTTGATTCTGTATATGCTATCTTTTGTTTCCTTCCCACATAAATCCAGATGACCCATCAATTACATCGCGACCATGGGAGAGCACATCTACAACCATGTCTGAAATGCTCATGTGCATATGTGTCTTCGAAACTCATCATACATAATCCAACTGATTATGTAATGTATCCACTTGATACATATCATCTCATATGATCATCTTGATCATCATCATAGCATCGTACTGATGCATATCATCCAGAGTATCGTCTTGATACTCATAACACATGATAATCATCACTGCATCATCCTGATGCATGTCATCTGGAGCAACATCCTGAAGCTCGTCATCTATGATCATCCTGATCATACAATGCATCCACCTGATGCATACCAAGTATCTACCTGATACATATCATCATACATGATCCACCTGATCATATAATGTATCCACCTGATACATACACAAATACATGATCCACCTGATCATACTGAGCAATAACTGGAGCATCATCTTGATGCTCATCACATAACGCTTACATCCATAGCCATGGGAAGGATCCTCCTCTCACCATGCTTGGAATGGCTGCTACAAATGTGTCTCATCACTTCTTCGTTGAAGTATCTTCAATATGAAGAACACCAAGGCTCCCTCTGAATTACTCAAACTTTACTTTGGCTAGTGGTTTGGTCAACACATTTGCAACCTGCTCATCCATCACAACATACAGGAGCTTCACTGCTCCTCTCTGCACCATATCCCTGACATAGTGATATTTGATCTCCGTGTGCTTTGACTTGTCATGGAACACTAGGTTCTCAGACAGCTTCACACAACTCTAGTTATCACAATAGATACTAGTAGCATCCAACGGGAGATCAAATAACTCATCCAGTAGCTTCCTTAGACATACTGCCGAACAACTAGCCGAACAAGCTGCAACATACTTTGCTTTGGCTGTACTCAGTGCTACACAGGATTGCTTCCTACTAAACCAAGAGATTACACCTGATCCCATACTGAAGCAGCACCTCGAAGTGATCTTCCTATCAATAGCACTACCTGCCCAATCTGAATCAACATAACCCTCTAGGTTAAACTTTTGATTTACATCATATTTGAGCCCATAATCAACCGTACCCTTCAGGTACCTCAGAATATGATTTATAGCAACCATGTGAACACTTCTTGGATCCGTCAGGAACTAGCTCAATGTGTTCATAGTAAAGCAAATATCTGGTCTTGTGTTCGTCAGGTACATCAAGGACCCAATCGTCCGACGATACACCATGACATCAACCGGCTCAAATGAAGCATCACACAGAAGCTTCAGGTTCGATGCCATAGGTGTGGCCATGGCCTTGTAGTCCATCATCCCAAACCTTTTCAGGATCTCTACTGCATACTTCCCTTGTCCAAGGAAGATCCCATCTGCACTTTGCCACACCTCCATGCCTAGAAAATAGTGCATCATCCCCAAGTCCTTCATCTCGAACTCGGCTGCAAGCTTCCTTTTGGTGTCGACAATCAACCCTTCCTCTCCTATAACAAACAGGTCATCCACATATAGGAGTAGTATCACAAAATTCCCTTCTTCAACCTTGTAGTAGAGGTTGGAATCTGCTTTACTCTTGGTAAAGCGCAAATTGGATAGAAAATTGTCCATCCTACCATACCAAGTCCTGGGAGCTTGCTTCAAGCCATACAAGGCTTTCTTCAACTGTCATACATATGACTCTCTATCATGTGTCTCAAAACCAAGTGGCTTCTCCACATACACTTCCTCTTCGACTACACCATTCAAGAAAGTTGTCTTGACATCCATCTGGTGTATCTTCCATTTCACCACTACAGCCAGAGCAAGTACTGTTCTGATGGAAGTGTATCTGGCTACAGGAGCAAAAGTTTCTTCATAATTTATTCCCTCTTTCTACGAGAAGCCACGAGCTACAAACCTCGCTTTATATTTCTCTATGCTACCATCTACAGCATGCTTGATCTTATAGATCCACTTGGAAGTCACAACAGAATTCCCTTCTGGTCTTGGGACCATATCCCAAACATCACTTTTCATGATCGATTGGTATTCCTCGACCATGGCATCCTTCCATTCTTTCTTTTCCGTTGCCTCTTCATAACTTGAAGGTTCTTTATTCATAATGTCACAGAGCAAGGCAACATAGCTAGTGTGTGACCTCGTCCTTTTCCATTCTCTATGTTCCTCTTCTGAAATACCATATCTTTCTGCATCTTGGATGATCTCTCTAGCCCATGCAAGTTTCTTCTTGTCAAAGTTCTTCTCACGAGGTGGATCTATAGGTTCTTGTGGATCTTCAATTTCACAGGTTGCTTCTGGAATTGCTTCATTCATAGTGGTATCTTGAAATCTGGATTCCTTTGGTTCTTCATGATCTTCAAGATGTGTCTTCCTTGATTTGATGTAGGTTGAGTCCTCATCGAATGTTACATCCCCGCTGACATCAATCTCCTTGAACCTAGAAAGTATATTCTGTAAGCCTTCGAGTTTTCAGAGTACCCCACAAAGATGCCCTTCTTTCCGAAAGGATCTAGCTTAGTCCTCTTTTCCTTTGGAATATGTGTATATACTAGACAATCAAATATTCTGAGATGGCTAACTTCAGGTTTCTTACCAGAGAGGACCTCTTCTGGTGTCTTGTTGTCCAATATCTTGTGAGGTGTTATGTTTTGCACATATACAGCTGTCCTAGTTGCTTCTGCCTATAGATGCATAGGAAGATCTTTGTCATGAAGTATTTCCCATGCTGCTTCCATGATAGTTCTATTCTTCCTTTCTGCAACTCCATTTTGTTGTGAATTGTAAGGAGCAGTCAACTCCCTCTTAATCCCTGAATCACTGCATAGCTTCTTGAAATCACCTGAAGTGAATTCTCTGCCATTGTTGGATCTAAATGTCTTGATCTTCTTGTCAGTTTGATTTTCTATCAAGGCTTTGATGTCCTTGAACTTATCAAACACTTCATCTTTGTTCTTCAAGAAGTAAACCCAAGTCTTCCTAGACAAATCATCAATGAAAGAGACATAGTATACATACCCACTCAGAGAACTGGATGACATTGGACCGCATACATCGGAGTGGAAAATCTCAAAGATTCCTTTTGCTTTCCTTTCACTACTTGGAAATGCCTTCTTTGTATTCTTACCTTTTGCACATCCTTTGCAAACACCTTCATGCTTTGGTTGGATTTCAGGAAGACCTTCTACAACTTTGCTTGAAGTTGGTAGTGTTCTATAGTGCATGTGTGCAAGCCTTCTATGCCAAAGTTCACTGTGCTCCATGGACTCATGTACCATGGCATGTTCAGGTTGTCCTTTCAATTTATACAATCCTCCCTCTTGCTCTCCAATGACTACTGCATCATGTATGGTCTTACCCTTTGGCCACATGAGTACTTGGCCATCCACAAATGCAACTCTCATTCCTTTTGCATCCAAGGATTATATGGAGAAAAGATTCTTCTTGAGTCCAGGTACATATAGAAAATCTTTTATTAGAGTCTAACATGTAGGAGGCTTCACCACTTCCTTTGATATGATATTGATAGTCATCCCCAAGTTTCACCTTATGGGGTGACTCATGTTCAAATAAATTTGCAAAAGATTCTTTAAACCCAGTCATGTGTTTAGAAGCCCCACTATCAATAAGCCAATCATTACATCCATGAGAGATAGTACCTGTGAGTGCAGATATTAGAACATATTCATATTCACTA
The DNA here is from genome assembly GCA_027924585.1 of Larix kaempferi. Lineage (NCBI taxonomy): Eukaryota > Viridiplantae > Streptophyta > Pinopsida > Pinales > Pinaceae > Larix > Larix kaempferi. The sequence continues at coordinate 4,924,630 of BSBM01000109.1, read as the reverse complement.
GATGAGTCATCACTTTCTGCTCTAGCCTTCTTCTTGGGAGGTTCATCATCCTCAGCAGCATTGGAAATTGGAATGATATTTTCTTTTATTGCCCTTCTTCTTGTTGAAGTTGTTGTTGTTGTCCTTCAAGTTCATGGGATAATCTGAGGCAAAGTGTCCCTTCTCATTACATGTAAAACATCTTAGATGTTTCCTATTTTTATAGTGGTGAGAAGGTTTCTTCGGATGAGAATGCTCTCTCTTGAACTTTCCATTCTTAGTGTGTACTGTGAGAGCTTGATCTTCATTTCCCATATTTTCTTCTTGAGCCACAAGCTTGGCCTCTTCTTGAAAACACTCATCCCATTGTCTACTGAAGGAGACCAATTTTCTTCTTGCACACATTCCTTGGATGAAGGAGTCCCATGACCTAGGTAGGCCATTCAAGGTGGTCATTACAATTTCACCATTCTCCACTACTTCATCCACAGCTTCAAGTTGTTCCTTGATTTGAGAGACCTTAGAAAAGTAGGATTGAATGGTCTCTCCATTCTGAAGCTTCACCCCTTTCAATTGGTTCCGTAGAGTCATCTTCCGATTTATGTTCTTTCCTTCAAACAACTTGGTCAAGGAGTCAAACATCTCCTTAGGTGTCTTTAAGGAAGACACATGGGGTATGAGATGGTCCTTTATAGAATAAACAATGATTCTCTTAGCCTTGACTAGGTTCTTCTTGTATAAGGTCTTAGCCTCTTCTTCTTTTGGCACTGGAACCTCTTCCTTTATGTGGTTGTCCAGCTCATTCTCTTCTAGGATTAACCCAATCCTATACTCCCATCCTAGGAATTTATCAGCCCCTTCAAGCTTATCCTCAAGCTTGGTGTGGTGAGACATCTTAAAGAGTACTTCAAATGGAAACAGAAAAGATTTAGGTCTTACCACTTGATTTTCTGAAAAATTGAATCTCGAGCTCGATTAGGGTTTGTCAGAGAAACCCTAAAAATTCAAAATGTGAATTTCAAAATTCTGAAAGGATAGAAAGATGTGCCTTGATGAGCTGATCATCCTGGTATACTCAGAAATTGAAAAATGCAAAGTTTCACCATTCAGAAATGCTTTTTAATCTCTCGGATTCACTAGGGAGGACCATGAATTAGGGTTTGAGTTTCCCAAAGCTTCACCCAACCAAAAAGTTCGATCCAAAGCTCTAAAATTCAATTTTTCCAAGGAGGTTCCAGCTATGTCCTCATATTTTAGAAATTCCTATTTTTGTGGAAACCCTAATTTTTAGGGTTAAAACTGAAAATGCTCAGAATTGAATTATGTCTCTACAGAAAGATGTGACCTTCCAAGGAGAGTCAATCTAGCCTTCTGCTTTGATGATCTGTGAAGAGAAACCCAAATATTAAGAAGCCCTAGCTTCGGCAGCTGCACATTGCCTTTTTCTTAGGTCACCTCTCATACCATGTTAATTTTTCGATAATTTCATTCCATTATAATAAGGATCTCTAAGAGAATAACATGTACAGCATATCTCTATAGCATATCAATCATAGACACAAAATAAATCACACAAGAGACAGAGTTTCACCTAGGAAAACAAATAAGGTGAAAAACCCCGCAACTTCCTCAGAGATAAGATAAGCCACAAACCAAGATCACAGTGATCAAACCCAATAAGATGTCTCTAGTCGATGCTCCTCCTCCTCCACTAGTGTGCCACTTTCTCTCTTAGCTTTGCGAGCTTGAGAAGTAAGTGAATGATCTAAATGAGAAACACAACCTCTCTATTTATACACTAACTTGACCTGCCAATAATCCACTGGGGCCGACTTGCTAATCAAGCCTAATAACCCAACCACATGTGCTAACTAGGGCCGACCCCACATTGGTGTCTAATAACCCATCAATACAAATGATGACAATTGTCGATGCACATGACAACACTTACAAATACAAATGACGACACTTCCAATCAGAGGAATAATACATCTCTGTGGGATATAAAATAAAGCACAAATGTAATACATAGAAGAATATCTTTTGAAGTTACAAATACAACACATAGATAGATAGAGAGTGAGAGAGAGAGAGAGATTAGAGGATAGGAGTTTAGAGAGTGCAAGGGAAAGAGAGAGATTGGGTGTTAGTGCTTTAGAGAGAGAGAGAGATATTGGGGTTAGGGGTTTAGAGAGATATAGAGATATTGGGGGTGAGGGGTTTAAAGGAAGAAATATTTTGGAGTTTAGGATTTTAGAGAGAGAGAGAGAGAGAGAGAGAGAGAGATTTGTTGTTAGGGATTTAGAAAGAGATAGAGAGAGATTGTGGGTAATGGGTTCAGAGAGAGAAAGAGATTTGATGTTGGGGGTTCAAAGAGAGAGAGAATGAGAGAGGTTGGGGGTTAGGGGTTTAGAACTCATGTGTTTGTGTGGATTAAGGGTTAGGGGTTTAGAAAGAGATAGAGAGATTGGGGGTTAGGGGTTTAGAGAGAGAGAATTGGTGATTGAGAATTAGAGGTGTGTGTGTGTGTGACAGAGACAGACTAGGTGTTTGGAATTGAGAGAGAGAGAGAGAGAGAGAGAGAGAGATTGGAGGATAGGTGTTTAGAGAGAGAATTAGAGAGAGATAGATTTCTATCTAGGGGTTTATAGAGACAGAGAGATAGATAGATTGGGATTTAAAAAGAGAGAGAAATAAAAAGAGATATTGGTGGTAAGGGTTTTAGAGAGAGAGAGAGAGATTGCTGCTTAGGGGTTTCAAGAGAGACAGAGATTGAAGGTTAGGGGTTTAGAAAGAGGGATAGATTGGTGGTCAGGGGTTAGGGGTTAAGAGAGAGAGAGAGATAGAGAGATTTAAGGCTAAGGGTTTAGAGAGAGAGAGATTGTGGGTATAGATATATATATAGAGAGAGAGAAAGAGAGAGAGATATTGGGGGTTATGGGTTTAGAGAGAGAGAGAGAGAGAAATTAGTGTTTAGGGGTTTAAAGAGAGAGAGTGACATATTGGGGGATAGTTGTTTAGAGAGAGAGCGAGAGACGGGAGGTTAGGGATTTGGAGAGAGAGACATTGGTGGTTAAGGGTTTAGAGAAAGAGGTATTGGGGACTAGGGGCTTAGAGAGAGATAAAGAGACTAAGGGGTTGAGCTTTAGAGTGAGTGTGATAAACATAGGGATATTAGTGGTTTGGGGTTTAGAGATAGAGATAGAGAGAGAGATTTTGCATTAGGGGTTTTAAATATAGAGAGGTATTGTGGGTTAGGGTTTTAGAGAGAGAGATATAAGTGATTAATGGTTTAGAGAGAGAGTGACAGAGATTGGGGGTGAAGGGTTTAGATAGATAGTAGGTAGATAGAGAGAGAGAGATAGAGAGAGATTGGTAGTTAGGTGTCTAGGGGGAGAGAGAGAAATTAGAGGTTAGGTTTTTAGAGATAAATATTGGGGCTTAGGGGTAAGGGGCTTAGAGAGAGAGAGAGAGAGAGACTAGGGGTTATGGGTTTAGAAAGAGAGAAATAAAGAGATTCATTGATAGGGGTTTAGAGTGAGAGAGATAGAGATTAGGGGTTTAGGGATAGAGGTTGAGAAAGATATTGAGTGTTAGTATTCTAGAAAGAGAGAGAGAGATTGTGGGATATGGGTTCAGAGAAATAGAGAGAGAAAGAGATTGGTGGCTAGGGGTTTAGAGTAAGAGATAGAGATTGGGGGTTAGGGTTTAGGGGTTTAGATAGATAGGTAGATAGACAAAGATTGAGAGAGAGAGAGATCACGGGTTAGGTGTTTCGAGAGAGAGAGAGAGATAAAGAGAGATATTGGGGGTTCGAGTTTTAGAGAGAGAGATATTGGAGTTTAGGGGTTTAGAGAGAGATATTTTGAAGGTTAGGGGTTTAGAGATAGAGAGAGATTGGGGGTTACTACTTTAGAAAGAGAAATAGAATGGATTTTAGCAGTTTAGATAGCCATAAATAATGGCACAAGTGTTTAGAAAGTGATAGAAGGTTTGGAGGTTCGGGGTTTAGAGAAAGAGAGATAGAAAACGAGACATTGGTGGTTAGGGGTTAAGAGTGCGTGAGAGAGAGAGATTCGGTATTAGGGTTTTATAGAGAGATTCGGGGTTAGGAATTTAGCGAGAGAGAGAGAGATTTGGGGTTAATAGTTTAGAGAGAGAGAGAAAGTGGGTGTGAGGGTTTTAGTGAGAGAGAAAGAGAGAGATTGGAAGTTAGGTCTTTGGAGGGATTGAAAGAGATAGAGAGATTGAAATTTAGGGATTTAGGGAGATTGAAAGAGATAGAGAGATTTGGGTTAGTGGTTTAGATAGGTATATAGATAGTCATAGAGTGTGTGTGTGTGAGAGAGAGAGAGAGAGATTTGGGGTTAGGGTTTTAGAGAAATATAGAGATTGTGGGTAAGTGTTTTTGAGAAAGAGAGATTGGGATTAGGGGTTTTGAGAGACAAAAGGATATTTGGGATGAGCAGTTTAAAGAAAGAGAGATTTTGGGGGTTAGGAGTTTAGAGAGAGAGATTGGGTGTTAGGGGTTTAGTGTGAGAGAGAGAGATTAGTGGTTAGGAATTTAGAGAGAGAAAGATTAGGGGTTAAGGATTTATATACATAAATAAATAGATAGAGAGCGAGAGAAATAGATTAGAGGTTAGGATTTTAGAGAGAGAAAGGGAAAGAGAGAGATTGGGGTTAAGGGTTTAGAGAGTGTGTTTGTGTGTGATTAAGGGATAGGGGTTTAGAGAGAGATATATAGATTGGGAGTTAGGGGTGTAGAGAGAGAGAATCGGTGATTGGGCATTAGAGCTGTGTGTGTGTGACAGAGAGAGAGAGAGGTAGAGAAAGACTGGGTGTTTGGAATTAAGAGAGAGAGAGAGAGAGATTGGAGGATAGGTGTTTAGAGAGAGAAGTAGAGGGAGAGACAGATTTGTAGCTTAGTAGGGTTTATATATGTAAGGGGTTAGGGGTAAACGTTTAGAAGGGTTAAAGGTTATACATGCTAGGGGTTAATGATTGGGAATCAAGAGTTATAAGATTTATGGGTTATAAGGTCATTGGTTTGTGGTTACAATGCTTACATATTAATGCTACTACAGGTTATAGGTTAGGGTCTATATGGAATAAGGTTTTAGGATAATGGATAAAATCCATAGGGTTTAGATGTTTATGGTAAGGGATTAGGGTTGATATGGATTAAGGATCATAAATATCAAGGATTTGGTGTCATAAAATCTATACAATATATGGGTTAATTATTCTTGGGCTAAGATTCATAATAGTTAGGTGTAAGGGTTTGGGTTATAAGGGTTATGGGATATAAGTATCGAGGATTAAGGTTATACTCAAAATGTGTTAATACTTATGGGTTTTAAAGGTTGTAATTATTAGGATTTATATTAGGTTTGAAATCATAATGGTTAGTCGTAATATGGAGTAGCGGTTTTCGTGTTAAGCATTATAGTAGTTGAGGTTTGAGGGATTGGGATACATGGGTCCCAAATTCAATTGTATAGGGGTTAGAAATTTGATTTGTCATTGTATAAGGGCTATATAGATTAGGGGTTATTTGATGTATTATTTTTGGGTGATAAGGGAAACAATTGTAATAGTTATGAGTTATAAGTGTAATTAGGTAGAGGTTATTATGGTTAAGAGTTGGCTAGGAGTCATAATGCTTAGTGGTAATATGGATTAGGTATATATTTGCGGTGAATGTATCCGTTCACTAATTTAATAGTTGAATCCGACTCTCATATTGAATAATAGATAAGAATAATATATTGATTGATGATGTTGATAAATTACAATAAGATCGCCTTTTATAGGGCTTGAGGAAGCATATTGAAGGGTTACGCCCTTTCACTTAGTAACCTAATAAACTATTAATTTATAATTAATAATATTAATTAAATATTCATAGCATTGCCTTCCCCTTAGGAAAGCTTTGTCCTCAAAGCTTGAGTATTATCCTAATGTCGTTTGTCATTCAGATTCAATGTCGGTATTAGAATCAGACGTGATTTCTTGTGTAGAGACTTGCACTTCCTTTCCATTGATGATTTTGCACTGTATTGTCTGATTGTTCCTACATTTATGGCCTGGGATCCAATCATCACCGCATCGACGACATATGTTTTTCTTCTTTTTTCTATTATCAGAGTAACTGTTAGATGACTTTGATCTATTTTCCATTTCATAGGCATATGATTGAGGTTTGTGGCATTAATGGCCGGGTGACCAAGTATCTTGTCGATAATGGTTATCACCTCTTGTTTTTATTCCTTCCAATTTGCATTCTGCGGCTTTTGCTTTATGTATTGCTACCTCTACATTAGGTATGTCATGTAACTTTAACTCTTTTTGGAGGTACGGTTTTAGACCTCCTAAATAGGTTTCGAGTCTTTGTTTGTCAGACAACCCAAATACTCGTGTCGATAAGGATTCCCACTGATATGTGAATTCCTCAATGCTTCCAATCTGTTGTAATTCGGTAAGTTTACTGAAAAATTCATCTTCTTTGATACCTTGAAACCTATTAAAAAAATCACTTTTGAACAAGTTCCAGGTGTAGAAAAAATTGTCTCTCTTCCACCATAAGTACAATTATAGGCGTACCATTCCATATGCATTGATGCATATTTCACCTTCTCCTCGTTAGATTGAATATTGTAAATGTCGAAGTATTCTTCTGCTTTGTTTAGCCAAGCAATGCATTGGTTTTCACTTCTATTGTATTTCGACAGTTCTATTTTTGCCTTAGGTGGGTACACTATGTAAGGGTGATATTGATTCCCTTTTGCTTTATGGTTTGATGGTGGATCAGAACTACTGGATGATGTAAGTGACATATTTGAACTGCTTCGTTGTTGGCAGTGATTTTTGCTTTTTTTATTCTCTACTATCTTACTGATAGCTTCTATTTGGCTGTTTAATCGTGCCTCCATATCTGGCAGTACTTTTGTTTCTATCTCTTGCTTAAGCGTCGCATTGTTAATCTTTATTTCTTTTTGCAATTCTTCTTGATTCTTGGCAAGTGCTTCCTATGTGAAAATATGAAATGAGGCATCTAGCATGTTTGGACTACTGACTTGGTCTATCTTAGGCATTAGTCTTTATAACATCTCCATTAATATATTATGGTTCTGCGTCAAGGTGCTCAAGTTCTGGGTTATGGTGTTTATGTTTTGAGTCATAACACTCATTTTGTCATCCAAGTCTTTTTGTTTTTTGTTCAGAGTGTCAAATTTTTCACTCAACCTTCTTTCTAGTACCAGAACAACTTCATCTTTGATTTCTTTTTTAAGCACAGCATTGTTATTTTTCATCTCTTCCTTTAAATCTTCTTGAAAGACTTTCTCAAGTTTGTCCATTCTGGAGTTTAGACCTTCGACGATTTTTAAAACTCTAATTTGGTCTTTTTCTAATTTTTCTTGTCGGTCTCGTAACTCAGCCATGGTTCTTGACCTGGTGTGGGGAGGTGAATATTTGGAATCAATTTTGGTAGGACTAAATTAGTTAATAAGAGTTATTGTAAAGACAATAATTATTATATGGATAAAATAAATAAATATAATAATTATTATATTTAAATATTAAATATATATATTTTTAATTTGGAAATCTAATTTTTAATAAAATTAAATATTAATATAATAATATTAATATAGTATTTAATTTTTATTAAAAATTAGGGTTACGGAATGGTGGAGCGAAGGGATGGCCTGAACGAGGAAGGAGCAGGGAGTAGCAGGAGTTGGCGGGAAATGAAGAGGAGGAGATGAGCGTTGGATTGGAGTGGAGGTCAAAAAACCAATTCAGAGAAACTCTGACACTTATGGCTAAAATCCGGATTTGGAGAAGCTCCAAGATGAATGGCTAAAAGCCAGAATCAGCAGGGCCGAGAATGGTTGGCTTTGATACCAAATGCTGCAAATAACTTTACCAGAAGACCTGGTATATACGATAAGCCATAAATATGGAGTAAAATAGATAATATATTTGATAATGGATGATTTAATAATTTACAATGAGGCTCGCTTTTACAGGCTTGAGTGTGTATAGTGAAGGGTTACACCCTTTCACTTAATAATTAATAACTCTAATTAACATACATATAATATTCATAGCATTACCACTCTCTTAGAAAGCCTTTGTCACTTACATCATCCAGTAGTTTTGATCCACCATCAAACCATAAAGCAAAAGAGAATCAATATCACCCTTACATAGTGTACCCACCTAAGGAAAAAACTGTTAGATGAGGTCTTAAAAAACTGTTTTAGAAGAATATTGTAAATGTCGAAGTATTCTTCTGCTTTGTTTAGCCAAGCAACACATTAGTCTTCACTTCCATTGTATTTCGACAATTCTATTTTTGCCTTAGGTGGGTACACTATGTAAGGGTGATATTGATTCCCTTTTGCTTTATGGTTTGATGGTGGATCGGAACTACTGGATGACATAAGTGACATATTTTAGCTATTATTAGAGTAACTGTTAGATGACTTTGATCTATTTTCCATTTCATAGGCATATGATTGAGGTTTGTGGCATTGATGGCCGGGTGACCAAGTATCTTGTCGATAATGGTTATCACCTCTTTTTTTTATTCCTTCCAATTTGCGTTCTACGGCTTTTGCTTTATGTCTTGCTACCTCTATGTTAGGTATGTCATGTAACTTTAGCTCTTTTTGGAGGTACGGTTTTAGACCTCCTAAATAGGTTTCGAGTCTTTGTTTGTCGGACAACCCAAATACTCGTATCAATAAGGATTCCCATTGATGTGTGAATTCCTCAACGCTTCCAATCTATTGTAATCTGGTAAGTTTACTGAAAATTTCATCTTCTTTGATACCTTGAAACCTATTTAAAAAATCATTTTTGAACAAGTTCTAGGTGTAGGCAAAATTGTCTCTCTTCCACCATAAGTACCAATTATAGGCGTACCCTTCCATATGCATTGATGCATATTTCACCTTCTCCTTGTCAAATTGAATATTGTAAATGTCGAAGTATTCTTATGCTTTGTTTAGCCAAGCAATGCATTGGTCTTCACTTCCATTGTATTTTGACAATTCTATTTTTGCCTTAGGTGGGTACACTATGTAAGGGTGATATTGATTCCCTTTTGCTTTATGGTTTGATGGTGGATCAGAACTACTGGATGAGTCTAAGTGACATAATAGATAAGAATAATATATTGATTGATGATGTTGATAAATTACAATAAGATCGCCTTTTATAGGGCTTTAGGAAGCATAGTGAAGGGTTACGCCCTTTCACTTAGTAACCTAATAAACTATTAATTTATAATTAATAATATTAATTAAATATTCATAGCAATATTGTTGTGGTTAAGGGTTGGATAGGAGTCATTATGGTTAGTGGTAATATGTATTAGGGTTTGTAGTTTTTAGACATTATAGCGGTTAAGGTTGGGGGGTTGGGATATAATGGTCACATATTCAAGGCTATAGGAGTTAGGAATTATTTGTGTCATGATATAAGGAATATATAGATTAGGGTTTATATGTGAGGCATTAGTTTTCGTTAATAAAGGATAAGATGATAAGAGTTATGGGTTACAAGGGCTACTAGATAGAGGTTATCGTAGTTAAGGGTTATAGAGTATAATGGTGATATAAATTAGGTGTTAGGTGTTAGAAGAGTTAGGGATGGAAATGCTTATGGGTTGTAATTATTTCTATTTATTAAAGGTTTGAAAGGTTATGGCTTGCATTTGTGGGCTATAAGAGACATCTAATAAGGGTCAAGAATAGGGAATATATCTATTATAGCTATTAACATTATTTTTTAGGTGTTATAATTCATAAAGGATATATGAGTTATAATTGGTAGAGATTCATGATTCGAAGTGTTAGAGGTTATAGTGAGTAGGGGTAAAAGAATTATATTTCTTAAGGGATATAGTAATTGAGATTGAAGGGTGATAGAGGTTAATGAATATAGCGTTTAAATGTTATAGTAATTAATGGATACATGGTTATGAAATATTTTATAAACGTTATATATTATACATATTGGTTAAATATAATAGATTATAAGGGTTGGTAGAGGTGTTAAGTGTTGGAGGTGATAATGTTTAATGGCTATAAATTGGTTAAGGGGAATAAGAACCATAATTATTAGGATTTGAAATGGTCATAGGTTGTTAATTTTAGGATAGGGATAACGGGTGATAGGATTTAATGATTATTATTTAAGGATTATAGATGTAATGGGTTATAGAAGATATGAGATAAAGGTTTATAATGGTTAAGTGCTAAGGGTTTTCATTGTTAGGGATTATAATTGCTAACTACTATAATGGTCAAGGGTTAAGATTTGTAATATTTTAGAGTTATAATAGTTACATGAGTTATTGGCTATAGGAGTTACTATGTAGGGGTAAGGGTTGGTGCATACTAGTTCCTAGGCTACTTGTGTAGAGCTGTAACATACCCTTTTTGCTGAAAAAATATTTTATGTTGGAAACATTAAGTTATATTGTAAAGTTTTATATTGGACAATTGTCCAAGGATGACTGTAATTGCACAATATTTTATTATTTAATAAATTAAATAGGAAAAAAACACCTAAAGGGAATGTTGAAAGAGAGTTTACTGACCCACTAGGTGGAATGGAATCTGGGGTAGAAGGCAATGGACAAGTGGCAGCATCATGATGCAACTAACTAGCTGTCGGTATGGGACAACTCCCTTGAAATGTGGTCATAGTGCCTTGGAAGGTCGGACTGGAGCGTGAGGCTCATTTATTCAAAATTGACCACTAAAGACCTAGGCAATCTATATAAGAGCCATCAAATTATGAACTCAGGTTCATCCCTTTTCCTGACAAGAAAATTTACCTTGGGGTTTTGCTGTGCTTTCACCCAAGAGATTCGATGAGGGGATATGCTAAGTTTTTTATCATGGTGTAAGTCTTCCTATTATACTACTGAGTGCAGAAGTTATATTGTTGAGTGCAGAAGGCATATTTGAGTGCAGAAGTTATATTACTGTGTGCCTTGCTTCTACATAGATTCCATCTACTTAGTGGTTCAATAAGCAAGCTCGGGGGTCCAAAGGAAGCAAATAGTTTTGGCTGCTTCTTCTACAAAAAGTTGGGAGGAACAGGCCTCATTGGGTGTTTGTCGGCCCTATCTTCATTTATAGGTTCTATTTGTCTTTTGTAATTCTAAGTTGTAATGAGGGTACTTTAATTGATTAGACTAATGAGGGTACTATTTTTGAAATGAACCGGCTAAATAAAACATGAACCATTTGAATTTACTTTGAGAATGCTTTAAAATGAAAATGAAGAACAGTGTATATGCTCGACTGACCAAGACATGATGATAAATGATGAATAATTCGTATGCTCGATTGATTGAGATACTAGAATGCATGATGTAAATATTTTATATAGTGCAGCGCTACTAATGTGCGCTTGAGTGTGTGCAGTGGCAGGTAAGACGATATACTGACTGACCCACAATGGAATTTTAGGGGTCATAAGAATGGAAAGAACACATAGGGGTACGACGACTGACTCTCGACTCTGGATTAGTAATCCACGCACGGGTGAAGCAAGTTTAGCTCACTCGGGGAAGCGTATGCCGTACGGGCAAGGCCATAATGATTTGGTCACATAAGATGAGTTGAGGGGCACGCAATAAGGAGAGCCTTATCCCTCAACATCCTTTAATCTCCAAGGAGCGTAGTTGAGAGATCGTGGTAACAGTTCCCGGTCGCTATGAAGTACTCCCCATAAGAAGGAAGAAATGAAACTGTCAGAAGGGCCCGCCGAAGAGGTACCTAGACAAGAATGAGAGGAAGAAAATTAATCAATGATATAAATGAAAATTTCACATAAGATTTAAGAAATATTTTATTTCATTTTGTTCTATTTTATTAATTTGAACAATTCTATTCAAGATTTTATTTTTAATTGATTTCATTAATTTGAATTATTCATTTTAATTGATTTTATTAACTTGAAAAAGAATTGAAGGGATTGATTTTATTCAATATTAAATTTGATTAATTATGCTGATTGAAAAAGATTAATAATAAGAGAATTATTTTTTTATTCAAAGATTTTAATTTAATGGATTTTATTATATTGAATTATCCTATACAAATTCTATACTTGATTTCATTCATTAAATTTCTTATTTTAATTAATTTTATTATATTGAAAAGGGATTAAAAGATTGACTTTATTTATATTAAATTTGATTAATTTTATTATTAAGAAAAATTATTATTTATTCAAAAGATTTTATAGATTTTATTTTAAATCATTTTATTAAAGATTCTATTCAATTGACTTGATTATTTTGAGGAAGAATTGAAATAGGTCATTAATAAAAGAATTGTTTTTCTTTTATTATTATTATTCAAAATTTTACTTTAATTAATTCTATTATTCATTTAAATTATTTTAAAAAGAGGAAATTTAAAATAGATTATACATTTAGTAAAAATAATCATATTTTAATTCAATCGTAATATTATGAAAAGAAAGAAAAGTAGAGAGCAATAACTCTAACTAAAAGATTGTTAAGTAAACTAAATGAGAACCAAAAGAGAAGTAGAACTCTTCTACACCTAACTCTGAGTGATCTAGGGATTTGAGTGCACATTAAAGACATTAAGAACACACATGTGTTTGAGAATATTGGAAATTAAAATTTTAAATTAAATTAAATATGTGCATGGACAGACAGATGGCACATAGGCTTTTTCTATATAATGAGGGAGGAGAAGGAAATAAAGACATGTCTTGCTCCCTAATGTTGGATGGTCATCATAATCTGAGATTATGTTATGATCCTTAATCTTAGATTATGTTATGATCGTTGGAGTTAGGATTAGCCGGAACGGCTAGCTTGTGTGTTCTTGTGACCCCATTTGCTCGGGGGTTCGGGGTGAAGAAGAATGACCCCGATACGGTAGGGAGATCAACTGAGGGGTCATTCGGTACTTCGTCAAGAAATTTGATTAGATCATGCGGGAACCACTTTGAGGACTCCATCGATTCGCTCGACCAACCGTCAAAAACAAGTTTGAAGTGTTTAGTTTGTTTATTTTGTTAAATCTTGTGGTCGAATGAATAAATATGGGTATATAATTTTATTTATTTGACATTTATCTACCGTAATAGATAGAACTAGATCTGTGGCCTCGATATCTTTAAAAAAAATAAGTTCTGCAATTAATTATACTTACATTTTCAAATTCCGTAGAAGTCTCTTTGGGGAACCCGAAATGGGGTCCCTACATTTGGTATCAGAGCCGGTTGAGCCTTGAAGGCACTGGACTCATATTAATCAAGTGTTCTTCGGTGAATCGTAAATAAAGGATTTATCTAGATCGAACGATACTTCAACGCCGTCGTCACCGTACAGCCGATCATCGAAAACAGGTTCAATTATTTGAGTTCATATATCTTGTTTAACTTTGTGGTGAAATAAGTGAATATGATTACTGAGTTTTATTTAATGAAATTACTTGACTAGATTAGAGGGATTCAGATCTATAATCATTATATTATTCTGAATAATAGTGTTGGAAATGCTGCATTGGCTTATTTTATTTATCAAATCCCTGTTTTAAAGATTAAGATCGACCTGTGTGTATACGTATTTGATCTCTGTTTGTGAGATTGTGATTCTGTTTTATTGATTAAGATCGACTCTGTATGCTTACATTAGATCTCTGTTCGTGATATCGTGGGCGGTCAAAAATAAAAAAAATAAAAAAATTGTGTTCTAAGAGACTGAGATCGACCCTGTATGTGTATTATTTAACCTCTGTTTCTATTCCCTGGGTGGTTGAATAGTACCTCCAGATCTATGAATAAATTTGACTCTATCTTTCGCCAATCATCAGATCTCTAGTTTTTGCAATTCGTGGTCAATTGCAGACGTTCCAAACTCTCTTATTAAGATCGACTCCAGCCCTTTCCGCCCCCTTGATGTGTTATACCCTTATTGCTTTAGTAAATCTAATTGCGGGCCTCACGCCTTGATTTGTCCGCCTTGCCCATGTTCCTAACACTAATAACTGGATTATTGATCGATCAGCGAATGCCTTTCGTTGTCCCTATTCCGGCGGTCGGTTAAAAAAAAAAAAAAAATTGCTTGGCTCTATATCCACCCTTTTCACCCTGTGGTTGAAATTCTAAAATCTCCGGTTAAACTACCAAGGCTAGTCTCTTCGACAGAGCAGCTACTAAACTGATAGCGGTAGCTATCACTATTAAGATTGTGCATTAACTCTGTAAAGGATCCAACCACTCCAGCGCTGATCGTGATGACTTCCACCGCCTTGTTCTGTTTAAGGATTAATAAGTTTGCTGTTGAAAAATAAATAAATTAATTATGAGAATATGGTTAGGCTCGGTTGAATGTATTATTCTGAAATAAATAGGTTTATTATTATGTTGAGAAAAGTATACATTGCTGTCGAAATTACTTATGTTGGAACAGAAGCTAAGATTTTAGCTTATTTTCAAATTGACTCTGCATTTCCACGTTTGCTCGAATGCCTGGAATGTATTATAGATCAAACCTTGCTTAACGTTTTATTGAATGTCTGGAAAAAAATCGCAGAAGTTAAACTCGTGTAGTTTCATTTATCTCTGCATTAAACTCTCTGTATTTTCATTTATCTCGGCATTCCACGTTTAATTGACTGCCCGAAAACGCAGTTAAAGGTAGGGGTAAAGTCTCTTTAAAATTCGTCTTATAGAATTCCTGAAAACGCAGACTTTGATAGATGCTCTATCTCTGTAAATCCGTCGTATAGACTGTGTAACGCCAAATAGTGATTTGAGAATCGATCTACCATCCTCCATGAAACGGCGCAGCTAGCACTCCGGTGTGGTATTGGATGTATAGTTAACTCATGATTCATCTAGTGATCGGCGGTCTCACTTAATCTGACCATAAAAAAAATTAAAAATAAAACATTAACTCTCTTAAATGTATCTACTGTATTGATTAATACCTTAAATATTATATCTACCTACGCTGGGAAATCGTGGTGGATTATCTAAATCATATTTCTGAGATCCTTAACATTAAGGCATTGAATTAGGTTGAATCCGCATTACTGGAGGTATTGACAGAATGCTAAGGTCTATTTGGAGTTAATCAAACGGGTGATAAAAGTTATTGTCATATAGTTAAATTCGGTGGTTGCCAGAATTACAAGAATTACTTATTGCGAAATTCTTGTCACTACTACATTTGCTATAGTATCGGCATTCATGGTTGCAAATTAGTGGATGGATAGCGGAGAATTCAACCGCTGTAATGTTTTGTAACGGTCACCTTTTTTTCTTTTTTCTTTCTCCCTTTTGAAATGGAAATGATTAATTAAGGTTTGATACATATATAAATTCATTTGCATAAATGTGTTTTAAATGGATTTCTATGTTCTATGTTTGATTCAATGATACGAAATAATAATTAGGGCAAATTTTGAGACTCGAACTATGATGGCCGAACTTGGAGATTAAGTGGAACCACGATCTAGAGCTGTGCTTTAGATCCCAAAGATACCAAATTCCAATGCTTCCATCCTTAAAAACTCCTTTTTTTTTTGCAGTCACCTCATCCATGCCTAGTTGGAGCGTTACCTCCAATGAAAGTAAGAGCATAGCTCGTTTCCTTCTTTTGTGGAGTGATTTTAGCTCGGGGTTGAAACTTTAATCTATGCTTCCGCGGGGAAAATCCACTATCACGGATCTTAAAGTCCATGTATTCAACCCAATAGTTTAAACTACATAACAAAACCATTCGAATGGTATCAGCTGATTTTGATCTATAGTAAATGGTGATCCGCATCTACATAAAAGACAGGATTGAGTATGATAACCCTTCCACTCTGGAAGAGGCTATGAGGAAAACAAATTTCTGTTTTGACCAAAACAAAAAAAGAGAAGGAACAAGTGGTTGGAAAAGTAATAAGTCTAATCATTTCGAGCATAAAAAGAAGAGCTTTAATCATAATTCTGGAAGTTTTAAAAAAAAAATTAATAACATAAATTTTTCAAGTAATAATAATTACACGAGTAATACACCATAGAATTTTACTGCTCCAAGAAATGTACCTAATAACAATAACAGGACTAGGTATGTTGAACAGAAAGGACCTTTGAATTGTTTTGATTGTGGTGGACTATATAAGAAAGCAGATTGCCCATGCAACAAAAGGATAGTCAACAATATTCATAGCATACAAGTAGAGCCAACAGTGGGTGATGTGGCAAGAGAAATGCCAAGGATAAATGTAGCACTGAAAAATCGGCAAACAGACAATCAAACGTCCATGGTTGAAATCGAAGGTATGCTACAAAACTGATCTATTTCTGTTTTGATAGAACCAGGTGCAAGTTTGAGTTACATTTCACTTGAATTAGTGAAAAATTGCAAGTTAAGAATAGAAAAGTTTGATAATTCTTGGTTAGTTCAGCTAGCAGTAGGCACTAAAAGAAAGGTTATAGACTTTGTTAAAAATTGTGATGTATTTTTGAATCAGCTGAAAACCCAAGTTAATTTGAATGTTTTACCCTTAGGGTTATATGACTTGTTGATTGGCATGGATTAGCTTGAATAGCATAGAGTAGTGCTTAATTGTTATGAGAAATCATTTACTTGTCTGAATAATGAAGGTAAAACTGAAACAGTAAAAGGAATTCAGAGGAAGATTTCAGTAAGACAGATTTCTGCATTACAACTTAAGAGAGCTGCCAGAAAGGGCTATAAAATGTTTGTTGTTAATGTTATTAATTACGAGTGTTCATCTAAAGAAGACAAGTTAAAACTGAAGGATATTCCCATCCCGAGGGACTTTTCTAACGTATTCCTGGAAGAAATTCTAGGATTACCTCCGAAAAAGGAACTTGATTTCACCATTGAGTTAGTATCAGCTGTGGTACCAAACTCAAAGGCTCCCTATAGGATGAATATTCTGGAGTTAAATGAGTTAAAATCTCAGCTGAAGGAATTAATAGATAAAAACTATATAAGGCCAAGTGTGTCTCCTTGGGGAGCACCAGTAATTTTCATTAAAAAGAAGGACGGTACCATGCGATTGTGCATTGATTACCGTCAACTTAATAAAATGACAATTAAGAACTCATATCCCTTACCCCACATAAATGATCTATTTGATCGAGTATGGGGAGCAAAGATATTTACTAAAATTGATTTAAAGTTCGGGTATCATTAGGTTAGAATAAAAGATGAAGACATATTCAAAACTGCATTCAGAGCATGATATGGACACTACGAGTTCGTAGTTATGCCTTTTGGGCTAACCAACGCACCGACAGTGTTCATGTGTTTAATGAACAATGTTGTGCATAAATATTTGGATAAGTTTGTAATTGTATTCATTGATGATATTCTGATTTACTCAAAAACTAAAGAAGAGCATGACGAGCATTTAAGAATAGTTCTGCAAGTTTTAAGAGAACATCAACTTTACACCAAGTTCAGTAAATGTGATTTTTATAAAGATGAAATACAGTACTTAGGTCACATAATTTCTAAAGACGGGATTTATGTCGACCCTGGTAAGATAAAAGCAATTAATTAGTGGCCTGTCTCTCAAAATGTAACTGACATTCGGTCATTTATGGGGATAACAGGTTACTATCGAAAGTTTATCGAAGGGTTTTCAAGAATCGCGAACCCTGTTACTTCTTTGCAGAAGAAGGGGAAGAAATTCGTATGGGATCAAAAGTGTCAAGAAAGCTTTAATAAGTTAAAAGAATTATTAACCTCTACACCAATTTTAAAAATTGTTGATCCTAACAAGGACTTCGTTGTATGCACTGATGCGTGCAATGATGGACTTGGTAGGGTCTTAAGTCAAGAAGGTCATGCTATCGCTTTTCAGTCTAGAAAGTTAAAAATCCATGAAAAGAATTATGCAACTTACGATCTTGAGTTGGCAGCCGTGATACATGCATTAAAAATGTGGCGCCATCACTTGATTGGAAGAAAATTCACATTAATGACAGATAATAAAGGTTTAAAGTATTTGTTGAATCAAACAAATATTAACGCAAGGCAAGCTAGATAGATAGCTTTCCTTAGTGAGTATGATTTTGAGATTCAACACATTAAGGGGAAACAAAACAAAGTTGCTAATGCAATAAGTAGGAATCCCAGATTAAGCTTTATGGTAGCAATTAGCACGTTTAAGATAGATTTAGAAAATCAAATTGAAGAAGGAATTAAACAAGATGAAAATTATCAAAAATTTCTTGGCAAAGTTGCTGAAAATGTATCAGAAAATGTAATAATTGATTCCAACATTAATAAAAAAGGCTTAATGACTTATAAAAACATAATTTATGTACCAAATGTGTCAAAGGTTAAGCTGTTAATTTTGGATGAAGTTCATAAGAGCCCTTATTCTAGACATCCAGGTTATCAAAAAATGATAACTATGTTAAGGAAGGATTATTTTTGTCCCAACATGAAGAATGAAGTGGCTGAATACATAGCTAGATATTTTGAATGTCATACCATTAAGGCTAAACATCAACATCCAGCTAGATTATTGCAGCTATTGCCAATTCCAGAATGGAAATGGGAGATTATAAGTGTTGATTTTATTACATGTTTGCCTAAAAACCAGAAACAAAATGACTCCATAATGGTGGTTGTGGACAAGTTAAGTAAGGTTGCTTATTTCATTCCTGTTAAAACCACTTTTAAAGCTTCTAACATTGAAGATGTATTTATGAAGCAAATCTTTTGCTTGCATGGAATTCCAAAGGTAATTATTTCTGATCAGGACTCTAAGTTCATTGGAAATTTTTGGACAACACTGTTTAAAGGTTTAAATACTAAACTAAATTTCAACACTTCTTTCCACCCACAAATTGATAGTCAAACAGAAAGGGTAAACCAGATTTTAGAAGACATGCTAAGAATGTATGTCAAAGATCAGCCATCTAAGTGGGAAGATTACTTACATTTAGCAGAATTTGCATACAATAATCATTATCAAGCATTTGCTAAGTTAAGTCCATTTGAGATTTTGTATGGAAGAAAATGTTGTACTCCTATTTCTTGGGATAACCTTGTAGACAGATTAATGCTAGCACCAGATTTATTGAACGAAATGGAGCTAACCGTGAAACAAGTTCAAGGTAACTTAAAAGTTGCCCAAGATCGGCATAAAAGTTATGCAGATTTGAAATGCACTGAAAGAGAATTTCAGGTTGGAGACCATGTTTTTATAAAGGTAAAATTCAAGAAAATTTCTTTGAAGCTTGGGAGTTGTGCTAAATTAGCACCAAGGTATTGTGGACCATTCGAAATTCTATCAAGGATTGGAGCTATTGCATATCAATTGGCTTTTCCATCTAATTTAAAAATCCACAATGTTTTTCACATTCCTGTTTTAAAGAAGTATGTGCACGATGCTACTCATGTGATGAATAGGAATGACATACAGGTGGAGCTCGAAGGAGATTTTCAGGTGGAACCAGATTGTATTCTCGACAGGAGGAAAATTATGCTTCAAAATCGTACCATAGGGAAGGTAAAGGTGCAATGGAAGCACCTTAGCCCTGATGAAGCTACCTGGGAATTGGAAAGTAAAGTGCAGGCAGCATAGCCATTTATGTTCCAAGGAGGATCAGATGATGAATAAGTAACATCGAGGACGATGTTGAGCTTAGGTGGAAGTGTTTTTAACATACCCTTTTTGCTGAAAAAACATTTTATGTTGGAAACATTATGTTAACTTTTATTGTAAAGTTTTATATTGGACAAGTGTCCAAGGATGACTTTAATTGCACAATATTTTATTATTTAATAACTTAAATATGAGACAAACACCTAAGGGGATAGTTGAAAGAGAGTTTACTGACCCACTAGGTGGAATGGAATCTAGGGTAGAAGGCAATAGAGAAGTGGTAGCATCATGATGCAACTAACTAGCTGATGGTATGGGACAACTCCCTTGAAATGTGGTCATAGTGCCCTGGAAGGTGGGACTGGAGCTTGAGGCTCATTTTTTCAAAACTGACCACTAAAAACCTAGGCAGTCTATATAAAATCCATCGAATTATGAACTGAGGTTCATCACTTTTCCCGACGAGGAAATTTACCTTGGGGTTTTGCTGTGCTTGAACACAAGAGATTCGATGAGGGGATGTGTTGAGTTTTTTATCATGGTGTAAGTCTGTCTATTATACTACTGAGTGCATAAGTTATATTGTTGAGTACATAAGGCATATTTGAGTGCAGAAGTTACACTGCTAACTGCAGAATTTATATTACTGTGTGCCTTACTTCTACACAGATTCCATCTACTTAGTGGTTCAGTAAGCAAGCTCGGGGGTCCAAAGGAAGCAAGTAGTTTTGGGTGCTTCCTCTGGAAAAGGTTGGGAGGAACAAACCTCCTTGGGTGTTTGTTGGCCGTATCTTCATTTATAGGTTCTACTTGTCTTTTCTAATTCTAAGTAGTTCAAATTTCTATCTGCAATTATTGATTTACTATTTTCAAGGTTATTATTAAAAAAATGCATTTATTTTAGTTTCTGATCTACTTAGGATTCTGTATAGTAATGATTATGTAAGATGAATTGAATAAAATATTTCTCTGCATTTTTCCCCGTGCTAATGGATCTCCATCGTACTCTAGTACAGAGAAGAGATTAAGGTAGATAAATTGATAGGCAGATTGCCAAATGAATTAGAAGATCAATACTGTTGTATTTCACTAGTTTTTCCTACCATTAATATTCGGTATTAAATAATATAATTCTATGTCTTTCTCTTATCATTTTTTTTATCAATTAAATGTTTCAGGTTCATTGTATTTCTTTCACTGGGATGTATTGAAAATAACAGCTACACAAAATATTTATTTCCTAAGTACACAGTACTGTTATCCCTTACTGCTAACAAGTATATTTATCATGAAAACAAACAGTTTTCATATCTAAGTATTGAAATTATCTTTCTGTTATACAGTATTTAGAAAATCATAACAGCTACAAATTTAATAGCATCAACAAGCATCATATTACATTTCTTTTCAAACAATGCATAATTGCTTAGTACTAATATTTATGCATAGTGTTCATTTCTATTATACTATTTATTTATTTAAAACAAAGAATCATTATGTTATACAACTAGAGTATCGTTTACAAACCTAAGATTTATGATAGGTTCGTACCCTTCACTTATCAAACCCTAGAAATATCAACCTTTATGTTTCAGTTTAAGAGCTTAGTTAAGTTTCAAATAGTAAAAGAAAACTGATGATGATTCGTTTCATAACTAAATTTTAGAACATTGGATCTTGGCTCATGGCCTTCACAAAAATTGATGGAAAAAGAATAACGAAGAGAAGCTTTCAACTCCATACACTTAGGCACAAGAACGATTATCAATTGCATTCTTTAAGACTGGAATCAAGGACATCTTGGCATCATCATGAGTCTACATTATCACATTCAATTGAAAACTATGAAACAGTAACCATACGAATTGCTCGAATTAGATATCTAATTTAAGAAGTTAAAACATTGTTATCTTAACAACAAAACATTTCCAAGAACCCACTTTAGGGTTTGACCATTTTATTACATAGCTAAACCCTTAGCTATCGAGCTTTTCTTAAAGTACGATAGTGGCAAAACGTTAAAACATCAACTACATACAAAATAGAGCCCTACTCTTGAACACAAACACAAACACGATAAAGTAGGAAAACAAGCTATCATATTATCAATTACACAGTAGATTGCAAACACTAAGCTTCGCTTCTTTTACACAAAATAGCTCATAGTATCATCCACACGAACACAGGTTGAACGAAAAACATAAACCCTTTCATTACCAAGAACAGTGGAAGGGTAAGACCCTCTCCTGAGCATTATCTTCTAACGATTATTCAATGGAAATAACTACTACTGAAAGAAATGACGAAAGGGTCAAGGGTTTTAGCCTCCCCAAAACTGTCAAAACAATTCACAAATACTTCGTTGAAGGTCACCCCTCAGAGCAAAGTCTCGGCAAAGAACACCTTGAAGGTCCATTAGTCATCTAACCGGAGTAACGAGTAACCACTGAAGCTTACTGGACATTTGCAGTTGCTAGCTACCAAAACCTAAGCTAAGAAGCCATCGACGAAGGTACCTTCCATTTGAACACGAGTGTGTTTAAAACAAGCTGCTGACAGAAGTCTTTACAAATGAGATAACATTAGCTGAAAGTCTGAAAATAAAATGGTAGTTACAGGGGTTCGAACCGAGAACCATTACCTTTAATATTAACATCGGAGCAGAACTCCAAGATTGTGCAAACTGGAACCATACTCCACCATCGAATGCGAAGAAGAATGGAAAACAACGTTGGAGAACTACCACTGGACAGATAAGGAAAGCCGAGCATCGAATCAACTACCACAAAGAAGTTGCCACTCACCCTGGAACTGTTAATACAAGCGACTACTATAAAACACCATGAGTGGTTCGGCTCTTAAACTACCAATAGGTCATGGTTTCGAACCATGGCACTCCAAAAAAACCTGTTAACAAAACCCTGAAAACTCTGGGCCTGTCGACCTCTCCTCAGAGCCACTACACCAAATGCTAAGGAAGCATTAACACCGTAGAACATAGTGGAGGCTAGGGTTAGATCCCAAAAACCAAACCCTTGCTAGATCAACGGTGGAGATCGCCAAAGGGTTATCACGTAAACCCAAGACACAGCCGTATTAAATGACCCATCATTACCATAGCCAGCGAGGAAGACAGCTCGGTTAACATTCGAGCCAAATCACTTACAGCTCGTCGTGACGCTTGAAAAATCACCGCACCATCATGTGCCTGCTCCACGATGATGTCCATGGAGACATTCAACTGTTTTGGCAGTTGGGAGTATTCAATGCCTTGGGAAGCCAAAGTGCCTGCTAGCACAAACCTTACATAGTGTTAATATCAGACATTTCATACAATGTATCGATTTGTTGATAACATGCACCATTCGGTTATGTAATAACACCTTATGGTAAGTCAAGGTGGTGTCGAATGCATTGCTAGGAAATCATAATATCATAAAGGATCACGTAGGTGCACACACAATGCATATCATTGTTGTCATAAGACTTTGCATAGGATTCAACATGTATATATTTCAATATAGTATCAAAATTAAATAAGAGTTTGTATATAGTGCATAGGTTAGCATTGCAATAGGATATGAATTTCAATAAGTCCTAATTTAGAATTTAAACCATATATTGCATGTAATTTCTAGGCTCTAGAATATATTTAGAGAATTGCATATAGATATTACATCTTATTTGCACTTAGCCTTCACAATATAGACATTGGTTATTCTCATATTTTGCATCAAATAGCAACTCACGATAACAATATACATAGAGTTAAACTATGGTTTATGAATCCTATTCATTGTTTGAACAAATTAATAACAAGTTAGTGCAGGAATATGAATAATGCAGCTGATATGCTTATGTTTGACAAACTAGGCTAACTGAAGATCTCACCAATAGATTTTTCAACATTAAGTCTCTTAAATCATTAAGAGTTTGGAGACACGGAAAACTGGTTAGAAACTCTTTGGTCACATGTCGTTAACACTAAATCCCTTACCTGTAATCTATGAAAAAGGACGATTCAAATGATTTAGCATGAATGCTAAGTAAGTCTCAGGGCATCCGTAGGACCCCTTCATCATCAAACAAAAGAAAACAATAGTTAACCCATATAAACTTATATCATTAGATCAGCAACAAAGAATTGTGAAAGTACAGTTGAGTAAGTTTAACATCCAAATGAAGATATTAATTATCTTGTCACAACATTTCACTTTCAAAAAACACAACATTTAGTATATCCAGACGACATTTAAAACATTTATTATATTTCCGCACAGTTAGATTACGCATTAAAAGCTATATGGAAAAATTTTAATCTTTTGTAAATTTCGGGATGTTACAAGAGCATTAGGAAAGGGGTGTCCCTCATTAGACAACTTTAAAAACCTTGTGTATACACGGTCAACCACCCAACTTAGGGCGTACTAGGAGGGCTTCTCTGGGAGTTACCTCCCTCCACCTATTACTAGCGCAACGATGTCCTAGTTCCAAGTTACAACAACGCACATGTGTCAAGATACCGAGTTAGAAAATTGTTTCTAGGAAATTTTCCATAATGTTCCTTTGTCAACACTCTACACAAGACTTTTAATATATTTTATAGTTAATATATTTATAAACAAAATATATATACACTATCATTGCAAACTAAGAAAAAAATTATGTATCCAAAACAATATACATATAAGATTAAAACATTACAACAACAAAAATAAATTTCTATCACATCATTTTAGTATATTTATAAATATTGAAACAAGTAGATAAGAAAATAAATTTATTAGACTACCATAACATAACACACAACCCATAACATAACATAACATGTTAAGTGAAAATTGAAACAAATCATTAAAATTTCTATGAAGTAAATTTTAAACAACCTCAAAATATCATAAACATAACATAACACATTAAGAAAAAACTAAAACATGCATACTAGTTCCTAGGATGATTGTGTATATCATTAGAAAAGGGGTGTCCCTCGTTAGACCACTTTTAAAACCTTGTGTATACACGGTCGACCACCCAACTTGGGGCGTACTAGGAGGGATTCTCTCGGAGTTATTTCCCTCCACCTATTACTAGCGCAATGGCGTCTTATTTCCTGGTTACAACAAGGCACATGTGTCGAGATGCCGAGTTAGAAAAAAATTTCGAGGCAATTTTCCATAATGTTCCTTTGTCAACACTTACACAAGACTTTTAACATATTTTATAGTTAATATATTTATAAACAAAATATATATACATTATTATTACAAACTAAGAAAAAAGTTATGTATCTAAAACATGAATATAAAATTAACAACAAAAATAAATTTCTACCACATCATTTTAATATATTTATATATATTGAAACATGTACATCAAATAATTTATTAGACTACCATAGCATAACACATAACATAACATAACACATTAAGACAAAATTTAAACAAATCATTAAATGTTTATATGAAGTAAAGTTTAAACAACCTAAAAATATGATAAACATAACATAACACATTAAGGAAAAAACTAAAACAAATATGAATTAAAGTTTACTCAACCTAGGAATATGATAAACATATATACAGAGAAATGACAATAAAAAAACATTGAAAATACATATGATATATTTATACAGAAATGAAATTAAGAAATAGAATTTGAATGTATAAAAATTAACCAAATAATCCTCATTCTATGAGGTAAAAATATATCACATAAACTCATAATCAAACATAAATCTATGTGTTTTTCACATACATATAAGTGAAAGAAGGGTTTTATTTTTTTTAAGAGATGATTTTTCTCATACATATAAATGAAAGAAGGGTTTTATTTTTTAAGATATGAGTGCCATTGGTTCTAATAGAGATGGGATTTATATTATAATGTTTTTCAGCTTTTGAGTTGGAAGTGGACTTTCATCATAGTTTGATTTTAGATTTTTGAATTGGATATGATTGAAGCTTTGGAATTGAATATGATTGGATTGTTGATTGAGGCTTGTTATTTTTTCCTAAAAATATAATTTGGCAATTAGAGATAGATTGAATAATTCTAGGAATTTTTTAAGAAATGAACAAACTGTAGAAACTATGGATGTTTTAACCAAACCTAAGGATTTGAACCATTCTACCTATTAAACAATGCAACAACTATTCTCCTTGTATTTTTTTAAATTCTAAGCAAACCATTCCAAAGTGAATTGTTTGGCATCCCAACAACCTTTTTATTGTACACTATAAGAATCCAAACCCCATAGTTTGCTACCACAACATTTTTACTATATACAATAATCAAAACCTTGTAAATGTTTTATACTCCTAATTCCAAATCTATTAGAGGAACTTTATAATTTGGCCATATGTCTATGAGATCAATCCCGATTCATCAGGACACAATTCTCCAACCATCAATTCGCCACCCAAATGCCTAGGGTCAACTGAGTTCAATGGGTTGATGTCCAACCTTGTGCTTATATTAAATTGGTTGATGTACGTGCTAGTTACCTTCAGTCAACATATCTAGAGGTCGAGTTAGTGGGGTCATTGAAAAGCATCACAAACTGCATTATTGTATGGCGAACATATGGCACACTAAATCTCATTTTTCATTTTTTTTGGGTGAAATTATTCGGCATAAAGCGCCTCTCATTCCCAAGGTCAAATTTAGATGTATAATTTTAAGTTGGAAATTGCATTCCACGTGTTTAAATATGGGTTCTATGGAGGGTGGGAATTGATCTTTTATTTCTCTTTGTTGGCCCTCTACTTGATCCCTTGACAGGTTGGTAGGCAAGAGATGGAGAATTTATACAATCAATAGGGAGGAACCACTCCTTCGCTTCATTCCTCTATTCGTTCCTCTCAATCACAAAGCACATGAGAAAGTCACTTCATTGGAACTCTCAGTGTCAGAGTTGGGGAGGATGGATTCGAGCGGAAAGATCCAATAGGGGTTCTCCCCACTAATTCAATGAGACCGGAAAGAATGGACATTAATTATTTCTATATAGTCAAGTTATCCTCCGGACTCCGGACTGGTCGGGGAGGTTTGCCTCCCCATGGGTTAGTCCGATTCAACACCTTGTTAGTTGTCTCATTGTCTCTAGTGCTTGGGGGAGCCTTGAAAGAGACTCATCATAGCCCTCAATATTGCTATGCACTGTACTCCGCGTTCCGTAGGACTTTAGATGAGTATGTTTGGGGTCTACATTTGAGAAGGACAGAGAATTGGTACAAGAATCATGGAACCTAGAGAAAATATGAAACCCTTTTGCAGATATATTGTAAACTCATTATCCCAGAGTAACAAAGATTTTCACTAGACTACTTATAAATGGTACCCTGAAATTAAGGAGGAAGATAAAAAGGAAAGCATGCGTTGGAACTCATGCTTGGAAAAAACGGGTTATATTGCATAGGTATTTAATTCAAAAAAATTGATTGCAAAAGAAGTCATGAGATAGTAGCTCCCTACCCTTTATGATAACTTTATCACTCTACACCATGCAAGGTATAACAAGCAGACCAAGAATCTTCAAATGTATAAGGTGAAAATGAAGGGGAAAATACTCTTAAAAGACCGCAATGCTATTTTTTATGCTCACGGTATGGGACCCACTAGATCCATGAAGGCATGAGGCCACTGGGAAATTACTGATGCATTCTATAAGCCAACAACAAGAAGAAAACACCAAATGAAAAAATTAGGCATGAAGACTCCTTTAACCTGGTTTTATTGCCTAGTTGGAAGTTGGTTTAAACCCTGAACCACAATTTTCGCAACATCCATCTATTAAAGAACTTGAGGATAGTATATAGGAAACTACTTAGATATATGCCATAGCTAAATCTACAACACATACAAGCAGAAAGGTAACGTGTTCCAAGTTGTGATTTGGTTACATTGTGGACTTGCAGAGTACTATTGCCAAGGCAATTAATTTAGATTTGGAGATGTTTGATGCTGAGAGCAGTTTTGTTATTCTTGAGATGCGAAAGATGAGCCTCAAAGATATTTCTTGTGATACTGGATGATATCTGGCAATCGATCCAACTAGAAGAAGAGATGGGCATCCCCGTCGACAAAGATAAAGGTAACAAGGTGGTAATCTCTATTCGTAGTAAAAATGTGATTCGAAGAATGGGGGGCACTGAGTAATCCATCCCAATACAACCCCTTTCACCAGATGAAGGTGGCAATTGTTTTGCACAATAGCGTTCAAAGTATTGAGGATATTTCCAAACAAATAGCAGAATAGTGTAAAGGTTTATCATTGGCCTTAAGTGTTGTTGCAGCAGCATTGATCGGTAATACTACTGCACATGAGTGGCATTTTTCTTTAACTCAAATGAAAAATGTAGATCCTGGTTTTCTAACTATGTATAGCAGCATTGGTGAAGATATTTATGGGTGACTAAAATGGAGTTACGATCGTTTGAATGATTGTAACTTACAGAATTGTTTTCTATATTGTGGTGCCTTTCCGGATGATGCAGAGATTGAGGTGGACAGATTGGTTGAAATGTGGATTGGGGATGGGATTGGTTAAATATACCAGAGACAAATGCCAGTTTATGTATGCAAGACACAGGTATGTAACACTATTAGTAGAACGTTGCTTGTTTTCGCATGCTTGCACACATATGAAGTACATAAAAGTTCACGATATTGTTGGTAATCTGGCACTCTATATTGCTGAAAAGAATAAATTTTTATTTATAGGAACAATTCAAAAGTTGGAAGAGTGACACTCTCTATGGCTGAAAAGAAGAAATGTTTATTGAAAACAAGTCAAAAGCTGGACAAGTTACCTGGGTAACAAGTGATGGACGATTACGAAAGAATAGCAATTCTCTATTATAATGATACTCCTACAAAGAGTCTGGAAAACTGTGTCAAGCAATTCTAATGGTAGGTTGGTCTTTCTCTTTGAACTACGGGAGATTGTTGACTGAGCTCCCAAAGGACATCGATTTGAATGAAAGCTTCATAGATACATGAGTAGCATGAATGATCATAAGATACAGAAGGAGAACCTCCCCTCAAACAACAGGATGAAGCAGATAAGAGGTGATGGGATAGCAAGATTAATGTATTAAAAGAGCTCATGCAACATGCAATGTACTGAAGCAGAGGAGGAGCCAAGTATTCTTTAAAGCGATCGACTCCATGAAGAGTATAGACTAGGAAAAATTGAACACTACCAGGAATGAATAAACCTAAACCTTTATTCTCCCTGGGCACAAGATTTGATGGCCTCACTAAGTCCCCAGAGATTGAAATAAGAAAATGGCTCATCAACTTTATTGTGGACAAGGTAGAGTACAATTCTATGGATAAGGAACAACGTGGTGTCCTCGGTGGCATTGAGGATGAAATGTCCTCTTCGTGATTATATCAAGGAGTGGGTAGATCAAGCTATAGTTGCAATTTTTGAGGCCACATGAATACAAGGCAATTGATACAGTTAGGTTTTATTGGTTGTGTTTGGCAAGTTTGGAGATTGGGCTTTTTCAACTCACAGCAAGGTCATTTTAGAGCATAATTTTTACCGTTACAAAAATTCCAATTTTGTAAATGAAAACCATTTGTGGCTTCCTTTTCTCGTTTGTTTATTTCGATGTCTTTTCCATTTGGTCTGCATATATATTTATATATTGAAAATCACACATTGACTAGCTCTATTTTATTCTACCATAAAATTTCCCTAATATTCCAGGTCCACGAGAGCCCAATCCAAGCTTTCTAGAGGAAATGCTTTTCATTTAAGAAATGTCACGAGCCTTAATGTGAGAATACTCTCAACAGCCAATATAAATGTTCTCCAGTTCTTTCCTTTTTTTCCATAACTCGCAAAGGTTTTATTCCACCTTGATTTGCACTAGCATAAGTGCAAAAAGTGGGTAAGTTGTGAATTTTGGAGGTTGTAACTTATAGCTCTATAAACTAAGAATTGAGCTAGATCATTATAGCTATTGGAAAGACAAGTACAAGTTTTAAATTTTGGAGGTGGTAACTTATAACTTTGAACAAAAAATTGAGCTAAATCAATATAGCTATTGGAAAGATAACTACATAGGAGTATCAATTGTTATGAAGATTCAATTCTTGCAAAGTTCTTTTTGGTTTGACTTCACAAAAAGTTATCAATGTGCATGACGAGGAGATGTATTAAACCTAGAAGAAAGAGTATGGGATGAAAAGACAAAAAATTATCAATGTCCATGACCGGGAGGTGTATTAAACTTAGAAGAAAGAGTATGGGATGAAAATAGGTATAAATAAGTGTTGAATATTGTAACTTCTAAGAATATTATATTTGTATATTATTTATTCCGGAGATGTTCCATACCTCCGATGTGATTATACTATGAATCCGGAGATGTTTATTCCTCTGAATTGGTTGTGGTAACTAGGGTTATTAGACCCACCATGTGGGGGTCGGCCCAGTCAGTTATAATAGGGTATTTAACCTAATGGTTAAATACGAGCCTACATGTACTTGTGTAAAATACATGTCAGTGTAGTGTATAAATAGAGGAGGTATGTTCCTCATTTGACACACACACACACTTGAGGATAGCGCACTTGTGGAGGAGAGGTCTGCTATTGTGGAGGAGGAGATCATGTCTCAGGGTTTCATCTTTGTATATTGCTGGTCATCTATATTGAGGAAGCTTTGCTGGGTTTTCTACCCCATGAGGGTTTCCCAGGATAAATCTCTGTCTCTTGTGTTTATGCTGTGCCTGTTGTTTCTTCAGTGATCCTATATATGCTATTATTGTGAAATGGAATGTAATGCTGCTATTTTCTGTCTTAGCATATTAAATATTAACATGGTATCAAAGCTAACCTGAAGGAAGGCAAGGTATGGCACTTACGACACTTGCTTTACTTATGACAATTTGAAGGTTAGGGTTTTTCATAGCAAAAACCAGTCATCGTGGAACTTTCACCATAAATCCATTTTTGCGAAGGTTCAGGATCTGAAAAGTTTACAAGTCGAAGATAACATCCCCAGGTACCTTGTGTCCAAAGGGAACCCTCAGATTCGTTGTACTTTATGAGTTATGATCAGTACACGTTAGGGTTTCTGCCTCTTCCAGATCTCAGTCAAAATCAGGTCACCTTGGAAAAAAGGTCATAACTTGGGCTAGGAAGCTCCAAATGAAATTTCGTAAAAAGTAACAGGTAGTATACAGACTGTACTATCTCAAGAAACTTTTTCAGGGGCCGAAGGTGAACCAGTGACACGTGGCACGCTGTACAAATTTGCTCTCTTGTTTTATCCCATAAACAGGTCACGTTGCGACACTTGGCATAACTCTCTCTCAAAGAGTCCAATTGAGGTCAGATTTATCAAGATGGAAAGATAATAGGGCGAGCTATCTCAGGAAAAATTTTCAGAGGCCGAAGTTCAAACAATGACACGTGGCACACCGTACAAGTTCGCTCTCCTGTTTTATCCCATAAACAGGTCATGTTGCGACACTTGGCATAACTCTCTCTCAGAAAATCCAATTGAGGTCAGAACTGTCAGGATGGAAAGATGACAGGTCAGGCTACTGCAAAAAACGTTTTCAGACCCTGCAGAGAAGAAATTTCAGAGTTATAGCAGAAACAATCAGGTGCATATTTCTATCAAAACAGAATTATTTTTGGAGCACCTTTATTCATGGCTTCTGGAATTTAGGGTTTCGGAGAAAGTTAGAATTTTTGGAATCGGAGTCCACAGCTGAATGCTACTCAAGAAAATTGAAATTTAGAGACCAAGATCAAATTTTTGGTTGGGTAGAAGACCGGGCTTCATCAAACCCTAGTGCGGGTTCCTGTCCAGAAGATCCAGAAGTTTCGAAGGCAATTTTGAGGGGTCAAATTTTGAAGATTTCAAAATTGAAGAATGCTAGGTTGATTAGCTCAGCAAGACACATTCTTCCATCCATTCAGAGGTGTGAAAGTCAAAGATTGAATTTTTAGGGTTTCTCTAGCAAACCCTAATCAAGCTCCAGATCAAGTTTCAGGGGGAGTTGAGGCTAAGGCCTTACATAAGAAGACTACAAAAGGTCTCAACAGGTATGACTTAAGGAGGTTCAGGTATGCCTTGAAATATGATTCTTGATTAAGTTCATAATGTGTTTGTCTTCATGTTATTTATTTGTACAAATGTTATTAATTGTCTTATCACCCTAGTAACAATATGAATGCATGTGAATGATCGAAGACATTCATTGATTAGGGCTATATGATTGTACTTATGCATTATGGTGTTGTGTAAGGTTGATGTTGTCTGCTAACAAGACACATGTACATCACAAAAGATAAATCAAGTTCCATGACCATGACAGCATGAAGACAAAGACTCACGAGGTATGTATGAATTTGTTATATTATGTTTAACCTACGAGACATGCAGGTTCTAGCTCAGGATCTCTAAATCATTGAAGAGATTGTTTAGGTATGTTGTACATAACTAAGTAGGTATTCTAATCCAGGTATGTTTTCCTATGTCATGTTAGAATCTTACCTTGTGTAAGTATACTTGGTATGATTGGTTAGTAATCAAGGGTTTATGCATACTAGATCAAACAAGAATTTGCATGAGTAAAAGAAGACTTCCTTGAAACCCTGAATACTAATAATCATGACTGTACATATTCAAGATTATTTAGAATTAGAATGTTTTGATAATATTGAGAATATACTAATGAATGTATGTTTGTGTATGAGATCATGAGGATGACACTAGTGTACACTTGAGCATGCACAGTAGTACAGAATGAATAGAAGTTCAGAAGACATACAGAAGATCAAGAGGGAGACAACCACACAAACATAATAGATAAATATTTGAGTTGTTATTAGAAATAGTAAATGATATTGCTTGTATGCATATTTGTATTCCTAGGATATATCATGCTGAGTGTAAACATTCATAAAGCATTGAACAGTATACTACTAATATGCATATGATTGGTAAATTGGACAAACATTCCATTGTTGCTTATCTAGAATGAAACCTCTTTGCTGACATACTGAGATCTGTGCACACTCTCGATAGTATGTTCTGGTAGAGATGGAAGGCATCTAGATAGCCACTGTATGCATACAGGATATGGGAAAGTGTTGTGCCAAAGTATTTGTCAAAATAGTTGCATAACTATGTAAATGATATCTGTATGCATAGTAGGTTATCATGTCAATATGATTTGATGATTATGAAGTATTACTAATCATGTACTTAATTTTGATTTGTGGGAAAGATCATGATGAATGATGAACTCTGAACAAGCGATGGATGTTCAACAAAAGATTTACAAATCAAACACACTATAGAAAGCTTGTGGTTAGGAGATTCTCTTAGAAAGAGGAAGAGAATCATGATGAGATGTTTTGCTCCAAGGGACTAGATAAGACCATTCTCTTAATAATGTAATCAGGTTCTGTATGGGTTCCCAGGATCGGTAGTGAATTAATGAGCTTAATGATCATCATGGGTGATGTGGATCTCAACCTTTTCTACAAGGTTGAATATGGGTTCTATACACATATGACATGGATGCAAGAAGGAACTCACCATAGAGTTCGAATGATTTTGAGGCTCATATTAGTAGACCCATCTGACGAGAGATGGCACAGATAGATATGCAGAAGATCACTCAATGCTGAGTGTGAATAATGGACAATTGACAGCTTCATGACAAAGCTTGGGCTTTACCAGAAGTAAAACTGTTCCTAACCTTTACCTTAAGGTTGTGGATGATGAACCTATCATACCATTATTGTATGACAATGATCTCTTTCTGACAAGGAATGAGAAACAGGTCATGAAAATGGCTGCAGAAATGAAAATGAAAGATCTCGGATTAATGCACTACTTCTTAGGTCTAGAAGTATGGCAAGATTCAAAAGGAATCTTTTAAATCAAGGCAAGTATGCTATGAAGTTTCTAAAAAGATTTGATATGTTGGAGTATAAAGCCATGGCCACTCCCATGGACTCCAACTTGAAGTTGTTAGTTAATGACTCGTCATATTTAGTGGACCTAACCCTATATAGACAAATCATTGGGTCATTGATGTATTTAACAAATACTAGGCCAGATATATGCTTTGCTGTAAATACCCTAAGTCAGTATCTAGTAGAACCTAGAAAGGTTCACTTACTATCTACAAAGCATGTAGTGAGGTACCTAAAAGGTACATTAGATTTTTGGTCTATGTTATCTTGGAGGTCATGAACTCCGTTTACATGGTTACTCAGATTCTGATTGGGCAGGAAGTGTCTCAGACAGAAAGAGTACATCAGGTGGATGTTATAGTCTTGAATCTGCCATGATCTCATGGTTCAGCAAGAAACATTCTAGTGTGGCTCTTAGTACTGCTGAAGTAGAATATATGGCTGTCTGCTCTGCCAGCTGCGAAGCAGTATGGCTTCAGAAGCTTTTATATGGAGTGTTTGACTTAGAAATGGATCCCACTATGATTATGTGTGATAATCAAAGTTGCATTAAGATGTCTGAATATCCTGTGTTCCACGATAAGTCAAAACACATTGAGATCCGATACTTCTATATATGAGACATGGTGCACAGAGGAGCTATCAAGCTTGAGTATATAAGCACTAAGGATCAGATTGTCGATATCCTGACTAAACCTTTGTCTCGAGTAAAGTTTGAATACTTCCGAGACAAGCTTGGTATAGTCCAGAAGGACCCTCCTCGAAAGGGGGAGTAGTATAGTAATTGATAACAAGTCTGTCCCTTAAATTTTGTTTTGTTGCACTTAGTTACTTAGAATTATTTAGATTTAGAACTCCTATATATCTTTCATTTTTTTATGTATACATGGTTTTGATGTGATGTGTACATGTTTTGATACATGCTAGATGTATACATGTTTTGATGTGATGTATACATGTTTTGATGTTAGATGTATTAGTGAGAATACATGCTTTGATGTGATGTATACATGTTTTGATGTGATGTATACATGTTTTGATTATACATGCTAGATGTATACATGTTTTGGTGTGATGTATACATGTTTTGATTAGTGATGTATACATGTTTTGATGTGATACATGCTCTTGGATATTTGTACCTGTATAGATGAGAATACAGATGAGGATTGGATCATCCTTGAATTTAAGTTCTAAAGTGAGCCGTAGACGTGAGGTCTCCGAAAATGAAGTCCTTAGTGGACAGTTGAGGGGATTGGATCATCCCTGGACTTTCAGTCCTAAAGAGAGCCGTAGACGTGAGGTCTCCGAAAATGAAGTCCTTAGTGGACAATTGAGGGGATTGGATCATCCCTGGACTTTCAGTCCTAAAGAGAGCCGTAGACGTGAGGTCTCCGAGAATGAAGTCCTTGGTGGACTTGAGGGGATTGGATCATCCCTGGACTTTCAGTCCTAAAGAGAGCTGTAGACATGAGGTCTCCGAGAATGAAGTCCTTGGTGGACTTGAGGGGATTGGATCATCCCTGGACTTTCAGTCCTAAAGAGAGCCATAGACGTGAGGTCTCTGAGAATGAAGTCCTTGGTGGACTTGAGGGGATTGGATCATCCCTAGACTTTCAGTCCTAAAGAGAGCCATAGACGTGAGGTCTCCGAGAATGAAGTCCTTGGTGGACTTGAGGGGATTGGATCATCCCTGGACTTTCAGTCCTAAAGAGAGCCGTAGACATGAGGTCTCCGAGAATGAAGTCCTTGGTGGACTTGAGGGGATTGGATCATCCATGGACTTTCAGTCCTAAAGAGAGCTGTAGACGTGAGGTCTCCGAGAATGAAGTCCTTGGTGGACTTGAGGGGATTGGATTATCCCTGGAATTTCAGTCCTAAAGAGAGCCGTAGACGTGAGGTCTCCGAGAATGAAGTCCTTGCTGGACTTGAGGGGATTGGATCATCCCTGGACTTTCAGTCCTAAAGAGATCCGTAGACGTGAGGTCTCCGAGAATGAAGTCCTTGGTGTACGTGAGGGGATTGGATCGTCCCTGGACTTTCAGTCCTAAAGAGAGCCGTAGACGTGAGGTCTCCGAGAATGAAGTCCTTGGTGGACTTGAGGGGATTGGATCATCCCTGGACTTTCAGTCCTAAAGCGAGCCGTAGACGTGAGGTCTCCAAGAATGAAGTCCTTGGTGGACTTGAGAGGATTGGATCATCCTTGAACTCAAGTTCTAAAGTGAGCCGTAGACAGGTGTCTCCAAGAATAGAGGATAGGACTGCATCGTCCCTGGACCTTGGTTCAAAATGCACGTGATTGGATTAATCATCCTTAGACAGTAAATCCAGGAAGGATAGTCTTAAATGTGATTGTGATTGGATTAATCATCCTTAGACAGTAAATCCCGGAAGGATAGTCTTAAATGCGATTGTGGTTGGATTAATCATCCTTAGACAGTAAATCCAGGAAGGATAGTCTTAAATGTGATTGTGATTGGATTAATCATCCTTAGACAGTAAATCTAGGAAGGATAGTCTTAAATGCGATTGTGGTTGTATTAATCATCCTTAGACAGTAAATCTAGGAAGGATAGTCTTAAATGTGATTGTGATTGGATTAATCATCCTTAGACAGTAAATCTAGGAAGGATAGTCTTAAATGCGATTGTGATTGGATTAATCATCCTTAGACAGTAAATCTAGGAAGGATAGTCTTAAATGTGATTGTGGTTGGATTAATCATCCTTAGACAGTAAATCCAGGAAGGATAGTCTTAAATGTGATTGTGGTTGGATTAATCATCCTTAGACAGTAAATCCAATAATTTCGAAAGGAAGGATAGTCTTAAATATGATTGTGGTTGGACTAATCATCCTTAGACAGTAAATCCAGTAATTCTGAAAGGAAGGATAGTCGTAAATGCAATTGTGGTTGGATTAATCATCCTTAGACAGTAAATCCAGTAATTCCGAAAGGAAGGATAGTCTTAAATATGATTGTGGTTGGACTAATCATCCTTAGACAGTAAATCGAGTAATTCCGAAAGGAAGGATAGTCTTAAATATGATTGTGATGAGATTGATCCAATAATTCCGAAAGGAAGGATCATGTATATAGATGACGATGCTGCTGATCGTGTGATGATGATGCTGATGATCTTGTGATGACGATGCTGCTGATCATGTGATGACGATGCTACTGATCGTGTGATGACGATGCTGCTGATTGTGATATGACGATGGTGATGATCATGTGATGACGATGCTGATGATCGTGTGATGACGATGATGATGATCGTGTGATGACGATGCTGATGATCGTGTGATGACGATGTTGTTGATCATGTGATGATGATGCTGATGATTGTATGATGACGATGATGCTGATCGTGATGGTCTAGAGGACAATGTTGATGATCGTGTGGATCCAGACGTTGATGTTGCTATAGTTGTTCAAGTGCTGCAGAAGATAAAGACTCAGTACTGAAGATGTTGATGTTCCAGTAACTGGTTGAGTTACTGATGATATTAAGAAAGCTTCCAATGATTTATAGATGTATCATGTATGATGTATGACTCGTTGCTCCTGCAGATGTTGTTATAATATCCTTCTCGTTAAGGGGGAGTGTTGAATATTGTAACTTCTAAGAATATTATATTTGTATATTATTTATTTCGGAGATGTTTATTCCTCCGACTTGGTTGTGGTAACTAGGGTTATTAGACCCACCATGTGGGGGTTGGCCCAGTCAGTTATAATAGGGTATTTAACCTAATGGTTAAATACGAGCCTACATGTACTTGTGTAAAATACATGTCAGTGTAGTGTATAAATAGAGGAGGTATGTTCCTCATTTGACACACACACACACTTGAGGATAGCGCACTTGTGGAGGAGAGGTCTGCTATTATGGAGGAGGAGATCATGTCTCAGGGTTTCATCTTTGTATATTGCTGGTCATCTATATTGAGGAAGCTTTGCTGGGTTTTCTACCCCATGAGGGTTTCCCAGGATAAATCTCTGTCTCTTGTGTTTATGCTGTGCTTGTTGTTTCTTCAGTGATCTTGTATATGCTATTATTGTGAAATGGAATGTAATGTTGCTATTTTCTGTCTTAGCATATTAAATCTTAACAATAAGCATAGCAAATGAGCCTTGATGATGAGGTGCTTGTCAACAACCAAATTGGATGCTGGAGTGTTTCAATATGGACTTGTTGATCAAACTGGTAAAGAGAGAATCATATAAACTGTTTGATTCCTTAGACAAAGAATTTAGATGATCAATGCATTTCACTATGTTTAGCATGTGCAAATAGAATTTGCAGAGAATAATTATAAATGAGAGAATCATATAAGTTGTTTGATTCCTTAGCCAAGGAATTTAGATGATCAATGCATTTCACTATGTTTAGTATGTGTAAATAGAATTTGCTGAGAATAATTATAAATGATGTTGGCTTTAATAACGCTACCTCCAAAGGAGGAAATGAAACAAGGGTATAATGAGTATTCTACAACTCAAGTTCAAAAAATATATAATTAGTTGCCAAGTTGACACCTACAGGAAACCACCGAGGCTTACTAGGCTTCGTAAGCTTCCAACACTTGCATTGTAACTTTCAACAACCAAACCGAGAAGCACCTTCCATACAATACATAAGTGTGGTTAAAAGATAGGTTGGAAACTTCATATAAAATACTGACGAATGAAACATTATAAACCTTCGTGAATGACAATAAGGAAATGAGTTACCTATTTGGTAAACTTTGCATCTAAAAAACAATCACTCCTGCATTCTGATGAGAACCAGAACCCATTACACCCTAGAAAACTTAATGAAGAAATGTAACATCTTAGATAGCTCATTGTGGAAAACATGCAAGTCACCAGTCAGGGTATCGAACCCTGGGAAGGTGCCTCCTTTAGAGTTTTTTCTGCAAACCGTAAAGACCCACAGGCCTGTCAGCCTCTCCAGACTTGACTCCCCACAAAAATGAATGCAAATCATTATGCCATCATTGAGGTAAGCCAATGGCAGTTAGGGTTGGCACCATGACCAAGAAAACCATGTGAAGACCTGCCACCAAAATGCCACTAAAATTTCCACCACTGATACCTTTATTGCACTTTAATAAAACACAGCTACCACAAGTACGAAGAACTGTCAGCATAGCCATGCAACACGATAGTGGATCGACCTCTTATATAGTTAAAACATGTCAATATTAATATAGTAAGGTCACCAAAGGACCAAAGTCGAAACATTATCATATAATTCATCCAAAGTGTTACGCCATTGTTTAATGACCAAGGTAAGACTTCGACCATCGACATGGGAGGTGTATGAACTTAGGATAATATAGTTATATGTCATCATCTTTGCAAAAGTAATAACTAAGATATTACGTAGAACATATAAGGAAGCAAACCATTGCATATGGTATGGAGACCATTAAAAGCGCTTATAAAAAACTAATGCATAGTTAATGTATTATAAACATCAAATGAATTAAGCTAATGCTCTAGGAGTTAAACATCCATGGTATAAAATAATAGAGAGAATTTTATAAAGCATATAGTTACAACTTTAGACTTTTGTCAAGACACCATAATAACTTTTATGCATATAGTACGTAGGATCAAAAGGTATGTATAGAATTACGATAGAAGCACATGAGCTTAGGATATGATCCTACCAACATAGACTTTTAATACATGTTGCAAATTTCCTAGGCATAGGATTTTAAATACCTTAACATAAATTCTGATACTCAACATTATACAAATACTTGTGTATTAAAAATAACATAGAATAGAGTGTAATGACTATGAAGTCATATAAACAACTTATTATAGAGTATATTTGAAGAAACAACCGAAATAGATCTCACCCTCAAATGTTTTCAAGTATTATATTTCTCTTTTTAAACTTGAAAGCTAACTGACGATAAATAGGATCTCCGTAATCACTTTCGAAACACTATTTCTCTTACGTGTGATCTGCAACAGAACGTTCAAATGCTTTAGCTAAAAATAGCTAAGTAAGCCTCAGGGTACCCATAGAACCCCTTCATCATCAACAAGAAAAGGAAAGAGTTAGCACATAAAACGAATTCAACATCAAGTCTATAAAGTATCGACATCTACATAGGAAAGCATGACTGATCTAAGATGCATAAATTCAAGTTAACAACATCCAACAATAGTATACTTTAGCTATAAAAACATCATGCATATTCTGTAATACATTGTACGAACATATTTGACGTAACATGTCTAAGTCCATTGTGACATCTAGTTAAACAAACAAACCTTTATCATACTTCCGTACAATAATTATAGCAAATAATGCTACTCTGAAAAATTTTAAATTTTTGTGATTTTTGGGATGTTACACTCACTCACAGCCATGATTTCACTCAACAGCTATGCTAAGCCAACACACAATTGGGTTTATCAAGCATACAAAACACAAAGGAGGGCAATCCTAAGCCAGTGAGATCAACCACAGAGATACAGGCATCTCAAGATAATTCAAATAGTCAAGGCACCCATAGTACCTACCACACCCAACACAAGGAAGGTCCCCTTCTCTGCTACATAGTCCCTCAAGTATCCCTTCCGTCCAGTGGTCTTCAGGATGGGCATAGAAATGTCCAAGCTGCTAAATCCTTGAGATTCCAGCCTTCACTAGGTTTATCAAGCATTCCCAACCTCTGTTCTAGAATTCACACTTGGAATTTCTCCATCGAGTGATCAAATAACTCAATCCCGTCACTGGATTTATGGGCTATAAAAATTGGGTTTTTCTATCGATTTTGGGGTATCTAATGTTCTCAAATTTTCCCCAAGGTTCATATCTATGGATCCCCCATTGGATTTTACTGTAAATACCAAATTCAGGGCATTTATGGCTCTTCAAAATGTGAGTTCTTGCAAAGTTGCGATTTATGTTTTTTCTCACTCTTGGGCATGTGTAAAATGGATGAAAATTGATACTAGAATCTTCAACCATGGAATGGGAATGATGAATAACCAATTCCCATGAGGTAGAGTGATTTGTGGTACAAGAAAAATAGAGCCCTTACATGCCATATGAATTTTTGGGCTGCCCATGCTCCATTGAAGCCATGGACTGAATTCTTCAACAACTTCCTTACAACATAATTAAATGTCAGCACAAGAAGTCAAATGGGTTCTCACAATGACATTTGGTAGCATATGGTTTATCGCGACAACCCCCTCACAACTCCCTAGTGGAATACAAATGGCCCCTTCTCATTCGTTGCTTCCATAGCCAGTTTTGGTATTTTAGTGAAATATTCATATTTACATCCATTTACAATATTCCATGGCTTAATAGCACATGGGTAACAAAATGTCAAATGCTTGTCCATTTTAAATAAAATACGAACATACACTAGCGGGGCCTTGGCCTTGAGCTCCACGCTAGGGAAACATACATCGCGTGTATACAATATTTACATTAAAAGCCAATATTTCATAAGGGTCAAAATTGGGGTATTACACCAATATCCATGGTATCATTTGTTGGTGTTGTGTTGCATGTTTGAACCCTAGTCGAAGTAAAAGTCTGCCAACATTCCTTTACCACTCCACCCGACACTTTCTTGATGGAAGAGCCCATAGGAATGGGAACACTTAGCCAATTCTTGGCAAGTATCCCACCCATCCGCATGAATCAAGCCCTCTCAAATATACTTGGAGGGTTATGTTCCCATTCGTAAATCCACAACTAGTTTCCACTTTAGCCAGTGGGCATCCAACATGGGTGATGAGGAGCCCCAATTTTTTGGCAAACTCTAAAGGTCATTATGTCCTCCCCCACCCAACATGTTTCCATCCTAGCAACATCTCCATGAGCACTACTCTTTTCATGAAGCACGTCTCAACTATCGATGCCAACACCTAAAACCAAAATTGAGTCTTCCATGGCATCCTCTCAAACTACTTATCCATCTGACCATCAACCTACTACTTGCTTCGGAGTGTGTTGTATTGACATGCAACTATCCATTGCTAGCCCTCATAATATGAACTAGCTGGGTCACGACTCCCAACAATCATGCTCAACTCCATGAGAATGAAACCTCATTCCCAATATAGACAAACCCCTCCACAAGGTCTGCTAAAACCACTCCCAATCTACCATGTCCATACAATGTAGAAGAGCACACGATGAGAGAAGGTCATGCGTCTTACACTTCGACTACATCACTTCCATGCAACTAAGAAAATGGTTGGGTTGAGTGCTTGCTGCACTCTAGAGTCTCGACATTAACTATGATCGCACAGAAGAGTGTCATCAATTCACTACTATGATATGTCACCTCTAGAACCTATTTACAGAGAACAACATGCATAGTCCTTCATGACTAACTACCCTATAATTGGATTTACGATAGCCTCGTTGGGGTTGCCCCCATATATTGTTGTCGTTTATTTCTTTGTGTGTTTATTGTATTACTTGTGGAAATGCTTGTGTGTTGGACTAGCTAAGTAACCAAATAGTAACCAAATCTAAGAAAACTACTAAGTATAATTCCACGGGTGAAAGTGTAGTTTCTCGGAGTTCCACCAAGTTAGTCATGTGACATAAAGATGTTTTGTTGCATAAAGGTGTTTTGTTATTTTACAAATTGGAATAAAATATTTTCATTTTTAGATATATATTGTAAAATTTTAGAATTGATTATATTATTATTCTAAATAATTCTATATTTTTATAAAATAATTCTTTACTTATAATATATTCATTTTAAAATGAAATAAAAAATTATTTCATTAAAAATTATCTTATGAAATTATAAATAAATTTATTTTATCATTAAATAGTTAAATTATTGTTATTCTATTTAAATAAAATTATTTTGTAGTATTAAATAATGTAAATAGTTAAATTGTTGTTATTATAATAAGTTAGATATTCTATAATCCAATATGTTAAAAATATGAAAATATAAAATAGGTCATACTTGAAGAAATTTAACTCCTTTCTATATTTAATAAATCTAAACTTAAAATAAATTTCAATAATTATAAATTGTAATTTCTCTAAATCAAATTTTGAAATTATTGCAAATTGTCTTCTAATATTAAAAAATATTCATATTTTTTTAATGGGTCACATGAATAATGTAATCATGACTAAAGGAACTAGTGGTAAGTTTTCTTTTATAACTTTCATGTTAAATTATATAAGTTGAAAAGTAGCACCACTAA
This sequence comes from Larix kaempferi, assembly GCA_027924585.1. Lineage (NCBI taxonomy): Eukaryota > Viridiplantae > Streptophyta > Pinopsida > Pinales > Pinaceae > Larix > Larix kaempferi. The sequence continues at coordinate 4,881,806 of BSBM01000109.1, read as the reverse complement.
ACAAATGAGTCAACATGGAGTTCAATTTTGAATAGCTTATCAAAATAATAAATGACATGTTAAAAATTATAACATTTAATAGGTTGTGTTGGCATGTGTATAACATTTCAGTTTAAAAATTTAAAATAAAGTAAATTTGGTTTTGTTTTTTTATTGCCTATGAAGAGGAAACATTAGTGTTAAATGAATTGTCATAATTATTGAAAATTTCAATTTTTAATATAATGTTAAATAACAATAATTTGATTAATTAAATATAGAATGATTATAAAATAATTGAATTTATTTTATTTTATTTTGCTTCATTGTTTGTTATAATTTTTCTTTCATTTCTATGTTTATGGTAAAGGCAAATATTATTTAATTTTTTTAGTATTAAAAATTGAAATTGAAATTGAATAAAGATGTAGTTGAAATTTTGAAATAGATTTTTCAAAATTCTAATTATATTTTGTTTTATTTAACATGATATTTAATTATAATTTTAGATAATATTTGGTTAAAGGGATTTCAATGCTAAATAGATTTTCAGAAGTAAAACACTTCTCTTTGATATAAGTGCTCTACACATCCTATAATTTTAATCTTGAATTTTTATATAAAATCCAAATCACAAACCTAATTTAACAAAAGTAAAATTCTAAAAATTTAGAAATTAAACAATAGTTAGAAAGATATTTGAATTAAAATATTTTTTGAAATCAAATTCATATTTTACAAGAACCTAAACATGCCACTGAAACTTTTTTTTGAAGAAAACCCTAAACAAATAAGTGGGATCACCACCATATAGCTACTTAATACTTCTAGTTAAAGAAAAGTTTGAAAAATCATGTAAGTGTGAGAGTTGGAAACTACATATTTACTTAGTTTTGTAAATGATTGAATTTTGACTTCCTACTTTGCAAAACTAAAAAATAATAAATTTGTGATGTTCATATTTAAACATTAGCTTTCATTTAACATTAATTTCTTAATGTTATTTGTCATAATGGTACAAAAAGAAAAAAGTTTAAACATAAATATATTTCATATAAAATTCAAATATTTATTCTATATTGATGTGTATAGTAGTGTTAACTTATATGTATATGAGCCAATATATCAAATGTACCAAAGATTTTTTTAATATTAATATTTTATTAAAATATATTTAAAAAAGATTGTTTAAAAATGAATGAGTGTTTTATAAAATATGTTAAATTACTTTGGTGCTCCTCATAGGATTACTTTAATTAATATTATATTAACATCTATCCTCAATACCACATTAATAATTATGTCTAACCTACACCTTAAGAAGTTGATAATTTAATAGTTAGTACAAGGTCTATATATCTCTATAATAGTTCTAGTAAATCTATGTCGCACATTAGGGTTGTTTAATATAATGGAGGTACTAACAAGGATTTTTTCTTAATGGAAATTTTTTTAATAAAATATGTTAAATTATCTTGATGCTTTTCATAAGTTTACACATTTATTCAACTAGAGTTATACTAACATTTATTCTCATTGCTACTTTAAGAACCAATGTCTACCTAAAAACTAGAAAAAGCATACCTTAATAGTTAGGACAAGGTTTCTATAGTCTTTAGTATCTATAAATCTTAGTTTTTAATTACAAATTTCAGACCTTCAATTACCTATAAATTTTAGTTAATTACATTTTTTTTAATATAATATATATTACATTAACCTAAGATCTAACAACCCATAAAATAATCATCACTATACCATATTTTCATATATCTATAAATCAAATACATTTATTTCACTACCAGAACTACATACTCCTACATACTACATTCTTTTCTCTTCAAAATTCCTATATCCTGGTTGGAGGGTGGAACTTAGGTGGCGAGTATTATAGCTAATAAAACCAGGAGATAAAAAAAGCATTTGAAATCCTGAGTAGCCAGCCGTTGTAACGGCATTTTTTATTGAAAAGCTGGGAGATAAAAAAAAATAAACATTTCAAATCCAGATAGATAAAATAAAAGCATTTGAAATCTGGAGTAGAATGCCGTTGTATAACGGCATTCTTGAATAAAAAACCATTATCAAAAGCCGGGAGATAAAAGAAAAAGCATTACAAATCCAGAGAGATAAAAGAAAGCATTTGAAATCGGGAGTAGCATGCCGTTGTCTAACGGCATTCTTGAATCAAAAAACCATTATCAAAGGGAGCGTCCAATGTCAGAGTGAAGAGCCATATGTGATGGCGTGAATGTGGTGGTGGGTGAATGTCCAGGTGGGTGAACGTCCTGGTGGGTGGCGTGAATGATATGGGTGGCCCCTTAATCCACTTGCCCCAGATTCCAGTGTAGCATGAATCCCCTTACAGCCTGCAGCTTATGCGCTTATCGTTGTCGATCGGCTCGAAATAGTAGTCTGCCGCTTATGAATCCCTGTACAGCCTGCAGCTTATGAATCCTTGTACAGCCTGCGCTTATCGTTGTCGATTTACAGCTCACGGTGAACACAACGATTGAAAACCTCTGACATCTCTCTTAAAGAGCCGGGCCTCTTGTAGATGTACTTCTGGTAGTGTTTACCGCCGGACCATGTAAACGTCCGAAAGGGTATCTCTGGGCGTCAAAAGGGTATCGCGCTCCTTCAAAATGTTACCGTCCATATCGAGGACGAGCGTATGGCACAATATTGGAACAAGCTGGGAATGTCGTAGCAAGGGCGTAATCCACGGGGCAATCATCCTTTATGATCGCCTTGCCCAGGTCCCTCCCCAACCGTCCTTCACCATTTTTCCTTCTATTTTGGTGCAGGAATATCTGGGTTTGTGTATGCAGCGGGCTCGCTGGCTAGTGGGGTATAATCATTTCCTTGCCCACAGAATTTGAAGCTGCCCGGTGTTCTAGTATTTTTTTGTCAGGTGGGTTTTATTTTATTAGGATTGAATGTTGATATATATTTCTCTGCAGGAAAATCCATTTGAAACATGCATTCTCTTGTTGGGTTTGTCGTCTTGACGCCTAGCTCGGCTCGAGGTAAATCTTTCCTCTCCATTATGTAAGGAACGACTTTATTTTGCAATGGGTTATACAGGTATCGATTTTATTTTTTGTTAGATGAATGCAGCATGGCATGTAACAAAGGGATCAGCTCCTCGGTCCTTCTTCAAAGGTCGTTTGCTTTGGCTCCCTAATTTTTTTATTTGAAATCTCCTTTTCTGATTGGCTTTACTCAATTAGGTTTACGACAGGCTGTATTAAAATGCTAGATGAAGTTGCCATTCATTATCTATAAATCGGCTCCTTGCCTGTGCAGTAATTAATGGGTGTCCCTGCAATATGTATGAAAAAGCCTTTGCAACTCCTTTTGTTTGTTTTATGCATCGGCTCCTTCCTGTTTTTAATATAATATAAATCGGCTTCTTGCCTGTGCAGTAATTAATGGGTGTCCCTGCAATATGTATGAAAAAGCCTTTGCAACTCCTTTTGTTTGTTTTATGCAGAACGACAACTCAACGGCAGCACTCACCCCTGGATTCTCATTACCATCAGAGCGCAGGATTAATATAGTTAACCAGGAGCTATATAATTACACACGGTATAAGCATCCTCACACAATTTGGAGAAGAATTCTGTCTCCTCTCTGCATAGCAGTAGATCCGAGAATCAAGCCTTCGAATTAATTGTGTGAAATATATCATGTCAAACATTAGCATCATTTAACATTGATGTATTTGTTTGTGTTTCGATCCTTAAAGTCTTAGTCTGCTTCTCCGATCCTGTAAACCTTTCCTTTCCATAAGGCCGATCCGGGCAATCCTTCTCAGGTACGGGTGCTAACATAAGGCCTTTACTGGTCCTGAAGCAAGCAGAGTTCGTCCTGCACCTGCCTTTTTTAACTTCGTCTCAATCAGAAGGGAAAGGTCAGTTTGCAGCCTTAAATACTTTAAGCAATTTAATAGTTTGTAAATAATTGATGCTGCCTCGAATGGGATCAAGGGTTACTTCATATTTCTTGAAAACTTTTTTATTGTTAATGGCTTTCAGATCTATTATTTGATTGGTTGATATTATTTGATTTGGTGAGTTTGATTTTGTGCAGTAATTAATCTGTGTTCGTCCAGCCTGTGCAACTTCTTTTAGTTTATGTGAATGAGATTGGTATTCTACGTTGGTGAAATCCTCACTTCAATTTCTGAAGGTATATATATATATATATATATATATATATATATATATATATATATATATATATTAATTATAACAATGGTTTGGTGGTGTAATAATAGTTTTTAGTTTAAATTTTGGATATAATAGTTTTAATGATTTTAGGATAATTATCTTTTATTTTAATATTTTTATGTCTTCCTTAGGTATGTATATATTTTGTATATAATTGTTTGTTTAGTACTGTAATAATAGCTCATCAAATTTATTTTGGAAATGGTAGTTCAAATGATTTTAAGATTATTTTCTTTGTTCAAGGTTTTTATTTTCTTTTAATTTTTTAATAGTATAATGTCAATATAATTGCACTCATTTTATTTTAGGATTACCTCTTTCCTAATACTATCTTAATATATCAAATTAGATTTACTAGAATGGTGTTGTGCAAGATAATTTGGTTTCCTGGAATTGTGTGGAAGAGAATGCCATCGAGCCGCCATCGAACCAGGAATTCATGAGTTTTCAGGTTCAAATTAAGGGTTTCATTTGCTTGAAGTGGCACCTATAAGCAGTATGTTATCGGAAACTCTGTTACTCTGTTAAACTTTTTATTTATTTTTTAAGACAATTCTATCGCGTTGTCTATGCCTTAGCTTAGATTCGTTGTGTTGTTAGGAGATGAACTAATTGATTGTGTTTCGCATTTGTACGGTTGAGCTCCATTGTCCTTTCATTTATGCCTTGGAGTCCGATTCGATATGCCAAATTTCATAGATCATGATAATATCACAAGACAACCTTTCCAAAACAGGGTTTATTTTCATTTTATGTCAACCTGCTTATCAATTGCAAAATCTCATAAATGAGGATAAATATATGAACATTAATATGAAATGTCGGTTATTATGACTAACTTTGCAAAACCGTGTTAGCAAATTCTTAGTTATCATGACTGGATTTTGAGAAAACCTTCGTATTTTGTAAAATCATATTATTTACTATTGCATAATATATGAAAATCATTGCAATAATATATGAAAATTTATCTAATATATGAAAATTTATCTAATATATGAAAATCAGATTATATTGTTATTAAATTTGATAATAATATAAATTTTGAATAAATATTAAAATTTTTTGATAATTTTTAAATATCTCAAGTATTATGTTAGTATTATGTTAATGATAAGTAGTTAAATTAGTACCTTGCAAAGTCTGCTTCTTAAGGTATGCACATATTTTATATTATATGTTAAATTAATATTAAATGTTAATGATAAGTAGTTAAACTAGTACCTTGCATGGTTTGCTTCTCAAAGTATACATGTATTTTATATAGCAATTATTTGACAATGTACTAATTGTTTTAAGTGTATTTTGGATATAGTAGTTTATGTTTATGTTTCTATTTTGTTTTTATTTTCTTGTGATTTCCTAATATTATCGTAGTTACAATTATTTTAAGGTTTCTCTTTGTGTATAAAGCTAAATGTTTAGTTTTTAATGCTATCATCATCTTAATAATAATCACTAGTTTAATTATGTGCCATTTGTTCATATAGGTTGGATGATGGTACAGAACACAAAACCTAGACTTTGGCCGAATAACAAATCAACCCTTTTCTAACATGATGAAGAATAAAGGTATATAAATCTTTCAATAGATTTTCTTTTATTTGGCCTATATTACCAATGAAAAAAATCAATCAGTAAATCAGAGATTGTTAAAGAAATAATTCAATAGATAAAATTAGAAAAGGGCGTAATCCAAGGGGCAATCATCCTTTATGATCGCCTTGCCCAGGTCCCTCCCCAACCGTCTTTCACCATTTTTCGTTCTATTTTGGTGCAGGAATATCTGGGTTTGTGTATGCAGCGGGCTCGCTGGCTAGTGGGGTATAATCATTTCCTTGCCCACAGAATTTGAAGCTGCCCGGTGTTCTAGTATTTTTTTGTCAGGTGGGTTTTATTTTATTAGGATTGAATGTTGATATATATTTCTCTGCAGGAAAATCCATTTGAAACATGCATTCTCTTGTTGGGTCTGTCGTCTTGACGCCTAGCTCGGCCCGAGGTAAATCTTTCCTCTCCATTATGTAAGGAACGACATTATTTTGCAATGGGTTGTACAGGTATCGATTTTATTTTTTGTTAGATGAATGCAGCATGGCATGTAACAAAGGGATCAGCTCCTCGGTCCTTCTTCAAAGGTCGTTTGCTTTGGCTCCCTAATTTTTAAATTTGAAGTCTCCTTTTCTGATTGGCTTTACTCAATTAGGGTTACGACAGGCTGTATTAAAATGCTAGATGAAGTTGCCATTCATTATCTATAAATCGGCTCCTTGCCTGTGCAGTAATTAATGGGTGTCCCTGCAATATGTATGAAAAAGCCTTCGCAACTCCTTTTGTTTGTTTTATGCATCGGCTCCTTCCTGTTTTTAGTATAATATAAATCGGCTTTTTGCCTGTGCAGTAATTAATGGGTGTCCCTGCAATATGTATGAAAAAGCCTTTGCAACTCCTTTTGTTTGTTTTATGCAGAACGACAACTCAACGGCACCACTCACCCCTGGATTCTCATTACCATCAGAGCGCAGGATTAATATAGTTAACCAGGAGCTATATAATTACACACGGTTTAAGCATCCTCACACAATTTGGAGAGCTATTCTGTCTCCTTTCTGCATAGCAGTAGATCCGAGAATCAAGCCTTCGAATTAATTGTGTGAAATATATCATGTCAAATATTAGCATCATTTAACATCGATGTATTTGTTTGTGTTTCGATCCTTAAAGTCCTAGTCTGCTTCCCCGATCCTGTAAATCTTTCCTTTCCATAAGGCCGATCCGGGCAATCCTTCTCAGGTACGGGTGCTAACGTAAGGCCTTTACTGGTCCTGAAGCAAGCAGAGTTCGTCCTGCACCTGCCTTTTTTAACTTCGTCTCAATCAGAAGGGAAAGGTCAGTTTGCAGCCTTAAATACTTTAAGCAATTTAATAGTTTGTAAATAATTGATGCTGCCTCGAATGGGATCAAGGGTTACTTCATATTTCTTGAAAACTTTTTTATTATTAATGGCTTTCAGATCTATTATTTGATTGGTTGATATTATTTGATTTGTTGAGTTTGATTTTGTGCAGTAATTAATCTGTGTTCGTCCAGCCTGTGCAACTTCTTTTAGTCTATGTGAATGAGTTTGGTATTCTACGTTGGTGAAATCCTCACTTCAATTTCTGAAGGTATATATATATATATATATATTTTATAACAATTGTTTGGTGGCGTAATAATAGTTTTTAGTTTAAATTTTGGATATAATAGTTTTAATGATTTTAGGACAATTATCTTTTATGTCTTCCTTAGGTATGTATATATTTTGTATATAATTGTTTGTTTAGTACTGTAATAATAGCTCATCAAATTTATTTTAGAAATGGTAGTTCAAATGATTTTAGGATTATTTTCTTTGTGCAAGTTTTTTATTTTCTTTTAATTTTTTAATACTATAATGTCAGTATAATGCCAATATAATTGCACTCATTTCATTTTAGGATTATCTCTTTCCTAATACTATCTTAATATATCAAATTACATTTACTAGAATGGTGTTGTGCAAGATAATTTGGTTTCCCGGAATTGTGTGGGAGAGAATGCCATCGGGCCAGGAATTGATGAGTTTCAGCTTCAAATTAAGGGTTTCATTTGCTTGATGTGGCACGTGTAAACAGGATGTTATCGGAAACTCTGTTACTCTGTTAAACTTTTTATTTACTTTTTAAGACAATTCTATCGCGTTGTCTATGCCCTAGCTTAGATTCGTTGTGTTGTTAGGAGATGAACTAATTGATTGTGTTTTGCATTTGTACTGTTGAGCTCCATTGTCCTTTCATTTATGCCTTGGAGTCCGATTCGATATGCCAAATTTTATAGATCATGATAATATCATAAGACAACCTTTCCAAAACAGGGTTTATTTTCATTTTATGTCAACCTGCTTATCAATTGCAAAATCTCATAAATCAGGATAAATATATGAACATTAATATGAAATGTCGGTTATTATGACTAACTTTGCAAAACCGTGTTAGCAAATTCTTACTTATCCTGAATTTTGGGAAAACCCTAGTATTTTGTAAAATCATATTATTTACTATTGCATGATTAAACAAACCCATTTGCAAATAATCTCAAACATTAGTGTACTATTAATCTGCCATGTATACTCTTGATAGACCCTTCTGGACAGAATCCGTAGTCAGTAAATTGATCTCCATTCTCCATTCGCTATACCTGTCGATCTGCCTCCCTGTTGTGTGGTTGCAATTCACATTTACTGCCAACAACAGCCACATTTACGCCTCTATTGTACACGTTCATATTTCCGTAGTGGTCAACCCTTCCATATTTCTACTTGTATTTTGTTGTATGTGGATGAGTGACGTGGATTCGGACTCTTTTTTTCACAGTTCTTTCTCGATAATTCGTTTCTTTCTATAAACAGTTTTTCGTGATATATCTATTCAAAGTTTATTTAAATTAGACATCGGGTAGTATGTGAGGGGACTCGTTTTATGATTTTGGGAGGTTCTTCCATTTTGGAGGGTTGCGGGTTCAACCTATTCGCTTTATGTTCTTTGAGGTGACGAGTTGATTTGGTATTGTTCCACCATCATTTCAATCCTCCAAATTGAAAATGGGTTTGTTTTGAATACTAACTACCTTCTCACTCACCCAAGTTCCCAACCCATGATCAAGTTTTAATTCTCATTTATCATCGAAGTGAGGCGAGCAGCTATGAATGATTCATCGCATGGATGCTTTTTTGTTTCCCCTTGCTACAGCGTGTGACTGTGACATACATGATTGGCATGGCCGTTTTTCTGGCTCGTTATTATATGTTATTTCGGACGTTTTTAAAACAATTATTTATTGAATATTCGGATCTTAATGACTTTCAAAACAGTTATTTATCAAAGTCAAAGTCAAGAAAAGAGATAGTTCTGCCGGTGACGTGTGAAAATGCTAATTACTGGCAGGGTTCCAAGATTTAATTAGCACCAACCCCAGCCTTTATGGTAAAACCTACATGCTTTATGATAAGAATATCACCACGTGTTCTTTATCCGTGCTGCATTACCATTGCAATGATTTTCAGCGATGCTGCATTACCATTGCAATGATTTTCAGCGAAATACTGTTACGGTAAGACTCTATTTTCAAATGCCTGGAATATAGATCTCTATTTCTGTGCCTTTACATATATATTTGTATTTTATAGTTTTTTTTTACTGTATATATGTTTGTAGTCCGTTTATGTGAATATATGCATCTTCTTGTTAAATAAAAAACTTTTTGCATGGATTTCTCAATAAAAAGGCGCGCTACTTGTTTTATTTGGTAGATAAAAATGCATATTTAGATGAGGTAAAATTATTTTTTTAATTTTTTAAGCATTAAGTTTAATTTTGGAATTTGTATAAATTTTATATAATGTATGTTTATAAAAAAATTTGATTTGTTTTATTTGGTAGACAAAAATTATCTTGCAAAATTTTAATTTTAGAATTTTTTTTAGATATTGAGTTTAATTTTGGAATTTGTATAAATTTTATGTGATGAATGTATATAAAAAAAATTTATGAGTGTTGTAATTCAATCATAATATATTTTGGAATGATTAAAATTGATCTAACATATGAAAATCAGATTATATTATTATTAAATTTGATAATAATATAAATTTTGAATAAATATTAAAAAATTTTGACAATTTTTAAATATCTCAAGTATTATGTTAATGATAAGTAGTTAAATTAGTACCTTGCAAAGTCTGCTTCTTAAGGTATGCATATATTTTATATTATATGTTAAATTAATATTAAATGTTAATGATAAGTAGTTAAACTAGTACCTTGCATGGTTTGCTTCTTAAAATATACACATATTTTATATAGCAATTATTTGATAGTGTACTAACTGTTTTAAGTGTATTGTTGATATAGTAGTTTATGTTTATGTTTCTATTTTGTTTTTATTTTCTTGTGATTTCCTAATATTATCATAGTTACAATTATTTTAAGGTTTCTCTTTGTGTATAAAGCTAAATATTTTGTTTTTAATGCTATCATCATCTTAATAATAATCACTATTTTAATTATGTGCCATTTGTTCATATAGGTTGGATGATGGTACAGAACACAAAGTCTTGACATTGGCTGAATAACAAATCAACCCTTTTCTAACATGATGAAGAGTAAAGGTATGTAAATCTTTCTATGGATTTTCTTTTATTTGACTTATATTACCAATGAAAAAAATCAGTAAATCAGAGATTGTTAAAGAAATAATTCAATAAATAAAATTAGAGATTCTTTGTAGAGACTTCTTCCCGTGGCTATATCATAGTTCAATGGAGACACCGTTCCACCATTAAAAAGAACTAGACCTAATTTGACCTAAATTTAAGTGAAAATGTTTGCCAGAATCGAAGTGAGGCGAGTAGCTATGAATAATTATGCCAAAACTCGCAGTGAAAGGCGGTGTCACTGTCGATAATGATTCATGACAGATTTTATGGGTGGCCTACCGCATATGATCTCCCGCAAAACCACTCCAAAACTGTACACATCACTTTTATCCGTCAACCTTTCGGTGCTAAAATATCTGTTAAGAATGCCTAAAAATGAAAGTGTTTGTGCTCCTGACAAATAATTTACAATTCCTTCAAGAATAGAGATTCATTATAGGATGAATGGTATATATTTTGTACGATTAAAACAACAGAATTGAGTTGATAATAAGAGACATGTCTGTTGCGTATGGTCGCAGCAAAATTCTCATGTTCAATGCTTTCCTTTCTAGAGCTTATGAAATTTGTACAAACCACAATCCTAACGCTTTAACCAGTTTTCATGTAACTCCCACGGAAGAGTAGATGCAGTATCTTAATTGTTATTCAATTTCTATTGCAGATCTCTCTTATATTCTACTGCGGATCTCTCTTATTTACATTTTAGCGTCCAAAGATCAACATGACATCTCATAAAAAATATGCCTTAAAATTCTTCTAACTAAACTATAGGCATATTTTAAAAGGAAACATAAAGCACATTTCACGTATTATGAACTCCCTTGATTTTCTCTTTCATATGTTTTAAAAATTGTAAAGTCCATCCCTTGATTTTATGTTTGAGTTGTTTTAAAAATGAAAAGTCGATGGCTCAAAATTTGAGAATCTGTCAAAGAAACAATCATAGTTTCCTCGGAAACTATTCCATGCTTTCAATCCCGCCATTTGTCTAAATCCACCAACTACCGTATACAATTGGGTGTAGATGTTAATGTGCCTCGGATGAAGAGAGGCAGCTATATGTTCAATGTATTTTGTGTATTAAGCAGTGGGGGTTCTGAAATGATGTAGAAGAGCCGTCCAGCTCCATCGAGAACTCTCCTCTGTTTTTGTTTTCAGCCTTTTAAAATACTCTGTTTTCTGGTTGCTCTGCCTTCATAAAATCTGTCAGAAAAGAGCGTTTCCCATTGCAGCTTTTGGGCAGTCTTTCTCAAGAAACCATTGACCTCCTTTCCTCGTTTCTGTTGGAAAATTGATACGATTCAAGAGAACAAGGGTGATCTTGCATTTCAAGAGCATAACTGATTCTACATTTCAGGTATGTCCTTATGTTAATTTCTCAAAAACTGATTTGTAAATTGTGAATATTGCATTAGAGGGCTGCCATGGTTCTGGAATTACCGAGATTCATACAATTTTTATGACTGTATGAGCTGGGACATTTTTTATTTATTTATTTTTCTAGTTGATTTAGATATATGTGATTAGTTTGTTAGTTTCATCCGAATGTATTAAAATATAGATTCATCCATATTCAATGAGTATTTGCATTATAGGATTCATTTGTTTTCAATATTATGAAATTGCTAAAATATTGTGATTTACTCTGGATCGAGGTATTCTGTAGTTCCTTTCACCGAAGCTTCCCCGTTAATTCATATTCTGGAAAGACCAAAGTCACCCAGTTTTCCATTCAAATTGCTTTCTAGAAGAATGTTGGCGGTCTTGATAACCCTGTGAATAATCTTCGGGGTGTAAACTACGTGCATGTATTCCAGTCCATCAAATATAATTGGCATCTCAAGTAGATTACATGAGAAATATGGTAAGGAATGCTTTTTTCGCTTTTAAAGACAAAGAAAAAGTCAAATCAATATTCAAATCAACCAGCGGTTAGATCTTAAGATTTGAAGAAAACACTTAACAGAAAAGCCAAGGAACTACCCTGTGCTGCATCTAAAGCTATTTTGAATCTTGTTTTCCAATATAGTTCCGAACCAAATGAGACCTGGAAACGAAAATAAGAACCAAATGACAGCTTATCACGGACTCAAGCAAACATACCATGTCTCTCATATGGTCATCTCATAGAGTAGTTGTCGGGCCATCTCAATGGTATCCATATTACATTCCTTATCATTTTTTGAATGTTGTTCGGAATCGAAACCGCGCCCATTTTTGTTGTGCTCTGTATGATAACCCCCTCTCATCCAAGGCAACCCACCCTTCCGAAGGATTATTTTTTTAACCCAAAATGCTACAGAGGATCGACATTCAGTAGAAGATTTGTTTAAAAGTAGTAAGCAAACCTCACCATATGTTAAATTGGAAAAGCTGCTGAGAATACCTTCATTGACAGCTATTATGTTTATTCCTTTCGTTCGTGGATCGACCTTTCCCCCTAACCTATCGAACACAGAAGTTCTTTTCGATTTGGTTCCAGTATTTCTAGAAGTTCCGAATACTTTGCAGGTACTGGCCGGGGTTCTATTATTTTTTGTTGGGGTGCATAACTGGAGTTCTGGGCAAATCCAGTTTATATTCCATCTTTGGTCTTTTGGACCTAGGAAAAACAGCGTCCCTTATGGTTCCATCATTTCCATATATAGATCTCTATCTCTACAGAACATTTATAGACAACAATCCAATTGGTGAAACAATAATGACACATGAAAATTAACATTTGCCAAAAAAAAATCTAAATATTTATTGAGACTTTTCTGTTTCTATTTGCAGCTTCCTCTTGAAAATTCGTATTCCACTCATGAAATTTTCCCAACCTTTCAAATATGTGTTTTCTTGCAATTTCTGTATTTTTATTTTCATCTTTTCCATCAGAGTCGTTGGGATCTGGCTGGGTTTGTTTAGCTGAACCGACCAAAGATCCTCCTGTTACACCAAAACTGTGAATCAATAGAACAGGAACAAAATGCATGTCAAAAGCGTTACCAGTAGATTTCTCCCAAGTGGTTATATCATAGTTGGGGTCGTTATACTTACAATTTTTTTACCATGGCATTGAGGGCATCAGCCCAGATTTTAACCCACGGTGAATTGACCATCGCCATCAACCCTAGCCCCACCCAGCCACCCTTACCAATGGGTCTCTCTTGTTTTCTCAGAGGCAGTTGTGTTGCGGCGGCTAAAGCCTGCACATGACCCGCTCCCCCTTCGTGCCTCGTTGGGAGATGACGTCAACCGCATTAGTGAGTTGATTTTGATAATATTATATAATAAAAATTAGGGTAACTTTATTCCTCTTTAGGGAGTATCAAATGTCCTGCAAAATTATCATAAAACTATAACTGTTTTTTATAGATCATAAAATCAACCATGGTGTATTTTAAGGTTTAGTTGGGATTGAATAACTTAACATCAATGACATTTTTATAAAGGTTTTGACCAAATTGAATTGATTTGTAAGGTTTAGTTGGGATTGAATAACTTAACATCAATGACATTTATATTTTTATAAAGATTTTTACTAAATTGAATTGATTTTTGTCAAGATATGGATGTCTTTCAAATTTTCATACAAGAACGCAATACTTACATGAAAATCCACATGTCCTAAGTTACACTTCATCCCACTTTATCTAGTTTTATGGATTTGATATTAATTTATGATATTAAAGCTCGGACTTCTTTGAATTTGAAATTAATTTATGACATTAAACTATATTTTTTTTTTAAATTTGAAAATGTCCTAAGTTATATTTTATCTCAATTTAATTTTTAGATATTTGATATTAAAATCTAAATTTCTTTGAATTTGAAATTAATTTATGATATTAAATAATTTGAATTTAATATTAAATTATAGATTTCTTTGAATTTGAAAATAATTTAGGATAGTAGAGCATAGATTTTCTTTAAAATGTAATTTAGTTTGTTAAATTTAATATCTATATATAATTGTAAATTTATTTTATTTATTTATATGAATTTATTTTATAATGGTTTTTAGTTTTTCTATGTTATTTTTTTTAATAAATCTAAATTTAGTTTAATTATATTTCTTAGTTTAGTAAATAATTTTTTGTTTATTTTAATGTTGTTTTTCTTTCATATTTTTACTAAGCAATATGAAACTTTCTTAATTTTCTATTACTAAATTAAAAATAAATACTTAATTTTTCATATTGTTTTAGTGTGTACAATTTTATGAGATGTAAAATGTAATTTTTTTTTAAAGTGCAATTTAGTTTGCTAAATTTAATATCTATATAATTATAAATTTATTTTATTTAATTATATGAAGTTATTTTATAATAATATTTAGGTTTTTTTAGTATATGTCATTTTTTAATAATTATAAATCTAGTTTAATATTTTTTCTTAATTTAATAAAAGTAAAATTTGTGTTTAGTTTAATTTTGTTTATCTTTAAATTTTTATAATTTTCTACAACTTATTTAAAATTAAATACTTAATTTTTCATATTGTTTTGGTGTATGTAATTTTATGAGATGTGAAGTGTAAATTTTCCCTTAATAGTTTAGTTTTTTTCCCATTGAAATAGTTTGTAGTTCGAGTTAATAATTAAGAGTTTGTTGAAATAGTTTAGAGTTCTATCATGTTAGAGTTCTCGCTAATATTTAAGAGTTAATTTAGACCTTTTAGATTTTTTTCCTTCTCGTCATTGAAATAATTTAGAATTCTTAGAGTATAAATTGTTGTTGAAATAGTTTAGAATTTTGTTAGATTATAAATTTCTATCTTGTTTACTTTTGGTAAATTGTTTTTTCAATGTTTTTTTCATGGTTATATATATAAATTTAATTGGAATCTTTAAATGAGATTAAGTTTGTAGAAAATCTTTGCCTTTATGAATATTAAATTGTAAACATTTTTTTATATTGTTTGCATTAGTATGTTGGCCATAGGGGTTCTATGGAAAGTCTTGTGTAGAGTGTTTTCAAAGGACCATTTTGGGAAATTGCCTGGAAACAATTTCCTAACTCGGTATCTTGACACATGTGCCTTTGTTGTAGCTGGAAACTGGGACGCCATTGCGCTAGTAATAGGTGGAGGGAGGTAACTCCCAGAGAAACCCTCCCAGTACGCCCCAAGTTGGGTGGTCGACCATGTATACAAAAGGTTTTTAAAGTGGTCTAACGAGGGACCCCCCCTTTGTTCACACTCTATTCATGCAACCTAGGAGTTAGGATCTATTTCCTTGATATTTATAACTTTAAACCCTATCACACCTAACTCCTCTAAACCCCTAACCCCCAATCTCTCTCTTTCTATCCATATTGCTCTAAGCCCAAAACCTCCAATCTTTCTCTCTCTCTAACCCCAAATATCTCTCTCTCTCTCTCTCTCTCTATTTAAACCTAAAATCCCCAACCTCTCTATCTCTCTCCAAACAAACACGTAACCCCTAATCTCTCTATTTATATCCCTATATCTCGAAACACCTAACCTCCAATCTAGCTCTCTCTCTCTAGCTCTCTCTCTCTCTCTCTCTTTCTCTCTCTCTCTCTAAACCCCTAACCTCAAATCTCTAACATTAAGTCTCTCTCTCCCTAGGCCCCTACTCTCTCTCTCTCTCTCTCTCTCTCTCTCTCTCAAAATCCTCAATCTCTCTCTTTATCTCTCTCTGTAAACCCCCCCGCTCTCTCAACCTGTAACCACCAATATATCTCTTTATGTCTCTCTCTCTTTAAATCCCTAGCTCCCAACCTCTCACTTTCTATTGCTCTCTCTCTAAAACCCTAACCTCCAATCTCTCTCTCTCTCTCTCAATTCCTAAACACCAATATATATATATATATATATATATATATATATATATATATATATATATATATCCTTCAATTCCTAACATCCAATCTCTCTCTCTCTCACCATATTTTCCTAACCCCCTTTCCTTTCTCTCTCTCCCCTTTTCCCTCATCCCCCCATCCTATATATTTCCTCCTTTCCCTAGCTCTCGTATCTATTTCTCCATCCCCGCCTCTCCTTAATTCCCCTCCCTCTCTCTAACCCTATTCCCCCTCTCTCTCCTCCTTTCCCTAAACCCTCCTCTCTCCCTCTCTCTTTAAGATCCTAACCCCTAATCTCTCTCTCTCTCTCTCTCTCTCTCTCTCACCATTATCCACCTCCCCATCCCTCTCTATGTATATATATATATACATCTCCCCCCTAGTCCCCCTACCCTTAACCACCCACTCTAACTCCTATTGATAACTACCACACCTTGATCATTCTCTCTCTCTCTCTCTCTCCCTAAACCCCTGACCTTGAATCTAAACCTTTAAATTCCAACCTCTCTCTCCCTAAACCACCAATCTCTCTCTTTTAATATATCTCTTTCTAAACTCCAAACCCCCCAATCTCTCTATCTCTCTCCAAAACCCTAACCCCCAATATCTCTCTTCATATCTCTCTCTCCCTAAACCCCTAACCTCCAATCTCTCTCTCTCTCTCTCTCCCTCATC
This sequence comes from Larix kaempferi, assembly GCA_027924585.1. NCBI lineage: Eukaryota > Viridiplantae > Streptophyta > Pinopsida > Pinales > Pinaceae > Larix > Larix kaempferi. The sequence continues at coordinate 4,864,869 of BSBM01000109.1, read as the reverse complement.
CCCCTTACCCTCTCTCTCCTCTCCCTAACACCCCCCTCTCTCTCACTCTCACTCTCTTTCTCTCTCTCTACCCAATGACCCTCATCTCTATCTAGAACCACCTTTCCATATCCCCCCTTTCTCTCTATCTCTCCTCCTTTCCCTAATGCCTTCACTCTCTCTCTCCAATGCCACCTTTCCCTAATTCCCCCCTCCACCTCTCTAACCCAACCTCCCCCCCCCTTTCTCTCCACCCACCATCTTGCCTGATACCATAAATCCTAACACCCTATCTCTCCATATACCCTCTTTATTACCCTAAACCATAAAGCCATGATCTCTCCATTTCCACCTGCATCCCTCCCTCTCCCTCCCTCTCTCATATTCCCCTTTTCTCTCTCTCTTCATCCCCTTAATATTTAACCCCCCTTAACCATATACCTCCATCACTAACCATAAATGCTCCTTGTGTGACCCTCTCTCTCTCTCTCTATTTTTCTAAACCCCTAAACCTTAATATCTTTCTCTCTCCAACTCCCACTCTGCACCCTCCTAACCTTAACCCCACTCTATATGTATATCTCCCCTACTACTAAACTCATCCCTATCCATTTATCTATATATTTATACCTCTCCCCCTTACTCCCCCCAAACTCTCTCTCTCTCTCTCTCTCTCTCCCTCTCTCTCTGTATATATATATATATATATATATATATATATATATATATATGCTCCCCCAAACCCCCACTCTTCACCATTCTACACATACCCCATACTCTATCTCTCTCCCCACCCCACCACTAACCACCTTCCCCACCCTTAAATTCCAATCTCTCTCCCTCTAAACCCATAACCCTCAATATTTATTTTTCTATCTCACTCCCTCTAAAAGAAAAACCCCATTCTCTCCCTCTCTAGACCCCTAATCTCGCTCTCTCTCTAAGTAACGAATCCCCAATCTCTATGTCTAAATCCCTAACCTTCAATATCTCTCTTTATCTAAACCCATAACCACCACTCTCTCTCTTTCTATTTCTCTCTCTAAATTCCTAACCCAAACTTTCTTTATCTCTCTCTATACCCGTAACCCCAAATGTCTCTCTTTCATTCTATCTATCTCTGTCTAAACCCTCTCTCTCTCCCTCTCTCTCTCGCAATCGCTAACCCCAATCTCTCTGTGTAAATCCATAGCCTCCAATCTCTCTCTTACTCTAAACCCATAACCAACACTCTCTCTCTAAACCCCTAACCTCCAATCTCTCTCTCTTTCTCTATCTCTAAATCTCTAACCCTCAATCTCTCTCTCTCAATCTCTCTCTCTCTCTCTCTCTCTCTTTCTCTCTCTAAGCCCCTAACCCTCAATATCCCTCTCTAAACCCCAATCTCTCTCATTCTAAACCCCTAACAACCAATCTCTCTCTCCCTCTCTCTCTCTCTCTCAACCCTTACACCCAATCTCTCTCTCTCTCTCTCTCTTCAACCCCACCTTTTACTAGCCCCCATCCCTCGCTTGAACCCAACCCTCCACTGCCTCTCCTCCTTTCACTAAACCCCCCTCTGTCTTTATAACTCCCCACCTCTCTCTTTCCAACCCCACCTTTTGCTAACCCCCGTTCCTCTCTTGAACCCAACCTCCCTCTCTCTCTTTCAATATCATGTCTTCCCCTATACCATAAATCCTAACACCCCCATCTCTCCATGTACTCTCTTTATTACACTAAACTCGAACCCTAGTCTCTCTCAATTTCTCTATGCATCCATATCTCTACCTCCCACTCTCTCTCGTTTCCCCCCTAATCCCTAACCCTACTAACCCTAACCATATACCTGCATCAATAAAAATCAATGCCCCCCCTATGATCCCTCTCTCTCTCTATCTATTTATCTATATCCCTCTCTCTAAACCCCTTTAGCCCTAATGGTTCCCTCTCTATGGCCCCCAAACCCACACTTCTCATCCTCCTAACCTCACCCACCAACTCTTTCTCTATATCTCCCCTACAACTAACCTCATCCCCATCCCTCTATCTATCTTTCTATCCCTCTCCCCTTTACTTCCCAATGATCTCTCTCTCTCTCTAAAAAATTCTAACCCCTAATCTCCATCGTTCTCTATCTCTAATCCCCTAAACCCCAATATCTCTTTCTCTCTCTCTAAATCCATACCACCAATCTCTATCTCTCCCCCTATCTCTTTCTCTAAACCCCTAAAACCCAATCACTTTCTCTCTAAATGCCAAACCCCAAATCTCTCTCTCTGTCTCTAAACCCCTAACCCCCAAACTCTCTATCTCTCTTTAAACCCCTAACCCCCAGTCTCTGTCTTTCTATCTCTCTCTCTATGTAAACCCCTAACTTCTAATCTCTCTCTCTCTCTCTCTGAGTCCCTAACCCCCAATCTCTCTCTCTCTAAACTCCTAACCCAAAATATCTCTCTCTATTAGCCCCTACCCAACAATCTATATCTCTTGAACCCAACCCTCCACTACCCCTCCTCCTTTCACTAAACCCCCCTCCCTCTTTATAACTCCCCACCTATCCTTAAACACCCACACCAACTCCGAACACTAACAACCACCACTCCATTGTGCTCCCTCTATCTCTCTAAACCATATACCCTTAAACCTTCAATATTTTTCTCTCTCTCTCTAAACACCTAACCCATGATATTTCTCTCTCTCTCTCTCTCTCTCTCTCTCTAAACACTCAACCCCCAATATCTCTCTATCTCTCCTTCACTAAACCCCTAACCCCCAATATCTCTCTCTAAACCCCTAATAACCAATTTCTCTCTTTCAATATCTCTCTCCATATAAAACACTAGCCCCCAATCTCTCTATATCTCTCAAAACACCTACCCACCATTCTCTCTCTCTCTAGCTCCCTCTCTATCTCTATCTCTGAACCGCTAACAGTCCCCAATATATATATCTCTCTCTTTCTATCTCTAAACCCCTAACCCTCAATCTCTCTCTCTCTCTCTCTAAACCTCTAATCTTTCTCAGCCTCTCTAAACCCCTAACCATAATCTCTCTCTCTCTCTCTCTCTAGAAACACCTTTTTCTAATCCCCCCTTTCTCTCTCTCTCTATTTCTTTCCCTAGTCCCCACTTCCCCTCTCTCTCTCTCTCTCTCTCTCTCTCTCTCTCTCTCTCTCTCTCTCCTCCTTTCCCTAACCCTCCCATATCTCTCTCCAGTCCCACCTTTTCTTAACACCCCCTCTCTCTCTCTAACCCAACCTCCCCTATCCCTATCCTCCTTTTCCTAAAACCTCCTCCCTATCTATGACCCCACTCCCTTAATCTCTCTTTATCTATAAACCCATAATACCTAATCTCTCCCTCTCTCTCTCTCTAAGCTCATTACCCCTAATCTCTCTCTCTCTCTCTCTCTCTCTCTCTCTCTCTCTAAACCCCCCACTCTTCGCCCTTCTACCCCTATACCCACCCACTCTATCTCTCTCTATCAACCACCACTATCCACCTCTCGATCCCTCTTCATCTCTCTCTATAGATACCTTCCCCCCACCCTTAATCACCCACTCCAATTCCTACCACTAACTACTACCCCTCTATGATTCTCTCTCTCTCTCTCTCTCTCTCTCTCTCTCTCTCTCTATTTTTCTTAATCCCTAACCCCAAATATAAACCTATAAATTCTAATATCTCTCTCTCTAAACCCTTAATTACTCAATATATCTACCTCTCTCTCTCTCTCCACATCTCTCTCTATATAAACCCCTAACCACCAATTTCTCTTTCAATATCTCTCTCTCTAAACACCTAACCCCCAATCTCTCAATCTCTCTCTAAACCCCCAATGCCCAATCTATGTCATTTTATATCTTCCTCCCTAAGCCCCTAACCTCCAATCTGAATCTCTCTCTCTCTCCCTCTTTAAATCCCTAACCAAATCTCTCTCTCTCTCTCTCTCTCTCTCTCTAGCCCCACCTTTCCTTAACCCCCCTTCTTCTCTCCCTGCTCTCCTTAACACCCTCTCTCTCTCTATCCCCACCTTTCTCTAATTCCCCCTCCCTCTCTCTAACCTAACCACCCATCTCTCTCTCTCTCTCCCCCTAAGCCCCTCTCCCTATTTCTAACACACCCGGTATCTCTTTCAACCCCCGATCATCCCCTATACCATAAATCATAATGCCCCCATCTGTTAATGTACCCTATTTATTACCCTAACCCCCTACTGTCTATATTTCTCTAATCCTCCCTCTCTCTCCCTCCCTCTTTGCACTTCCCCTTCTCTCTCTCTCTCTCTCACATTCCTACCCTACTCTCCCTAGCTATATAACCGCATCACTAACCATCAACACTCCCCTCGTTATCTCTCTCTCCCTCTATCTATCTATCTATCTCACTCTCTCTCTCTCTCTCTCAACACACACACACACACACACACGGCCTCTCTCTCACTCTCCCTATGTATTTCTATCACTCTTCCTCTCTATCCAACGCCCACCTTTCCCTCTCTAGCACCAACTTTTACTAACCCCATCTTCCTCTCTGTCTCTCATCCTTTAACTAACCCCTCCTCTCTCTCTCTAGACTCACCTTTCCCTAATCCCCCTCCTTCTCATTAACCCAACCTCCCTCTCTCTCTTTCAATATCATGTCTTCCCCTATGCCATAAATCCTAACACCCCCATCTCTCCATGTACTCTCTTTATTACACTAAACTCGAACCCTAGTCTCTCTCTATTTCTCTATGCATCCATATCTCTACCTCCCACTCTCTCTCATTTCCCCCCTAATCCCTAACCCTACTAACCCTAACCATATACCTGCATCAATAAAAATCAATGCCCCCCTATGATCCCTCTCTCGCTCTATCTATTTATCTATATCCCTCTCTCTAAACCCCTTTACCCCTAATGTTTCCCTCTCTATGGCCCCCAAACCCACACTTCTCATCCTCCTAACCTCACCCACCAACTCTATCTCTATATCTCCCCTACAACTAACCTCATCCCCATCCCTCTATCTATCTTTCTATCCCTCTCCCCCTTACTTCCCAATGATCTCTCTCTCTCTCTCTCTCTCTCTCTCTCTCTCTCTCTCTCTCTCTCTAAAAAATCCTAACCCCTAATCTCCATCGTTCTCTATCTCTAATCCCCTAAACCCCAATATATCTCTCTCTCTCTAAATCCATACCACCAATCTCTATCTCTCCCCCTATCTCTTTCTCTAAACCCCTAAAACCCAATCACTCTCTCTCTAAATGCCAAACCCCAAATCTCTCTCTCTGTCTCTAAACCCCTAACCCCCAAACTCTCTATCTCTCTTTAAACCCCTAACCCCCAGTCTCTGTCTTTCTATCTCTCTCTCTATGTAAACCCCTAACTTATAATCTCTCTCTCTCTCTCTCTCTGAGTCCCTAACCCCCAATCTCTCTCTCTCTAAACCCCTAACCCAAAATATCTCTCTCTATTAGCCCCTACCCAACAATCTATCTCCTTTTATCTATATCTCTCTATAAACCACTAACCTCCAATCTCTCTTGCTCTCTCTCTCTCTATCCATGTCTATAAACCCCTAAACCCCAATCTCTATCTCTCTCTAAGTCCCTAACCCCCAATATCTCTCTCCCTCTCAAAACCCCTAATCACCTATCTATATCTTCATTTGTGCTCAACGTTCACCCTTTCCCTCTCTCGCTAACCATCCTCACTTTATCTCTCTCTAACTCCCCCGAAAACCCCCACTCCTCACCCTCCTATCCCCCCCCACACTCTATTTCTCTCTCCCACAACCCACTAGCCATCCATGCTCCCCTTCTGATCTCTCTCTCTCTCTCTCTAAATATCTATTAACTCCCAATGTCTGTTTATTTCTCTCTCCCTCTCTCTAAACCTCTAACCCCCAATATTTCTCTCTAAAACCCTAACATCCAATCTCTCTCTCTCTCTAGATCCCTAAACTCCAATATATCTCTCCTTTTATCTCCCTCTAAGCCACTAAACTAATCTCTTATATATCTCTCTCAATATAATTTTCTAACCTCCAATCTCTCTCTATCTCTCTCTCAAAACCCCTAACCCTTAATATCACTCTCTCAGCCCCTAACAACCAATCTCTCTCTAAACCCCTAATCCCCAATATCTTTCTTTCTACCCCTATCTCTCTAAAACCTTAAACTCTAATTTCTCTCTCTCACTCTCTCTAAATCGTTAAACGCAAATCTCTCTCTCTCTCTCTCTGAACACCTAACACCAAATCTCTCTTTCTCTCTCTCTCTCTAAATCGATAACCCCCAATCTCTCTCTCTCTTTCTAAATCCCTAAACACAAATATATATCTCTCTCTCTAAGCCCCTAACCTCCAATATCTCTCTCTCTCTAAATGCATAACCACCAATATCTCTCTCTCTCTTAACCCCTAACCTCTATTATCTCTCTCTCTAAATGAATAATGACCAATATCTCTCTCTCTAAACCCCTAACCCCCCCCTCTCTCTCTCTCTTCTTCTAAAATTCTAACCACCAATTTCTCTCTGTCTCTAAACCGTAAACCCCAATCTCTCTCTCTCTCTCTCTCTCTCTCTCTCTCTCTCTTAACCACTAACCTCTGGTATCTCTCTCGCTAAATGATTAATGACCAATATATATATCTCTAATCTCCTATCCTCTAATCTATCTCTCTCTCTAAACCCCCTTTCTCTCTATCTCCCTTTAAAACCCTAATACCCAATATCTCTATCTTTATCTCTAAACGCCTAACCTCCAATCTCTCTCTTTATATATTTCTCTATCTAAACACCTAAATTAAAATATATCTCTGTCTCTATAAATCCCTAGCCCCAAATTTATATATTTATATATTTCTCTCTCTAAACCCCTAACCTCAAATCTCTCTCTCTCTCTCTCTCTCTCTCTCTAAATCTTGAACCCCCAATATCTCTCTATCTCTCTAAACCCCTAACCCCCAATCTCTCTCTATCTCTCTCTCTTTAAACACCTAATCACCAATCTCTCTCTTATTCTCTACCCAATGACCCTCATTTTTACTCTTCACTAACCTTACTCCTCCTCCTACTCATCCTCCTCTCTCTCTCTCTCTCTCTCCAGCCCCACCTTTCCAAAACCCCCATCCTCTCTTACCTCCTTTCCCTAATGCCCTTTCTCTCTCTAAATCCCTAATCACAAATATCTCTCTTCCTTTGTGCCCAATGCCCACCCTTTCCCTCTCTCACTAACCCTTCTCATCTTCTCTCTCTCTGTCTCTCTCTCTATCCCCACCTTTCCCTAACCCCCCATCCTCTCTCTCTCTCTCTCTCTCTCTCGCCCCACTTTTCCCTAACACTTTATCACTCTCTCTAAGCTAATCCCCCCTCTCTCTATAATGCTTTCAATAATACTCCTCCCTATTTAATATCCCAATCCCTCCCTTTCTCTCTCAATCCCGCATCTTCCACTATACCATAAAGCATAACCCACCCTCATAACCCTACCCCCCACTCTATCTCTCTATCTCCCATACCACTAACTATATCCCATCCCTCTCTCTCTCTATCCCTCTCACCCTATATATAAACCCCTAACCCCTAATCTTTCTCTCTCTCTCAAAATCCTAAAACCCCAATCTCTCTATGAAACCCTAACCTCCAATCTCTCCCTCTCTAAATCCCTAACCTCTAATATATCTCTCCCTTTGTCTCTCTCTAAACCCTTAACCTCTGATATCTCTCTCTCTCTTTCTCTCTCTCTCTCTCTAAACTCCTAACACCAAATATCTCTCTCTCTCTAAACCCTCAAACACAAATCTATCTACATATCTCTCTCTAAAACCCTAAATCCCAGTCTCTCTATCTCTCTCTAAAACCCTAATCCCCAATCTCTCTCTCTATGCTCCCCCAAACCCTGACTCTTCATCATCCTACCCATACCCCCTACTCTATCTTTCTCTCTCTCTCCCCCACTACTAACCACCTCCCTCTCCCATAAATTCCAATCTCTTTCCCTCTAAACCCTTAAACCCTCAATATATTTCTCTCTCTCTCTAAACCCATAACCCATGATCTTTCTCTTTTTATTTCACTCCCTCTAAAATCATAACCCCATTCTCTCCCTCTCTAAACCCCTGATCTCCAATCTATCTCTCTCTCTCTCTAAATCACTAACCCCCAATAGTTTTGCTTAAGTCCCTAACCTCAAATATCTCACTTGATCTAATCCCATAACCACCACTCTCTCCTTTCTATTTCTCTCTCTCTAAACACCTAACCCAAAATGTCTCTATCTCTCTCTATACCCCTAACCCCAAATGTCTCTCTTTCTATCTATTTATCTTTGTCTAAACCCCCTCTCTCTCTCTTTCTAAATTGCTAACCCCCAATCTCTCTGTCTAAATCCCTAGCCTCCAATCTCACTCTTTCTCTAAACCCATAACCACCACTCTCTCTCTTTCTATTTATCTCTCTAAACCCCTAACTCAAAATCTCTATATCTCTCTCTATAACCCTAACCCCAAATCTATCTATCTATGTCTAAACCCCTAACCTCCAATCTCTCTCTCTCTAAATTTGTAACCATCAATCTCTCTCTCCCTCTCTCTCTAAACCCCTAAACCCCAATATCTTTCTCTAAAATCCTAAATCCCAATCTCTCTCTCTCTAAGACCCTAACACCTAATATCTATCTCCCTCTCTCTCTCTCTCAACCCTTACACCCAATCTCTCTCCTCTCTCTCTCTCTCTCTCTCCAACCCCACCTCTCCCTAACCCCCCTCCCTCTCTTGAACCCAACCCTCCACTATCTCTCCTCCTTTTACTAAACCCCCGTCCCTCTTTATAAATACCCACCTATCCTTAACCACCAACACCAACTCCAACCACTAACCACCACCATTGCATTCTGCTCCTTCTCTCTCTCTCTAAACCACTAACCCTTAATCTAAACCCTTAAACCCTCATATATTTCTCTCTCTGTAAACCCCTAACCTATGATCTCTCTCTCTCTCTCTCTCTCCAAACACCTAACCCCCAATCTCTCTCTCTAAGTCGCTAACAACCAATTTCTCTCTTTCAATATCTCTCTCCATAGAAAACACTAACCCTCAATCTATTTATATCTATAAAAAAACATAGCCTCCATTCTCTCTCTCTCTCTCTCTAAACCTCTAATCGCTCTCAGTATCTCTAAACTCCTAACCTTAATCTCTCTCTCTCTCTCTCTCTCTCTCTCTCTCTCTCGCTAGCAACACCTTTCCCTAAGCCCCCCCTTCCTCTCTCTCTCCTTTTTTCCCTAACCCCCCCCTTCCTCTCTCTCTCCTCCTTTACCTAACCACCCTATTATCTCTCTATCCCCACCTTTCCTTAACACCCATTCACACTCTCTAACCCAAACTCCCCTCTCCCTCTCCTCATTTCCCTAAACCCTCCTCCCTATATATAACCCCACTCCCTTAATATCTCTTTATCCATAAACCCATCATACCTAATATCTCCCTCTAACTCTTTCTAAGATCATAACCCCTAATCACTCTCTCTCTCTCTCTCTCTCTCTACCCCCCACTCTTGGACCTTCTACCCCTAGCCCTCGACACTCAGTCTCTCTCTATCCCCCACTGCTATCCACCTCTCAATCCCTCTCCATCTCTCTCTATATATACCTCCCCCCCACTGTTAATGACCCACTCCAATTCCTACCACTAACTACAAACCTGTGATCATGCTCTCTCTCTCTCTCTCTCTAATCCATTAATCCCTCAATATATTTCCCTCTCTCTCTCTCCATCTCTCTCTCTATATAAATCCCTAACCACCGATCTCTCTTTCAATATATCTATCTCTAAACACCTAAGCCCCAATCTTTCAATCTCTATATAAACCACTAATTTTCAATCTATGTCATTCTATCTCTCCTTCCCTAAACCCCTAAACTCCAATCTCTCTCTCTCTCTCTAAACAATTAACCACTAATCTCTCCCCATCTCTCTCTCTAAATACCTTACCACCAATCTCTCTCTCTCTCTCTCTCTCTCTCTCTCTCTCTCTCTCTCTCTCCACATTTCTCTAAATCCCCCTCCCTCTCTCTAACCCAACCACCCCTCTCCATCTTTATAAACCCACCTGGTCTCTCTTTCAACCCCCCATCATCCCTTATACCATAAATCCTAACCCCCCATCTCTCAATATACCCTCTTTATTACCCTAAACCCTAACCCCCTAATCTCTCTATCTCTCTAATCCTCCCTCTCTTTCCCTCTCTCTCTCTTCTTCCCCTTCTCTCTCTCTCAGTCTCTCTTTTTCTCTCTCTCTCATCCCTACCCTACTCTCCCTAGCTATATACGTGCATCGATAACCATCAACGCTCCCCTCATTCTCTCTCTCTCTCTCTCCCCCTCTATCTTTTTATCACTCTTCCTCTCTATCGAGATGCCCCCTTTCTCTCTCTAGCCCCACCTTTCCCTAAATTCACCTTCCTCTCTCTCTCAATACCCCGTATTCCCCTATACCATAAATCCTAACCCCCCCATATCTCTATGTACCCTCTTTATTATGCTAAACCATAACCCTAGTCTCTGTCTATTTCTTTATGCATCCCACTCTCTCCCTACCTCTCTCTCTATCTTTTCCCCACTAATAACCTTAACCATATACCTGCATCACTAACAATCAATGCTCCCCCTGATCTCTCTCTCTCTCTCTCTCTCTCTAAACCCCTAAACTCTAGTCACTCTCTCTCTATCTCTAAACCCCTAACCCCCAAACTCTTTATCTCTCTCTGAACCCCTAAACCCTAGTCTCTCTCGATAACCCTCCTCACTCTCTCTCTCTCTCACTCCACCAAAAATCCCACTCCTCTCCCTTCTACCGCTACCCAATACTCTATTTCTCTTTCCCAAACCCATTAGCCATCCCTACTCCCCTTTTGATCTCTCTCTCTCTCTAAATATCTATTAACTCCCAATGTCTGTTTATCTCTCTCTCTCTCTAAACCTCTAACACCCAATATTTCTCTCTAAAACCCTAACCTCCAATCCCTCTCTCTAGATCCCTAACCTATAATATATCTCTCCCTTTGTCTCTCTCTAAGCCACTAACCTCTTATATATCTCTCTCAATCCAATCCACTAACCTCCAATCTCTCTATATCTCTCTCTAAACCCCTAACCTACAATATCTCTCTCTCAACCCCTGAAAACCAATCTCTTTATTCCTCTCTCTCTCTCTATCTAAACCCCTAACCCATAATCTCTCTATGTCTCTCTAAACCCCTAATCCACAATATATTTTTTTTTATTCCTCTCTCTGTAAAACCCTAATATCCAATTTCTCTCTCTCACTCTCTCTAAAACATTAAACCCAAATATATGTCTCTCTCTCTAAACCTATCACCCCCAATCTCTCTCTCTCTCTCTCTAAACCCTTAAACACCAATATCTCTATCTCTCTTAACCCCTAACCTACAATCTCTCTAGCACCATATTTACCTATCCACCCTTTCACTCTCTTTCGCCCTTTCCCTGACCCCCTTCCTCTGTCTCTCCTCCTTTCACTAACACCTCTATCTCTCTCTCTAGCCCCATTTCTCCCTAATGCCCCCTCCCTCTCTCTAACTCAACTTCGGCTTTCTGTCTCTCCATCTTTATGTAAACCCTCCTCCCTTCCTCTCTCTCGATATATAAACCCCTATACCTAATCTCTCTCTCTCTCTCTGTCTATCTCTTTCTTTGTAGCCCCACCTTTCCCTGGAGCCTCATCCTCTCTCTCTTTCTCTCTCTAGTTCGACCTTTCCCTAATGCCTCAACACTCTCTCTAACCTAATCCCTCCTCTCTCTATCATCCTTTCAATAATACTCCTCCCTCTTTAAAATCCCAATCCATCTCTTTCTCAACTCCCCATATTCCACTATACCATAAATCCTAAACCCCTCTCATAACCCTACCCCAACTCTATCTCTCTATCTCTCATACCACTAACCATATCCCCATCCCTCCCTCTCTCTCTCTATTTATATTTATATTTATATATATATAACCCTAACCCCTAATCTCTCTCACTCTCTCTCTCTCTCCCCCTCAAAACCCTTAACCCCCAATATATCTCTAAAACCATAACCACCAATGTCCCTCTCTATATCCCTAACCTCAAATACATCTATCCATTTGTCTCTCTCTAAACCCTTAATCATCAATATTTATCTCTCTATATCTCTCTTTAAACCCCTAATCTCCAATCTCTATCTCTCCCTCTAAATCCCTAACCCCCAATCTCTCTCTCTCTCTCTCTAAACCCCTAATCCCCAATCTATTTCAACCTCTCTCTAAACTTCTAGCCCCCAATATCTTTCTCTCTAAACCACTAACCCCCAATTTCCATCTCTCTAAAACAATAACCACAAATATCTCTCTAAACCCTAAATATCAATCTCTCTCTCTCTAAATGCCTAACCACCAATCTCTCTCTCTGAAAATCTAACCCTCAATATTTATATTTCTCTCTTTAAACTCCTAACACCCAATATCTATATCTCTCTCTAAACCACTAACCTATAATCTCAATATCTCTCTCTAAAACCCTCACTACCAATCTTCCTATCTCTCTCGTAACACATACTCCCCAATATCTCTCTTGATAAAATACTAACCTTTAATCTCTCTCTCTCTCTCTCTAAACCCCTAATCTCCAATGTCTCTCTCTCTCTAAATTCCTAGCCACCAATCTCTCTCTTTCTCTCTCTCTCTCTCTAAACCCCCACCCCCAATCTCTTTATCTCCTTCTAAACACCTAATCCCCAATCTCTCGATCTCTCCAAATAACTAACCACCTATCCCTCTCTAAACCACTAATCTCTCTCTAGACCCCCAATAACCAATATCTCTCTTCCTCTTCTCCCAGTGACCCCCACTTCCCTCTCTCACTAACCCTCCTCCTCTTTGGTTCTCTCTCTCTAAACCCCTAACCCAAATCTCTCTACCTCTCTCTAAACCCCTAATCACCAATCTCTCCCTTCCTTTGCACCCAACCCCTAACCTCTTTCCCTAACCATCCCTCTCTCTCCATCCGCACCTTTCCCTAACTCTCACTCGTCCTATCTAACCCAATCTCTCCTCTATCTCTACTCCTTTCCCTAACCTCTCCTACCTCTTTATAATCTCTCTCTCTCTCTCTTTCTCAATTCCTAACGCCCAATATCTCTCTCTCTCTCTCTCTCTAAGCCCCTAACCCCTACTCTATATATCTCTCTCTCTACCACCACCTTTATGTGACCCCCCCTTCCTCCCTCTCTCCTCCTTTCCATAACCCACCTATATCTACCTCCATCCCCATCTTTCCCTAACACAACCTTCCTCTCTATAAGCCAACCTCCTCTCTCCCTCTCTCCCCCCTAACACCCATAACCCTAAACCCAAATAAACCCTAAAAACCTTAAAATTCATGAAACCCTGAAACTTTATAAGTTACCTTGGATTAATAAATCCATTAACACTTAACCTTGAAAATATATAACCATAACTCTTTAAATGCCTAATCACCAACCCTCATAAGTTCTAAATCATGTACTCGTTAACCCTTAGTACAAAAAACACATATAAATATGAACCTATACAACCTCTCTACCCATAATCCTCACTTCATATAATACATATGATCTAATCTCTAGGCTCTAATATCCCTCTCTCTCACTCTCTCTCCCCCTCTCTCCCTAACCCCTTCACTCTCTCTCTCCAATGCCACCTTTCCCTAATGGCCTCTCTCCCTCTCTAACCTACCTCCCTCCTCTCTCTCTCTTTCTCCTCCTTTCCCTAACCACTCCTCCTTCTTTATACCTCACCCCCCCTCTTTCTCCATCCCCCAACTTCCCCTATGCAAAAAATCCTAACTCCCCTATCTCTCTATGTACCCTCTTTATTACCATAAACCATAACTCCATGCCCTCTCTACTTCTATCTACATCCCTCTCTCTCCCAACCTCTCTCGTCTTCCCCTTCTGTCTCTCTTTTTACCCCCTAATCCTTAACGCTACTCCCCCCTAACCGTATACCTACATCACTAACCATCAGCACTCCCCCTTGTGATCTCTCTCTCTCTCTCTCTCTCTCTCTCTCTCTAGATCCTCACTCCCCACCCTTCTAACCTTACCCCCACTTTATCTCTATATATCCCCTACCACTAATGTCATCCCCATACCTGTATATATTTCTCTATCCCTCTCCCCCTTACTTACCCCAATCTCCATCCCTCTCCCCCTTACTTACCCCGATCTCTATCCAACCCCCCCTCTCTCTCTATATGCTGCCCCAAACCCCCACTCTTCACCATCTTACCACTAGCTCTCTCTCTCTCTCTCTCTCTCTCTCTCTCTCTCTCTCTCCCCCCCCATAACTAACCACCTCCCCCTCCCTGAAATTCCTTCTCTATTTGAACCCCTAAATTCCAATCTCTCTCCCTCTAAACCCTTAAAACCTCAATATATTTCTCTCTCTCTCTATCTAAACCCATAACCCTTGATATCTCTCTTTTTATCTCACTCTGTCTAAAATCATAGCCCCATTCTCTTCCTATCTAAACCCCTAACCTCCAATATCTCCCTGTCTCTCTCTAAATAGCAAATGCTCAATCTCTCTCTCTCTCTCTCTCTAAATCCCTAACAGTTAATATATCTCTCTATCTCTCTCTCTCTCTCTAAACCCCTAACCCCCAATTTCTCTCTCTCTCTAAACTCCTAAACCATAATCTATCTCTCGCTCTCTCTCTCTAATCCCCTAACACCCAATATCTCTCTCTCTCTTTCTCTCTAAACCCCTATCACCCAATCTCTCTCTCTCTCTAAACCCTTAACCTCCAATCTCTCTCTCTCTCTCTCTCTCTCTCTCTCTCTCTCTCTCTCTCTCTCCAGCCCCACCTTTCCTTAAACCCTCTCACTCTATCTAACCTAACCCTCCATTATCTCTCCTTATTTCACTAAACCCCCTCCCTCTTGATAACTCTTGACCTATCCTTAACCACCCATACCAATTCTCACCACTGACCACCACCACTCCATTGTGCGCTCTCTCTCTCTCTCTCTCTCTCTCTCTACCCCTAACCCCAAATCTCTCTCATTCTATCTATATATCTCTATCTAAAACCTCTCTCTCTCTCTCTCCCTCTCTTTAAATTGCTAACCCCAATCTCCATGTCTAAATCCCTAACCTCCATTTTCTCCCTTGATCAAAACACATAACTACCACTCTCTCTCTTTCTGTTTCTTTACCTAAACCCCTAACCCAAAATTTATATATCTCTCTCGATACCCCTAAACAAAAATCTCTCTTTCTATCTATCTAACTCTATCTAAACCCCTAACCTCTAATTTATCTCTCTCTCTCTCTCTCTCTCTCTAAATTCCTAACCCTCAATCTCTCTCTCTAAAATCATAACCCCCCAATATATCTCTCTCTCTAAACCCCTAAACCCAAATCTCTCTCTCTCCCTCTCTCTCTCTCTCTTTCTCTATCTCTCTTTCAAAACCCCTAACCTCTAATCTCTCTCTCTCTCTCTCCCCAAACCCCTAACCTCCAATCTTTCCCTCTCCATCTCTCGAAACCCCTAATCTCCAATCTCTTTCTCTCTCTCTCTCTCTAAATTGCTAACCCCCAATCTCTTTGTCTAAATCCCTAACCTACAATTTCTCTCTTTCTATAAACCCATAACCACCACTCTGTCTCTAAACCCCTAACCCAAAATATCTCTATCTCTCTCTATAACCCTAACCTCAAATATATTTATTTCTATCTATCTATATATGTCTAAACCCCTAACCTCCAATCTCTCTCTCTCTCTCTCTCTCTCTCTCTCTCTCTAAACCAACACCCAATCTCTCTCTCTGTCTCTCTCTCTCCCTAAACCCCTAACATCCAGTATCTCTCTCTCTCTAAATCCATAACCTCCAATCTCTCTCTCTCTCTCTCTCTCTCTCTCTCTCTCTTTCTACAACCGCACTTTTCTCTAACCCCCTCCCTCTCTCTAACCTAACCCTCTAATATCTCTCATCATTTCACTAAACCCCCCCTCCCTCTTGATAACTCCCAAACTATCCTTAACCACCCATACCTACTCCGAACACTAACCACAACCACTCCATTATGCTCTCTCTCTCTCCAAACCACTAACCCTTAATCTAAACCCCTACATTCAAATATCTCTCTCTAAACCCTTAAACCATAAATATATTTCTCTCTCTCTATATCTAAACTCCTAACCCCCAATATTTCTCTTTCTCTCTCTCTCTGTCCAAACACCTGACCACCAATCTCTCTCTCTCTCTAAAGCCCTAACTCCCAATCTCTCTCTCTAAGCCCCTAACAACCAATTTATCTCTTTCAATCTCTCTCTCCCTTTAAAAAAATAACCCCAATATCTCTATATCTCTCTAAACACCTTGTCTCCAATCTATTTCTCTCTCTCCCTCTATCTCTCCGAACCCCTAACCCCTAATCTCTCTCTCTCTCTATCTCTCTCTAAACCCGTAACCATATTATCTCTCTCTCTAGAAACCCCTTTCCCTAATCTCGCTTCCTCTATCTTTCCTCTTTTCCCTAACTACCCCTTCCTCTATCTCCCCTGATTTCCCTAACCCCCTATCTCTCTCTTCATCCCCACCTTTTCTTAACACCCTCCCTCTCTCTAAGCCAAACTCCCCTCCTCCCTCTTTATAATCCCATTCCCTCCCTCTCTCTCTATCTGCAAACCCATAATACCTAATCTCTACCTCTCTTTCTCTCTAAGATCATAACAACTAATTTATCCCTCTCTTTCTTGCTAAGCTCATAACCCCTAATCTCTCTCTCTCTCTCTCTCCTAACTCCCCACATTCGGCCTTCTAACCCTATCACCCTCACTCTATCTCTCTCTATACCCCACCATTATCCACCTCTCAATCCCTCTCTATGTCTATATATATATATATATATATAACTCTCCCCCCCATCCTTAACCACCAACTCCAATTCCTACCACTAACGACCACCCATCGATCATTCTCTCCCTCTCTCTCTATATAAATCCCTAACCCCAAATATAAACTCATAAATTTAAATCTCTCTCTCTAAACCCTTAATCCCTCAACATATTTCCCTCTCTCTCCCTCTCCATCACTCTCTATATATAAAACCCTAACCACCAATATCTATTTTAGTTTCTCTCTCTCTCAATCCCTAACCCCAAATATAAACTCATAAATTTAAATATCTCTCTCTCTCTCTCCAACCCCACCTTTCCCTAACCCCCCTTGCTCTCTCTCTCTCTCTCTCCAACCCCTCCTTTCCCTAGCCCCCCTTCCTCTCTCTCTCTCATCTCCCTAACACCCTCTCTCTCTCTCTCTCCCCCCACATTTCTCTAAATCCCCCTCCCTTTATCTAACCCAACTGCCCATCTCTCTCTCTTCCTTTCCCTTAACCCC
Source organism: Larix kaempferi (assembly GCA_027924585.1). Lineage (NCBI taxonomy): Eukaryota > Viridiplantae > Streptophyta > Pinopsida > Pinales > Pinaceae > Larix > Larix kaempferi. Next base: position 4,847,494 of record BSBM01000109.1, on the reverse strand, counting down.
TCTACATCTTTATAACCCCACCGAGTCTATATTTCAAACCCTCATCATCCCCTATACCATAAATCATAACCCCCCATCTCTCCATGTACCCTCGTTATCACCCTAAACCCTAACCCTGTACTCTCTATATTTCTCTAATCCTCCCTCTCTCACCTTCCTCTTCTCTTTCTCTCACTTTCTCATCCCTAACCCTACTCTCCCTAGCTATATGCATGCATTGCTAACAATCAACACTACACTTGTGATCTCTCTCTCTCTATCAAACACACACACACACACACACCCTCTCCATCTATATTTCTATTGCTCTTCCTCTTTATCAAACAACCCTTATCTCTCTTTAGCACCATCTTTCCCTAACTACCCCTTCCTCTCTCTCTCTCTCCCATTTCCCTAACCCACCCTATCTCTCTCCAGTCCCACCTTTCCATAACCTCCCTCCTTTGCATTAACCCAAACCCCCATCTCTCTCTTTTCCTTTCCCTAACCCATCCTCCCTCTTCATAACCCCCCCTTTCTCTCTCAACAAAACATCTTCCCCTATACCATAAATCCTAACCCCACCATATCTCTATGTACCCTCTTTATTATGCTAAACCCTAACCCTAATATCTCTTTATTTATCTTTTCATCTCACTCTCTCCCTCCCTCTCTCTTATTCCCATTCTCTCTCTGTTTACCCCCCTAATCCTTAACCCTATTCCCCATAACCATATACCCACATCACTAACCATCAATCACCCCCCTATGATCTCTCTCTCTCTCTCTCTCTCTATCTATCTATCTATCTATCTATATATATGTGTGTATCTCCCTCAATCTAAATACATTACCCCTATTGTCTCACACTCTCTAGTGCCCAAACCCACACTTCTCACCCTCTTGACATTAATCCCCCTATCTATCACTATCTATCCCCTACAACTAACCTCATCCCCATCCCTCTATCTCTCTTTCTATCTCTCCCCCTCGTACTTCCCCACAATATATCTCTCTCTCTCAAAACCCCTAACCCCTAATCTCCATCGTTCTCTCTCTCTAAACCACTAACCACCAATATCTCTCTTTATATATATATATATATATATATATCTATAAACCCCTAACCTACAATCTCTCCATCACTCTCTAAACACTTAATCCCTAATCTCCCTCTCTCTCTAATCACCTAACCTTCAATATCTCCCCCTCTCCCTCTCTCTTTCTCTTTCTAGAACCCCTAACCCCCCATTTCGATCTCTCTATCTCTCTTAAAACCCATAACCACCAATCTCTCTCTCTCTCTCTCTCTAAACCCCTAACCCCCAATCTCTCTCTCTCTATATTTATCTCTCTCAACCCCTAACCACCAATCTCTCTTTCTCCTGAAACCCTAAATCCTTATCTCTCTCTCTCTCTCTCTAAATCCCTACCCCACGATATCTCTCTCTCTCTAAACCCCTAACCCAAAATATTTGTCACTCTATAAATCCTTAGCCATCAATCTATCATCTTATATCTATCTTTCTTATAAACTAGTAAATTCCAATCACTCTCTCTCTCTCTCCATGTCTCTAAACCCCTGAAACCCAATATTTATCTCTGTATAAGCCCCTAAACCCCAATCTCCCTCTCCCACTCTAAACCCCTAATCAACAATATCTCTCTTTATTTGTACCCAACACTTATCGTTTACCTCTCTCTCTCTCTCTCTATCCCCCACCCAAACCCCCACTACTTACCCTCCCACCCCTCCCCCACACTCTCTTTCTCTTTCGCCCAACCCACTAGCCATCCATACTCCCCTTTTGATCTCTCTCTCTCTCTCTCTAAATATCTATCAACTCCAAATGACTATTTATCTCTCTCTCTAAACCTATAACCCCCAATCTTTCTCTATAAAACCCTAGTATCCAATCTCTCTCTCTCTAGATCGCTAACCTCCAATATATCTATCCCTCTCTCTCTCTCTAATCCCCTAACCTATATCTCTCTATCTAATCACCTAACTTTGAATCTCTCTCTCTACACCCCTAAACCCCAATATCTCTCTGTCTCAATCCCTAACTCCTAATCTCTCTATCTCTCCAAACACCTAACCACCAATATAGTTCTAAACCCCTAATCACCAATCTCTCTCTTCCTCTTCTCCCAGTAGCCCCCACTTCCCTCTGTTGCTAACCCTCCTCTCTCTCTCTCTCTCTCTCTCTCTCTCTCTCTCTCTCTCTCCCTAAACCCATAACCCTAATCTCTCTACCACTCTCTAAACCCCTAATCACCAATATCTCTCTTCCTCTACGCCCAACCCCTAACCTCTTTCCCTAACCTTCCCTCTCTCTCTCCATCCCCAACTTTCCCTAACTCTCCCTTTCCCTCTCTAACCTAACCTCTCCTCTATCTCTAATCCTTTCCCTAACCTCTCCTACCTCTTTATAAAATCTCTCTCTCTATCTTTCTCTCTCTCTTTCTCAATCCCTAACCCCCAATCTCTCTCTCTCTTTCTCCCTTTCTCTCTAAGCTCCTAACCCCTACTTTATCTATATCTCTCTCTATCCCCACCTTTATGTAACCCCCTTCCTTCCTCTCTCCTCCTTTCCCTGAACCCATTTCTTCATCTATCCTTTTTTCCATAACCCAACTATATCTACCTCCATCCCCATCTTTCCCTAACACCCCCTTCCTCTCTAGAATCCAACCTCCTCTCTCTCTCTCTCCCCTAACACCCAAAACCCTAAAAACCTTAAAATACATGAAACCCTAAAACTTTATAAGTTACCTTGGATTAATAAATCCATTAACACTTAACATTGAAAATATATAACCATAACTCTTTAAATGCCTAATTACAAGCCCGAATATGTTCTAAATCCTATATCCTTTAACCCTTAATACATAAAAACACATATAAATATGAACCTATACAACCTTTCTACCCATAATCCTCAATTCATATAATACATATCATCTAATCATTTATTCATTTAACCCATAATCTCTAAGCTCTAATCTCTCTCTCTCACTCCCCACCTCTCTCTCTCTCCCTCTCTCCCTAAACCATTCACTCTCTCTCTCCAATGCCACCTTTTCCTAACACCCGCTCCCCCTTTCTAACCCTACCTCCAACCTCTCTCTCTTTCTCCGCCTTTCCCTAACCACTCCTCCATCTTTATACCCCACCCCCCTCTTTCTCCATCCCCCATCTTTCCCTATACCAAAAATCCTAACCCCCCTATTTCTTTATGTACCCTCTTTATTACCCTAAACAATAACCCCATGCTCTCTCTACTTCTATCTACATCCATCTCTCTCCCTCCCTCCTCTTCCCATTCTCTCTCTCTTTTTATCCCCCTAATCCCTAACACTACTCCCCCTAACCATATACCTGCATCACTAACCATCAACACTCCCCCTATGATCTCTCTCTCTCTCTCTCTCTCTAAACCTACACTCCTCACCCTCCTAACCTTACCCCCACTCTATCTCTATATATCCCCTATCACTAACCTCATCCCCATCCCTCTATCTATCTCTCTATCCCTCTCCTGCTTACTTTCTCCAATCTCTATCCCCCCCCCCCTCTCTCTCTCACTCTCTCTGCTCCCCCAAACCACCACTCTTCACCATCTTACCACTAGCTCCATACTCTCTCTCTCTCTCTCTCTCTCTCCCACATAACTAACCACCTCAGCCTCCCTAAAATTCCTTCTCTATTCAAACCCCTAAATTCCAATATCTTTCCCTCTAAACCCTTAAAACCTCAATATATTTATCTCTCTCTCTCTCTCTCTAAACCCATAACCCTCGATATTTCTATTTTTATCTCACTCTCTCTAAACACATAACCCCATTCTCTTCCTATCTAAAACCCTAACCCCCAATCTCTCTCTCTCTCTAAATCACTAACCCCCAATCTCTTTGTCTACATCCCTAATCTCCAATCCCTCTCTTTCTCTAAACCCATAACCACCAGTATCTCTTTATATTTCTCTCTCTCTCGCTATACCTTTAACCTCAAAACTCTCTCATTCTATCTATATCTATCTAAATGATTTCTCTCTCTCTCTCTCTTTAAATCGCTAGCCCCCAATATCTCTCTTTCTCTAAAACCATAACTATCACTCTCTCTCTTCCCATTTCTCTCTCTCTAACCCTTGACCCAAAATCTTTATATCTCTCTCTATACACCTAACCCAAAATCTTTATATCTCTCTCTATACACCTAACCCAAAATCTATCTCTATCTATCTATCTATCTATCTATCTTTGTCTAAACCCCTAACCTCCAATCTCTCTCTCTCTTTCTCTCTCAAACCCCACGTTTCCCTGAACCCCCTTCCCCTCTTTCTTCTCTCCCTAACACCCCCCTGTCTCTCTCAAACCACACCTTTCCTTAACCCCCCTCCTTATATATTCCTTTCCCTAAACCCCCCTCCCTCTCTCTTCCTTTCCCTAAACCACACTCCCTCTTTATAACCCCACCCATTCTGTATTTAAACCTTGCATCATCCCCTATACCATAAGTACTAACTCCCACATATCTCTATGTACCCTCTTTATTAATCTAAACCCCAACCCTTGCTCTTTCAATTTCTCTAAGCCTCCCTCTCTCTCCCTCCCTCTATCCTCTTCCCTCCCCTTCTCTCTCACATACCTAACCTTACACTACCTAACCATATACCCACATCTCTAACCATCAATGCTCCCCTTGTGATATTTCTCTCTCTCTCTATCTTCCCAATGCCCCCCCTCTCTAGCTAGAACAACCTTTCCCTATCCCCTCTTTCTCTTTATCTCTCCTCCTTTACCTAACCCCTTCTCTCTTTATCTTGAATACCACCTTTCCTGAATGCCCCATCCCTCTTTCTAACCCTACATACCCTCTCTCTCTCCTCCTTTACCTAACCACTCATCCCTCTTTATAACCCACCCCTCTCTCTCTCCACCCACCATCTTCCCCTATACAATAAATCCTACACCCATATCTCTTTATGTACCCTCTTTATTACCCTAAACCCTAACCCCATGCTCTCTTTACTTCTCTCTACATCGCTCTCTCCCACTCCCTCTCTCATCTCCCCCCTCTCTCTCTCTTTTTATCCCCCTCATACCTAACCCTACTCCCCCTAACCATATACCTGCATCACTAACTATCAACACTCCCCCTATGATCCCTCTCTCTCTTTCTAAATCATTAACCCTTAATATATCCCCCCAAACCCCCACTCCTTACCCTCCTAACCTTACCCCCTACTCTATATCTATACATCCCCTACCACTAACCTCATCCCCATCCCTATACCTATCTCTCCATCCCTCTACCCCTTAGTTTCCCTCTCTCTCTCTCTCTCTCTCTCTCTACTCCCCCAAACCCCCATTGTTCAACATCCTACTCCTATCCCCTTACTCTCTCTCTCTCTCTCCCCCCACAACTAACCACCTCCCCTTCCCATAAATTCATTCTCTATTCAAACCCCTAAATTTCAATCTTTCTCCCTCTAAACCCTTAAACCATCAATATATTTATCTCTCTCACTCACTCTAAACCCATAACCCTCGATATTTCTCTTTCTATCTCACTCCCTCTAAACACATAACCCCATTACCTTCCTCTCTAAACCCTTAACCTCCAATCTCTCTCTCTCTCTCTAAAACCCTAATCTCTAATCCCTCTCTTGCTCTAAACCCATAATAACCACTCTCTCTGTCTATTTCTCTCTCTCTAAATGCCTAACCCAAAATCTCTCTATCTCTCTCTCTCTAGCCCTAACCTTAAATCTCTCTTATTCTATCTATCTATCTCTATCTAAACCCCCTCTCTTCCTCTCTTTAAATCTCTAACCCCCAATCTCTTTGTCTAAATCCCTAACCTCCAATCTCTCTCTTGCTCTAAACCCATAACTACCACTCTCTCTCTTTCTATTTCTCTCTCTAATCCCCTAAACCAAAATCTATATATCTCTCTATACCTTAACCCCAAACGTCTCTCTTTTTATCTATCTATCTATGTCTAAACCCCTAACCTCCAATATATATCTCTCTCTTGCCCTAAATCCCTAACCCTTAATCTCTCTCTCTAAACCCCTAAATCCCTTACCCTCAATCTCTCTCTCTAAACCCCTAACACCCAATCTCTCTCTCTCTCTAAAACCCTAAACATGAATCTCTCTCTCTTTGAACCCATAACTCTCTCTCTCTCTCTCTCTCTCTCTCTCTCTCTCTCTCCAAACCCCTAACCTCCAATATCTCCCTCTATCTCTAAATCACTAACCCCCAATCTCTCTTTCTAAATCCCTAACCTCAAATATCTCTCTTTCTCTAAACCCATAACCACCACTGTCTCTCTTTCCATTTCTCTATCAATAAACCCCTAACCCAAAATATCTCTATCTCTCTCTATAACCCTAACACAAAATCTCTATCTTTCTATCTATCTATCACTCTCTAAACCCCTAACCTTCAATATATATATCTCTCTCTAAATACCTAATGCTCAATATCTCTCTCTCGCTATCTAAATTCCTAACACACAATATATCTCTCTATCTCTCTCTCTCTCTAAACCCCTAACCTGCAATTTCACTCTCTCTCTAAACCCCTAAACCATAATCTCTCTCTTTCTCTCTCTCTCTAGTCCCCTAACACCCAATATCTCTCTCTCTCTCTCTTTCTCTCTAAACCCCTATCACCCAATCTCTTTCTCTCTCTAAACCCTTAACCTCCAATCTCTCTTTCTCTCTCTCTCTCTCTCTCTACCCCTAAACCCAAATATCTCTTGTTCTATCTATATATCTCTATCTAAACCCTCTCTCTCTCTCTCTCTCTATCTCTCTCTTTAAATCGCTAACCCCAATCTCTCTGTCTAAATCCATAACATCCATTTAATTCTCTCTTGATATAAACCCATAAACCACTCTCTCTCTTTCTATTTCAGTCTCTAAACCCCTAACCCAAAATTTCTATATCTCTCTCTATACCCCTAAACGCAAATCTCTCTTTCTATCTATCTAACTCTATATAAACCCCTAAGCTCCAGTCTCTTTCTCTCTCTCTAAATTCCTAAGCCTCAATATCTCTCTCTAAACTCCTAACGCCAATATATCTCTCTCTCTAAACCCCTAAACTTGAATCTCTCTCTCTCTCTCTTTCAAAACCCCTAACCTCCTCCTCTCTCTCTCTCTCTCTTCCCAAACCCCTAACCTCCAATATCTCTCTCTCTCTAAATCGCTAACCCCCAATCTCTCTGTCTAAATCCCGAACCTACAATCTCTCTCTTGCTCTAAACCCATAACCACCACTCTCTGTCTTTCCATTTCTCTATCTCTAAACCCCTAACCAAAAATATCTCTATCTCTCTCTATAACCCTAACCTCAAATCTCTGTCTATCCATCTATCTATCTATGTCTAAACCCCTAACCTCTAATCTCTCTCTCTCTCTCTCTCTAAATCCCTAACACTCAATCTCTCTCTCTCTCCCTAATCCCCTAACCCCCAATCTCTCTCTCTCTAAACCCCTAAACCCCAATCTCTCTCTCTCTCTCTCTCTCTCTCTAAACCCCTAACATCCAATATCTCTCTCTCTATAAACCCTAACCTCAACTCTCTCTCTCTCTCTCGCCACACTTTTCTATAACCCCCCTCCCTCTCTCTAGCCTAGACCTCCATTATCTCTCCTCATTTCACTAAACCCCCCTCCCTCTTGATAAATCTTGACCTATCCTTAACCACCCATACCAAATCCAAACACCAACCACCACCACTCCATTGTGCTCTCTCTCTCTCTCTCAACCACTAACCCTTAATCTAAACCCCTACATTCCAATTTACTTCTCTAAACCCTTAAGCCATAAATATATTTATCTCTCTCTCTCTCTCTAAACTCCTAACCCCCAATATTTCTCTCTCTCTCTCTCTCTCTAAACACCTGACCACCAATCTCTCTCTCTCTCTAAACCCCTAACACCCAATCTCTCTCTCTCTAAAACCCTAACAACCAAATTATCTCTTTCAATCTCTCTCTCCCTTTAAAACACTAATCCCAATCTCTCTATATCTCTTTAAACATCTAGCCTCCAATCTATTTCTCTCTCTCTCTCTCTATCTCTCCAAACCCCTAGCCCCTAATATCTCTCTCTCTCTCTATATCTCTCTATAAACCCCTAACCCTATTATCTCTCTCTCTAGCAACACCTTTCCCTAATCCCACTTCCTTTGTCTCTCCTCCTTTCCCTAAATACCCCTTCCTCCATCTCCCCTCATTTTCCTAGCCCCCCTATATCTCTCTTCAACCACACCTTTGCTTAACACCCCCTCCCCATCTCTAACCCAACCCATCCTCCTCCCTCTTTATAAGCCCATTCCCGCCCTCTCTCTCTATCTATAAACCCATAATACCTAATATGTCCCTCTCTTTCTCTCTAAGCTCATAATAACTAATATATCCCTCTCTTTATCTCTAATCTAATAACCCCTAATCTCTCTCTCTCTCTCTCTCCCCTAACTCCCCACTTTCGGCCTTCTAACCCTATTCCCCTCACTCTATCTCTCTCTATACCCCACCACTATCCACCTCTCGATCCCTATCTATGTATATATATATATTTATATATACCTCTCCACCCCATCATTAACCACCAACTCCAATTCCTACCACTAACCACCACCCCTCGATCATGCTCTTTCTCTCTCTCTATATATAAATCCCTAACCCCAAATAGAAACTCGTAAACTCAAGTCTCTCTCTCTCTAAACCCTTAATCCCTCAATATATTTTCCTCTCTCTCCCTCTCCATCTCTCTCTCTCTATATAAACCCATAACCACCAATATCTATTTCAGTATCTCTCTCTCTCTAAATCCCTAACCCCCAATCTCTCTCTCTCTCTCTCCAAATTTCTATTTCTCTTCATCTACATCAAACACCCCTTATCTCTCTCTAGCACCATCTTTCCCTAACTACCCCTTCCTCTCTCTCTCTCTCCCCTTTCCCTAACCCACCTTATCTCTATCTAGCCCCACCTTTCCATAACCCCCCTCCTTCTCATTAACCCAAACCCCCCTCTCTCTCTTTTCCTTTTCCTAACCCCTCCTCCCTCTTCATAAAGCCCCCTTTCTCTCTCAACAACACATCTTCACCTATACCTAAATCCTAGCCGCACCATCTCTCTATGTACGCTCTTTATTATGCTAAACCATAACCCTAATATCTCTCTATTTCTCTATTCATCCCACTCTCTTATTCCCCTTCTCTCTCTATTTATCACCCTAATCCCTAACCCTAATACCCATAACCATATACCCACATCACTAACCATCAATCGCCCCCCTGTGATCTCTCTCTCTGTATATATATATCTATATATCTATGTATCACCCACAATTTAAACACATTACCCCTATTTTCTCATTCTCTCGGGTGCTCAAACCCACACTTCTCACCCTCGTGACCTTAATCCCCATATCTATATCTATATTTCCCCTACCACTAACCTCATCCCCATCCCTCTTTCTCTCTTTCTATCTCTCCCCCCTGTACTTCCCCACAATCTCTCTCTCCCTCTCCCTCTATATCTATCTCTCTCGATCAAAACCCCTAACACCTAATCTCCATCGTTCTCTCTGTCTAATCCCCTAAACCCCAATCTCTCTCTCTCTCTCTAATCACCTAACCTCCAATATCTCCCTCTCTCTCTCTCTTTCTAGAACCCCAAACCCCCATTTCAGTCTCTCTCTCTCTCTCTCTTTAAACCCATAACCCCCAATCTCTCTCTCTCTCTTTCTCTCTCTAAACCCCTAAACAACAATATCTCACTCTCCCTAAACCCTAAATCCCTGTCTCTCTCTCTCTCTAAACAACAAAATCCCAATCACTCTCTCTCTGTAAATGCCAAACCACAAATCTTTCTCTCTCTCTAAATCCCTAACCCCCAATCTCTCTCTCTCTCTCTCTCTAAACCCCTAACCCAAAATATTTGTCTCTCTACAAATCCCTAGCCTTAAATCCATCATGTTATATCTATATTTCTTATGAACTAGTAAATTCCAATATCTCTCTCTCCATGTATCTAAACCCTTGAACCCCAATATCTATCTTTGTCTAAGCCCCTAACCCCCAATCTCTATCTCCCTCTCTAAACCCCTAATGAACAATATCTCTCTTTTCTTTGTGCCCAACACCTGTCCTTTACCTACCTCTCTCTCTCTCTCTCACACACACACACACACAACCAATCCCCCACTACTTACCCTCCCACCCCTCCCCCACACTCTCTTTCTCTTTCCCCCAACCCACTAGCCATCCATACTCCCCTTATGATCTCTCTCTCTCTCTCTCTCTCTCTAAATATCTATTAACTCCAAATGATTATTTATCTGTCTCTCTCTCTAAACCTATAACCCCCAATCTTTCTCTCTAAAACCCTAACCTCCAATATATCTCTCTCTATATCCTTAACCTCCAATATATCTCTCCCTCTGTCTCTCTGTTAACACTTAAAAAAATCTCACCAGTTCATCTCCCCTAGCCACCTAACTCTATCAACCATATTTCCTACAAAAAACCCCAAATAATTACCCAAACAACATAGGTTAATGTTTTCCTCCTCTAAATTAATCCAAAAACTCTCAAAAGATACCAAAAAGCCTCAAAAGGGGTCTAAAAATTCCCAAAATCCAATAAAAAAGGAATAAATATGTTGGCTGTCAGTAACTAATCTAGAGGTTTTCCAATATAGTCCCAGGTTCTTTGCGGTTTTAGATTTAACCAACAAAACCCCTTTTCACCCACCCTTTCAGCAATGACCTACACGCAGGTCGATGTCTCACCAGAGGAAAAGCTATGGGGGTGCTGCAGACTCAGGTTTCTACAGTGAGGTGATGAGTTGATGGGACAAACCCACTACGAAGCACGCTATGGACTTGTGCTGCAAAGGAGGGCCGTGGGACGACTATCCTCATCGCGGATTGGTACTTCTTTGACTGGAAAGCTACGCAACCAACGCAACCATGGGCTGTGCGGGTCGACCTTACTCATTTGATGGAGCAGTGCAGCACACTTATGCACCCCCACTTCGATGGAAACCGCGTTAAGGGTTTACTTGGTACTTAGTTCTTTTATTCCTACCAAGGATTATTTAACCCTATTCTTGGTGTACTCAACAGGCTCTCAGTCTTACGCCCTCCCAGTATTACACATTAACATAATTTCATAACCATTAGTTATTTCCATACATGTCTAGTCGCAGCTGATGCATTCAACTACTTAGAATAGCTCACATTCATTAATCATCCAATCGAGAAACACTTAACATATTATCCCCATTCTCTTCCTACAGTGAATACATATAAAATCATTAACCAACCTACTGATAATTGAGAGTTCAAACATACGTAGTAAGAAAACAGATAGAACAAAGCATGAACATATAGACAATCTCACTACACAAGATTTAACGTGGTTCACCCCTCGAATGGAGGCTACATCCATAAGAACGGTTGTTAATATTGATATTTTGGGAATGGTACAACCGTTCTTGGTCTCTGCACTCAGTTGCAGACGCTCTTCTCTCCCAGATAGATCTATGCACACACAATTGCAGAGCCTTTACAATGTTATTTGCTCAAAAGTCTACAATATTTGAAAATGAAGAGTAACCCTTCCCTATACAAAAATGCCTTATGTATAGATCATGTCCATAGGTCATGTCTTTACAATTCATAGGAAGAACCCTTAGGTTTCCAAAACATGGCATGGCTAACTGCCATCCTGACTGTCACCGTTGATAGCTTACTCCGCCTGCTTCAGGACATCCTGCAGGGCCTCTCGCGGCTCACACGCTCCTCTGACAGCCGCAGTCCTCAAAACAGTTACAACTGCATCGTGGCCTGTCTCTTTCTTCCTCTTCCACCTGCTTGTATCTATCAATGTAGTGGACTAGCTTTTCAACTGCTTGCCACCACTATTCCAAGCAAGTCGCTTTCTCCTTCCTTCGTCCGGCTCTTTACCAAAAATAGGTTGCTTCCTCGCCCGAACTTTTCTTCTATCTTATTACCAAAATTTGTTGCTGCGCGGGTCTTGCATGTCAACATAGCTGCTTTTTCATACTGGATGTAGGCCCACCACCTGCAGGTCTTCATCATCACTGGCCATACTGTGGAATCCTTAGGACTTATTATGTGCATCACAAAATTTGGCTGCAGCATCCCAGGCTATTACGAGCACACAGCTTTATCTATTGGATCTCCTAGGAGCACATTACATGTGACCCATCACAAAACCTATTTGAAGCATCCCAGGCTATTACGAGCACACAGCTCTACCTGTCGGATCTCCCAAGAGCACATTACATGTGATCTCACCACAAAACTTGGCTGAAGCATCTAAGGCCTTTTTCATCTTGTCTAGATCTCCTAGGAGCAAATTACATGTGGTCCACCACAAAACCTGGCTAAAGCATCTGAGGCCTTTTTCATCCTGTCCAGATCTCCTAGGAGCAAATTACATGTGGTCATGGCAAAACCTGGTTGAAGCATCTGGGCCTTTTTCATCCTGTCCAGATCTTCTAGGAGCAAATTACATGCCATAGGACAAAACCTTGCAATAGCATCTCAGGATGTTATGGGTACACAACTCCGATCTGAAGATCCCCCAGGGCATAAATTACATGTCCTCCCAGAGCAATTTCTCGAAAGAGCATCCCAGGGTATTATGGGTATGCAACTCCGACCTATAGGATCTCCCAGACATGCTCATCTACACAACCTAATCCACGGCCACAAAGTATCATCTGATACTCACCATACATCATCCTGATGTACACATGATCATCCTGATCATCATCACTGCAACATCCTACTGCATGTCATCTGGAGAAGCTTGTCATCCACGATCACCCTGATCATACAATGCATCCATATAATGCACATATACAGATACATGGTCCAAGCATCCAACATGATGCTTATACAAAATACATACAAATGATCCAATCGATCATATCTAGCATCCAACATGATGCGTACATACATATAAATGATCCAACTGATCATATCCAGCATCCAACATGATGCGTACATATATATAAATGATCCAACTGATCATATCCAGCATCCAACATGATGCGTACATATATATAAATGATCCAATTGATCATATCCAGCATCCAACATGATCCGTACATACATATACATATAAATGATCCAACTGATCATACAAAGTAGAAACTAGAACATCATCCTGATGCTCATCATCGAGTGCTTACATCCACAGCCATGTGAAGGATCCTCCTTCCAACATGCTTGGAATGGCTTTAGTAAATGTGTCCATCACTTCTTCCTCGAAGTGTCCTCGATCTGAAGAACACCAAGCCTCTCCCTAAAGTACTCGAACTTCACCCTGGCTAGTGGCTTTGTCAGCACATCTACAATATGCTCATCTGTCACAACATACAGGAGCTTCATAGCTCCTCTCTGCACCATACCCCTGATATAGTGATATTTGATCTCTATGTGTTTCGACCTATCATGAAACACTGGATTCTCAGATAGCTTCAAACAACTCTGGTTATCGCAAAAGATACCAGTAGCATCCAATGGGAGATCAAATAACTCAAACAATAGCTTCCATAGCCATACTGCCTCACAATTAGCTGAACAAGTAGCAACATACTCCGCCTCAGTTGTACTCAGTGTTATGCAAAACTGCTTCCTGCTAAACCAAGAAATCACACCTAATCCCATACTGAAGCAGCACCCAAATGTGCTCTTCCTATCTGCAGCACTGCTAGCCCAATCTGAATCAACATAACCCTGTAGGTTAAACTTTTGATTCGCTTCATACTTGAGCCCAAAATCCATTGTACCCTTCAGGTACCTTAGAACATGCTTTACAGCAACTAGGTGAACACTCCTCGGATCTATCGAGAACTGGCTCAATGTGTTCACAGCAAAGCAAATATCTGGTCTCGTGTTCATCAGGTACATCAAGGACCCAATCATCTGACGATACATGGAGACATCAACCGGATCAGATGAAGCATCACATAGAATCTTCAGATTCGATGCCATAGGTGTGGCCATGGCCTTGCAATCCATCATCCCGAATCTCTTCAGGATATCTACTGTGTACTTCCCTTGACCAAGGAAGATCCCACCTGCACTCTGCCACACCTCCATACCTAGGAAATAATGCATCATTCCCAAATATTTCATATCGAACTCAGTAGCAAGCTTCCTTTTAGTATCTACAATCAATCTGTCATCTCCTGTTACAAATAAGTCATCCACATACAGTAGTAGAATCACAGGATTTCCTTCCTCAACCTTGCAGTAAAGGCTGGAATCCACTTTACTCTTGGTGAAGCCCAGACTAGATAGGAAATTGTCCATCCTACCATACCAAGTTCTGGGAGCTTGTTTCAAGCCATACAAGGCTTTCTTCAATCTGCACACATATGACTCCCTGTCATGTATTTCGAAACCGAGTGGCTGCTTCACATATACTTCTTCTTCAACTACACCATTCAAGAAAGCAATCTTGACATCCATCTGGTGTATTTTCCATTTCATTGCTGCAGCCAAGGCAAGTACTATTCGGATGGAAGTATACCTGGGTACAGGTGCAAAGGTTTCTTCATAATCTATTCCGTCTTTCTGAGAGAAGCCACGATCTATGAATCTTGCCTTGTGTTTCTCTACATTGCCATCTGCAGCATGCTTGATTTAGGAGATCCATTTGGAAGTCACAACAGACTTCTCTTTAGGTCTTGGGACAACATCCCAAACATCATTCTTCATTATTGATTGGTATTCCTCAACCATGGCATCCTTCCATTCTTTCTTTTTCATTGCTTCTTCATAACTGGAAGGTTCTTTATTCATGATGTCACAAAGTAAAGCAACATAGCTGGTATGTGATCTGGTTCTCTTCTTTGCTCTGTTTTCTTCTTCTGGAATGCCAAATCTTTTTGCATCTTGAATGAGCTCTCTAGCCCATGCAGGTTTCCTCTAGTGAGAGTTATCCTCACGGGGTGGATCTAAGGTTCTTGCGGATCTTCAAACTCACAAACAAATTTTGGAATTGCTTCAGTCATGGTAGTGTCTTGAAATCTAGTTTCCTTAGGTTCTTCATAAACTTCGATAGGTGCCTTCCTTGATTTGATGAATGCTGAGTTTTCATCAAATGTCACATCCCTACTGACATCAATCTTTTTGAACCATGAAAAGTATATTCTGTAAGCCTTCATGCTTTCACTGTAACCCACAAAGATACCCTTCTTTCCTGAAGGATCTAGTTTGCTCCTCTTTTCCTTTTGTACATGAGTGAATACTAGACAACCAAATATTCTTAGATGGTTGACTTCAGGTTTCTTCCCAGAAAAGACTTCTTCTGGTGTCTTGTTGTCCAATATCTTGTGGGGTGTTCTGTTCTGCACATATACAACTATTCTAGCTACTTCTGCCCATAGATGCATAGGTAGATCTTGGTCATGTAGCATTGCTCTTGCTGCTTCCATGATTGTTCTGTTCTTCCTTTCTGCAACTCCATTCTGTTGTGGATTGTAAGGAGCAGTCAACTCCCTCTTAATCCCTGAATCACTCCAAAGCTTCTTGAAGTTACCTGAGGTGAATTCTCCACCATTGTTGGATCTGAATGTTTTGATCTTCTTGTCAGTTTGATTCTCCATCATGGTTTTGAATTCCTTGAACTTATCAAACACCTCATCTTTGTTCTTCAAGAAGTAGACCCAAGTCTTCCTGGAGAAGTCATCAATAAATGAGACATAGTAAACATACCCACTTAGAGAACTGGATGACATAGGACCACATACATCTGAGTGGATGATTTTCAAGATATCTTTTGCCTGTCTTTCACTACTTGAAAATGCCTTCTTAATGTTCTTTCCTCTTGCACATCCTTTGTAAACACCTTCATGTTTGGTCTTGATTTCAGGAAGACCTTCTACAACCTTACTTGGAATTGGTAATGCCCTATAGTGCATATGTGCAAGTCTTCTATGCAAAGTTAACTTGGCTCCATGGAGTCATGTACCATGGCATGTTCAGGTTGTCCCTTCAATTTATACAATCCTCCCTCTTGCTCTCCAATCACTACTGCATCATCAATACTTTTACCTTTTGGCCACATTAGGACTTGGCCATCCACAAATGCAACCCTCATACCTTTTGCATCCAATGCAGATATGGAGAGTAGATTCTTCTTGAGCCCAAGTACATACAAAACATCTTTCATCTTCAAAGACTTCCCAGAGTCTAGATTGTAGGAGGCCTCACCACTTCCTTTGATAGGGTATTGGTAGTCATCCCCAAGTTTCAACTTATGGGGTGACTCATGTTCAGATAGGTTAGCAAATGATTCTTTAAACCTAGTCATGTGTTTTGGATCCCCACTGTCAATTAACCAATCATTACAACCATGGGAGATAGTACCTGTGAGAGCAAAGATTAGAACATACTCTTATTCGTTTGATGAGTTATCATCATCACTTTCTACTCTATCCTTCTTCTTGGGAGGTTCATCATCCTTGATAGCATGAGCATGAAACCTTCTTTTGCTTCCCTTCTTCTTCTTGTTGAAGTTGTTGTTGTCCTTCTTGTTCTTGGGACAATTTATAGCAATATGTCCTTTTTCATTACAGGTGAAGCATATTCTTCTTTCTTTGAAGTGATGTGAAGATTTCTTGGAATGAGATGGCTCTCTCTTAGACTTCCCTTTCCTGGTGTGAGCTGTGAGAGCTTGATCTTCATTCCCCATCTTTTCTTCTCGTGCCACAAGCCTTGCTTCTTCTTGTGAGCATTCTTCCCATAGTCTATTGAAGGAAATCAACTTCTTTCTTGCACAGATTCCTTGAATGAAGAAGTCCCATGACCTAGGTAATCCTCAGAGTGGTCATGACAACTTCACCATTCTCCACCATTTCATCCACTGCTTCTAGTTATTCCTTGATCTGGGAGACCCTTAAAAAATAAGATTGAATGGTTTCTCGATTCTGAAACTTTACTCCTTTCAATTGGTTCCATAAGGTCATCTTCTGATTTATGTTCTTCCCTTCAAATAGCTTGGTCAAAGAGTCAAACATCTCCTTGGGTGTCTTTAGAGAAGACACATGGGGTATGAGATGGTCTTTGATAGAATCAACAATGATTCTCTTTGCCTTAACCAAGTTCTTCTTGTGCAATACTTTAGCCTCTTCATCCTCTAGGATAGGGATGTCTTCTTTTATATATGAGTCCAACTCATTCTCTTCCAGGATTAACCCAATCCTATAATTCCAAGCTCGGAAGTTATCAGCCCCTTCAAGCTTATACTCAAGCTTGGTGTGGTGAGACATCTTAAAGAGTACTTCAAATGGAAATAGAAAAGATTTAGGTCTTACCACTTGAAATGCTGAAAACTGGATCTGGTCCCGGATTAGGGTTTGTCAGAAAAACCCTAAAAATTCAAAATGTGAATTTCAACTTTCTGAAAGGATAAAAAGATGCACCTTGATGAGCTGATCAGCCTGGTGTATTCAGAATTTGAGATCGGCAAATCTTTACCCTTTAGATTTTCCTTTTTGTCCTCCAAGGTTCACTAGGGAGAGCCCTGAATTAGGGTTTGAGTTTCCTAGAGATCTACCCAGCCAAAAATCTTGATCCAAAGCTCTAAACTTCGATTTTTGCAAGTAGCTTCCAGCTATGTCTTCAGATTTCATAAATTCCTATTTTTGTGGAAACCCTAATTTTTAGGGCCAAATATGAAATTGCTCAGAATTGAATTCTGATTGGACAGATAGATGCACCTTGATGATTAGAGTCAATCTACTATACTTCTTTTCCAAAAACTGTGGTGAGAAACCCAATAAATAAGAAACTCAAGTTTTCGTCAATGCAAAATGTCTTCTTCTCAGGTTAGCTCTGATACCATGTTAAATTTTGAGCATTAATTCACAATACTCTTGGATATTTACTGATAGAATAACATATACAGTATATCAATGCATAACAATCACACTAAGCATGACAAGCATCACAAGAATCAAAAGCATGAGAGACAAGAGACACAGAGTTTCTGTGGGGAAAACCCTAAGGTGAAAAACCCCACAACTTCCTCAAAGATAGAGAGAGCAATGGCTCAACCAAAGTACAACCAAAATACACTTGAGATAGTCTTCTAGTAGCAGATGATCCTCCTCCTCACTAGTGCGCCACTTTCTGAGTGAGAGAAGTATGAGTTTTCGAGTGATGCAAATAGAGATCTCCCGATCTCTATTTATACTTAACCTATTTGCCCAATATTCTTATGGGGCTGACTTGTCTAGTTAGGTACATCAATTACATATTACATAAAATAGGGTCGACCCCACACATGGTGGTATAATAACCTATCAGCAAGTTCACACACTTACGACACTTGTCAATACACATGACAACACTTCCTTATAGAGGAATAACACATCTCTTATAAGGGTACAATAAATATATATGAAATACATGGATGAAATACATTCCAAAGTTACATATACATCAACAGGAACTGACAAGTATGATTGGAGCAAGGACTTTCCCTGGACTTTCAAGTTTTTGCAGGAAGTTCATCCAAGGATTCAGTTGGATTTGTGCACCTTTGACAGAGTGCATGAGAAAAGGGGAGTTCAAGTGGATGGAATCCGCCCAAGGAGATTTCGACAAGTTGAAGGAAAAGGTCACTGAGAGCCTGATGTTAGCACTCCCAGATTTCGAAAAAGTCTTCCAGGTCGATTACAACATAAGTGGAATGGCAATTGGAGTAGTGTTGAGCCAGGAGGGCCGACCAATTGCATTGTTCAGTGAGAAGTTGGATGAAGCGAAGCGGAAATATTCGGTCTATGACCAGGAATTTTATGTTATTGTCCAGGAATTGAAGAAGTGGAGGCATTATTTGTTCCCCAAGGAATTTGTGTTATACACAGATCACGAAGCGCTGAGGTATTTGAATACTCAGTCAAAGTTGAATCACTGGCACATGAAATGGGTCGATTTCCTGTAAGGATACACATTCATGTTGTGACATAAGTTGAGCAAGTCGAACAAGGTTTCTGACACGCTGAGTTGAAGAGTTGCATTGCTGAACACGATGATATCTCAAGCAACAAGAATAGAGTCGATAAAGTCAGAGTATGAGACTGACAAGGATTTTGTGAAAGTATGGGAGGCTTGTCGTGAACTGTGGAGTGTCGACAGGACTCTAGACTTGGATTATTTCATCCGAGAGGGATACCTATTCAAGGGACAACAGTTGTGTATTCCCATAGGATCCATAAGAGAGAACCTAATCCGAGAATTGCATAGTGACGGATTAGTAGGTCATTTTGGCATCGACAAGACAAGGGCATTGGTCAAAGAGAAGTATTATTAGCTAGGAATGATGACAAATTTCATAAAGTGGGTACAACAATGTTAAGTTTTCCAGTTGGAAAAAGGGAGAAGTCAGAATATGGGGTTGTGTACACCATTACCTGTACCAGATACCCCATGGGATCACCTGAGCATGGATTTTTTGCTAGGATTGCTGAAGATGCAGTAAGGAAGCAACTCAATCTTTGTTGTAGTCGACAGATTTTTTAAAATGGCACACTTTATTCCCTGATGGAAGACAAGTGACGCCACAAGCATTGCTGTACTATTATTCAAGGAAGTAGTAAGATTGCATGGGTTTCTAAAGAGTATCACATTGGACAAAGATACCAAGTTTATGGGACATTTCTGGAGAACCCTATTGAAGAAAATGGACACGAGGTTGCATTTTAGCTCGGCATATCATCCGCAGATAGATGGACAGATCGAGGTAGTGAATAGAAGCTTGGGAAACCTTTTAAGGTGTTTCACGGTTGATAGAACCAAGCAGTCAGAGAATGTGTTGGAGCAAGCAGAGTTTGCATACAACAATTATGCGAATTGGTTGACAGGTTTGAGCCCATTCTAGATTGTTCAGGGGAGACACCCACATGGACTGGTGGATTTGGTCGACTTACCGACAAAAATCAGGAAAATCATAGATGCAGAATCATTCACAGAGCATATGAAATAAGTGCACGAAGATGTGCGAAAACGCATAGAAAAGAGTAACTCGGCATAAAAGTTGAGAGGTGACAGGAAGAAGAGGCTACAATCGTCTAGCGAAGGAGACTTAGTCTATGCACATTTGCGGAAGGAGATATTTCCGACAGGGACGTATAATAAGTTGAAGGTGAAGAAGATTGGACCATGTAAGATTCTAAAGAAGATTTCGGAGAATGCTTATGTGTTAGAGCTGCCGAATGATTTGAGCATTTCCACAACATTCAATGTCTTAGATCTGTATAAGTTTGAAGAAGGTTCAAGCAGCAGAAGCACAGAAGTGTCAAACATGGACTGGACAGTGCAGATTCCAGACCGACACAAAGAGGAAATCGCAGAAGTAACAGAGGAATGCGAAGTCAGGCGTATGTGCAATTAACGAAGGAAGGAATACTTAGTGCAATGGAAAGATGGTGAGTTGTACGAGGAGACATGGATTTCTGAAGAAGAGTTCAAGAGATTTATTGAGTAATAGAGTTCTTTTTCACCTGTGGAGTCTGATACAAGAGCATCAAGGCCTAGGCAAATCTATCGAAGTTGATCGACATGGAGAAGGCTAACCAAAGGATGTGTCGATGACCACTGGTGCGAAAGAGAAGAATGGTTTTCAAAGTCAATAAGAATCTGTCGAGGTATGTCGAGAGGAGATGTGGGTTGAGAGTTGACATGTTTGAAGTTGACAGACAACAGAGTAGTAGCGGAGTCACCGATGTTCGACATGTTGTCGAGCTACGACACCGACAAGTTTTGGCAAAGGCCAAGCGGTGAGGAAGGGGAAAACTGACAGTCGCATGAATAAAAGGAATCTGATGGAAGACAGTATGGTCAAGGTAGTGATAAGACCGACAACTGTAGCAATGTCAAAAGGACACGTAGAAAGTCAAGAAGAGTACTTAGCAGCCATTCGAGGTTGCTAAGGAAGTAATGAGAAGTTATTGAAGGTAGTTGGAATTGTGACAGATGTCAACACAGGAAGATATTGTACATCATGGCAGAGGAATTGACAGTTGCAGGTCTGCAAGATCTGAGGAGATCGACAGACAAAGGAAGTTGTTGGCAGGAAGTTTGATAAGGAGAAATTGCAGCATCGTTGATGCTGCGACACGTCAAACAAAGTCGCAGAAGGAAGAAGGATCAATTGTTTTATGTATTTTTTGAGTCGTTTGTACCGCAATAGGCTGGTTTTGGGTCATTAGACCATATGAGATGTAAATTGTACTGCAGTAGGTGGGTTTCTGGGTCATTTGGACCATGTTAGTTAGATTTTGGGTCTTTTGTCCAAGAGTCGGTTAGGAAGCTGTTAGTAAGTGGACAAGCATTGTAAAGGCAGAAACGTATATATAGACAAGAAGTTTTAGGTCGAGAGAGATAGCAGAGGGAGAGAGATTTGATATGTGCTTTTGTGAGATCAAGAGATATTGCTAAAGTCTGTGATCTGTAGAGGCATTGTATTGGGTTTCTGCGGTAATAATATGATGTGATGAAACAATTCTGTGCAATCCTAGTGTGTCTTATGTCTTTTGATAGTAATGAAATGTTTCTTTGATGCAATAGTCGTTTTACTGTTATAATATGTTGCAACAATGAATGTTTCCATTAAATGATGCTATGAGTACAATAATGTCGAAGTAAGTGCATAGATTTACCATTGAATGTTGCAATAAGATTAAGTAGTAGATGCCACACACATCCTCCTTCATTCAGCGAAAACATGGTTCCGTCCACTCTCCCTTGATTGCCTCGGGTGAGACCTCATCTACTCTACAAGTGTTGCTGGGTAGGGTAAAACCTGTCTGAGCCAGTGCTTAGGGATATTGTGGTGGGTTAGTGTTGACACTGATGGGAACCCCTGTCAAATGGGTTTGATTCAACAAATGGTTCCGTTGCTGGGACCGTGTGCGACGTGAAAGGCAGATATGTTTTGGCACCCAATGAAACCCGAGATCCAGGAATGGTTTGATCAAAAGTTGCAAGAATTCAGTGAAGAAGAAAACTGGAGCACTCGACTAACACTAGATCAGTGGGTGGATATATATATTCATGAATAATCACATGAATGGTTCTTCTGTGAATTCCTAGTCAGTTTGTATGAGTGGTTGGCGAAATTGACCTTCCAGAAGAGGAACTTTCAGGGTGGTGAACCGACGACCTGGATCCCCGAGTTGATAGAGGAGGTTGATAATAAAGCATCGTGGGTTGTTGAAGTGTGGTTTGAAAGCATCCTAGAGGGCTATATCACATACTTCATGGTTGATACTCAGAAATCCTATGGTGAAACCGAAAGATATTTTTTCTGCGAACCTTGGGACATGTTTTTACTGTCGATTAAGATGCTTATTTGTGAAAAGGGTATACTGAAGATGCATCTTGATCAGTAGACAACCTGGTAAGCGAAGGCCATGGGTATCGCGATAGTTGGGGGGTGGTACATGGAATGATATGGGGTAGATGGGTGCAGGTCATGATGATACTATGAGTGACACCGAGGAAGAAAGTGGTCTTACGAGGGGAGGAGCAAGGTTTCGACAGGAAAAGAGGCAGACGACAAGAGAAGGTCCTGTTGCAGTCGAACCGCAAGCCTATGAAAGAAGACCACATGGGATGAAGTGACCTCACAGTCCTGACAAGGAAAACCAGGCTATGCCCAGGATAGAGGCAGGACCAAACGCCAGCACCAACGTACCCACACCTCTGCTCACTGTCTCTCAGATAGCAAGAAATACCACTTCGACACGGCCAAGTTCTTTAATACCACAAAAGTTAAATGGTAGTAGTACAATGAAAGGAGGAAGGAAGCCGAGAATGGCAGGTGATGATGCTAAGTTACCGTTGTTCCACGGGAGTGGGATAGACAACCTAGAACAGTATTGGTTTTTGTGTGAAGCAGTCTAGACCTTCAAACAAATCATTGATGATGCTGCTAAAAAAGGGCAGTTAGCGACAACTCTAAGAAGTCGTGCATTAGATTGGTTTATGAAGTTTGTTCTTCTCCCTGCTAAAGCCCCAGAGAAGTCACTAGATGAGATCTGGGATGGACTGATTGCAGAATTCAGAAATCCCAAGTTGTAGGGTTAGTATATTACGGAATTGAAAGAAATTAAGCAGTATCCCAATGAGACGGTGTGGGATTTCGACCAGCGATTCAAGACGCTGATGGCAAGGGTTAGTTTCAATATGAGCTCCGTCCAACATAAAGAGTGGTTCATTGCGGCACTGCTACCACACATTTGGCTACCATTGATGCAACAAAACATCTCGACGCCCAATGAAGATCTAGAGATTGCGATGCAATTGGAGGCGTCGGCAATTGGAGAAAATGCAACTGGGATGTCGCAGATACAGACATAGCTCGCTAACTTCACTATACAACTGCAAGATTTGAAGAAGGGCAAGTAACAATGCGATGAAGTATGGTGTATGCGATGCCGAGCAGAAGAGCATATGAAGGACAATTACCCAGATTTCCGCAACTATTTTGTTTGAGGGGCACCAAATCCATTGAATGGTGGTAGAATGTCATGGTGTCGTGTCTGTCAGGTATATAGGCACAGCCATGACAATTGACCATATATGCAGAAAATGGTCACAACCCCAAGGAATCTTTATTGTACATTTTCAAAATCGGTGGGTCATGGTGACAAAGATTTCCATGCATACAGGTTGCTACAAGAAAGAATGTATGATGCATTCTATGTAAAGGATGACCAGCATGCCATACAACAATTGCAACCATAGCCACAAGTAGCCTAGCCGCTACCTCAACCACAGATGCAGTTTGTATCGCAGTAGCAACAACCGCAGCAGTTTATGCCACAATATGCTTTGACGCAGATGGCTCCACAGTAGCCACAATATGTACAACAACCATAGTATGCATAGCAAGGGAGAGGAATGCAACCAACACCAATGCAGCAACAGTTTAACCAACCATAGTACCAGCAACAGGGAGGATTCCGGGGAGGATACCGGGGAGGATGTGGTGGAGGATTTGGTCAAGGAGCAGGACGAGGTGGTCGTGGACCTGTCCAATGCTATCACTATGCAGTATGGGGACACTACCAGTGGGACTGTCCACTGCTGCAGAACCAATGTACATTCTGTTTTGTTAACGATCACACAGTTGAGAATTGTCCACAGTTGATTGTGCAATGGCAAGCAGGGAATACTCCCCAGTTGTAGAGCCAGCCCCAAGCACAGCAGCCTACCCAAAACCAAGTGCAGCAACCAGAATATGCGGCTAAATCATAAGCAGAATGTGAACCCACTCGGGAATCCGCTGCTGAACCAGACCCAGGTGCAAACATCGCAACAATTTCTGCGGAGCCAAGACCGCAAGATGCTTTCATTGCTGTGGTCACTCATGGATGAAAAACAACTGGAGAGGATAGCTCAACGATCCGGTTAGCTGGACAAAAAAGGTATCATTTGACATTGATGTGGAGTGGGAGGCATTTCTTCAAGCATGTTGTGCACTAGAAAAAGACTGAGGTAAAGCTGTATGTATGACATGCCCTCTACTTTTGATATGACTTCAGAGGCTGGCCCGTCGTGGCAGTCCAGCACACTTAAAGCATTTTTGGAACATTTCTTATCCCTGGCAAGAGATCCCGACGCTCTTGCTGCGATTGAAGCTTTGTTGCGACGACCGACCCAGGATCAACAAGAGTTTGCGGTTAATTCCTTACAACGATGAAAGATGGGTAAGGAGATTCAGATGAATATTCAAATTGGAGACTATGATGTTGATTCAGTTATTCTGGATCTTGGTTCAGATGTCAACATATTAACCAAGCAAGCTTGGCAAAAGATGAGGAGTCCCCCATTGAGCTGGTCCCCTGTACAGCTTCGGTTAGCTAATCACTCTAAAATGACACCGATTGGGAGAGTTTCATGAATGGTGGTGGACATTGAGGGAATGAAAACATAATCCAACTTTGATGTATTAAAAGTGGTTGAAGGAGGAAGCTCTTGTCCCGCATTACTGGGGATTGGATGGGCTAATGATACTGGAGCTGTAATCAACTTCAAGTGACGGGTGATGACTTTTGAAAATCATGATCTCGGAGTTATCGCCCCATTGGATCCGGATGAAGGACGCCGCTACATAGAACCATCGAAGGATGATGATCCCAGTGGATGGGACCATGCATTCAATATCTTTGAAGATTATATCCATCCGACTACCAACGGTGAGCTTGGATGTCGCAGCAACAACTCTGTGTCATCTGACTCTAATGATGCGCTAGAATATTGGTAGAACCGCTTGCACAAAGTGTCTCTCCATAATTGTGGGTTGATCATGTGGTCATTATGCTGTGTTGCAACTGAAACAGTCACACTACCAGTATATGAAGTACTTCCTAGCTTATCTGACATGTTGATGGAGTTCGAAGAAAGAGTTTCTGAACCACAGTGATTGCTGGCTTTGAATGAAGCATTAAAGGCTACACCAGCATGCTGGTGGGCGACACACAAGGCATCAATTGATGGATGGTCGAAATGCAGAAGATTGATGATGTTACACTTTGGTGATACTGAGGTTTACCACACTGGAAAGTATGATGGTCAAAATGATCCTAGTGGTCACTTGATGGAGTGTCATTGGTTATCGGTATCGCGACCAAGAGATGAGTGGGTCCACGCTTTTATCCATACTTTGGATGAGATGCCACGCTCATGGTATACTGCACCTGAGTTGCAAGGAGAAATTTCTACTTGACTAGAGCTCACAGTGTGTTTTACCCATACATTCAGTTTTGTGGATGCTAATCCAGAGGTTAATAATGCATTACAGCTCATCAGTGATGTAATTCTACAGGTTGTCCTGGTAGCATATCTTGCAGATCCGCACACGCAATGCCAGATGCAGTCTCTCATGGAATGCTTCAATATTAGTGGTGGGCCAGAAGATGGTGATGATCTGTGGAATGTGAGTATCTCAGAATCAGAAGGTAGTCGTGTTGTGGTACCACCTGATGTGCCAAGCGATCCGATCAATCAGCCGCTGAAGATCCACAAGATTAACATTGGGACAGAGGACACTCCAAAGTTTGCAAATGTCGGGGATTTACTAGGATGATGAGCTGATAAGCAAGGTCACTAATTTGCTCCCTGAGTTTTAGGATATATTTCCTACAAAGGTTTTTGACATGAAGGGGATTCTGGGCGACTTAGGAGAAATGAAGATTCTATTAAAACCAGATGCTAAGCCGATCCGACAGCGACCCTATCCATTGAATCCACGACATAAGGAAAGGGTCAAGGCCAAACTGGATCGCATGTTGGATGTCGGTATCATTTAACCAGTTGGTGATTCAAAATGGATTAGTCCTATGGTGGTACAGGATAGGAAGATTGGTGAAGTGCGCATTTGCGTTGACCTCAGGAAGCTAAATGATGCATGTTTGCATGATCCATTCCCAACCCCGTTTACCAAGGAAGTGCTCCAAGGTGTGGCTGGCTAGGAGATGTACTCTTTCATAGACGGGTTCTCTGGCTACCATCAGATCCGCATTACAAAAGAAGATTGCCACAAGATAACTTTCATTACCGAATGGGGCTGCTTTCAATACACCGTAATGCCGTTCGGTTTGAAGAATGCACCGACGATATTTTCGCGGGTTGTTGTTGCCGCATTCAAAGATTTCATTCAGAAGTTTTTACAGGTATACATGGACGACTGGACGATCTATGGTTTGGTCGATGATCATCTAGTGAATCTACGGTTTATGTTGGAGGGATGTCGGCAGCACCAGATCTCGTT
This sequence comes from Larix kaempferi, assembly GCA_027924585.1. Lineage (NCBI taxonomy): Eukaryota > Viridiplantae > Streptophyta > Pinopsida > Pinales > Pinaceae > Larix > Larix kaempferi. The sequence goes on along the minus strand of BSBM01000109.1, from coordinate 4,820,661 downwards.
AAACCTAAAGAAATGTATCTTCTGTGCACCGCTTGGCATACTATTGTGTCATATTGTGTGTAAGCAAGGACTGTTGGTCAACCCAGCAAAGATTGTGTTCATTCTGATTTTGACACCACCGGCTACTGTTAAGCAGTTACGGGCGACGTTAGGACACACGGGGTATTATCGCAGGTTCATTAGGGGTTATGCTGCGATTACCGCCCCTATGGAGAAGTTGTTGAAGAAGGATGCGGTATTCCAATGGAGCCCGGAATGTCAGGATAGCTTTGGGACACTAAAGACAAAGATGGCTTCAGCGTCAATATTGGTATTTCCTGACTAGAGTAAGGAATTCCATGTTCATGTTGATGCCTCATCGATCGCACTGGGAGTGGTATTGGCCCAGCTCGGAGAGGGAGAACTTGATCACCCCATTGCTTTTTCCAGCCGGAAGTTGTCACCTACAGAAAGAAACTACACTACTACGGAGAGGGAAGGTCTAGCAATGGTTTATGTGTTATAGAAGTTCTGCCACTACTTATTGGGAGGCCATTTCAAGATGTTCACAGATCATTCTGCATTGAAATACCCAGTCAATAAGCCTGTCTTGGGGGGGAAGATCTGTTGATGGCTACTTCTTTTTTAGGAGTTCGATTTTGAAGTAATTGTGAATCCAGGGCGGTTAAATGTTGGACCAGATCATCTTTCTCGGATTGACACAGGAGAGGAGCCAACTAATATTGAATATGGGTTGCCTGATGTGGAATTATTTAAATTTGAACTTGCTGATGGATATTTTGAAGAAATCATTCAGTATCTGGCAACAGGTACTACACCAGAGGAATTCACCACTACTCAGAAGAAGCAGTTGGTAGTCAAGGCTACAGACTTCCAACTAATTGCAGGAACATTATACAAAATGGGTGCCGATGAGATATTGCGGTAGTGTGTCTTGCCACATGAGCAAGAGCAAATCCTTTCTGAAGCACATTGGGGTGTCCCTAGAGGGCACTATGGTGGCTGTGCAATGGCAAGGAAGTTGCTTTGAGCGGGGCTCTGGTGGCCTACGCTACACAGTGATGTGACAGAGTATGCACAATCCTGTGACGTTTGTCAGAGAACCGGGAAGCCATCCAGATGGGATGAGATGCCGTTGATTCCCCAGTTGACATTGCAGGCATTCGACAAATGGGTAGTAGATTTTGTGGGACCCATCAATCCCCTAAGTAAGCACACTGGTGCTAGATATATCATCACGGCAACAGATTACTTGACACAATGGGTGGAAGCTGCACTAGTCATTAATTGCTCCATGGCAATAGCCGCGCGCTTTCTCTTTGACCACATTGTGACTCACTTTGGCTGCCCCAAGATATTGTTGCGCGATCAAGGTAGCCACTTTCTTAATTGCACCATCAGCACATTGACGAAGGAGTTGCAAATACAGCATAAGAAGAGTACACCCCATCATCTGTAGGAGAATGGCATGGTGGAGGCTTTCAATAAGATATTGAAGCATTGTTGTGGCCACAACAGATCCCATGCCTAGATGAAGCACAGGAGCCCCATTTTTGAATAAACACAAAGGTAGTTGGGTGAGTTTTCTTGTAAATATGAGATTTTGGTTTTTATCCCTAAGATTCCTTACCCATACTTTTGTTCTGTGTGTTTTCCTTTTTGATCTAAAAATTTCTAAGTGTTTTTGGTTTGCAGGAAGCCTCAATTTTTGAGTATTTTGTCATTTTCTTTCATCAACCCAAAACCCAACGCTTTGGAAACTCGAAACCCGAAACTCGATAGGTACGGGTTGTGGGAATTTGCTTTTTAGTCTTTCGATTGTGGTCAACCCAAAACCCGATAGGTGCGGATTGCAGGTTTTCTTTTCAAATTAATGATCGGTGATTTCCAACCCGAAACCTGAAACCTACAAGTGTGGCTTTTGGCTTTGGGGAATTCATTGTAATTATAGTCGCGTTGTGTGTTCCCGAAACTCGAAAGCCGAAATGTCGTGTTTCGGGATTCGGGAAATCCTTTTCATTTTTATGTTTGTTTCCATTTCCGAAACCCACAACCCACAAGTTTCGGGTTGCGGCTTTTAGAAACTCATTTTTATGATTGTTTTGGTAGTTCGCAATTCCAAAACCCGCAACCCTCAAGTTTCGGGTTGCATCTTTTGGGAGTCATAATAAAGCTTTCCAATGAACCCCTGCAACTTGACCTCGCAGCCGCAAGGTTCAATCCCAACCATCGATCAGCCTTAATCCCGCGGGTGAGATTACACTGCGTGATTTGAATAATTATTTGGATTGTTTCCATATTTATTGATTTGTTTTTATTTTTTTGAGTTGGGTTTTATCATTTCAGTGGTCATTTGATTCTTATTATTGTATGTAACGATTTCATATTCTTATTTGAACTTGTTTGAGTTATTTACATGCTTCAATTTGGACTAATTAAATTCATATGATGTTTCGGTAATCTTGGCGACAAATTTGAACTTAATCGAATTAATAAGTTTGTAGAACATCTTGATGGGTTAGAATAATTAAATTGGGATGACATTCTCTCAGACGGCCTGACATCAGCAATAACAATGGCTAAAGAAGGGCTCGAGGAAAGAAAGGAAGAATTCTATATGGCTTTGTATCTCATAGATTGTATTGTGGCAAAGTGTTTTTTTCCCAAGCTGGGATGCATGTGGAGTTCGGCAGAAGTTCCAGTATTCCTTGCCTATAAAATATTTTGGGTGTAGAATTACAAGAGGGACTACAAGCTCATCTACGAGGAGTTCATCATGCCTCTTTATGAAATGATATTCCATGAAGAACCAAATTGTCTATCGGAGAACGCAATGGAAGCCTTGGAAAAGTATGGCGATTTCTATTTCTCTCCGGAAGGTACTTACATAAGAATGTATGGAGGTTCTAAAGCCCATATATTCTTCTGAAGTATGCTACAGATTACATAGTCCATAAGGAAATGGTCAGGCAGGTCGTCATTGATGTAATCGGTAACACCTTGTACAAGGCAAAAAAGGCCACCTTTCCCCCCTTACCCTTTTATGTTAGCTCCTACAAGTTCATAGGAATCACGACTGTAAAGGAGTTTGTTGCAGAATTAAAGAGCTTCCACTTTGGAGAAAGGATTTTCCACATGAACAATCGACAAGGCAAAGTTGCGCAGCATTGCAAAGAGCACTCTACTCCCTGTGAATATGCCAATTTTTATGATCCTCATGAAGAACCATATAGGGGAATCAGCAATATAGCCGAGCTACATTTTTGTTAGGTAAGCAAAGGAGGAGCTAGCTCAAGCTCCCAGGCTCCCTCTGAAGAAGAGCTGAAGCTTTTGGAACACACAAAGAAGATCCAAGAAGATAAATTAAGAGAAGAAGAAAATTTGAAGATCCAAGCAGCTGATGCTGAAGCAGAGGCAAAGAGAAAAGGAGAGGAAGAAAGAATTAGGGTGGAAACTAATGCTAAGCATAAAGAAGAGAACAAAAGAAAGAAGGAGCAAGAGGAAGAGGCAAAGAGGAAAGAAGAGGTAGAAAAAAAGTCCGAAGAAGAGATTGACCCCAAAAGCCCAGACTTGCAAAACTTGGATATGGACTCTCCCATAAGGGATCTACCCATTGTCCCGTTCACACCTTATAAAGGCAGCACACTTTCCAATTGGGTAAATTTTTCTTACAACAAGAAGAGCAAGACCATTGTCATGGAAGCAGGTTCCAAACTGAAAAGATCGTTTTGGCCTGACATTGTCACCACGCATGAGACTATGGTCATGTAGAACATAGAAGAAACTGCTAGACTCCTGGCATCTATCTCTGTGGCCGCTGTTACAGCAACTGCAGATAATGTTAATATATTGGGAGATAAGTTGGATGAAGAAAAGGGGAAGGCGCACCAACTCCAGGAAGCTTTAGTCAAGGAGCAAAACTACACAAATCTGATGATTGAGAAGAATGATGCTCTCACATCTCAAAAGAAAGATTTAAAAAGAGCACTCCAATGATTAGAGGCAGACAAGAGAGCTCTGTCAATACAGGTAAGGACATTAGAAGATGAAAATGCAGAACTTAAAGGGAAGAATTTGAACCTCGAATCGGATAAATTTGACAACCTTCAATAGTTAGATGACCTGAAAGAGAGCATTGAAAAATTGCAAGGAGAGAATGAGTCACTGGAGCAACAATTGGAGTTAGCAAACAACAAAATGGGAGATATCAGACCCTTCCATGAGCAGGCTTATGGAATCCTAAAAGAGACCTATGGAGTCAGAGAACTCATAGCAGAAGAGATATACAGACTAAAAATAGTCATGGCCAAAGTCAAGGAAGTAAATGTTGAATCCACCAGGATCAGGAGGAAACACTCATGCATCAGTGGGCAGATTCAAAGGCATATCGAATGGAGAGAAGGAAAGTCAGGGTTCCCACCAACCCTTTCCCTTAAGTCTGTTTTTAATTACAAAGAAGATATATTCACCCTAGAGTATTCTAAAGACCTGCGGAGTAAAATTGGCCTCCGTAACTTCAGAAACTTATGACTAGTGCAAGACTGTATACTCCTAAATCTGAACCACAGAGGAAAACTGCAGAATAGCCATGCCTCAAAAGATAGAAGACTTCCCGGATAAGGCTCAGTATTTAGCTAATCTAAGTATAGAGCTCAAAAAGTGAATATGTGCAGAAGCTGGACACATTGACAGCAAAAGATCTACGCCAATTTATCATCCAAGCTGGTGTTCATCAACATAGCCTGGAGGAAATCCTCCGGATCACTGCGGCTGAAGTAACCACCTTAGAAGAAGAGCTAGTCAAGCAAAAGATATCTCTCAAATTTATGAGTCCCCTGATTGGAGCAAACATCATAAGGGACACAAATCATTGGGGAATTCATATAGAAGAGGTGGAGAAAGTGTTAGCAGCCAGTCAAGCTACCACATCAGAGAGTGGCCTGGCTATTGCACTGGTGAAGGAAGAAAATGCAGCAGCACCTCGGGACCCATGGGAGCAGACTCCGGGATAGCTTCCTACAGCCAGTATACCTCATGAGCATTTATTTGTTGCATATACCTTTGGAATTAATGTTTTGTAATATTTAACTCCCGTTATTGCAAAATATTTTATATACTTCCGTTCTGTAATATTCAGCACTAGAAGACAAATGGGGGAATGTAAACGGTTAGGGTATAGGTGTCGACTCTAGACATATTTTGTAAAGCTATATATAGCTGATAAGAAGAAGAGAGAAGGACTTTTGGCAGGTGAAACTCTTTGCTATTTTGTAAAGGAACTATTTAGGCTACATCAATGGAAATCGTTTTGGCCTGTGAAAGCTAGAACGTTATTTTAAATGGAGTCTTGTCGATTAAGCTGCTGAACTATTTTTGCAAATTTTTCATACATTTCCTGTGAGATCTTTCCTGGCTTTTATGAATTAATTCTTTGTTGTGGATGGTTTCATATTCTTATGGAAATTTTTGTGTTAAATGGGTAATTGAATGTTTATAGTAATATGAGTTATCTTAGATAATCTTTCATTTTCCTCTGCAAATGCTCCTTTCAATTTAACAGCTATATGTGGAATTAGTGGGTGTATTTTCTAGTTTATTGCCCATTCTTTAAATTTGCTCCTTATAAGGATAGGTAATTTAGATTAAAGTAAGTTTATTATAGATTGTTTTTCCCGCATGCATTTAACATAGGTCACTTGCATATCATTTTAAATACAAAATCATAACCGGTGGATCGGGCTGCAACCGATAAAACAAACAAATCTTTAAAACCCACAGTAGCCAGAACCATTAATCGGATGGATTCCCCACACGAAACGGTGAGCGATCTAATTGGGATTTCTTAATGGGGAGAATCCCTTGCTGATTGATGCAGCGATATTTGAGGCATCAACAAGCTCCCAATCCAAGTACATTTTATTATTCTTTTCTCCATTCTCTTCTCTTTGATTTCAGCAATCTCCTTTGTTTTTGTTCATTACTAGATCGTTGCGAATGATGCCTTGGTTTTGTTTTAGTTTGATCTTTCCAATGAATAAGGTATTTCAAGTTTGAATTCATTTAACATTCTAATAGCAAGTGGAATTTAATTATCTTTATGGGGTGGGTTTTCTAGTTTGCTTTGTCGCATTGTTCACTCTATAGGGAGTGTTGTGAAGGGCTCTTTTTTGTGTCTATGCATTTCTCCATACTTGTGTTCCTCCATCTATAAAAAAACTAGCTCATTGATCCTATTCTGAAGACCTTTAGGCAGTTCAGAAATGAGTATCTATTGAACTCAACGGTTTACTGTATGAATCGAAGTGTTCTAAGTTGAATTGTAGACATGCCAAAGCAAGAAGGGGATGAGGAGGACGGAGAAGGGGAGGAGGAGGAGGAGGATGAGGGGGAGGGGGACTCAAGAAGGGGATGAGGAAGGGGATTGGGAGAGAAGGAAGGGGAGGGGGAGATGGGGGAGGTTGAGGAGGGTGGGAGATGGGTAAAGGGGGAGGAAGAGTGGTAGGGGGGAGAAAGGGAGGAGGAGGAGAAGGGAGTATAGGGTAGATATGGATGGTTCAAGGGGAGATAAATATGGGGGAAGGGGGATGGAGGATGAAGAGGGGAAGAGGAGGTGGTGGGAGGCATGGAGAGAGGATGAAGGGAACAAGAATTTGAGAGGGAGAGGTGGTGATGATGAGCAAGATTGGGAGAATGAGGAGGAGGGGGGGTTAGGAGGAGGGTGGAGGGAGAGGAGGAGGAGGAGGAGTGTAGAAGTGGGGGATGAAGATGAAGGCTAGGGGAGGATGAGGAGGGTGAGGATTAAGAGAGAGGGGGAGAGGGAGAGGTGGAGGGGATATGGGGGAGGAGTGGGAAATGATGGAGTACAAGGAGAAGGATTGGGAGGTTGTGAAGGGGGAATGGGGAGAGTGATGAGAGGGAGGAATGGGAAGATCAGGTTGGGGGACGAAGGGGATAGTGGGTGGCGATGGGGTACGAGGAAGTTGGGTGTAGAGGAGGAGGAGGAGGAGGAGGAGGGGGCGGTGGGGGAGGAAGATGAGGATCATAGAAGCGTGAGGATGACGAGGACAAGGAGGGATGAAGAGGGAAGGAGAGTTGTAGCATAGATGGTGGGGGAGTGGGGAGGGTGGAGGAGGGGGAGGGAGAGGGATGAAGGGATAGGGGGGAGGCGATGAGAACATAGAGGGGAAGGTGGAGGAGGAGGATCCAACAAGAGGCCGATGGGAATTCAATGAATTTTAACCATGTTTGGAAGGAGTGGGAGACTTCTAGAAGAAGATTTGAGCAAGTTCTCAGGGGGCAGAGTAGATAAATACCATTTTCCTAAAAAATGGGGGGAGATTTTTCAAAGAGAACTTGTAGGAGACCCTCAAAAGAAAGGACTTATGTTTGTTTAGTCAATCTGACTAAGAATAGAGAATCGACTCTACTTGTAAATGTTCATGTATAATTGATTTCATTATAATACAAAGCCACCTTTCTTGGCCTTTGTTGTGTGCTTGTTTTTGTGTTTTCATCGTTGTGTGCTTTGATATTGCAACGCGGTCATAATCAATCGACGAATAGCATAAGTTGGTATTATAGTAGGAAGTAATCCTGCATGGATAGCCCAGTTGCAATTGGATGAGGACAGCAACTCCAGTTGTGGTTGGGTAGAGTTGTGAAGCATGTGGAACCCTGTTTGCGATCAAGAAGGATAGTGGAGATCGAGTTGTTTGAAGAATAGTGATGGCTCAGAGGGGTGTAAACATCCATGGTAGAGGATGAATGATGTGTGAATTCATAGTGGTCATGATTGACTGAGAGATGTTTGAGAAATGCATTCAGACCATGAGGAGTCTGAAGAGCGAGTTGGTTGTAGTAATAGAGGCCCACAAGGGAGGACTGGGTATTGATACCCTTGACCATAGTGAAGAAGAGGTTGAGGATGAAGAAAATTTCCGTGAGGATGAAAGAGAAAAAGACCGAGGAGACATGTTATTGAAGACATTGTCTGAGATGAAGGGTACAATAAAGGTGGAGGTCTTTACCTATTAGGGGAGCCTAAACCTTGAAGAGTTGATAGATTGGATAAGAGAAATGGAAAAATACTTTGATATGGAGTAGATAGTGGATGCCAAAAGGCTAAAAGTTGCTTGTTTGAATTTGAAGGGTCATGCCTCATTATGGTGGGACAATGTACATGCTGACAGAGTAAGGAAAGGAATAGAAAAGGTGAAGACTTGGGACAAGATGGTATCTAAGCTAAAGAAGTTTCCCACCTACATGATCTCCTTGTTCAAGAAGTTGTAGAACATGAAGTAGAAGGAGTTGACCCTGCAAGAATTTACTAAGTAATTATATTGACTTTCTATCAGGTTGGGATAGACTAATGAGGGTGAATAGGGATAGGGGTTTAGAGAGAGAGAGAGAGAGAGAGAGAGAGACATATTGGGTTCTAGGGGTTTAGAGAGAGAGAGAGGGAGAAAGAGACAGAGAGCAAATGGGGTGATGGTTTAAAGTGAAAGAAAGGGATTTGTGTTAGGGGTTTATAAAGAGAGAGAGAGAAAGGGATTGGTGTTAGGGATTTAGAAAGGGAGTGGGTGTTAGAGGTTTAGAGAGAGATAGAGATATTGGGGGATAGGGGTTTAGAAAGAGAGAGAAATAGAAGTAGAGATATGGGTGGTTAGGGTTTTAGAGTGAGAGAGAGAGAGATTGAGGGTTAGGGGTTTAGAGAGAGATATTGGGGTTTAGGGGTTTAGAGAGAGTCAGATTTGGGGTTAGGGGGTTTATAGAGAGAGAGTGAGTGAGTGAGAGAGAGATTGGTTGTTAAGGGTTTAGAGAGATATTTGAGGTTAGGGTTTTAGGGAATAGAGAGAGAGAGAGAGAGAGAGATTGGTGGTTTAGGGTTTTAGAGAGAGAGATTGGGGGTTTATGGTTTAGTCAGAGAGGAGAGATATTAGGGTTTAGGAATTTAAATAGAGAGATAAATATTGGAGATTAAGTGTTTAGAGAGAGAGTAACAAATTTGGGGGTTATCTATTTAGAGATAGAGACATTGGAGGCCAGTGGTTTGGAGAGAGATTGAAAGAGGGATATTGGGGGTTAAGGGTTTAGAGAGAAAAAGATTTGAGGTTAAGGGATAATATAGACATAAAGAGATTAAGGGGTTGAGGGGTTTAGGTTTGGAGTGAGAGAGGGAGATTTGGGGTTAGGGTTTTAGAGGAAGACAGAGAGTTTGAGGGTTACGGGTATATATATATATAATATATTGGGTGTTAAGGGTCTAGAGAGAAAGATAGGGAGAAAGAGATAGAGAGGTAATGGGGTGAGGGGTTTAAAGTGACAGAGACGAAGAGAGAGAGAGATATTGGGGGTTAGGGGTTTATAGGGAGAGAGAGGGGGGCATAGAGATATTGGAGGATAGGGGTTAAGAGAGAGAGAGAGAGAGAGAGAGAGAGAGAGAGAGATATTTGTTGTTAGGGGTTAAGAGAGAGATATTGAGGGTTATGATTTTAGAGAGAATGAGATATAGAGATAGAGATAGAGACAAATATTGGTGCCTAGGGTTTAGAGAGAGAGAGATTTGGCATTAGGGGTTTAAAGAGAGAGATTGGTGATTAGGGGATTAGAGAGAGAGAGAGATTGGGGGTTAGGGATTTAAATATATATATATATATATAATATATATATATATCAGTAGAGAGAGATAGAGAGAGAGAGAGATTAAGAGTTAGGGCCTTCGAGAGAGAGTGAGAGACAGAGAAATTGGTGGTTAGGGTTTTATATGGAGAGAGAGAATGGGGCCTAGGGTTTAGAGAGAGATAGATTGGTGTTTGGGGTTTAGAGAGAGATAGAGAGTTTTGGGGTTCAGGGGTTTAAAGAGAGTGAGAGAGATATGAAAGTAGGTATTGGAGGGAAGGGGTTTAGAGAGAAAGAGATAGGAAGAGAGATTTTCTAGGTTAGCATTTAGAGAGAGAGATAGATTGGTGTTTGGGGTTTAGAGGGAGATAGATAGATTGAGAATTAGGGATTTAAAAAGAGAGAAATAAAAATAGAGATATTGGTGGTAATGGATTTAGAGAGAGAGAGAGAGAGATTAGGGTTTGGGGGTTTACACACACAGAGAGAGAGAGAGAGATAGATTATTGCATAGGGGTTTCAAGAGAGAGAGAGAGAGAGATTGGAGGTTAGGGGTTTAGAAAGAGAGAGAGAGAGAGAGAGAGAGAGAGATTTAAGGTTAGGGTTTTAGAGAGAGAGAGATTGTAGGTTTATATATAGAGAGAGAGAGAAAGAGAGAGAGATAATGGGGGTTAGGGGTTTAGAGAGAGAGAGAGAGAAAATGGAGTTTAGGGGTTTAGAGAGAGAGTGACGGATTGGGGGCTAGTGGCTTAGAGACAGAGTGAGAGACTGGAGGTTAGGGATTTGGAGAGAGAGAGATTGGTGTTTAAGGGTTTAGAGAAAGAGAGAGATTGGTGAATAGGGGTTTAGAGAGAGGGGGAGAGATTAAGCATTAAGTCCTTATAGAGAGAGTGAGAGACAGAGATATTGGTGGTTAGGGTTTTTTATGGAGAAAGAGAATGGGGGTTAGGGGTTTAGAGAGAGAGAGATTGGGGTTTGGGATTTAGAGAGAGATATAGAGTTTGGGTTTTAAGGGTTTAAAGAGAGAGAGAGATACGAAAGTAGATATTGGAGGTAAGGGGTTTAGAGAGAAAGAGATAGGAAGAGAGATTTTCTAGGTTAGCATTTAGAGAGAGAGACAGATTGGTGTTTGGGGTTTACACGAAGATAGATAGATTGGGATTTAGGGATTTAAAAAGAGAGAAATAAAAATAGAGATATTGGTGGTAATGGCTTTAGAGAGAGAGAGAGAGATTGGGGTTTGGGGGTTTAGAGAGAGAGACAGAGAGAGAGAGATTGTTGTTTAGGGGTTTCAAGAGAGAGAGAGAGAGATTGGAGGTTAGGGGTTTAGAAAGAGAGATAGATTGGCTAGGGTTAGTGGTTAAGAGAGAGAGAGAGAGAGATTGTGGGTTTAGATATATATATATATAGGAGAGAGAGAGAGAGAGAGATAATGGGGGTTAGGGGTTTAGAGAGAGAGAGAAAAAAAATGGAGTTTAGAGGTTTAGTGAGAGATAAAGAGATTAAGAGGTTGAGCTTTAAAGTGAAAGTGATAAATATAAGGATATTAGTCATTTGGGATTTAGAGATAGAGATAGAGAGAGCGAGATATTTTTCATTAGGGGTTTAAATAAGCAGAGAGATTGAGGGTTAGGGTTTTAGAGAAAGAGATATTAGTGATTAATGGTTTAGAGAAAGAGTGATAGAGATTGGGGCTGAAGGGTTTAGATAGATAGTAGGTAGATATATAGATAGATAGAGAGAGAGAGGGAGAGAGACATTGGGAGTTAGGTGTCTAGGGAAAGAGAGAGATATTAGAGGTTATGATTTTAGAGATACAGATTGGGGTCAGCTATTTGTTAAGAGAAATATTGGGGCTCAGAGAGAGAGAGAGAGAGAGAGAGAGAGAGAGAGAGAGATTAGGGGAAATGAGTTTAACAAGAGAAAAATAAAGAGATTGGTTGTTAGGGGTTTAGAGTGAGAGAGATAGAGATTAGGGGTTTAGGGATAGAGGAAGAGAAAGAGATTGATTGTTGGTAGTCTAGAAAGAGAGACAGAGATTGTGGGATAGGGGTTTTGAGAAAGAGAGAGAGAGATTTGGGGTTAGGGATTAGGGGTTTAGATAGATAGGTAGATAGATAGATATTCAGACATAGAGAGAGAGAGAGAGAGATTAAGGGTTAGGTGTTTAGAGAGAGAGAGAGAGAAAGAGAGATATTAGGGGTTAGGAGTTTAGAGAGAGAGAGATATTGGACGTTAGGGGTTTAGAGAGAGAGTTTGGAGGTTAGAATTTAGAGACAGAGATAGATTGGGGGTTACTTCTTTAGAGAGAGAAATAGAATGGAGTTTAGAATTTTAGAGAGCCATAGATAATGGCTCAAGTGTTTATAAAGAGATAGAAGGATCGGGGGTTAGGAGATTAGAGCAAGAGAGATAGAAAGAGAGAGATTGGTGGTTAGTGGTTAAGAGTGAGTGAGAGAGAGATATTTGGTATTAGGATTTTAGAGAGAGAGAGAAAAATATTTGGTTTTAGGGTTTCAGAGGGAGAGAGATTGGGGGTTAGGAATTTAGAGAGTGAGAGAGAAATTGGGGGTTAATGGTTTAAAGAGAAAGAGAGATTGGGTGTGAGGGGTTTAGTGACAGAGAGAGAGAGAGATTGGAAGTTAGGGATTTAGAGAGATCGAAAGAGATAGAGAGATTGGAAGTTAGGGATTTAGGTAGATTGAGAGAGACATAGAGATTTGGGTTAGTGGTTTAGATAGACATATAGATATTCATAGAGTGTGTGTGTGTGTGTGTGTGAGAGAGAGAGAGAGAGAGATTTGGGCTTAGGAGTTTAGAGAAATAGAGAGATTGTGGGTTAGTGGTTTAGACAAAGGGAGATTGGGGTTAGTGGTTGTCACATCCCCTCCTATCGATCTAGTGCGATGGAGAGAACATGACGCTAAGGATGGGCATCTATCCCAATGGTCGTTAAGAAAAATCCATTGCAAATAAAAGACATATGCAGATGCATAAATGCGAGAAACATAGTGGAGAAAATTTCTACTACAAATCTAGCATGCATTCAACACATTCATAAGAATCGTCAAATAAATACATTTTAGAATTAACACAAGAGAGTACTTATCTTGAAATGAAGTAGTCTCGAGCATATGGATATACAATTGCAATGTTCCACCCTACCATAGGACAATTGTCCTCATAAATATTTCAACACAACTTCCACCCCCGAGCTGTGCATGATTTCTATAAGGAAAAAGGGAACAACGGGCTCACACATAGCCAAATACACACCAAAATTTAGCCAAGCCAATCCACCGTTGGGTTTATCAGGCTACCAAGGCAATGGAAAGGAGGATTTGCTAAGCTAGTGAGCTCAACCACAGAGCTATTGGTGCCTCTACAAGATCTAGACAGCTTGGTACCCATAATACCTACACACCCAACATAAGGAAGTATTCCCTGCACTGTTATACAGTCCCTAAGGCCATACCTTCCCTTCTAGTGTTCTTCAAGTTATGTATAGAAAAGTATCCAAGGTCCTTTGATCTTTTTTGTGAGGTTACTCTCTTCACTAGGTTTATCAAGCCAATTCTAATCCTCTTCCACTCCTAGCTTCTTACTAACAAATTCAACTCAAAACAAGGGTGCACCTAACAACAAAACAAAAATTTTGGGCATGAAGAAAACGTTTTGATTGTGGGATGCCCAAGATGGGGTTTCCATTAGTTTCAGAAATCATGGGCAACCAAAAATGAAATGATGTTAGATGGGGAATCAACCTTGGGAGATAAAATTGATTTCATAAAACGTTTATGGGAATTCAAGGGATAGAAACTGCCTCTATAAACCCCCAAATTGTGGCTCTCTTCCTCCCAGCCACTATGCAACACAAAAAAGAGTTCCCAACTATGGAAAATGAAGGAAAATGGTGGAAAACATGAAGGGAAACATCCCAGCTAGCTCGGACTGTGTGAGGGAGACAAGTGTTGATGTATATGTAACTTTGGAATGTATTTCATATATGTATATTGTACTCCTATAGAGATGGTATTATTCCTCTATACGGAAGTGTTTGTATTCCTATAAATATGTTATTATTCCTCTATACGGAAGTGTCATCATTTATATTGTAAGTGTCGTAACTTATACTTGATGGGTTATTAGACCACCTTGTTGGGGTCGGCCCTGTATAAGTCATGTGGGTCGAAGGGTTATTAGACCACCCTATTGGGGGTCGACCATGTTGGTCAAAGGGTTATTAGACCACCCTATTGGGTGTCGGCCCAGTCAGCATTATGTTATGTGGTTAAGTTAAGGCCAACCTAGTAAAGGTTATTAGGCAAGTCAAGTCAAGTATAAATAGAGTGTGGGAGGCACTCTATTTCATCATTCTATTCTCTCTCACACTCTCGGGAGAGTGGCGCACTTGTGGAAGAGGAGAAGATGCTGCTAGGAGATGTCTATCTCTTATGCTTGGGTTGTATCATTGCTCTATCTATCTCTGAGTAAGTTATTGGGTTTATTCACCTTTATGGTTTTCCCCAAGTAAACTCTGTGTCTCTTGTGTGCTTGGATTATTGTGTCCATGATTGATATGTTGTAGATATGTTATACATGTTGTTCTCTTAGTTAAGATCCTAGATCATATTGAAGTAAATTCTGAAAATCTAACATGGTATCAAAGCTAACCTAAAAGAAGGCATGGTATGGCATGTATAACACTTGTTGCACTTGCGATGCTAGGGCTTGATATAGCAAAAACCAATCATTGTAGTACTTTCTCTATAAATACATTTTTGGTGATGTTTCAGGGTCTGAAAATCGTACAGGGGGAAGCTAAGATCCCCATGTACCTTGTGTCCAAAGGAAAACCTCTAATTAGTGGTACTTTGTGTTTTATGATCTGTACATTATAGGGTTTCTACCTCTTCCAGATCTCAGTCATAATGAGGTGACCTTGGAAAAAAGGTCATAAATTGGGCTAGGAAGCTCCAAATGAAATTTCATAAAAAGTGATAGGTAGTGCATAGACTTTAATTTATTAGGTAATGTTTTCAGAGGCGGAAACTGAACCAATGACACGTTGCAAGCCGTACAAGTTCACTCTCTTGTTTTATCCCATAAACAAGTTACATTGTGACATGTGGCATAACTCTCTCTCAGAGAATCTATTTGAAGTCAGACCTATGGGGTTGGAAAGATGATAGGTCGGGATATCACAAGAAAAAATTTTAGACCCTGTGGATCGAAAAGTTCAGAGTTACACCAGAAACAATCAGGTACATATTTATGCCAAAACATAATTATTTTTTAGCACCTTCATTCATGGCTTCCGGAATTTAGGGTTTCGAAAAAAGTTGAAATTTTTGTAATCAAAGACTATGGCTGAATGCTACTCATCAAAATCGAAATTTAGATACCAAGATCATAATTTTTGGTTGGGCAGAAGGCCGGGCTTGATCAGACCCTAGTTCGAGACTTTGATCAGAAAAGTGAAAATTAGGGCTTCTGCAAAAATGAGAATTTTTGAAATCTGTTACCATGGATAGAAGCTCCTCAAAAAAATAGAAACTTAGAGATTTGGATTAGACCTTTTGATTGGGAAAAAGGGTGGGATTTATCAAACCCTAGTTCGGGGTCATGTCTAGTGAATCCAAAAGCTTCAAAGAAAAATTTGAGGGGTGAAACTTTGCAGTTTTCAAATTCTGAGTATACCAGATTGATCGGCTCATCAAGGTGCATATTTCTACCCTTTCAGAAGTTTGAAATTCAAAGTTTGAATTTTTAAGGTTTCTCTGACAAACCCTAATCCATCTCCAGATCTAGTTCCTACAAATCAAGTGGATTGGGTTAATTCTAGAAGAGAATGGATTGGTCACCTGCATAAGTGAAGAAGTTCCTATTTCAGAGGGAGATGAGGCTAAGGCCTTTCATAAGAAGATTACAAGCAATCTCGACAGGTATGACTTATCCAGGTGTGTTTCGAGATTTGTTCATGATTAAGTTCATGGTATGCTTGTCTTCATATTATTACAGTTACTACAATCTTGATTAAATTTAGACTTGTCGTATCACCTTAATAAAATTATGAATGCATGATAGAAGATATTCATTGATTAGGGTGTTGACACTTATGATTGTACTAATACTTTATGGTGTTGTATGAGGTTTATGTTGTCCGCTACATGAAAGGTACACCAAGGAAGACAAATCATGTTCTAGTTCAAGAACATATGATCATGGTGACATGAAGACAAAGATTCATCCATTGTCATGGATCACTTAGAAGATCTATTTACGAGGTATGTATAACTTGGTCCCATAATGGTTAACTTATGAGATATGCAGGTTACTAGCACAAGTCATTGAAGAGAACAAGAAGACATCATGTGGGTATGTTAGACATAACTAGCTAACATACTAATCCAGATATGTTTTTCCTATATCAAGTTAGAATATTAACTTGTGTTAGGATCTCTTATATAAGTATACTTGGTATGATTGGTTATGTTTATTCACAAAGTTAGAAATGTAAGCAATGAAGGGTTTATGCAGTTTATGTCTCTTATCTTGATTAATGATTTAACTAACCAGAAGAGTTCTATGATCAAATAAGAATATGCATGAGTAAAAGAAGACTTCCTTGAAACCTTGAATACTAATGTTTATTGTCTGTGTTTGAAATGATCATGACTATACATGTTTAAGATTATTGTGTTTTGATAGTATTAAGATTATACTAATGAATGTGTGATTATGTATGAGACCTCAAGGATAACACAATGATGATACTAATAAGAATGCATAGTGATGGATACAAGTTCAAGGACAGGTAATCAAGGAAGCAAAGATCAAGAGGGAGCACACTCCAGTTGTTTCCTGTAAGGAATAAAAGATCAAGAAGGAGCACACTTCAGTAGTTTCTGCAAGGATGAATATATTCAGAGGGAGTTTACCACTTCTCACAATCCACATCAGATTGGAGTTACAGAAAAGAAGCAAAGATTGAGAGGGAGTCAACTCAACAAACAAACAAAGATAAGTATTTGAATTATCATTCCTTGCATATTTTATTGTTTAAATAATATTGTTCAATAATGTATATACTCATGTTCCTAGAATTAGGTTGTGTATTATGCATATTAGAATAGTTGCATTGATGAACAGTATACTACTAATATACATGGGTAAGTGGCCTAGGGCACTGTACAATGTTGGGAGTTGTGCACAGTACTACTACTTATCTAGAATGAAACCTCTTTGCTGACATGTTGGGAGTTGTGCACACTCTTAACAATGTTTTTGTAGAGATTGGAAGGCATCTAGAAAGTTATGGGGTATGGATAAATGTTGTATTGAAGCATTGGATAAGATAATTGCATGACTGTATGACATATTTCTTTATGTGTAAGAATTTGTTCTGAAAACTATGAGATGTTTTCTAATCATGCAATTTAACTTGTTGTGTAGGAAAGATAATATACCATCACCTACAAAAGGACTACAACATTTGTTCAGCAACAAAGTTATATATTGAAGATATTGAAGTTCCTAGGATCTGGGAAGAATTCCATGATTGAGGCATACTAGTCAATCATGAAGATGTTTGGGATGCAGTCCCAAGACCTGAAGGGGAGTTTGTAGTGACTTCCAAGAGGATCTACAAGATCAAGCATGCTGTGGGTGGTAGCATAGAGACTTTTTCTCCTGTAGCCAGATACACTTCCATTAGATTGATACTTGCTCTGGCTGCAGTGATGAAATGGAAGATACACCAGATGGATTTCAAGACAACTTTCTTGAATGGTGTAATTGAAGAAGAAGTGTATGTGGAGCAGCCACTTGGTTTTGAGACACATGACAGGGAGTCATATATGTGCAGAACTTGGTACGGTAGGATAGACAACTTTCTATCCAGTTTGGGCTTTACCAAGAGTAAAGCGGATTCCAAACTTTACTACAAGGTTGAGGAAGGCAATCCACTGATACTACTTTTGTATATGGATGACCTGTTTATTATAGGTGGAGATAGATTGATTGCTGACACGCAGTGGAAGCTTGCTTCCGAGTTTGAGATGAAGAACTTGGAGATGATGCACTATTCTCTAGGCATGGAGGTGTGGTAGAGTATAGATGAAATCTTCCTCGGACGAAGGCAGTATGCAGTGGAGATCCTGAAGAGGTTCAAGATGATGGACTGCAAGGCCATGGCCACACCTATGGAATCGAACCTGAAGCTTCTGTGTGATGCTTCATCTTATTCGATTGATGTTACTATGTATCATCAGATGATTGGGTCCTTGATGTACCTAACGAACACGAGGTCAGATATTTGCTTTGTGGTGAACACATTAATCCAGTTCCTGACGGATCCCAGAAGTGTTCACCTACTTGCTGTAAAGTATATTCGGAGGCACCTGAAGGGTACAGTTGGTTAGGGGCTCAAGTATGATGCGAATCAAAAGTTTAACCTGTAGGGTTATGTTGATTCAGATTGGGTAGATAGTGCTACAGATATGAAGAGCACTTCTGGGTGCTGCTTCAATATGGGATTAGGTGTGATCTCTTGGTTTAGCAGGAAGCAATCCTGCGTAGCACTGAGTACAGCCGAGGTAGAGTATGTTGCTGCCTGTTTGGCTAGTTGTGAGGTAGTATGGCTGAGGAAGCTACTGTCTGAGTTATTTGATCTACCATTGGAGGCTACTGGTATATTTTGTGACAACTAGAGTTGTGTGAAGCTGTCTAAGAACCTAGTGTTCCATGATAGGTCGAAACACATAGAGATCAAATATCACTATATCAGGGATATGGTGCAGAGGGGAGCAGTGAAGCTCCTGTATGTTGCGACGGATGAGCAGATTCCATATGTGTTGACAAAGCCACTAGGCAGAGTGAAGTTCGAGTACTTCAGAGAGAGGTTTGGTGTTCTTCGGATCGATGACACTTCGAGGAAGAAGTGGTGGAGACATTTGCTGTAGCCATTCCTAGCATGGTGGAAGGGGGATCCTTCACATGGCTATGGATGTAAGCGCTGGATGATGAGCATCAGGACGATGTTCTAGTTTCTGCTCTGTATGATCAGTTGGATCATTTACATTTGTATGTATATGTACGCATCATGTTGGATGCTGGATATGATTAGTTGGATCATTTATGTATGTATGCATCATGTTGGATGCTGGATATGATCAGTTGGATCATTTATGTATGTACGCATCATGTTGGATGTTGGATATGATCAGTTGGATCATTTATGTATGTATGCATCATGTTGGATGCTTAGACCATGTATCTGTATATGTATCAGGTGGATACGTTGTATGATCAGGTAGATCATGTATGTTGATATGTATAAGGTAGATACATTGTGTGGATCATGTATCTATGTATGTATCAGATGGATACACTGTTTATGGTGACATGTATAAGGTAGATACTTGGGATGCATCAGGTAGATGCATTGGATGATCGTGGATGATGAGCTTGTCCAAAGGACATGCATCAGGACGATGCAGTGATGATGATCAGGATGATCATGTGTACATCAGGATGATGTATGGAGAGTATCAGGTTGATACTCTATGGCCATGGACAAGTTGTGTAGATGAGCATGTAAGTAGACTTAGGATATCTGGACAGGATGAAAAAGGCCTCAGATTCTCTTTCGAGGCATTGCTCTAGGAGGATATGTAAGTAGAACTGGGAGATCTGTACAGGATGAAAAAGGCCTCAGATGCTTTTTCGAGGCATTGTCCTATGGCATGTAAGTGGACCTAGGAGATCTAGACAGGATGAAAAAGGCCTCAGATGCTCTTTCGAGGCATTGCCATGACCACATGTAATATGCTCCTGGGAGATCTGGACAGGATGAAAAAGGCCTCAGATGCTTCAACCAGGTTTTGTGGTGGACCACATGTAATGTGCTCCTGGAAGATCCGATAGGTAGAGCTATGTGCTCATAATAGCCTGGGATGCTTCAGCCAGGTTTTGTGGTGAGATCACATGTAATGTGCTCCTGGGAGATACGATAGGTACAGCTGTGTGCTCGTAACAGCCTGGGATGCTTCAGCTAGGTTTTGTGATGGGTCACATCTAATGTGCTCTTGGGAGATCCGACAGGTAGAGCTGTATGCTTGTAACGGCCTTGGATGCTACCTCCAGGTTTTGTGATGCACGTAATAAGTCCTGAGGATTCCACAGTATGGCCAGTGATGATGAAGACCTACAGGTGGTGGGCCTACATCCAGTATGAAAAAGGACTGGCTCTGTAGAACTTCCTATGATGAGTAGATTTAGAGATTGATTGAGATAGCAGCAATAGTGATGATGATGATGACTCGATGACGATTATCTAGTGACAATGATCCAGAGAAGAAGACTTGTGCTACAAGACCTGTGTTGAGAAATACCTTCCTAGTTAAGAGGGAGTGTTGATGTATATGTAACTTCAGAATGTATTTCATATATGTAAATTGTACTCCTATAGAGATGGTATTATTCCTCTATACATAAGTGTTTGTATTCCTATAGAGATGTTATTATTCCTCTATAAGAAAGTGTCGTCATTTATATTGTAAGTGTCGTAACTTATACTTGATGGGTTATTAGACCACCTTGTTGGGGTCGGCCCTGTATAAGTCATATGGGTCGAAGGGTTATTAGACCACCCTATTGGGGGTCGTCCATGTGGGTCAAAGGGTTATTAGACCACCCTATTGGGTGTCGGCCCAGTCAGCATCATGTTATGTGGTTAAGTTAAGGCCGACCTAGTAAATGTTATTAGGCAAGTCAAGTCAAGTATAAATAGAGTGCGGGAGGCACTCTATTTCATCATTCTATTCTCTCTCACACTCTCGGGAGAGTGGCGCACTTGTGGAGGAGGAGAAGCTACTGCTAGGAGATGTCTATCTCTTATGCTTGTGTTGTATCATTTCTCTATCTATCTCTGAGGAAGTTATTGGGGTTTTTCACCTTTATGGTTTTCCCCAAGTAAACTCTGTCTCTTGTGTGCTTGCATTATTGTTTCCATGATTGATATGCTGTAGATATGTTGTACATGTTGTTCTCTCAGATAAGATCCTAGATCAGATTGAAGTAAATTATGAAAATCTAACAACAAGAGCATGGGTGAATAAGGGATTGGGCACAATTCCATGGGTTTTTCCTTGCCCAAGAATCCAAAAATACCATTTCCCTGTATATTGATAGCTTACCCATACACGAAATTGGGCTGCCACACCTCTCAATTCCCAATGCATTAAATACCTGAACCAACTCTTGGAAGAATTAAATGATTGGGTGCATAAGTCAAAATGGGTAGTTGAGGGTTTATGGGTTATCTCATTGACACTTGGATTGACAATATTGGCTCAAGGGTTTGAATATTTTCCCTCCCTATTCCTTATAAAAATAGTGCCCCCATCTCTTGTTGCATTGCATAACTAGTTGTGTGTATTTTATTAAAAATGTGTATTTACATGATGTCTTAATTTATATTGTGCCTAGCTAGCACGAGAACCATAGGCATCGATTTATAATTGTTGATACATAAAACGCTAAATCAATGGTGGGGATTTTGTCATTTGTAAGAACTAGTTGTAATGAAAATAAGGTATTTACCTGTCAACCATCCCTAATTGGTAGTTTCCATCTCCTCACTATATGGTTAGAAATCCCAAACAACAGACTAGTGACTTCGCTGGGGAGTAACCGTTAGTTTTCTTTTCTACTCTAGGAGACTTAGTTTTGGTTTTCTTCCAGCTCTTTTTTAAGTTTTTAATTCTGTGAGAGGTCTTTTAGGTCTATGTTTACTGTTCCTTGCTACTTGATTCATTTCAGTTGGCTGTTGCAAATCCTATTTCTGTCTTTTTGACTTGTGTGCGTTGGTCTTACCTAGTAACACTAGCGCATATCTCCTGATGGGCGTTGTTGTTATACCTCAATATTACACATTACATATTAGTGTCACATCCTTGCACTATCAACCTAAAATGATAGTTCCCCTTAAAGATCATCTGAACATCCAGAGTGAAAATCATTGATTGAACATTGAAAGAAAACACTTTTTCTACCATCTGTCAACCCAACTTGGTCCTATTTGCAAGCACTACCGCGCTCTGCACATCTACTGGGGCATGGTAGTCAGCATTACCGCGTGTTGCTCCTCCTCTGGGGCGCGGTACTACCACGCTATGCTCAGTCTTAGGGGCACGGTAGTCCAGTTATAGCCTTTTTTACCGTGAACCTTGGGATCTCAACCTTCAAGAGATTTTGTTGGGATTGATGGGTGAAAACATGAAGTTGGGAAACAATTTTGGCTTGTTTTTGACAAACAAAACTGCTAAATTTTATGTTTTTCTACTTCGACCTCTTCAAACCCATATCTCCCTTAGGAATTTCAACTTGAGGTAAACATAAAGGTTTTAGAGAATTGAATTAGCTTTCTACTCGTATTTTTTTTAAACTTTTTATGGACATATTGTGGGACAAATTTGTTGTCAACATACGACATATACTTGAAAATTTTAGGTATGGATAATGCGTGACCTGTGTTGACGACAGTTTTTTGATAGATGGTTATTCATTTTAGGGAAAAATATTGTATTTTCATAATCTACACACACTAAACTATATCCTGGACTATATTTTGAGTTTTTTAAGACTTGGGAACTATTTTTTATTATTTATCGAAACAACGTATGTTCAGAAAATGGTGCATTATTGACACATGTTTTTGTCTTC
The DNA here is from genome assembly GCA_027924585.1 of Larix kaempferi. Lineage (NCBI taxonomy): Eukaryota > Viridiplantae > Streptophyta > Pinopsida > Pinales > Pinaceae > Larix > Larix kaempferi. The sequence continues at coordinate 4,798,317 of BSBM01000109.1, read as the reverse complement.
ACATTTTCTTTCAAATGTGACTCTTATTGGAAAAACTAAAAACAACCCATTGAAGAGGACACTTCAAGGAACATCCTTGTATTTTTTTAATTTTTTTTGGCATAGTCATTGTGAGGATATTGAATTTTCATTGTGACTGATTTTTCAGTCACTAAATTTTTTAATGATAAAGTTTAGTAAAAAAATAGTAAAAAATAGTAATCCTAAATGAAATTCAAAAAAAAAATATTATGAGAAAGTAGATTGAATGATGTATCTACTGGTATAAAATACGATGTGTAATTCTCATGTCTTGCAGTGGTCCGACCTTGTTAAAGTGACACATTTCTGAATTCTGTAGAAATGGTGCTGGAATTGTTGAGCAAATACTCTCGGGCGAGAAAATGTCTTCCAAACTCTAGGCCGAGAGTTTAGTTCAAACTCTCATTCGAGAGTTTTTTTAAAAATACAGCACGTTGATTGGTTCAAACTCTCATCCTAGAGTTTTTTTAAACTCTCAGCCGAGAGTTTGAACTCTCAAAACTATCGGCCTAGAGTTTAAAAAACTCTAGGCCGAGAGTTTGAGGTTGACTTTTTCCCCTGTTCATCCGCCTGCCCTCTTTTTTTTTCACTCCATTGTTACGGAATTGTTTCCCAGCTTCACGTTTTCACCCTGATGCCTTTGATTCGATCCTAACTCCCTCTCTTTTTAGCTGGATTGATCCACTAAACACTCCATAGATCCACACTTCTCTCTTGTTGGTTAGTCTTTGCATATGCTATAATAGAGAGGCCTTCCATGAGCCAAAGGGAGGAATTTTGGGGCACCAAACCTATGATCTTAGGACTTCTGCAGAGATAGCTAGAGGTGGAAGCACTTGGAGCTGGAGGATTGGCTTGGGCATCAAGCAACCTTTGTAAGCACTTTTCAAGCTTCTTAATAAGATAACTTGTGTTGTTTTTCCCATTTCATGTGTATTGTATGAATCTTTGATATGAAATGTATCTAGTTTAGATTTGAACTTAACCTTTGCTTCAAAGTATTTGGAAGATTGCATGCTTGTCCTTTGTCTGATTTCAACAAGTTCTACATTGGAGCTTCGAGATCAAGAATTATAAGCGGGACAAACATCGAATTGGAAGGTAAGTTACGTCTTTCATCTCTTCTGAATACATTCAATCTTGTTGTGAAGATTGGTTTAGGAAATCAAGGCAGCATTCATTTCATTTTTGTCTTAGTATAGATTCAGTACACCTTGCTTCATCCTAAGAGAGTTTCTCCTTATCCGTAGGGAGAAATATCTGCAACAAAAACTAGCAACTCCACTGGGGACATTTTCTTCCCCAGTTTCACCTTTGCTTGTTTAGATCATCAAATACTCTTCTAAGTGTTGTTTCTCATCACCTTCGATCCTCTTTTATCATCATTGAGGACCATTTTAAACTCAGGACCTTATCCTTGCTCAGATCTTGGCCAAACTTTTCATTTTTTTTCAATCTTACAGGAAACTACCGCTCCCTTATAGTGGGCTAGAGCGTGGTATTGCCGCTCCCCCACAGTGTTCTAGGGCATGGTACTATCCAACTACTGCTCCCCCACAGTGTTCTAGGGCATGGTACTACCCAACTACCGCTCTGTATTGGTTTGTGCAGGGGCGGCACTTTCCTATTTTGGTCATTTTTGAGCTTATTTGGAGAGGTTCCCTTGGGTTTGTTGCTCCCAAACTTTTGGGGTGCCTCCATATGGTCCATTGGCTTCTTTTTGACACATTTTTGAAGAGATTTGAGTCTCTTTTGAGTCCTTTTCATCCACATTTTTGTCTCTAGTCCTTCATTGGTAGCTTTGAGCCCATTTGGTCAATTTTGAGTCCTCTGGGCTACTTTTCAGTTATGGGAGTCAAGTGTACCTTCCCAGTCACTTTAGGATCTCTATAACATAACTTTGAACCCTTGCGAACCTCATTTGGGAGAATTTGTGACCCTTTTTCTTTGTTTGGAAGACTAGGTTCTACCTTGGAAAGTCGAAATCCCCTTGGGTTAACTTGATCCCTTGTGTACGTTTTCAATTTTTCTGGATTAAAGTCTCTTAATCAGTGATTTTGTGACCATTACATGACTGATTTGGACTGATACAATTCATTTTTGGCTTATTTTGGAAACTCTTGGCATCTTTTGGAAGTTCAAAGCCTTTGTTTGCTTTCTTGAGTCAAACTAGTGCTTTGCTTGCTTGTTGGGTAGAATTGTCATTCTTTTCGTGCCCCAATAGCTTGCATTTGTTTTTAAAACTTCTTCTTGCCATCGGATTGTGTTTGGATTCAATTCTTAGAGATCTCTTTAGTGTTATATTCCAAAGTTTTGTTTGGTTTGGCATCATTTGGATTGATTAGATTGGCTTTGAAAAACTTGGGACATCCTTGTATTTTGAAGTCATTTTCTTGGGTTTTGCACTTTGTTTCCTTTGCATCTTTATTTATTTATTGGTCATTGGAATATATCGATCCCTTGTTTCCATTTTTTGTTCAAAGGAAAGATTTATTTTGTCACTCTTTTTCTATATTCATGAAATTGGAAAACATAAGCATTCTTCTTGCTTTAATTTGATCATTTGACATTCTTGGTCTCACATTCATAAGGAGAAGAAAGGCTTGTTTCATATTTCTGTGCATTTTAGTTAGACAATGTTATCAGGTGCTTTTCTTTGTCTTTCATTTGATTGGAAACGTTTGCAGAATCCTTCTTTCCATAGCTTAGATGTGTCTTTTTAGAATGTAAAGAGATAGGAAACAAATTATAATTATTCCATTTGGTGTTCGTGAAAAGATCTCCTTTTGTCACTTTATGATAGTTTGGGTATGGTTTACATGATTTGTTATCATTCATTAAAAATCTAAAATCACATTTGCACTGGGTTGAACATATTGGGAATGAAAAGAATTCTTCCTTACTTTAGCTAGAAGTTCATTGAAGAAAAAGACTTGCATAATTCATCCATAAATTGCATGGTTTGAGTCATGTCTACACACCGCAAGTTTCACTTCCATAAACCAATTGTGTAAGACAACCTCTAAAATTAATCTCCCTAACTAAACCAACATTAGCCTCACTTGAGGAAATCAAAAGAATTTGGCAGTTAGGTAGGACACCGGGGATAGGCATCCAAATAACTCCCCTTTGTCATTTTTCATCTGAGACATAGTCGTTGTCTTCAGGGAACTAAAATCCTCTAGTATTTATTGACACGGTCATCGACCAGTTTGTGGAGGGGCCTCTTGTTGTTTCAGAGGTTTAACTGCCGCGAGATCGAGAACTGGACGGACTCTCTAGAATGCGGCACTCCACTTATCTCTAAGGCAACATCGATCATTGTCTTCCTTGTATTCTCTGGCCACCATACTGGTGATACAAGGGTGATAAGGAAGAAGAGCCGAAAAGCTTTTCCAATGTGTCATGAATGAGGTAGCTTAGTGAATTTTCTACTAGGACTCTTTTACCTGGGATCCCTTCCAGTAGAGGGATATCCTTCCATTATTGGTCTCTCATCACCTTGCAAACGATACAACTTGTTGAGGTATCTAGCTCTTAGTTATGATGTTTTTCTTGCTATGACATCTTGTAGAGGGTCTTTTTCTTTTTAGTGCTTCTTGTTGGCATTTTGGCCCCTTCTATTTCAGCTCGCTTACTGTGATGCCGGTCCTAGTATAGTTTTTTGAGCTTGAGTGCCTCTTTTTCTTCTAGCGCCCCTTTTGCACATTTGATTGCCTGAGGGTTCTTGAGTTCTTTTTAGAAAGACTCTGTCCTCATCACTTAGTCTTGTTCCATGGAAAATCCATCTCTATGCGCCTAAGCTCCTTTTGGGACTACCAATCAAGAGACCCCTCCTCAAGGGGTGCCTTTTGTCTTTCCTCCAGCTGGAGATATTGGTCCTCCCTTTATTGCCACGTTAAATATTCCTGGACTAACCATAGGATTATTGGTATGGTTATTCAATCCGGTGATTCCGTTTGTACCCAATGTTTCGAATGTTAACTCTCCACCACGAGAGAGTCAATCCCAAACTAATCCTTCCCCTTCTTCATCAAATGAATCTTCTTCTGTTCCTTCTTCCTCTCCTGATGAAAGCAGTAATGTTAGTAATCGGGAGGATAAGAAGAAGAAGAAAAGGAAATTTAAGACGAAGATTGATAAGGAAGAGACCAAGCGTAAACCAGTTGCCTCTAATCGCACTCATTCTATGAAAACACCTCATAAGCCCAAGTTCCCTTGCAAACTTTGCAAGGGTGATCACCTTCTCAAGGATTGCCTCGGTCTTTCCCGTGTATCAGAAGTGTGGTAAAAAAAACCCAAACCACTTGTATCGTCAACCTCTAACCATCATGTTGATGACACTCCCTCAACCAGTGACCCCTTGGTGAAGGGTCGAAAGGGTAAAGTCCTATATCCCTGTCTAAAATGCAAGGGTATGCACCGTACTTTCCTTTGTCCAAGCATGGATGAAGCTTTTTGGTGGTTGGAAGATATTACTAGTTCTCAATCGATGCTTCCAACAAACAATAGTAAGTTGTCCCTTGATCCCTCGCTAGTTGACCAAGTGATCAATTCAGTTTCATATGCAATTGATCCCACTCTCCCTTCTGAGAGTGAAGTGATCGAGTCACTGTCATCTCCACTCGATCCCGCTCTTTCATTGGAGAAAGTCCAGACTGAAGCAGTTACCTTGACACAATCTTCGTCTCATTCTTATCTTCCAAGTGAGAGTTGATTGATAACCACTGATGTTTTTCTAGTCAGTTCTGATCATGATGGGCAAGAGCCTATTTCCACAGGACCCCCTCCAAGTACTGAGGTCATTTCATTTGATTGGAATGGGTTAGAAGAATCTTGTCTTCTTTTGAGTATTCCTTTTCAAATATCTGTAGGAGTTTTCGATAAAGAAATTTTTCGTACGATAGTTGATGAGGGAGATTCTATTAGTATTCTATTCTCAACTACTTGGAAAGATTTAGGTTCCCCTCAACTTGTGCCAGTAACTGACCAGATATTGGATTTTAACTGAAGGCCTACTTGACCTTTAGGGATCCTTCCTCAGTTACCTATCACTTTGGGAGGGAAAACTGTCTTTATTGATGTTATGGTAGTCCAAGGCCCCTTAGATTTTAATCTGCTCCTTGGACATGATTATGTCTATGTTATGAAAGTTGTAGTGTCCACACTCTTTTGAGTGATGTATTTTCCCCATCATGGGAATATGGTGACCATTGATCAACTTTCCTTTGTGACACCCACTCATCATATGACTCCTAGTCATCGGATTTCCCTAAATGTTCCACATGTTTTAGTGGTTTCTTCCCCCTAAGCGGGGGGGGGTGGAGCAAAGTTCTTTTTTCAGTGTCAAGCTCGTTAAAAAATGAAACCATTTTCTCAAGCATAGTTTACTTTTGGTTTTAATCTTGTGTAAAAATGAAACCAACCATCATTTCGAGCATAATTCATTATGTTTCAAGCTCGTTAAAAAATAAAACAGGCCCCTACAAGCATAGTTTACTTTCAGTTTCAAGCTTGTGTAAAAATGAAACCCATCATGAGCAAAGTTCCCTTTATGTGTCAAGCTCGTTAAAAAATGAAACCGGCCCTCAAGCACAATTTACCATTGGTTTCAATCTTGTGTAAAAATGAAACCAATCCCAAGCATAGTTTCCTTTCGGTTTCAAGATTGCGTAAAAATGAAACTACCTTCAAGCATAGTTTACTTTTGGTTTTAAGCTTGTGTAAAAATGAAGCCAACCATCATTTTAAGCATAGTTCATTCTGTTTCAAGCTCGTTAAAAAATAAAACAGGCCCCTACAAGCATAGTTTACTTTCAGTTTCAAGCTTGTGTAAAAATGAAACCCATCATGAGCAAAGTTCCCTTTATGTGTCAAGCTCGTTAAAAAATGAAACCGACCCTCAAGCACAGTTTACCGTTGGTTTCGAGCTTGTGTAAAAATCAAACCAATCCCAAGCATAGTTTCCTTTCGGTTTCAATCTTGCGTAAAAATGAAACTACCTTCGAGCATAATTTCTTTCTATTTTAAGCTCATTAAAAAATAAAAAGGACCCTTTCAAGCATTGTTATTGTCTATTTCAAGCTTGTGTAAAAATGAAATAGATCTCCCTTCCATTTGTTCGAGTCTCTCGCTAGAGTTAGGATTTGAACCTTCATTTCATCTGCCTGGGTCACTTGGTCCTAGTTCTCCCTACCCCCCGTGGCAAACACATTCAGATTAGTAGCCAGGATTTTTGGGTAAGGAAGAAGAGTAGTCAGACGAAACGAAGCTTGGGGGGCATGTTTAGCCGCTAGCAATCATGCTTGGGGCATTTACCAACCTCTGGTCATCATGTTGGGAAGGAACCCATCAACAGGCCTTAACCATGAGTAGAGTTTACCTTTGGCTTCAAGCTCATTAAAAAATGAAACCAGTAGTCTGAGCATAGTTCATTTTTTGTTACAAGCTTGTTAAAAAATGAAGCAGATGTCATGAGCATTCTTCCAACCTATCTTCAAGCTCATTAAAAATAGTAAGATGGTATTTGAGCTTACTTTTTACTTTTTTCATGCTCTCGTTAAAAACATGAAAAGTGGTTTGAGCTTACTTTTTCCTTTTTCATGCTCTGGATCCAAACATGAAAAAGATTCTGAGTGCTTTTGATACCATTGTCATGCTCGTTAAAAATTTGAGTAAAAAGGTGTGTCTAATGAGTATAGGTTTATCACTTTATCCGGCCTCGCTAGGCTTTTTACGGAAAAGGAACTGTGCCGAATTTACTTTTCCTTTGTCGTACTTGGTCATCAACCATGACAAAGTTGTACATGGAGTCCTCTTTAAGCTCTTTTCAGACTCCCTAAATAGGAAAAGATTGCCAAGCAAACTTGATGCTTTCACGTGTGTAAAAGCATTTGAATGATCGTCCTTCTGATGATAGTTTACCCCTTTTTCGAACCAGGAAGTACTATTTATGAAAAAGGAATATTCCATCCAATCATGACTGGAAGAGTCCTCTCCCACATTGTTTTACCCTTTTTCGGGCGATGAGGCTAAATTTATGAAAAAGGACCATTGGAGTCTTTAGTTATTTTCAAACTCTCTAAACATGAAAAACTGTCGAGTTTTCCTTCCTTGGACTCGTAAAATCAAACATCGAAGGACCCTTTTTGGGATGAACCCCTCCTTTCTTAGGTTCTAAAAACATGTGAGATTGGACTCATCTATGAGATGAGCTATACCGAGCATCTGTTATCCTCCTCAAGCTCGTAAAACAACAAAGAGGTACTCCTCCATCATGTTGGGGGAAAATGGGAAATGAGTCAAGTTTGTTTTGTTGGCAGCTCATCAGTCATCACCTTTGAACATGGAATGCATCTGTCCCTTGTCTATTCTTGGGTATTCATCTATTCTTGCTGAGTCATATTCATCATCTTGAGTCATCACCTTGACCACAAGCCTACTTGTCATGTGTTCATCCTCTGCTACCAATAATCCCTACTACCAGGTTCCGCTTCATGCCGTTATATGTTCAAAGGGTTTTTCATTTGTTCTAAGTCATTCATTGTGTCAAGACTTTTGCTGTGTTAGTACATGATCTATTGTTTCATCCTTTCATACTATCTATCGTTCTGATTTCGTGTCGATGATGTGGGAATCATTATGGCCCACCTTCGACGAGTCTATTCCTGTCGACACCAAATCACTATCCAGGAATTAGGATTAGGAGTCAACCGTTAGTACCTTTGTACCAGCATGCCTCAATGGCAGGTTTCCTCGTATTTGATAGTAGGTTTTCATCATTGACCTCTGATTGAATGATCTTTTGTATGCTCGACATCAACTCGTTTATTCGCATTTTGTTGAGATGTACTATAGATACCTTGGCGATCATTGTCATCATTGGTGATTTCCCTCGCATTTGTTAACGGTTCACATCATTGACTGTTAATCAAATGGTTTCTACCATGTTCAACTTCAACACCTTGTAATCACATGGCTAGATTCGTATCGTTCACGATCAGGTAGAAGACCTTGGACACCCTTTTGTATTTTGATTACGTCCAGGTTGCAATGGAGATTTCTTCTGTATTGTCACATAGATCCACTTATGTATTGGTCATGGCTGTGTCATTATTGTCTCATGGATCTACGATTATTCAAAGTAGCCATGATTTGTCTACAGTCTATATCATCTCAATACTCATGGATCTGGAATGTATTGGTTGATAGCCATGCTTTGAGTCAATTGTTTCTGAGCATTGGAATTCCCACCTCGGTGGTATATTTGACACTTTGTTTTTTGTTTCAGCTCCTTGTTGCTCCCCTCAATGCTATCTCCGCAAAGTATTTGTAAAGTCTTTCGGCCATCAATCTCTTCTGACCTCACACTTTAGAAGGCATCTATTATACCTCAATATTACAAATTATGTATTGGTGTCGCATCCTTGCACTATCAACCTAAAACTATAATTCCCCTTAAAGATCATTTGAACATCCAGAGTGAAAACCATTGACTGAACACCAAAAGAAAACACCTTTTCTTCCATCTGTCAACCCAACTTGGTCTTATTTGTAAGCACTACTGTGCTCTGCACATCTATTGGGGCGTGGTAGTCAGCACTACCGCGCGTTGCTCCTCCTCTGGGGCGCGGTACTACCGCACTATGCTTAGTCTTAGGGGCGCGGTGGTCTAGTTATAGCCTTTTTTGACCACGAACCTTGGGATCTCAACCTTCGAGAGATTTTGTTGGGATTGATGCCTTTGATTCGATCCTAACTCCCTCTCTATTTAGCTGGCCTGATCCACTAAACACTCCATAGATCCACACTTCTCTCTTATTGGTTAATATTCCCATATGCTATAAGATAGAGGCCTTCCATGAGCCAAAGGGAGGACTTTTAGGACACCAAACCTATGATCTTAGGACTTCTGTAGAGATAGATAGAGGTGGAAGCACTTGGAGCTGGAGGATTGGCTTGGGCATCAAGCAACCTTTGTAAGTACTTTTCAAGCTTCTTAATACAATAACTTGTCTTGTTTTTCCCATTTAATGTGTATTGTATGAATCTTTGATATGAAATGTAACTAGTTTAGATTTGAACTTAACCTTTGCTTCAAAGTATTTGGAGGATTGCATGCTTGTCCTTTGTCTGATTTCAATAGGTTCTACATTGGAGCTTCGGGATCAAGAATTATAAGCGGGACAAACATCAAATTGGAAGGTAAGTTATGTCTTTCATCTCTTCTGAATACATTCAATCTTGTTGTGAAGATTGGTTTAGGAACTCAAGGTAGCGTTTGTTTCATTTTTGTCTTAGTATAGAGTCAGTACACCCTGCTTTATCCTAAGAGAGTTTCTCTTTATCCATAGGGAGAAATATCTGCAACAGCTACTCTTTACACTACATAGTAGCGCACATATCCCAGTCTACGCTAGTTTCTGCACTGCACAGTAGTGCATTTTCCTATAGTGTCCAGTTGTTTGGTTAGGGTTTGATTTTTAGTGGTTTTCTTCCACTTCCAACCTGTTGCTTTTCCTCCTTGACTAATCCTTGAGACTTCCATGTCTCTCTTGATTCTTATTGACCTCTTTTGAGTCTTTTTAGTTTGTTTTGCTTGCTTGTGTTCTTGTTTAAGTGTCTTTGCCTCTTACTATCCATTTTTGAAGTTCGTGCACTATTTTCTTTTGGAAATAGCTGCATACTTTCATCCTAGTTGTTGTTATATTCATACAGATCTGCATTTTGAATGTTTGTTGTCTGTTGCAATGTCTAGCATGCTTTCAATTTGCCTCATCGTTTCCATTGGGGTTTGGCTTCAAGTTTGAGTCCTTAGGATTACTTTTGAAGGTTGCTTGGTTTAGATGCTAGCTGATTGCCTTATCAGTTCAGTCCAAGTAAGTCAAATCTTTCTAGTTTCCTTTCTATTGAGTCCGTGTGTTTTTAAAGTCATCATTTGTTCGCTTGCTTACTTTTTGCTTGGCTTAGTGTTTTCTTAGGGTTTTGATACTTAGGAGCAACCTGTTTAGGTCTTCCTTTCTGTCAGAAGTGTCTCTTTTCCCCACTTCTTTTTCACTTTGTTTTCAAGCCTCAAGTTTTTATTTTACAAAAACTTGGTAAGTCAAGTCTTCATCGAGTCTCTTGATTTGTTTTCTTTGAGTCATTTAGATGTTTGTCTTACACACGCTTTATATTTAGATCTTGCTTGCTTTTGTACAAAGTTCTCTTTCTTTTACATTTATCAGAAAAGACAAAAAATTGTTCAAATAGCTTAGTAGTAAGGTCTTGCATTATTTCGAGCTAGCATAGTTTGCTTTGAAATATCAAAAAGAAAATAGAGAAAGATTTTTTTTTAGGATTTCTTAGGTTTCAGGTTTTTGAAAGAATCATAAACGAAAAGATAATTTTTTTTATGAATTTGAAAGCATTTGCACTTTACTTTCATAACAAACCATTCCACACACCACACTACAACCGTTGAGTAACAAGCAGCCCTTAAAAAGAAATTATTAATACAATTTATTAGCAACATTTTTCTTCTTAGGAATACACGACATAAACTAGCTTAGGCTAGAGTTTCAAGCTTAAATCACCTCAAACTGCTCGGAACTAGCTTCATTACTCAACAATTGTAGTATGACTTTCATTTAGGTAAATCCATCTATATCAAATAGTCCTAGGAAACTCTACTTAAACCAGTGCTAAGCACGAGGTCGTGGGAGATTGGAATTGTTGAGGATATCCCCTCACTTTCCTTTTGACCATAAACCAGAGTTGATTCGCATACGAGGGTCCTTTTGGACTTCGGGCTTTGCTACCCTGCCCATGCATTTTGACTAGGTTGACGATTGTCCCCCCAAGTTATTTCTTATTGATGGTAGACTTAGTATTAGACCTTTAGGATTCTACACAGGTAGAGTGGGAAGTTAATCCCACTTCACCTCGGACAGGTGTGGAAGGTAACCCTCTGGCAGTAATCCAGGGAATGTGGTTTGGTGATTCAAGCACTTGCACCCAGTGGACAGCCGGTGGATGCCACAAAACTGACCATCGATACTCTATTAGTCTATTCTGGGCCCTGATCATCCCAGAATTGCTTCTAAGAGTATTTGCCATTTGTTTGATTGGTTTGATTACTTAGGAAATTTTTTAGTGGTATGCTATTTTCCCCTTAGTTGTAGTGGCCACTAGGTTTTTACTTAATTTTATTTTGTTATAGTTGTGGAGGACCAAGATCTTCGTCGGTCTTGGAGGTTGCAAAACCTTCCCCCACTCATAGTGGAGCCTCTACCGCCACCGCGACATAGGAGAACTGATTCTTGTGGTTCTTTTGAACTTGCGGGTGACACAGAGGTTCTTAGAGAACCATAGCCTAGAACACCCTATCGACAAGTCCTTGATACTATCGAGGTTGAGGATCTAACTTCTACAGAGTTTAGTACTCCTTTTAATCCTCCTCTTATAGGACCCCACGATCCACTTTTGGTGCCTGTTGGCTTCCAACAGCCTGAGTTTAGTGCTTATCTTTTTACACTGGGTTATACCATGCTTAACTGAGGAGACAAGCCGAGAATTCCAAAAAATCCCACAACTTCTATGGATGCAAGGATTCTTTTAGTTTCAGTTGGCACTTTAGGCATGCTGAGCTCATTAGCCTCGACATCTGCCTTAGCCTCCACACCTACTTTTCAACCCAACAATGTCCCTCTGTCGGGGGTACCCGCAGTGAGTTTCACTCAATCTTCTGCCACACAACTATTACAACGTGTAACTCATAATATTGATTCTTCATCCATGGTCGGATCCATCCCTTCTACATCCATGCCCACCATGGGTACGATTGTTGATGTATATGTAACTTTGGAATGTATTTCATCTGTGTATTATATATATATTTATTGTACCCTTATAAGAGATGTGTTATTCCTCTATAAGGAAGTGTCGTCATGTGGATTGACAAGTGTCGCAAGTGTGTGTACTTGTCGATGGGTTATTAGACCACCATGTGGGGTCAGCCCTGATTTATATATATTATAATGTGGATGTATCTAAGTAGACAAGTCAGCCCCATTAGGTCACTGGGCAAAAAGGTGAGTATAAATAGAGATAGGAGATCTCTATTTTACTCACTCAGAAAAGTAACTCACTCTCACTCTGAAAAGTGGTGCACTAGTGAGGAGGAGGAGGATCATCTGCTAGGAGACTATCTCAATGTTATTTGGTTGTATTTTGGTTGAGCCATTGCTCTCTCTATCTCTGAGGAAGTTGTGGGGTTTTTCACCTTAGGGTTTTCCCCACGAAAACTCTGTGTCTCTTGTCTCTATGCTTTTGATTCTTGTGATGCTTGTGATGCTTGTCATATTATGATTGTCATGCATTGATATACTGTAGATGTTATTCTCTCAGCAAAGATCCTATAGTATTGTGAATTAATACTCAAAATTTAACAACGATGACAACACCATCCACTACTACCATGCTGGGTTCCAATCCCTATCCAGGTTATAATGTTAATCCGTTGAATATCCTCTAGGGAGTGTCCCCTTCTCTCTATTTGTTGGGGGAGGGGGTAATATCATTAATCCACAGTTCGGTGGGGTTAACCCCCAGTCACAATGGACTGCTACCCAAGGATTTAATCCACTTAATTTCGAATTGAACAATTTCAATCCTTTCATTTCACAACCGGTGGCTAGGGGAAACCCCAACCAACAATACACGAACCAGGCCATGGGTGGTCCCCAATAACAGGTTCCTGTTTACCAGATGCCATTAGCTCAACCACGTTTACCGTTTCTGGTAACTTTAAACTTGCCAGATCTTTTAAAGCTTATGAATGACCCCATGCACCATGATGGTGCATGGCCACCTGTTCCCACCAAATTTCCCTCAGACATACCAAAGTTTGAAGGTAAGGTTGGTTAGGACCCTGGTGACCATGTCACAACTTTTCATCTCTGGTGTTCCTCCAACTCACTGAATGATGATTCCATAAGGTTGAGGCTCTTCCAAAGAACCTTGAAAAGTGTTGCAGCCAAGTGGTATATTGAACTACCCATAGCTACCTATAGCACCTTTCGAGATCTTTCCATTGTGTTCGTGAACCACTTTCAACTTCCTGTCCAATACGATGTTGGTATAGACCTTTTGTCGACCTTTCGGCACAACAAGGCCACTAATTTTTCTGATCATACTCAGGAGTGGCAAAGGCAAAAGAGGCTCATCAAGGATGACATTCCCCCCAACATTCTTGTTAGAATGGTACCTTAAGTCTCTTCTTCCTTATGTTTCTAAGGAAGTTTCCACTTCGGGGGTGTCTTCCGAGGAGGAGGCTATTTTGAGAACTCAACAGCTCGACTTAGTTTATGCTCAGTCTGGACTGTTGTATGAAATTATCCCTGATGCACTGAGGTCTAATATAGACTTAGGTAAGCCTAAACCTGGACCACATCCCAATGGCATTGTGGGTTCAGTCGATTCTGCAGTGTTTGATGCCCTAACAAAGTAGGTTCACACCTTTTCAGTCAAACAATCTGCTGCAAAAGCAACTTCTATTGCATCCTCCCCTTCTGCTATTGAATCTGTACATCAGGTGCAGAAAATCCAAAATGGCTCTCGGAAGCCCAAAATAAAGGGTAAGAAAGGGGAGGGAAACCAACAAAATCCCAAAGATAGAAAAAATGTCAAGGAGGGAAAAAAAGAGAAAAGGAAGGCTAAGTTCCCTTGCAAATTGTGTCAAGAGGACCACCTTACTCACCAAATCCCTCTAATAGAAGAAGCCCAGAAGCTGATCTCTGAGAAGAAACTGACTGTCTTGAAAGATCCTTTTCCTCATGGACAGAGTTCAGCTTCTGGCAGCTCTAGTGTTGGGGGCACTATCTGTGCTACCTCAGCTAATCAATCATTCCTTAACATAGTTGACTCATATGCTCTGTTGTAGACTAGTGAAAGAAATTATACCCCGGACCCGCAGCAGAAGGATGTCCCTGAGTCATCTACCCCTCTCCACATCGAGAGGTCGGTGGATCTGCTGCCGAATATTCTGAAAGGTGTCTTCAAATAGGCTATGCACAACCCTAACGTGAGGGCTGCTTCCAACTACAATGTAGTGGAGGATTTAGCACAAACCCCTTGTGCCATGTCCACCCTGGAGGTACTGCAAAGTTTCCCATTGCAACGCAGTGCTCTTCTGGAAGCGATTGGGAGTGTTGATTCATCCAACATGCTTGCACGATTTGATATGAAAGAGATCAAGTTCCGGTAGCTGTACCACGTCGCTCTCCAGATAGAGGTCGTTCATGGTTCCATGACCATTCGATGAGCTCTTGTAGATGAGGGCGCATCCACATGCGTAATGTCTATTTCTAGCTAGAAATCTTTAGGTGAGCTTGAGTTAGCTCCCTTGAACATGATAAATACTGCCTTCGATGGAAGATCCTTCCATCCACATAGAGTCTTACCATCCTTCAATGTTAAACTTGCAGGAAAACTAGTATCAGTAGAGGTTGAAGTACTGGATGCTCCACTCAATTACAACTTATTGTTGGGTAGGAGCTGGACATATACTGGATGCTCCACTCGATTACAACTTATTGTTGGGTAGGAGCTAGACATATGCCATGTAGGCAGTGCCATCAACTGTCTTCCGGGTCATAATGTTCCCACACGAAGGAAAGACCGTCACAGTCGATCAACTTTCCTCTACCCGAAATACAAACCAGACTTCATCGGATTCATCTATTCCGTTGATTGATCAATCTAGTCCAGTCACTAAGAGTTTAGGAGAAGGCCTCTATGGGTCATTAATAGGCACTTTTGACCTACATGCTCCCACGTTGTTTATTGGTTATGAAGAATGTTCATTTCCTGAGACTTCCACGGTCCGTTCAATGACAGATCTGCGGATTATCCCTATTGAATCAGAACCATTTGTGCCTATATATGTTGCAGCGACAACCTACTTGGATTCACAACAAAATGCAATAGAACATATCATGACTCCATTGGTCTCTGCTGAGTCTGATATGGACTGTTCTCCTACATGGTCAGTGGACTCTACCCACTCTCCTGATTGTTTAGACATGGTTCTGCCTTCTGACAAAATATTTTTGGAAGCTATGATAGACCTAGACCACCCTTGGGAACAATTACACGCAAGGTCCTATTTACTTCCCATTCTAAACTTGATAGGGAGAGGTGAGTTCTCTCTGAGATGCAGTGAGAATGTTGATTGGTCCTCTATCCCTTCCACATCACAAGCTATTTTTGCCGAAGGGAATAGGACGAGTATAGCGAGAACCATCCCGATCAACATTTCCACTGAAACTAGGGTCACCGAAAACATCTTTATCGAAGTGGACTATTATCTTGATGAGATCATTCCGTACACCAATCTTTTTAATGATTTTCGTGACATCTTTTCTCGGTCTCATGATGAGATCCTAGGCATTGACCCTACTTGAAGAAGTGCTACGCATCTGTACGTTTTCATGTATTTTTAGCTGTACATTTTTGTAAAGTTAACTTTTTTTATGGTTGTAGTTACATCTTATGCATCCATTTTTTTGTGTTTCAGATGTCGACTGAACACTTCATAGGGTTTGCTGATGGCGCAAGCCACCACACCCGTCAATTAGAGTTGGATGCTTGGGTTATTTACTCACCATCCGGCCAACTAGTGTCTTTGGGAGGGGCTTGTTTAGGTCCCACAATGAACAATGTGGTTGAATATAGTGCAGTCATAGAGCTACTCCGAGATGCTATGTTCCACGAAATTTCACACTTGGAGGTACGACTCAACTCGCAGTTAGTTGTTTTTCAGTTACTAGGTGTTTATCAGGTTAGAGATCCACTTTGCTATGTCAGTTTATGCACGTTAAGCTACTTGAGAGATAGTTTGATTACATCACATATCAACATATTCCAAGGAACTTGAATGCATTAGCTGATTCATTTGCAAATTGTGTTCTAGATTGGCATTTGTATCATCCACACACATAATAATTCATGCATAAAACACAATAACACACATGTAAATAACCGATACTGTATATATATCTAATACGGTATCAAAAAATAATATGAGTTTGGATCACAAGTCTATCACAGAGTCATGTCATAACATACAAAATTGGGCTTGATGGCCTTAAAAATATACATAGAATCTCCTTCCCCTACGAAGAAAGTGGGTCATCATTTGCCTCTCGGTAACAAATGAATAACCTAGATACTTTCTACAGCAACTAAATCTAGGCTGGGGGCACTCCAACTGATAATTTTTTAGCATCAATTCAATATGATCTAGGATCTTAACTGAGAGAATAACATGTACAACATATCAATCACAAGAAGCAATCACAAGAGACAATAGACACACAGAGTTTCCTTGGGGAAAACCATAAAGGTGAAAAATCCCAATAACTTCCTCAGAGATAGATAGAGCAATGATACAAAACCCAAGCATAATAGATAGTCTCCTAGCAGCAACTTCTCCTCCTCCAATAGTGCACCACTCTCCAATGAGTGCATGAGTGAGAAAGTGAATGATCAAATAGAGTGCCTCCCGCACTCTATTTATACTTGACTTGACTTGCCTAATAACCTTTACTAGGTCGGCCTCAACTTAACCACTTAACACAATGCTGAAAGGGTCGACCCCCAATAGGGTGGTCTAATAACCCTTTAACCCACATGACTTATACAGGATTGACCCCATCAAGGTAGTCTAATAACCTATCAAGTATAAGTTATGACACTTACAATATAAATGACGACACTTCCGTATAGAGGAATAATAACATCTCTATAGGAATACAATATACATATGTGAAATACATTCTGAAGTTACAAATACATCAACACTCCCTCTTAACTAGGAAGGTATTTCTCGACATAGATCTACTAGCACAAGTCTTCTTCTTTGGATCATCATCATTGGATCATCGTCATTGAATCATCGTCATCGTCATTGCTACTGCTATCTCAATCAATCTCCGATCTACTCGTCATAGGAAGTTCTACAGAGCCATTCCTTTTTCATACTGGAGGTAGACCCTCCACCTATAGGTCTTCATCATCTACAGAGCCAACCCTTTTTCATGTTGGATGTATCAACATCTACAGAGCCAGTCCTTTTTCATACTAGATGTATCACATCTACAGAGCCAGTCCTTTTTCATACTGGATGTATCACATATACAGAGCCAACCCTTTTTCATGCTGGATGTGACGTAGACCAAATCTAGGATTTTCTACCAGAGAGCCAGTCCTTTTTCATACTGGATGTGACCTAGAACAAATCTAGGATTTTCCACTACAAAGCTAGTCCTTTTTCATACTGGATGTGACCTAGAACAAATCTAGGATTTTCCACCACACAACCTCGAAAGAGAATCCCAGGACTTATTACGGGCACACAACCCAACCTATTGGATCTCCCAAAGCTACATTACATGTGGTCATGGAAAAACCTCGAAAGAGCATCCCAGGACTTATTACGAGAACAAAAACCAACCTATCGGATCTCCGAGGACTACACTACATGCTCATCTGTAAAACCTGTCCACGACCATAGAGCATCAAACTGGTACTCATCATACATCATCCTGATGTACATCATCTGGAGTGACATCCTGAAGCTTGTCATCCATGATCATTCTGATCATACAATGTATCCACCTGATACATATCTAGAGTAGTAACTGAAGCATCATCCTGATGCTCATCACACAGTTCTTACATCCATATCCATGGGAAGGATCCCGCTCTCACCATGATTGGAATGGCTCCTACAAATTTGTCCATCACTTCTTCCTTGAAGTGTCATCAATCTGAAGAAGACCAAGCCTCTCTCTAAAGTACTCAAACTTCACTCTGGCTAGTGGTTTTGTCAACACATCTGCAACCTGCTCATCCGTCGTAACATACAGGAGCTTCACTGCTTCTCTTTGCACCATATCCATGATATAGTGATATTTAATCTCAATGTTATTCTACCTGTCGTGGAAAATCGGATTCTCAGACAGCTTCACACAACTATGGTTGTCAGAAAAGATACCAGTAGCATCCAACGGGAGATCAAATAACTCAGATAGTAGCTTCCTAAGCCATACTGCCTCACAACTAGATGAACAAGCTGCAACATACTCTTCTTCGGCTGTACTCAGTGCTATGCAAAACTGCTTCCTACTAAACCAAGAGATCACACATGATCCCATACTGAAGCAACACCCAGAAGTGCTCTTCCTATCTGCAGCACTACCTGCCCAATCTGAATCAACATAACCCTCTAGGTTAAACTTTTGATTCGCATCATACTTGAGCCCATAATCAGCCATACCATCCAGGTACCTCAAAATATGCTTTATAGCAACTAGGTGAACACCTCTAGGATCCGTCAGGAACTGGCTCAATGTGTTCACTACAAAGAAAATATTTGGTCTAGTGTTCGTTAGGTACATCAAGGACCCAATCATCTGACGATACAAAATGACATCAAGTGGATCAGATGAAGCATCACACAGAAGGTTCAGGTTTGATGCGATAGGTGTCTCCATGGCCTTGCATTCCATCATCCCAAACCGCTTCAGGATCTCTATTGCATACTTCCCTTGTCCAAGGAAGATCCCATCTGCACTCTGCCACACCTCCATGCCTAGAAAATAGTGCATCATCCCCAAGTCCTTCATCTCGCACTCGATAGCAAGCTTCTTCTTCGTGTCAGTAATCAATCTGTCCTCTCCTATTACAAACAGGTCATCCACATACAATAAGAGTATCACAGGATTTCCTTCCTCAACCTTGTAGTAAATGTTGGAATCTACTTTACTCTTAGTAAAGCCCAAACTGGATAGAAAGCTGTCTATCCTACCATACCAAGTCCTAGGAGCTTGCTTCAAGCCATACAAGGCTTTCTTCAACCTGCACACATATGACTCTCTGTCATGTGTCTCAAAACCAAGTGGCTACTCCACATACACTTCCTCCTCAACTACACCATTCAGGAAGGTTGTCTTGACATCCATCTAGTGTATCTTCTATTTCATCACTGCAACTAGGGCAAGTACTGATCTGATGGAAGTGTACCTGGATATAGGAGCAAAAGTCTAAATCAAGCCTTCCGGCCCTTGTGGCGAAACTTAGCGAGTTTATCCAAAAAAGTGAAATTTCAACACCTGAGCGAAGTGATCCGCCATTGCAACAAAGTCATTTGAGTTCTTCTGCTATTTCAGAAAGACTCGACAAGTTCTCCCACTGTTTCGGAAAGACTTGGCAAGTTCTTCCGCTATTTCGAAAATACTTGGCAAGTTCTTCCGCTGTTTCAGAAAGACTCAGCAAGTTCTTCCAACGTTTCTTTAACTTAGCCAAATTCTGGATGAGTTCTACTTGGGCCAAAATAGCAAAATCAAACTCAAAGGAAACAAGCAAAAGGGGTTTCTCAAGAAAATCTAAGTAAGGAAAAGGTTATGATGGCCTTTAAACTCCTTGACGAACTTTCTCTTCAAAACTAAAAGGAGGGGCCCCAAATGTTTTCTCGAAATTTTGGGGGGGTGATGTTGTAGCAACAACAGGTTTGCTCCAAATTTTCCCTACAAATTTCCAAAATGTTATTTGAGTTTTCAATTTGAAACTAATTATATAAAATTGACTTTAATTTTTACCCACTTTTTTCAAAAGTGTATAGTTTCAGGTTGTGCAGAAAATGCTCTATTTAATCACTCATACTTCGACACTTTGGTGAGGTAAATTTAACCTAAATATCTCAAATTTTCACCAGTATCAAACCAAAGATGACTTATTTTCTTATTGATAGATCCTATAGGTATTATATCGTCAATATTATGTCAGTGAGAAGATTTGTCGATCATTACTAATGCGATTGTTGAGATCCTATTATTTGGCAGGCGATGAACATACGATCCTAGAAGTTGTCTTTCAAATCATTTTAAGCTCTTGTTTTGACTATTGAAAAAGTAAACAAGATTGCCCAACAAACTTGGCCTCTTCAAGCTCATTAAAGGAATTGAAGGTCCATCCGCTTAGGTATAAGTTTAACCCTTTTCCGGACCTTTGTGGATTAATTACGAAAAAGGAATACTCTAGTCATACTTGGCTAGAAGAGTTCTCCTCTCATTGTTTTACACTTTTTTGGGGGAGGGGACTAACTATACGAAAAATGACCTTTTGGAGCCTCTCTTTAGGGTTTTCAAGCTCTCGAAATATGAAAGCACCAAGCAAGCATTCACCTACTTGGGCTCGATGTGAAATCCATGAGAAGGTATATAGAGGATTGTTTAAGTTTTTTAGACTCTATAAACAGGAAAACACCGGTGAGCATTAACCTACTTGGGCTCGATATTAAAATCCACGAGTAGGTGTATGGATTTATTGTTTAAGTTTTTTAGACTCCTTAATATTGAAAACACCGGCGAGCAAGAACAAATATCGGCTCGATATTAAAATCTAGAGATCAGTACTATAGAGTATTCTTCTATCTCTTCTTTGAACTCTATAAACAATAAAGAAGGTCCTGAGTCTTCCTCCCATGGGCTCGTTAAACTTTTTACATGGTTGAACCTATTGAGTTTTCTATTTTTCTTGGACTCATTAAAACAACAAGAAGAACATTCTTTTACCAAAAAGAATAAGGGATAAGAAGGGTATATCACATCTTTTTCAGTTTCAAAGGAAGTTACGTCAGTCATGTCCTTGAACAAAGCACCTACTTGAGTGTATCATTTCACTTGGGTTTTAGTTTTTTGCCTTATGGTGAACCTGATCTCTAAATTGTTAACTCCCTCGATTGGTTATTCTTCCAATCATATGGAGGGTCTATTATGTCTCCTACATCGTAGACTTATATCATTTTCTCCTTCATGTTGAAAACTGCCTTAGTCACTTTGTGTCGTGCTCATTGTTCAAGGATACAACCTGTGTCGACCATTTTGCAGTTTACCTTGACTTCATGTGTTGGCCATCTTGGTGTCAGTTTGTTTCATCTTGTTACTCATCCTACTCCACATCACCTCATACTTGTGAGTGTTCCTCATGTTGGATGATGGAGGATGCATTAAGGCCTCCATTCCAACGGACTTCTTCCCATCGAATTCAGCTCATTATGCTTTGGGAATGAATTTTAGAGTTTCGGTTAGTACCATGGGGATTGTAGTCATCAGTGGCAGTTTCCCTCGCTGTTGAATAAATGAGAACATCAGTGTCTCTTATTCGATAGGTTCCTCAAGTGTTCGACTTCAAGTCCTCTTATTCACACTTGTTGGATCGTGCTAGGTACCTTGGACCCCATTATCATTATCAATGGAAGTCCTCACGTTTATTAACAGTATACATCAATGACCAGTAATCAAATGATACCACCCATGTTCGACTTCAGCTCATTTATTCGCATGCTTAGGTTTTGTACCTTGGGTTGTTTTGGATGAATACCTTGGGACTATGATAACATCCCCATTTATATGTTATCCCCCAAGTTGCGCAAGACTAAGTCTCTCTCATTTTGGCTCTTCATGAGACATAGATCTAGCTTGTTGTTATGGCTATGATATCTCATTTTGACATGGATTCACGCTTGTATTTCATTGGCCATGCTCTATATATACATCTCCTAGTTATGTATCGGAGATCATGTTACACATCTATATGATTTCAAGATTGTAATTGCTCGCTGACCTTGATCGTTGTTTCAGGTGTTTTTTTGTGACTTGGTTCTGTGGTTTCTTGCTCCTCCTATGACTTCGACTTATAATTTCTTTCGGCCATCATTTCCCTCTGACCTCACACATTAGGGGGCATCAATTATAGGTCAAATATGCACTTCTCCATCTATGATCACATTATGCTGTTGATCACACAAAAGGAAAACATGGATTGAAGAACTAGATTGCCCTGGATGATGTATGGACTGAACCTACCCTCTTTAGTTGGGAATTTCCCTGATTTACCTGATCTTTTGACATGTGCACTACTATGTGGGCAGAAGACTAGCGCACATATGCTAGTATGGCCTACTTTTCTCAAGTGAAACTAGCGCACACCTTGGAAAACTTGTTGGTGCTTGTTGTAAAACACTAAAGTTATGTCCTGTGCGCTACTATGGCTTGAGGAAACTCACGCACATCTTAAGATGAATTCAAAAATATATTAATTTGATGAATTGGGATTAGTTGAATTTGGTTCTGCAACTTCCCCAACCTCCCAATTCAACTACATCTCGATTCCAACTACCTACCTTATCCCATAAATACAAGGAGGATCCATGAGAGAGGGACTTAGAAGAAGGGCTTTAAGAATTGTTACGCTGGAGGAAAGTCCCAAGTCATTGCAAAGAGCAGGAGCCCAGGATCCGGTTGCAGAAACATCTCGACACGTCAGGTATATTGTATTGATTCATGTTTCTTTGACAATAAAAAGGTTGAAATACCCTCCCTGTCCCAAATCATATATCTATTGGATTGTATGTCTATTTCGCTTAGTATTTGATTATGTTTGATGTTAAATTGCTTTATAATTTCATCATATGTTATATAGTCATGATACGATGAGTAAGGTATCCTTTGTATTGCAGGTTCATCAAGCAAGAGATCAAGTGAAAGCTAGGACTATTCGTCGAGTAAAGGTATGTCTTTCGATATCCTGATCTCTGTCATTTGTAAGAACTAGTTATAATGCAAATAATCTATTTACCTGTCAAGCCCACCTAGTTGGTGGTGTCCATGTCCTCACTATAGGGTTAGAAATCCTGAACAACAGTCTTGGTAGTTAGGGGTTTAGAGAGAGAGAGTTTAGGGGATATAGGTTTAGAGAGAGAGAAAGAAGGAGAGATATTGGGGATTATGGATTTAGAGAGAGAGGGAGATTGGGGTTATGTGTTTAGAGAGAGAGAGGATTAGGGGATTTGTTGGAATATTATCACCATCATTTTTATATTTTTCATTTCTGCATGCAATTGCATGCATCCAGTCATTAGTATGGTAGTCTCCTAGCACCTAGTCCTTATTTTGCATCCCCTGGGATCCTATTTTTGCTTAGTTCTAGCCCTCCTAGCCACTGATGCACCCTTGTTTTCATCACTGTAGAACAAGTGCGCCTTATTCCACCTATTTAGGAGCTACTTCAGTTAGTTGGTTGGTTGATGACTCAGTTACTTGATTCAGGGGCTGATTGATCAGTTAACTGACTGAAGCACTTAGATAGGAACCTACTGAGACTAGTTAAGCTCTACTAACTATTGACAGCTCCTCATGCACCCACATTGGAGTCTCCTTCCCTATATTAGTTCACATGCACTCAGTTAGATTCAGTTAGACTGACTATTTGACTATTGTGACCACTGCCACTAGTTTGGGTGATGTCTCCAATGCTATCCAAGCCACACTTTGAGGAGAATTCGAATAACCTTAGTGGTATTCAAATTCATTTAATTGTATTTAGTTATTCTTCATTATTAAGAGTTCCAACTTACAGGTGATGTATGATACAACAGTTTTTCTCCATTTTCTATGTAATGAGTGATTATTGATTCAACATTTCTTCTTCTTCTTTCTGCAGTTCATGAGTGAATTCTAGTGAGTTCTACTACTGCTGAGTGATCCTAATCCTAAAATATCACATGGTATCAGAGCTGATAGAAGCTATTAGAATTGCAGCAGCAGCAGTTGCAATAATTCCTTGAGCAATTGTCTTTCATTGAGCACCAGAAGCCTCTGGGTTTCTACAGCAAATCCTAGTGGTATTGCCTTGAATTCACTGGAGAAATCCAGTAAGTTCTAGCCAGGTGTGAAGGACCTAGTTGCATGTTCTTAGTGTCCTAAGGAATTGTTCAATTTGAATTGCAACAGATCTTCTTTTCATAATTCTCATTTGTTTTGTAGGAATCTCCCTCTTTTAGCTTCGAATTCTTCAGTATCATGGATCTCATGTTGAATTCATTCAAATAGTTCGAATAGATGGAAAAATGGACATCTTCTTGAAGTTGAAGAGTCTCTCCAAAGTAGTGAATGGCTCTGCATTTGATCCCACTAATGCACTAGAGAAATCCAAGTACTTAGACAAGCTTGATGAAGCAGTAGGATTGCTGCTACTTAGCATTTCTGAAGATTTGCACTTTCATGTTATCAATTTGAATACTCCAAAGGAGGTTTGGGACAAGCTCGAATCACTCCTTGGATAGAAAGAAGATTTGAAGGGGCATAAACTAGAAAATGAGCCCATCTCCTTGAGCCCAAGTTGTTTCGAAACTATCACTAAGTTTCTCAACAAATTCAAGAACTTGATTTCACAGTTGAAGAGGTATGGGATTGAGAAGGAAGAGAAACAATTGATTCTTGCCATCTTGTCGAAGCTAGGCCCTGATTATTCACTGTTTGTTTTGAAATTCAAGTCAGCAAAGTTGTCCATTCCAAAATGGAAATTCCCTTCACATGAAGACTTCATCCAATCTCTAACTCTTGAGTAGGAGAAGCTAGTGCACATGGGAGTGAAAAAAGCCAAATTGGATTCATCTCTTGTAGCTATTGAGTGAAGGAGAGCGAATGGAAAAGGAAAAAAAAAAATTCTGATAGAAAGTCAAATGACCCAAAGTAGAAGGAGGCTCCCATATAGTCAGATGGAGTCTAGAATCCTAAGAAAGAAAAGCACACTCAGAAGGGAAAATACAAGAGCACATACTGTAATCGAGGACATCACCCTGAGAGCTCAATTGATTCTTGCCATCCTGTCGAAGCTAGGCCCTGATTATTCACTGTTTGTTTTGAACTTCAAGTCAGCAAAGTTGTCCATTCCAAAATGGAAATTCCCTTCACATGAAGACTTCATCCAATCTCTAACTCTTGAGCAGGAGAAGCTAGTGCACATGGGAGTGAAAAAAGCCAAATTGGATTCATCTCTTGCAGCTACTGAGTGAAGGAGAGCGAATGGAAAAGGAAAAAAAAAATTATGATAGAAAGTCAAATGACCCAAAGTAGAAGGAGGATCCCATATAGTCAGATGGAGTCTAGAATTCTAAGAAAGAAAATCACACTCAGAAGGGAAAATCCAAGAGCACATACTGTAATCGAGGACATCACCCTGAGAGCTCATTTATGAAGAAGACCATAGATCTCATGGATTCACTTCTTGAAAAAAATAATCCTCTAGTACCTGCATGTGATAGAAAGAAAGAGAGTGAACCATCTGGATATGAGAACAAAGAGAGATGCCATGCCCTCATGGCAGGTGCATCAACTCAATCCTTCTTCATCATAGATTCTGGAGCATCAAGACACATGTCTTCCTACAAGAATCTCTTCACTGGATTCGAAGCTACTGTTGGACCATCATTATGTTGGGGAATGATTCTGAGGTATCCTCTGAGGGGATTGGAAGAATCAAACTAGATCATGGATACTTCCCTGATGTACTCTATGTCCCCACTCTCACTGCTAATCTACTTTCAGTATATTAGATGACCCATACTAGAGAGCCCAAGAGGGTGATCTTCTCTCCAAATGAGGTCGAAATTCAAGACATGGTATCAGGTTCTACCATTGCAAAAGGTGTTGCAAATCATAAGTTGAAACTGTATGAGTTCTCCAACTTCTTACCTCTCTCAAAGCAATCTGCTCTTCACACCCATGCCAATGAAGAGAGTATATTGTGGCATGAAAGATTTGGGCATATTAACTATACATACTTATAATACATGCATACAAAAGAGATGGTTGAAGAGATGCCCAAGATCAAGTTTTCCAAGGGAAATTGTCATGGTTGCTTGATTGGAAAGCATCCTGAAAAGAAATTTGAGAAGGGGAAGGCAAGGAGAGCTTCTCATCCTCTAGATCTGATTCATAATGATGTTGCAAGGCCATTTCCAGATTTATCTTTCAACAAGGCAAGGTATATTCTTACTTTTATTGATGATTATTCAATATTTACATGGGTATACTTTCTCAGATTAAAGTCAGAAGTATTTCGATTCTTTAAGTTTTTCAAGTCTTCTGCAAAAAAGTTTTCAGATAGAAAGATCAAGGCCATTCGCACTGATAATGGAGGTGAGTACATCAAGGGTGACTTTCAAACCTTTTGTGCTGAAGAGGGAATTGAGATGAAACATATTGTTCCCTATACACCACAACAGAATGGTGTTGCTGCAAGGAAGAACATATCATTGAAAGAGATGGCACCTTCATGCTAAATTCGAAAGGGTTGCACCCTAGTCTTTGGGTAGAAGCCATCAACTGTGCCACCTATATTCATAATAGAGTTCCTCACAAGGGACTCAAAGATATGACTCCTTTCGAAGCATGGATGGGATACAAACTTGATGTGTCTCATATTAGAGTGTTTGGATCCAGAGAATGGGAAAGGATTCGAAATGAGAAAAGGAGAGCCCTAGATCCACAAAGAAGAGAGTGTATTATGGTGGCTTATGCATTGAATGCAAAGGCCTACAAGCTTCTTGATCCTTCTACTATGACCACATTCATTGATAAAAGTGTACAGTTTGAGGAATGGCCTCTTCATGATGTTCATCCAGTTGAGCAAGAGAGATTTACTACCACACCTCTACCACTTGATGAGCTCCAAAAGAACGAATCTTCATCACATGACAGTTTAGATTTAGAGTATAAGAGTGAAGATGATGAAGAGTGAATGCTAGTTCCAGATACCCAAGAACCTGGAGATCTAACACCTATTAGTGAAGATGAGTGAATTGAATACCAAGATCCAGATCTTGCACCTAATGATCCTCCTCTTCCTAGATGGGAAGCCACTACTCTTAGATCTGTTGGAGGTCTTATGGGAGATCCACTTGATCTGAGGAGGACCAGATCTGATTTTTAGAATTGAAGGTTTCATCCTTCTCACATTACTGATCCATTTACTGCCGACAGATCCTTCTTCAGATGAGAATTCCACTTACCATTTGGGGTGAATGATGTACATGATTGATCATCCTATCATAGTCTATCTTGAGGGGGGGCTTTCTTCTCACTAGGTTTTCCCTCTTTCCTCACTTTATTTATTTAGATTGATTGTATGGGGTGACCTTTGGTCTTAGTTACTAGGGCCCTACCATTTTAGTTGTTCCTCATAGTATAGCTTGTGGGGGGTGATGGAATATTCTCACCATCATTTTTATATTTTGCATGCAATTCTGCGTGCATCTAGTCATCTACATGCATCCAGTCCTCAGTATGGTAGTCTCCTAGCACCTATTCCTTATTTTGCAACCCCCAAGAGCCTGTTTCTGCTTAGTTCTATCCCTCCTAGCCACTGATGTGCCCTTGTTTTCATCACTGGAGCACAATTGCGCCTTATTCCACCTATTTAGGAGTTACTTCAGCTAGTTGGTTGGTTGATGACTCAGTTCCTTGATTCAGGGGTTGATTGATCAGTTAACTTACTGAAGTACTTAGATAGGCACCTACTGAGGCTAGTTTAGCTCTACTGACTACTGACAGCTCCTCATGTGCCCACATTGGAGTCTCCTTCACTAGATTAGTGTCCATCCACTCAATTAGACTCAGTTAGACTCATTTGACTACCTATTTGACTGTTGTGACCACTACCACTAGTTTGGGTGATGTCTCCAATGCTATCCAAGCCACATTTTGAGGAGAATTCAAATGACCTTAGTGGCATTCAAATTCATTTTATTGTATTCAGTTATTATTCATTATTCAGAGTGCCTTCTTACAGCTAATGTATGATACAACAATTTTTCTCCATTTTCTGTGTGATGAGTGATTATTGATTAAGTATTTCTTCTTCTTCTTTCTGCACTTCATGAGTGAATTCTAGCGAGGTCTGCTACTGCTGAGTGATTCTAATCCTAAAATTTCATAGGATTAAAGAGAGAGGAAGAGAGAGATTGTGGGTTAGTAGTTAAGAAAGAGAGAGAGAGAGAGATTTGGGGTTATGGGTTTAGATAGAGAGAGAGCAATGTTGGTGGTTAGGGGTTTAGAGAGAGAGGGAAGCATTAGATGTTAGGGGTTTACAGTTTAGAGAGGGAGAGAGATATTTGTAGTTAGTGATTTAGATTGAGAGAGAGAGAGAGAGAGATAAGGGTTTAGGGGTTTAGAGAGAGAGTGATTGGTGGTTAGGGGTGTACAGAGAGAGAGATATTAGAGGTTTGGAGTTTAGAGGGATAGAGAGAGATTGGAGGTTAACATTTTAGAGAGAGAGAGAATAAGGCTGAGGGTTTGAGAGAGATAGAGAGGGAGGGAGATAGAATTGGGGGTTAGGGGTTTAGAGAGAGAGAGGGTTTAGGTTAGGGGTTTAAATAGAGAGAGAGAGATATTAGGGTTAGGAGTTTAGAGAGAGAGAGAGAGTAGGGGTTAAGGGTTTACGGAGAGAGAGAGAGAGATTGGGAGTTAGGTGTTTAGAGAGTGAAAGAGATTATGGGTAATGGGTTTAGAGAGAGTGAGATTGGTTGTTAAAGGTTTAGAGAGAGAGAGAGAAATAGATTTCTATTAGGAGTTTAGAAAGAGAGTGGGCGTTAGGGGTGTAGAGAGCGATAGAGAGATTGGTGGATAGGGGTTTAGGGAGAGAGAGAAATAGAAGTAGAGAGATGGGTGGTCATGGTTTTAGAGAGAGAGAGAGAGAGGTTGGGGGTTAGGGGTCTAGAGAGAGATATTGTGGGTTAAAGCTTTAGAGAGATAGAGAGATATTTGGGGTTAGGGGATTTAGAGAGAGTTAGTGCGGGAGAGTGAGTGAGAGAGAGAGACACAGATTAGGTTTTAAGGGTTTAGAGACATACTTCAGGTTAGGGGTTTAGGGACAAAGAGAGAGATTGAGAGAGAGACAAAGATTGGTGGTTTAGGGATTTAGAAAGAGAGATTGGGGGTTTAGGGTTTAATGAGAGAGAGAAGATATTGGGGGTTAGGAATTTAAAGAGAAATATAAATATTGGAGATTAAGTGTTTAGAGAGAGAGTAACAAATTGGGGTTTAGCGATTTAGAGAGAGAGACATTGGAGGATAGGAGTTTGGAGAGAGATTGAAAGAGGAATATTGGGGGTAAGGGTTTAGAGAGAGAGAGATATTTGGGGTGAAGGGATAATAGAGACATAAAGAGATTAAGGGGTTGATGCTTAGAGTGAGAGTGGGAGATCTGGGGTTAGAGGTTTAGAGGAAGAGAAAGAGTTTGAGGGTTATGGGTTTAGATAGATAGATAGATAGAGAGAGAGAGAGAGAGAAAGAGAGATGTATTGGGGGTTAGGCATGTTTAGAGAGAGAGTGTGTGGGAGAAAGAGACAGAGAAGAAATGGGGTGATGGGTTTAAAGTGACAGAGATGAAGAGAGAGAGAGAGATATTGGGGGTTAGGGGTTTAGAGGGAGAGAGAGGGGGAATAGAGATATTGGAGGATAGGAGTTAAGAGATAGAGAGAGAGACGAGGAGAGAGATTAGGGGCTAGAAGTTTAGAGAGAGTGAGTGATATATATAGATACAAAGACAAATATTGGTGCCTAGGGCTTAGAGAGAGGGAGATTGGGTGTTAGGGGTTTAAAGAGAGAGATTGGCGGTTAGGGGTTTAGAGAGAGAGGGTGAGAGAGATTGGGAGTTAGGGTTTTAAATAGATATATCAGTAGAGATAGATAGAGAGAGAGAATGAGAGATGGAGAGATGGGGAGATTGGGGCTTAGGGTTTTATATGGAGAGAGAGATTGGAGTTCAGGGGTTTAGAGAGAGATAGAGATTGGGGGTCAGTGGTTTAGAGATATATATATATTTCAAGTTAGGGGTTTACAGAGATAGAGAAGGGATAGGGAGAGAGAGATTTTGGGTTAGGGGTTTAGAGAGAGAGAGAGAGAGAGATATCGGTGTTTGGGGTTTAGAGAGAGATAGAGATTTTGGGGTTTAGCGATTTAAAGAGAGCGAGAGAGATACAAAAGTAAATATTGTAGGGAAGGGGTTTAGAGAGAGAAAGAAAGAGATTGGGGATTTTTGGTTTAGAGAGATAGATAGATAGATTGGAGGTTAGAGGTTTAGAGTGAGAGAGAATGGAGGTTAAGGATTTAGAGAGAGAGAGAGGGAAGGAGAGAGATTAAGGGGTTGAGGTTTAGAATGAGAGAAATAGAAATAGGGAGATTGGTTGTTAGGGGTTTATAAAGAGAGAGAGGAGACTTTTGCTTAGGTGTTTAGAGAGAGAGAGATTGGCAGTTAGTCATTTAGAAAGATAAAAAGATAGATATTGGAAGTTATGTGTTTAGATAGAGAGGGAGAGGGAGAGAGGGATATGGGATTATGGGTTTATAGAGAGAGATATTGGGGCAGGGGTCAGGGGTTTAAAGAGAGAGAGAGAGATTAGGGGTTATGGGTTTAAATAGACATAGCGAAAGAGAGACATTGGGGCTTAGGGATTTAGAGAGAGAGGGAGAGAGAGAGAAATATTGGGCATTAGGTGTTCAGATAGAGAGAGAGGGATTGGCGATTAGCGGATTAAATAAATAGAGAAAATTGAGGTTAGTGGTTTAGGAAGAGAAAGATAAGGGGGTTAGAGAGAGATAAAGAGATATCAGGGGTTAGTGTTTTAAGAGAGAGAGAGAGAGATACTGGGGGTTAGGGGTTCAATGAGAGAGAGATTGTGGGTTACCAGTTAAGGGTTAGGGTAGATAAATAGATATATAGGTAGATATTGAGAAAGAGAGATATTATGGGTTAGAGGTTTATAGAGAGAGAGAAATGGAGAAAGAGAGAGATTAGGGTTATGGGCTTAGAGAGAGGTAGAGAAATAGAGATATTGGAGATTAGGGGTTTAGCGAGAGATAGAGAAAGAGAGAGATTGTGGGAAAGGGGTTTTGAAAGAAATAGAGAGATAGGGGATTAATGGTTTAGAGAGAGGCAAAGAGAGAGATTGTTTTTTAGGGATTTATACGGAGAGAGATTGGGGGTTAGGTATTTAGAGAGAAAGGGAGAGAGAAATTGGGGGTTATGGCTTTAGAGTGAGAGATTGGGGGTTTGGGTTTAGAGAGAAAGAGATATTGATGGTTAGGGGTTTAGAGAGAGATATATAAGGGGTTAGGTGTTTAGAGAGAGATAAATTGACTGTTAAGGGATTAGAGAGTGGGAAAGATAGACATACAAAGAGAGAGAGAGAGATTAAGGTTATGCATTTAAAGAGAGGGAGAGAGATTTGACATCAGGTGCTTAGATAGAGAGATAGAGTGAGAGATAGGCTAGGAGTTAGCAGTTTATAGAGATAGAGATATTGGGGCTCAAGGTTTTAGATAGATAGAGAGATAGAGAGAGATTTATTAGGGGTTAGGGGTTGAGAAAGAGAGAGAAAAAGAGAGAGAGATTTGGGGTTAAGGGTTTAGAGAGAGAGTTAGATTAGGGATTAGGTGTTTAGAGAGAGAAAGAGAGAGAGAGTTGATTGTTAGTGAATTCAAGAAATAGAGAGAATGAGAGCTTAGGGTTTATAGATAGAGAGAGATTAGAAATTAGGGGTTGAGAGAGAAAGAGATAGAAATAGAGAGATTGGGCATTAATGATATAGAGGGAGATAGAGAGAGAGTGGGGGTTAGGTGTTTTGAGAGAGATAGAGAGACTGGTGGTTAGGTATTTATAGAGAGTTTGACTGTTAGGAATTTGGAGAGAGAGAGATTTGAGATTAGGGGATTATAAATCTAGAGAGAGAGAAAGAGAGAGAGAGAGAGAAATTAGGGGTTGGGGTTTAGATAGATGAAGATTCAGGGTTAATAGTTTACAAAGAGAGAGAAAGAGATTGGGGATTAGAGAAAAAAAAGAGATTAGAGGTTAGGAGTTGAGATGGAGAGAGAGAGAGAGAGAGATTGGAGGTTAGCAGTTTAGAGAGAGAGATTGGGGCTTAGGAGTTGAGAGAGAGAGAGAGAGATATTAGGGATTTATAATGAGATAGAGGGAGGGAGATTGGGGGTTAGGGGTTTAGAGAGAGAGAGAGAGAGATCGGGGTTAGGGGATTAGAGAGAGAGAGAGAGAGAGAGAGAAAGAGAGAGAGATTGGTGGTTAGGGGTTTAAAGAGAGAAATATATATATATAAATATATATAGAGAGAGAGAGTACGAGAGGGAGAGAGATCAGGGGTTAGGGGTTTAGAGAGAGGGAGGAAGAGAGTGACTGGGTGTTTATGGTTTATAGAGAGAGAGAGAGATATTAGGGTTTAGGGGTTTGAAGGGAGAGAGAAATAGATAGAAATTGGGGGGATAGGGGTTTAGTGAGAGAGAGATAGATTAAGGGTTAGGTGTTAATATATATATATTAGCGGTTAGTTAATTAAATGAATAGAGAGTATGGGGATTTGGTGTTTAGAGACATAGATATTGAAAACTAGGGGTTGAGAGAGAGAGATAGAAAGAGAGAGAATGGGCGTTAGTGGTTTAGATGGAGAGAGAGAGATATTGGATGTTATGTGTTTAGATAGAGATAAAGAGATTTGTGTTTAGGTGTTTAGAGATAGATAGAGAAATTGGTGTTTAGGTGTTTAGAGAGAGTTTGGTTATTAGATATTTAGAGAGAGGGAGAGATATTGGAGGTTAGGGGTTTAGACAACCAGCGAGAGAGAGAGAGAGAGAGAGAGAGAAACTAGCTATTGGGGTTTAGACAGAGGGATATTTGGGGTTAACGATTTACAGAGAGAGAGAGAGAGAGAACGATATTGGGGGTTAGGGGTTTAGATAGAGACTGTGATAGAGAGAGAGAAAGGGAAATTGGGGTTAGGGGTTTAGCGAGAGAGAGAGAGAGATTGGGAGTTGGGGGCTTAAAGAAATATAGAAAGAAGGAGAGAGATTTGTGGTTAGGGGTTTAAACAAAGAGAGAAAGAAATATTGGGTTTCAAGGTTTTATAGAAAGAGAGAGAAATTGGGAGTGAGCATTTTAGAGAGAAATATATTGTGGTTAGGGGTTTAGAGAGAGAGACAATGTTAGGGGTAAGATGTTTAGAGATATTAGGGGTAAAAGGTTTAGAGAGAGAAAGTGAGAGATTAGGGGTTAGTGGTTTATAGAGAGAGAGAGAGAGACAGAGAGAGATTGTGGGTTAACAGTTTAAAGAGAGAGACATTGCATGTTAGGGGTTTAGAGAGAGAGATTGTGGGTTAGGGATTTATTAAGAGAGAGCAATTGGGAGTTGGGGGTTTAGAGAGAGATAAAAACATTTGGGGCTTTGAGAAAGAGACTTCGTAGGTTAGGGGTTTAATGACAGAGATATTGGGGGTTAGTGTTTTGAATAGAGAGTGAGATACAGAGAGTTTGGGGGTTAGGGGTTTTTAGAGAGAGAGCGAGAGTGGAGGTTAGGGGTTTAAAGAGAGAGAGAGAGAGAGAGAGAGAGAGAGAGAGAGAGAGAGATTGGGTCTTAGTGGCTTAGAGAGAGAGACAAAGATTGGGGGTTATGGGTTTAGATATATATAGAGAGAGAGAGAGGGAGAGAGAGAGGCAAAGAGAGAGATGGGTGTTAGGGGTTTATATAGAGTGTTTGGAGGATAAGGGTTTAGAGAGAAAGAGATATAGAGAGATTGGGTTTTGGGGTTTAGAGAGAGAAATAGAGATTATCAGTTAGGGTTTGAGAGAGAGAGAGAGATTAGGTGTTATAGGTTTAGAAAGAGAGAGATAGAGGGTTAGGGGTTTAGAGAGAGAGAGATTGGATTTTATTGTTTTAGAGAGAGAGATTGGGGGTTAGGAGTTTAGAGAAAGATTTGGATCTATTTTTAGAGAGGGAGGAATGGGGGTTAGTGGTTTAGAGAGAAATATATTGAGTGTTAGGGTTTTAGAGTGTGTGTGAGAGAGATAGAGAGAGAGAGAGCGAGAGAGAGAGAGAGAGACTGGGGGCTATGAATTTAGAGTGTGTGTGTGTGTGTGTGTGTGTGAGAGAGAGAGAGAGAGAGAGATATTGTACGTTATGTGTTTAGAGATAGAGATAGAGGGAGAGAGAGAGATTTTGAATTAAGGGTTTATATGGATAGAGATATTGGGGATTAGGGGTTTAGAGAGAGAGAGAG
The DNA here is from genome assembly GCA_027924585.1 of Larix kaempferi. Classification (NCBI taxonomy): domain Eukaryota; kingdom Viridiplantae; phylum Streptophyta; class Pinopsida; order Pinales; family Pinaceae; genus Larix; species Larix kaempferi. Next base: position 4,764,349 of record BSBM01000109.1, on the reverse strand, counting down.
ATTGAGATAGAGAGAGAGAGATTGAGGGATACACATTTAGAGAGAGAGAGAGAGATATTATACGTTAGGTGTTTAGAGACAGACAGATAGAGATAGAGAGAGAGAGAGAGAGAGATTATGAGCTAGGGATTTTTAAAGATAGAGATATTGGGGCTTATGGGTTTAGAGAAAGAGAGAGATTAGGGGTTAGGGGTTTAGAGAGAGAGAGAGAAAGATAGAAAGATTGGCAGTTAGGGGTTTAGAGAGAGACCAAGAGAGAGAGAGAGAGAGAGAGAGAGAGAGAGAGATTAAGGGTTAGGTGTTTAGAGAGAGAGATATTGGTTGTTAGCAATTTAAATAAATAGAGAGAATCCAGGTGTGGGGTTTAGAGATAGAGAGAGATTGGAGATTACGGGTATAAAGAGAGAGAGAGAGAGGGATAGAAAGAGAGAGATTGGGGGTTTGTGATTTACATCAAGAGAGAGTGACCGGGGGTTAGGGATTTAGAGAGAAATAGAGAGACTAGGGGTTAGGTGTTTTGAGAGAGATTGTTTGTTAGGGATTTAGAAAGAGAGAGAGAGAGAGACAAATTAGAAGTTAGGTGATTAGACAGCCAGAGAGAGAAAGAGAGAGAAAGATAAATCAGGGGTTGGGGTTTAGACATAGGGAGATTCGGAGTTAGCGGTTTAATGTGAGAGAGAGAGAGAGAGAGAGATTGGTGGTTAGGAGTTTAGAGAGAGAGAGCATTATACATATTGGGTTTTAGGGTTTTAGAGAGAGAAAGAAAGAATGATTGGGTGTTAGTGTCTCAAAGAGAGAGAAATTGTGGGTTAGGGTGAGAGAGAGAGAGAGATTGTGAGATAATGGTTTAGAGAGAGAGAGAGATTGGGGCTTAATGATTTAGAGTGTGTGAGAGATATTGGTTGTTATGGGTTTAGAGAGAGAGAGATATTCGGTTAGGAGTTTAGAGAGATTGAGAGAGAGAGAGATTATGGGATAGCGGTTTAGATAGATAGATAGAGAGAGAGAGAGAGAGAGACTAGGGGTAAGAGGTTTAGAGAGAGAAAGAAAGAGAGAAAGTGAGAGATTGGGGTTTAGGGGTTAAGAGAGAGAGACACTGGGTATGAGGGGTTTAAAGAAAAAGAGAGTTTGGGGGTTTGTGGTTTACAGAGATGGGTGGTCAAGGTTTGAGAGAGAGGGAGAGGTTGGAGTTTAGAGGTTTAGAGAGAGAGGTATTTGGGAATAGGGTTTTAGAGAGAGAGAGAGAGAGAGATTGGGGGTTCAATGGTGTAGAGAGAGAGAGATTGGTGGTTAGGGGTTTAGACAGATAGAGTGATAGAAATATTGGGTTTTAGGGCTTTAGAGAGAGAGAGAGAGAGAAAGAATGATTGTGTGTTAGTCTCTCAAAGAGAGAGAGATTGTTGGTTAGGGTGAGAGAGAGAGAGAGAGAGACTGTGAGATAATGGTTTAGAGAGAGAGAGAGATTGGGGCTTAATGATTTAGAGTGTGTGAGAGATATTTGTTGTTATGGGTTTAGAGAGAGAGAGATATTGGCAATTAGGAGTTTAGAGAGATTGAGAGAGAGAGACAGAGAGAGAGATTATGTGATAGGGGTTTAAATAGATAGTTACAGAGAGAGAGAGAGAGACTAGGGGTAAGAGGTTTAGAGAGAGAAAGAAAGAGATAAAGTGAGAGATTGGGGGTTAGGGGTTTAGAGAGAGAGAGAGATTGTGTATGAGGGGTTTAAAGAAAAAGAGAGTTTGGGGGTTTTTGGTTTAGAGAGATGGGTGTTCAAGGTTTGACAGAGAGGGAGAGGTTGGAGGTTAGAGGTTTAGAGAGAGAGGTATTGGGGAATAGAGTTTGAGAGAGAGAGAGAGAGAGAGAGAGAGAGAAAGAGATTGGGGGTTCAATAGTGTAGAGAGAGAGAGATTGGTGGTTAGGGATTTAGACAGAGAGAGAGAGACTGGAGGTTAGGGGTTTAATGACAAAGAGAGAGATATTGTGGGTTAGGGGTTTAGAGAGAGAGATTGAGAGATGTAAGGTTAGGGATTTAGAGAGAGAAAGAAAGAGAGAGATTGGAGGCTAAGGGTTAAGAGAGAAAGATATATTGGAGGTTAAGTATTTAGAGAGAGATAAAAGTATTAAGGGTTGACATTTACAGTGAGAGAGATACAGAAAGGGGGGGATTTGTGTTTACAGTATTAGACAGAGAGAGAGAGGGAGACTTGGGGTTAGGGGTTTAGACAATGAATGAGAGAGATAGAGTGTCAGAGGTTTAGTGTGAGAGAGAGAGGAAGAGAGACATAGGGATTAGGGTTGAGGGGCTTAAAGAGAGACAAAGAGATAGGAAGAGAGAGATTGGGGGTTACAGGTTTAGAGAGAGAGATTGGAATTTAAATGTTTAGAGAGAGATAGAGAGATATAGAGATAGAGATAGAGATAGATACAAAGACAGAGATTGGGGGCTAGGGTTTAGAGAGAGAGATTAGGTGTTTGAAGTTTAAAGAGAGAGAGAGAGAGAGAGATTGGAAGTTAGGGGTTTAAAGAGAGAAATTTGGGTTTGGGGGTTAGATATGTAGATAGATAGATTGATAGAGAAAGATATTAGGGTTAGAGGTTTATAGAGAGATAGAGAATGGGGGTTAAGGGTTTAGAGAGAGAGAAAGAGAGAGATTTGGTATTGGGGGTTTAAAGAGAGAGATATTAGAGGTTAGTGGTTAGGGGTTTAGAGAGAGACAGAGAATGGGGGTTAAGGGTTTAGAGAGAGAGAAAGAGAAATATTGGGTATTGGGGGTTTAAAGAGAGAGATATTAGAGGTTAGTGGTTATGGGTTTAGAGAGAGAGATATTTTGGGGTTTGGATTTTAAAGAGAGAGAGAGAGAGAGAATGCAGCTTAGAGTTTAGAGAGAGAGACAAAGATTGTTGGTTAGGGGTTTAGAGAGCGAGAGAAATTATGTTAAGGTTTTAGAGAGAGAGAAAGTATGTTAGGGGTTTAGAGAGAGAGAGAGAGATACCGACAGTTAGCAAATTGAGGAAACAAAGAGAATGGGCGCTTGGGGTTTAGAGAGACACAAAGAGAGATAGGATATTAGGGGTTGAGAGAGAGAGAGAGAGATTGGGGGTTATCTATTTAGATACAAAGATAGATTGGGGGTTAGTCGTTTAAAGAGAGAGAGATTGGAGGTTATTAGTTTAGAGAGAGAGGTAGGAAGAGTGTTGGAGCCAAGGCCGCAGCTATGGTAAAAGCTGCGAATTTTGAGGAAAAAGCACAAGTATGGAAGAGAAAGTGCTAAGTTTTGAATAAGCACCAATTTTGGGACAAAAGGAGACGGTGCGCAGTATGGTGCCAGATGGAGGAGCTCAGCGCAGATCACGGACCGGAAATCACGGAGCTCGTGCACACGTCATAGAAGAATGAATATGGCTGAATAGAAAGCTCAACTACCATAATAAATGAAGCAATGGAGTAGAGGGCTCAGCTACCCTCATTTAAGGCTAAGTACAGAAGTTATGGTTGCTCGGATCAAGAAGGAGCAATGGACCAAAGCATTGAAGGCGAAGGACAAGGCACCCATACCCGTAAGCTGCGACGGAAATCATGGAGCCTGCAGGAAGCGGCGACATGACTACAAGCGGCGCCTACAGTACACCTAGCCATGTGCATGGTTAGGGTTTTTGGGGATTACTGCTGGGAAAGGCCCACAGTTTTGTAAAGGTGCGACCGTCATGGGCACCTATATATATGAATAATTGTAATGGGTAGATGTTAGTTGGTTAGTCAGTTGAGTAGTGAGTCAGTTAGCTAAGCCTGTGAGTGAGCTAGCTAAGATAGTAGAGGCTAGATGTAAGAAGGATCGATCGTGTTAATCATCCTCTATTACGATCTTGTTGATGGTTTTCTACCGTGTTGCTAGAAAACAGGAGTAAGATCTGGTTAGCAGTGAAGCTAATCCTTGAGTTGCAGACAGTCAGGGTCGACGTCTGAACTATTGTAATCTCTGAAGAGGAAGAGACTAGATCGAGAGAAGGGCTCCCAGCTGTGTGCGTGGAGTTTCCTGGAAAGATCTAAGGCTGCAGCTGTGTGAGCAGCATATTGTATAAATCTATCATTTTCTTGTTAATATAAGATACTCCCGTGGACGTGGTTTTCCCCGTGGAGGTGGACTTCATATTTCTCGCTATTGTGATGTTGTGATTGAGGTGATTACCTATTTTAGTTTACTAACAGCAAATACAGAAATATTGCATTATCTTTAGGAGTGTATTGAGTAAGTTCTTGGAGCTTCCTTGAGGACTATAATCGTTAAGGGTCGAAGGACTCGGTAGATCATGTCGTCGTAGCGATAGGAGAACTTGTTGCTGCGATGGGCGCGCTAGCGAAACGACGCATAGAATATCCACGCAGAGGGTAATTGGCCCTAGCATAGGAGAGAAAGTACCGTGCAGCTAAGCTGCTGAGCCGGAACTTGAGAGCTGTTGCACTCATAAGTCTGAAGAGGGGTCAGACCTTCACCTTAGGGGAATCGTCAAGGAGGAAAGAGCAATCTCCACGTCGCCTAGGTTAAGGAAACCTGATTCCTTAGCCCCCCCATAGCCACTTTGGGTGAGACCTCGAGCTGCTGCGCAGCTTGTTGCCAAGAGGGCCAGTGCGCCGAGGGGTTTTGTTGCTGCGCTTCATTAAAACCCGGGTCGGTCCAAAAAGCAGCCAACAAATGGTTCTGTTGCCGCGTGAATGAGACTTGTTATTTCAGCGACACGCGAGATTGAGGCGAAACCCAGAGAAAGAAGGAACCAACAAATGGTTCCGTTGCCGCGTGAATGAGACTTGTTATTTCAGCGACACGCGAGATTGAGGCGAAACCCAGAGAAAGAGGGAGCCAACAAATGGTTCCGTTGCCGCGTGATTGAGACTTGCTATTTTTGCGACGTAGAAGATTGTTGCTGAGCCAACAAATGGTTCTGTTGCTTCGAGACTCACTCAGCTAACAAATGTGTTACTGGAATCCTACAGCTACAGAAATTCAGGAGTGGTTCGATTTAAAGGCTAAAGAGTTCGCTGAACAAGAAAATAGAAGCTCTAGACTCCAGCCAGAAGAATGGTTGCAGAATTATATCTATACTGACCTTCACGAAATTTTCTTTGTCACATTTGCACTTGAGTTACATGCTTGGATAGCCAATTTAGCAGATACTAGACCCACTGTGTATATTGATCGACCAGTCGCTTGGACGCCTGAGCTATTCAGTATTTTGAAGCGGGTAGATAATTCTGTGTCCCGCGCAGTAGACTTTTGGTTGAATAGTCTGCTGAAAGGTTTCATCACTGAGTTTGCAGTGGATACAAGAAAGAGTTTCAGTGAAGCTGAGAGGAGTTTCTTTCAAGCACATAGAGGTAAGTTCCTGAATTCTTTGAACTTATCGATTAAAATGCTTCTGTATGAAAAAGCAAAACTATGTATAGCTTCAGATGCATAGTATAGACAAGTAATGTCCGTAGACTCTGATAGTGACCCTGAATTTATTGGTTGCACTCGTAGTGGAAAACGGTATAAAGTAGGCCTTGACCAACATTCTTTTGAGTCGAGCCCAGAAGACAGTCAAGTTCCTAGAGCGAGCCACATACAAAGACAAGGGAGCGCTCATATCCCTTACCACCCTTTTACACCGCAAAATCCGGACGAAGCTCGGTATAATCCCGCAGTAACACCTTCTAGTAGCCCACACGGTACTTCTAGTACCTTTGTGCCACCTTTGTTCAACCAGCCCATAAGAACTGCTACAGCACCTACATCTCAACCTCGCACAAGAAAGATGGGTGATGACATGAAACTACCAACTTTTAGAGGAACAGGGATAGAAGACCCTGAACAACACTGGTTCCTATGTGAATCCATTTGGACAATTAAGCAAATTAATGATGATGCTGTTAAACTGGTTCAGTTAGCAACCACATTAAGAGAAAGAGCCTTAACTTGGATCATGAAATACTCGGCAGCACAGAACAGAACGCTTGCTGATGTAAGAAATGCAATGATTAGAGAATTCAAGAAACCTAAATCAGAATCATAGTGTATAACAGAGCTCAAAGACATCAAGCAGTTACCTATAGAGTCAATATGGGACTTTGACCAAAAGTTCAAAGCCCTGATAGATCAAGTAAGCTTTGAGTTTGCACCAAAACAGCATAAGGAATGGTTCATTGCTGCGTTGCTTCCACACATTAGACTTCCTCTTATGCAACAGAATCTCACTACTCAGGAACAAGCTCTAGAGATGGCTATGAAACTAGAAGCTTCACCAATTGCTGGAACAAGCAACGATGTTGCGCAGTTGCAGAACCAATTAGCAAATTTAACCTTGCAGGTGCATGATATTAAGAAAAGCAAGGATACTAAGGAGGAGATATGGTGCACAAAATGTAAAGCACAAGGTCATTCAAAGGACCATTGCCCTGTTTTCATAGAGTATATTGCAACTGGAGCACCTAATCCTTTACCACAGCCACAAGGGCCTTGGTGTGAAATCTGTAGAACTAGAGGTCATAGACCACAAGAATGTCACTTACTTCAGAAATATGTACAAACTCCAAAGAATCTATATTGTAATTTCTGTAAATCAGTAGGCCATGATGAAAACAATTGCAGAGCATATGACCTTATGATGGAAAGGAAACACAATGTTTATAGAGTACAATCAGAAGCACAAGGACACGTAGCAGGTCCACGGGATGACCAAACTCGCGACGGCCGAACAGGAAATTACAGAGGCCGCGGACGTACAACAAACTTTGGCCGCGGAAGAGGCCAGATCACTTGCTATAATTGTGGAGCGCAAGGTCATTTTGCAAGAGATTGCCAAAACCCTACAACCCTTTGCAGATATTGTAAATCTTATGATCATATCATTGAAGAATGCCCTCAGTTGACAGCTAAGATGCAAGCAAAGATGCCACAGGTCAACCAAAATATTCAATTGATTGGAGCAGAAAAAATGGAACCAGACCGTACAGTTAATATTGTGACGCGCAGTGGAGCAACCACTGGTGTGCCAGAGTCGGGAACTGGAAAGCAAGCGACGCAATGGGTGCGCCGCGCTAATATTAAACCATCCCCACTTAATCTCCAGAAGCAAAAAGAAGCATTCAAGCAAGCCCAAGAGTATTTCTCAGATCCCAGAGCTTCGAGTTCTGTCGCAACTCCACATAATGATATTAGATCGCAAGTGCTAAGACAAGACAACTTGGTACAAGAACAGGCCACTACATCCGGAAGACCTGATGAAGAAGATGCACTAGGCACTGTCCATACTTTCCTGAGAAACTGCTTAAAGTTGTTGCGCAATGAAAAAGCAACTATGGAACTCCAACACCTATTGGATAAATGTCAATAATCTGCTTCGACGAACATGCCGCAGCGTGCTGTTCACCAGATTGGGAGTCACATTAGAACTGGAAAAGAGATGAGGCTCACAGCGCAGATTGGAGCATTTGAGATGGACGAAGTCATTTTAGATTTGGGCTCAGAAGTTAATGTTCTCACCATGCAGACATGGGAACAGATGGGAAGTCCTCAACTTTCAAGATCCCCTATCCAGCTAAGACTCGCGAACCAGCAACGAGTCTCTCCATTGGGCACATTACCCAATGTACCTATTGATATCGAGGGAGTAAGAAGTTCTGCAGACTTTGAAGTAATCAAAATCCTGGATGATAGTAGACCTTACCCAGCACTTTTAGGTATAGACTGGGCATTTGATAATTTGGTTGTCATTAATTTGAATAAAAGACAGATGACCTTCGAGGATGACCACATTAGGGTCATTGCACCGCTTGATCCTATTCAAGGACCAAGGTATATAGAACCCATTCGGGCAGAAGAAGAAGTGCGCCACATGGAAAGTTTGTATCAGATGACTGCTAGTCAGAGTGACTATGTCAATCCCACAGCAGATGGCCATATCAGCTGGCGATGCGATAGCTCGTGCACATCAGACTCAGATGCAGGATTGGAAAACTGGCAGAATCGCTTACATGAGGTTTCTACAAGACGTTGCACCATGATGACTAAATCCATTCGATGGATTGGTACAGAATTGACTGACACTCCAATTTTTGATGGTTTAACTAACGTAAGTAAATTCATACAGGCATATGAACAACAGCTTCCAGAACAGCAGCGCATACAGGCATTAGATGTATCACTGCGCGCTACACCCGCAAGATGGTGGGGTGCGCATAAAGAGAATATTCACACATGGCAAGACTGTCGCAGATTGATACTGCGTAGATTCCAGGACACTACAGCAGAAGTGTCGCACAAATACGAGGGACAGAGTGACCCCAGGTCACACATTGAAACATGCATTCAGCAATGGTCGGATATTCAAGAAGATGAGTGGGTTCACCTATTCATCCACACATTGGACACAGTTCCAAGGAACTGGTACACTGAAACAGAATTGCGCAGAGGCACTCTTACTTGGCCTCTTATGATAGAAAGTTTTCAACTTACCTTCAGCTTTGAGTCGGAGCATCCAAGTATTGATCAAGCTCTGAAGTGTATTAAAAAGAAGGTATTTGAACCATGTCCATTACCAGAATATTCTCAACCGGATTGGGCTGTTCAGATAGAACATGCCCTCGAATGCTATAATTTCACCGCTGGAGAAGAGGAGGATGATCCTCGCAACATCAATATTCCAGAATCAGAAGGGACGCGCAATGTTGAAGGTCCTCAGCTTGATATCCCTGCCATTACAGAACACATCAGGCTTAAAAAGGTTAACATTGGTACAGAAGCCGAACCCAAGTTTGCTTCTATAGGAGACTATTGGGATGATGAAACTGTTGGACATATTTCAAATTTATTACGTGACTACCAGGATATCTTTCCTACCAAGTTCACAGAAATGAAAGGCATCCTAGGAGACTTAGGAGTGATGCGCATACCTCTGAAACCAGATTCCAAGCCAGTAAAGCAGCGCCCATACAGGTTGAACCCGCGCTATAAAGAAAAAGTTAAAGAAGAAATTGACAAGATGCTCGCAGCAGGTATTATTGAGCCAGTAGAGGAAAGCGATTGGATTAGCCCTATGGTTGTACAAGAGAAGAAGACAAAAGGTGAAATAAGAATTTGCGTGGAATTGCGCAAACTCAATGACGCATCAGCGCATGATCCATTTCCTACCCCCTTTACAGACGAAGTGCTTGATAATGTTGGAGGACAAGAGGCTTATTCCTTCACTGATGGATTTTCGGGATACCATCAGATCAGAATTCATCCAGACGACCGCCATAAGACTACTTTTGCGACTGAATGGGGATCATTCCAGTATACGGTAATGCCCTTTGGTCTTAAAAACGCTCCTGCTATCTTCTCTAGAGTCGTTGTTGCTGTTTTCAAAGAATTCATCCATAAGTTTTTAGAAGTCTATTTTGATGATTGGACTGTGTTTGGTTTACTAAAGAACCATATGGGGAACCTGCGAATGATGTTAGAAAAATGTAGACAGCATCAGATTTCCCTTAACTTGAAAAAATGTATCTTCTGTGCTCCTTTTGGTATTTTGTTGGGTCACATTGTATGCAGACAAGGACTCCTGATGGATCCTGCGAAGGTTGCCATCATTGCTAATTTACCTGCGCCCAACTCAGTCAAGCAATTGCGCACTACATTAGGACATACAAGATACTACAGAAAATTTATCAAAGGTTATGCAAAGATCACAGCACCTATGGAAAGACTGCTGAAAAAGGATTCGAAATTCCAATGGACAGAAGAATGCCAACAGAGCTTGGACACACTTAAAGACAAGATGATCAGTGCGCCAATTCTAGTTTTCCCAGACTGGAATAAACCTTTTCATGTTCATGTCGATGCTTCTTCCATAGCATTGGGGATCATACTTACACAACCAGGAGAAGGAGGTATCGATCACCCCATTGCTTACTCTAGCCGGAAGCTGTCCATAGCCGAGAAGAACTACACTACTACAGAGAGAGAAGGACTAGCTATGGTGTACACCCTACAGAAGTTCAGACACTACTTACTGGGCGCACATTTTAAAATGTATACTGACCATTCTGCTTTGAAATACTTGGTCAATAAGCCAGTGTTAGGGGGAAGAATTTGCAGATGGCTACTGCTCTTTCAAGAATATGATTTTGAGGTTATTGTAAAGCCAGGAAGATTGAATGCAGGACCTGACCATTTATCCAGGATAGAGTCAGGAGAAGAACCTACAAATCTGGAGGACAATCTTCCTGACGCGCAGTTGTTCTCTATTCAAGCAGCAGATGAATATTATTCTGATATCCTTGAGTTTCTTACCACCAGACAAGCGCTAGTTGAGTTTACAGTCCAGCAGAAGAAACAACTTGTCGTCAAAGCCGCAGACTTCACTTTGATAGAAGGCCAGCTTTATAAGTTGGGCCCCGATGAAGTCTTGCGCAGATGTATTTTACCACATGAAAAGAACTCTATCATCGCAGAAGCGCACTCAGGCACCGCAGGAGGCCATTTCGCAGGAAAGCCAACTGCTCAGAAGATCTTAGCCGCAGGTCTTTGGTGGCCGACATTGCATAAGGATACTAAGGAATTCTGCAAATGTTGTGATGTGTGCCAGTGAATAGGAAAACCTTCAAGAAGAGATGAAATGCCACTAAGACCTCAGATAACACTGTGTGCTTTTGATAAATGGGCCATTGATTTTGTAGGTCCTATCAACCCACTAGGAAAGAGAACCGGTGCAAGATACATCATCACAGCTACTGAATACCTCACCAGATGGGCTGAGGCTAAGACAGTGAAGAACTGCGACGCTGCCACTGCCGCGCAGTTCATTTTTTAGAACATTATCACTAGGTTTGGATGCCCAGTGATTCTCATGAGTGATCAGGGTACACACTTCCTCAATCAGACTATAGAGGCCCTTACTAAAGAATTTCAAATTAGTCATCATAAGAGTACACCCTACCACCCTCAGGCTAATGGTACGGTGGAGGCATTCAATAAAATTCTTGAGAATGCCCTGACAAAGATCTGTAATCAACAAAGAGATGATTGGGACCTTAGAGTTACAGCTGTATTATGGGCTTACAGAACCACATGCAAGAAACTAACAGGCCACACACCTTTCAGTTTGGTGTATGGACAAGAAGCAGTTATGCCTATGGAATACATTATTCCCAGTCTCAGAATTGCGCAAATTACAGAAGTGACAGATCCTGATACTATGAGCGCAAGACTTTCACAACTGCTTGCCCTAGAAGAAGACCGACTTTTAGCCGGATTCCATCAGCAGGTACAGAAGGCAAGACAGAAAGCTTGGCATGACAGGCACATTAAGAATAAAAACTTTGCAGAAGGAGACTTGGTACTCCTCTATGATAGTAAATTCATCAAGTTTCCAGGCAAGTTTCGTGTACACTGGTTAGGCCCTTTTCACGTGACGATGATAACTGAAGGAGGAGCAGTTCAACTTGCGAAGCTGAATGGAGAATTGCTACCTACCATGATCAACGGGAGTCGGCTCAAGCTTTATCGCGACGGCCACTCCGCCCTATCAACTTAAATAAGCTGCTCAAAGAAATGCAGATGTCCAGTGTAGTTGAAAGAGGCATCGCATTATCAGTCTACATGGAAGTCGTGAGACCCTCAGTCTCTGGCTTCCCGCGCAGTTCCGAGAAACATCCGCGCATACCGAGTAATAATTTGGGATTGAGCAAGCTTATATTTGCGCTCTTGTGAGTTTTTCCCCGGGATGATGAACTGTCGCTCTTGCGCAGTTCCCTGTGATAATTTGCCGCTTCAAGTTCTTGTTGTGGACCCCTATAGGCACAGTTTCCTAAGCTGAAATGACCCGCCGAAAAATTTGAATTACAGCAGTTATGTAGCCGCGTCTGAGAATAAATGAAGGATAAGCCCACCATTTAAGTATAGCCGCTTTGACAAGATTTGGCTTGATCTCCGTAAGATTCGCATTTAACTCATGCACCGAAAGCGTTAGCCTCTCCCGGAAGCCTGTCAGAGCCCGTCCATCACAATAAATGCACCGCAAATGCGAAGCGGATCGTAGGGTTGTCAACTCATGCATAGCCGCCTATAGCTAGTAACCCCACTTGCCCGCATTTACTATCACCCTTTGGCTATAAATACCCCACACTTGTATATTTTTGGGTTACTTTTCTCGAGCTGCATAGTCTTGTTTGAAAATCTAAGCCATTGTTTTCAGAGCCGAGTTGTGCAGAGTGCTTCCCTTGTTGTCAGTATTCATATCCCACGCCAGTCCGTTGTTTCTGTCCAAGTTCTTGTTACCTATACCCGTTCGCGATGGAGAACCTGTCGACTGAAGAAGTCGTTCGTCAATTCATGCGCCGAGGCCTGGATTTCGGCATGGCTACCCCCGTCACTGCTTCGACTTATGTACACCCTGGTTATCAGGACCCTAGACAATATCCGACCACACGAGCATCTCAGCCACAGCCAGAAGAGCCCGTTCCAGAGCCGCTGGCCACTATGGTGAATTATATTCCACCGCATCCAGATGATGCACCAGAGGTGCATATTCCGAAGAATGCAAAGTATCCACTTCCGTTACCTCCACTACCGGTTGGCATGCGAATAGAAGGGTCCTTGCTCGGACACCTTCCACTGGTCAAGTTCTCTGATTTCAACCTGGGAGACTATAAAACATATCCTCAGTTCCAGCTAGACCGATATCTGACGGTAGTGCATAATCCCAGCAGAAAGGTTGACGAATTCATCCCAAAGGGATTTGCAGCAAATCTTGAGCGCCCTGGACTCCTGAACCTGTTAAAGCTACCGCATTTCGGGCGTAGCAATGAAGTGAACGCAGTTGTTAAAACACTGCTATCCTGCGTTCATGGAGGTTACCTTTGGCTCGGGAGGCCAATCGATTTAAATGTCGATTTAATTCACCGTATTACCGGCCTATCTAAGGTTGGTAAGGATCCCAATATCCATTTTATGGGAAAGGAGAAGGATAGAAAACTGGCTGCAAAGCTGGTGCAGAAATACAACCTTACAAGAGGAGGTCGAGCTTATGACCTCACCATAGTAGAAGATGAAGCACTCAGATTTACAGGAAGTCTGCTTGCAGGCAGACTTCTCACCAAGTGCAGACCGAAGGAAGTTACTGGAGCTGTCGTGGAGCTCACCATCGCAGCTGCGGAGGGAGAGCAGTACAACTGGTGCCTCTTCCTCCTCAATTCTTTTTTGGAAGACTGTCGGAACGTTCAAGATAACCCCGGTCAGTCGTTCCATTTTTCTTGGCTTTTAATTTTATGTGCTCTCGTCGGGTGGAAGGAGCCCCCGAACACTCAGTTCCTTCCGTGTCGCGCAGGAGAACCTGCCGGAATTCGCTATGTTAACCTTTGGGAATCTCCTAATCCCGCAAAGCGCAAGATGAATCGCGTTGTATTTTGTGAATACTACTATCTCCTCAGAGATACCATTCAGGAAATGCCAAGGCTGAGTGAGGAGACAGCGACGATATACGAAGGAAAGTTGGCCTTTACTGCAGACTTACATCAACTTTACCTCCGTCCCTGCGACATTCAAGAGGAATGGGCCGTAGGCCTTTACAGGATGACCACCAAAGATGTCGAAGAAACTATCAAGTCTTGGTCGGACGAATGGAGAGAAGCCGCCGACATCGCATCCACGATGCCACCCGCCGCTGCGCATGAGAAGGATAAGGGCAAGGAAGCCCCCGAGCAAAGAAGTGATGAAGGCTCGACAGAGCCAGCCACCAAGAAACAAAAGGTGTCGCATCCCTCTGAGGCCATTCCCTCAGGAATTGACCAGTATTTGAAAGAGCAATTTCGCGAGCTGCGGAACACGCACGCTCATATCAGAAGTGCTCTAGACCTGCAGTTTGTGGAAATAAAAGGTCTCGCAGGAAGGATTGCGCAGACCCATGCGCCAGCATCTACTTCGCAGACGCCACAAGCAATTCCAAGTACTGAGCGAGTTGAAGAACTCATAGAAAGGCATACTATCGTGCATATTCCGCCTATGAGCATGACACTTCCAGATTGGCTAGCTGCACTACAGGTAAGCGCAGTTGGGCCCGTCGAAATAAATTTGTCTCTAATTCCTATAGAGACTCTACAGCTAGTGCATGAGAAAGTTTCCCTTGAGTTGAGAGCTAGAGAGCTCTCTACATTCCAGGAAAATCAACGACTGCAATCACAGGAGATAGAGCTGAAGGAAAGCCATAAGAATATCTCCGAGAAACTTGCACTTTATGAGGCGCAAGATATCAGCATAAGAAACGCAGTGGATGAGATTGCCCATGAATTGCCGGCTTGCGAGATTCAACCAGACCTCCCTCTGGTTAAGAAAGTTCAAATCATTGGAGGAAGGGTAAAAACCCTGGAGCATGAAATAGTTGCTATGGCTGAGGGCCATAGAACCCATATCGCCGAGCTGGAAGCTCGTGTTGCTGCACAGTTTACAGATGATGCGCAGGAACAATTTGAAGCGCTGAGCAGAGCTTCCACACAAATGAAAGACAGAATACAGGAAGCCGAGAACCTGATGAGCCAAGCTATGGAAGCTTGTACGGATCTTGAGAAGATCCCTTTTAAAGTTGGTCTTTTGGAGCAGGTACAAGCCGCAGAACAGTCCCTAACTGTTCTGACTGAAGAAGCTAAGGCCTTAACAGGCTTACCAAAAATGAAGAAAATGAGTGAAGTGCGCAGAATGCAACAGCAACTGCATAAGCTCAGAACTGAAGATGAGAAGCTCACCAACAGCATTCATCCATTTATGGATGAGTATGCTGACATCGTTGGCCAAGTCGAGGCAAAAATCAAAGAAATTGCTGAATCTCAAGAGGTGATTGATGTCGTAACTAAAGAAGAAGCTACTGCAGAAACGGTCCAGACAGCTGTGGAGTGTGTCGATGAATTGGACTCCGCTATTGCGTAGTGGAAGAAATCATTCACGCAGACCCAAGCAAAAGCAGATGCGCAAGTAAAGCGACCACACGCTAGTGCGAGTGGCTCAAGGGAGAGCCACAAGTAAGTGTTAGGGGCCTGTTGGAGCCAAGGCCGCAGCTATGGTAAAAGCTGCGAATTTTGAGGAAAAAGCACAAGTATGGAAGAGAAAGTGCTAAGTTTTGAATAAGCACCAATTTTGGGACAGAAGGAGATGGTGCGCAGTACGGTGCCAGATGGAGGAGCTCAGCACAGATCACGGACCGGAAATCACGGAGCTCGCGTGCACATCATAGAAGAATGAATATGGCTGAATAGAAAGCTCAGCTACCATAATAAATGAAGCAATGGAGTAGAGGGCTCAGCTACCCTCATTTAAGGCTAAGTACAGAAGTTATGGTTGCTCGGATCAAGAAGGAGCAACGGACCAAAGCATTGAAGGCGAGGGACAAGGCACCCATACCCGTAAGCTGCGCTGGAAATCATGGAGCCTGCAGGAAGCGGCGACATGACTGCAAGCGGCGCCTATAGTACACCTAGCCATGTGCGTGGTTAGGGTGTTTGGGGATTACTGCTGGGAAAGGCCCACAGTTTGTAAAGGTGTGACCGCCATGGCCACCTATATATATGAATAATTGTAATGGGTAGATGTTAGTTGGTTAGTCAGTTGAGTAGTGAGTCAGTTAGCTAAGCCTGTGAGTGAGCTAGCTAAGATAGTATAGGCTAGATGTAAGAAGGATCGATCGTGTTAATCATCCTCTGTTACGATCTTGTTGATGGTTTTCTACCGTGTTGCTAGAAAACAGGAGTAAGAGCTGGTTAGCAGTGAAGCTAATCCTTGAGTTGCAGACAGTCAGGGTCGACGTCTGAACTATTGTAATCTCTGAAGAGGAAGAGACTAGATCGAGAGAAGGGTTCCCAGCTGTGTGCGTGGAGTTTCCTGGAAAGATCTAAGGCTGCAGCTGTGTGCGTAGCATATTGTATAAATCTATCATTTTCTGGTTAATATAAGATACTCCCGTGGATGTGGTTTTCCCCGTGGAGGTGGACTTCATATTTCTCGCTATTGTGATGTTGTGATTGAGGTGATTACCTGTTTTAGTTTACTAACAGCAAATACAGAAATATTGCATTATCTTTAGGAGTGTATTGAGTAAGTTCTTGGAGCTTCCTTGAGGACTATAATCGTTAAGGGTCGAAGGACTCGGTAGATCACGTCACCGCAGGGATAGGAGAACTTGTTGCTGCGACGGGCGCGCTAGCGAAACGACGCATAGAATATCCGCGCAGAGGGTAATTGGCCCTAGTGCAAGAGAGAAAGTACCGCGCAGCTAAGCTGCTGAGCCGGAGCTTGAGAGCTGTTGCGCTCATAAGTCTGAAGAGGGGTCAGACCTTCACCTTAGAGGAATCGTCAAGGAGGAAAGAGCAATCTCCGCGTTGCCTAGGTTAAGGAAACCTGATTCCTTAGCCCCCCCATAGCCACTTCGGGTGAGACCTCGAGCTGCTGCGCAGCTCATTGCCGAGAGGGCCTGTGCGCCGAGGGGTTTTGTTGCTGCGCTTCATTAAAACCCGGGTCTATCCAAAAAGCAGCCAACAAAGAGAGATATTAGGGGTTAAGGTTTTAGAGAGAGAGAGAGATTGGGGGTTAGGTGTTTTGAAAGAGATAAAGAGATTGGGGGTTAGGTGTTTAGAAAAATATAGAAAGAAAGAGAGAGATTGGTGGCTAGGGATTTAGATAGAGGGAGGGAGAGGTTAGGAGTTAGGGGTTTATAGAGACATAGATATTGGGGGTTAGCGGTTTAGAGAGAGAGAGAGAGAGAGAGATTAGGGGTTTAGCTGTTTAGAGATAGAGATATTGGTAGTTGAAAATTTAAAGAAATAGAGAGAATGGGGGTTTTGGTTTTAGAGAGACACAGAAATAGGTTGGATATTAGGGGTTTAGAGAGAGAGAGCGAGAGAGAGAGAGAGAGAGAGAGAGAGATATTGGGAATTAGAGGGAGAGATATATTGGGGGTTGTCAACTTATAGAAAGATGGAGAGACTTGGGGTTAGGTGTTTAGAGAGAGATTAGTTGTTAGGGATTCAGAGAGAGAGAGAGAGAGAGATTGGAGGTTAGGGGATTAGAGAGAGTGGGAGAGAGAAATTAGGGGTTAGGGGTTTAGACAATGGGAGATATATTTTGGGTTAGTGGTTTAAAAAGAGAGATAGAGAGAGAGATATTTGGGGTTATAGGGGTTTAGAGAGGGAGAGAGAGAGATTAGAGGTTAGGAGTTTAGATGGAGTGAGATTGGGGTTAGGGTTTAAAGAGAGAGGGAGATTGGGGCTTACCTTTTTAGGGAGAGAGAGATTGGGGGTTACTTGTTTAGAGAGATGTATAGGAAGAGAGGTATTGGGAGTTAAGGCTTTAGAGAGAGATATTGGGTGTTAGGGGTTTAGAGAGAGTGATAGTAATATTGGGGGTTAGGTGGTTAGAGAGAGAGGGAGAGAGAGATATTGGGTGCTAGCGGATTATAGAAAGAGTGAGAATGGGGGTTACGGGTTCAGATACATACATACAAAGAGAGATATTGAGAGAGATTTGGGCTTAGGGGTTTAGAGAGAGAGAGAGATATCGGAGGTTAGGGTGAGACAGAGAGAGAGATTAGGGTTTAATGGTTTAGAGGGAGAGAGATATTGGTGTTTAGGGTCTTAGAAAGAGATAGAGATATTAGGGTTAGGGGTTTAGAGAGAGAGACCGGTGTTAGGGATTTAGAGAGAGAGAGAGAGATTAGAGGTTAGCGGTTTATGGATAGAGAGAGAGATTGGGGGTTAAGGGCTAAAAGAGAGTGAGATTGGGGGTTTGAAGTTTAGTGAGAGAGAGAGATTCTAGGTTAATGGTTGAGAGAGAGAGATAGATTTGGATTTTATGGGTTTAGAGAGAGAGACATTTTGGAGTTTAGGGGTTTAGAGAGAGAGAGAATGATTGGGGGTTAGGGGTTTAGGGAGAGAGATATAGGGGCTTAGGGTTTTATAGAGAGAGAGAGGTTGGGGGATCAGGTAGATAGATGGAGAGGGGGCTATTTGGGGTTAGTTGTTTAGAGATATAGAGAGATTGGGGGTTAAGGGCTTAAAGAGAGAGGGATATGTTAAATTTTGAGCATTAATTCACAATACTCTAGGATCTTTACTGAGAGAATAACATGTATAGTATATCAATGCATATCAATCATAAAAAGTATTTCAATCATCACAAGAAGCAAAATCATGAGAGACAAGAGACACAGAGTTTCCGTGGGGAAAACCCTAAGGTGAAAAACCCCACAAATTCCTCAGAGATAGAGAGAGCAATGCCTCAACCAAAATACATAGAGATATTCTCCTAGTAGCAGATGATCCTCCTCCTCACATGTGTGCCACTTTCCAAGTGAAGGAAGAATGAGTTTCTGAGTGATCCAAATAGAGATCTCCCAATCTCTATTTATACTTGATCTATTTTCCCAGTGACCTTATGGGGTCAACTTATCTAGCTAGGTACATCAACCATATATTACATAAATCACAGCCAAACCCACACATGGTGGTCTAATAACCCATCGGCAAGTTCACACACTTGCAACACTTGTCAATACACATGACGACACTTCCATATAGAGGAATGACACATCTCTATAGGAGTACAATAATATATAAATGAAATACATGGATGAAATACATTCCAAAGTTACATATACACCAACACTCCCTCTTAACTAGGAAGGTATTCCTCAACATAGATCTGCTAGCACAAGTCTTCTTCTCTGGATCATCGTCATCAATGCATCGTCCTTGCATCATCATCATCGTCACTGCTGCTACTATCTCAAACAATCTCTATATCTACTCATCATAGGAAGTTCTACAGAGCCATTCCTTTTTCATACTGGATGTAGGCCCACCACCTGTAGGTCTTCACCATCACTAGCCATACTGTGGAATCCTCAGGACTTATTACGTGCATCTCAAAACCTTGAAAGAGCATCCTAGGATGTTACGGGTACACAACTCCGACCCGTAGGATCTCCCAGGGCCATATTATATGTGACCTCACCACAAAAATTTGCAAGAGCATCCCAGGATGTTACAAGCACACAGCTCTACCTATAGGATCTCCCAGGGACATATTACATGTGGTCACCACAGAACCTCGCAAGAGCATCCCAGGCTATTACGAGCAAATAACTCTACCTATAGGATCTCCCAGGGGCATATTACATGTGGTCATGGAAAAACCTCACAAGAGCATCCCATGACTTATTACGGGCACACAGCCCCAACATATCAAATCTCCCAGGGACATATTATATGCCATAGGACAAAACCTCGAAAGAGCATCTGCCAGATATCCCAAGGCCAGATTACATGCCATAGGAAAAACCTTGAAAGACTATCTACAAATCTCCCAAGGCCAAATTATATGCTCATCTACACAACCTATTCCACGGCCATAAAGTATCAACCTGATACTCACCATACATCATCCTGATGTACACATGATCATCCTGATCATCATCACTACAACATCCTGCTGCATGTCATCTGGAGCAACATCCTGAAACTCGTCATCCATGATCATCCTGATCATACAATGCATCTACCTGATGCATACCAAGTATCTACATGATATACCTGATCATACATAGTATCCACCTGATACATTTATAGATACATGGTCCAAACATCCAACATGATGCATATACAAATACATATAAATGATCCAACTGATCATATTCAACATCCAACATGATGCATACATACATATACATATAAATTATCCAACTAATCATATCCAACATCCAACATGATGCGTACATATATATAAATGATCCAACTGATCATATCCAGCATCCAACATAATGCATACATAAATATACATAGCAGTAACTGGAGCATCATCCTGATGCTCATCATCCAGTGCATACATCCACTGTTGATGTATATGTAACTTCAGAATGTATTTCATCTATGTATTTCATATATATTTATTGTACCCTTATAAGAGATGTGTTATTCCTCTATAAGGAAGTGTCGTCATGTGGATTGACAACTGTCGCAAGTGTGTGTACTTGTCGATGCATTATTAGACCACCATGTGTGTGGTTGGCCCTGAAATATATATTATATTGTGGATGTATCTAGATAGACAAGTCGGCCCCATAGTGTAACTAGGCAAACAGGTTAGTATAAATAGAGATCGGGAGATCTCTATTTTGATCATTCTGAAAGTCACACTTCTCTCACTCGGAAAGTGGTGCACTAGTGAGGAGGAGGATCATCTGCTACTAGGAAACTATCTCAAGTGTATTTTGGTTGTACTTTGGTTGAGCCTTGCTCTCTCTATCTCTGAGGAAGTTGTGGGGTTTTCACCTTAGGGTTTTCCCCACAGAAACTCTGTGTCTCCTATCTCTCATGCTTCTGATTCTTGTGATGCTTGTCATGCTTATTGTGATTGTTATGCGTTGATACACTGTATATGTTATTCTCTCAGTAAAGATCCAAGAGTATTGTGAATTAATGCTCAAAATTTAACATGGTATCAGAGCTAACCTGAGAAGAAGACATTTTGCAGTGATAGAAACTTGAGTTTCTTGTTTATTGGGTTTCTCTCCACAGATTTAGGAAAAGCAGTATAGTAGATTGACTCTACTCATCACGGAGAATCCATCTGTCCAATCAGAATTCAATTCTGAGCATTTTCAGATTTGGCCCTAAACATTAAGGTTTCCACAAAAATAGGAATTTCTGAAATTTTACAGACATAGCTGGAAGCTCCTTGCAAAAATCAAAGTTTAGAGCTTTGGATCGAGATTGTTGGCTGTGTAGATCTCCACGAAACTCAAACCCTAATTTAGGGCTCTCCCTAATGAACCCAGGAGGACAAGAAGGAAAATCTGAAGGGTAAAGCTTTGTTTATCTCATATTCTAATTACACCAGGCTGATCAGCTCATCAAGGCACATCTTTCTATCCTTTCAAAAAGTTGAAATTCACATTTTGAATTTTTAGGGTTTTTCTAACAAACCCTAATCCAAGACCAGATCCAGTTTTCAGCATTTCAAGTGGTAAGACCTAAATATTTTCTATTTCCATTTAAAGTACTCTTTAAGATGTCTCACCACACCAAGCTTGAGGATAAGCTTGATGGGGCTGATAACTTTTGAGCTTGGAAGTATAGGATTGGGTTAATCCTGGAAGAGAATGAGTTGGACTCACATATAAAAGAAGACATCCCTATCCCAGAGGATGAAGAGGCTAAAGTATTACATAAGAAGAACTTGGTCAAGGCAGAGAGAATCATTGCTAATTCTATCAAAGACCATCTCATACCCCATGTGTCTTCTCTAAAGACACCCAAAGAGATGTTTGACTCTTTGACCAAGCTATTTGAAGGAAAGAACATAAATCAGAAGATGACCAGGCAGAACCAATTGAAAGGAGTAAAGTTTCAGAATGGAGGAACCATTCAATCTTATTTTTCAAGGGTCTCCCAGATCAAGGAACAACTAGAAGCAGTCGATGAAATGGTGGAGAATGGTTAAGTTGTCATGACCACTCTAAATGGCTTACCTAGGTCATGGGACTCCTTCATTCAAGGAATCTCTGCAAGAAAGAAGTTGATTTCCTTCAGCAGACTACGGGAAGAATTCTCACAAGAAGAAGCAAGGCTTGTGGCACGAGAAGAAAAGATAGGGAATGAAGATCAAGCTCTCACAGCTCACACCAAGAAAGGGAAGTGGAAGAGAGAGCCATCTCACTCCAATAAATCTTCACATCACTTCAAAGAAAGAAGAATATGCTTCACCTATAATGAAAAAGGACATATTGCCATAAATTGTCCCAAGAATAAGAAGGACAACAACAACTTCAACAAGAAGAAGAAGGGCAGCAAAAGAAGGTTTCATGCTTATGCTGCTGAGGATGATGAACCACTCAAGAAGAAGGCTAGGGCAGAAAGTGATGATAGTAATGATTACTCATCATGTGAAGAAGAGTATGTTCTAATCTCTGCTCTCACACGTACTATTTCCCATGGTTGTAATGATTGGTTAATTGACAGTGGGGCTTCCAAACCCATGACTGGGCTTAAGGAATCTTTTGTAAACCTATCTGAACATGAATCGCCCAATAAGGTGAAACTTGGGGATGATTATCAATACCCAATCAAAGGAAGTGGTGAAGCCTCCTACAACCTAGATTCTGGAAAATCCTTGAAGATGAAATAAGTCCTTTATGTACCTGGGCTCAAGAAGAACTTACTCTACATCTCTGCATTGGATGCAAAAGGTATGAGGGTTGCATTTGTGGATGGCCAAGTCCTAATGTGGCCAAAGGGAAAGACCATAGATGATGCAGTAGTGATTGGAGAGCAAGAGGGAGGTTTGTATAAATTGAAGGAACAACCTGAATATGCCATGGTGCATGAATCTATGGAGCCAAGTGAACTTTGGCACAGAAGATTTGCTCATATGCACTATAGGGCACTTCCAATTGCAAGCAAGGCTGTAGAGGGTCTTCTTGAAATCAAGGCCAAACATGAAGGTGTTTGCAAAGGATGTGCAAAAGGTAAGAACATTAAGAAAGATTTCCTAAGCAGTGAAAGCAAGGCAAAGGATATCTTGGAAATCATCCACTCATATGTATGTGGTCCTATGTCATCCAGTTCTCTAAGTGGGTATGTTTACTATGTCTCATTTATTAATGATGTCTCGAGGAAGACTTGGGTATACTTCTTGAAGAACAAAGATGAGGTGTTTGATAAGTTCAAGGAATTCAAAACCCTGATGGAGAATCAAACTGACAAGAAGATCAAAACATTCAGATCCGACAATGGTGGAGAATTCACCTCAGGTGACTTCAAGAAGCTTTGCAATGATTCAAGGATTAAGAGGGAGTTGACTGCTCCTTACAATCCACAACAGAATGGAGTTGCAGAAAGGAAGAACAGAACAATCATGGAAGCAGCAAGAGTAATGCTACATGACCAGGATCTACCTATGCATCTATGGGCAGAAGCAGCTAGAACAACTGTATATGTGCAGAACAGAACACCCCACAAGATATTGGACAACAAGACACCAGAAGAGGTCTTTTCTAGTAACAAACCTGAAGTCAACCATCTCAGAATATTTGGTTGTCCATTATTCACTCATGTCCCAAAGGAAAAGAGGACCAAACTAGATCCTTTAGGAAAGAAGGGTATCTTTGTGGGTTACAGTGAAAGCTCAAAGGCTTACAGAATATACTTTCTAGGGTTCAAGATGATTGATGTCAGCAGGGATGTGACATTTGATGAAAACTCAGCATTCATCAAATCAAGGAAGGCACCTATCGAAGTTTATGAAGAACCTAAGGAAACTAGATTTCAAGACACTACCATGACTGAAGCAATTCCAGAAGTTGTTCGTGAGTTTGAAGATCCGCAAGAACCTATAGATCCACCCCGTGAGGATAACTCTCACAAGAGGAAACCTGCATGGGCTAGAGAGCTCATTCAAGATGCAAAAAGATTTTGCATTCCAGAAGAAGAACACAGAGCAAAGAAGAGAACTAGATCACATACCAGCTATGTTGCTTTACTCTGTGACATTATGAACAAAGAACCTTCCAGTTATGAAGAAGCAGCAGAAAACAAAGAATGGAAGGATGCCATGGTTGAGGAATACCAATCAATAATGAATAATGATGTTTGGGATGTTGTCCCAAGACCTAAAGAGAAGTTTGTTGTGACTTCCAAATGGATCTACAAAATCAAGCATGCTGCAGATGGCAGTGTAGAGAAATACAAAGCAAGATTCGTAGCTCGTGGCTTCTCTCAGAAAGAGAGAATAGATTATGAAGAAACCTTTGCACTTGTAGCCAGGTATACTTCCATCAGAACAGTACTTGCCTGGCTACATCAATGAAATAGAAAATACACTAGATGGATGTCAAGACTGCCTTCTTGAATGGTGTAGTTGAAGAAGAAGTATATGTGGAGAAGCCACTTGGTTCTGAGACACATGATAGGGAGTCATATATTTGCAGAACTTGGTATGGTAGGATAGACAACTTTCTATCCAATTTGGGCTTTACCAAGAGTAAAGTGGATTCCAACCCTTACTACAAGGTTGAAGAAGGGAATCTTGTGATTCTACTCCTGTATGTGGATGACTTATTTGTAACAGGAGATGATAGATTGATTGTAGATACTAAGAGGAATCTTGCTGCTGAGTTCAATAAGAAAGATTTGGGAATGATGCATTATTTGCTAGGTATGGAGGTGTGGCAGAGTGCAGGTGAGATCTTCCTTGGTCAAGGGAAGTACACAGTAGATATCCTGAAGAGATTCGGGATGATGGATTGCAATGCCATGGCCACACCTATGGCATCGAATCTAAAGCTTCTATGTGATGCTTCATCTGAGTCGGTTGATGTCTCTATGTATCGTCAGATGATTAGGTCCTTGATGTACCTGATGAACAGGAGACCATATTCTTGCTTTACTGTGAACACATTGAGCCAGTTCCTGATGGATCCAAGGAGTGTTCACCTAGTTGTTGTAAAGCATGTTCTAAGGTACCTGAAGGGTACAGTGGATTTTGGGCTCAAGTATGAAGTGAATCAAAAGTTTAACCTACAGGGTTATGTTGATTCACATCGGGCTGGCAGTGCTGCAGATAAGAAGAGCACATCTGGATGCTGCTTCAGTATGGGATCAGATGTGATCTCTTGGTTTAGCAAGAAGTAGTCCTATGTGACACTGAGTATAGCTGAGGAAGAGTATGTTGCAGCCTGTTCAGCTAGTTGTGAGGCAGTATGGCTACGAAAGCTATTGTCTGAGTTATTTGATCTCCCATTGGATGCTACTGGTATCTTCTGCGATAACCAGAGTTGTGTGAAGTTGTCTGAGAACCCAGTGTTTCATGATAGGTCGAAACACATAGAGATCAAATATCACTATATCAGGGATATGGTGCAGAGAGGAGCTGTGAAGCTCCTGTATGTTGCGATGGACGAGCAGATTGCAAATGTGCTGACGAAGCCACTAGCCAGGGTGAAGTTCGAGTACTTTAGGGAGAGGCTTAGTGTACTTTAGTTCGAGGACACTTCGAGGAAGAAGTGATGGACACATTTGTTGAATCCATTCCAAGCATGTTGGAAGGAGGATCCTTCACATGGTTGTGGACGTAAGCACTGGATGATGAGCATCAGGATGATGTTCTAGTTTCTGCTTTGTATGATCACTTGGAACATTTATATGTATATGTATGTACGCATGATGTTGGATGTTGGATATGATTAGTTGGATCATTTATGTGTATGTACGCATCATGTTGGATGCTAGATATGATCAGTTGGATCATTTATATGTATGTACGCATCATGTTGGATGCTGGATATAATCAGTTGGATCATTTGTATGTATTTTGTATATGCATCATGTTGGATGCTTGGACCATGTATCTGTATATGTATCAGGTGGATACATTGTATGATCAGGTAGATCATGTATTATGATATGTATGATCAGGTAGATCATGTATGATGGATACATTGTGTGGATCATGTATCTATGTATTAGGTGGATACACTATGTATGATGATATGTATCAGGTAGATACTTGGTGTGCATCAGATGGATGCATTGTATGATCAAGGTGATCATGGATGATGAGCTTCTTCAGATGACATGTAGCAGAATGTTGCAGTGATGATGATCAGGATGATCATGTGTACATCAGGATGATGTATGGTGAGTATCAGATGATACTTTGTGGTCGTGGATTAGGTTGTGCAGATGAGTATGTCTGGGAGATCCTATAGGTCAGAGTTGCGTACCCATAACAACCTGGGGTGCTCTTTCGAGACATTGCTCTGGGAGGACATGTAATTTGTGCCCTGGGAGATCTTTAGGTCGTAGTTGTGTACTCATAACATCTTGAGATGCTCTTGCGAGGTTTTGTCCTATGGCATGTAATTTGCTCCTGGGAGATCTAGACAGGATGAAAAAGGCCTCAGATGTTTCGGCTAGGTTTTGCCATAACCACATGTAATTTTCTCCTGGGAGATCTAGACAGGATGAAAAAGGCCTCATATGCTTCAGCTAGGTTTTGTGGTGGACCACATGTAATGTTCTCCTGGGATATCCGATAGGTAGAGTTGTGTGCTCGTAACAGCCTGGGATGCTTCAGCCAGGTTTTGTGGTGAGATCACATGTAATGTGCTCCTGCGAGATCCGACAGGTAGAGCTGTGTGCTCGTAACAGCCTGGGATGCTTCAACCAAGTTTTGTGATGGGTCACTTGTAATGTGCTCCTGGGAGATCCAACAGGTAGAGTTGTGTGCTCATAATAGCCTGGGATGCTGCAGCTAGGTTTTGTGACGCACATAATAAGTCCTGAGGATTCCACAGTATGGCCAGTGATGATGAAGACCTGTAGATGGTGGGCCTACATCCAGTATGAAAAAGGACTGGCTCTGTAGAACTTCCTATGATGAGTAGAGTCAGAGATTAGTTGAGATAGAAGCAGCAGTGATGATGATGATGACGATGCATCAATGACGATGATCTCGAGAAGAAGACTTATCTAGCAGAACTGTGTCGAGAAATACCTTCCTAGTTAAGAGGGAGTGTTGATGTATATGTAACTTTGGAATGTATTTCATCTATGTATTTCATATATATTTATTGTACCCTTATAAGAAATGTGTTATTCCTCTATAAGGAAGTGTCATCATGTGGATTGACAAGTGTCGCAAGTGTGTGTACTTGTCGATGGGGTATTAGACCACCATGTGTGGGGTCAGCCCTGAAATATATATTATATTGTGGATGTAGCTAGATAGACAAGTCGGCCCCTTAGTGTAACTAGGAAAATAGGTTAGTATAAATAGAGATCAGGAGATCTCTATTTTGATCATTCGGAAAGTCACACTTCTCTCACTAAGAAAGTGACGCATTAGTGAGGAGGAGGATCATCTACTACTAGGAGACTATCTCAAGTGTATGTGTTTCGACCTGTTGTGAACCACTGAGTTCTCAGATAGCTTCACACAACTCTGGTTATCATAGAAGATACCAATAGCATCCAATGGGAGATCAAATAACTCAGATAGTAGCTTCTGAAGCCATACTGTCTCACAACTAGTCGAACAGGCTGCAACATACTCTACGTTGGCTGTACTCAGTGCTACACAGGACTGCTTCCTGCTGAACCAAGAGATCACACCTGATCCCGTACTGATCCATCTGGTGTATCTTCCATTTCATCGCTTCATCCAGCGCAAGTATTGTTCTGATGGAAGTGTACCTGGCTACAAGAGAAAAAGTTTCTTCATAGTCTATTCTCTCTTTCTGAGAGAAGCCACGAGCTACAAATCTTTCCTTGTATTTCTCTATGCTGCCATCTGCTGCAGCATGCTTGATCTTGTAGATCCATTTGGAAGTCACAACAGACTTCCCTTCAGGTCTTGGGACAACATCCCAAACATCATTCTTCATTATTGATTGGTATTCTTCGATCATGGCATCCTTCCATTCTTTCTTTTCCGTTGCTTCTTCATAACTGGAAGGTTTTCTATTCATGATGTCACAGAGTAAAGCAACATAGCTGGTATGTGATCTAGTTCTCTTCTTTGCTCTGTGTTCTTCTTCTGGAATGCCAAATCTTTCTGCATCTTGAATGAGCTCTCTAGCCCATGCAAGTTTCTTTTTGTGAGAGTTGTCCTCATGCAGTGGATCTACAGGTTGTTGTGGATCTCCAATTTCACAATCAATATCTGGAATTGCTTCAGTCATGGTAGTGTCTTGAAATCTAGTTTCCTTGGGTTCTTCATAATCTTCAATAGGTGTCTTCCTTGATTTGATGAATGCTGAGTTTTCATCAAATGTTACATCCCTGCTAACATCAATCTTCTTGAACCCTGGAAAGTATATTCTGTAATCCTTCGAGCTTTCACTGTAACCCACAAAGATACCCTTCTTTCCTGAAGGATTTAGCTTGGTCCTCTTTTCCTCTGGGACATGAGTGTATACTAGACAACCAAATATTCTGAGATCGCTGACTTCGGGTTTCTTACTAGAGAAGACCTCTTCTAGTGTGTTGTTGTCCAATATCTTGTGGGGTGTTCTGTTCTGCACATATACAGTTGTTCTAGCTGCTTCTGCCCATAGATGCATAGGTAGATCCTAGTCATGCAGCATTGCCCTTGCTACTTCCATGATTGTTCTATTCTTTCTTTCTGCAACTCCATTCTATTGTGGACTGTAAGGAGCAGTCAAGTCCCTCTTAATCCCTGAATCACTGCATAGTTTCTTGAAGTCACCTGAGGTGAATTCTCCACCATTATCGAATCTGAATGTTTTGATCTTCTTATCAGTTTGGTTCTCCATCAAGGTTTTGAATTCCATGAACTTATCAAATACTTCATCTCTATTATTGAAGAAGTAAACCCAAGTCTTCCTGGAGAAGTCATTAATGAAGGAGACATAGTAAACATACCCAGTCAAAGAACTGGATGACATCGGACTGCATACATTGGAGTGGATAATTTCCACGATATCTTTTGCCTTACTTTCACTGCTTGGAAAATCCTTCTTAATGTTCTTACCTTTTGCACATCCTTTGCGAACACCTTCATTCTTGGTCTTAATTTTAGGAAGACCTTCTACATCCGTACTTGTAATTGGTAATGCTCTGTAGTGCATATGTGCAAGTCTTCTATTCCAAAGTTCATTTGGCTCCATGGAATCATGGCATGTTCAGGTTGTCCCTTCAATTTATACAATCCTCACTCTTGCTCTCCAATCACCACTGCATCATCAATAGTTTTACCCTTTGGCCATATCAGAACTTGGCCATCTACAAATGCAACCCTCATGCCTTTTGCATCGAATGCAGAGATGGAGATAAGATTCTTCTTGAGCCCAGGTACATAAAGAACTTCTTTCATCTTCAAAGACTTTCCAGAATCTAGGTTGTAGGAGGCTTCACCACTTCCTTTGATGGGGTATTGATAGTCATCCCCAAGTTTCACTTTATGGGGTGATTCATGTTCAGATAGATTTACAAAAGATTCTTTAAACCTAGTCATGTGTTTGGAAGCCCCACTATCAATTAACCAATCATTACAACCATGAGAGATAGTACTTTTGAGAGCAAAGATTAGAACATACTCTTCTTCACTTGATGAGTCATCATCACTTTCTGCCCTAGCCTTCTTCTTTGGAGGTTCATCATCTTCAGTAGCATGAGCATGGAACTTTCTTTTGCTACCCTTCTTCTTCTTCCTGGAGTTGTTGTTATCCCTTTTGTTCTTGGGACATTCTGACACAAAGTGACCCTTCTCGTTGCATGTGAAACATCTTAGATCCTTCTTATTCTTTTATTGGTTGTGATAGGATCTCTTGTAGTGGGAGTGCTCCCTCTTGGGCTTGTTTCTTTTGGTATGAGCTGCGAGAGCTTGATCTTCACCTCCCATATTTTCTTCTTGAGCTACAAGCCTAGCTTCTTCTTGAGAGCGTTCCTCCCATAGTTTACTGAAAGCGATCAATTTCTTTCTTGCATAGATTCCTTGAATAAAGTAGTCCCATGACCTAGGTAGGCCATTCAGAGTGGTCATAACTACTTCACCATTGTCCACTACTTCATCAACAGCTTCAAGTTGTTCCTTGATCTGAGAGACTTTGGAAAAGTAATATTAAATGGTCTCTCCATTCAACATCTTGACCCCTTTCAATTGATTCCACAGAGTCATCTTCCGATTTATGTTCTTCCCTTCAAATAACTTGGTCAAGGAGTCAAACATCTCTTTGGGTGTCTTCAGAGATGACACATGGGGGATGAGATGGTCCTTGATAGAATCATCAATGATTCTCTTTGCCTTGATCGAGTTCTTCTTAAGCAATATCTTAGCCTCTTCATCCTCTCGGATAGGGATGTCCTCTTTTACATATGAGTCCAACTCATTATCTTCCAGGATTAACTCAATCCTATACTTCCAGGCTCGAAAGTTATCAGCCCCTTCAAGCTTATCCTCAAGCTTGGTGTGGTGAGACATCTTAAAGAGTACTTCAAATGGAAATAGAAAAGATTTAGGTCTTACCACTTGACTGGCTGAAAACTGGATCTGGTCTCGGATTAGGGTTTGTCGAAAAAAACCCTAAAAATTCAAAATATGAATTTCAACTTTCTGAAAGGGTAGAAATATGTGCATTGAAGATCTGATCAGCCTGGTGTATTTAGAATTTGAGATCTGCAAAGCTTCACCCTTCAGAAATTCCTTTTTTTGTCTTCCCAGGTTCATTGAGGAGGACCGTGAATTAGGCTTTGAGTTTCCCGAAGATCTACCCAGCCAAAAATCTTGATCCAAAGCTTTAAACTTTGATTTTTGCAAGGAGCTTCCAGCTATGTCTTCAGATTCCAGAAATTCCTATTTTTGTGGAAAACCTAATTTTTAGGGTCAAATCTGAAAATGCTTAGAATTGAATTCTGATTGGACAGATAGATTCTCCTTGATGAGTAGAGTCAATCTACTATACTGCTTTTCCAAAATATGTGGAGAGAAACCCAATAAACAAGAAACCCTTGGTTTACGTCACTACACAATGTCTTCTTCTGAGGTTAGCTTTGATACCATGTTAAATTTTGAGCATTAATTCACAATACTCTAGGATCTTTACTGAGAGAATAACATGTATAGTATATCAATGCATATCAATCATTATAAGAAGCAAAAGCATGAGAGACAAGAGATACAGAGTTTCCATGGGGAAAATCCTAAGGTGAAAAACCCCACAACTTCCTCAGAGACAGAGAGAGCAATGGCTCAACCAAAATACAACCAAAATACACAAAGATATTCTCCTAGTAGCAAATGATCCTCCTCCTCACATGTGTGCCACTTTTCGAGTGACGGAAGAATGAGTTTCTGAGTGATCCAAATAGAGATCTCCTGATCTCTATTTATACTTGATCTGTTTTCCCAGTGACCTTACGGGGCCGACTTGTCTAGCTAGGTACATCAACCATATATTACATAAATCAGGGCCGAACCCACGCATGGTGGTCTAATAACCCATCGGTAAGTTCACACACTTGCGACACTTGTCAATACACATGACGACACTTCCGTATAGAGGAATGACACATCTCTATAGGAGTACAATAATATATAAATGAAATACATGGATGAAATACATTCCGAAGTTACATATACGTCAACAGGAGATTGGGGGTTTGGGGTTTAGAGAGGGAGAGATAGGAAGAGAGAGATTGGGGGTTAGGTGTTTAGAGACAAAGAGATTGGTAATTAGGGTTTTATTGACAGATAAAGAGATTGGGTATAATAGTTTAGAGAGAGAGAGAGAAACAAAGATATTGGTGGTTAGGGGTTTAGAGGGAGAAAATGATTGGGTGTTAGGGTTTTAGAGAGGGAAAGAGATTGGGGGTTAGTGGTGGGGTTAGATATTCAAGGAGAGATAGAGATATAGATAGATTGGGGTTGGGTGTTTAGAGAGAGAGAGAGAGAATGGTGGTTAGCAGTTTAGAGAGAGAGAGAGAGATTGGGAGTTTGGGATTTAGAGAGAGAGAGAGACAAAGAGAGACAAAGAGATCGGGCTTATGAGTTTAGAGAGAGAGAGATAGGAGGTTAAGTGTTTAGAGAGAGAGTGAGAAATATAGGAAGAGAGAGAGACTTATTGGGGGTAGGGGGTTTAGATAGAGAGAGAGAGAGAGAGAGATTGAGAGATTGGGGGTTAGAAGTTAATATTGAGAGAGAGAGAGAATAGGGGTTGGGGGTTTACAGAGAGAGAGAGAGAGATATTAATGATTATGGGTGGGGTTAGTTTTCTAGAGAGAGATAGAGATATTGGGTGTTAGGTGTTTAGAGAGAGAGAGAAAGATAGATAATGGTGTTTACGTATTTAGAGAGAGAGATATTGGGGGTAAGGGGTTTATACAGAGAGAGAGAGATTGGTGGTTAGGGGTTTAGTGGCTGTTGTTCAGGATTTTAACCCTATAGTGAGGAGATGGACACTACCAATTGGGTGGGGTTGACAGGTAAATACATTGTTTGCATTACAATTAGTTCTTACTGTTGCTTCGTTTTTCAACCAAGCATGTGCAAGGATGCACCTGCTAACTTGTAGCAGCAGTCTCAATAAAAATATGTAAAAACATTGCTGAATATAAGAAGTAAACAACTAATCTATCATGTGCAAGTAAATAAACTAAATTAAAAAATGGTAAATAGTGAGATTCATAATGAAAACAAGAAATAAAAAATTTAATCTTTTGTATTACCTCAAATAGTGAGGATGGTGAGTTTTTTTAGTAGCTCCAAGGTTGAGGTGCTCCAATGTCCAATGGTCTCTTCTTCTCCAATGCTTCAATGGGAATCTTCAAACTCAAAATGGGAGGAAAGGACTCTCAAAGGGAATTTGGCAGCATAAGGATCGGATGAAATGTGGATGAATAGTGAGGAGCCCCTATCACCTTTTTATAGTTTTTTGGTGATGGGGAATATCATTATGGTTTGAGGAAACCAATGGTATTGACCAAAATGGTTTAGGTTTCGTTTTCCCTCTTTTTCCTTTTTTGAATATTTTTTATATTTTTATTCCTTTTTAATATTTTTTGGAATTTTGGACCCCTTTTGAGGGTTTTTTGTATTTTTTGAGGAAAATTACATATTTTGAGTGGAAAAAGATGGGTTTTGGTCTTTTTGGTGACCTTTTGAAGGTTTTAGAGGCTGAAATGGTGGAAAAAGTAGACAATGGGTCATGTGAATAAGGGAATGAGCTAGTGAGCACTTTTTGGGTGTTAACAGATTGCCCCCTGATGTGTGAGGGAAGGAGCTCATCGTATGGCCGATAGACATCATATTTCTTTTGTCTTTTTTCCTGGGGTTTGGAGGAGAGAAGAGGTTGATTGGAGACTAGAACACCAGACCCTTGCAAACTGCATAAACTAAAAATACTTGTTCTCAAAATGAATGAGGAATAATTTCTGATAATGAACGAGGTGGGCATACCCATGCTCGTATCAAGACATATACATAACAATTAGGCCCAAGAAAAGGGACCTGAATAATACATAAAAATCTGCTGGTACATCATAATGGTCTCGAGGGGACACAATGCTGGGATATACTCATGGTCATACCATGACTGATCTGAAGGACTGATACACTGGAAAAGAGCAACAACCATTATCAATAAGGTGTCAGAAGGGTTAATGAACTGCTAAATCTGAAGGTGTCCAAAATCTGTAGGGACTCCATGACTGTGAGTCAACTTCTGCGGAATATATGTAACTGTATACTCAAAAAATGGGGTATATCTGAAAACTGTTGTGAAGCGCAACCCAGATATCCATAGGAATGTGTAACTGGTTGTTTCTTCTATTAGACTCTTAATTGTGGTAGAGTCAGTTGATATCCGAGGTCTTCATCAAATAACTAAAAGGAGCGATACCCTGTACGAGTCTCAACGATGTAATCAAGGTGTTGACGTCGAGCCTGTGAGAAACAATCATTTGGAGAGGCACTGAGGCCTCCTTTCAAAATGATCCATAGGCACTCATCACTAATGGTGATGAGTCCAAGGCACGGGGACCTCTAGGTCTATCCTATGGAATAGATTTGGTTGGCGTCGATAGAGGGAGACCAACAACTACCAAGGTAATGATTTTCCTTGATAGGAGCGCGAGGTGTAAAAACTGAAGTGTGATAATACTGATGGTAGGACTGACATACTGTGGGGATGGGTTATAACTAGGGTCATAGAGTGGGTGGACTCAAACATCCTTTGTTCAGAGTATGATGACATGGTTGACCTAGCAGCATATGAAACGGACTTTTAGGTGTGGGGATCATAGCTTAAGGGATCAAGGTTATGTATTGCGGACTGGAGTAACTATGGGGGACAAGCTGACGGATGCTATTGGGAGACTCTCAGGGTGACATACTGCAGAATACTCTGAACAAAGGTGACCATGATAGGGAGGCTGCCATATGAGTAGACATGATCTGTTGTGGCACCGACAGGCACTATTGGGGCCTTCTTCGTGGTTTTAATGAGATTCAACAAGGGATAGAAGTGTGCTCTAAAATGGTACTGTCCTATGGATTTATGCGAGCCTAGGACTGTTCATGCTCGTGAGTGCTTTCATTTTTAAGGAGTTTGAAAACGATAAGAAGACTCTGAACTGGTGGAGGAGTACCATCCTGTGGATTTATACAAGCCCAAGACAGTGATTGCTTGTGGTTGCTTTCATTTTTAGAGAGTCTAAAAGCAATAAGTAGACTCCATTGGTGGTCTTTTTTGTATGTTAGTCTCCAAGGCCCCCCCCCAAAAAAAAATGATGCAAATGGAGAACTCTTCTAGCCGATGTTACTAGAGTATTCCTTTTTCATAATTAGTCTACAAGGTCTGGAAAATGGGTAAAATTATACCAGATAGATGCCCTTTCAGATACTTTAAGCGAGCATGAAAGGAAGCAAGATTGTTCAACGATCTTTTCATTATTTTAGGAGTCAGAAAAGAGCTTAATAGAAACTCCCTAAGTGCCTTTTTCGTATAGGAATTGCTTGGCCCGAAAAAAGGGATAAAATTATACCGAACAAAAAGGTATTGGTGAGAGCGAGGAATGATCTTGAGCATCATCAAAAGCGCAGAAAATTGAATCCGGTGATATAAAGATTGTAAAAAATGGGCAACGGCCGATGTGGCATGCAAACCAAGGTGATGAGTGTGTGAAAAAATGTCTGAAACATCAGGTGGTGAGAGCAAGAAATGATCTCAAGCATCATCACGAGCATGGAAAATTGAATTCGGCGATATAAAGAACATAAAAAATGGAAAACGATCGATGTGGCACACAAACCGAGGCAATGAGGGGCTTTTTGAAAAAATGCCCAAAAATTATGGGGGTGAGAGCGAGAAATGATCTCAAGCATCATCACTAGAATGGAAAACTAAATCTGACGATATAAAGAACGTAAAAAATGGACAACCACCAACGTGGCACACAAACTAAGGAAACCAAGGGCATGTGAAAAAATGCCTAAAATGGGACCTAGTGGAATTGCAAAAAGGAGTGGACTATCGTGAATTTCCCGCCACGCTAATTCCAACAATACCAACAGTTTGAAAAATGGACGTCGTATGATGCTGAAATGGTTTACTGAAGACTGGTCAAATTTCTATAAATAGCTAGTGGACGCAATGTGACATGTGTCATTTTCACGGTTGAGTTTGATAGAGTAATTTGATTTAGTCAGAGCATTTTCTTCATTTATGGGAGATTCGACCATTGGTTTTTTATTCTACGAGTTTCAGGTAAGCCTATGAACCTTAGCCTTTCAATTTATTTGCTTTTGGAGGGTCTCGGGGTCTCAGAAGTGGTGAATATTCCATGTAGGCTTGCCAACATGGAATATCACGGGTTTTGAGGCTTTTCACATGTTGCACATTGTGGATGTGGGCCTCACAGCCGCAATTTGCATCATGGCTATGGGCCTCACAGCCGCGATGTGCATCGTGGCTATGGGGGCTTCTAGCTGCGATACGCATCACGGCTGTGGGTGCTTATAGCCGCGATGTGCATCGCAGCTATATGTGCTTATAGCAATGATGTGCATCGCAGCTACAGGTGCTAAAGCCATGATGTGGATCATTGGCTTTGGGAAAAAAAAATTATGGTATTTTTTCTAAAAAAAATTTATGTTTGGTTTGGAAGGATGCTCAGGAGGCCGCAAGCATCTTGGAGGGAGAGAGAGATCGATGAGGAGTTGATGGAGACTATTCAGGTGAGTCCACATGTGCAGGCGGCATTAGTTTTGGGCAGACTACTGAAGTTCACCTAGATTCCTCTCATGCATTCAGTTAGGGACTTGGTGAACAATTTGATTGACACCTGTGACCTAGAGGAGGTAGCTTTTATTGTGCAAGGTGAGTGACTGGATCTCACCTTGACTGATGTGTATTTCCTTACTGGCTTGCTCCGTTTGGGTGAGATAGGGGACACCTAGTCCAGGATTCCAGCTGGTATGGATATAGAGGATCTCCTTGAGAGATTTTGCATTCGAGGGGCCCATGCATAGAATAGTGCACTGAGTGTCTTAGATTTGCGAGAGCTAGATATGTAGGCAGTGGTGGCTTGTGTTTTGCGGGTACTTGGTGCACAGGCGCCCCATCATTTGTCTATGGGGGCAGACGATGATGGTCATGACTGGGACCTATTTTGCTTGGGGTTAGATGTTACTTGCTTGTGTTCGGCGAGAGCTGAACAAGGTGAGGCGTGAGGGAGGAGAGTTCAGTTATGCCTCTTTCCTATGTTGCTTCTTTTTTGAGTGGGTTCCTACCTTGCGGCCACGTGTGCCAGTTCGGGTTGGACTGAGGAGTGAGCCGCAGATGGTGCAGTGGGGGGAGATGATGCCTCGGGGTGGTGGTGGTATTCGACGGTTCTTCGCGACGGACATGTACGAGCAGTGGGAGCAAATGCCTATCGTACTTGATGATTATCCATACTAGGGTATGGACTTCCAGGGGGATATTGCGATGTCTCGAGCTCAAGGATAGGCTTGGGGATTAGACGGTACGTCTTTGTTTTTGTTTTTCTTATCATATAATGTTTTTTGTATAATTTTTTGTGATGATAGCCAGAGATGTATATATGATATTGACATGTTTTACCGTGGTTTACTGTAGACATGGGTCCACTGCCTCCGACAGATCATCAGAGTCGTAGGGGATGTATGGTGGTGGTGGTACCTCCACCGGTAGTGGTACCTTTGCCTCGTGCACAAGGAGTTGTGCGTCACCGAGATGATGCCATAGAGGATGTTCATGATACCTTTGAGGATTTGTTGGGTGATGTACCTGATGATGGCTGGAGAGACCTAGATCGGCGTGTATTGGACTATTGTTTCGATGCACCGGGTTAGTGGAGATCGATTTTACTGAGGATAGCTATGTTGGCAGCTGAGAGGAGAGCTCGAGATCAGTATGATCCGGAGGAGGAGGATCTAGAGGAGGCAGCTGACCGTGATGATGATGATTAGGTTATCTTGTACCTACCTCAAATGCTGATGAGCATATGGGGATGTTTTTGTTGATACATATTTTGTACGGCTGGTGTATTTTTTTTGTATATTTGGGTGGTGAGGGCACTCTTGACATTATGACTATGTGATGATATGTATAAATATTCATGCATATGGATGCGCTTTTTTTTATACAGTCATGTATACATGTGGATGCACATCTTGTCTTTGCTTTTATGTCTTGTTGCACGCTGATGCAATTGTATGTTGTTTGTTTTCCCGTGGAGGCACATTCGATGAACGTGGATGCAATACTATTGTTTTTGTATGCCCATGGAGGCACATGTTATGCATGTGGATGCAATACTATTGATTTTGTATGCCTGTGGAGGCACATGTTATGCATGTGGATGCAATATTATGATGGTTTATTTAGTTTTTTTATTTGATTCTTTTACGCCTATGTGATACATGTTGTGATGTCCTACATGTTTTGGTTGACGTGCCAATCTAGAATGTTGTTGGCCATTTGATCTGCTACACTATTTAGATTTCTTGGGACATGAGTGAATGACATGGATTCAAAGTGTCGAATCATTTGTTTAGTGCGTAGGAATTTTATAAATAGATAGGGATCACATACCTGGTAATAGTTGTTGAGCTGGGAAACGAGGAGCTGAGAGTCCAAGAAGATGCTAAGGTGACTTATGCCCATCTAGAGAGAAGCGGCCAGTAGACCGGTCACGACATCGTACTCATTTTGATTGTTTGTGGCAGCACCTATGCAAACTCCATCGAGGTGGATCAACTTGTGTGAAGGGGAATAAAGTACCCAAGATGCAGAGGCGAGATTTGGAGACCAGCGACTTGCACCATCGACAAAGTCGATATGGTAGAGTGGAACAGGATGTTAGGAACCTATGTCAACCCTTCTCTTTACTATGTTAGTATATTGTTGTTGGACGCATATGCTTTGTAAGTCATCCCGTAGTATTTGTTGATCCGTAATTTATATTAGCCCATAGTATTGACCCATAGTATTGGACGCATATGCTTTGTAAGCCATCCCGTAGTATTATATGTCTCATGGTTTTGACTCATAGTATTGGGCATAGACTTAGTATATAAGTGTGTGTTGAGGTCATTGAAGGCACCGTGAAGTTAATTGTATTAAGGTTGCTCAAAGGAGGTTGCCCCCTCGAAGTGGCCCATGATCAATATAAAAGCAACTCTGTTCTATTATTTCTGATATCTTGTGTATTTGCATTAATTCATTATTGCAGGTACAGCACATCTGGTATCAGAGCACTTTCCTTGGGACAAGTGGGAAATTTTTTTTGGGTGGCGACTTTTAGATCGATTTCTAAAACTTTCTGCACAAAATCACAAGAAACTGATTGCATGTATAAATTCCTCTTTCAAAAATACGCAGTTTCAAAAAAAAATCATCTCATTTGGAGTTCTAAAAGTGGAGATATCGTGGATTTAAAATCAACAATTTTTCAAAATTTCGGTGACGGCTGCGGAAATTGCGGCGAGAAAATCTTTTGACTGAGTGCCCATATTTCTATTCCGCTTTCATGGGTAGAAGCAAAGTGGTTGTTCCAGTTCTGGAAACATGCTATTATAGCGATTCTGAGCAATATAGATCCAGTTTTTGAACATTGGGTGGAATTTCTGCCCAAATTTTTTCTGTTGCAGGTTCGGATCTGGCAATAATCCCTATCCGCTTAACTGTGGGAAGTACTTGGGCATAAGCCCTAAAACTCATTGTGAGGAGTACCACAGGAACCCTGAAGTAGCTGGCCATTGAGAGGACCTGCCAAGCGAAAAGGGAAATGACCCCTACCTGATTGACTAGTTCCCACCCGTGAGGTAAACCAAGAGCTGTCGTTTGTGGCCAACCGGTTATCAGTTTTACCTGAGCCGTGGAGTGAGGGGTACTGCCCCAATACGCAAGCCGTCAGACAACATTGGTGGCCGATTGAAACCCCTGAACTGTTACAAAGCCGCACATACCTGGGGTCCATATCTACCTTAAGCTAAACTATTGTCCATCACTGCTGCACCGTTTCAGATCCATTTTGCAAGCCGTTCCAGATCTAGCCATTCGACGTTGTTCCAAATTCCTTCCGAGCTGAAGCCGCTCCAGTCTGTATAAAAAAAAATTCGAGCCGTAGCTGCTCCAGTCTGATAAAAAAAAATAAAAAAGAAGAAAAAAGTATAAAATTCAGTTTTTTCTCCATATCTCCCTTGTTTTACCTCTATTCCATTCTGCATATTTCATTCCTAAGGACCCTATCCTCAATTCCCCTTCCTACAACCCGAAATCCCACATTTGTCTATTTTTAGGGTTTGCCATAACTTCCTCAGATTTCACCCAATCACCTTCAAATTTTACCACAAAGTTCCTTTCTGAATTCTGCTTCTTTGTTCCCCTCTGCCAAATTTTCCCATTCTTTCACCCCGCTTTTGAAATCCTCATTTTTGCTTCTCTGTCTATCCAATAGTGTCCAAAACCTAGTCAAACCCTAATTACCCTTCTGATTTTCTCCCAAATCCAAATTTTCCCTTACTGAAGTAGTTCCTGTTTTTGTTTTCCTACCCAGTAAAAAAAAAAAAAAATCCTGGTTATGGGTGTCACCCGTGCAGGACCAAACACCATGGAGGACGTAGGTTCTGGATGAAAAATTTCTCGATCTCCATCTTGAACATTCAGCTATGAACAACAAACGACAGTCCGAGTCTTCAGCAGACAATGGGTTCTCTTCTTCTAGCAATTTCCGTGGGTCGAAGCTTGATTTTTCTCGCTTCAATGGTATTGATCCAACTGGATGGATATACCGAGCAGAACAATATTTCAGTATGCATCATACTTTTGATGTTCAGAAAGTTCCACTTGCATCCTTTCACTTGGAACAGGAAGCCCTTCAATGGTACCGTTGGTACATCAAAGCTCATCCCGAGCCAAACTGGACAGATTTTTGCCAACTCCTTTTGTCACGATTTGGTCCTATTTCTTTTGACGACTTCACAAGAGCACTCACTAAACTTCACCAAACTGGCATAGTGAGAGAGTATCAGACGGAATTTGAGAAACTGGCCAATCACACAGAAGGATTGTCGAATGAATTCTACAGGAGTTGTTTTATCAGTGGTCTCAAGAATGAAATTCGCTCAGAGGTCAAAATGTTTTGTCCCAACACAATGATGGAAGCCCTAGGGTTGGCTAAGCTGGCTGAGGACAAGATCGCAACTCAACAACGCTCCAAACCCACCTTTGTTCCCTTCAGAAATATGAGTTCCCAACGACCTCCCATCACGCCTTCTCCTCAACTAACTCCTATCAAGCATTTGTCTGAAATGGAAATGCAAGCATGCCGAGAAAAAGGGATTTTCTATAATTGTGATGAGAAATTCACTCGGAGACATCGATGTGTTCAACAAAAGCTCTATCTCTTAGATGTGGATTCTCCGCCTGCCTTAGAACTTGGTGAAGAAGCTACAGATACAGTAGATGATCAGGTCGACATTCACCACCCACCTGTTGACACCCCCTCTCAAGACGACCCACCCGCGATCTCTCTCCATGCTGTAATCGGCGCCACCACCCCACAAACAATGCGGGTCAGGGGATACTTCAAGAAGCTCCCTCTTACCATACTCATTGATTCTGGTAGCACTCATAACTTTATTGACCCTCAGATTTCCAAACAGGCTGATTGTTTTGTCCATCCTTGCTCCAACTTTGAAGTCATGGTTGCCAATGGGGGCACCTTACCTTGCAAGGGGAAGTGTCACAATGTGCGTATGGAAGATTATAACCTATGCTCTGACATGTTTTCCTTGTCCTTAGGCGGATGTGATGTGGTTTTGGGCGTTCAATGGTTACGCACACTTGGCCCCATCTTATGGGATTTTGCTAAACTTTGGATGCAGTTTAAAGTCAATGGAGCACAACACAAATTTATGGGCTTACAACCAGGGTCTCTCTGCATCATCAGTTCACATCGCCTGGAAAAAATCCTTAAGAAGAATTCACATGGTGTCATCGCTCAGCTCAATTCCATGCACCCATCAACAGTCTCCACTACTTCCTTGGCTAGATATGCAGTACAGAAGTGGCAACCATACCTATTAGGGAATTATTTCTGCATCAAGATTGATCTCCAGAGTCTGAAAAATTTTCTGGAACAATGGGTCTCCTTCCCAACACACCTGTAATGGGTTATCCAACTCATGGGTTATCCCTATGTGATCACTTACAAGATGGGTAAGGACAATATGGTGAAAGATGCTCCTTCTCGCACAATTGATGACCCAGTTTCTCTTACAGCTCCTTCTCTGCTTGTTCCAAATTGGTTGCAATATGTTCAACAGGGCTCTCTCTTCTATGAACTCCATGCTTCTTCATCAACAGGACACTCTGGGTTCTACAAAATGTTTAACCGGAAACAACATAACTTCTTTTGGCAGGGACTAAAAATGACAATTCAACAGATGGTGGCTGATGATGATACTTTCCAAGTCAACAAGGGTGCAACGACACTCCATTCGGGATTGCTCAAACCCTTTCCCATTCCTACATAGCTTTGGCCAACTCTTTCTATGGATTTCCTAGCAGCACTCTGGTGGTACAATACCACATCTCAAAGGACACCATATGAAGCAGTCTATGGAAAAACACCGCCAGTTCTTCTTCCATACACCCTTAGAAGCTCCCCAGTTCAGGGAATTGACTCGGTTCTTCGCACCTGCGATCAAATTCTTCTCATTCTGCAGGACAATCTTCACCTGGCCAGAATTCACCTGAAATAACAAGCCGATCAGCACCGTTCTGAGTGCATTTTCCATGTAGCTGACAGGGGTCTTCTTCATCTATAGCCTTCCAAGCAATCCTCCTTAACACTCCAAAGGCATCAGTGGCCCGAAATGCAACCCGAGGATGCTACCGGGGAACCACTCCTTCAGATTCTACAGCAATTTCTCCAACCAAAGCTTTGAGGACAAAGCTTTTTTTAAGGGAGAGGGGATGTTAGGAACCTATTTCAACCCTTCTCTTTACTATGTTAGTATATTGTTATTGGACGCATATGCTTTGTAAGTCATCCCGTAGTATTTGTTGATCCATAGTTTATATTAGTCCATAGTATTGACCCATAGTATTGGACGCATATGCTTTGCAAGCTGTCCCGTAGTATTATATGTCCCATGGTTTTGACTCATAGTATTGGGCATAGACTTAGTATATAAGTGTGTGTTGAGATCATTGAAGGCACCGTGAAGTTAATTGTATTGAGCTTGCTCAAAGGAGGTTTCCCCCTCGAAGTGGCCCGTGATCAATATAAAAGCGATTCTGTTCTATTATTTCTGATATCTCGTGTATTTGCATTAATTCATTATTGCAGGTACAGCACACAGGATCCATCTGTGTTCATGCAGGAAAAAATGAAAATGTAAAGTTTTGAAAGTTTACATTGAAAAAAATGAATTAAAAACTGTACAATATGGACTGTGGTGTCCAGGAGATTTTTTATGGGTAGAATAGTTTGAGGTACAACCCGTTACGAGGGTTGCGCATGGGGTTACCTTCTGAGTCTTTCAAAAGGCATGCCCCATGTCCAAGGCAAGTGTGTATGATGTATGGGCCTTGCCACATGGATTCGAACTTTTCTTTGCCTACTTTTTCATGGGCTTGATCGTAAATGAGTACAAGGTCTCTTTCACTAAATGCTCGTGGGTGAACATGTTTATCATAATGGAGTTTTGATCTATTCTTTGTGTCTTCGATTGTTTGGAGAGCTACGCGGAGATCTTCGTCGGCCTTCTCTAAAAGAAGTTAGCATTCTTCAATTGGTGAAGTATCTGGGAGGAGTTCTATGGAAATTTGTAATGTTGGTATCTGACGCTCTATGGGGAGGACGAATTCCACGTCATGAACCAAATGGAAAGGGGTAAAGCCGGTGGCGGTTTTGGTGGATGTGTGGTAATCCCATAATGCGGGAAAAAACATGTGATGCCAATTGGACTTATGTTGGTCGACAGTGCATTGGAGGATGGTCTTCAAAATTATGTTAACAGCTTCAACTTGGCCATTTCCTTGGGGGTAGTAGGCAGAAGAGAAATTATGTTCAAACTTAAGGAGTGTTGACAATTCTCACCAAATAGAGTCCTCAAAGTGAGAACCGTGGTATGAGACGAGTTGTTCTGGTACTCCGAAACGAGCAATAATATGGTTGACGAAAAAATGGGCTACAGTGTCGGTTTTGCAATTGTAAGTAGGCATATCTTTTTCCCATTTGGTAAATTAATCGATGGACACAATAATGTGTTTATGGCCACCAGCTGATGCAGGATTGCAATCCATGAAGTCGATGGCCCATTTGCAAAATGGTCCAACAGTGATGATTGGATGAAGGGGGGTGGGCGGGGTTCTTGCCTTGGGGGCAAAGAGCTGGCAGTTTTGGCAATGTTTGACTATTGTGATACAATCAGTAAATAATAACGACCAAAAATAACCTGCACAGATTACCTTTTGGACAGTGGCCATTCCAAAGAAATGGCCTTCGTAGGCACCGCTATGACAATCATTAAGGACTTGTTCTACTTCTTCTTGGGAAAGGCACCGTCATAGGATTGTGTCAATGCCATGTCGATAGAGGACTTCACCTAAGATAAGATAGCGGGGGGCATGGTGATGAATGCGATGGTGTCCGTCACGGTCGATATGGGGTCGAAACTTCTGTGTGCGGAGGTATACCAAAATGTCGCCATACCAAGGGTCGTCAGACGAGATGATGAATAAATGTTCGTCAATCATATTAGTATGGATAGCTAGTGATGACGAAGAGGATAGTAGGTCCGTAATGAGCTGAGTGAGTGCTAGGGCTTTGGTGCTCTTCAGGG
This sequence comes from Larix kaempferi, assembly GCA_027924585.1. NCBI lineage: Eukaryota > Viridiplantae > Streptophyta > Pinopsida > Pinales > Pinaceae > Larix > Larix kaempferi. The sequence goes on along the minus strand of BSBM01000109.1, from coordinate 4,720,463 downwards.
TTTTAAAAGTCATGTCATATTCTTGTAGGATAATCACCCATTTGGCAACATGGCCTTGCAAAATGCGATGATTCAAGAGATAGACCATTGGGTTGGAATTTTCCACAACCGTGGTATGGCTTAGGATAATATAATGGCACAGCTTTTGTACTGAAAAGACGATAGCGAGGGACATTTTCTCTTCATGTGGGTAGTGCAGTGGTGGGCCTGATAAGGTTTGGCTCACATAGTAAATGACATGCTCTTGACGAGCGGAGTCTTCTTGGATGAGTACTATGGAAATTGCATAATCAGATGCCGAAATGTAAAGGATAAAGTCTCTTGTGAAGTCTGGAGGAGAAATCAAGGGGGCACTTGTAAGTGCTTTCTTCAGGTCTTTGAAAGCTCCTTCTGCTTGGTCATCCCATATAAAACGGGTATGAAGGTGTAGCAAACGAAGGAAACCATGTACTGTCATGGTGTAATATGGGACAAAGTGACGGAGGAGGTTGGACTTCCCCTGATGTCTTTGTAGCTGTCTTAATGTACAAGGTGATGGTAGGTCTACTATGGCTTGGACCCTTAGAGGGTCAACAGTGATCCCTTTTTTTGAAATGATGAAACCCAACAGACGGCCTGCTAGAACTCAAAAGACACACTTGAGTGGGTTCAAGAGGATTTGGTATTTGCGACAACGTAAGAAGACTTGTCAAAGGTCGTCTAAATGGTCGGATCATTTCTTAGATCGACTTGTGAGGTTGTCTAGATAAACCAATATGATGCTAATCAGGTCATGAAAAAAATAAGTCATATCTCGCTGAAAAGTGGCTCCAGCATTCTTGAGACCAAAAGGCATGACGGAATAGGAAAAGGTGCCCCATGGGGTAGTGAAAGAGGTCTTGTATTTATCTTCCTTGTCCATGAAAGACAGTATCTTGTGCCCCACACATGCATCAATTAGCTGATCGATAAATGGTGTTGGGAAGGTGTCTTCAGGACAAGCTCGATTGAGGTCTGGGAAATCAGTACAGACACGTATCATGCCCACTTTCTTGTTGACTGGAACTGGGTTGGAAACCCAAGTGGTATAAGCAATAGGGTATATGAACCTGCTGTTCGAAGCTTCTCACTTTCAGCTTTGACGGATGGAAGCTTAGATGGGTGAATGGGACGTTGTTTTTGGCGGAACGGAGATATGCTGGGCCAGGTGTCTATATGATGTTCTAGAATGGTAGGATCAAGACCAGGAATCTCTGTGTAGACCAGGAAAAGACATCATGGAATTCTTGAAAGAGTTTTTTATAGGCTTGGGTTTCCTTCTCAGTGCATGATGTGCCTAAAGAGATAAGTTCAGGTTTTTCGGGGGTAGTGGAGATGTCAATCTTTATGATCTGTGAAATGTTGGCCATATTACCTTCTTCAAAGGCATCTGGGGCTAGGATAGGATCTTTGAACCAGTAGACTTTGGTTGGTACAAAATCTTTGGATTCGACAGACAGCTGCTTTTTTGTGGTGGAGATAGATGCCTCAGGGATGAAGTATGATCGATGGTGCATATCATCCCAGGGGTAGTCTAGTGCAGTAAGTGTTTCTAGGATTTCGTCATCACTACGGAAGTAGTGCGTCATCAAATTAATTGGTTCAGGCTTGTAGGTGGTTGAAATCATATAAATGGTATTGATTTCTTCTGAAGGGGAAGATTATGGGGGAAATATTTCCTCAATGAGTGGGGGGGATATCTCTAGGTCAGAATTATTCAGTTCATATAGTGCTTCTCTATAATTTGGGAGATCGGGGCAGTGATGTGAATAATGTCCATAGATGCCATAGATCGCACAAGGGTGGTTTGTATGTAGTGATTTATCATGAGGCTAAGGGGGTAGCTGAATTTTAACAACTGGAATGTTCACGTCATCATCCAACATATTCATGTGTTTTTGAAGTGTCGGTAATTGTGGACATAGATGTGTAGCATGGCCTATATCGTCGCACAAGGAGGACTTGGGGGGTAAGCATATTGTTGGGGGATTTTTTGCTAATTTGGGAGTCACTAGGGGGGTGCAAGTGGTGGGTCCAGTGGTGTAGGTCTGTGGACCTCTGCCCCCAGTGTGGCGAGATTGAGGGCAGACATAACTAGATGTTGATGCAGTGGCCCTTGTTGAAGGTGGTCGGTTTTGGGTATTCAGTACACCAGGTGGTGGACGGTTTGAAGTATTAATGGGTTGTACCAGTTGTAAAACAATGGTTGGTGTTGGGGGAGGGATTGGGGCAAGTAAGTACCATACATGTAATCCTAAGGTTAACCCTAGAAGGTTAAGCGTAGCCATTACTGGCATGCTGACTATTACAATGTAATATTCTACCTTGTGAGAATCAACTCTCTTTGGCTTAGAGGATCCATTCCACTGACTCAAAACCATTTGATATCCTTCAGACACTATTTTTCCCTATTTTTTTGCTTGTACGCTTGCTGCATCATTACAGTGGGTGTACCTGCGAGTTGCATCACTATAGCCCGTGGGTAGCATGTCAAATGGTAAAAATCACTAGTTTATAACTTTTTACTCCCAAAAAGCAGTCATTGAGTGACCTTTGATTCTCCATCTGCCCAAGAAAAGCCTCGATGTGTCCTCTCACTTACCTTTGAGAGGACTATATATTGAGCAGATATGGCTTATGGATGGGAGGAGAAAGAAGAGTAAGAGAACTCTAGTGGATTTTTGCCCTATCTTGAGTCTACACTCATTGATCCTTGTAGTTGTGAACCCTTTATGTTCACCTTCAAAACTCCTATCATAGTTTGAGTTTGCCATCCATGGAGGATTGAAATGGTGGAGGCGCAAGTGGATTGACCTAGATCTTGGTTCAGATTGGTTGCCGGCAAGAGGTCGTATCACATTGTACTTCTTCTTGTTTATTAATAGAAATACTCATATTCTCGTCCATTAATGTTGTAAATGTTGTTTATACTACATTGGGTTGCATTTACTTGTTATATCATGGGCCATTGCTATTCATGATGTTAATGCCGTTTATATATTATATGTACTTGTTGTATATTGGTTGTCAAGACTAATTTGCAGATTCAAGTGCACGGATTGAAAAGCTCCAATGGGGATGTACATCAAACGTTTGGATCGAGGTTGGTTATATTCTTCATTATCTTAGCATTGTTATTTATATACCATAGCATTGGGAATTGAGTTGATTTCTGGTAGTCAGCTGTCTGTTGTGGTCTACCCCAAGCCATAGTGATTTTTCTCCAATACAGAAATGGCGACTCCACTTGGATAGAACATCCATTTTTGGGGATTTTTTAGCATTAGTCCTTAATTAGAGTTGTTGTTTGTCGAAGCTCCGTGTCACTTATTTGCCATTGAGATACACTATAGAAAAATTGCTTTTTCTAAGCCATTGGACTCGTTGTTTTCCCATTTTCCTTTCCTTACCCATGGGCTAGCTTAGCTTTGCTCGTGTACACCCGCATCTGTTTACTCTACTACTCACGGGTACCCGCAGTTTTCCTTCGACAGTAGCATACAACTCCGGATTTTGTTGATTTATGACTTTTGGTTGTTATTGGGTTGGATTTTGATGATCCTGAGTCTTTGCTGGCCTGTTTCTTGACTGTTCCATGCCTTGGTTGTGACCATAACTCTTCTTTTCTCTTGGTTGAGCCTTGTTGGTTTTTTACCCATCTTTGGATTTAGCCTTGTTGGTTTTTTCCTTTTGAGCTCATTCTGTTGGCCGAGTCTTACTATTTGGTATCTGCTGGGTTGTCTTAGTGATCTTCTCAGCATATCAGTGACTAGATATTAGGATTTTGCTTGCATTTTTCATTTCTTTATATTGAAAAATACAAAAATATACATATAGTTTTGCATTTTCCTTTTGCTTATAAGAGAAAATACAAAAATTTTGCTTTTATGTATTGTATCTTGCATTGAGTGCTTTTTGCCTTCATTTAGATTCTGATTGTGCATCGAAAAATATAAAAGGATTGCATATTTATTTTGAAACCATTGGATTGATTTTGCATGTTAGTGGCATTTTTTTCATTGGATAGATGAGTCTAGGATTTGACAATTTTGCATACTATTGAGTCATACACATCACTAGTTTCATGGCCATATCCATTGAGTAACCATAGCCATTGAAATTAACGCTTAATCTTATAATTTATTAGACCGATTTTATTTATAGGGTACACCAACTAGCATAGGTTTACAGTCTTGGAATAGATCATTGTGAGTTAACAATCTAAGACTACTAGATGAAACATTAGGTGTCTGGCCAATGAGTGGAGGAATCCATGGTATATATCGGTGTTCTCAGGAATCTCTACTCAAGCAAGAGTTAAGCATGAGGTCATAGGAGGTTGGTTGAAGAGATACCCCTTTGATATTGGCTGAACATGGGAGATATTTCCAGGGTTTGTTCGTATCTGGGGGTATTGGAGGTTCATCCTCTTGTGCTTTGGGATTAGCTACCCTGCCCATACGATGGATCCCACCTGCGACTATCCCCTTGAGCATTAGTTATATTGCGGTGACCAAAGTTTCCTTACCTAGGTATCGCATAGGGTACTTGTAGTGGTTATGTTGTTATTGTCCTAAGTCAGATAGGGGTCGGACAACATAGTTGTCATTGTATAGGGACTTGACCTTGTGCACGTAGTGAAGTCTGGGGGCCATTATAGCTGATTCTATTACCTCCAGCTATAGTTTGGGAGTCTCAAGCCTTTCCTAGGAGAGACATACCGGCTCTAGTGTCAAGAGCTCATTTAGCCACTCTGTTTGTCGTCTCTTGGTTGTAGTTTCTCTAGGTGTGTTCTTTTGATTTACTATTATTTGATTGATAGTTGTCCTTGAGGGGACGTTTTGATTCTATACTCTCTCCAGAGATATCATGGCATAGAGTCCTACTCTCCGTCGATCCCGTCGATTGTCTGGCTTAGAACCAGTCGAGATTTCACACCATGTTGCTAGGGGACACCAGCAGGCTCCCTCTAAGTCTTCAGATTCTTATGAGACATACTTCCTAGATGTTAAGACTGCTGCACATTCTGACATGGGAGAAATCCCTACGAGTCCATCGAGTAGAGTTGACCCCACTTTTGACACCCCTACACCTCAAGAGGCTTGGGGGGGTGACCCACCTAAGACTCAACCCGGTTCAATTTGGACGAATCCACTCGAACACGATTCATTCAATCCTTTGAATCTAGATAATTATCTTTATGGGATGCCAAACTTACCAGATGATGAAGATCCTGCGACCAACGTTAACCCATTCTCATATAGTATGCCTAGTTTCAACACAGTTGATCCTCACACTGCTTTTGGTAGTCATGCTGGCACTAGTCATGGTGTTAGCAACACTGCACCCACTAGGGGAAATACTCTTGCCGGGGGCACCACGTTGTCCACTCAAACACATAATATGGGGACTGGTCATAATCCTCCTAACAATGCTAATGTTGGAAGAAGACCGCCTCTTAGGACTACCCAACCTAATAGGAACATTGTGCGCAACATGACTCGTCATCCACCAGTTAATACACATGCCGCTACTTGTCAACCCAAGACTACTTTCGCAAATATTAATGATCCTCCTAACCTCAGGGGTGGACATATATCGCATACTTTTGAGTCCACTACCACCACTAGTAATGCCAATATAGGAGGTGGGAATATATCCTATCCACATGGACATAACGCCACCATCCCTACTACTAGTAACACCAATGTTGGGGCTAGGAATACAACTCATGCTTATGGTCACCACACGACTGCTCAAGCTGATCCAAATGCTAGGGGTGGGAACATACCATACCATTACAGTCATTACAACTCGGTTCCTGCTATGAATAGTACGTGCATGCCCCATACTTATGGTGGCAACCCTTACTACAACATAGTCGGTGCTGGCCACCAGTACAACCCACCCCAATATGGTGCCCAAAACACATATATACCTGCTTACACTCATATGGGTCAGGTCAGAGGAGGTTATCAACCTTATGGCCATGGTCAAGCTTATGGTCCGTCAGGTCCTCATTATTAGCAGCTTAATACTCATGGTTAAGCTTTTGGTCCATCTTATAATTTGGTTCCATTCAACCAACCTTTTATGGGGGCTTATAATCAAGCTTTCCAGCCTCAACTCCCATTCCTTGCACTCTTGAATCTTCCAGATCTTTTGAAGCTCACAAATGATCCAGTGTGTCACGACCCTAATTGGCCTCTGGTCCCTACTAAGATCCTTTGGACATTCCTAAGTTTGAAGGGAAAGGTGGTGAGGACCCGGGTGATCATGTCACAACATTTCACCTTTGGTGTTCCTCCAACTCGTTGAATCACAATTCCATTAGGTTACAACTATTTCAACGCACCCTCACGAGGGCAGCCGTGAAGTGGTATGTTGAGTTTCCTGGAAACACTTATAGGGGTTTTAACGAGATTGCTTTGGTTTTCTTGGATCATTTCCAATTACCGGTTCGCTATGATACTGGTATTGAACTTTTGTCTACCTTCCATTGGAACAAAGCCACACATATTTTTGACCACATTCAAGAGTGGCATCAGCGGAAGATATTAGTGAAAGCCAACATTCCTCCAGAATTTCTATTGGAATGGTTCCTCAAGTCTCTACTCCCATACATTGCTAAGGATGTTTCGATGTCCGGCATTGTGACTGAGGAACAAACCATTTTGAAATTCTAGCAGTTAGACTTATTATACTCTCAATTTGGCATTTTGTATGACATTATCCCTGACACATCGCAAACATGGCATGAGCCTCAGTCAGTTGCTGGACCGCATGCCAATGGCATTGTAAGATTCAAAAGCACTCGCCCTATAGATTTGGTATCTAATCAAATGCAAAATTTGTCGCTAAACTAGTCTACTCCCGGACAGGTTCACACTTTGTCCACTTCCACCCCGTCGTCCGATGTACACAGTGTGCAAACGACAAACCATTCAGGTAACCAGCAACCTGGTGGTAAGAAAAAGGGGAGAAACAACCATAAGGGTGGAAACAATGGGAACAATAATAGTAATTGAAATATCCCTCGTTAAAATAATACCAAACCCCCTTGGGAAGGTGGAAATGATGGTGAGGACCGTAAACCTAGGCGTAAGGTGAAGTTTACTTGTAAGCTTTGCGGGGAAGATCATCTTACTCACTTATGTCCTCGAATCAAAGAAGCATCGAAGCATTTGGCACAGAGCCTAGATGTTCTAAAGGATCCCCTTCCTCATCATCAAAACATGGCTTTGCATGCTCCCACCACTGGTTATGGACCTATTGAGACGACGACGATTTCTTCCAATACTGGTGGGTATGTATGTGTGAATATGGTTCAATCGGAGGTTAGTATTGCCACTCGTCAATGTGATTATGGTGCACCATAACCTAATATGAAGAGTGAGCCTCCCCCTCGAGAAGCCCTCTAATATGTCACGGATACCAAAAGGTGTTCTTAAGCGTTCTACGCATAATCCTAATGCTCGAGCTGCCCATAACTACTCCATCGTGGAAGACTTGGGCCAAACTCCGTGTGCCATGTCGGCTCTTAAAGTTTTGCAGGCCTGTCCATCTCAAAAGAATTCCCTTTTGAGTGTGTTAGGAGTTCAGGATGGGGGAAGTCCCAGTGTTGTCAAGTTCGACACTAGTGATGTTCAACCTCACTTACCTTACCACATGGCTTTTCAAATTCAGGTGGCCTTAAAAATTTTGTTAAACATACCATGGTTGATGAAGGTGCCTCTGTGTTAGTAATGTCGTTAACTTGTTGAAAAGCTCTAGGCTATACTCCTCTACTCACATCTAGAACCATGCTCATTGCGTTAGACGGTCGGTCATTTAAGCCACATGGAATTATCCCTTCCCTTGTTGTCTACTTGGGAGGTAAATATGTGCCTATTGAAGTCGAGGTGGTTGACATGCCCATCGACTACAACCTTTTACTGGGTCAGAATTGGATGTACGCTATGAAGGCTGTCGCATCTACTGTATTCAGAGTTATCTGCTTTCCTCACAAAGGCAAGATTGTGACCATCGATCAACTAGATTTCCTTAATCCCCCTTCCACTGCATCTACAAGATCCATAGTCCCGCAAGTTACTCATTCTCAACCGGCAACTATGAACATGGGTGTTGGCATGTACCCTTCATTGATGGGAACTTATGATTTTTCTGCACTTGTGAATTTTATTGGAACCATTACCGACGATGTGTCTCCTCCTTCGCATAATATGTCGTTCCGGACTTCCTATTTTAATGATCCATGGACTTTACCGTCAATGAGCTCCGCGTATAGAAACATTACGAATATTGGGATGTCTATGCCACTGTCTATAGCTGAGCTTTCTTACTAGCATATTCAACAAACCACTGCAGAGCCGGATCTTTATTCTTCTTAGACAATCGAGGAGGATCCCGTTACGTTGCTAGTTTGGGCAGCCAACTTGTCTTGTTCACATGATTTCCTTGATGATACTTTGTCTTCCGATGAAGCTATTATGGAGGCCATGTGTGGTAGTGAGAGACCTTGGAAAGATATGCACCATGACTCTTATTTCCTTCCCAACCTCGAGGTTGTCGAACGAGAAGAGTTTAGGATGACTCTAGCAGAGATGGTTGGCATGTTGTGGCTCTTTTAGAGTTGCATGATGTTTTTGCAGAAGTGAATATGGCTAACATTTCCCCAACTATGTCGATCAATATCTCTCATACTCCCAAAAAGGTTAAGAATGTCTACATCAGTGACAATTGCACTCTTCGGGAGATTGTTATTTACACTGAATTGTTTACAGAACTCCGGGAAGCTTTCACCTGGTCATATGAGGAAATGCCAGGAATAGACCCCTACATTGTTGAACATGAGATTAGAACATATCCCAATGCTAAACCAGTTCGACAACGCTTACATGCTGTGAACCCTAGAAAAGCAGCCGCTATCAAGGAAGAGGTGGAGAAACTGCTCAATGTTAGTTTCATCTACCCCATTCCCCTTACCGAATTGGTTTCAACCCCGTTCCTGTGGATAAGAAGCAGAGAATGATCCATGTATGCAATGATTTTAGAGATTTGAACCGTGCATGTCCGAAAGACAACTTCCCCACACCATTCATCGATCAAATTTTGGATGCTTGTGCGAGAATTGAGATTTTTTCATTCATGTATGGCTTCTTTGGGTATAATCAGATTCGAATCAAACCTGAGGACCAGCATAAGACAATTTTCATTTGTCCTTGGGGAACGTTTGCATATCGGAAAATGCCCTTTGGCCTTAAAAATGTCAGAGCTACATTTTAGCCTTCCATGACCTATGCCTTTCACGATCTTAAAACAATTATGGAGGTTTTCTTGGATGATCTTGCCGGCCATTCTCGCAAGAGGAAGGACCATCCCAAGCACCTCCGCATGATTCTCGAACGATGTATACGATACAAGATTTGATTGAATCTTGACAAATGCATCTTTGTGGTAAGGACGGGTCGCCTTCTGGGCTTCATAGTTTTGAAAGAGGGTATTAGAGTTGATCCTCTTAAAGTTGAGGCAATACTTCGGTTGCCTCCTCTGCGCAACTTGTTACAACTTTAGAGCCTCCAAGGGAGAGCCACTTTTCTACGTCATTTCATAATCAATTATGGTAATCTTACCTAAGGTTTCACGCGCTTATTGAAGAAAGACAAACCCTTTATCTAGGATGAGCGAGACTGGTAGTCTTTCGACGCCCTTAAGAAAGCTTTGGTATCGGACCCCATGCTTAATCCAACAGACTTCACACGAGATTTTATTCTTTATGTGGCCATGTCTCAAGAGATGATTGGCATGGTCTTGTTTTAGATTGATGACGCGCTTGTCGAGCATGTCATCTATTACCTTAGTCGAAATCTAGTAGACGTTGAGCTAAGATATACTCATGTGGAAAAGCTCGGACTTGCGACTGTTCATTCAGTCCAGTGGTTACAACATTACATTTTGCTTAGAACAACCACAGTTGTAGCACATATCAATCCATTTCAGTTCATGCTATCATGACGCCTTATAGGGGGGAAGTATAATAAATGGATTGTGATCCTTCAGGAGTTCGATCTCGATTTTTCTTTGGTGAAATCGGTGAAATCGTTGGTGTTTGCTGAGCTTATGTCGGACCTTCCGAGACTTGATGAGGATATCATTCATGAAGATTCCTTTGTGGATGAGCACTTATTTCTTATCTCGTTGGAAGACCCTTGGTATGGGGATGTCATTGTATATCTCCAAACTTTGAATTTTCCTCTGCACTATTCATGAGATGAGCAATGGCATGTGAAACATCACGCTAAAGATTATACTATCGTCAGTGACACTCTGTATCACCGAGGAAAGGATTCCATTCTCTATCATTGCTTAACTCACAAAGAAGCAGAGCAGGTGCTTAATGATTGTCATGCCAGGGAATGTGGCGGTCACTTATCCAGACTTGCTATAGCCCAATGTATCTTGCGAGCTGGTTATTTTTGGCCCTCAATCTTTAAAGATTGTATTAACGCTATGAAGAGATGCCACCCTTGCCAGTTGTTTTCTCGGAATATACGCTCGCATCTAGCGCCTCTTCATCTGGTCGTCACCATCGGTCCCTTCATCAAGTGGGGGGTGGATTTCATGGATTGCAAATCAACTTCAGCTAGGGGGCATCACCATATTATAGTGGCCGTGGACTACTTTTCCAAATGGGCTGATGCCATGCCTACTATAAAATCTGATGGTGTTACAGCAGCCCATTTCATGTTCAACCAAATTATAAATTGGTTCAGTATTCCGAAAGAGATTGTCACTGACCATGGCAGTCACTTTCAGAACAAGATGATGGGGGATTTGTCTCTCAAACCTGGGTTTCCTCAAGAACACTCATCTTCTTATTATCCTCAAGCAAATGGTCAAGTTGAAGCAGTTAATAAGTCTTTGAAGACCATTCTCCAGTGTACCATCCAACAAATCAAGACCAACTGGCACATCATGTTATATCCTTCTTTGTGGGCATATCGAATTGCAGTCAAGACTGCCATCGGGTTCTCACCATTTCAGCTGGTTCACGGTGTGGAGTCAATTTTACTGATTGAATGCGAAATCCATTCTCTTAAACTAGCCATAGAGCTCCTCCCTGATATGACGGGTCTTGAGCAACATTTAATCCACCTTGAGCAACTCGACGAGGAATGTCGAGATGACACCATGGCTATAGATGCCAACAAGCATCGTGTTAAGGTTTAGTAAGATAGGTCTATCCGCCCCGGCAATATGCTGAAGGTGACTTGGTCCTCTTATATGACCAAGATAAAGAACCCCTTGGGGCAGGAAAGTTCAACCCCATGTGGCATGTCCCTTACATCGTGAGGTGCATCCTGGATAAAAAATCCTATGAATTAGAAGACTACGAGGGGACTATCTTGAAGGAGCCTAGAAATGGGCTCTACCTCAAGCGGTATTACGCTTCAACCGCTGGTTCAGGCTAATACTTTTCTATACTACTGTATATCTACTTCTGTACATAGTTTAGCTTTCTTTTGGTTTTCAGGTTACTGATTAGCTTCCATTTGATTAACAGATGTTAGCTGAGTTTCCTACATTCTTAGGGTTCGGAGATGGTGCTAGCCATAATATGCAACAACTTGATTCTGCTGCCTGGGTTATTTTCTCACCTGACCACCTGGTTGTGTCTTCAGGAGGTGCTTGTCTTAGTCCTACATCTAACAATGTGGCTAAGTATAGTGTCATCATTGAGCTACTTCGGGATGCCATTTCCCATGGTATCCAGTCTTTAGAAGTCTGCCTGGATTCACAACTAGTTGTGTCTTAGCTGAATGGGCAGTACTGTGAGCGAGACCCTATGCTACTACAAAAATTTCTAAGGGTAAGACTCTTGGAATGACATTTTGTTTCAATTATGTACATTCATGTTCTGAGAAGTGCTAATCATATATCTTATGCATACGCTAACTATGTATTAGATTGGCATTTGTCACATTCAGAATGAAACACACAAATAAAAGAAGACATTCACACATTTGTACATACACACATATAGTAGAACTGGAGAACCAAAGTTTTTATAAATAATATGTCCAAAAATGGTAGTATCATGATACAAAACTGGAGCTTGTAGCCCTCAAAAATATACATATCGATACAAAAATAGATCCTAAGATATCTACTCCCTATGAGGAGGCCTAGCTGCTGCCCCGACAGGATGTGTCTCATAGAAGCACTGCACTACATTTGCTATCCGCTATAGCAGTTGTACCCAGTTGCTCGGCACCCCCACTACATGGTGCTGCATAGCCTCTAGTAGTTGTGCCACCTTTTCCTATGGTACCCTGGTAGTCATCTGTGATATGTTGGACCACAGAGTCTGTAGTGTCCGCTCTGCTGCAGCACCTGCCATCTCATCACCCCTACCCCAGTGATGATGTCTCAGGAATCCATTGAGTCTCACTGGGCCCTTGTCTGTGAGCAAACAGTCAAACATCAATACATGATACTACCCCCAAAAAGAGTTTTGCATTTACAACTATAATAAAAAATCCATAAAAATTTAATACACAAAAACCTAAAAAGAGTACTCACCGATGTCTCCGAACACTGCATCTAGTGGGAGCGGCATGTCTCGGTCATGATGGAAGTCTATCACTATAATCTATTGGTCCCACTAGGAAAAGAACTCTTCTGTATATGGTGATGCCTGATGGACACCACCCTATCATGTCAAGACCTTAGCCCACCGGGTCATGGCTGGGTCGCGGAGACTATGAGGAGGGATCTCAACCCTCAGACTAAGCCCCGGAACCCGCTCGAAGAAGAAGCTGCACAAAATACTGCCATACCTGAAGTTTTTTGCATTCCCCTGCTTGCACTCTATCAGCTGGGTCTTCATGGACCCTAGTAGTGTAGTACACTAGTCAAATATCATAGGCTGCATGAACTATGATGCATAGAACATGATTGGCCTAGATTCCTGGTGAAGAGCTTTGGATCCAGCGATCTGCACTAAAGTGGCCATGACAACCTTCATACTCGGGTTGACTATGGCTCAGATGGGCACTTGACTTCCCACTTCCTAAGTATTTGGAACACAATATCTCTCTATGTAGTCGGGAATGGTGATCCCACCACCCATAGTTCGAGTCCGAAGGCTTTCCACCTCACCTCGACGGGACAAACCTGTGATGAAATAGATATCTTCCACCTCTAGTGAAAGTATTTGCTCATCTAGGTTGAAGTTATGTGCATCAACATCCTAATAGTCTATCAAACACTGGAGCAATAGGTTTTGGGCCCTCAAACCCCCTATGCTCCAGAATTTGTATAAGCCACATCTTGCAGCGCTTGTTGTGCATGCACATCGTTATGAACAGCCTCATCTACTAGGTCATGTTCCCTCTCCCTCCACTCTAGAACCATCCTGGAGTGAGAAAAAAGAAAGATTTTAGTCAATTTCATTTGCAAAATCAACTTTACAGTCGTACCCGCAGGCAAATTTGCACACAGTTGTGGGTACCTATGGTCAAACTGTGTGTTGACTACGAGTATGATGCCCTACCTGCGACCCACATTGAAGTAGCCCACGGGTAGCACCGAAGCCATTTAGGGCTTGTCCAAACTAAAAAACCAACCAATGAAATTTGAAATAAAAGCATTAAAATGGAAGGTGGGGATGAGATTACCAACCTGCTACCGACGGTCCGACGATCGGACGCCTGTAGCTCATGGAATCAGCAACTGAACTTTGAGGTAAAAACTAACCACAAACTCCAAATGGGTGAATAGTAAAAATGAATTGTAAATTGCAAATTTTTATTACTATTTATAATTTTCAAGACCCACTTGTTTATAGTTTTTGCCATTTAATGCTGTTATGGACTAATACAATGTCATGGAGTAGTGTTTTTAACTAGATTTCATCGACAAAAGTTGTTTCCCAACGTTTTACACCTACGGAAGGTACGTTTCACACCTGACATATAGGTTAGATGTCATTTTCACATGCATTATGCATTTGACCTTTTGAACACTTTCATAAACCCTAGGTGTGACCCCACTTCTTAACTGACACAGAACCTTCACACTATTATAGAAGTGTCGTTATGTGGCGGTAGGGCCTTTTCAAACATGGGTACCCTAGATAGAACCCCCATTTGCATTCTAGTGCCCATGCCGTTGTTTGTCCTTAGGATTGGGAATCCTTTGTAGTTACACCATGACATTGTGAGAAAGACTCATACTCTACTTTGTCTTATGCTCGCCATCTCCCATAAGGACTCCCCCGTTTATATCAAGTTGTGATTGCATTGCATTATCCTGCTTGCCGCTTGAGCCTTGTGTTGGCTTTCGCTTACTCTATAATTAGCTTGGTGCCTGAGCACGTTTCCCTGTCGAGCCTTGCAGAGCTTATATTTTCCCTTCACAATTTGATGACCTTTTGACCATGAGGGAACACACCCTCGAGTGTCCACATCCTGCATGCACTTCCTTGTATTGATCATAGGTATGTCCCACTGCTTGGAACTAGTCTGCTCACTATTTGACACTCATTCCCTCACTTATTGTACTATAAGCAATTTTATTCTTTTTCAAGCTTTCACCAAATATGAAAAAGACCAAAAAATAAAATATTCCAAAAAGTTGGACGGGATTATGGTTACTACTTCTTGTTGGAAGTTGTTGTGTCGCCTATGAACAGAGCATTCATTCCACTCCATACATTATGAGTCGAGACTATAGTTGGACCTTATAAGCTGTACTTGTTTCTCAGTTTACTCCACCAATTGGTTAAGCTTCTAGTCATTATGAAACCCTTTGTAATGCCTCCTGCATTGCACAATCTATGTCAAGTCTATGCTACCTGAGTCTATCCATCTGCTCATGCTCTTGTTCAAAGGAAGTCCTGAACCCAGAGTTGGCCACTCCTTCGATCTCTTGACTATTGCATGTCGGCCATCCTTATTGAGTCAGTCTGTTTCACCTGAGTTCTTCCAAATATTTCAACGTAGCTGGTACCTCATGCTAGTTGATGGGGGATGCCTTAATGCCTTCCTTCCAGCGAGTCTCGTTCCATCAACTTCAACCCATTTATTCCAGAACTTGAGGCTTAGAGTTCGGTTGAGTACCTTGAGGCTTACAGTCATTAGTGCCAGGTTCTCTCTCCATCGACAGTTTTGGGAATACATCAATGTCCCCTGATTGATGGATTCATTCTAGTGCTCGACTTCAATTCATCTATTCACACTCCAATGATTGTGCTTTGTGCCTTGATCCCCATTTTCATTATTGGTGGGTTATCTCGCATCTGTTAATGGTATACATAATTGACTGGTAATCAGACGATGCCACGTCAGGTTCGACCTCAACTCCTTTATTCACTTGATGGGACTTGCACCGTCGAAGACTTGTGTAGAAGACCCTGGGTGATAGTGGCATTTAGTATTCTACTTATGATGATGACTTTACATCTAAGATATCACCTCTCAGATATCAGTGGTTTGTACCTCCAGTTTGCACCAATTGTTTCCTTTTCAGCAGGATACCATATCTTACTGCAGAGGGATCATGGCTATGATCACTTATGACATGTATTCACTATGTACTGCCTATTCATGGCCATTGTATTAGATTGTTGTACTACCGACATGTATTCAGGGACACTATTGTATTATGACAAGTGAGCTACTCTTTCCACTTGTGTCACCATCACTCCACTTCCAATATTTATAATGTATTTTGGCCATCATAGCATCAGTCTCTGACCTTACACATTAGGGGGCATCTGTTACAATGTAATATTCCACCTTGTGAGAATCAGCTATCTTTGGCCTAGAGGATCCATTCCATTGACTCAGAACCATTTTATATCCTTCAGACACTATTTTTTCCCTTGTACGCTTGCTACATCATTACAATGGGCATACCCACAAGTTGCATCACTATAGCCTGCGGGTAGCATGTAAAATGGTAAAAGTCACTAGTTTATTACTTTTTACTCCCAAAAAGCAGTCATTGGGTGACCTTTGACTCTCCATCTGCCCGAGAAATGCCTCAATGTGTCCTCTCACTTACCTTTGAGAGGACTATATATTGAGCACATATGGCTTATGGATGGGAGGAGAAAGAAGAGCAAGAGAACTCTAGTGGATTTTTGCCCTATCTTGAGTCTACACCCATTGATCCTTGTGGTTGTGAACCCTTTATGTTCACCTTCCAAACTCCTATCATAGTTTGATTTTGCCATTCATGGAGGATTGAAGTGGTGGAGGCGCAAGTGGATTGACCTAGATCTTGGTTTGGATTGGTTGCTAGCAAGAGGTCATATCACATTGTACTTCTTCTTGTTTATTAATAGAAATACTCATATTCTCGTCCATTAATGTTGTAAATGTTGTTTATACTACATTGGGTTGCATTTACTTGTTATATCATGGGCCATTGCTATTGATGATGTTAATGCTGTTTATATATTATATGTACTTGTTGTATATTGGCTGTCAAGACTAATTTGCAGATTCAAGTGCACGGAGAGATTGAGTGTTAGTGGTTTAGAGAGAGAGAGAGAGAGAGATCAGGGTTAAGGATTTAGAGAGAGAGGGAGAGAGAGAGAGAGAGAGGGATTGGAGGTGAGGGGATTAAAGAGAGACAAAGAGATAGGAAGAGAGAGATCGAGGGTTATAGGTTTAGAGAGAGAGATTGGGATTTAAGTCTTTAGAGAGAGAGATTGAGAGAGAAATAGAGAGAGAGATACATAGATAAATATATAGATAGAGACAGAGATAGAGATGAATATTTGGGGCTAGGGTTTAGAGAGAGAGATTGGAAATTAGGGGTTTACAGAGAGAGAGAGAGAGATTAGGGTTTAGGGGTTAGATATTTAGATAAATAGATCGATAGAGAGAGATACTGGGGTTAGAGGCTTATAAAGAGATAGAGATTGGGGGTTAAGGGTTTAGGGAGAGAGAGACATATTGGTTGGTAGGGGTTTAGAGAGAGAGAAAGATTTTGGGGTTATGAATTTAGAGAGAGAGATTGGAGATTGGGGGTTTAAAGAGAGAGAGATTGGAGATTGGGGGTTTAAAGAGAGATACATTGGAGATTAGTAGTTATGGGTTTAGAGAGAGAGAGAGATTTTGGGGTTATGAATTTAGAGAGAGAGAGAGAGAGAATGTGGCTTAGGGTTTAGAGAGCGAGAGAGAGATTGTTGGTTACAGTTTTAGAGAGAGAGAGAGAAATTATGTAAGGGATTTAGAGAGAGAGATAAATTATGTTAGGGGTTTAGAGAGAGAGAGAGAGTTTGGGGGTAAGATGTTTAGAAAGAGAGAGAGAGAGAGATTGGAGGTTAGGTGTTTAGAGAGAGAGAGATAGAGGGAGAGAGATATTAGGATTTAGGGGTTTATAGAGTTATACATATTAGGGGTTATGGGAATAGAGAGAGAGAGAGAGAGAGAGAGAGAGAGAGATTGAAAGATAGCAAATTAAAGAAACAAAGAGAATGGGGGTTTGGGGTTTAGAGAGACGCAAAGAGAGATTGGAGATTAGGGGCTTAGAGAGAGAGATATTGGGGGTTGAGGGTTTAGAGAGAGAGAGATATTGGGGGTTAGGGATTTTGAAAGAGATAAAGAGATTGGAGGTTAGATGTTTAGAGAAGTATATAAAGAAAGAGAGAGATTGGTGGTTAGGGGTTTAAATAGAGGAAGAGAGAGACTAGGAGTTAGGAATTTATAGTGATATAGATACTAGGGGTTAGGGGTTTAGGGATATATAGATAGTGGGAGAGAGAGAAAGGGAGAGAGATTAGGGGTTTAGGTGTTTAGAGCGAGAAATATTGGCAATTAGCAATTTAATGAAATTGAGAGAATGGGGGTTTTGTTTTTCAAGAGACACATAAAGAGGTTGGATATTAGGGGTTTAAAGAGAGAGAGAGAGAGATTGGGGATTAGTGGTTTAGAGGTAGAGAGAGATTGTAGGTTAGAAAATTAGAGAGAGATAGATATACTGGGGTCAGTTAGGTGTTTAGAGAGAGATTAGTTGTTAGGGATTTAGAGAGAGAGATTGTAGGTTTGCATATTAGAGAGAGTGGGAGAGAGAAATTTTGGGTTAGGGGTTTAGACAAAGGGAGATAGATTGGGGGTTAGTGGTTTTGAGAGAGAGAAATATTTAGGGTTATAAGGGTTTAGAGAGGGAGAGAGAGAGAGAGATATTAGAGGTTAGGAGTTTAAATGGAGAGAGAGAGAGAGTGAGGGAGTGAGAGAGAGAGATTGGAGGTTAGGGGTTTAGAGTGAGAGCGAGATTGGGGTTTAGGGGTTGAGAGAGAGAGATTGGGGGTTGGGGGTTTACAATGAGAGAGAGAGAGAGAGACAGAGAGAGAGATCTATTGGGGGTTAGGGGTTGTCATGTTCCCATATTTTTCTATGGTCCATGGGATAATTTTGGCCTAAGTCACCTAGGAAATAATGATTTAATTAATGAGCATGTATGGAAACTACCTTGTGGAAGATGCCTAAGGTTGTATTTGGGAATTAAATGGACAAGGAGGGCCCCCCATGCAGTTATTAACCCCATGACTAAGTCTAAGTGATTGACTAATTGAGAAATTAATTAATTGGGAAAATTTTGAGGCATTACACCATAACAATTAATTAATTATTGGATAATTAATTAATTTCTAAGTTAAATTATTTCTAAGTTGTATTATTTTCATTTAAATGTTTATTGCTAATAAATGTGCCAAGTGGTTGATGACTTGGCTAGGAAATTTGAATTGGTCAGTGAGACAAACTTGCCTAAGTGGTAAAGTCTCAGAAAAGCTAAGGAATCTAGTAGAAACAAGTTGGCAAGATGAACCCAGAAAGGAAACTGACAAAAGCTGGTGAAATCAGACAAAAGAAAGAAAGAGGAAAGTAAAGAAAGTGGAAAGATTCAGAAAAGATTTTAGAAAGAAAATAGCAACAACCAGAAAAGCTACCTAAAGCACACTTGCCCAAATTCAGTGAAGGAGGTGAAGGAAAGAAATTTTTGAAAGCTCAGAAGTTGCTATTCTCCTCAAGAAAGGCACCCTCATGGCTTTGGAGTAGAATGGGCAAGTGGGTAACTTACTCTCACAGGTCACCAAGCCAAGAACTTGTTCAGCAGGTCATCATGAAGTTTATAAAAGAATCCAACCAACTCCATTTGACAACTTTTGATCATTTTGTAATTTGTGAATGAGAGCTTTGAGCTACTCATATGTTGAGTGTTGTGCCTCAACTATTCCTCTTGGGTGATGTGCCCCAAGGCCTTGCGAATGTCCTATGAGTGTTATGCAGGTCCATCAAGAAATATTACAGTCAATAACATTTAGTACAGTTCATCCATGGAGATTTAATGTCAGATTGAAGAAGAGGCTACCATTGGAGAAGATTTGTAGCTAGATTCGGTGAAGGAACACTGTGGATGAAGATAGTTATGGAGAGGTGTGCCCAGGACCTCCAGTGAAATCTAGAAGATGATATTTGCAGATATTAGTGGCTGCTAAATTTCAGAGATCAAATATCAGAACCATTCTCCACTCTTCTTCTACTTCTACTACTCCCACAACTAGATTTGGAGGTGATTCCACTGAAGAAGAGAGCTAGTTGATGATGGCGCCCATTTGAAGATCAGCCACTCATATTGCAGCAAGATCAGCCATCTAATATATAGATGGACCAATATTCACTTCCATAACAGAGCCACAGTAACTACTTCCTTCTCTTCTCTATTCTCTCACTGATTGTAACCGAAGATTAGCTTGTGAGGCATTGTCATTTAAGAAGCAAGCAATTAATGAAAGAAGAAATGTTCTGAAAGTCATATTTCAAGTTTTATGTATGGAACATGTTATATCAGAGTCTAAATTAATATCAAAACAGATTTTGTGGTTTCTTAAAGTAGTTTGTGAAGTTAAAATGCAAGACTAGCTAGATTGATGTCAATTCTAGACTTGTTTTACCACTTTTACTGCCAAATCCAGTCTAAGCAATATTTTTAAATTCTGTCAGTTGGATAAGGTCATTAAATCATTATAGTATCCATATCAGTCCTTAAATTCACAACTTTTAATCCTTTAGACTCTTTTTGTGAATTTTGGAAAATTACTAGCCCCGCAATCCCGTGAGAGCCCAAAAACCCCAATTCTTCCCAAACTCTCCCATGTCTGCAATAATAACTTTCTGAACACAACCAGCCCTCATTTGACTGATATAACCTCTATCACTAATTCCTAGAACCCCCACCTATCTAGTATGCATATGCCAGCTACCCAGGAAACCTCGAAGTAGGCAATAGACTAGCTCTATTGTTGAAAAGTGAAAGGTATTGGTACATGGTGCATAGGACATCACCGATCTGCACCTTTTGACCCGCTACTGCACCTAACCTCATATATTTTTCAGAATTAAATATTCATCCAACCATCCTTATTCCTCACCTCAGTACCGCTCACTTACCTCCTGCATTGTTCGAAGGAATTGACAGAACTTTTACTAATAAAAATTTATAAAAATTTTGAAGTTAAGATAATATCTTGGTCGAATCTTCCCAAGGATATTACAGAGGTTTAGATAAAGAGAGTGATAGAGAGAGAGATTGGGGTTAGGTTTTAAAGAGAGAGAGAGAGAGAGAGAGAGAGAGAGAGAGAGAGAGATTGGGGGTTAGTTGTTTAGAGAGAGAGATTGGAGGTTAGCAGTTTAGAGAGATAGATAGGAAGATAGATATTGGGAGTTAAGGCTTTAGATAGATAGATTGGGGGTTAGGGGCATAGAGAGAGAGAGAGTGATATTAGGGGTTAGGTGGTTAGACAGAGTGAAAGATATTGGATGCTAGGGGATTAAAGAAAGAGATAGAATGGGGCTTAGGGGTTCATATACATACATACAAAAAGAGATAGAGAGAGAGAGAGAGAGAGAGAAAGATTGGAGGTTAGGGTTGTAGAGAGAGAAAGAGTTTAGAGGTTAGGGTTTGAGAGAGAGAGAGAGAGATATTAGGGGTTAATGGTTTAGAGGGAGAGAGATATTGTTGTTTGGGGGCTTACATAGAGAGATAGAGATATTAGGGTTAGGGGTTTAGAGAGAGAGAGAAATTGGTGTTTAGGGATTTAGGGATTTGGAGAGAGAGAGAGAGAGAGATTAGAGGATTTTGGTTTATGGATAGAGAGATATATTGGGGGTTAGGGGTTTAGAGAGAGTTGGATCAGGGGTTTGAGGTTTAGAGAGGGAGAGAGATTAGGGGTTAGGGTTTCAAGGAAAGAGAGATTTGGAGGTTATGGATTTAGAGGGAAAGAGAGGTTGGAGGTTAGGGGTTTATAGCGAGAGAGTTATATTAAGGGTTAGGGGTTTAGGGAGAGAGATATTGGGGCATAGGGGTTTAGAGAGAGAGAGAGGTTGAGGGTTAGGGGATTAGATAGATAGATGGAGAGGACGATATTTGGGGTTAGTTTTTTAGAGAGATAGAGAGACTGGGGTTAGGGGTTAAGAGAGAGAGAGGGCGATTTGGGTTTCAAGCTGTAGAGAGGGAGAGATAAGAAGTGAGAGATTGGTTATTAGTGGCTTAGAGACAGACAGATTGAAAGTTATTGGTTTAGTCACAGATAAAGAGATTACAGGCTAAGAGTTTAGAGAGAGAAACAAAGAGATTGGTCATTAGGGGTTTAGAGAGAGAATGATTGGGTGTTAGGGATTTACAAAGAGGGGGGCATAGAGATATTCGAGGATAGGGGTTAAGAGAGAGAGAAAGATTAGTTGTTAGGGGTTAAGAGAGAGATATTAGGGGTTAGGATTTTAGAGAGAATAAGTGATATGTAGAGATAGAGACAAAGATTGGGGCCTAGGGTTTAGAGAGAGAGAGAGAGAGATTTGGTGTTAGGGGTTTAAACAAAGAGATTGGTGATTAGGGGTTTAGAGAGAGAGAGTGAGAGAGATTGAGGTTTAGGGGTTTAAATAGATATATCAGTAGAGATAGAGAGAGAGAGAGAGAGATATTAAGGGTAAGGGGATTAGAGAGAGAGTGAGATATGAAGAGATTGGGGGTTAGGGTTTTATATGGAGAAAGAGATTGGGGGTTAGGGGTTTAGAGAGAGAGAGAGATTGGTGTTTGGGGTTTAGAGAGAGATAGATATTTTGGGGCTTAGGGCTTTGAAGAGAGCGAGAGAGATACAAAAGTAGATATTGGAGGAACGGGTTTAGAGAGAAAGAGATAGGAAGAGAGATTTTCTAGGTTATCATTTAGAGAGAGATAGATTGGTCTTTGGGGTTTAGAGAGAGATAGATAGATTGGGATTTAGGGATTTAAAAAGAGAGAAATAAAAATAGAGATATTTGGGTTTTAGAGAGAGAGAGAGATTGTGGGTTTATATATATATATATATATAGAGAGAGAGAGAGAGGGTTAGGGGTTTAGAGAGAGAAGGAGAGAAAAAAATTGGAGTTTAGGGGTTTAGAGAGAGAGTGATAGATTGGGGGATAGTGTTTATAGAGAGAGCGAGAGACTAGAGGTTAGGGATTTGGGGAGAGAGATACTATTGGTTAAGGGTTTAGAGAAAGAGATATTGGGAGTTAGGGGTTTCGAGAGAGATAAGGAGATTAAGGGGTTGAGCTAAGGGGTTGAGCTTTAGAGTGAGAGTGATAAACATAGGGATGTTAGTGGTTCATGGTTTAGAGATAGAGATCGAGAGAGAGATTTTGCATTAGGGTTTTAAATAGAGAGAAAGATTGAGAGTTAGGGTTTTAGAGAGAGAGAGAAATTAGTGATTAATTGTTTAGAGATAGAATGACAAAGATTGGGGGTGAAGGGTTTAGATAGATAGTAGGTAGATAGAGAGAGAGGGAGAGAGAGAGATTAGGAGTTAGGTGTCTAGGGAGAGAGAGAGATTAGAGGTTACGTTTTTAGAGATAAAGATTCGGGTTATGTGTTGAGAGAGAGAGAGAGAGAGAGAGATAAATAAAGGGATTGGTTTCTAGGGGTTTACAGTGCGAGAGATAGAGATTAGGGGTTTATGGATAGAGGTAGAGAAAGCGATTGAGTGTTAGTGGTCTAGAAAGAGAGAGATATATTGTGGGATAGGAATTTAGAGAGAGAGAGAGGGAGAGATTGGTGGCTATAGGTTTAGAGAAAGAGAGAGAGATTACGAATTAGGTTTTTAGAGAGAGAGAGAGAGAGAGAGATTGGGGTTTAGGGGTTTAGAGAGAGACGTATTGGACTTTAGGGGTTTAGAGAGGGAGAGTTTGGAGGTTAGGGGTTTAGATACAGAAAGAGATTAGGGGTTATTGCTTTAGAGAGAGAAATAGAATAGAGTTTAGTGGTTTAGAGAGCCATATATAATGGCTCGACTATTTATAAAGAGATAGAAGGATTAGGGGTTAGGGGTTTAAAGAAAGAGAGATAGAAAGAGAGATAATGGTGGTTAGGGATTAAGAGTGAGTGAAAGAGTGAGAGAGATTTGGTATTAGCGTTTTAGATAAAGAGGGAAATATTGGGTTTTAGGGTTTTAGAGAGAGAGATTGGGGGTTAGGAATTTAGAGATAGATAGAGAACGAGATTGGGGATTAATGGTTTAGAGAGAGAGAGAGATTAGGTGTGAGGTGTTTAGTGAGAGAGAGAGAGATTGGAAGTTAGGGCTTTAGGGAGATTGAAAGAGATAGAGAGATTTCCAGTTAGGGATTTAGGGAGATTTAGAGAGACAAAGAGATTAAGGTTAGTGGTTTATATAGACATATAGATGGTCATAGAGTATGTGTGTGTGTGTGAGAGAGAGAGAGAGAGATTTTGGGTTAGGGATTTAGAGAAATAGAGAGATTGTGGGTTAGTGGTTTAGAGAAAGAGAGATTGGGGTTAGGGGTTTTGAGACAAAAGGATATTTGGGATGAGCAGTTTAAAGAAAGAGATATTTTGGGGGTTAGGATTTTAAGAGTTTAGAGAGAGAGATTGGGTGTTAGGGGTTTAGTGAGAGAGAGAGGGATTGGTGGTTAGGTCTTTAAAGAGATTGAGAGAGAGAAATAAAGAGAGAGAAAAAGATTAGGGGTTAAGTGTCTATATACATATATAGATAGATAGAGAGTGAGTGAGAGAGAGAGATTACAGAATAGGAGTTTAGAGAGGGAAAGAGAAAGAGAGAGATTGGGGGTTAGTGCTTTAGAGAGAGAGAGAGAGATTGGGGTACGGGTTTAGAGAGATATAGAGATATTGGGGGTGAGGGGTTTAAAGAAAGAAAGATTTTGGAGTTTAGGATTTTAGATAGAGATAGAGAGATATTTGTTGTTAAGGATTTATAAAGAGAAAGAGAGATTGTGGGTTATGGGTTTAGAGAAAGAAAGAGATTTGATGTTGGGGGTTTAAAGAGAGAGATAAGGAGAGACGTTGGGGGTTAGGGGTTTAGAGAGTGTGTTTGTGTTTGATTAAGGGTTAGAGGTTTAGAAATAGATAGAGAGATTGGGGGTTAGGGGATTAGAGAGAGAGAATGGGTGATTGAGAATTAGAGGTGTGTGTGAGAGAGAGAGAGAGAGGAAGAGAGAGACTAGGTGTTTGGAATTGAGAGAGAGAGAGAGAGAGATTGGAGGATATGTGTTTAGAGAGATAAGTAGAGGGAGGGAGAGATTTGTGGCTAGGGGTTTATAGAGACAGAGAGATAAATAGATTGTGATTTAAAAAGAGAGAGAAATAAAAAGAGATATTGGTGGTAAGGGTTTTAGAGAGAGAGGGAGATTGGGGTTTAGGGGTTTAGAGAGAGAGAGATTGTTGTTTAGGGGTTTCAAGAGAGAGAGAGAGATTGGAGTGTAGGGGTTTAGAAAGATATATAGATTGGTGGTAAGGGGTTAGTGGTTAAGAGATAGAGAGAGAGATAGAGAGATTTAAGGTTAGGGGTTTAGAGAGAGAGAGATTGTGGGTTTAGATATATATATAGAGAGAGAGAGATAGGGATATATTGGGGGTTAGGGGTTTAGAGAGAGAGAGAGAAATTGGCATTTAGGGGTTTAGAGAAAGAGTGACATATTGGGGGATAGTTGTTTAGAGAGAGAGCGAGAGACTAGAGTTTAGGGCTTTGGAGAGAGAGGCATTGGTGTTTAAGGGTTTAGAGAAAGAGATATTGGGGGTTAGGGGTTTAGAGAGAGATAAAGAGATTAAGGGGTTGAGATTTGGAGAGAGTGTGATTAACATAGGGATATTAGTGGTTTTGGGTTTAGAGATAGAGATAGAGAGAGATTTTGCATTAGGGATTTAAATAGAGAGAGAGATTGTGAGTTAGGGTTTTAGAGAAAGAGAGATTAGTGATTAATGGTTTAGAGAGAGAGTGATAGAGATTGGGGGTGAAGGGTTTAGATAGATACTAGATAGAGAGAGAGAGAGAGAGATTAGAGATTAGGTTTTTAGAGATAGATATTGGCATTAGCTATTTATTGAGATAAATATTGGGGCTTAGGGGTAAGGGGCTGAGAGAGAGAGATTAGGGTTTATGGGTTTAGAAATAGAGAAATACAGAGATTGGTTGTTAGGGGTTTAGAGTGAGAGATATAGAGATTAGGGGTTTAGCGATAGAGGTAGAGAAAAAGCTTAAGTGTTAGTAGTCCAGAAAGAGAGAGAGAGATTGTGGGATAGGGGTTTAGAGAAAGAGAGAGAGAAAGAGATTGGTTGCTAGGGGTTTAGAGAAAGAGAGAGAGATTGGGGGTCAGGTTTTAGGGGTTTAGATTATTACAACGTAATCTTCCACCTTGTGAGTATCAACATTCTTTGTCCTATAAGATCCATCTCACTGACTCAGATTCACTTTATATCCTTCAGACATAATTTTTTCCTCATTTTTCCTCTGACCCACTTGTTGCATCATTATAGCAAGCGTACCAATGAGTTGCATCACTATAGCCCACAGGTATCAAGTAAAATGGTAAAAATCACTAGTTTATTACTTTTTACTCCCAAAAAGTGGTCATTGGGTGACCTTTGGCTCTCCATATTCCCAAGTAACGTCTCGATGTGTCCTTTCACTTACCTCTAAGAGGACTATATATTGAACACATATGGCTTATGGATGAGAGGAGAAAGAAGAGCAAGAGAACTCTAGTGTATTTTTGCCCTATCTTGAGTCTACACTCATTGATCCTTGTAGTTGTGAACCCTTTATGTTCACCTTCCAAACTCCTATCTAGTTTGAGTTTGCCATTCATGGAGGATTGGAGTGGTGGAGGCACAAGTGGATTGATCCAGATCTTGATTCAGATTGGTTACCAGCAAGAGGTTGTATTACTTTGTACTTCTTCTTTTTTATTAATAGAAATACTCATATTCTCATCCATTAATGTTGTAAATGTTGTTTATCTTACATTGGGTTGCATTTACTTGTTATATCATGGACCATTGCTATTGATGATGTTAATACCATTTATATAGTATATGTACTTGTTATATATTGGTTGTCAAGGCTGATTTGCATATTCAAGTGCATGGATTGGAAAGCTCCAATGGGGATCTACATCAAACGTTTGGATCGAGGTTGGTTATCTTCTTCATTATCTTAGCACTGTCATTTAAATAGCATAGTTTTGAGAATTGAGTTGATTTCTGGAAGTCATCTCTTTGTTATGGTATACCCCAAGCCATAATGAGTTTTCTCCAACATAGAAATGGCGACTCCGCTGGGGAGAACATCCATCTGGGGATTTTTTGAGAATTAGTCCATAATTAGAGTTGTTGTTTGTCGAAGCTCTGTGTCACTTATATGCCGTTGAGATACACTATAGAAAACTTGCTTTTTTCTAAGCCGTTGGACTCTCTGTTTGCCAATTTTCCTTTCCTCACCCGCGGGCTAGCTTATCTCTGCTCGCGTATACTCACCTTTGTTTACTCTAGTACTCGCGGGTACCCGCAGGTATTCCTTCGACAATAGCGTACAACTCTATTTTTTGTTGGTTTATGACCTTTGGTT
Organism: Larix kaempferi; assembly: GCA_027924585.1. NCBI lineage: Eukaryota > Viridiplantae > Streptophyta > Pinopsida > Pinales > Pinaceae > Larix > Larix kaempferi. The sequence continues at coordinate 4,693,516 of BSBM01000109.1, read as the reverse complement.
GTTGCTGGGTTGGTTTTGGTTGATCCTGAGTCTTTCTTGTCCTGTTTCTTGACTGTTCCATGCCTTGGTTGTGACCAAAACTCTTCGTTTCCCATGGTTGAGCCTTGTTGGTTTTTTACCCATCTTTGGATTTAGCCTTGTTGGTTTTTTCATTTTGAGCTCATTCCTTTGGCTGAGTCTTACTGTTTGGTATCTTCCTGGTTGTCTTAGTGATCTCCCTAGCATATCAGTGACTAGATAGTAGGATTTTGCTTGCATTTTTCATTTCCATATATTGAAAAATACAAAAAAATACACATAGTTTTTTGCATTTTTCTTTCGTTTATAAGAGAAAATACAAAAAAAAAACATTGCTTTTATGTATTGCATCTTGCATTGAGTGCTTTTTGCCTTCATTTAGATTCTGATTGTGCATTGAAAAAAATATATAAAAGGATTGCATATTTATTTTGAAATCGTTGGTTTGATTGTGCATATTAGGGGCATTGTTTTCATTGGATAGATGAGTCTAGGATTTGACGATTTTGTATACCATTGAGTCTTACACATCACTAGTTTCATGATCATATCCCTTGAGTAATCACAGCCATTAAAATTAATGCTTAATCTTAAAATTGATTAGACCGATTTTATTTATAGGGTACACCAACTAGCATAGGTTTAGAGTCTTAGAATAGATCATTGTGAGTTAACAATCCAAGACTACTAGATGAAACATTAGGTGTTTGACCACTGATTGGAGGAATCCATGGTATAGATCGTTGTTCTTAGGAAGCTCTACCCAAGCCGGAGTTAAGCACAAGGTCACGGGAGGTTGGTTGAAGGGATATCCCTCTGATACTAGCTGAACGTGGGAGATATTTACAGGATTTGTTCATATCTGGGGACTCTTGGGGGATTTGACCCTCATTGAGTTTCGAGCTCAGTTACCCTGACCATACGATGGATCCCACCTGCGACTATCCCCCTGAGCATTGGTTATATTGCGGTGACCATAGTTTCCTTACCTAGGTATCACACAAGGTACTTGCAGTGGTTATATTGTTCGTGTCCTAAGTCAGATAGGGATTGGACAGCACAGTTGTTTGTTGCCTAGGGTTACAGCCCTTTACACGTAGTGAAGCCGGGGTGTCTCTATAACTGATTCTATTACCTCCGGCTATAGTTTGGGAGTCTCAAGCCTCTCCTAGATGAGACATACCAGCTCTAGTGTTAGGAGCTCATTTAGCCACTCTGTCTGCTCTTGGTTGTAGTTTCTCTAGGAGTGTGCTTTTGATTTACTATTTTTGATCGATAGTTGGCCTTTAGGGGGCGTTTTGATTATGTATTCTCCCCCAGATATATCGTGGTGCGGAGCCCTACTCTCCCAGTTGGCCGGTTTAAAGCCAACCGAGTTTTCACACCGTGTTGCTAGAGGACGCCGGAGGGATCCCTCTAAGTCTTTAGATTCTTATGAGACATATGTCCAAGATGTCATGACTGATACCCATTTTGATACTGAGGAAAAACCTTCGACTCCATCGGGTAGAGTTGACCACACTTCCGATCCCCATACTCCTCGTGAGGAGTGGGGAGGTGATCAACTTGAGACTCAACCTGGTTCTATTTGGCCTAATCCACTTTAACGAGATCTGTTTGATCCTTTGAATCCAAATAATTATCTTTACGGGATTCCAACCTTACCCGAGGATGAAGAACAGGACGACGTGTTCATTCCTTCGTTTCCTCGCAATTACAGACACAGGATGCCAGAGTTACATGACGACACTGGTCCTACGATCAACTCGACCACACTCTCATTTGGTATGCCTAGTCATAGTATAGTTGAACCTTCCACTACGTTTGGTAGTCACACTAGAAGTATTCATGGTGTTAGCCATACAATACCTACTGGGGGCACTACCCTCGCTAGGGGCACTACGTTGTCCACTTACACACATAGTATGGGGATTGGTCATGTTCCTCCTAACAATGCTAATGTTGGAAGAAAACCACCTCCTAGGATTTCCCAACCTAATAGGAACTTTGTTCGAAACATGACTCGCCATCCACCCCCTAATACACATGCCGCTACTCGTCAACCCAAGACTACTTTTATGGATGTTAATGCTCCTCCCAATCATGGGGGTGGACATATACCGCATACTTTTGCGTTCATTTCCACCACTAGTAATGCCAATGTAGGGGGTGGGAATATATCCTATCCACATGGACATCATGCCACCATCCCTGCTACTAGTAACACCAATATTGGGGCTAGGAATACTTCTCATGCTTCTGGTTTCCACACGACTGCTCAAGCTAATCCAAATGCTGGGGGTGGGAACATACCATACCATTATGGTCATTAAAACACAACTCTTGCTATGAATAGTACATATATTCCCCATACTCATGGTGGAAACCCTTACTACAACACAGTCAGTGCGGGCACCAGTACAATCCACCACCCTAATATGGTGCCCAAAATACGCACATACCTGCTTACTCTCAAATGGGTAAGGTAGGAAGAGGTTATCAATCCTATGGCCATGGGAAAGCTTATGGTCTGTCAATTCCTTATTATCAACAGTTTAATACTCATGGTCAAGCTTTTGTTCCATCTTCTAATACGGTTCCGTTTAGCCAACCTTTTATGGGGGCTTATAATCAAGCTTTCTAGCCTCAGCTCCTATTCCTTGCACGCTTGAATCTTCTGGATATTTCGAAGCTCATGAATGATCCGGTGTTTCATGACCCTACTTGGCCCCCGGTCCTTACCAAGATCCCTTCGGACATTCGTAAGTTTGAGGGGAAAGGTGGTGAGGACCCAAGAGATCATGTCACGACATTTCACCTTTGGCACTCCTCTAACTCATTGAATCACGATTCCGTTATATTGCAACTATTTCAATGCACCCTCATGGGGGCAGCTGTGAAGTGGTACGTCAAGTTGCCTTGAAACACCTATAAGGGTTTTAATGAGATTGCTTTAGTTTTCTTAAATCATTTCTAGTTGTCGGGTCACTATGATACTGGCACAGAAGTTTTATCTACCTTCTGTCAAAACAAGGCCACGCATATTTTTTACCACATTCAAGAGTGGCATCGGCGGAAGAGGTTAGTGAAAGCCAACATTCCTCTATATTTCTAGTTGAAATGGTTCCTCAAGTCTCTACTCCCACACATTGCTAAGGATGTTTCAATGTCCGGCATTGTGACTGAGTAACAAGCTATCTTGAAATTCCAACAGTTAGACTTATTGTACTCTCAGTCTGGCATTTTGTATGACATCATCCCTAATGCACTGCGTACACATCATGAGCCCACATCAGTTCCTAGACCGCATGCCGATGGCATCGTTGGATCTGCAAGCACTCGCCCCATAGATTTGGTAACTAATCAAATGCAGAATTTGTGGCTAAATTAGTCTACTCCCGGATAGGTTCACACTTTTTCCACTTCCACCCCATCGTCTGATGTACACAGTGTGGAAATGACGAACTAGTCAGGTAACCAGCAACCCGGTGGTAATAAAAAGGGGAGAAATAATCGTAAGGGTGGAAACAATGGGAATAAAAATAGCAATCACAATACCCCCCATAAGTATAATGCCAACCCTCCTCGGGAAGGTGGAAATGTTGGCGAGGACCGTAAACCTAGGCGTAAGGTGAAGTTTCCTTGCAAGCTCTGTGGGGAAGACCATCTTACTCACTTATGTCCTCATATTGAAGAAGCATCGAAGCACTTGCCACGGAGCCCAGTTGTGTTGAAGGATCCCCTACCTCATCAGGAAAACATGGCTTTGCATGCTCCCACCACTGGTTATGGACCTACTGAGACAACAACGTTTGCTTCCAATAATAGTGGTTATGGATGTGTGAACATGGTTCAGTCAGAGGTTAGTGTTGCCACTCATCAACACAATTATGATGCACCACAAACTAATTTGGGGAGTGAGCCTCCCCCTCCTCCTGAAAATTCCTTGCATATCGAGAAGCCCTCTATTATGTTGCAGATACCAAAAGGTGTTCTTAAGCGCTCTACACATAATCCTAATGCTCAAGCCGCCCACAACTACTCCATCGTAGAATATTTGGGCCAAACTCTGTGTGCCATGTCAGCTCTTGAAGTTTTGCAAGCCTATCCTTTTCAGAAGCATGCTCTTTTGAGTGCATTGGGAGTTCAGGATGGAGGAAGTCCCACTATTATCAAGTTCGACACTATTGATGTCCAACCTCGCTTACCCTACTATGTGGCTTTTCAAATCCAGGTGGTGTGCCTTCAGAGTTTTGTCAAACGTACTATGGTTGACGAAGGTGCCTCTGCATCACTAATGTCATTAGCTTGTTGGAAAGCTCTGGGATCTCCTCCCCTACTCACATCTAAACAATGCTCACTGCATTCGACGGTCATTCATTTAAGCTGGATGGAATTATCCCTTCCCTTGTTGTCTGCTTAGGAGGTAAGTCTGTGCCTATTGAAGTTGTGGTGGTTGATGCGCCCATCGACTACAACCTTTTACTGGGTCGAAATTGGATGTATGCCATGAAAGCTGTCACATCCACTATATTCAGAGTTATCTACTTTCCTCATGAAGGCAAGATTGTGACTATTGATCAGCTGGATTACGTTAACTCCTCTTCCACAGCATCCACGGGATCCATAGTCCTGCAAGTTACTCATTCTCAGCTGACAACTGGGAACATGGGTGTTGGCAATTACCCTTCATTGATGGTAACTTAAGATTTTTCTACACCTATGAATTTTGCAACGATTACCGATGATTTGTCTCCTCCTTCGCATAATATGTCATTCTAGACTTCCTATTTTGATGATCCATGGACTTTACCATCCACGAGTTCCACGTCTGGAAACATTTTGCATGTCAGGATGTCTATGCCACTATCTGTAGTTGAGCTTGCTTACCAGCATATTCAAAAAGCCACTGCAGAACCAAATCTCTCTTCTTCCCACACAGTCGAGGAAGATCCCATTACGCTGCCAGTTTGAGCAGCCAGCTCGTCTTGTTCCCACGATTGCCTCGATGATACTTTTCCTTCTGATGGAGCTATTATGGAGGCCATGTGTGGTAGCGAGAGAGCTTGGGAAGATATGCACCATCGCTCTTATTTCCTTCCCAAACTTGAGCTTGCCAAATGAGAAGAGTTTAAGACGACTCTAGCAGAGATGGTTGGTCACCCTATGGCTCTTTTGGAGTCGCATGATGTTTTCGTGGAAGGGAATATGGCTAAAATTTCCCCAACTACATCGATCAATATCTCTCGTACTCCCAAAATAGTTGAGAATGTCTACATCAGTGATGATTGCACTCCTGAGGAGAATGCTATTTACACTTAATTGTTTACAAAACTCTGGGAAGCTTTCACCTGGTCATATGACAAGATGCCAGGAATAGACCCCTTCATTATTGTACATGAGATTAGAATGTATCCCAATGCTAAACCGGTTCGACAATGCTTACGTGTTATGAACCCTAAAAAATAAGTCGCTATCAAGGCAAAGGTGGAGAAACTGCTCAAGGCTGGTTTCATCTACCCCATTCCCCTTACTGAATGGGTGTCAAACCCCGTTCCTGTGGATAAGAAGCAGGGAACGATCCGTGTATGCACCGACTTTAGGGATTTGAACCATGCATGTCCGAAAGACAACTTCCCCACACCATTCATAAATCAAATCTTGGATGCTTGCGCCGGAAGTGAGATTTTTTCCTTCATGGATGGATTTTCCGGATATAACCAGATTCAAATCAAACCCGAGGATCAACATAAGACAGCTTTTATTTGTCCTTGGGGAACATTTGCATATAGGAAAATGCCCTTCGGCCTTAAAAATGACGGAGCTACGTTTCAGCGTGCAATGACCTACGTCTTTCACGATCTTAAAAAAATTATGGAGGTTTTCTTGGATGATCTTGCTGACCATTCTCACAAGAGGATGGACCACCCCAAGCACCTTCAAATGATTCTCGAATGATGTATACGATACAAGATTTGATTGAATCCTAACAAATGCATCTTTGCTGTAAGGACGGGTCGCCTTCTGGGCTTCATAGTTTCAAAAGAGGGTATTAGGGTCAATCCTCTCAAAGTTGAGGCATTACTTCAATTGCCTTCTCTGCGCAATTTGTTACAACTTTAGAGCCTCGAAGGGAGCCACTTTTCTATGCTGTTTTGTAGTCAGTTAAGCTAATCTTACCAGAGGTTTCGTGTGCTTATTGAAGAAGGACACACCTTTTATCTGGGATGAGTGAGCCCAGTAGTATTTCAATGCCCTTTAGAAAGCTTTGGTATCGACCCCTGTGCTTAGTCCACCAGACTTCGCATGAGATTTTATCCTTTATGTGGCTACATCTCAAGAGACGATTGGCATGGTCTTGGTTCAGGTTGATGATGCGCTTGTTAAGCATGTCATCTATTACCTTAGTCAAAATCTAGTAGATGTTGAGCTAAGATATACTCATGTGGAAAAGCTGGAGCTTGCGACTATTCATTTAGTCCAGTGGTTACGACATTAGATTTTGCTTAGAACGACCACAATTTTCGTGCATATCAATCCATTTCAGTTCGTGCTATCACGACGCCTTATTGGGGAAAAGTACAATAAATGGATTGTTATCCTGCAGGAGGTCGATCTCAATTTTGCTTCGGTGAACTCGGTGAAATCGTTGGTATTTTCTAAGCTTATGTCGGATATTCTAAGACTTGATGAGGATGTTATTCATGAAGATTCCTTTGTGGATGAGCACTTATTTCTTATCTTGTCTGAGGACCCTTGGTATGGGGGTGTCATTGTATATCTCCAAACTTTGAAGTTTCCTCTGCACTATTCATGAGATGAGGGATGGCATGTGAAACATCATGCTAAATATTATACTATTGTCAGTGACACTTTGTATCATCGAGGAAAGGATTCTATCCTTCGTCGTTGCTTAACTCACGAAGAAGTGGAGCGGGTGCTTAATGATTGCCATGCTGGGGCCTGTGGTGGTCACTTATCTGGGCTTGCTACAACCCAACGTATTATGGGAGCTAGTTATTTTTGGCCTTCCATCTTTAAGGATTGTGTTAATGTTGTGAAGAGATGTCACCCTTGTTAGGTGTTTTCTCGGAACATACGCTCGCATCCAATTCCCCTTCATCCGGTCGTCACCATCGGTCCCTTCACCAAGTGGGGGGTGGATTTCATGGATTGCAAACCAGCTTCGGCTGGGGAGCATCACCATATCATAGTGGTCGTGGACTATTTTTCCAAATGGGCTGAGGCCATGCCTACTATTAAAGACAATGGTGCTACAGCAGCCCACTTCATATTCAATCAAATTATCACTCGATTCAGTATTCCGAAAGAGATTGTCACTGACCATGGTAGTCACTTTCAGAACAAGATGATGGAGGATTTGTCTCTCAAGCTTGGGTTCTGTCAAGAACACTCATCTTCTTATTATCCCCAAGTGAATGGTCAAGTAGAAGCAGTCAATACGTCTTTGAAGACCATTCTCCAACGTACCATCCAACAAAGGAAGACCAATCGGCACATCATGTTATATCCAGCTTTATGGGCATATCGAACCGCAGTCAAGACTACCACTGGGTTCTCACCGTTTTAGCTAGTTCATGGTGTGGAGTCACTTTTACCGATTGAATGCGAGATCCCTTCGCTTAAACTGGCCATAGAGATCCTCCCTGATACGACGGGTCTTGAGCAATGTTTAATCCACCTTGAGCAACTTGACGAGCAACGTCGAGATGCTGCTGTGGCCATAGATGCCAACAAATATCATGTTAAGGTTTAGTATGATAGGTCTATCCATCCCCGACAGTATGTTAAAGGTGACTTGGTCCTCTTATATGACCAAGCTAAAGAACCCCTGGGAGCAGGCAAGTTCAACCCCATGTGACACGGTCCTTACATCATGAGGCGTGTCCTGGAAAAAGGAGCCTATGGATTAGAAGACTATGAGGAGACTATCTTGAAGGAGCCTAGAAATGGGCTCTACCTCAAGCAGTATTACGCTTGAACCTCTGGTTCAGGATGATACTTTTGTATACTATTGTATAGTTGCTTCTATACATAGTTTAGATTTCTTTTGGTTTTTGGGTCTGCTGATTAGCTTTCGTTTGATTGACAGATGTCATCAGAGTTTCCTATGTTCTTAGGATTCATGGATGGTGCTAGCCATCATACGTAGCAGCTTGCTTCTGCTGCCCGGGTTATTTTCTCACCTGACCACCTAGTTGTGTCCTCAGTAGGTGCTTGTCTTGGTCCTACATCTAACAATGCGGCTGAGTATAGTGCCGTCATTCAGCTACTTTTGGATACCATTTCCCATGGCGTCCAGTGTTTAGAAGTTCGCCTGGATTCACAACTAGTTGTGTCTTAGCTTAATGGGTAGTACCGTGTGCGAGATCCTACGCTACTACGGAATTTCCTAAGGGTAAGACTCTTGGAACGACATTTTGTTTCAATTACATGCATACATGTTTCAAGAAGTGTTAATCATATATCTGATGCATACACTAACTATGCATTAGATTGGCATTTGTCACATTCACCATGAAACACATAAATACAACAAGACTTTCATACATTTGTACATACACACACATAGTAGAACCTGAGAACCAAAGTTTTATATATATAAATATGTACAAAAATGGTAGTGTCATACAAAACTAGAGCTTGTAGCCCTCAAAAATATACATATCGATAAAAAAATGAGATCCCGAGATATCTACTCCCTACGAGGAGGCCTAGCTGCCGCTCCGACAGGATGTGTCTCATAGAAGTACTGAACTGCATTGGCTACCCACTGCAGTAGCCACACCCAGTCACCTGAAACTCCCACTACTTGGCGCTGCATGGCCTTAGGTAGTCGTGCCACCTCTATTTGTGGAACCCTAGAAACCATCCATGTGAGGTTGTGCCACAAGGCCTGTAGAGTGCATCCGGCTGTAGTATTGCTTGCCTCCTCACCCCTGCCCCGACGACCATGTCTCGGGAATCCATCAGGTCTCACTAGGCCTTTGTCTGCGAGCAAACAGTCAACCATTAGCATATGATACTACAACCAAAAATATTTTTGCATTTACATCTATAATAAAAAATCCATAAAAATTTAATACACAAAAAACCTAAAAAGAGTACTCACCAATGTCTCCGAACGCTGCATCTGGTGGGAGTGGCATGTCCCTATCTTGGTGGAAGTCTATCCCATCTTAGGGGTAGTCCTTTATGGCAATGACCTGTCGGTCCCACCAGCGGAAGAACTCCTTGGTATATGGTGATTCCAGATGGCCACCACCCTGTCATGTCAAGACCTTAGCCCATTGGGTCAGGGTTGGATACTAGAGACTATGAGGAGGGACATCCACCCTCGGACTAAGCCCTGGAACCCTCTCAAAGAAGAATCTACATAGGATACTCTCAACCCAAATTTTTTGGCCTTCCCTTCTTTGCATTCTGTCAGTTGGGTCTTCATAGACCCTAGCAGTGTGGCACACCAGTCAAATACTATAGGATGCATGCATTGTGATGCATAGAACATCACTGGCCTGAACGCCTGGTGCAGAGCTTTGGATCTTGCGATCTGCACTAAGGTAGCCACAATGATCTTCATGCTAAGATTTACTATGGCATTAGTGGGCACCTGACTTCCCACTGTGTGTGTGTTTGCGGGGCAATACCGCGCTATGTAGTCAAGGACGGTGATCCCACCACCCGCAGTATGAGACCGAAGACTAGCCTCCTCACCTTGATGGGACAAATTGGTAATGAAGTAGATGTCGTCCACTTCTCGTGTGAGGATTTTCCCATTGAGATTGAAGTTTTGTGCATCAACATCCCAATAGTCGATCAAGCGACGGAGTAATAGGTTTTGGGCCATCAAATCCCCTATACTCCAGAATTTATACAACCCATATGCTTGCAATGCCTGCTGTGCTTGCACATCATTGCGCATGGCCTCATCAATTTGGTCATGCTCCCTCTCCCTCCACTCTAGAACCATCCTGGAGTGTAGACAAACAAGGATTTTTGTCAAATTATTTTGCATTTTCAACTTCACAACCATACCCGTGGGCTAACTTGTATATAGGTGCAAGTACCCACAGTCAGTATGTGCATTGATTGCGAGTATCTTTCCCTACCCATGACTCGCATAGCTACAGCCCACAGGTAGAGCCAAAGCCATTTAGGGCTTGGCCAAACAAAAAATCCCATCGCTAAAAATCAAAATGAAAGCATTGAAATGAAAGGTATGGATGAGACTACCAACCTACTCCAGACAATTCGATGAATGGTCGCTCGTAGCTCCCAGAATCGGCAACTGAACTTTTAGGTGAAAACTAACCATAAAGCTCCAAATGGGTGAATAGTAAAAATGAATTGTAAATTGTAATTTTTTATTACTATTTATAATTTCCAAGACCCACTTGTCTATATTTTTTACCATTTTGTGTCGTTATGGACTAATATACTGTCTTGGAGTAGTATTTTTTAATCAGATTTCTTCGGTGAAAGTTGTTCTGGACCATTTCACACCTACGGCAGGTACTTTTCACACCTGGAATATAGGTTAGATGCCATTTCCATGTGCATTATGCATTTGACCTGTGACCACTTTCATGAACCCTAGGTGCGACCCCGCTTTGTAACTAACACGGAACCTTCACACTCCTATAGAAGTGTCATTATGTGGCAGTAGGGCTTTTCCAAACATGGGTACCCTAGTTAGAACCCCTTTGTGCATTTTGGTTCTTATGTCGTTGTTTGTCCTTAGGATTGGGAGTCCTTTGTAGTTATGCCATGACATTGCGATAAAGACTCATACTCTACTTTGTCTTATGTTGGCCATCTCCCTTAAGGACTCCCCTAAGTTATATCATGGTTTGATTGCATTGCATCATCCTGCTTGCCGTTTGAGCCTTGTGCTGGCTCTCGCTTACTCAGTTGTTAGCCTAGTGCCTGAGTACTTTTCCCTATCGAGCCCTGCAGAGCTTATATTTTCCCTTCACAATTTGATCACCTTTTGACCCTGAGGGAACATCCCCCCCGAGTGTCCACATCCTACATGCACTTCCTTGCATTGATTATAGGTATGTTCCACTGCTTAGACCTAGTCTGCTCTCTATTTGACACTCGTTCCCTCACTTGTTGTACTTTAAGCAATTTTATTCTTTTTCAAGCTTTTCCCAAATATGAAAAAGACAAAAAAAAATCAAATATTCCAAAAAGCCAGACAAGATTATGGTTACTACTTCTTGTTGGAAGCTGTTGTGTCGCCTTTGAACAAAGCATTCATTCCACTCCATACATTATGAGTCGGGACTATAGTTGGACCTTAGGTGCTGTACTTGTTTCTCAGTTGTCTCCACCGATTGGTTAAGCCTCTAGTCATTATGGAGCCCATTGTAATGCCTCTTGCATTGCACATTTTATGTCAAGTCTATGTTTCCAGAGTCTATCCATCTGCTCATGCTCTTGTTCAAAGGAAGTCCTGAAACCAATGTTGGCCACTCCTCAGATCTCTTGACTATTGCATGTCGGCCATCCTTATTGAGTCAGTCCATTTCACTTGAGTTCTTCCAAATCTTTCAGCATAGCTAGTACCTCATGTTGGTTGATGGGGGATGCCTTAATGCCCTCCTTCCAGTGAGTCTTGTTCCGTCGACTTCAAGCCATTTATTCCAGGACTTGAGGCTTAGAGTTCGATTGAGTACCTTGAGGCTTGCAGTCATTAGTGGCAGGTTCTCTTTCCATCGATGGATTCATCCTAGTGTTCGACATCAGCTCATTTATTCACACTTCGATGATTGTGCTTTGTGCCTTGAAACCCATTTTCATTATTGGTGGGTTATCTTGCATTTGTTAACGGTATACATCATTGACCGGTAATCAGATGATGTCACATCAGGTTCGACCCCAATTCCTTTATTCACTTGATGGGACTTGCACCATCGAAGACTTGTGTAGAAGACCCCAGGCGATAGTGGCATTTAGTATGCTACTTATGAATTTGAATTTACATCTGAGATATCACCTCTCAGATATCAGTGGTTTGTACCTCCAGTTTGCACCAATTGTTTCCTTTTCAGCAAGAGACCATATCTTACTATAGAGGGATCATGGCTATGATCACTTATGACATGTATTCACTATATACTGCCTATTCATGGCCATTGTATCAGATTGTTGTACTACCGACATGTATTCAGGGATACTATTGTATTATAACGAGTGAGCTGCTCTTTCCACTTGTGTCTCCATCACTCCACTTTTGAGTTTTATAATGTATTTCAGCCATCGTAGCATCAATCTCTGACCTCACACATTAGGGGGCATCTATTACAACGTAATCTTCCACCTTGTGAGCATCGGCATTGTTTGGCCTGTAGGATCCATTTCACTGACTTAGATTCACTTTATATCCTTCAGACATATTTTTTCCTCATTTTTTCTCTGACCTGCTTGTTGCATCATTATAGCAAGTGTACCCATGAGTTGCATCACTATAGCTCATGGGTATCAAGTAAAATGGTAAAAATCATTAGTTTATTACTTTTTACTCCCAAAAAGTGGTCATTGGGTGACCTTTGGCTCTCCATCTGCCCAAGTAACGTCTCGATGTGTCATTTCACTTACTTTTGAGAGGACTATATATTGAGCACATATGTCTTATGGATGGGAGGCGAAATAAGAGCAAGAGAACTCTAGTGGATTTTTGCCCTTTCTTGAGTCTACACTCATTGATCCTTGTAGTTGTGAACCCTTTATGTTCACCTTCCAAACTCCTATCTAGTTTTATTTTGCCATTCATGGAGGATTGAAGTGGTGGAGGCACAAGTGGATTGATCCAGATCTTGGTTCAGATTGGTTGCTGGCAAGAGGTCGTATCACTTTGTACTTCTTCTTGTTTATTAATAGAAATAGTCATATTCTCATCCATTAATGTTGTAAATGTTGTTTATCTTACATTGGGTTGCATTTACTTGTTATATCATGGACCATTTCTATTGATGATGTTAATACCGTTTATATATTATATGTACTTGTTATGTATTGGTTGTGAAGACTAATTTGCAGATTCAAGTGCATGGATTGAAAAGCTCCAATGGGGATGTAATTCAAACATTTGGATCGAGGTTGGTTATCTTCTTCATTATCTTAGCATTGTCATTTATATATCATAGTTCTGAGAACTGAGTTGATTTCTAGTAGTTATCTGTCTGTTGTGGTATACCCCAAGCCATAGTAAGTTTTCTCCAACACATAGATTTATAGGTAGATAGACAGATATTGAGAGATAGAGAGATTAGGGGTTATGTGTTTAGAGAGAGAGAGAGAAAGAGAGATATTGGGGGTTAGGGCTTTAGAGAGAGAGATATTGGACTTTAGGGGTTTAGAGAGAGAGATTTTGGAGGTTAGGGGTTTAGAGACAGAGAGATATTTTGGAGGTGAGGAGTTTAGAGAGAGAAATAGAATGGAGTTTAGTGGTTTAGACAATGATAGATAATGGATCAAGAGTTTAGAAAGTGATAGAAGGATTGGGGGTTAGGGGCTTAGAGAAAGAGAGATAGAAAGAGAGACATTGGTGGTTAGGGGTTAGGAGTGAGTGAGCGAGAGAGAGAGATTCGGTATTAGAGTTGTATAGAGAGAGGAAAATATTGGTTTATAGGGTTTCAGAGAGAGAGAGATTGGGGGTTAGGAATTTAGCGAGAGAGAGAGATTCAGGGTTAATGGTTTAGAGAGAGAGAGAGATATTGGGTGTGAGGGGTTTAGTGAGAGAGAAAGAGAGAGATTCGAAGTTAGGGCTTTAGAGGGATTCGAAGAGATTGAGAGATTGGGATTTAGGGATTTAGGGACATTGAGAGAGATAGAGAGATTGGGGTTAGTGGTTTAGATAGATATATACATAGTCATAGAGTGAGAGAGAGAGAGAGAGAGAGATTTGGGGTTATGGGTTTAGAGAAATAAAGAGATTTTGGGTTAGTGTTTTAGAGAAAGAGAGATTGGGGTTAGTGGTTTTGAGAGACAAAAGGATATTTGTGATAAGCAGTTTAAAGAAAGAGAGTTTGGGGGTTAGGAGTTTAGAGAGAGGGATTGGGTGTTAGGGGTTTAGTGAGAGAGAGAGAGAGATTGATGGTTAGGGATTTGGAGAGAAAGATTAGGGGTTAAGGGTTTATATACATATATAGATAGATAGAGAATGAGAGAGATGGGTTAGAGGATAGGATTTTGGAGAGAGAAAGGGAAAGAGAGAGATTGGGGGTTAGTTCTTTAGAGAGAGAGAGAGATTGGGGTTAGGGGTTTAGAGAGTGTCTTTGTGTGTGATTAAGGGTTAGTGGTTTATAGAGAGATAGATAGATTGGGGGTTAGGGGTATAGAGAGAGAGAGATAGAATGAGTGATTGGGCATTAGAGGTGTGTGTGTGTGTGTGAGAGAGAGAGAGGCAGAGAGAGACTGGGTGTTTGGAATTTGGAGAGAGAGAGAGAGAGAGAGAGAGAGAGATTGGAGTATGGGTGATTGGGCATTAGAGATGTGTGTGTGTGTGTGTGTGTGTGAGGGAGAGAGAGAGGACAAGAGAGACTGGGTGTTTGGAATTTGGAGAGAGAGAGAGAGAGAGAGAGAGAGAGATTGAAGGATAGGTGTTTAGAGAGAGAAGTAGAGGGAGAGAGAGATTTGTGGCTAGGGGTTATAGAGATAGAGAGATATTGGAGCTTGGTAGCTAGGCGTTTAGAGAGAGAGAGATTAGGGGATAAGGGTTTAGAGAGAGAGAAAGAATGAGAGAGATTGGGTTTTATGGATTTAGAGAGAGAGAGAGATTGAGGTTATGTGTTTAGAGATAGAGAGAGAGATTAGGGGATTAAAGAGAGAGAAAGAGAGAGATTGGGGGTTAGTGGTTCAGAAAGAGAGAGAGAGATTGGGGGTTATGGGTTTAGAAACAGAGAGAGCAATGTTGGTAGTTAGGGGTTTAGAGAGAGAGTGATTGGTGGTTAGAGTTTTAGAGAGAGATATTAGAGGTTAGGAGTTTTTAGGGATAGAGAGAGATTGGAGGTTAATGCTTTAGAGAGAGAGAGAGAAAGAAAATGGGGATTAGGTTTTGAGAGAGAGAGATGGAGGGAGACAACTTAGGGGTTAAGGGTTTAGAGAGAGAGAGATTGGAGTTTAGGGGTTTAAATACCGAGAGAGAGAGAGAGAGATTGGGGTTGGGAGTTTAGAGAGAGAGTGGGGGGGTTAAGGGTTTACAGAGAGAGAGGGAGAGAGATTGAGATTTACGTGTTTAGAGAGAGAGAGATAGATTATGGGTTCGGGGTTTAGAGAGAGAGAGAAAGAGATTGGTGTTAGGGGTTTAGAGAGAGAGAGAAAGAGATCGGTGTTAGGGGTTCTGAGAGAGAGAGATAGAGAGATAAAGAGATTGGTGTTAGAGGTTTAGAAAGAGAGGGGGGTTTAGGGTTTTAGAGAGAGATAGAGAGATTGGTGTATAGGGGTTTAGGGAGAGAGAGAAATAGAAATAGAGAGATGGGTGGTCAGGATTTTAGAAAGAGAGAGAGATATTAGGGATTAGGGGTCTAGAGAGATATATTGGGGGTTAAAGGTTTAGAGAGAGAGAGAGAGATATTTGGGGTTAGGGGGTTTAGAGAGAGTTAGTGCGGGAGAGTGACAAAGAGAGAAAGACAAAGATTGGTTTTTAAGGGTTTAGAGAGAGATTTGAGGTTAGGGGTTTAGGGAGAGAGAGAGAGAGAGAGAGAGATTGGTGGTTTAGGGGTTTAGAGAGAGATTGAGGGTTTAGAGTTTTGTGAGGGAGGGAATATATTGGGGGTTAGGAATTTAGAGAGAGCTATAAATATTGGATATTAGGTGTTTAGAGAGAGAGTAACAAATTGGGTGTTAGCGATTTAGAGAAAGAGGCATTGGAGGATAGGGGTTTGGAGAGAGATTGAAAGAGGAATATTGGGGGTTAAGGGTTTAGAGAGAGAGATATATTTGGGGTGAAGGGATAATACATACATAAAGAGATTAAGGGGTTGATGTTTCGATTGAGAGAGGGAGATTTGGGGTTAGGGGTTTAGAGGAAGAGAGAGAATTTGAGGGTTACGGGTTTAGAGAGAGAGAGTGGGAGAAAGAGATGAAGATGAAATTTGGTGAGGGGTTTAAAGTGACAGAGATGGAGAGAGAGAGAATGAGAGAGAGAGATTGAGGGTTATGGGTTTAGATGGAGATAGAGGGGGCATAGAGATATTGGAGGATATGGGTTAAGAGAGAGAGAGAGAGAGGAGGAAAGATATTAGTGGTTAGGGGTGAAAAGAGAGATATTAGTGGTTAGGAGTTTAGAGATAGTGATATATAGATAGATACAGAGACAAAGATTGGGGCCTAGGGTTTAGAGAGAGGGATATTGGGTGTTAGTGGTTGAAAGATAGAGATTGGAGGTTACATGTTTAGAGAGAGAGTGTGAGAGAGATTGGGGGTTAGTGGTTTAAATAGGTATATCAGTAGAGATAGATAGATAGAGAGAAGGAGAGAGAATAAGGCTTAGGGGATTAGAGAGAGACTGAGAGACGATGATACTGGGGGTTAGGGTTTTATATTGGGAGGGAGATTAGGGCTTAGGGGTTTAGAGAGAGATAGAGATTGGGGGTCAGTGGTTTAGAAACAGAGATATATATTTCAGGTTAATGGTTTACAGAGATAGAGAAGGGATAGGAAGAGAGATATTTTGTGTTAGGGGTTTAGAGAGAGAGAGAGATTGGGGTTTGGGGTTTAGAGAGTGATACAAAGTTTTGGGTTTAGGGGTTTAAAGAGAGCGAGAGAGATACGAAAGTAGATCTTGTAGGGAAGGGGTTTAGAGAGAGAGAGAGAGAGATTTGGGGTTTTTGGTTTAGAGAGATTGAGATATAGATTGGAGGTTAGAGGTTTAGAGTGCGAGAGAATGGAGGTTAAGGATTTAGAGAGAGAGAGAGAGAGAGAAAGAGAGAGAGATATGGGGTTAAGGGTTTAGAAAGAGAGGATGGGGGTTAGGGGATTATAGAGAGATAGAGAGATTAAGGGGTTGAGTTTTAGAATGAGAGAGATAGAAATATGGATATTGCTTGTTAGGGGTTTAGAAAGAGAGAGAGAAGACTTTTGGTCAGGTGTTTCTAGAAAGAGAGATTGTCAGTTAGTCATTTATAAAGATAAAAAGGTAGATATTGGAAGTTACGTGTTTAGATAGAGAGGTAAAGGGAGAGGGGGATAAGGGGTTATGAGTTTATACAGAGAGATATCAAGGCTTAGGGGTTAGGGTTTTAGAGTGACAGAGAGAGGGAGAGAGAGAGAGAGAGAGATATTAGAGATTAGGGGTTTAGATAGACATAACAAAAGAGAGACAATGGGGGTTTGGGATTTAGAAAGAGAGAGAGAGAGAGAGAGAGAGAGAGAGAGAGAAAGAGATGGAGAGAGAGAGAGGGAGAAATTGGGTGTTAGGTGTCAGATAGAGAAAGATATTGGCGGTTAGTGGATCAAATAAATAGAGAAAATTGGGGTTAGGGGTTTATAAAGAGAAAGGTAAGGGGGTTAGAGAGAGATAACGAGTTATTGGGGGTTAGTGGTTTAGAGAGAGATTATGGGTTGGTGGTTTAATGAGAGAGAGAATGGAAGATAGGGGTTTAAAAAGAGAGAGAGATTGTGGGTTACCAGTTAGGGGTTAGAGTAGATAAATAGATATATAGGTAGAGATTGAGAGAGATATATATTATGGGTTAGAGGTTTAGAGAGAGAGAGAAAGAGAGAAAGAGAGAGATTAGGGTTAGGGGTTTGGAGAGAGATAGAGAAATAGAGAGATTGGAGGTTAGGGGTTTAGAGAGAGATTGGATGTTAAGGGTTTAGAGAGAGAGAGATTGTGGGTTAGGGGCTTAGAGACAGAGAGAGAGATTGGGGTTCAGGGGTAATGAGAGACATAGAAAGATAGGGAATTAATGGTTTAGAGAGAGACAAAGAGAGAGATTGATGTTTAGGGGTTTAGACAAAGAGAGATTGGAGGTTATTGGTTTAGAGAGAAAGGGAGAGAGAAATTGAGGGTTAGGGCTTTAGAGTGAGATATTAGGGGTTTGGGTTTAGAGAGAAAGATATTGAGGGTTAGGGTTTTAGAGAGATAAAATGAGTGTTAAGGGATTAGAGTGTGGGAGAGATAGACATACAGAAAGAGAGAGATTAAGGTTGTGCATTTAAAGAGAGGGAGAGAGATTGGACATCAAGTGTTTAGATAGAGAGATAGAGCGAGAGAGAGACTACGAGTTAGGGGTTTATAGAGATAGAGATATTGGGGCTCAGGGGTTTATAGAGAGAGAGAGAGATTTGGGGTTAGAGGTTTAGAGAGAGAGTTATATTAGGGGTTAAGTGTTTAGAGAGACAGCGAAATTGACGATTAGCAAATTAAAGAAATAGAGAGAATGGGGGTTTGGGGTTTAGAGATAGAGAGAGATTGGAAATTAGGGGTTGAGAGAGTGAGAGAGATAGAAATAGGGAGATTGCACGTTAGTGATTTCGAGAGAGATAGAAATTGATTGGGGGTTAGGTATTTAAAGAGAGATAGAGAGACTGGTGGTTAGGTGTTTATAGAGAGTTTGGTTGTTAGGGATTTGGAGAGAGAGAGATTCGAGGTTAGGGGATTAGACTGCCGGAGAGAGAGAGATAGAGAGAGAGAGAGAGAGAGAGATTAGCAGTAGGAGTGTAGACAGAGGGAGATTTAGGGTTAATGGTTTAGAGAGAGAGAGAGAGAGAGAGAGAGAGAGAGATTGGGGATTAGAGAGACAAAGATATTACAGGTTAGGAGTTGAGATGGAGAGAGAGAGAGTGATTGAAGGTTAGAGGTTTAGAGAGAGATTGGGGTTTAGGGGTTGAAGAGAGAGAGAGGGAGAGAGATTAGGTCTTTAGAATGAGAGAGAGAGAGAGAGAGAGAGAGAGAGAGAGAGATTTGGGGTTTGGGGTTTAGAGAGAGAGAGAGAGAGAGATTGGGGTGAGGGGCTTAGAGAGAGAGAGAGAGAATGGTGGTTAAGGGTTTAGAGAGAGAAATATAGGGAGAGAGAGGGAGAGAGAGACTGCGAGAAGGAGAGAGATTGGAGGTTAGGGGTTTAGAGAGAGGTAGGAAGAGAGTGACTGGGGGTTTATGGGTGAGAGAGAGAGCGAGATTGGGAGTTAGGGGTTTAGAGAGAGAGAGTTTAGGGGTTAGGGGTCTAGAGAGAGAGAAAGTGATAGAAATTGGGGGATAGTGGTTTAGTGAGAGAGAGAGATAGATTAAGGGTTAGGTGTTTATATATATATATATATATATTAGCAGTTAGTGAATTAAATAAATAGAAGGTATGGTGGTTTGGTGTTTAGAGACAAATAGAGATTGGAAACTAGGGGTTGAGAGATAGAGATATTGAGAATTAGTGATTTAGAGGGAGAGAGAGAGAGATAGAGAGATTAGGGATTTATCATGAGAGAGAGAGAAGGAGATTGGGGGTTAGGGGTTTATCTAGAGACGATGATAGAGAGAGAGAGAGGGAGAATGGGGTTAGGGGTTTAGGGAGAGAGAGATTGGTGGCTAGTGGTTCAGAGAGAGCGAGAGAGAGTTGGGGGTTTACATAAATATATATAGAAATAAAGAGATTGGTGGTTACGGGTTTAGAGAAAGAGAGATAGAAAGAATGGGTCTCAAGTTTTTAGAGAGAGAGAGAGAGATTAGGTGTTAGCATTTTAGAGAGAAAGATATTGGGGTTAGGGGTTTAGAGAGAGAGAAAGTTAGAGAGATAGAGAATGGGGATTAATGGTTGAGAGAGAGAGAGATATTGGGTTTAATGGTTTAGAGAGTGAGAGATAGATTTGTTGTTAGGTGTTTAGAGAGATAGAGACAGATTGGTGGTTAGGATTTAGAAAGATTGGCAGTTATGGGTTAACGGTTTACAAAGAGAGAGAGAGAGATTGGGGATAAGAGAGACAAAGAGACTAGAGGTTAGCAGTTGAGATGGAGAGAGAGAGATTGGAGGTTAGCGGTTTAGAGAGAGAGAGAGAGAGAGAAATTAGGGATTTAGAATGAGAGAGAGGGAAGGAGATTGGGGGTTAGGGATTTAAAGAAAGAGAAAGGGAGAGATATGGGGGTTAGGTGATTAGAGAGAGAGAGAGAGAGATTGGTGGCTAGGGTTTTAAAGAGAGAAATATAGGGAGAGAGAGGGAGAGAGAGAGAAGGAGAGAAATTGGAGGTTAGGGTTTCAGAGAGAGGTAGGAAGAGAGTGATTGGATTTTTATGGTTTAGAGAGAGAGAGATTGAGAGTTATGGGTTTAGAGAGAGAGAAAGATTAGGGGTTAGGGGTTTGGATAGAGAGAGAGAGAAAGAGAGAGAAATTGAGGGATAACGGTTTAGTGAGAGAGTTAGATTAAGGGTTAGTGTTGGCGGGAGATACTACCCTATAGTGAGTAAATAGACACTATCAACTTAAGGGGCTAATAAGTAAACATACTTATTGCATTACAGAAGCATTTATAAAGGGAAATAGATCAGAGACCTTGAGGACATACCTTATGAACGAAGTTTGATCCTAGCTTTTGTCCAACCTTGCACTCGATCCTCCACTCGATCTCCCATCCGATAAACCTGCAACACAAAGACCTTTCTTAGCGTATCTTGGCCAATATAATAGTGATGGATTTGAAAAGTAATTCAAACATCAAGCATTAAACAACATTGATCCAAACAAATACATTGTCCATTAAGCATTTGATAACCACTTATACTATGAAACGAGAACTATATACTAAGAACGAGAACTCTAGCCATAAAAACTCATATTTTTGCATAAAAAACACCGAAAACAACCCCCAAATCAAAAAGTGTTGATGCCAGTATCATGTTTTCATAAAAAACACCAAAAACAACCCCCAAATCGAAAAGTGTTGATGCTAGTATCAACGTTTTATTTCTCTGGGTTAAAAATATAGCCATGGCTTAAAAATCTCATACTGTTGTTTACGAAAGCCTTAAAATCAACCCCTAAATTGAAATTTTATGTTTTCAACAAATAAATTCCTAACCCTAACCCCCAACAAACTATTACAAAAGTTTTTAAAAAAAATTATAATGCGCCCCTCCTACATTACCCCCTACCTTAACCGCCCAAAAATTACATTTCTTAATGCCCTACCCACTATGTTAACCCCTTAATGTTACCCCATTACCCCTCACACATTGTTTTAACTAAAACAATTTATAACACAGCTTAAAAAAATTAAAAAATTAAAATAAAAACCTAAACTTAAAAATAAAAAATAAAACCTAAGCTTTACAAAAGAAAATAACAAACTAGACTTTACAAATTAAAAAAAAAAAAAACTTTACAAAAAATAAATTTTAGAACAAATTAAAAATTTTAAAAAAACTTAAAAAAATAAAATTAAAAATTAAAAAAAAATAAAATTTTTAAAACAAATTAAAAATTTTAAAAAGCACTTTTAAAAAAAAATTAAAAATTTAAAAAAAAAAAAATTTTAAAACAAATTAAAAATTTAAAAAAAAATTAAAAAAAAAAAATTAAAATTTTTTAAAAAAACTTTAAAAAAAAAAATTAAATTTTTTTCAAAAAAATAAATTTTAAAACAAATTAAAAATTTAAAAAAAAACTTAAAAAAAAAATTAAAAATTAAAAAAAAAAAAATTTAAAACAAATTTAAAATTTAAAAAAAAACTTAAAAAAAGAAAATTTAAAATTAAAAAAAAAAAAAATTTAAAAAAAAAATTTAAATTTTAAAAAAAACTTAAAAATTAAAACAAAAAACCGTTGGGCACCCAAAGGGCCGCCCCACGGTGGCAGCTCGATGCCCGGCATCGAGCTGCCACCGTGGGGCGGCCCTTTGGGCGCCCAACGGGGCGGAGCCAGCACCCGCTGCCCACGTGGGGCGGCCCTTTGGGCGCCCAACGGTTTGTTTTTAATTTTTAATTTTTTTTTTCTAGGTTTTTTTTAAAATTTTTAATTTGTTTTAAAATTTATTTATTTTTTTAAAGTTTTTTTTTTAATTTTTAATTTTTTTTAATTTTTTTTTTTTTAATTTTTAAGTTTTTTTTTTTAAGTTTTTTTTTTTAATTTTAAATTTGTTTTTAAATTTATTTATTTTTTAAATTTTTATTTTTTTATTTTTAAGTTTTTTTAAAATTTATTTATTTTTTTAAAGTTTTTTTAAAATTTTTTAATTTGTTTAAAATTTTTATTTTTTTTTAATTTTTAATTTTTTTTTTTAATTTTAAATTTGTTTTTAAATTTATTTCTTTTTTAAATTTTTATTTTTTTATTTTTAAGTCTTTTTTAAAATTTTTAATTTGTTTTAAAATTTATTTTTTGTAAAGTCGTTTTTTTTTTAATTTGTAAAGTCTAGTTTATTTTTTGTTATTTTCTTTTGTAAAGTTTAGGTTTTATTTTTTATTTTTTAAGTTTAGTTTTATTTTTTAATTTTTTTAAGCTGGGTTTTAAATTTTTTTAGTTAAAACGATGTGTGAGGGTTAATGGGGTAACATTAGTGGGTTAACGTAGTGGGTAGGGCATTAGGAAATGTAATTTTCGGGGGGCTAAGGTAGGGGGTAATGTAGGGCGCTAGGACATTAGAAAATGTACTTTGTTTTTTTAAATGTTTATTAATGGTTGGTTGAGGGGTTAGGGTAGGATATGTAATTATTTTTTTAAATGTAATTTTTTAAAAAAATTATTAATAGTTTGTTAGGGGGTTAGAGTAGAAGGGACGCATTATAATTATTTTTTTAACTTTTGTAATAGTTTGTGGGGGAGTACGAATAGGGTTAGGGTAGAAGGGGGCAATGTAATTTTTTTAAATATTTTCTTTTTAAATTTTAATAATAATTGGTTAGGGGGTTAAATATTATGAAAAATAATGTGAAATAGTATCATTTTTATACAAAATGACTAAAAATCTGTTAAAAATGGGTTTAAATGTCTTCTTTTTCTCGATTTGTTTACTATTTTTTCCATAAAAATATATTATTTATGATTGAATTTTAAAGATAAATGTCGAAAATGTATGTGTTTTTCATTATAGCTAGCTTCTAAATGTATGTTTTTTGTTAAATTTCTAAAAAACACACTTGAAAATAGAAATTAAAAATACTTTACAATAAAGATGTGTCAAAGGCCCCAAAAAATGCCTCAAAATGAAAATGTGTGATACTGGCATCAACCATTTTTGAAACGGAGGTAAAAATAGCTACTAAAATTAGGAGAGAGAAAAACGAGAACTGTGTCGAGTTCTCGTTTCATAGTATAAGTGGTTTGATTTGGGATGAGAAATATGTTTCAACCTTTTATTGTCAAAAGCATATGAATAATACAAAGTATACCTGACTTTGCAGCATGCTCATGCAACCTGATCCTAGGATCCTGCTCCTCTCTGACTTCAAAGTTTCTCCAGCATAACCACCTTCAATACAAGCTTCTCATATAAGAAGAGTCTCTCTATGGCCCTCTTGTCTAACCCCTCTCTTCAATCCTCCTTATATTTATAGGACAAGGTAGGCAGTTCAGGTCGAGAGGTGGTTGAAGGGGAAGTTGGGGAAGTTGGGAAACCAACTGCAACTAATCCCAATTCATCAAATTAATATTTTTTTGATCATATTTTAAGATGTGCATGACTATTTCATAGTGGAGTAGCGCCCAACATGCAACTATAGTATTTAACAACTAGCGTTTGCCACTTTTTGATGTTGTGTGCTAGTTTACTGAAGTAGAGTAGCACATACCAGGAGGTGTGCGCTACTATATAGCTTACAAAGTAGGGCATATGCACTAATTTTCTTAAGAAGCGTAGCGCCCATGCCAAAATATGATATTTTTTAGGGTTTTGTCAGCTTGCAGGAAGGTGATTTAGGTCAATGTCTCATCTGAGGCTATCATGCTCTTCAATTCAAGTTGTCATTTTGTGTGATCGACAGCTCAAGGTGATCAGGGATGGAGAAGTGCAAATTTGACATATAACAGTTAGGTTTTTAGAGATATATACATACATATATATATAAGCAGTTAGTGAATTAAAGAAATAGAGAGTCTGCGGGTTTGGTGTTTAGATACAAGAAGAGATTGGAAACTAGGGATTGAGAGAGAGAGATATTGGGCTTCAGTGATTTAGAGTGAGTGAGAGAGAGATATTGGGTGTGAGCATTTTAGAGAGAAAGATATTGTGGCTAGGGGCTTAGCGAAAGAGAGAGAGTTAGAGAGAGAGAGAGAATGAGGATTAATGGTTTAGAGAGAGAGAGATATTGGGGGTAAATGGTTTAAAGAGTGAGAGATAGCTTTGTTGTTAACTTTTTAGAGAGATAGAGAGAGATTGGAGGTTATCGGTTTAGAGACATTGAGAGAGAGAGAGAGAGAAATATTGTTGGATAGGGGTTTATATATATATATACAGAGAGAGAGAGAGACTAGGGGTTAGAGGTTTAGAGAGAGAAAGTGAGAGATTGAGAGCTAGTGGTTTATAGAGAGAGAGAGAGAGAGAGATTGAGGGATACACATTTATATATATATATATATACAGAGAGAGAGAGAGAGAGAGGGAGAGAGAGAGATTATGAGTTAGGGTTTTTTAGAGATAGAGATATTGAGGCTTAGGGGTTTAGAGCAAGAGATAGATATTAGGGGTTAGGGGTTTAGAGAGAGAGAGAGAAAGATAGATTGGTGGTTAGGTTTTTAGAGAGAGAGATATTAGTTGTTATTGAATTAAAGAAATAGAGAGAATCGGGTTTTGGGGTTTAGAGATAGAGAAAGATTGGAGATTAGGTGTTCAAAGAGAGACATTGGGGGTTAGTGATTTAGATTGAGATAGAGTCACTGGGGGTTAATTGTTTTGAGAGAGATTATTTGTTAGGAATTTAGAAAGAGAGAGAGAGAGAGAGAGAGAAAGAGATTGGAGGTTAGGCTATTAGACAACTAGAGAGACAAAGAGAGAGAGAGAAATCGGGGGTTGAGGTTTAGACATAGGGAGATTCAGGGTTAGCAGTTTATAGAGACAGAGGGATAGAGAGAGAGATTGGGGGTTAGTGATTTAGATCAAGAGAGAGTCACTGGGGGTTAGGGATTTAGAGAGAGATAGAGAGACTGGAAGCTAGGTGTTTGAGAGAGATTGTTTGTTAGGGATTTAGAGAGAGATAGAGAGACATTGGAGGTTAGGTGATTAGACACCTAGAGAGATAAAGAGAGTGAGATAAATCGGGGGTTGGGGTTTAGACATAGGGAGATTCGAGGTTAGCGATTTATAGAAAGAGAGAGATAGAGAGAGAGATTGGTGGTTAGGGGTTTAGATAGAGAGAGCGATAGAAATATTGGGTTTTAGGGTTTTAGAGAGAGAAAGAGGGAATGATTGGGTGTTAGTGTCTTAGAGAGAGAGAGATTGGGGGTTAGGGTTCTAGAGAGAGAGTGAGAGAGGGAGACTGGGAGATAATGGTTTAGAGAGAGAGAGAGATTGCCTCTTAATGATTTAAAGTGCATGATAGAGATTGGTTGTTATGGGTTTAGAGAGAGAGAGATATTGGTGGTTAGGGGTTTAAAGAGATTGAGAGAGAGACATTATGGGATAGGGGTTTAGATAGATAGAGAGAGAGAGAGAGAGAGAGAGAGAGAGACTAAGGGTAAGAGGTTTAGAGAGAGAGAGAGATTGAGAGATGTAAGGTTAGGTGTTTAGAGAGAGAGAGAGAGATTAGAGGTTAAGTGTTAAGAGAGAGAGAGGGAGAGATTGGGGATTAAGTACTTAAAGAGAGATAAAGGTATTAAGGGTTGACGTTTAGAGTGAGAGAGATATAAAAAGGGGGATATTGGTGGTTACAATATTAGAGAGAGAGAGACTTGGGGTTAGGGGTTTAGACAGCAAATGAGAGAGATATTGAGTGTTAGGATTTTAGAGAGAGAGAGAGATTAGGGTTAACAATTTAGAGAGAGAGAGTGTAACACCCCCTCCTATCATACCAGCATGATAGAGAGGATCGTGATGCTAAAACCGAGCATCTAGCCCCATGAGAATTTAACTAAGCATTCACATAATATAAAAAGACATATGGAGTGTATAATTATAGAAAAATGCAGCGGAAATAATATCAATAACACACCCGTCACACATTCAAGATATTCAACAATTAATAATTTCAAAGTTAACACAAGAGAATACTTATCTTAACAAGTAGTCCCAAGCAACTGGCTATGCAACTGCAGCATTCCACCCAACCATAGGCCAGTTGTGGTCATTAATATCTCCACACACTGCCACCCCCGAGCTGGGCATGATCCCTACAAGGAATCAGGGAACAGTAGACTCACACATAGCCCAGAGATACACCAAATCAGCCAAGCCAAACTACAGTTGGGTTTATCAGGCTATTAGGAAATGGAAAGGAAGAATTGCTAAGCTAGTGAGCTCAACCACAGAGCTATGGATACCTATACAAGATCTATCTAGCTTGGCACCCACAATGCCTACACACCCCACTCAAGGAAGTATTCCCTTCACCAATTCACAGTCCCTCAGGCCATACCTTCCAATTCTAGAGTGTCCCAGGTGTGCATAAAAGAGTAGCCAGCCCTCTTGATCTTCTTGAGAGGTTACTCCCTCCACTAGGTTTATCAAGCCAATTTTATCCACTACCACTCCAAGTTTCTTGCTCACACGTTCAAATCAAAACTGGGATGCACATAACAGCATAACCACACTTATTGGGCATGATAAAACATTTTTACAATGAGATGCCCAAAGATGGGGTTTTCATTAGCTTCAGAAAAATGTGAGAAACCCAAAAATGAAACTGGAAGATGGGGAACAACCCTGGGAAGCCAAATCCATTTTTAGAAAAATGTCCATTGGTATTTTGGGGCAAAAACGACCTCTATAAACCCCCAAAACGTGACTCCCTTTCTCCCAGCCACTGTGCAACACAAAAACGAGCTCCCAGCTATGGAAAAATGCAGGAAATTGGTAAAAACGTGATGAGGAAAGACCCAGTAGTTCAAAACTGCATGAGAGAGGAAAGACTGTGGGTTTAGAATGGCTTTGGGCACCATTTCGTGGGTGTTTTCTTGCCCAAGGAGACAAAATACGATTTCCCAGGTTGATGGCTTTCCCATACACAAAATTGGCTGCCATACCTCTTCATTCCCAAGGCATTAACTGCCTCAACCAATTTCTGGAAGAATTAAATGATTGGGTCCATAACCCAAAAATGGGTAGTTGGTGGTTTATGGGTTTTCTTATTGACACATGGATTAACACCATTGGCTCAAGGGTTTGAATGATTTTCCCTCCCTATTCCTTGTAGAATCATGCCCCATCTCTTTGTTGCATTGCATAGCTAGTTGTGGGTATTTTCATTAAAATTCGTATTTACATGATGTTTTATTTACATTGTGCCTATCTAGCACAAGAACCATAGGCATCTATTTTTAATTGCCGATACATAAAATGCTAAATCGATGGTGGGGCCTTGGCCTTGAGCTCCTCACCATGATTAAGTAACAATATTTACATCATTTACGATTTAATACAAAGGGGGTCAAAATGGGGACATTACAGAGAGAGGTGGAGAGACATAGGGATTGGGGTGAGGGGCTTAAAGAGAGACAAAGAGATAGGAAGAGAGAGATTGGGGGTTACGTTTTTAGAAAGAGATTGGGATTTAAGTGTTTAGAGAGAGATAGAGAGATAAACAAATATAGAGATAGAGATATAGATAGAGACCGATATAGAGATTGGGGGCTAGGGTTTAGAGAGAGATATTAGGTGTTTGGGGTTTAAGGAGAGACATATATATCGGGAGTTAGGGGTTTAAAGAGAGAGAGAAAAATTAGGGGTTGGGGGTTAGATATTTAGATAGATAGATCAATAGAGATATATATTAAGGGTTAGAAGTTTATAGAGAGATAGAGAATGGGGGTTAAGGGTTTCAAGAGAGAGATATATATTGGTTCTTAGGGGTTTATAGAGAGAGAGATTGGGTATTGGGGGTTTAAAGAGAGAGATATTGGAGGTTAGTGGTTAGGGGTTGAGAGAGAGAGATAAATTATGTTAGGGTTTTAGAGAGAGAGAAATTATGTTAGGGGTTTAGAGAGAGAGACATTGGGTGTTAGGTGTTTAGAGAAAGAGATATTGGAGGTTAAGTGTTTAGAGAATAAGAGATAGAGGGGGATAGAGATTAGGAGTTAGGGATTTTTAAAGACATAGATATCGGGGGTTAGGGAAATTGAGAAAGAGAGAGATTAGGGGTGAGGTGTTTGGAGAGAGAGAGAGAGATAATGACACTTAGAAAATTGAAGAAACAAAGAGAATTGGGGTTTGGAGTTTAGAGAGACATAAAGAGAGATAGGAGATTAGGGGTTTATGGAGAGAGAGGTTGGGGGTTAGCTATTTAGATATAGAGATAGCTCGGGGGTTAGTCATTTACAGAGAGAGATATTGGATTTTATGGGTTTAGAGAGAGAGATAGGAAGAGAGATATCGGGGGTTAACAGTTTAGAGAGAGAGAGAGAGAGAGAGATATTGGGGGTTAGGGGTTTTGAAAGAAATAAATCGATTGGGGGTTAGGTGTTTAGAGAAATCTAGAAAGAAAGAAAGAGATTGGTGGTTAGGGATTTAGACAAAGAGAGAGAGAGAGAGAGAGAGAGAGACTATGTGTTAGGGGTTTATAGAGATATAGATATTGGGAATTAGGGGTTTAGAGAGAGAGAGAGAGAGAGGTTGGAGGTTTAGGTGTTTATAGAGAGAGATATTGGAAATTAGCAATTTAAAGAAATAAAGAGAATGTGGGTTTTGGTTTTAGTGAGACATAGAAAGAGGTTAGATATTGGGGGTTTAGGGAGAGATAGAGAGAGAGAAAGAGAGAGAGATTTGGGGTTATAGGGGTTTAGAGAGGTAGATAGAGAGATTAGAGGTTAGGAGTTTAGATGGAGAGAGAGAGTGTGATAGTGAAAGAGAGAGATTGGAGGCTAGGGGTTTAGAGAGAGAGCAATATTGGGGTTTAGGGGTTGATAGAGAGAGAGAGAGAGAGAGAGAGATTGAAGGTTATGGGTTTACAATGTGTGTGTGTGTATGTGAGAGAGAGAGAGAGAGAGATCTATTGGGGGGTTAGGGGTTTAGATAAAGAGACTGATAGAGAGAGAGATTGGGGATAGGGTTTAAAGAGAGAGATAGATTTGGGGTTAGTGATTTGGAGAGAGATAGATTGGGGGATATTATTTTAGAGAGATAGATACGAAGAGAGATATTTGGAGTTAAGGATTTAGAGAGAGATATTTGGTGTTAGGGGTTTAGAGAGAGAGAGAGAGATTGGGGGCTAGGTGGTTAGATAGAGAGAGAGACATATTGGGTGCTAGGGGATTAAAGAAAGAGTAAGAATGGGAGTTAGGGGTTCTGTTACATACATACATAGAGAGATAGAGACATAGAGAGAGAGATTGGAGCTTAGGGGTTTAGAGAAAGAGAGAGATCAGAGGTTAGGGTTCGAGAAAGAGAGAAAGAGACATTGGGGGTTAATGGTTTAGAGGGAGAGAGATATTGGTGTTTAGTGTCTTAGAGAGGGATAGAGATATTAGGGTTAGGGGTTTAGAGCGAGATATAAATAGAAAGAGAGAGATCAACATTTAGGTATTTAGAGAGAGAGAAAGAGATTAGAAGTTAGCGGTTTATGGACATAGAGAGAGATTGGGGGTTAGGGGTTAAGAGAGAGTGAGATTGGGGGTTTGAAGTTTAGTGAGAGAGAGAGAGAGATTATGGGTTAATGGTTTAGAGAGAGAGAGAGAGAGTTGGAGTTTATGGGTTCAGAGAGAGAGACAGGTTGGAGGTTAGGCGTTTAAAGACCGAGACAGAGAGAGAGAGAGAGAGAGAGAGAGAGATTGGGGGGGAGAGAGATATTGAGGCTTAGGGGTTTACAAACAGAGAGAGGTTGGAGCCTCAGATATTTAGGAGGAGAGGGAGATATTTGGGGTTATTTGTTTAGAGAGGTAGGGAGATTGGAGGTTAGGGGTTTAGAGAGTGATAGGGAGATTGGGGGTTTGGGGTTTAGAGAGGGAGAGATAGGAAGAGAGAGATTGGTGGTTAGGGGTTTAGAGACAAAGAGACTGACAATTAGGGTTTTAGCGAGAGATAAAGATATTGGGGGCTAAGAGTTTATAGAGAGAGAGAGAGAGAAACAAAGAGATTGGTGGTTAGGTGTTTAAAGGGAGAGAATGATTGGGTGTTAGGGTTTTAGAAAGGGAAAGAGATTGGGGATTAGTGGTGGGGTTAGTTGTTTAGGAAGAGATAGAGAGGTAGAGAGATTGGGGTTAGGTGTTTAGAGAGAGAGAGAGAGAGAGAGAGAGAAAGCGAGAGAATGGTGGTTAGGGGTGTAGAGAGAGAGAGATTGGGATTTTGGGATTTAGAGAGAAAGAGATAAAGAGAGACAAAGAGATTGGGGTTAGGAGTTTAGAGAGAGAGATGAGACACTAGGTGTTGAGAGAGAGATTGGGATTTTGGGATTTAGAGAGAAAGAGATAAAGAGAGACAAAGATATTGGGGGTTAGGAGTTTGGAGAGAGAGATGGGATGCTAGGTGTTGAGAGAGAGAGTGAGAAATATAGCAAGAGAGAGAAAGTCATTGGGGGTAGGGGGTTTAGATAGATAGATAGAGAGAGAGAGAGAGAGAGAGAGTGGTAGATTGGAGGTTATAAGTTAATATTGAGAGAGAAATAGAGAATAGGGGTTAGGGGTTGACAAAGAGAGAGAGAGTGAGAGAGAGAGAGAGAGAGAGAGAGATTGGTGATTATGGGTGGGGTTAGTTGTGTAGAGAGAGATAGAGAGATTGGGTGTTAGGTGTTTAGAGAGAGAGAGAAAGAGAGATAATGTTGTTTAAGGGTTTAGAGAGAGAGATATTGGGGGTTGGGGGTTTAGACAGAGAGAGACATTGGTAGTTAGGGTTTTAGTTTCAAAGAGAGAGAGATTGGGGGTTAGGAGTTTAGAGAGAGAAATTTAGAGATCTAAGGTTAGGGGTTTGGAGAGAGGGATATAGAGAGAAATTGATTGATTGGAGGTTAAGGGTTAAGAGAGAGAGAGAGACATTGGGGGTTAATTATTTAGAGACAAATAAAGATATTAATGGTTGAGGTTTAGAGTGAGAGAAATATAGAAAGAGGGAGACTGGTGGTTACATGATTAGAAAGAGAGAGAAAGGGAGACTTGGGTTTACAGGTTTAGAGAGAGAATGGGAGAGAGAGAGATTAGGGTTAAGGATTTAGAGAGAGAAAGAGAGGGATAGAGACAAAGATAGAGGGGTTGTGGGTGAGGGGCTTAAAGAGAGACAAAAAGATAGGAAGAGAGAGATTGGGGGTTACGGGTTTAGAGAGAGAGATTGGGATTTTAGTCTTTAGAGAGAGAGATTGAGAGAGGGATAGAGATATATAGAGATAAATATAGAGACGGAGACATAGACAGAGATAGAGATTTGGGGCTAGGGTTTAGAGAGAGAGAGAGATTGGCAATTAGGGTTTTAGAGAGAGATAGATTAGGTTTTACGGGTTAGATATTTAGATACATAGAATAATAGAGAGAGATATTGGGTGTTGGAGGTTTATAAAGAGATAATGATTGGGGGTTAAGGGTTTAGAGAGAGAGACTGGTTGTTAGGGGTTTAGAGAGAGAGAGAGATTGGGGGTTAGGGGTTTAAAGAGTGATATATTGGAGGTTAGTGGTTATGGGTTTAGAGAGAGAGAGAGAGAGAGAGATTTGGGGTTGTATGGGCTTAGAGAGGGAGAGGGAGAGATTAAAGGTGAGGAGTATAGAGAGAGAGAGAGAGATTGGAGGCTAGGGGTTGAGAGAGAGAGCGAGATTGGGGTATAAGGGTTGAGAGAGAGAGAGATTGGGGGTTAGGGGTTTACAATGAGAAAGGGAGAGAGAGATCTATTGGGGGTTAGTGGTTTAGATAAAGAGAGTGATAGAGAGAGAGATTGGGGTTAGTGTTTAAAGAGAGAGAGAGAAATTGGGGGTTAGTTGTTTAAAGAGAGAGATAAATTGGAGGTTAGCAGTTTAGAGAGATAGATAGGAAGAGAGATATTGGGGGTTAAGGCTTTAGAGAGAGAGATTGGGGGTTATGGATTTAGAGAGAGAGATCGATATTGAGGTTTAGGTGGCTAGACATATAGAGAGATATTGGGTGCTAGGGGAATAAATAAAGAGTGAGAATGGGGGTTAGGGGTTCATATACATACATACAAAAAGAGGTAGAGAGAGAGAGAGAGAGAGAGAGAGATTGGAGGTTAGGGGTGTAGAGAGAGAAATATATTAGAGGTTAGGGTTTGAGAGAGAGAGGGAATGGGGGTTAATAGTTTAGAGGGAGAGAGAGATTGGTGTTTAGGGGCTTACAGAGAGAGATAGAGATATTAGGGCTAGGGATTTAGAGAGAGAGAGAGAAAGAGAAAGAGAGAGATTGGTGTTTAGGGATTTAAAGAGAGAGAGAGATTAGAGGTTTGTGGTTTATGGATAGAGAGAGAGAGATTGGGGTTTAGGGGTTTAGAGAGTGTGGTATCGAGGGTCTGAGGTTTAGAGAGAGGGATATTTGGAGGTTAGGGGTTTAGAGGGAAAGAGAGGTTGGAGGTTAGGGGTTTAGAGTGAGAGAGAGATTGGGGGTTAGGGGTTTCGAGAGGGAGATATTGGGGCATAGGGGTTTCGAGAGATAGAGGGGGGTTGGGGGTTAGGGGCTCAGATAGATAGATGTAGAGGGAGATATTTGGGTTTAGTTGTTTAGAGAGATAGGGAGATTGTGGTTAGGGATCTAGAGAGAGAGGGGGTGATTTGGGGTTCGGGGTTTAGAGAGGGATAGATATGAAGAGAGAGATTTGGGGTTAGTGGTTTAGTGAGAGATAAAGAGATTAGGGGCTAAGAGTTTAGAGAGAGAGAGAGAGAGATAGATATTGGTGGTGAGGGGTTTAGAGAGAGAAAATTATTGGGTGCTAGGGTTTTATAGAGAGAAATAGATTAGGGGCTAGTGGTGGGGTTAGTTGTTTAGGTAGAGATAGAGAGATAAAGAGATTGGGGTTAGGTGTTTAGAGAGAGAGAAAGTGAGAGAATGGTGGTTAGGGTCTTAGAGAGAGAGAGATTGGGAGTTTAGGATTTAGAGAGAGAGAAAGAGAGAAAAAGAGATTTGAGGTTAGGGTTTTAGAGAGAGAGAGATAGGAGGTTAGGTGTTCAGAGAGAGAGTGAGAAAGATAGGAAAAGAGAGAGAGTTATTGGGGGTAGGGTTTTAGATAGAAAGAGAGAGAGATAGGAGGTTAGGTGTAAAGAGAGAGAGTGAGAAAGATAGGAAAAGAGAGAGAGTTATTGGGGGTAGGGGTTTTAGATAGAAAGAGAGAGAGATAGATTGGGGGTTACAAGTTTAGATTGATAGAGAGAGATAATATGGGTTAGGGGTTTACAGAGACAGAGATATATATTGGTGACTATGGGTGGGGTTAGTTTTCGAGACAGAGATAAAGAGATTGGGTGTTAAGTGTTTAAAGAGATAGAGAAAGAGAGAAAATGGTGGTTAAGGGTTTAGAGAGAGAGATATTGGGGGTTAGGGGTTTAGAGAGAGAGAGAGATTGATGGTTATGGATTTAGAGGGAGAGATTGAGGGTTAGCTATTTAGAGAGAGAGAGAGAGAGATTGGAGGTTAGCATTTTAAAAAGATACATAGGAATATAGATATAGGGAGTTAGGTTTTTAGAGAGAGAGAGATTGGGTGTTAGGGATTTAGAGAGAGAGAAATATTAGGGGTTAAGGGTTCAGATACATACATACGTACATACACACACACAGAGAGAGAGAGAGAGAGAGATTGTGGGTTAGGATTTCAGATAGAAAGAGATTGGAGGTTAGGGTTTGAGAGAGAAAGAGAGGGAGAGATTGGAGGTTACTTGTTTAGAGCAAGAGAGAGATTTTGGTGTTTAGGGATTTAGAGAGCAATTGAGAGATCGGGATTAGGGGTTTCGAGAGAGAGAAATAAAAAGAGAGAGATTGGTGTTTAGTGTTTGAGAGAGAGAGAGAAGTTAGCAATTTATGGATAGAGAGGGAGAGAGAGAGAGAGAGAGAGAGAGAGAGAGATTGGGGGTTAGGGTTTTAGAGAGAGTGAGATTGAGGGTTTGAGGTTGAGAGAGAGAGAGAGAGAGAGAGAGAGATTAGTTGATAGGGATTTAGAGAGAGACATATTTCGAGGTTACATATTTAGAGAGAGAGAGAGGTTGAAAGTTAGGGGCTTAGAGAGAGACAGAGGTTGGAGAGTAGGGGTTTAAAAAGAGAGAGATTGGGGGTTATAGGTTTAGGGAGAAGGATATTGGGGATTAATGTTTTAGAGGGAGAGAGAGAGATTGGGGGTTAGGGGCTTAAATAGATAGAGGGAGAGGGAGAGATTGGGGGTTAGTGGTATAGAGAGATAGAGAGACAAGCAATTAGGGGTTTTAAGAGAGAGGTGGTTAGGGGTTTTGAGAGAGAGAGAGAGAGAGAGAGAGAGAGAGAGAGAGAGAATGGTGGTTAGGGGTTAAGAGAGAGAGAGGGAGATTGGGGGTTAAAGGTTTAGGGAGGTAGATATAAGAAGAGTGAGATTGGGGGTTAGGGGTTTACTGAGAGATAAAGAGATTGGGGGCTAGGATTTTACAGGGAAATAGAGAGAGAGAGAGAGATAGAAAAGAGAGAATGATGGTTAGGTGTTTAGAGAGAGAGAGAGAGAATGATTGGGTGTTAGGGGTTTAGGGAGAGAGATAGATTGGGGGTTAGTGGTGGGTTTAGTTATTTAAAGAGATAGACATATAGAGAGACTGGGGGTTAGGTGTTTATAGAGAGAGGTAGAAAGAGAGACAATGGTGGTTAGGGGTTTAGAGAAAGAGAGAGTGATTGGGGGGTTAGGGGTTTAGAGAGAGAGAGAGATAGAAGGTTAGGTTTTTAGAGAGAGAGAGAGAGAAATATAGGAAGAGAGAGGATTGGGGGTTAGGGGCTTAGAGAGAGAGATAGATTGGGTGATAGGATTTAAGAGAGAGATAGATTGGGTGACAGGATTTAAGAGAGAGATAGAGAGAGATTAGGGATTAGGGGTTTTGAGAGAGATTTATTAGGAGTAGGGGGTTTATAGAGAGAGAGAGAGAGAGAGAGAGAGAGATTGGTGGTTATAGGTGGTGTTGGTTTTATAGAGAAATATAGAGAGATTGGGGGTTAGGTGTTTAGAGAGAGAGAGAGAGAGAAAAAGAGATAATGGTGGTTAAGGGTTTAGAGAGAGAGAGAGATTGGGGGTTAGGTGTTTAGAGAGAGAGAGAGAAAGAGAGATAATGGTGGTTAAGGGTTTAGAGAGAGGGAGATTGTGGGTTAAAGGTTTAGAGAGATAGAAAGAGAGAGAGAGAGAGAGAGAGGGGGTTATAGTTGTTTAGAGAGGCATAGAGAGAGATTGGGGGTGATAGTGGTGTAGAGAGGCATAAAGAGAGATTGGGGGTTAAGGGATTAGATAGAGAGAGAGAGAGAGAGAGGATTAATTGTTCAAAGAGAGATAAAGAGATTATGGCTTAGGATTTTAAAGAGAGAGATAGAAGAGAGAGAATGGTGATTAGGGTTTAGAGAGAGAGAAAGGGAAATCGGGGTCTGGCATTTAGAGATAAATAGAAAGATATGAAGAGTGATATTGGGCGTTAGGGGTTTAGAGAGAGAGAGAGAGATTGGGGGTTATGGGTTTGGAGAGAGATAGAGAGATTGGGGGTTAGGGGTTTGGAGAGAGATAGAGAGATTGGGGGTTAGGGGTTTGAGAGATAGAAATACATAGATTGTTGGTTAGAGGGTTAGAGAGATAGAGATTGGGGGTTAGGGGGAGGTTAGTTGTTTAGAGAGAGATAGAGAGATTGGGAGTTAGAATTTTAGAGAGAGAGATTGAAAGTGAGTGAATGGTGGTTATGGTTTAGTGAGATAGGGAAATTGGGGGTTCAAGGTTTAGAGTGAGAGGGAGATAGGAAGAGAGATTAGGGATCAGAGGTTTTGAGAGAGAGAGAGATTGGGGGTTAGTAGTTTAGAGAGAGAGAGAGATTGGGGGTTATGGGTTTAGAGAGAGAGAGAGAAAGAGAGATATTGGTGATTAGGAGTTTAGAGAGAGAAAGAGATAAATATTAGGTGTTAGGGTTTTAGTGAGAGAGAGATAGTTGGGGATTAAGGGTTTAGAGAGATAGATATTTTGAGCATTAATGATTTATAGAGATAAAGACTGAGTGATTGGGTATTAGGAGTTTAGAGAGAGGGAGATTGGTTGTTAGGGTTTAGCGAGAGAGAGAGAGAGAGAGAGAGAGAGAGAGATTGAGAGTTAAGGGTTAGGGGTTTAGATAGATAGATAGATAGAAATATAGATAGAGAGTTATTGAGACAGAGAGGGAGGGAGATATTTGGGGTTAGAGGATTGGAGAGTGGGAGATTGGAGTTTAGAGGTTTAGAGAGAGAGATATTGGGGGTTAGTGGTTTAGAGAGAGAGACATATATTGGGGGTTAGTGGTTTAGAGAGAGTGAGAGATGTTGGGGGTAAGTTATCTAGAGAGAGATAGAGATATTGGGGGTTATGGGTTTATATGGAGAGAGGGAGATTGGGGGTTCAATGTTTAGAGAGAGAGTGACATGAAGAGAGATATTAGGGGGTTACAGGTTTGGAGAGAGATATAGATATTAGGGGTTAGTGGTTTCGAGAGAAAGAGATGGAATGAGAGATATTAGTGATTAGCGGTTGAGAGAGAGAGAGAGAGAGAGAAAGAGAGAGAGAGAGAGAGATTTAGTGTTAAGGTTTTAGACAGGGAGATATTGGAGGTTACGGGTGGGGTTATTTGTTGAGAGAGAGATAGAAAGAATGGGGGTTAGAAATTTAGACAATGATAGCAAGAATGGTGGTTAGGGTTTGGTGAGAGAGAGGGAGATTGGGGGTTCGGGGTGTAAAGTGAGAGGGATATAGGAAGAGAAAGATTGGAGATTAGGCTTTTAAAGAGAGATATATTAGGGGTTAGTGGTTTACAGAGATTGGTGTTTATGGGTTTAGAGAAAGAGATAGAGAGAGGAATATTAGGTATCATGGTTTCTAGAGAGAGAGAGAACTGGGGGTTAGGGGTTTAGAGAAAGAGAGATTGGGGGTTAATGCTTTATAGAGAAAAAGATAGAGACCTTGGGTGTTAGAATCTTAGAGAGATAGAGATAGAGATAGATTGGGGATTAATGCTTTAGAGGGAGAAATAAAGACACATTGGGTGTTAGAATTTTAGAGAGGGAGATAAGTTTGTGGTTAGGGTTTAGAGAGAGAGGGAGAGAGAGAGAGATTGGGGGTTAGGAGTTAGAGTGAGAGATTAGGGGTTGAAGGTTTAGAGAGAGACAAATATATATAGAGAGACAAAGAGTTAGAGAGAGAGAGATCATCGTTTGGAGGTTTACAGAGAGAGAGAGATTGGGGGTTAGGGGTTTAGAGAGAGAGAGAGATTACGTGTTAGGGGTTTAGAGAAAGAGATATTGGTCATCACAGGTTTAGAGAGAGAGAGAGAGATAAAGGGTTTAATGTGAAATATTTTAGGGGTAAGTTGTTTAGAGAGAAAGAGAGAGAGAAATAGAAAGAAAGAGATTGGGGGTTAGGGTTTAGAGAAAGAGAGATTAGACGCCATGGGTTTAAAGAGAGAGATAAGGGGTTAGATCTTCAAAGAGAGAGAGAGATTGGGCTTCATTGGTTTACAGATAGAGAGATAGAAAAAGGGATATTGGGGGTTAGGGGTTTAGAGAATGAGATATTGGGGGTTATGGGTTTAGAGAGAGATAGAGAGATTGGGGTTTAGTGGTTTGAAGAGAGAGAGATGGAAAGATGGATATTGGTGCTTAGGGGTTTAGAGTGAGAGAGCGTTTAGGGGTTATACATTTAGATAGATAGATAATTGTTAGGTAGAGACTGAGAGGGGGGGTTATGCATCTAGATAGAGAGAGAGAGATTGGAGTTTAGGTGTTTAGAGAGAGAGAGGGAGAGAGATATTTGGGGTGACGAGTTTAGAGAGAGAGTGAGAGAAGAAGGTTTAGGGTTTAAAGAGAGATATAGAGAGATATTGAGGGTTAGGGGTTTAGAGAGAGAGATATTCAGGGTTAGGTGGTTAGAGAGAGAGAGATGGTGTTAGGGGATAACAGAAGAGAAAAATGGGGGTTATGGGCTTAGATACATACATTCAGAAAGAGAGAGAGAGTGATAAGAGGTTAGGGTTTTAGGGGGGGGAGAGAGAAAGAGAGAGATTGTTGTTTAGGGGTTTAGAGAGATAAAGAGATTAGGGTTAGGGGTTTAGAGAGAGAGATTGGTGTTTAGGGATTTAGAGAGAGAGAGAGAGATTGGAGGCTAAGGATTTAGAGAGAGAGAGAGAGATTGGAGGTTAGCGATTTATTGGTAGATAAAGAGAGATTGGGTGTTAGGGGTTTAGAGAGAGGGATATTGGGGGTTAGAATTTTCAAGGGAGAGAGAGAGAGAGAGAGAGAGAGAGAGATAAATTAGGGGTTATGGGTTTAGAGAGAGAGATATTTGGAGGTTATGTGTTTAGATAGAGATATATTGGAGGTTAGAGGTATATATAGAGAGAGATTTGGGGTTATAATTTAGAGAGAGAGAGAGAGAGATTTTGGGTTAGTTGTTTAGAGAGATTGGGAGTTAATGGTTTATAGAGATAGAGGAATGGTGGTTAGGGTCCTAGAGAGAGAGAGGGATATTGGGGGTTTGGAGTTTAGAGAGAGAGATATGAATAGAGAGATTAGTGGTTAGGGGTTTAGAGACAAAGAGATAGGGGTTTAGAAAGACATACAGAGGTATGGGGCTAAGAGTTTAGAGAGAGAGAGAGATAAAAAGAGAGAGTTTGTTGGTTAGAGGTTTAGAAAAAGAGAGGAAAATATTGAGCGTTAGGGTTTTAGGGAGAAAGAGATTGCGGGTTAGGGGTTGAGAGAGAGAGAGAGAGAGAGAGAGAGATAATGGATGAGAGTGGATAATGTAACTAAGGTTTAGAGGAGGTTAAAGTTATAATTAGCAAGTAAATAAATCCTAACTCCTAGGTTGCTTGAATAGAGTGTCAACAAAGGGGGGTCCCTCGTTAGACTACTTTAAAAACCTTGTGTATACATGGTCGACCACCCAACTTGGGGCGTACTGGGAGGGTTTCTCTAGGAGTTACCTCCTTCCACCTATTACTAGCGCAACGACGTCCCAGTTTCCAGCTACAACAAAGGCACATGTGTCAAGATACCGAGTTAGGAAATTGTTTCGAGGCAATTTCCCAAAATGGTCCTCTGAAAACACTCTATACAAGACTTTCAATAAAACCCCTATGGTCAACATAGTAATGCAAACAATATAAAAAATATATACAATTCAATATTCATAAAAAAAATATTTTCTACTATGTTATTGTCATTTAAATATTCCAATTAAATTTATATATATATATAATGGTGAAAAAACATTGATTTTTTTTACCAAAAGTAAACAAGATAAAAGCTTTCGATTAACTTAACTCTAACCTATTTTAACAAACCCAGAATTATTAACTTGAACTCTAAACTATTTCAACAAACTCTTAATTATTAATCCTAACTATTTTAGTATGAAAAAAATGCTAAATTGTTAAGAATAACATTGACACAAACTACAACAAGTTTCCATCTACATCATAGTACTAATTAGAAGAAAATATACATTTCACACCTCTTATAATTCTATACAAGAAAACAATATGGAAAATTAAGTGTTCATTTTTAAAATACTACAAAAAAAATTATGAAAATTTCACAATGCATAATAAAAAAATGAAAAATTAACAAAATTAAAATAAAAACGAAATTTAATTTTTAATTTTTTAACCACCTCTAACCCTTTAACCATTCATTTAGATTATAAAGAGAAGACCGCACTTTAAAGCACTTCTAAGCCTAATCATAAGGCAAGAATCGAAACTCATTGCCCAACCCTTTATACTTTACTCCATAAAAAAACAATAATTTAAAACTAACAAAATAATAAATTGAAAAGTTAACTTAGCACCAAAAAAAAACTAAAACAATATTAAAATAAATTCTAAACATAAATATTTGAAAGTTTATTAAAAATAAACAAAAAAAAATTTAAAGAAAAACTGCCTACTCCTGCACGTCTCAACTCTCTCTCGTCGTCATCATACTCCCTACTCCTATACTTCTCAACGTCATCATACTCCCTACTCCTATAATTCTCATCGTTTTCAGCGAAGGAGTGCGTTCAAGTAGATCTGAGTGGGAATACTGTTGTCTGCGTGATCTACTTCTAAATGATTTTCATTTCCCGAGCTCGTTGGAGTCTGGACAAAACATATTATGCTTCTAGGTTTAATATCATGATAATTCTAAGTTTATAAATAAATAAACTTAATATAGATAAATAAAAAAAGAAAAAGATGCAGGTTTTGTTTTAGTGAAGTCAACCTATTGAAAACAACCCGCGGCATTTCCATCCCATCCCATCACGGAGAGAAAGACATTCGAGTATTTCTATCTGATCATTCGTGGAGAGAAAGAGAATCGAATATAGTGAATTCCTAAAAATATTTAATATTTAGATGGCAAGAGTTCCGAAAAGATTATAAAGCAATTTTATAATTTAAGATATAGTTTATCAAACTGAGAATAGGTTAAAGTTGGAGCTAATAAATTTAGAACAATACTAGAAGCGATAAAATAATGTAATGAAAGAAATAAAGACCATTATATACTGATCACAATGTGAAATGTAAATGTAATGTTTTATTGGAGGACAAAATTGGAAGAGAATAGAACCCTTAACATGGATGGTTGAATATACGGATAAGATTAATTTAATTTTTTTATTTAAGGCAGAATAAGAATTGAAGGCAGAATATTCTTTTTATTTAACTGTTGGATCCGATGATTTAATAATTATTTTCATGGATGCCTTTTGCAATATTTTGAATTTCTGGATCCCTTCGAACCAAGGTCAATTACTAAAAGTTACCGCCTATATGGGAAACCATTATAAGCGCTCTTGGTGAGTTGTTAAAACAGAATGGAAGTTTGTCGAAAGAATCATTGCGGTAAGTGATTTAATGGAAAGAAGGAGCCTCCAATAGACTGAACTGTCACTCTACGGAGAATCGAATTGAATTTAGAATCGAGCCTACGACGTTGACGCCGTCACAAATACAATTTAATAATGTCGACATGAATGACGCTGAGATTTATTCAGAACGCCTTTTTCTGGTAATCTAACCGGTGACCGTAAAGAACACGGTAATCAGAAGTTTAATAACAAATTACTCTCTAAATTTTTAAATTACAGTAAAAATGTGTAGAAAAACAGATATTTGCAAGAAACCTAAATAATTAAACATTTATTTTTAAGGAAATAAATGGTTACTTAACTAAAAATAAGTAAAAAAGGCGAAGAAAAATCTCTTTAAAACTTTAGTTATTTAATTAAAAAGCATAAATCACATGATTTGTCGGCCTTGCAAGAAAAGCAAAACAAAAAAAGATTTTCTTAAACCTTCGTTATTTAATTTACAACTAAAATACAAAAAGAGAATGATTTTACCTCGGAATACATTAGAGGGAAGAGTGCCGATTTTTCGTCAAATTCTGAATATCCATATAGAAGAACAAAACAATGCACCTGCCTCATAAGATTTAAAAGGAGCATTAGTTTGCAATAAGATTCAAAATAGTTATTTAATTTACAACTAAAATGCAAAATGAGAATGATTTACCTCAGAATACATTAGAGGGAAGAGTGTCGATTTTTGGTCAAATTCTGAATATCCATATAGAAGAACAAAACAATGCACCTACCTCGTAGGATTCTAAGGGAGCATTAGTTTGCAATAAGATTCAAAAGGATTGCTTTACAAATAATAATAAATGTTTGTTTAAATTTTCATTATGCAATTTATCCATATAATATAATTATTTAATTTACTGTTAGATCAGAGAACCCCAACTAGAGTGGTAAGATTTATTTACTTGCTTTACTAATAAATCAGAAGAAAGTCAGTAGTTTGCAGTAAAAGCTTTGAAACAAAATCCTGACGGTT
This sequence comes from Larix kaempferi, assembly GCA_027924585.1. Classification (NCBI taxonomy): domain Eukaryota; kingdom Viridiplantae; phylum Streptophyta; class Pinopsida; order Pinales; family Pinaceae; genus Larix; species Larix kaempferi. The sequence goes on along the minus strand of BSBM01000109.1, from coordinate 4,651,431 downwards.
AGCCAACTAGCTTCACCTAATCTTGAATGATAGCCATGAAATCTGTTAGACATATTTAATAGTAGAAGACATAAAGACATTTTAAGAGGTGGCCAAATTAAACTAATATTTGCTTTCAGTTGACAGAAAAATCAGAATATTACCTGGGAAAATTTTTTGTCATCTCACGGACAGATTGAGCTTCAATTTCCATTGCTTCATTTTAATGCAATCCAAGCTGACGTAGATATTTTGGTCAAGCCAGTGGATGATCATGGATATGAAATCAAGAAAGTTAAAAAATAAAATCCAGCGCATCGAAAGAAAACAGAGAAATATACAATCCAACCAGAGTTAAACAAGCGACCTGAAAAGATCTAAAGTGACCAGCACAAGAAAGAAAATGAAAATAACAGAATAATATGAAAACAAATAAAATACAGCAAGCTGGAGCAAGAATTAAGGAGAAAAGAAATCAATCCAAGATCAGTCTGAACAAAATAAAAAGTTAAGAAGATGGAACGATCCAAGTCTGAAGTCTGCAGCGGCTTCCTTCAATAGATGGAATAGATGACCGTTGGCGGGCAGCATGGAGCGAGTGGGTGCTTTTTTTAAGAAATAGAAATGGTGGGGAGTGGCAGCGTTTCAGCTTTTTTCTAGATACTGTAGAGGATAACCGTCTCCAGATTCTCTCATCGGATCTATCGTTATCATAAAAATGACAAATCATTATCCGCATGAGATATGTATTTCGTCAACCGGAATCTCGGAGTAATCCGAGGATTCTTGTGGACGCTGAAACAATTCAAGCCTCAGCCAGTAAGCAGACGTTGAAACCCAGCAGGAAAAATGAAAATGGGATGAAGTTTAATAAGAAATAAAACTTTGTAAATGTAAAAACCAATTATAACACAATTGATAATGATTCCCAAAGACATGTTAATATCGAGTTGAAAGAGATAAGAGAGAATAGTCTTGTGGACACTGAAACAATTACGGAGAACGTCACCAGACATTGAGAATTATTCAGGGTGAACGGCCAGCCGGAAAAACAAAAATCAGCTGAATTTTAATAAGAAATTAATGAACTTTCTGAATTTTAATAAGAAATTAATGAACTTTCTAAATGTAAATGTAAATGTAAAAATATAAATTAACATAAATAAATTATTGTTTATTTTTTTATTTAAAATAAAATGATTTATTGTTATTAATAATTTAAATATTTTAAAAAGATAGTGTTATTTAACAAACTCATTTTATTTCAAATTTATAATTAAAAAGAATTCAATCAAAAGACAGATTAACCTTTTCTTATATTTAAAATAAAATGATTTATTTTTATTAATAATTTAAATATTTTAAAAGGATAGTGTTATTTAACAAACTCATTTTATTATAAATTTATAATTAAAAAGAATTCAATCAAAAGACAGATTAACCTTTTCTTATAGTTGAATCCAAAATTAAAGTTAAACAAATGATAAAAAAAATTGGGAAAACAACTTGAATGCAAAATGAAATAAATATTGTTGGTGTATAAATGTAAAAATATAAATTATGATTGTATATAAATGTAAAAATAAAATTTAATATAAGTTATTGTTTAATTTTTTATTTAATGTAAAATATCTTATCTTATCATTTATTATTGATAATAGTTTAATTATTTAAAAAGTGACATTATTTTATAAATACATTTTATTATAAATTTATTAAAAACAACTTTTTTAATAAAAAAAAAGTTAACCTCTATTTAAAATTAATAAAAAATTTAAATTTAACTAGTGTGATTAAAAATAGACAAACAACTTAAATGCAAAAATGAAATAAATATTGATTATGTATAACAGAAATAAATAATAAATAAAAGATAATTTATAATTAATAATTAATAAAAGAGAAATAAAAAGTAATAAATATTAATTTGAAAAAAATAAAATAAACCTCAGAACATTAAAGTGAGAACAGGGCAACAAGCTCCCGAACTGCATAATAAGGGTCTTATACTGGTTGACGAGAGCTCATTATATATTTATCCATGAACTCTTGACGTATAAATTGTATAAACTATAATTAGAATTTTCACCTATAAACTATAATTAGCATTTTCATTTTCACATATCAATTATAACTAACATTTATAGAAAATTTATTTTTATGTTAAGTTGATGATTAGATCGGTGTTATATTTAAATTCAAATTTTGTTATTGAAACACTGGAAAGGAGATATAGGTATATACAATAAGGTAAGGTAGATAACTTTGTACCTCTTGGTATGCAGATCGTCAAACGATTTTTTTGCAAGACGGCTATGAAGAAATGAGATTCATAAGAGCTATTTTAAACACTACAAGAAAAATGGCATTTTAGCCTCACATTAGCACCACTATTTGTAAAGGATTTGACAATTCCTCAATTTTCAAATAGTGGTGTAAAACTGGCGATAATGTGGAGATACACAAGTAGTAATAAGATTTATGGTGCAAAAGTGGTGTTTGTAAAAAAGTTGATTTTGGTGTTAAATGAATATGTGGCATTCCATGGTGTATGGTGCAAACCACCAAAACCAATCCTAGGTGGATTGAGATTTTGTGGTGCAAAACACCAAAACCAATGCAACATGGATTGAAACTTTATGGTGCAAAACACCAAAATTACTATTATTACTATTATTATTATTATTATTGTTATAATACAAAATCTTGCATATGGTGCAAAACACCAAAATTACTATTATTACTATTATTATTATTATTATTGTTATAATACAAAATCTTGCATATGGTGCAAAGCACCATAAAATAACAAGTGGTGTAAAACACCATAAAATAATAAATAGTGAAAAAATATAAATCACATTTTATATATATACAAATAGACAAAAAAAAAGCACAATAAGACCATATTTAGCACTTGAGGTTGTGCTTTTATAGATGGTTATTATTAATGCCATATATGGTTTAATGTGAATGTCAATTGTCATATATGTACATACATATATATATATAACAATTATGTCGACAATTTTTTATTAGGAATTTCCAACCATAAAATGTTGGGCAATATTTTTGTAAATATATTCAAATGTTAATACCATAAAATAGGTTTACATAAAATTAGTCATTTTAATCTATGAGTGTAATTCATGATCGAAATTCAATAATTCACTAGATTTAATATAGAGAAGAAAAAACATAATATTATTTTAACCCATTTACAATTAATAATCACAAATAAATATTTCTCAAAATTATATATTGGAGTGTTTATTAGATGAATTTATTCTTTGTATTAATTAAACAATAATAATATTAATATAACTATAAGCTACTTACATGCTTATCTTTGAGGATTTGTTTACTTTAAAAAAATATGCAAGATAGAAAATTGATAATTAAATTTTCATGGTTTATTATATTATGAAATGAAAAATTAGTTTTTATCCTCTTGAACTTATTTTATAATTCTTATTATTATTTATATGTCAAAATCATAAAAAGAAAATCTTAACGTGGAAAGATATAATATCGGTTTTGATAAAAAATTAAAAACAAAGAATAAATATATACATATAGTTTTAATAAAAATAATTATGGCTAATAATTTTAAATAGTTATCTTACATAGGTTAAAGATCTACACAATATTATAAATTAGAATTAAGATCCCCTCCATAAATATTAGAGATATATGTACCCTAAAATGTGAATCTCTCTCACATCAATGTATACTCACTATTAATTAGTAATTTGCTCTCTCTGTATAATTAATTAATTAATTAAAAATAATGATTTTAAAATCATAAATCTTTGAACACAAATATTTAGTGAAATTATTTATAAAATTTAAATTCCATACATATTTTTCATATTAAAATCCGCACTTATCAATAAATAATCGATACATTTAAAAATCATCATAATATGTTATCATGTACATTTAAAAATAAATTATCATATGTCATTAATCAACTATTAAAAAATATATCCATATATTATTATATTAGTTACACCATTTAACTTATTTCATAATATGAGTCACGTTGGCTGGTGGGTTGCAAAGGGACCTAAAACCATGTTCGGGTTATTAGCTACTATGTCCAAATTCCTTCTCTCCTTTCACTATAAGAAAAAGGGCATTTTAGCCTCAGATTAGCAACACTATTTGTAAATGATTTGGGAAATTCTCAGTTTTCAAATAGTGGTGCAAAAGTGATGATAATGTGGGGATACGCAAGGGGTGCTAAAATTTATGGTGCTAAAGTGGTGTTTATACAAAAGTTGATTTTGGTGTTAAATGAATATGTGGTATTTCATGGTGTATGGTGCAAACCACCAAAACCAATCCTAGGTGGATTGAAATTTTGTGGTGCAAAACACCAAAACCAATCCAACATGGATTGAGACTTTTACGTACAAAACACCAAAATTATTAATATTAATATTATTATTATTATTTAATATACATAAACTTGTATATGGTGCAAAGCACCATAAAATAACAAGTAGTGTAAAGCACCATAAAATAATAAATGATAAAAAAAATATAAATCATATTATATATATGATTTATATTTTTTTTCACATATATATACTCACTTATTATTAACAAGACTAAAGTATGTGTATTAAAATAGTTTCCTATAGTTTATTAAAAAGGCATAAAAAACAATTTCACATATATATATACTCACTTATTATTAACAAAGCCTAAAACATGTGTATTAAAATAGTTTCCCGTAGTTTATTAAAAAGGCATAAAACAGTAAAATATCCGTATGAAGTAATAATAACATGAGTAAGTACAAAAGAGTATCAATAAAAAGTGAATAGAGATCGTTCCAAGTGTCCAATAGAGGAAACTGTTATCATATTACAACATAGATTTACAACAGTAAAAATGCATGTAAACATGTTTGGTCTAACCAAGTCGCATGCAAACATGCTTTATATATCCAAGTCTTATACTTGGAAAGAATAGTGTGGATAGATAAGCACCTACAGGAAACTGTTATCATATTACAACATAGATTTACAATATTAAAAATGCATGTAAAATATGTGTATTAAAATAGTTTCCTATAGTTTATTTAAAAGGCATAAAACAATAAAATATCCGTATGAAGTAATAATAACATAAGTACAAAAGAGTATCAATAAAAAGTGTATAGAGATCGTTCCAAGTGTCCAATAGAGGAAACTGTTATCATATTACAACATAGATTTACAACAGTAAAAATGCATGTAAACATGCTTGATATAACCAAGTCGCTTTATATATCAAAGTCTTATACTTCAAATGAAATAGAGTGAATAAATAAGCACCTACAGGAAACTGTTATGTTATCATATTACAACATAGATTTACTGAGTGGATAAATAAGCACCTACAACAGTAAAAATGCATGTAAGCATGCTTGATATAACCAAGTCGCATGCAAACATGGTTTATATATCCAAGTCTTATACTTTTAAAGAATAGAGTGGATAAATAAGCACCTACAGGTTTATCATGATAGATCTATTAATTCATTGTCTATGAAATAAAGGATATATACATAAATGGTTGATAAAATCAACTATGTTATTATTCCAGTACACAGGCTTTGTGTAAATTAAGATAAGGGCGAAGGATCTTGTAAGTGAGTAGCACTTACCAAACTAATGAACTAAACAAATAGGGAATCAAATCCCAAGATCTCATTACCACACAAGGATTCTTATTATAGTTAAAATTACAAAAAATATCACACATGAAAAATAGTTATTAGTAGATTATTACAAGTGTAAATCCATTAATAATAGGAATGTCGGTCTTATTCCCGAGTTAAAAATCAATTGGATAAGGCAAGAAGTACTCCATTAACTGCCAGTTTCGTTTGCAAATTACTCGATCAATAAAAGAAAATAAACAGATGAGTTGCATATTGTGCTGCTGTAGCATCTGAAGAGACCTAACTTCCTTTAACATGTTCTGAACTATCTTGTCTTTGCCACTGAGTTTACTTATTTCGGGAAGTTCTACATTGTAAAGCACAATAGTACTCTCACACTCTGGCTCGCGCAGTATAGGCTTTCGGTGTAGGAATAATCCTGCTGCAGCTGAAGCCAAATCTTGCTAGTATACTTTTGAAGAGGAAACAAAGTCACCACTAAGATAAAAGCTTATCCCTTCAAGCGGCTTTGGTGCCTGTAATAGCGAAATATCAGAAATATTTGGGAGTCTTCCTACACTAGGAAATGAAAAAATATCTTTTGAAGGTGAATATTATAGCAAAAATTATAATGTAATAGAAAATTTCTGACATTGTGGAGAACATAATAATATTATACAGTATTTTTATACATAAAATTTGAACTGCCATAAATAGTTTGGCAAGGGGTCAATTTGTCAAAACATTGCCAATTTACCAACTAGAAACTATAAAATGTTTTTCATTGGTATATTGCCACACCTTTTTCTCAACTCGAGCTCGGCCACGCTTTGGTCCCTCAAAGGTGCCATGGATATCGTGATTTATTTCAAATAGCTCTTCATTTACTTGATGCCCTGCTTCCATACATGCAACAATCCCTGAAATCATACTTTTTCTGTAAATGAGTATGACCTTTAGTTGAAGATGAATGTTTAGTAATGTGAAGGAATTCTTAGAATGAATATACACCAGAAGCATTTAAGAAAAGGAAGTATATATAAGGACATTTGAAGACATCGTCCAAGACTATCAGATAAACTTACAATCTATCTTAAGAACCCACTTCCCTTCCAATATTGACATAAAAAATTTGAGTGTTCTTCTACAAGCAATATTTGCATCGATAGATGCAACCACATGGGTCACAGCAGGACTCCATGTTTTTTATTTTGTTGCACCAGTGAGTCTTGAAAAATTATTAAGTTGCTCCTGCATTAAAAATGAGACTTGCTGAGAACATATAGAACATACTTTAAATAGGCAAGTAGACTTGAAGTTAAAACACACACGTAAAGAGCAAACACATGCAATACCTTCTGAGCAGAATCCAATGCAGAACCCATTTGCATTGTCGTTCCAGTGGCCATGTACAAGCCTGACTTTCCTGGAAACCTTTATCAGCTTGTCGTCTACCTGGGATTTTGTCTCCTCTCCAAATGTTGAATGGGTAAAAGAGACATATAAGTGAAATCCAATAAAGTATTGAGATTTAAAAATCAAACACTCCCACAACTTAAAGCAGATTTACAATATGACCTAAGTGGTGTTCGCTTATTAGGAAATTGTTGCCCCTTCTTGATAGGGAACTGTTGTGCTTTGAACTTGTACATTATCTCCTTTCATTTGGAAACTTGCGTGATGAATGAGTAGGACAGAGCATTACATAATTATCCTGCAAAAAACATGGGAAACTAAAAGGCACAATCCCCTCTTAATTTTTCTGTCTGTAAACCTGAAGAATGTTCTTCAGAAGATTCAAATTCTTACAACATCCCATCTGCATTCTGGGGTAGAAAGGGCACATGGGACATGAAAGACATGAAAGCTCTTACAACACTTTGTGAAACAACAACCCAGAGTAGCCCCCTTGACTCCACATATAGTGCATTTGATTCTGTTGCCTCTTGCAGCCTCGGATTCCAGATTCATCACACAATCATCGTTGAAATAAACATCTGGTGCCCTAAAGTTGTCCAAATTTTAATTGAATTAAAATCCATGCTAAATTTCAAAGCACGTATTAGACAGAAACAACATAGACTATGTGAACAATAATCATTCTAAAGGATATGCTGGAATGGATGAGTAATTTTATTAGAATGCAAATCCATGCAAAATTTGAAAGGAGGCAATAAACATAAACAACATAATACTATATCAACATAAATCATTCTAAAGGGACACTGGAATGGCCTTCTATTAAAAACAAAAGTTAGAATCAACTGAACATTCACAACTAAAAAATTGGAAAACAAATCAAATTTTATTTTTTAATTGCATACAAGGACAAGCCGAAGCTAGAAGTATTCTTTATTTATCTTTAAGCAAATAAATCTCTTTCTTCCGAAACTCGAAGTATTTTTATTTAGCAAATTGATCTCTCCTTAGGAAAGCCACTTCTTTCCTTTCTCCCGACATACCTAGGACTATCTACCCGCTTTACTTAACTGGAAAGACTCTACAGATCTCTACCGCATATCTGGAACCAACTTCTGTTTCATTAAAAACCCTTTTATTTACTCCATATTTAGCTCTCGGCAACTATGCTTTCGCCCCCTTAATAAATTGCATTTTCCTTCTCACTCGCATGATAATGGAATTCAGTTCTGTGTTCCCCATTATGAGGTAAGGGTATAGGTCAAACTGCATCTGGTCAGGTCTGAACCAATAATATTATGCAGGAGCTAATTTAAAATATGATCAATCTGGTGTTTCCAGTGATTTACTACTAGTGTTTCCAGTGATAAATCTAGTGTTTCCTATCAAGTGTGTTTGGATTCATTTCCATTAATAGTATCCAACGTAAGACAAAATGCAACATATATTTATTTTACAAGGCGTTGACATTAGGTATAATTCTACTCACACTCTGGAGATGTTGATGCAAGCCTTCATCATCTGAATCATTTAGATCACTAAAGGAAGGGCGCAGAGGTGATGCCTGTGTAGGCTGTGAAGTGGGAAATTGAGAACCATCCACATCTTGGGAATCACGATCCCTCAACCAGAAAAAATGTGCTAATACAGTATTTCCAAAATCATCAATCAGAACTTTATCAGTAGGAGGAACACTTTCTTTGGATTTCAAAGGAGAACCTGCTTTAGCTTCTTGCCCAAACGCATCCAACTTTCCGAATCAATGTGTATTTTGTCAGAATTCCTTGGCAGTACATGGCTAAGGCAACTAAGGAAGAACAATAGCTTTTGCTAATCTATTAAGCTCGGCTAGGGAATGTGGAAAGAACAATAGCTTTTGCTAATTGCTAGACTGGGTAGTAATTACAAACCCTAGCCATGAAACCTAACACAAAAGAAAAAATAATTATCAGGGGGTCTTCAGAATTCTACAGATGCTAAATTTTTGTTATCCCATGTCTTCGAGTCCAAGAAAAGAAAAGAGAAAAATACAGAGATGAAAGCTTCGCATGCGCCTACCTTTTCTCGTGTCATCGCCTGAGTTTGCGGCTGGTGATTTAGGATCAATTCCAGTTGGGTTCCTAACAGAAAAAATGAAGATTGTTATCCTCCTCCGCAGTTGTCAAATTTAATGTATTCCCTAGCATAGCCTGCAGCCAAACCATGACCCTTCTTCTGGGCCTACTGATCATGCTTCCTTGTACTGTTGTTCTGAGCCGATATCATCATCTTTCTTACAGAGCCAGAGGGTTGAATCGAACCCACAACCTCAACAACTCCTTGATCAAAGTTGAAGCAAAAGACATCAATGCGGGCATCGCAACAAGTAGGGAAATTCCCGCGCAATGAAATCATAGGGTCGCTCAATCGGTCCCCAACAACTCCTTTATTTTTTATTTCTTTACAGATCGTTGAATTTGGTTAAATTAAAATAACCAAAATAACACAATTTTAAGTAAAGTTTATAATGGTCTTTGCACATAATATATTATTGACTTCGTCGTTACACTACCTCTCTTTTTCACTTTAACATTGACACTTCATTCTTGGCATAAGGTCTTTTGGTGTCCTTTAAGGCTACCAATGGCTTGAGGTTCAATCTATCGATCCATTAGTTGGTAGAGGTGTTAGTGAAATATCGATGTAGTCATAGTGACCAAGATGGCACCACCTAAATTTCTTATGAAATTCAACTTGAAAGTTTAAAACAAGGTAATAATGAGATTATTGATATAATTTGAAAGTTTAAAACAAGGTAATAATGAGATTCTTGATCTAATTTGAATAAATATTGTTGTTATTGAATATGATAATATTTCTAAGCTTTAGACGGTTCTTGTTGTTAGAATACTTTTTTGGTTTGGTGTTCTTGGAGGTTGGTATTAGGTTGTGGGTAAAACACTTTGTGACTGACATGATTGGGATTGTGTTAGCACTTGTAGCATGATAGAAGCCCTTTGTCATTCATTGAGAAAGAGCATGTTGTGCTATCCCAACCCATAAGCTAAACCTCCAAAAAGTGTCTATATCTGAACTTATAAGCTAAATATTCCCTATATAGGTGTGTGTAGTGGTCTAAGGGCTCATTCATAATCCTTGAGTCGTCAGAGTTACTTATAGGGCCTATGGCTATGGTTTCCCCCCCAACAATATATAGGCCCTTAAGACCCATACTTGGGTGTTCAAAGCCTCCTAATTTTGTTTGAATATGCTCATATGGAGGCCATATATCCCCTTGATATGTGGTGGTTCAATGTGTCATTCTTAGCCTTTGATCTCGAATTATTATTTTTCAAGAACTAAGGCCTAAGTAATCTCCTTAGCTTGATGTCATCCATTGGGGGAAGCATATGGAGGTGTTGTGGTTTGAGACATCATTCTTTGTCATAGATGCATAAAATCTTTGTTTATGGCATGATCCCAATGATCCCTATCTTTACTATGTTTATGCCCCAAGGACCCTACCTTGTGCTCATAGCTTACTAATGGCATGGAGATCCATAACCAAAGACAAAGGATACCCTTGAGAAGTCAATTTTGGTCCCTTAAGGCACCAATCATGGACTGGGATGCTTAGGAAAGTCCCTCACAACCCAAGTCTTGAGTTTTCTCCGCTAGCCATATCTAGGGTGCTTACATCCATACCTAATTCTTAAAAACTCCTAATGGCACACATTTCCCCACTTAAAAATAGATATATCATAGGAGGTCCTGAGTTATTCTTCAAGGTTTTTTTCTTATCCTTTGACACCTAGAAGATTCCTTCAGGGAATATGACCCACATTTCCTCTTTTAAGAATATCTAGGGCCCTAAATCCTATGCCTAATGTTAAACCTCATAAAAATGATATCCCCATAGCTTGTAGGCTAGAGACACTCTTTGGAGATCATGAGTGGTGGTTCAAGGTATCATTTCTCCTTGGATGCCTAGAAGATCCTTTTAGTGGTCATGGATTTGCTTTCCATCCTTAACAATGTCAAGGCCCCAAGATCCATACCTAATGATGTGAATATTATAATGAAACTAGCATCCCCACTTGGAGGGAAAGGATTTGTTGGAGGTTAAGTGTTGTGCTTCAATGCATCATTTAGGAATTAGATGCTTGAAAAATTCATTTGTGATACAAGACATGGGATTCATCCTTGGTCATCTCTAGGCCACAAAAATTAAACCTACTACTAAAAACCACCTAATGTCATACATATACCCACACAAAGGCCATGCATGTTAGTTTGAGGTGTCATTCTTTGGATTGGATGCCTAGGACCTTCCTTTAGGGATTAAGTTTCTAATGGAATCCATATCACCACTCAAATGCAAATGAATCCATCAAGAGGTCATGTGTGGTTGTTAAAGTCATTGTTCTTGAACGTAGATGACTAGAAGCTTCCTTTACATAATGGGGCTTTGGTTTCTTAACCATGCCATGGGACTTGAGTCCCATTATTAGTGTTTGAAATCCCCTAATGGCATGAATATCCCTTGATGCCTCGATGGTCTCTTTAGGCCAAAGGCATGGTCTTCTTCCCAAAAAAGTGATTCCCAATGCCCTAGGACACATACAATTTCTAAAAAACACCTAATGGAACAAACACCATCAATCATAGGGAACCTATTGTTGGTGGAGGAAACCTTCTTATCCCTAGATGGTTAAAAGATTCCTCATTTAGGGATTGTCTTGTAGGTATCCTCTGTTACCATGTCCACGGCCCTAAGACCACAAGACCTAGATACATAGCACCATATATACCCATGCAAAGTCATGCTTGGTTCGTTTAGGCATTGTGCATGGCTATAAATGCCTCAATAGTTTCTTTAGAGCCAAAGGCATGGTAGTCATCCATAGAATTCCATTCTGAAGGCCCCAGGACATCTTCATAATTCTCAAACCACCTAATGGCACCAACATCCTGGATCATAGGCTAGTGACCATCAATAGGCCATGTGTGGTCGATGGAGGAAACCTAATTAGTTCTAGATGTCTAGAAGATTCCTTTAGAGCCAAAGGTTTAGGTATCCTCCCCTGACCATGTACAAGCCCCTAGGGCCACAAGACCCAAGTACATAGTACCATAGATACCACTCTAAAGTCATGCATGGTACTTTAAGGAAATGTTCTTGGCTTTGAATGCCTCAATTATTTCTTTAGGGCCAAAGGCATGGTCTACTTCCCTAGAACATCATTCTTAAGGCCCCGAGATACCTCAATACTACTCAAAACAAGTTGTTGTCACTCACATCCTCAATCATAGGCCAATGATACACTCAAGCGGTCATGTGTGGTTGGTGGAGACAACCTCCTTAGCCTTAGATGGATAGAATATCCCTTTAGGGATTGAGGATAAAGTGTCCTATGTTGACCATGTCCAAGGCCCCAAGGCCAAAAACCTAGATACATAGTGCCATGGATACCCCTACATAGTTATACATGATGCCTTAACACATTTTTCATGGCTCTAAATGCCTTGAGAATTAATTTAGGGACAAACACATAGTATTCTCCCCTAGAATATCATTCCCAAGGCATTGACACACATAGATATTACTCAAAATCATCTAATTGTACCAACATCCACAATCATAAGCTAATGATACCTTCAGAAGGCCATGTGTGGTTGGTTGAGGTATCCTTCTTATCCTTGGATGGATAGAAGATTCATTTAGGGCCTAAGGTTGAGGTCTCCTCCCTTGACCATGTTGAATGCCCCAACTACCAATGAATTGGTTGGATATTGCCATGGATACACCGCGAAGCCACGTGTGGTGCTTTATGGCATTATTAATGGCTTTGGATGCCATTAATATCCATAGTGGCATGGATATCCATGCAAGGTCATGCATGGTGATATAAGCATTATACATATATCTAGATGCCTCAACCATTTCTTTAGGGACAAAGGCATGATTGTTTTTTCTTGAAACATCATTCCCAAGGCCCTGAGACATGTAGATACTACTAAAAATCACCTAATGGAAATGTCATAATCAATCATAGGGATATTGGGATGCCTATCACCCCCTACCCCAATCAACACCCCATCTCCAATATTGGGATGCCTATCATCCCCATATTTCCCAGTCCCCCGAATGTCACATGGTGCAAGATGGATACATTATTAGCAATGGTGGAAGTATCCCCCACCACAACCCTTGTGGCATGATCAAAGAACACCCCTTTGCCAATTCTAGCAGCAGGATGTATATCCACTACAAAAACCTCAAATACCCTGCTCTATATTGCAAGGACAAACGAAATCCACCCCTATTACCATAGCCTATGTGCAACCCTATCGGTCTGGCAGGCCAAGAAACCTTCAAAATTTAACAAGCATTGAGAATATGAAACACAAGTTGCAGCCTTTTCCCTAGAGGCCTTAATGTCTGCATGAAGAAGCCTGTAAAATTGACAACAATGAGAAACAAAAAACTCCATAACTTTAAATATTATTGAGTACAACTTGTACAAATGTCAACTTGGGGAAACATTGTTTTGGATGCCAAAAAAACTTGAAATCGGATTTTTTTTAAATATTAATAAAATATTAAGCTAATGTGAATGGGCATAAATTTAACTTGTAATGACTAGCTTGGAGACTTGTTGATCACTCGACTTTAATAAATATAGAAGACATGTCTCTTTTGTAAAGGTCTTAAATGATGATGTTGATATATTGATAGAGAGAAGGTTGGATGAACCACTTTCATTAGCATTTGGCATATAACAACACAATAAATTCAAACAATAAGACAATATTCATTTAATCGAACCTCTTTGGATTTGTATTATTTTCATCTCAATATTATTTATTTTTCCAAATAGACCATGTGCGGTTGGTGGAGGAAACCTACTTAGTTATAGATGTTTAGAAGATTGCTTTAGAGCGTGAGGTTTAGGTCTCCTCCACTAACCATGTCTGAGGCCCCAAGACTACAATACTTATATACATAGTGCCATAGATACCACTCTGAAGTCATGCATGGTGCTTTGAGGCAATTTTTATGGATTTGAATGACTCAACAATATCTTTAGGGACAAAGGCATGGTCTTCTTCCCTTGAACACCATTCCAAAGGCCCCAAGACACCTTCATATTGAAATAATAATAATAATGTCAGTAACATCCTCAACCATTTGGTAATGATACACTCAAGAGGCCATGTGTGGTTAGTGGAGACCACCTCCTTAGCCTTAGATGGATAGAATATTCAATTAGGACTTGAGGATCAAGTGTCCTCAACTGATCATATCCAAGGCCCCAAGTCATAAAACCTAGATACATAGTTCCATGGAATCCCTTATGAAGTCATGTATGATGCCTTAACATATTATTCATGGGTATAAATGGCCCAATAATTAATTTAGGGACAAACACATAGTCTTCTTCCCTAGAATATCATTCCCAATGCCTTGAAACATGTAGACATTACTCAAAACCATCTAATTGTACTAAAATCCTCAATCATAAGCCAATGCTACCTTCAGGAGTCCATGTGTGGTTAGTTGATGTATCCTTCTTATCTCTAGATGGATAGAAGATTCATTTAGGGCTTGAGTTTGAGGTCTCCTACCTTGACCATGTCCAATTCCCCAAGGCTCTATGACTTGGATGCATACCACCATGGATAGTTTGTGAATCCATGCGTGTTGTTTTGTGGCATTATTAATCGCTTTGGATTCCTAAATGGTTTCTTTGGGATCAAATGCATGGTCCTATTATATAGAATGTCATTCCTAAGGCCCCAATACATGTGTGTATTTCTCAAAACCAACTAATGGCATCAACATCCCCAATCATAGACCAATGGTACCCTTAAGAGGCCTTCTGTGATTGGTGGAGGTAACCTTCTTAGCCATGGATGGCTAGAAGCTTCCTTTAGGTCCACATGTTTAGGTCTCTTCCAATGACCATGTGAATGCCCTACTGCCATAAGACCTAGATACATAGTGCCATGGATAGCCTTGCAAAGTCATATGTGGTTCTTCGAAGCATTGTTCATGGCTATGGATGCATCAATGATTTATTTAGGGACAAAAACATGGTGTTCCTCCCTATATCTTCATTCCCAACACCCTAAGACATATACATAATGCGCAAAACCACCTAATGGCACTGACATCCTCGATCATAGGCTAAAAATACCCTCAAAAGGCCATGTATTGTTGGTGGAGACAACCTTCTTAATCATAGATGGTTAGAAGATTCCTTTAGGGGCTGAGCTTCATGCCTCCTCCCATTACCATGTCCAATCCCTCAAGTCCCCAAGACTTGGATACATACTGACATGGATACCCTTGCAAAGTAACACATGTTTCTTTAAGGAATGATTTATGGTTTTGGATGTCTCAATGGTTTATTTAGGGCTAAAGGCATGCTCTTTCCCTTAGAATGTCACTCCCAAGGAAGCAAGACACATACATATTTCTTAAACCCACCTAATTGAATGTTCATCCTTAATCATAGGCCAATGACACCCTCAAGGCGCCATGTGTGGTTGGTGAAGGAAACTTTCTTAGCCTTGGATGGATAAAATATATCTTTAGGGCCCAAGGTTTAGGTATCTTCCAATGACCATGTCCAAGGCCTAAAGGCCCCAAAACCTAGATACAAATCTCAATGGATACCCTTGCAAAGGAATTATTCATGGCTCCATATTCCTCAATCGTTTATTTAGGGCCAAAGGCATGGTCTTCTTCTTAAGAGCATCACTCCCAAGGCCCTAAGACACTTACATACTTCTCAAAACTACATAATTGTGTTAATATCTTCAATCGTATGCCAGTGATACACTCAAGATGTCATGTGGGGTTGGTTGAGGCAATATTCTTATCCTTGGATGGCTAGAAGATTCCTTTAGAGATAAAAGTTCAAGTCTCTTCCCTTAATCATGTCCAAGGCCCCAAGACATGGATACATAGTTGTATGGATATCCATGCAAGGTCATGCATGGTGCTCTTGGAAATTCTCATCACTCTAGATGCCCCAATTGTTTCTTTATGGTCTAAATGCCCTAATTTTTTCTTCAAGGACAAATACATGGTTTTTTTCCTTAAAACACCATTCGCAAGGCCCTGAGGCATGTGGATACTACTCAAAACCACATAGTGGAAATGGCATAATCAATCATAGGCTAATGATACCCTCAAGAGGCCATGTTCTTTTTGTAAAGGCAATCTTCTTAGCCTTATATGGATAGAAGAATCATTTAGAGCTCGAGATTGAGGTCGCCTCCACTAACCATGTGTAAGGCCCTAAGGCCACAAGACCTATATACATAGTGCCATATATAACCCTATGAAGTAATTACTGGTGATTTTAGGTAGTGTTCATGGCTCTAGATACCTCAACGATTTCTTCAAGGCCAAAAATATGGTCTTCTTCCATGGAACATAATTCCAAAGACATTAAGACATGTACATACTACTTAACACCACACAGTGGTAACAACATCCTCAATCATAGGACAATTATACAAATTAGGAGGTTGTGTGTGGTTGGTGGAGGCAAACTTCTTACCCCTAGATGGCTACAAGATTCCTTTAGGGGAAAATGTTTAGGTAACCTCCACTAACCTTGTCGAAGGCCCCAAGGCCACAAGACTTAGATTCATAGTACAATGTATACCCCTACAAAGTCGTGCATGGTGATTTGAGGAATTATAATTCATGTATTATAACCATGTCCATGGTCCTCGTACCCATACCTAGTGCTAAAAAAATACTAATGGCACACATATCGCAATTTGAGGGAAAACATACCATCCGAAATTATTATACATTGAGACATTATTATTTGCCTTTCGTGCCTAGAGATTCCTTTAAGGGATAAGGCTTGGTTTTCCTCCTTTGACAATGTCGAGGCCCTTAAACTCATATATAATGCTCAAAACCTCCTAAAGGTGATGACATCCTCTCTATGAGGCCAAGGATATCATAGGACAGTGGTGTGTGTTTCTTTAAAATATTGTTCATGACTCTGGATACCTCAAAGCTTCCTTTAGGGAATAGGGCATGTGATTCATTCCTTAATTATGTATAGAGCCTCAAGACCCCTAACTACTATTCAAAACTATCTAATGACATATACATCTCTACTCAAACACTAAATATACTCTCAAGAATCCATGTGTGTTTGTTCAAGTTGTTCTTCTTGGCCATGGATTCTTAAAAGCTTCTTTAGGGATTAAGGCCCAATTTTTCTCCCTCAAGAATGTCTAGGGAATCCAAGACCCATACTAACTTCTCAAAAAATTCTAATGGCACTAATATCCCCACTTAGATGAATAATATGCTCTTGGGAGGTCATGTGTGGTCGTTGTAGGCATTGTTATTAGCCAAATATGTCTAAATTTTCCATTAGGACCTAAGTCTCACTCTTTTCTCCCCAACCATATCCAAGGTGTTGACACCTATAATTAGTCTTAAAATTCTCTATGTGCCACAAAAAACCCCACTCAGAGGCCAAATATACAATGGAAAGGTCTATTATAGTTGTTCAACATGTCATTCTTGGTTTTAGATACTTAGAAGCTTCCTTTAGGTCCTAAGGACCAATTTCCATTGCTTAACCATGTCTAAATGCTCAAAAAATTCTTAATAGTGCCCATATTCTGACTATAAGGACAAATATCCCCTTGAGAGGTTAGGTTTGGTGATTGGAGACATCATTGTTATACATTTAGGCCTACAATTTTCCTATATATCCCAATGCATGAGATTCCTAATCCAACCATGGTTAATACCTAAACACCTAAACCTAGTGCTCAAAAACTACTAATGGTGGCCAAGGATACCCTGAGGAGATCATGTGTGATGCTTCAATGTGATGTTGTTGACCATACCTATCTATATCCCAACTTGGAGGAAAACAATACTCTCAAGAGATTGAGTGCAATAGTTCAAGTTGTTGGTTTAGAGGCCATTGTGTTTGTTCAAGGCATTGTTATTAGCATTGGAAGCACAAATTAGCTCTTTAGGGCCTAAGTCCTAGGTTTCCTCCATCCACCATGTTCAAGGCCTTGTGAACAATACCTTGTGCTAAAGAATTAATAATGGTGTCCACATCACCATTTTGAGGTCAAATATCCCCTTGAGAGATCATGTGTTTTAGCTCAAGGAATCATTATTGGGACTATATTCCATTAATATGCATTTAGTGGATTAGTATTAGGCATTGTCTACCAACCACGTCCAAGGCCCCAAGAAACATACTTGGGCCAAGTATATGCTCAACAAGTATATGCTCAACAAGTTGATGTATGGTTGATCAACGCATTATTCTTTAACCTAAATGCATATAACTTTACTTTATGGAATAAGGCCTAACTTTACTTTTGTAATCATGTTCAAGGCATAGAGACTCATATCTAGTATCCAAAATGTTCTAATGGAACTTTTATCCCCACTTGAAGTTGAGGATAACCTTGAGATATATTAGGTGGTGTTTTGAGGTATTGTTGATGACCACGAGTACCTATAATATTTATTTGGAGTCATCTCCCCACATTTCCTCCCCAAACCATGCCAAATTTTTTGAAATCCATACTTACTACTCAAAATACTCCAATGGCTCCCTTAGACCCACTCAAAAGAAAATGATACCCTTGAGAGGTGCTATTTTGTAGCTTGAGTGGTTGCTCTAAGCCTTATATAACTAGAAGCTTCCTTTATGGCCTATGTTTTAGGTTTTCTCCCCCAACCTTGCTCTCAAATCCGAGACCCCTACATAATGTTGATCAACTTTTTAATGTCATCAACATCCCACTATTAGATGAAGGGTATCTTTCAGAGGTCGTTTCTGGTGGGTTGAGGTGTTGTTCTTGGCCCTCTATGCATAAAAGTTTCTTCAAGGGTGAAAACCCAATATTTTATTTCTAGACCATGTTCATAATCTTGAGACCCATATCTACTATTCAAAGCCTTCTAATGTAATTAATATCCCCACTAAGAGGTGAAAGATTCCCTCGATAGGTCATGCCATGGTGATTCAATCCATTGATATGGGCCTTGGGTGTATAGAATGAGCATTTAGGGCCTAAGGCCTAAGTTTCCTCCATTGACCATGTCAAAGGTATCGAGACCCATGTCTATTGCTTAGTTCCTCCAAATTGAATTGGTATCTCAACTCATATGTCAAGGATACCCTCAAATGGTTTTGTATAGTCATTTGAAGTGTCTTTCTTGACCATATATTCCTAAATAGTTCATTTAAGATCTAAACTTCAAGTTTCCTCCCTTGTCCATTTGTAGGGCCCCAAGACCCATACCTAGTCCTATTTTAAGCCCTATGATCCCCTTCAGAAGTCATGTCTTGTGGTTGGAGGTGTCTAAAGCTCTATTAGCCTTGAATGCCTAAAAGCATTGTTTAGTGCCTAAGGCTTGGTTCCTCCCTTAACCATGTAAATGACTCCTAGTCCCATATGTACTTATCAAAATTTCATAATAGTATTGATATCCACACACATGGGCTAAGAATACCCTCACAAATCCATGTATAGTGGTTTGAGGCGCTTTTAAAGGCCATATACATTTAGAAGATTCATATAAGAGTTAAGGTAGAAGTTTCCTCCCTCAACTATGTCTAGGGCCGTGAGACCTTACATAATGCTTAAATCTTCCTAATCCAACTAATACCCATCAAACAATTTGATAATTAATTATTACTATTAATAAAAAAATTATCATTCAAACAAAATTAAATTTCAATTCAAAACACTTTTATCGCCGTCTTTATAATCTTAATAAATTAAAATTGATTATCTTTGATCATCTTTCAATAATAATTTTATAGAATGCATATATTTATTTATTTGAAGTGACAATAATATAAAAAGTAAACAATTGAATCAATTATTTGAATTTATATATATATATATATGGTGCAAAGTTTGATATTAAACACATTTATTTGCTTGAATAAAATAAAAAAAAATCATTGAAGTGGGTTATTTAGAAAAATAATTACTTGTGAATTTGTTTTATGGTTGGTACAAACTTTCATAATTAAAATTTATTTGTAAGTGTCAATGTGGCAAATGACTTATCACCACCTTATTGTATTTATTAAAGTATCACACACCACTTCTCTAATTAACACATATGATGTGGCAAGCCATTTCCAATAAGATTAAGAAATACTATCACCACTTTAACACCATATAATGTAAGTGGTGCTAATATCCCCATATAATATAAGTGGGGCTAACTTGTGTGCTAAAGATGGACTTAAGTTAGTTATTAAAAACCTAATAATAATAATACTAATGTCCATCAACAAATTTAATAAACTCAACATAAAAATTTGAATTGAATTAATCAAATTTCAATTTAAACCATTTTTATTGCTATTTTATAATGTTAATTAAAAAATGGTTATTTTTATTGTTTGTCAATATTAAGGGTGCTAAGTATTTTTTTTTAAGTAGTATTCAAAAATGAATAATTGAATTGAATTGAATAACCTGGATTTATTTGTTTAAAAACTGTAAAATTAAGAAATTGAATTTGTTAAGATTGTGGTGCAAAAACTCATAAATTAGTCTTGCTCATTTATTTGAATGAAAAAATTATAAATAAATAAAAATTAAATTATTTACAAAATGATTATTTGTGAAATAGTTGTGTTTATGGTGAAAATCCTCATGTACATAAATCATAATCTTACTTGTACATGTCTATGTGACAAATAATTATTAGCACCACTTTATGGGACTTGCCAACATGACATTTCTCTTAATATACATGAGTAAAAACATAATTTCAAATAAATATTAACACCATTTTAACACCACAAAATATATATGGTGCTAATACCACCACCTTAACACTACAAAATGTAAGTGGTGTTAACACCACAACCTTAACACCACAAAATTGTAAGTGAGGCTAATAGCACCACTTTAACACCATAAACTATAAGTGATGCTAACTTGTGATGCTAAAAGATAGATTTTCTTGTTGTACCAATACATAGAATAAAATATTTAATAAAAATAATTAATTATAATAAAAAACAAATATGCAGAATCTAAAATTAATGAAAATAATTAATTATAATAAAAAGGAAGAGCTCATAATGTACCTACTTGATAGACATTGGATATCCCATTGCCACTTTTTATGAGTTCCACCGTTCTTCTATATTCGAATCGCTTGCCGTGCCGACCAAACGAGGTCTATCATTGGCTGTGGGATAACCTAAAGCATGTGGGATAACCTAAAGCGTCGGATAACCTAAAGTATGAGATATATATACACGCTTGACGAAATTATTAAATCTAATAATAATAATAAGAACAGTCACATGGTTAAAACCCCACCGTGAAAGATAGAAGAAATTTGTTAAATCAATATACAATGGAAGTGTCTAGATATACTGGAAACATAATATTGAGAACAACAAAAGTAAATAAATAAAAAATATACAACGTTCCCTCAAGACATAAAACCGAATTAAATATTCTGTGTATGTTCAAAAACCTCAATTAGCCTCCATCCCAAAGCTATTACATGAAAAAAATTAAACAGGAAGAATGATGGAAGATGGTTATATGCAATTGGAGTTCGATGCTAATTAACAAGTGAACGCAAATATGATTCCTTGGTATTTGAATATAGCAGAAAAAAAAAACTCTCGATCCGTCTTTAGATATATATAATCTAGTGGAGAAATAGTTGCCGACATATTCAGATATAATCTACAGAAGAAATTGTTGGGAACATATTCAGAAAAGAAAGATATTAAAATTTCAATTGAATTAATTTCTGATCCCGAAATTTAGAGGGCTATTACCTCGTAAGTTTGACACAATCGTTGTTGAAAATATCGTAAGTCCAGACACAGAAGCACGGTACCATCATCCTCACTTGCATTACTTGTGCAGAGCTCCATAATACAACGAGTTAAATGTGTTTGGCGTCCTGTCGCCTCTCAGTAATCACAAATGCGAGACAAAAGTATGACAGAACCAAAGAAGCGAACAGAAACCACACACAAAAGTATGGCACACACAAAGAAGAAAACACAGTACACACAAAAACATAAGGTGTCTACTGTCTACCTGATAAATAGATACTGGATTGTCTACCATTGAAACATAATATTGAGAACAAGAAAAGTAAATAAATAAAAAATATACAACTTTTTCTCAAAACATAAAGCAGAATTAAATATTCTATGCAGTCGAATTCCCTCATGTTCAAAAACCTCATTTAGCGTCTGTCCCAAAGATATTTCAAGGAAAAGAATTAACAACAGGACCCAAATATGATTCCTTGGTATTTCAATTTAACATAACAGAACCGAACCTATTAACAACAAAACCCAAATATGATTCCTCGGTTATATGCTCTTTGCGTTAACGATTTAGTCGAGTTATAAAATCTTACCATGAGTACTATTAGATATGTAGTTAGTAGCCCATTGTGATCCACAAGAATTTAATTCCAAACATAATATAAATACTGTAGCTAGATAAAAAAATTGTTACAAGTTTTCTATTCCTATATTCCAGTCTGATATACTCGCCATGATTCTAATTACAATTTCACAACATATGAAAAAATGTTAAAGAGTTAGGAAAAAAATTGTTGACAGTTTTCATTAAAACCAGAAAAATAAAGCTCTCTCTCCGTCTTTAGATATATATAATCTACAGAAGAAATAGTTGGCAACATATTCAGAACAAGAAGATATATTAAAGGAATATTTAGCAATGCTATTACCTCCTAAGTTTGACCGTAGGCCAGAGCTGAAAATATTGTAAGTCCAGACACAAATAGCTGCTGAAAATTTTGAAGAAGCGCGGCATCATCATCCTCACAGCTTGCATTACTTGTGCAGAGATCCATAATATAACGATTTAAATGTGCTCGGCGTCCCCTGGTCTCTCGGTAATCACAAATACAAGAGAAAATAAAATGAATAACTTATCACAAACCTGCAACACAAAAATAAGGCACACACAAAGAAGAAAACACAGCACACACAAAAGCAAACACAGCACACACAAAACACAGCACAGAGAGAGCGCTCTTCAACCTGCAAAATCTAAATTACAGTATTTGAGAGAGAGAGGAGGGCAAATAGAAAGTAGATATATGAAGAGGTTCACCGAATGATAACCAAATTTCAAATTGAACCGTTGGATCATACTTTTTAGGTGATGAAACAATGATGCTTTTTTTAATGATCACCGACAACTTGCAATTCAAATTGGAGACCTCTATAAAATGGTTGTTGTGATCACGCCATCAGTTTATGCCATGCTTTTCTAAATCCGAATGCCACGTCAAGAGCATAGATGTCAGTCGGTAATTCAAATTGAACCGTTGGATGAAAGTCTTGTTGCGATCAAACGGTGAATTTAGGTGGTGTTTTTTTCATGATCACTAACAACTGCAATTCAAACTGAACGGTTATGATCACTCACAACTTCAATTCAAATTGAACGGTTGGATAACATCGTTGTTGTGATCACTGACCAAACGTGTTCACCACCAATCACATGACAAGGTCGACCCGGCGCTTCTCCGGTCTGGTATCAACCAATTTGTAATGTTTATCTTTGTATAGGTGTGTGTTTGGATTTGAAGTTACCTTATGTTTTGCTAGTATTGAATTTTTTTTGTTAAAATTGTTATTTTTATACTTTTATGGTTGTAAAAATGAATTTAATGTATTCAAATATTCTTTAGATTTTAAATTTTCAGTCTATGTTTTTCAATTTCAAAAGATTTATTATTTCTTTAAAAAATTAAAAATATATATATATGTATATATATCTTAAATTCAATATTAAATAAATCATTTGTTTTATATTTATTTAAGTAAAATCAAATTATATATATATATATATATATATATATATACATTTTTTTCATTATAAAACAATTTTCTACCATCAATGAATTATCTGAGTCGGATTCCATCTATTAACTAAGGAAATTATCGCCTATCTTTTAAAAAATAGACTAATACTTGACCTCTTAGATACTAATTTTTTAAATAGTCACCACAAAAGAATCTTTTTGAGCCTCGCATTTTGAAAAATAGTTGTGTTTTGGGTTTTTGAAATATTGAATTTATTCTTATTATAAATTATGTCATCCAAAGTGTTGTCTATTTACGAAAGGAATTTTTTAAACTATGTTTAAAATTTTATTAATTATATTGAAAATGCACATATATTTGGTATTTATATATTTATTATGTTTAGTAAAGTTTTGTTTTTCACGCAGTTTAGTTTTTATATAAAAAAATAAAAATCATTTTTTAATTAAAAATATAGTTTTATAATCATTATTTATTTATTATTGTTCATTCTTTATAGCTTAAGAGGTTAGGAGGAATGATTATTGTTTATTTATGAGAGGAATTTTTTAAACTATGTTTAAAATTATATTGACTATGTTGAAAATGCACATATATTTGGTATTTATATATATTTATTCTGTTTAGTAAAGTTTTGTTTTTTCAGGTAATTTAGTTTTTATATAAAAAAATAAAAATAATTTTTTAATTAAAAATATAGTTTATAATCATTGTTCAACTAGATTGTTCATTCATTATTGTCCATTGTTTGTAGCTTGAGTGGTTGGGAGGAATGATTATTGCCCTCCCCACCTAGGTTCAAGTCTTGTAAGTGACATGATGCTCTTGCTTCAAAAGAAAATATTTGGCATTAGGACCTAAGTTCTCTTGTGAAGGTCCCTAGGCCCATCACCTTTGTGTGAAACCACCTATTGGAGAAGGTTCATTTTCCTATGTAAAGCCTTTTTTTTCCTTTTCAACCATGTCTAGGACCATAAACCCATCACCATTACTCAAAACTAATAAATGACAAGTGTGTCCTACTTAGAGTCCAAAGATGCCATAAAAAGGTCCTATGTGGTGTATTAATGCATCATTCACCATGTTTAAACCAAAGAAGATTTGTTAAATGTCCAAGGCCCTCTTTATACTTCCCTAACCATTTTCAAGATGCAAAGACCCAATGTTACTAAAAATCACATGATGTGTTCTAGAAAACTACTCATAGTAAAATATGCTCAAGAGATGCAATGTTTTGTGGATTGTAGGTGTTTTTCAAGGAAATTGAAATTGAAAAGCATAATTTAGGGAGCAAGCTCATTGTTTCCTCACATGACATTTGTTATACCGATAAATCAATTCTTAGTGCACAAATAATCCGATCATGGCACCCACAACACCGTTGGAGGTCATTAATAACCAATATATATCTAATGTGCTAGTTTGAAGACTCATCCATGTCTCTTGATCCCAACAAGAAAGGTTTAGGGACATAACATCCTGTTTCCCTCCTTTGAATATGAACATAGATGCAAGAACCATTGATTGTGCCTAATACATCATAATGACACTCATATTCAATTTAGATGTGAAAGATTCTTTTGGGGAATACCATTGTCATTGTTTCTAAGTCTTGTTCATAGTACTTGAGCTAAAAAAGTTTTAATTATGTTTTAAGATCATTATTCCCACTATAACCATGTTTATGCATCAACAAACATTTATAATGTACATAACCTACTCATGCTTTATGTATCCCACTCGGAGGTCAAATACCCATACAAATATCATGGATGTTGGTTTGAGTACTTTTAAAGGCTCTTCATCTACAGAAGCTTCCATAAGATCCTAAGGCACTTGCTTCCAATATTTGATCATGGTCAAGGCCCCACAAACCATTCATGCCACTGTGTGGTGGTTTGATGATGTATTCATGGTGCTTGAGCTTGAAAAGCTATGTTTAGGGATTGAGGTTGTTGTTCTTCCCTTACCATGGCCATGGTCAAACACATGAGGCCCATTTGCATTACACAAAACATATTAATGAAACCCATATCTAAATTGTAGGGTGAAGAACCCCTAGTAAGGATTTATGTTGTTATTTCTAAATTTTGTTTATTGCACTTGAGCTCAAGAAGTTTCTATTAGGGATTAAGGTCCTTATTTAACCCCTTGACCATATTTCATCTTTAGATCAATATGTAGTGGAGAAAAAATACTCATGGAACCTATATCCACTTAAAGGATTGAAAATAACCCCAAAAAAGGACCCATGTGTTGGTTTGAGCACTCATTATATCTAAGAGGTCAAGTATTCCTCTTAGATAATTAGAACCAACAGATGGGTAGAAAATTCAAACCAACACATGGGTAGAAGATTCAACAATATTCCAAGGTGCATGTTTTCCTTCCTTAACCATGTTTAAGGTCCTCTAACCCATCTTCAATGTATAAAACCTACTAACATAATCCATATCCATCTTTGAAGATAAATACCCCTTAGAGGTGGTTTGCATTTTGATTTTGTAATACCTTGATGTTTTAATCCCCATATGTGATATCCCTGATCTGATTTCAGATAATATTATCTCAAAATTCAAATCAGAAATTTTCCAAGTAGTGACGAGTTCTCAAAACTAATGAAGAAGGAACTAGAACTGGTCATTGAATAACCCACCTAAAGCTTGATAGGAAAACACTTTTGGATATGAAAAATGTACTGGGGGGTGTGCAGAAGCAAGGACAATAGTATCAAGGCTAGATTCTTAGTTTTGTGAACAAGGTACTGGTGCCATTTATGGTTCGAACATCAGCCAGGATGAAGTCTACTCCAAGGATTCCTGGACACACCAACAAATGCATACTAAAATCATTAACGTACACTTGAAATAAAATAGAGGTGTACAATAGTTCAATAAAACCCTAACTTGATGATGGAAATGATTTTCTGAGGTTTAGGGAAGGTTTGAGTGATTTTGGGGGGAAAATGAGAAAGTGCACTATGTTGGACTGCTCCACTAACTTTCTTCTAGGCTCTTCCAAACATGCATATAAGGACACACATTATTATTTCAATCATGGGATGGTCTTCATAAATGTCTAAGTGACCCAACATTACTCACATATTCAAAATTGAGCATACAAAGACTTTTTAATTAAGCAAACTGCAAAACTAGTCAAATAGAAGTGCTCAATGAGCTAGTCTTCATAAATATGGATACAAGCAGTCCTAAAGGTTCACGAATATCTGATTTATGAGTTGGGATGGATTAATCAGATAAATCAACAAATAAAATAACTAAAAAAAAGGAAAATAAATTTATAGAACTCAGTATATTGCAAATGTCTCGAAACTAGTCAATTAAATTGTACAAAGAGCTAGTCTTTTGAAAGGTGAGCACACTCATCCTCTAAGGCTCTCGAATTCTCCTTTTGATGAAAAATATGGCTCAAATACATATAAAATAATAGCATCATACTATATTAGAGAATACTAAGCAAAAAGTAAAGATATTTTGATCTCCGACTTTGCAGAGAATCTCTAACCATGGAATTCTTACAATACTAACTATAGAAGGAGTCTGAGAAGAGAAGAAGAAGTAGGATATTTTTTGGATATTCAATAGAGGTGAACACAGATCATATGGATTCTCATGGGAGGTGCACCAATATTCAAGATCTTCTCATGGGATCATTCACCAAACCATACAGAAAAGCAAGGGCACGTTTTTCACAGCTAGAACCCCCAGATCTAGTGAAATGGCCATAACTTGCTCATCCAGACACCTTTTTTAATGAGAAAAAAAGTGTTTCCTACTGGAAACGATGATATAGACACAATTGAATAGGCCTCAATGTCTAGAAATGCTAAAAAATGTTGAACCCGGATTCCAGACCCTTCGTTTCGTCCCTTCAACACTATTTCCACCAAATGAGAAGAATGCTTCATAAGATAGAAAGAAGAGAGGATATAATCACATAGTTGGATCAAATATGCAAATTGGTCATCACTAAATGCACTGGATCATGTGCATAATACTGTAACATGAACTATGGGGCACATGTCCCACAAGTAGCTAAGGATGCATCACCAAATCCCAAAGAATCTTGAGCTTACTCACATACAAACAATAAACTATGAAAAGATGTGAAATGGAGTTCTCCTCCTTCTTCTATAGACTTTTCTCCTCATGGTTGAGATTATCATCTTAGAAATTTGAATTTGACGAGGCATGGATGTTTCCTTGATTAGTTGAATTGGGTTTGGACTCACTTACCCTCATGGATGCGTCCTCACTTGCAAAACTTGGACCGTGTATATTTTTTGGATGTTTTTAATCCTTCTTGAGTTGTAGAAATCAAGAAACATATTTCTTTTTTTATTTTGATAACTTTCCTTCTTTTCAACACTGGCTTCTTTTCTACACTTGCATGCTTTGTGCACTTTCATTCTTTACTCACTACTTTTGTCAGTTTCCTTCGTTTTCTATCACCTTGATTTGTGCATGCTTTCTTCCAATTTCCTTTTCGCTTTTCTCTTATTTTCTTTCACTTTCCTCTTTGGTGTGACAAATCATAAGGATAACCTTATATCGCTCTCTTTTGGTGTTTAGGGCTTTAGAGAGCGATTGAGAGATCGGGATTAGGGGTTTCGAGAGAGAGAAATAAAAAGAGAGAGATTGGTGTTTAGTGTTTGAGAGAGAGAGTGAGAGAGAGAGATTGGGGGTTATGGTTTTAAAGAGAGTGAGATTGAGGGTTTGAGGTTAACAGAGAGAGAGAGAGAGATTAGTTGATAGGGATTTAGAGAGAGACATATTTGGAGGTTACGTATTTAGAGAGAGAGAAAGGTTGAAAGTTAGGGGTTTAGAGAGAGACAGAGGTTGGAGAATAGGGGTTTAAAAAGAGAGAGAGTGGGGGTTACGGGTTTGGGGAGAAGGATATTGGGGATTAATGGTTTAGAGGGAGAGAGAGAGGTTGGGGGCTAGGGGCTTAGATAGATAGAGGGAGAGGGAGAGATTGGGTGTTAGTGGTTTAGAGAGATAGAGAGACAAGTAATTAGGGGTTTTAAGAGAGAGGCGGTTAGGGGTTTTAAGAGAGAAAGAGAGAGAGAGAATGGTGGTTAGGGGTTAAGAGAGAGAGAGGGAGATTGGGGGTTAAAGGTTTAGGGAGGGAGATATAAGAAGAGTGATATTGGGGTTTAGAGACTGAGAGATTGGGGGTTAGGGGTTTACTGAGAGATAAAGAGATTGGGGGCTAGGATTTTACAAGGAAATATATAGAGAGAGAGAGATAGAAAAAGAGAGAATGATGGTTAAGTGTTTAGAGTGAGAGAGAGAGAATGATTGGGTGTTAGGGGATTAGGGAGAGAGATAGATTGGGGGTTAGTGGTGGGTTTAGTTATTTAAAGAGATAGGCATATAAAGAGATTGGGGGTTAGGTGTTTATAGAGAGAGGTAGAAAGAGAGAGAATGGTGGTTAGGGGTTTAGAGAGAGAGAGTGATTGGGGGGGTTAGGGGTTTAGAGAGAGAGAGAGATAGAAGGTTAGGTTTTTAGAGAGAGAGAGAGAAATATAGGAAGAGAGACAATTGGGGGTTAGGGGCTTAGGGAGAGAGATAGATTGGGCGATAGGAGTTAAGAGAGAGATAGAGAGAGATTAGGGGTTTGGGGTTTTGAGAGAGATTTATTGGGGGTAGCAGGTTTATAGACACACACACAGAGAGAGAGAGAGAGAGAGAGAGAGATTGGTGGTTATAGGTGGTGTTAGTTTTATAGAGAAATATAGATAGATTGGGGGTTAGGTATTTAGAGAGAGAGAGAGAAAGAGAGATAATGGTGGTTAAGGGTTTAGAGAGAGAGAGATTGTGGGTTAGGGGTTTAGAGAGATAGAAAGAGAGAGAGAGAGAGAGACAGAGAGAGGGTGATAGTGGTTTAGAGAGACATAGAGAGAGATTGGGGGTTAGGGGATTAGATAGAGAGAGAGAGAGAGAGGGTTAGTTGTTCAAAGAGAGATAAAGAGATTACGGCTTAGGGTTTTAAAGAGAGAGATAAAAGAGAGAGAATGGTGATTAGGGGTTTAGAGAGAGAGAAAGGGAAATCAAGGTTTGGCGTTTAGAGATAAATAGAAAGATATGAAGAGTGCTATTGGAGGTTAGGGGTTTAGAGAGAGAGAGAGAGATTGGGGGTTATGGGTTTGAAGAGAGATAGAGAGATTGGGGTTTAGGGTTTTGAAGAGAGAGAGATATAAATACATAGATTGTTGGCTAGAGGTTTAGAGAGAGAGAGAATGGGGTTGGGGGGGTTAGTTGTTTAGAGGGAGATAGAGAGATTGGGAGTAGAATTTTAGAGAGAGAGATTTAAAGTGAGCGAATGGTGGTTACGATTTAGTGAGAGAGGTAAATTGGGGGTTCAGGGTTTAGAGTGAGAGGGAGATAGGAAGAGAGAGATTAGGGATCAGAGGTTTTGAGAGAGAGAGAGAGATTGGGGGTTAGTAGTTTAGAGAGAGAGAGAGAGAGAGAGATTGGGGGTTATGGGTTTAGAGAGAGAGAGAAAGAGAGATATTGGTGGTTAGGAGTTTAGAGAGAGAGAGAGATAAATATTAGGTGTTAGGGTTTTAGTGAGAGAGAGATAGTTGGGGATTAAGGGTTTAGAGAGATAGAGATTTTGAGCATTAATGATTTATAGTGTAAAGACAGAGCGATTGGGTATTAGGATTTTAGAGAGAAGGAGATTGGTTGTTAGGGTTTAGAGAGAGAGAGAGAGAGATTGAGAGTTAAGGGTTAGGGGATTAGATAGATAGATAGATAGATAGATAAATAGAAATATAGATAGAGAGTTAGTGAGGTAGAGAGGGAGGGAGATTTTTGGAGTTAGGGAATTGGAGAGTGGGAGATTGGGGTTTAGAGCTTTAGAGAGAGAGATGTTGGGGGTTAGTGGTTTAGAGAGAGAGACAGATATTGGGAGTTAGTGGTTTAGAGAGAGTGAGAGATGTTGGGGGTAATTTATTTAGAGAGAGATAGAGATATTGGGGGTTATGGGTTTATATGGAGAGAGGGAGATTGAGGGTTCGATGTTTAGAGAGAGAGTGACATGAAGAGAGATATTACGGGGTTACAGGTTTGGAGAGAGATATAGATATTAGGGGTTAGTGTTTTTGAGAGAGAGAGATGGAATGAGAGATATTAGTGGTTAGCGGTTGAGAGAGAGAGAGAGAGAGAGAGATTTAGTGTTAGGGTTTTAGACAGGGAGATATTGGAGGTTAGGGGTGGGGTTATTTGTTGAGAGGGAGATAGAAAGAATAGGGGTTAGAAATTTAGACAATGATAGCAAAAATGGTGGTTAGGCTTTGGTGAGAGAGAGGGAGATTGGGTGTTCGGGGTGTAGAGTGAGAGGGATATAGGAAGAGAGAGATTGGAGATTCAGATTTTAAAGAGAGATATATTAGGGGTTAGTGGTTTAGAGAGATTGGTGTTTATGGGTTTAGAGAAAGAGATAGAGAGAGGAATATTAGGTATCATGGTTTCTAGAGAGAGAGAGAATTGGGGGTTAGGGGTTTAGAGAAAGAGAGATTGGGGGTTAATGATTTATAGAGAGAAAGATAGAGACCTTGGGTGTTAGAATCTTAGAGATATAGAGATAGAGATAGATTGGGGATTAGTGCTTTAGAGAGAGAAAGAAAGACACATTGGGTGTTAGAATTTTAGAGAGGGGGACAAATTTGTGGTTAGGTTTTAGAGAGAGAGGGGGAGAGAGAGAGAGATGGTGGGTTAAGGATTTAGATAGAGACACAGAGAGAGAGAGAGGGAGAGAGAGAGAGAGGGAGAGAGAGAGAGAGATTGGGGGTTAGACACACACACACACACACACACAGAGATTAGTGGTTTAGGGATTAGAGAGAGAGAGAGAGAGAGAGAGAGAGAGGGATTTGGGTTTAGGGATTTAGAGAGAGAGAGATTGGAGGTTAGGGTTTTAGAGAGAGAGATTGGGGATTAGTGGTTTAGAGAGAGAGAGAGAGAGAGAGAGATTGGGGATTAGTTGTTTAGAGAGAGATAGAGATTGGGGGTTAGGGTTTTAGAGAGAGACAAAGAGATTAGAGGTTAGGGGTTTAGAGAGAGAGAGAGAGAGAGATTGGGGGGTTAGGAGTTAGAGTGAGAGATTGGGGGTTCAAGGTTTAGAGAGAGACAAATATATACAGAGAGACAAAGAGTTAGAGAGAGTGAGATCATTGTTTGGAGGTTTACAGTGAGAGAGAGATTGGGGGTTAGGGGTTTAGAGAGAGAGAGAGATATTAGGTGTTAGCGGTTTAGAGAAAGAGATATTGGTCATCACAGGTTTAGAGAGAGAGAGATTGGATGCCATGGGTTTAAAGAAAGAGATAAGGGGTTAGATGTTCAAAAAGAGAGAGAGATTGGGGTTCATTGGTTTAGAGATAGAGAGATAGAAAAAGGGATATTGGGGGTTAGGGGTTTAGAGAATGAGATATTGGGGGTTATGGGTTTAGAGAGAGATAGAGAGATTGGGGTTGAGTGGTTTGAAGAGAGAGATATGGAAAGAGGGATATTGGTGGTTAGGGGTTTAGAGTGAGAGAGAGTTTAGGGGTTATACATTTAGATAGATAGATAATTGTTAGGTAGAGAGAGGGGGGGTTTATGCATCTAGAGAGAGAGAGATTGGAGTTTAGGTGTTTAGAGAGAGAGAGGGAGAGAGATTTTGGGGTGATAGGTTTAGAGAGAGAGTGAGAGAAGAAGGTTTAGGGTTTAAAGAGAGATATAGAGAGATATTGAGGGGTTAGGGGTTTAGAGAGAGAGATATTCGGGTTAGGTGGTTAGAGAGAGAGAGATGATGTTAGGGGATAACAAAAGAGAAAAAATGGGGGTTATGGGCTTAGATACATACATTCAAAGAGAGAGAGAGAGAGAGAGAGAGAGAGATATTGATTGGGGGTTAGGGGGTTAGAGAGAGAGAGAGAGAGAGTGAGTGATAAGAGGTTAGGGTTTTAGGGAGGGAGAGAAAGAGAGAGAGAAAGAGAGAGAGAGAGAGATTGTTGTTTAGGGGTTTAGAGAGATAAAGAGATTAGGGTTAGGGGTTTAGAGAGAGATATTGGTGTTTAGGGATTTAGAGAGAGAAAGAGATTGGAGGTTAGAGATTTAGAGAGAGAGAGAGATTGGAGGTTAGTGGTTTATTAGTAGATAGAGAGAGATTGGGGGTTAGGGGTTTAGAGAGAGGGATATTGGGGGTTAGAATTTTAAAGGTAGAGAGAGAGAGAGAGAGAGAAACAGAGAGAGAGAGAGATAAATTATGGGTTAGGGGTTTAGAGAGAGAGATATTTGGAGGTTACGTGTTTAGAGAGAGAGATAGATTGGACGTTAGGGGTTTATAGAGAGAGAGATTTGGGGTTAGGGTTTAGAGAGAGAGAGAGAGGTTGGGGGTTAGGGGCTTAGATAGATATATGGAGAGAGAGAGAGATAGTTTGGGTTAGTTGTTTAGAGAGATTGGGTGTTAGTGGTTTATAGAGATAGAGGAATGGTGTTTAGGGTCCTAGAGAGAGAGAGGGAGATTGGAGGTTTGGGGTTTAGAGAGAGAGATAGGAATAGAGAGATTGGTGGTTAGGGGTTTAGAGACAAAGAGATAGGGGTTTAAAAAGACATAGAGAGGTATGGGGCTAAGAGTTTAGATAGAGAGAGAGAGATAAAAAGAGAGAGTTTGTTGGTTAGGGGTTTAGAAAAAGAGAGAGGGAAATATTGAGCGTTAGGGTTTTAGAGAGAAAGAAATTGGGGGTTAGGGGTTGAGAGAGAGAGAGAGAGAGAGAGAGAGAGAGAGATAGAGAGAGAGAGAGAGAGAGAGAATGGATGAGAGTGGATAATGTAACTAAGGTTTAGAGGAGGTTAAAGTTATAATTAGCAAGGAAATAAATCCTAACTCCTAGGTTGATTGAATAGAGTGTCAACAAAGGGGGGTCCCTCGTTAGACTACTTTAAAAACCTTGTGTATACATGGTCGACCACCCAACTTGGGGCATACTGGGAGGGCTTCTCTCGGAGTTACCTCCCTCCACCTATTACTACCGCAATGACGTCCCAGTTTCTAGCTACAACAAAGGCACATGTGTCAAGATACCGAGTTAGGAAATTGTTTCCACGCAATTTCCCAAAATGGTCCTTTGAAAATACTCTATACAAGACTTTCAATAAAACCCCTATGGTCAACATACTAATGCAAACAATATAAAAATATATATACAATTTAATGTTCATAAAGAAAATATTTTCTACTATGTTATTCTCATTTAAATATTCCAATTAAATATATATATATATATATATATATATATATAACCATGAAAAAACATTGATTTCTTTTTACCAAAAGTAAACAAGATAAAAGCTTTAAACTGAGAATGATTAACTTAACTCTAACCTATTTCAACAAACCCAGAATTATTAACTTGAACTCTAAACTATTTCAACAAACTCTTAATTATTAACCCTAACTATTTTAGTATGAAAAAATGCTAAATTATTAAGAATAACATTGACACAAACTATAACAAGTTTCCATCTACAACATCATAGTACTAATTACAAGAAAATATACATTTTACACCTCTTAAAATTCTATACAAGAAAACAATATGGAAAATTAAGTGTTCATTTTCAAAATACTACAAAGAAAATTATGAAAATTTCACAATGCTTAGTAAAAATATGAAAAATTAGAAAAATTAAAATAAAAACTAAATTTAATTTTTAATATTTTAACCACCTCTAACCCTTTAACCATTCATTTAGATTATAAAGAGAAGACTTCCCTTTGAAGCACTTCTAAGCCTAATCATGAGGCAAGAATCCAAAGTCATTGCCCAACCCTTTATACTTTACTCCATAAAAAAATAAACAATAATTTAAAACTAACAAAACAATAAATTGAAAAGTTAACTTAGCACCAAAAAACTAAAAAAATATTAAAATAAATTCTAAACATATTAAATATAAATTCTAAACATAAATATTTGAAATTTTATTTAAAAAAACAAAAAAAATTAAAAAAAAAAACTGCCTACTACTGCACGTCTCAACTCTCTCTCATCGTCATCATACTCCCTACTCCTATATTTTTCAACGTCATCATACTCCCTACTCCTATAATTCTCATCGTTTTCAGCGAAGGAGTGCGTTCAAGTAGATTGAAGGTTGAAGGCAGAAATAAACAAAGATAATGCGGAATGAGCTACGGCTCTTCAATCTTTATTCATAAACGGAGATCAACTGATGTAATACAAACAATAATGTAATGTGTATTTAAACACTTATGGAAAACCCTAAAAGATCTAACCTAGCTTTTGTATGCATGCAAAGCATGCTGTTGCATTTATTAACAGAACTTCTAAATAGTAACTCAAGTAAAAGCTAAAGCTAACTGAAGTAATTACTATTTCTAACACTCTCTCTTAATTACTACTGTAGCTTTTACAATGCCTAAATTATTTCTATGAATTTCAAAAATATCTTTTGCCAATGGCTTTGTGAATATGTCAGCCAATTGGTCAATCGATTTACAATGCTCAACATGAAATTCACCATTGTTCACAAGCTCTCTTATGAAGTGATATCTAGTATCAATGTGCTTGCTTTTCTGATGAAAAACATGGTTCTTGGATAGAGCGATTATTGAGTTGTTGTCACAATAAACTGTGGTTGGTCCTTCTTGTTTCTGTTGAAGACCTTCTAAAACTCTGCGTAACCAGACTGCTTGACATGCTGCTGATGTCGCTGCTACATACTCTGCTTCTACTGATGAAAGTGTCACAATGGGCTGCTTCTTGAATGCCCATGAAATCACCCCTGATCCAAGATGAAAAACATGACCAGAAGTGCTCTTCCTGTCATCTAAACTTCCTGCAAAATCATTGTCAGTGAAACCTGTCAAAACATCATACTCCGTGCTTGAGTATAAAATTCCATAGCTTGAAGTCCCTGAAACATATCGTAAGATCTTTTTTCCAACTTGCCAATGCGAGTCTTTGGGAGACTCCATGAACCTTGAAATCAAGCTGACAACAAACATAATATCAGGTCTCGTAGCTGTGAGGTACATGAGACTTCCTACAAGTCTCTTATACAATGTTGGATCTACATTGGGTCTGCAATCTTCTTTGCTCAACTTAGTACCTGTTGCCACTGGTGTAGGTGTTGTTTTGCAATTAAGCATTCTAAATCGCTTAAGAACTTCATTAGCATATTTATTTTGAGAGATAAATATACCCTTTTATGACTGTTCTACTTCTAGGCCAAGAAAGAACCTCATCAATCCAAGGTCTTTCATCTCAAACTCTTTCTTCATAGCTACCTTGAACTCATCTACTGAGAGGTCACCTGTAAAAATTATATCATCAACATACAAACAAACTATTAAAATCTGTCCTTGTTGATTTATCTTTGTGTAAAGTGTTGGTTCGCTGCTGCTTCTGCTAAAACCATTTTTGATCAGATAAGAATCAATTCTACTGTACCAAGCTCTTGGAGCTTGCTTGAGCCCATATAGAGCTTTCTTCAACTTGTAAACTTTCTCTTCATGTTCTTTTATTTCATACCCATGTGGCTGCTCCACATAAATTTCTTCTTCAAGAATTCCATTCAAGAATGCCGACTTGACATCCATCTGATACACTTTCCACTTTTTCTATGCTACAATTGCTAGGACTGCTCTTACTATGTCCAATCTTGCCACTGGTGCAAAATTTTCTCCAAAATCGATTCCTGGTTGTTGCGAGAAACCCTTTGCTACTAACCTTGCCTTGTACCTATCCATTTCACCTTTTTCATTGAGTTTGGTTTTATAAACCCACTTCACACCAATGGGTTTCTTATTCTTTGGCAGGTCAACTAGATCCCATGTATCATTTCTCTCAGTGGAATCTATCTCTTCGTCCATAACATTTACCCAGTGCTCTTGTTTTACAGCCTCTTCATAAAACACAGGTTCACTAGCAATAAAAACATAATTGGTATTTGCATCGAATTCATCATAAATATCTGTCAATCTTCTAGTCTTTTTATTATTGTGATCAGATTCATTACCTGACTGTGGACTTGATGCTTCACCTCGAACTGAGTTTCTAGGTGTTCTTTCTAGAGTATTTGCTACTGGTGAAGATGCTAGTGGATCTTGTTGTCCAATCAGCTCCTCATCTTCTCCATCTTCTGGTTGGGGTATTGCAGCTCCCATACCCTTGTCTATGGTTCCATTCCATGACTCTTCCTCCTTGAACAAAACATCTCTGCTGAAAATAACCTTTTTGGTAATAGGGTTATACAGCTTGTAGGCTTTAGTTTGTTCACCGTATCCAAGAAATATACATTTCTCACTCCTGTCGTCTAGATTTTTCCTTAGCTGTTTAGGAACATGAGCATAAGCAACACAAACAAATACTCTTAAATGAGAAACATTACAAGTCATACCTGACCATGCTTTCTCTGGTACTTTGTTCTTCACAATTTTGGTGGGAGATCTGTTCATCACATGAAAAACACAAGCCACTGCGTCTCCCCAACATTCATGGGACACATTTCTTCCTTTCAACATGCTCCTTGCCATATTCATGATGGTTCTGTTCTTGCGTTCCACAATACCATTCTGCTGAGGAGTATATCTTGTAGTGAATTGCCTCTTGATTCCATGATGGTTGCAGTAATCATGAAATCCCTTTAATTCATACTCTCCCCCTCCATCAGATCTCAATACTTTGAGTTGATAACCACTCTGTTTTTCAACCAAAGCCCTAAATTCCTTGAACTTGCCAAAAGTTTCAGCATTCTAACGAAGGAAATACACCCATGTTTTTCTACTTAAATCATCAATAAATGTAAGGAAATAATAGCTTCCACCAATCAATTGAGTTTGCATTGGTCCAACCAGATCAGTATGAATAAGTTCTAAAGGTGCAAGTGCCCTTCGAGACATACCTTTAGGAAAGCTATCCCTATGGTGCTTTGCAATGATGCAACACTCACAACTGCTTTCTGGCTCCTTCATAGGGGGCAATCCCTTTACCATCTCTTTTTGTTGCAAAAACTTGAGACCACCAAAGTGAAGATGTCCATATCTAAAATGCCATAACCAATAATCATCCATGCAAGTGGCTTTTTGAGCAAAAGAGGTTACCTTACTGCTGCAATTCATGACTAGTGGATACATCCTATTCCTAGTCACTTGTATTTTGATGATCAAATGTCGATTTGGGTCATAAATTTCCCAGTATGATCCATCAAAGACAAGTTTGTACTTCTTTTCAGTGAGTTTCCCAATGCTAAGCAGATTATGCTTCAATCCTGGAGCATAATAGACATCTGAGA
This sequence comes from Larix kaempferi, assembly GCA_027924585.1. NCBI lineage: Eukaryota > Viridiplantae > Streptophyta > Pinopsida > Pinales > Pinaceae > Larix > Larix kaempferi. Next base: position 4,613,182 of record BSBM01000109.1, on the reverse strand, counting down.
TTGTCTTTTGTTGGCCTTGTTTGGTCAGAATGTTGACCACTCCTTTTTCAAGAACTGGAACCACCTCATCCGTGCCAACTTTGACCTCTATCCTCACTGATTCATCTAGGTCTGCAATTAGACCTCTGTCACCTGTCATATGGTTACTGTAGCCACTATCTAAAAGCCAAAGTCCCTTTGGGCTTTCGTGTGTAGCATGACATGTAAGAAATAACATATCATCTTTATCCTCAGAGGCATTAGTCACATTAGCATTATGATTTGCTTGATCAACCTTTTTCTTTTTGCATTCATGAGCGTAATGCCCAAATTTATTGCAATAATAACACTGAATATTAGATTTATCTGACCTTTTTTTGTCGCAGTTTCCGCCTTCATGGTTATGATGGTGATCTTGATCTCCATTGCCATTACTTTGGCCACTTCTGCCTCATCCTCTTGATCCTCCTCTACCTCTACCTCTTCCTCTACCTCTTGAGAATGAGACATGTGCTTTGAAAACATTCTCTTGAGAGGATTCTTCATTCCTGTTGAGTCTGGATTCAAATGAAAGTAAAGATCCAGTCAACTCGTCTATAGAGAGAGTACTCACATCTTTTGCTTCTTCAATCACTGAAACTTTTGACTCAAATTTGTGGGGTAGGGATCTCAGAATCCTTTCAACCACCCTTTGATCTCCAATCTTTTCACCATAGATATTCAGCTGATTAACAATCCCCATGACTTTGGTCATGAAACAGTCTACAGAGTCTGATTCTTTCATCTTCAGATCTTCAAAGTCTCTTCTTAGGTTTTGGAGTGTTGCTGTTTGAACCTTACCAGCACCTTGATAACTGGTCGCCAAGGTATCCCATGCTGCTTTGGCATGTAAAGATGCTGATATATTAGGAAATACGCTGTTATCCAAAGTGTTCATTATGAGATGCAGTGCCTTTGAATCCTTCTTTCTGTGCGCTCGCAGGACATCCTTCTCTGCGTTTGAAAGGGCTTGAAAAGCTGCATCATCTGCAGGTTTGAAATAGCCATACACGACATATTCCCATGCATCTTCTGACCTCAGATAAACGGCCATCCTCGTGGCCCAAACATCATAGTCATTTTTCCCTGTAAGAGGAGAAATCTGAGATTGATTGCTACTAAAAGCCATAGACGCTGCGGTGTCTTTCACTGGCTCTATTCAAAATAATCTCCCTTTTTTTTTTTTTTTAAATAATAATAATTCTCCCTCTTAAACAAGATTTGAAAAATATCTTCAAATATCTTCTTCTCTTGTAAAAAGAAAAAATTCTTACTCAATAACTGCGTGAAAGTCAAAAAACAATCACATAAAGTAAAAACTTTTTTGCACTTGTCCAAAAATGCCACCTTGTTTCAATTACCGTTCTTTGTCCTAGGGAGAGGCCGTGGTGAAATCTCCTGTGGGCGCGATAGTTCCTAAAGTACCGCTCTGTGGACTATAGGGAGAGCGCGGTACTCCAAAATTTTTATTTTTTTTTAATAATTTCTCCAAAAAAAATTCTTCAAAAAAACTTACAAATTCTTCAAAGCTACGGCTTTGGCTTCTCCGGAAATTGATGCTACCAATTTGATCTTCTCCTATGCTCTGATACCAAACTGAAGGTTGGAGGCAGAAATAAACAAAGATAATGCGGAATGAGCTACGGCTCTTAAATCTTTATTCATAAATGGAGATCAATTGATGTAATAAAAACAATAATGTAATGTGTATTTAAACACTTATGGAAAACCCTAAAAGCTCTAACCTAGCTTTTGTATGCATGCAAAGCATGATGTTGCATTTATTAACTGAACTTCTAAATAGTAACTCAAGTAAAAGCTAAAGCTAACTGAAATAATTACTATTTCTAACATAGATCTGAGTGGGAATACTTTCTCTGTGTAATCTACTTCTAAATGATTTTCATTTCCCGAGCTAGTTGGAGTCTGGACAAAACATATTATGCTTCTAAGTTTAATATCATGATAATTCTAAGTTTATAAATAAATAAACTTAATATAGATAAATAAAAAAAGAAAAAGATGCAGGTTTGTTTTAGTGAAGTCAACCTATTGAAAACAACCCGCGGCATTTCCATCCCATCCCATCACGGAGAGAAAGACACTCGAGTATTTCTATCTGATCATTCGTGGAGAGAAAGAGAATCGAATATAGTGAATTCCTAAAAATATTTAATATTTAGATGGCAAGAGTTCTGAAAAGATTATAAAGCAATTTTATAATTTAAGATATAGTTTATCAAACTGAGAATAGGTTAAAGTTGGAGCTAATAAATTTAGAACAATAATAGAAGCAATAAAATAATGTAATGAAAGAAATAAAGACCATTATATACTGATCACAATGTGAAATGTAAATGTAATGTTTTATTGGAGGACAAAATTGGAAGGGAATAGAACCCTTAACATGGATAGTTGGATATACGGATAAGATTAATTTATTTATTTTATCTAAGGCAGAATAAGAATTGAAGGCATAATATTTTTTTTATTTAACTGTTGGATCCCATGATTTAATAATTATTTTCATGGATGCCTTTTGCAATATTTTGAATTTCTGGATCCCTTCGAACCAAGGTCAATTACTAAAAGTGACCGCCTATACGGGAAACCATTATAAGCGCTCTTGGTGAGTTGTTAAAACAGAATGGAGGTTTGTCGAAAGAATCATTGCGGTAAGTGATTTAATGGAAAGAAGGAGCCTCCAATAGACTGAACTGTCACTCCATGGAGAATCGAATTTAATTTAGAATCGAGCCTACGACGTTGACGCTGCCACAAATACAATTTAATAATGTTGAGTTGAATGACGCTGAGATTTATTCAGAACGCCTTTTTCTGGTAATCTAACCGGTGACTGTAAAGAACACGGTAATCAGAAGTTTAATAACAAATTACTCTCTAAAATTTTAAATTACAGTAAAAATGTGTAGAAAAACAAATATTTGCAAGAAACCTAAATAATTAAACATTTATTTTTAAGGAAATAAATGGTTACTTAACTAAAAATAAGTAAAAAAGGCGAAGAAAAATCTCTTTAAAACTTTAGTTATTTAATTAAAAAGCATAAATCACATGATTTGTCGGCCTTGCAAGAAAAGCAAAACAAAGAAAGATTTTCTTAAACCTTCGTTATTTAATTTACAACTAAAATACAAAATGAGAATGATTTTACCTCGGAATACATTAGAGGGAAGAGTGCCGATTCAAAAGGAGCATTAGTTTGCAATAAGATTCAAAATAGTTATTTAATTTACAACTAAAATGCAAAATGAGAATGATTTACCTCGGAATACATTAGAGGGAAGAGTGTCGATTTTTGGTCAAATTCTGAATATCCATATAGAAGAACAAAACAATGCACCTACCTCGTAGGATTCAAAAGGAGCATTAGTTTGCAATAAGATTCAAAAGGATTGCTTTACAAATAATAATAAATGTTTGTTTAAATTTTCATTATGCAATTTATCCATATAATATAATTATTTAATTTACTGTTAGATCAGAGAACCCAAACTACAGTGGTAAGATTTATTTATTTGCTATACTAATAAATCAGAAGAAAGTCAATAGTTTGCAGTAAAAGCTTTGAAACAAAACCTGACGGTTAGCCAACTAGCTTCACCTAATTTTGAATGATAGCCATGAAATCTGTTAGACATATTTAATATTATAAGACATAAAGACATTTTAAGAGGTGGCCAAATTAAACTAATATTTGCTTTCAGTGGACAGAAAAATCAGAATATTACCTGGGAAAAATTTGTATCATCTCACGGACAGATTGAGCTTCAATTTCCATTGCTTCATTTTAATGCCCTCCAAGCTGACGTAGATATTTTGGTCAAGCCAGTGGATGATCATGGATATGAAATCAAGAAAGTTAAAAAATAAATCCAGTGCATCGAAAGAAAACAGAGAAATATACAATCCAACCAGAGTTAAACAAGTAACCTGAAAGATCTAAAGTGACCAGCACAAGAAAGAAAATGAAAATAACAGAATAATATGAAAACAAATAAAATACAGCAAGCTGGAGCAAGAATTAAGGAGAAAAAAAATCAATCCAAGATCAGTCTGAACAAAATAAAAAGTTAAGAAGATGGAACGATCCAAGTCTGAAGTCTGCAGCGGCTTCCTTCAATAGATGGAATAGATGACCGTTGGCTGGCAGCGTGGAGCGAGTGGGTGCTTTTTTTAAGAAATGGAAATGGTGGGGAGTGGCAGCTTTTCAGCTTTTTTGTAGATACTGTAGAGGATAACCGTCTCCAGATTCTCTCATCGGATCTATCGTTATCATAAAAGTGACAAATCATTATCCGCTTGAGATATGTATTTCGTCAACCGGAATCTCAGAGTAATCCGAGGATTCTTGTGGACGCTGAAACAATTCAAGCCTCAGCCAGTAAGCAGACGTTCAAACGACCAGCAGGAAAAATGACACAATAAGAAATAAAACTTTCTAAATGTAAAAACCAATTATAACACAATTGATAATGATTCCCAAAGACTTGTTAATATTGAGTTGAAAGAGATAAGAGAGAATAGTCTTGTGGACACTGAAACAATTACCGTGAACGGCCAGCCGGAAAAACGAAAATCAGCTGAATTTTAATAAGAAATTAATGAACGTTCTAAATGTAAATGTACATGCGAAAATATAAATCAACATAAATTATTGTTTATTTTTTTTATTTAAAATAAAACGATTTATTTTTATTAATAATTTAAATATTTTAAAAAGATAGTGTTATTTAACAAACTCATTTTATTACAAATTTATAATTAGAAAGAATTCAATCAAAAGACAGATTAACCTTTTCTTATAGTTGAATCCAAAATTAAAGTTAAACAAATGATAAAAAAATGGGAAAACAACTCAAATACAAAATGAAATAAATATTGCTGGTGTATAAATGTAAAAATATAAATTATGATTGTATATAAATGTAAAAATAAAATTTAATATAAGTTATTGTTTAATTTTTTATTTAACGTAAAATATCTTATCTTATCATTTATTATTAATAATAGTTTAACTATTTAAAAAGTGACGTTATTTTATAAACACATTTTATTATAAATTTATTAAAAACAACTTTTTCAATAAAAAAAATAAGTTAACCTTTATTTAAAATTAATAAAAAATTTAAATTTAACTACTGTAATTAAAAATAGACAAACAACTTAAATGCAAAAATGAAATAAATATTGATTATGTATAACAGAAATAAATAATAAATATTATAATAATAAATAAAAGATAATTTATAATTAATAATTAATAAAAGAAAAATAAAAAGTAATAAATATTAATTTGAATAAAATAAAATAAACCTCAGAACATTAAACTGAGAACAGGGCAACAAGCTCCTGAACTGCATAATAAGGCTTTAAACTGAGAACAGGGCAACAAGCTCCTGAACTGCATAATAAGGCTCTTATACTGGTTGACGAGAGCTCATTATATTTATCCATTAACTGTATAAATTGTATAAACTATAATTAGAATTTTCACCTATAAACTATAATTAGCATTTTCATTTTCACATATCAATTATAACTAAAATTTATAAAAAAATTACTTTTATGTTAAGTTGATGATTAGATTGGTGTTATATTTAAATTCAAATTTTGTTATTGAAACACTCGAAAGGAGATATAGGTATATACAACAACGTAAGGTAGATAACTTTGTACCTCTTGGTATGCAGATCGTCAAACGATTTTTTTGCAAGACAGCTATGAAGAAATGAGATTCATAAGAGCTATTTTAAAACACCAATGTAAAATCTATGCTAATAAGTCTAAATATTTCATAAACATTTATTAAAAGAATGAAATCGCCTAGAATCATTGGTAATTTCACTACTCACTCTTTTCAAGCTTATGATGTACAAGATTCGAATCCCAAAGGCTCCTTTGCTAATTTGCTGCATGACAATTTGATTTTGCATTTTTGAATTGGATATGATTTAATTTTGCATTTGGGTATGATTTAAGGGTTTGAATTGGATATTATTTGATTGTTCATTGAGTTTAGATTAAATTGAATAATTATAACTTAGTATCAAACTCGACAAAATCTTCATAGAGCTCGGGATGACAGACAATGCATCAACCTAACTTTTCAGACTCACCAACTTAAGAGACAAAATCTGTTAAATCAGTGAAGCTTAATATTTACAATTACAAAATAAAACAAGTTGAAAAAAACTAAATTAAACATAAGTTTGAAATTAATTATGAGAAAACTCAAATAAATTCAATTATCATTAAAAAAAAAACTATAAAATATTAATAATAAACTAAACACATCAAAACAAACCAATACATAGAATAAAATATTTAATAAAAATAATTAATTATAATAAAAAACAAATATGCAGAATCTAAAATTAATGAAAATAATTGATTATAATAAAAAGGAAGAGCTCAGAAAGTACCTACTTGATAGACATTGGATATCCCATTCCCACTTTTTATGAGTTCCACCGTTCTTCTATACTCTAATCGCCTGCCGTGCAGACCAAACGAGGTCTATCATTGGCTGTGGGATAACCTAAAGCATCGGATAACCTAAAGTATGCATATATATACACACTTGACGAAATTATTAAATCTAATAATAATAATAAGAACAGTCACATGGTTAAAACGCCACCGCGAAAGATAGAGGAAATTTGTTAAATCAATATACAATGGAAGTGTCTAGATATACTGGAAACATAATATTGAGAACAACAAAATTAAATAAATAAAAAATATACAACGTTCCCTCAAGATATAAAACCGAATTAAATATTCTGTGTATGTTCAAAAACCTCAATTAGCCTCCATCCCAAAGCTATTACATGAAAAAAATTAAACAGGAAGAATGATGGAAGATGGTTATATGCAATTGGAGTTCGATGCTAATTAACAAGTGAACGCAAATATGATTCCTTGGTATTTGAATATAGCAGAAAAAAAAAGCTCTCGGTCCGTCTTTAGATATATATAATCTAGTGAAGAAATAGTTGGCAACATATTCAGATATAATCTATAGAAGAAATTGGTGGGAACATATTCAGAAAACAAAGATATTAAAATTTCAATCGAATTAATTTCTGATCCAGAAATTTAGAGGGCTATTACCTCGTAAGTTTGACACGATCGTTGTTGAAAATATCGTACGTCCAGACACAGAAGCACGGCGCCATCATCCTCACTTGCATTGCTTGTGCAGAGCTCCATAATACAACGAGTTAAATGTGTTTGGCGTCCTGTCGCCTCTCAGTAATCACAAATGCGAGACAAAAGTATGACAGAAGCAAAGAAGAGAACACAAACCACAACAAAAAAGTATGGCACACACAAAGAAGAAAACACAGTACACACAAAAACATAAGGTGTCTACTGTCTACCTGATAAATAGATACTGGATTGTCTACCATTGAAACATAATATTGAGAACAAGAAAAGTAAATAAATAAAAAATATACAACTTTTCCTCAAAACATAAAGCAGAATTAAATATTCTATGTAGTCGAATTCCCTCATGTTCAAAAACCTCAATTACCGTCTGTCCCAAAGATATTTCAAGGAAAAGAATTAACAACAGGACCCAAATATGATTCCTTGGTATTTCAATTTAACATAACATAGCATAACAGAACCGAACCTATTAACAACAGAACCCAAATATGATTCCTCGGTTATATGCTCTTTGCGTTAACGATTTAAGCGAGTTATAAAATCTTACCATGAGTACTATTAGATATGTAGTTAGTAGCCCATTGTGATCCGCAAGAATTTAATTCCAAACATAATATAAATACTGTCGCTAGATAAAAAAATTGTTTCAAGTTTTCTATTCCTATATTCCAGTCTGATATACTCGCCACGATTCTAATTACAATTTCACAACATATGAAAAAATGTTAAAGAGTTGAGGAAAAAAATTGTTGACAGTTTTCATTAAAACCAGAAAAATAAAGCTCTCTCTCCGTCTTTAGATATATATAATCTACAGAAGAAATAGTTGGCAACATATTCAGAACAAGAAGATATATTAAAGGAATATTTAGCAATGCTATTACCTCGTAAGTTTGACCGTAGGCCAGAGCTGAAAATATCGTAAGTCCAGACACAAATAGCTGCTGAAAATTTTGAAGAAGCGCGGCGTCATCATCCTCACAGCTTGCATTACTTGTGCAGAGATCCATAATATAACGATTTAAATGTTCTAAATACAAGAGAAAATAAAATGAATAACTTATCACAAACTTGGAACACAAAAATAAGGCACACACAAAGAAGAAAACACACCACACACAAAAGCAAACACAACACACACAAAACACAGCACAGAGAGAGCGCTCTTCAACCTGCAAATCTAAATTACAGTACCTGAGAGAGAGAGGAGGGCAAATAGAAAGTAGATATATGAAGAGGTTCATGCATAGGAGCCATTGGATCTGCTTTATCAACCAAATTTCAAATTGAACCGTTGGATCATACTTTTTAGGTGATGAAACAATGATGCTTTTTTTAATGATCACCGACAACTTGCAATTCAAATTGGAGACCTCTATAAAATGGTTGTTGTGATCACGCCATCAGTTTATGCCATGCTTTTCTAAATCCGAATGCCACGTCAAGAGCATAGATGTCAGTCGGTAATTCAAATTGAACCGTTGGATGAAAGTCTTGTTGCGATCAAACAGTGAATTTAGGTGGTGTTTTTTTCATGATCACTAACAACTGCAATTCAAACTGAACGGTTGGATAACATCGTTGTTGTGATCACTGATCAAACGTCTTCACCACCAATCACATGACAAGGTCGACCCGGCGCTTCTCCGGTCTGGTATCAACCAATTTGTAATGTTTATCTTTGTATAGGTGTGTGTTTGGATTTGAAGTTACCTTATGTTTTGCTAGTATTGAATTTTTTTTTGTTAAAATTGTTATTTTTATATTTTTATGGTCGTAAAAATGAATTTAATGTATTCAAATATTCTTTAGATTTTAAATTTTCAGTCTATGTTTTTCAATTTCAAAAGATTTATTATTTCTTTACCAATTTAAATATATATATATATATATATATCTTAAATTCAATATTAAATAAATCATTTGTTTTATATTTATTTGGGTAAAATCAAATTATATATATATATATATATATTCTTTTTTTTCATTATAAAACAATTTTCTACCATCAATGAATTATTTGAGTCGGATTCCATCTATTAACTAAGGAAATTATCGCCTATCTTTTAAAAAATAGACTAATACTTGACCTCTTAGATACTAATTTTTTAAATAGTCACCACAAAAGAATCTTTTTGAGCCTCGCATTTTGAAAAATAGTTGTGTTTTGGGTTTTTGAAATATTGAATTTATTCTTATTATAAATTATGTCATCCAAAGCGTTGTCTATTTACGAAAGGAATTTTTTAAACTATGTTTAAAATTTTATTAATTATATTGAAAATGCACATATATTTGGTATTTATATATTTATTATGTTTAGTAAAGTTTTGTTTTTCACGCAGTTTAGTTTTTATATAAAAAAATAAAAATCATTTTTTAATTAAAAATATAGTTTTACAATCATTGTTTATTTATTATTGTTCATTCTTTATAGCTTAAGAGGTTAGGAGGAATGATTATTGTCTATTTATGAGAGGAATTTTTTAAACTATGTTTAAAATTATATTGACTATGTTGAAAATGCACATATATTTGGTATTTATATATATTTATTGTGTTTAGTAAAGTTTTGTTTTTTCAGGCAATTTAGTTTTTATATAAAAAAATAAAAATAATTTTTTAATAAAAAATATAGTTTATAATCATTGTTCAACTAGATTGTTCATTCATTATTGTCCATTGTTTGTAGCTTGAGTGGTTGGGAGGAATGATTATTGCCCTCCCCACCTAGGTTCAAGTCTTGTAAGTGACATGATGCTCTTGCTTCGAAAGAAAATATTTGGCATTAGGACCTAAGTTCTCTTGTGAAGGCCCATAGGCCCATCACCTTTGTGTGAAACCACCTATTGGAGAAGGTTCATTTTCCTATGTAAAGCCTTTTTTTCCTTTTCAACCATGTCTAGGACCATAAACCCATCACCATTACCCAAAACTAATAAATGACAAGTGTGTCCTACTTAGAGTCCAAAGATGCCATAAAAAGGTCCTATGTGGTGTATTAATGCATCATTCACCATGTTTAAACCAAAGAAGATTTGTTAAATGTCCAAGGCCCTCTTTATACTTCCCTAACCATTTTCAAGATGCAAAGACCCAATGTTACTAAAAATCACATGATGTGTTCTAGAAAACCACTCATAGTAAAATATGTTGAAGAGATGCAATGTTTTGTGGATTGTAGGTGTTTTTCAAGGAAATTGAAATTGAAAAGCATAATTTAGGGAGCAAGCTCATTGTTTCCTCACATGACATTTGTTATACCGATAAATCAATTCTTAGTGCACAAATAATCCGATCATGGCACCCAGAACACCGTTGGAGGTCATTAATAACCAATATATATCTAATGTGGTAGTTTGAAGACTCATCCATGTCTCTTGATCCCAACAAGAAAGGTTTAGGGACATAACATCCTGTTTCCCTCCTTTGAATATGAACATAGATGCAAGAACCATTGATTGTGCCTAATACATCATAATGACACTCATATTCAATTTAGATGTGAAAGATTCTTTTGGGGAATACCATTGTCATTGTTTCTAGGTCTTGTTCATAGTACTTGAGCTCAACAAGTTTTAATTATGTTTTAAGATCATTATTCCCGCTATAACCATCTTTATGCCTCAACACACATTTATAACGTACATAACCTACTCATACTTTATGTATCCCACTTGGAGGTCAAATACCCATACAAATATCATGGATATTGGTTCGAGTACTTTTAAAGGCTCTTCATCTACAGAAGCTTCCATAAGTTCCTAAGGCACTTGCTTCCAATATTTGATGATGGTCAAGGCCCCACAAACCATTCATGCCACTGTGTGGTGGTTTGACGATGTATTCATGGTGCTTGAGCTTGAGAAGCTATGTTTAACCCCTTGACCATATTTCATCTTTAGATCAATATGTAGTGGAGAAAAAATACTCATGGAACCTATATCCACTTAAAGGATTGAAAATAACCCCAAGAAAGGACCCATGTGTTGGTTTGAGCAGTCATTAGTATCTAAGAGGTCAAGTATTCCTCTTAGATAATTAGAACCAACACATGGGTAGAAAATTCAAACCAACACATGGGTAGAAGATTCAACAATATTCCAAGCTGCATGTTTTCCTTCCTTAACCATGTTTAAGGTCCTCTAACCCATCTTCAATGTATAAAACCTACTAACATAATCCATATCCATCTTTGAAGATAAATACCCCTTAGAGGAGGTTTGCATTTTGATTTTGTAATACCTTGATGTTTTAATCCCCATATGTAATTTCCCTGATCTGATTTCAGATAATATTATCTCAAAATTGAAATCAGAAATTTTCCAAGTAGTGACCAGTTCTCAAAACTAATGAAGAAGGAACTAGAACTGGTCATTGAATAACCCACCTAGAGCTTGATAGGAAAACACTTTTGGATATGAAAAATGTATGGGGGGTGTGCAGAGGCAAGGAAAATAGTATCAAGGCTAGCTTCTTAGTTCTGTGAACAAGGTACTAGTGCCATTTATGGTTCGAACATCAACCAGGATGAAGTCTACTCCAAGGATTCCTGGACACACCAACAAATGCATACTAAAATCATTAACGTACACTTGAAATAAAATAGAGGTGTACAAAAGTTCAATAAAACCCTAACTTGATGATGGAAATGATTTTCTGAGGTTTAGGGAAGGTTTGAGTGAGTTTGGGGGAAAAATGAGAAAGTGCACTATGTTGGACTGCTCCACTAACTTTCTTCTAGGCTCTTCCAAACATGCATCTAAGGACACACATTATTATTTCAATCATGGGATGGTCTTCATAAATGTTTAAGTGACCCAACATTATTCACATATTCAAAATTGAGCATACAGAGAATTTTTAATTAAGCAAACTGCAAAACTAGTCAAATAGAAGTGCTCAATGAGCTAGTCTTCATAAATATGGATACAAGCAGTCCTAAAGGTTCACGAATATCTGATTTATGAGTTGGGATGGATTAATCAGATAAATAAACAAATAAAATAACTAAAAAAAAGGAAAATGAATTTATAGAACTCAGTATATTGCAAATGTCTCGAAACTAGTCAATTAAATTGCACAAAGAGCTAGTCTTTTGAAAGGTGAGCACACTCATCCTCTAAGGCTCTCGAATTCTCCTTTTGATGAAAAATATGGCTCAAATACATATAAAATAACAACATCATACTATATTAGAGAATACTAAGCAACAAATAAAGATATTTTGATCTCCAACTTTGCGGAGAATCTCTAACCATGGAATTCTTACAATACTAAGTGTAGAAGGAGTCTGAGAAGAGAAGAAAAAGTAGGATATTTTCTGGATATTCAATAGAGGTGAACACAGATCATATGGATTCTCATGGGAGGTGCACCAATATTCAAGATTTTCTCATGGGATCATTCACCAAACCATACAGAAAAGCAAGGGTACTTTTTTCACAGCTGGAACCCCTAGATCTAGTGAAATGGCCATAACTTGCTCATCCAGACACCTTTTTGATGAGAAAAAAAGTGTTTCCTACTGGAAACGATGATATAGACATAATTGAATAGGCCTCAATGTCTAGAAATGCTTAGAAATCTTGAACCCAGATTCCAGAACCTTCATTTCGTCCCTTCAACACTATTTCCACCAAATGAGAATAATGCTTCATAAGATAGAAAGAAGAGAGGATATAATCACATAGTTGGATCAAATATGCAAATTGGTCATCAATAAATCCACTGGATCATGTGCATAATACTGTAACATGAACTATGGGGCACATGTCCCACAAGTAGCTAAGGATGCATCACCAAATCCCAAAGAATCTTGAGCTTACTCACATACAAACAATAAACTGTGAAAATATGTGAAATGGAGTTCTCCTCCTTCTTCTATAGACTTTTCTCCTCATGGTTGAGATTATCATCTTATAAATTCGAATTTGATGAGGCATGGATGTTTCCTTGATTAGTTGAATTGGGTTTGGACTCACTTACCCTCATGGATGCATCCTCACTTGCAAAACTTGGACCATGTATATTTTCTAGATGTTTTTAATCCTTGTTGAGTTCCAGAAATCAAGAAATTTATTTCTTTTTTTATTTTGATAACTTTCCTTCTTTTCAACACTAGCTTCTTTTCTACACTTGCATGCTTTGTGCACTTTCATTCTTTACTCACTGCTTTTGTCAGTTTCCTTCGTTTTTCTATCACCTTGATTTGTGCATGCTTTCTTCCAATTTCCTTTTTGCTTTTCTCTTATTTTCTTTCACTTTCCTCTTTGGTGTGACAAATCGTAAGGATAACCTTATATCCTTATGCGCCCTTGTCATCATCCAACTCATCATCACATATAATTAATAATTAAATACAAAAATAATAATTACACCTCCTTCAATTTAATTAATTAAAACAACTATAAGCTAAATTATTCCTAGTTAATAATTTAATTTTTGAAGTAATGTTACCCCCTTATTAATTAATTAATTTACCTTCACTAGGATCCATGGGGTTTTGATGTGACATTGGATGTTGCTTGGTGCTGAAAAAATGGTAACATGATAGTCCTCCCCTCCGAAGCTTGCTTGTCCTCAAGAAAGAAACCAACTCCAACTCCAACCAAAATTCCACCATGTTTCTGCCGCACCACTTTGATTATAGCCATTATCCCAATGACTAACTCGTTTTTTTCAAAAAAAAATTCAAGCCAACTAAGACATCTCAGAAGAATGCTCAGATCCCATTGTTTGTGTTGCATGTCTCCTAGTGGAATTGTTACTTGTGGAAACTGTCATTCCAAATAATTCCACGGTCCCACTATCTCAGATGCATCCTTCCAAACATCAAGACCAACATGAAGAATAGATCATTATGGAGGATGTTTAAGCAAATCCACCATACTATAAGTTCATCACTTCCAATGCAAAACTGAACCTCTGTGATTCCCTCTAACCAAGTATGAAACTCCTTATGTTCCATGTGAAAACCAACATAGAGCCTGACATCATTGATTGTCAATTGACATAGGTGACAATCCCATGTGTTCAAAGCATCACATAGCAATGATAGATTCCCATACAACTGCTCACAAAAGATGTTTGATATGTCCATAAAATTTCCACTGATGCAAACAACAAATTCAGCCTTGGGGGTGCTTAGATCCAATATGTATCCATTCACCCAATCATCCCTATGTGTGCTGGTTGCCATATGCATGTCGGGTGAAGGAAAGTGAACCAACTCTTGGAATCAATTATCCATCAATCTTTTGGTTGTATCAACCGAGATGAAATCATGTGCCTCCAAAATTTTGCAACTTCCTCCATGAGGAAACTTATCATCTTCCTGGAAATCAATAGGTGCTTGGACTTCATATTGTTGAACTCCAAACTCTCTAAGCACATGCAAATAAGATTGTACTCCATGTGCCCAATTCACACAAGTACCAAAGATCAAAACATTGTTGTTCAAATGACAAGGGTGAAGGTCCCATGTCCAATCACCAAAAGGGTAGGCATCATAAACATTCCATGGATGCCCATGATTCTCACAGAAGGTGTAAAATGTATAAAAGAACTCTCCATAGATGCAAGCACGAATATCGCTCATGTGTCTTTTCTCCCAAATAGGAAAATAAGAGATACTGCAACCCAATGGTCCAAATGGAAAGCAAGATGCTTCCCCATGTAAAGATTCCCAATGGCTCAACTCTCTACCATTGGTCAAAGGATGCCTGCAACCATATTGTGTCCCACTTAATGAAGCCAAATGGGAACCATATGCATATTTATGTGATGTGGCATAAAATATAAGCATGAGATGCCTCTACAACTACTGGGTAGGGAATGGTGCTGCCACTAAATCAATTGAAGCGAAAGTGGGAGCCTTCTGCTCCTCTTCAAAAACCATCAATAAGAAATTCTTGACCCAGACTTCATCCTCAAATGTCATGGAAGAAGTAGAAGGGTCTGATGTGGGATCATGGACCAAAATATCCTATCGACAAACCTCATCCACCAAGCTAATGGATGCGTCAACTTCGTCAAAGGCTGGTCCATCAGACATGAGATCTTCTGATTCCTCAATGAAGGAATGACTCACTCCAGGAAGAAGCTCAATTTGTCTCTAGGAAATTGTATGTACCTAGAGCTCTTCATCTGGATCTGAAATTTCCTCAAGCACATGCATGTCATCATGCACCTCATGAAAAAGCATCTCATGAGGTTCCTCCATAGAACTCCGAATACAACCAACCTTAAGAGACTGGATGACTGGTATGAGTGATATTTGCAAGTTTTGGTGAAGTTTCTCTATCTCCATCTCAAATTCTTGGAAGGCACTTTGAGTGCTTCTCAATAGAGTGCTTCTCAATAATCACTGATGAGAACAGAAAATGGATAATAGCAGTATCATACATCAGCTGTGAGCTAGCACTGTGAATAATGAATACAATAATGAATAACTTTGTGGAGAATTGGAATTAACCAAAGAGGTCATTCGAATCATGCTCAAAGTCTAGCTTAGATAACATTGGAGACATCATCCAGTCAGTAGTATAAGTCATAAATGGTAATAGTCAGTCAAGTGAGTCTAACTGAGTCTAACATAACCATCTAGGCAGAAATAAGGGGATGGACACTCCAAGGAGGGCGCATGAGGCTATTAGAAGATCAAGTGGCACTCGAGAACTAGCTAACTAGGAGCTAGAGGCAGTTAGCATGAGCAATTAGTGGAATAACTACTTAATCAATGCATTAACTGACTGTTAGTCTCTTGGTGGGTGAGATAAGGCACTTTAACTAAATGATAATTGGTGGTAGGTGAGTAAAGGCACACATGTCATGCAGAAGTGTCAAATAGGGTGCATCAGGTAGGTAGGAGGGCTACTGGGGGTTGAAGACAGGCTCTAGCGAGCTAAAAATAGGCTCTAGGTGCTGGAAGGACCGCCAAGATGATGACTGGATGCATGCAGATGACTAGATGCATGAAAAATGCATATAGACATGCAAATCTGAAAAATGATGGTGAGAATATTCCAACAACCCCCCTCAAGCTATACTATGAGGTGATAATTGAAAAACTAAAAAATAGGGTCCTGGTGACTAAGACCAAAGGTCACCCCGTACAACAATCTAAATAATAAATAAGGAAAGAGGGAAAACCCAGTGGGAAGAAAGCACTCCCTCAAAATAGACTGAAGGATGATAATGTAGCATATCATCACTCACCCCAAAAGGAGGCAAGTGTCCTTCTTTTCCAAAGAAGGATCGATCGATATGAAATGGATCAGTAATGTGAGCAGTATCAAACCTTCCATTCTGAAAATATGATCTGGTTCTTCTATGATCATGTGGATCACCAACCAAATCATCGGAATATCAGAGTGTAATGGCTTCCCATCGAGGAAGAGGAGGATCATCAGGTGAGAGATCATCATGTTCTTTTGTAACTGGAGCTCCCATTTTCTCATCTTCATCATCAGCTGTTAGACCTTCAGGTTCTTGTGCATCTGGGCTTAGCATTCACTCATCATCATCTCCATCTTCATATTCTGAATCTAAAATCTCATGCGATGATGCTTCGCTCTCTTGATCATCAATCAAAGGTGGTGGTATATTCCTCTTGGGAAGAAGTAGATCATGCTCCAAAAACATAATATGAAGATCATTATGGAGCATGTGATTCGAACCAACTGAAATCAAAACCATGAATGTGTAGATAGTTCTTTGATATCTCCTTTGAACCAATATAGGTGAGATCATAACCAAAAGAACTATGACATGATGATGGTATCTTGGACTTCAAATCAGATCAAATAATTTGAAGATGGTCTCTCATGATCTCCTTTGAACCAATAGGGGTGAGATCAAAACCAAAATAACAAAAAAGTGCATGAGTCCTGAACCCAAGCGAATGATAGAGTCTCCCATCTTTGTTGAACCTATGAAAACATGTTCCAATGACCAAATAGGAGTCCAAAGAAGGCATTTGATCAAGGAGGGCCAATGCATTGCCTCCGAAATCTGATTTTACCTCCAAAATACTCAGTAGGTCATCATCTTGCACATCAGCAGGCTGATGGAAAGTAAAGATTGTGAAAGTCTCTTCAACTTCTAGAGTAGTAACTGACATCTTTTTCTCAGAATTCGAATCAGAAGATGGATCAAATGAAACCATGTGTTGTATTTTGACTTTATCTTGAACAACTTCATCATGGGAGATGATGGAGGCCGAATCATGAATAGAGAGAGCACTTGAGGTAGTATCAACAAGCTTGTCCTCCAAATAGCTAGTATCATCCTCATCCTCCTGATTTCCAAATAATCTATCCAATCTAGTCCATAGATCACTTGGATGTTCATCAAGATCAATGGGGTGGTGCATACTGGAATACGTAGTAATACATATTCATCCAATGGCTCCGCCACAAGCATCAAGCCAATATTCTCTCTCTTCATAGCAAGAAAAATCTCTCTTAATACCAATACACACATCAAAAATATCATGTCTCTTCAGATATGCAATCCTCTTTGGTTTCCACTCATCATAGTTGAATGGAGAGAGAGAAGGAACTCCTTCCAGATCCATGTAAGATGTTTTTCAATTCGAATCTATTGGTGTGTTTCTAGTGCCGAAAGCACTGGTGTAGAAGTGCATAATAACTAGTGCAGAATCACCAGTGCAGAATCACTAGTGCGGAATCATAAGTGCAGAATCACCACTGCAGAATCACTATTGCAGAATCACTAGTGTAGAATATTTCAAAACTGCTGCAACTGCAAAACACTTCGAATAACCTGCAAAAAACATGGAGATCCATGATAACTGCTGAATTTGAATCTGTTGAAGAGGGATTCAAATGGATGAATAAACCTGTAAAACAAGAAGAGTTTTGTTGATAGAGATTTGCTACACTTCGAATGAACACTACCTTAGGACACCTGAGCACATATGACTAAGTCCTTCACACCTGGCTAGACCTCACTGGATTGCTCCAGTGAATTCAAGGTAATAGCACCAAGATTTGTTTTGGAAACTCAAAGGCTTTTGGTGCTCAGTGAAAGATAAATACTCAAAGAAATGTTGCAACTACTACAATGGCTGCAATTCGAATAGCTGCTGAAATCTCTGATACCATGTGATGATATGTAGGAATATCTCACATCTCTGATACCATGTGATAATCTCTAGTAGGATCTGATAGCTATAACAAGCTGTTGGACTGGGCCCAAGTGCGTTGGAAAAATATACAAGTATGGAAAATCGTGCATAGCGCGCTGCAGTAGGAAGAAAGGGAAATTTTGATAATTGCGCATTGCGTGCTGTGACATGAAGAGGAACTAGTTTTGTTGAAAGCACATTGCACGTGGCAGTAGGAGATAGACAATTTTGAGGTTTTGAGCGTGTCGCGCAATGGCAATGGCTAAGGCACGATCGCATAGTAGGATGATGCACATGGTAGTGCATGAGCTATTTTTAGGGAAGAACATGGGTAAAGGTCAGACGAGAATATGACCTATTTTGGGTAAGGAACAGGTGGATGGAAGATGAAAGTGACCTATTCGAACGCGTGGCGGTAAGCAGTTGAGAAGCTAGGCCACGACGCTGATGGTGACAAGCAGGCGAAGGAGTGGAAAGGGACAGGCCATGATGCAGTTGTAACCATTTTGAAGACTGCGGCTATTAGAAGAGTGTGTGACCCATGAGTGTCCCAGTTGGAGCAGGCGAAGCAGGCTGTCGACGGTGACAGCTAGGGTGGCAGTTAGCCACGCTAGTTTTGGAAACCTTAGGGTTTCAGCCTAATGATTGTAAATACATGACCCACGGGCATGATCTATAAATAAGGCACAATATTGTAAGGGAAGGGTTACTCTTCAGTTTTGGTTAAGTATTTGGGTATTGTAAAATCTTAAGTTTAGAAAAGCCATTATAATGGCTCTGCAGCTGAGTGCATAGAGACCTATCTGAGAGAGAGAAGAGAGTCTGTAGCTGAGTGCACAGACTAAGAATGGTTGTACCCTTCCCATTAAGAGAAAAATTAACAACCATTCTTGTGGATGTAGCCTCCATCCGGGGGGTGAACCACGTTAAATTTTGTGTTATGTGACCAATGTGTGTTTATGATTGTTCAATTGCTTGGTATGAATGTTTAATGCTGGAAACTTCTGTTATGTGATTGCTTTTATATGTATTCGCCATAGAGAATGGGAATAATATGTTAAGTAATACATGCGTAGAGGAATGTTAAGTATTCAACATGTATGAATCTATTATTTGGAATGTATGAATCTATCAATTTGTTAAATAGTGAACATTGAGTTTAAGCACATTGTTGGGGTGCGCAGTAACATATGTTTATTAAACCACCTACAACATAATGATAAGAATTTGAATGAGTTGAAGAGATAAGGAATGCTAAGTAGATTGGTTAGAGTTAAATTTCCTGGCAGGGATTCCCAGTCTTGTTGAAGTGCCAAGTCATCGAAGGTTAATGCAAGGTAAGCTATCGATAACTTACTATCATACGGCCAAGGTATCCTGTATCGCACAGTCATTTAGAGGTACAATTGAGCAAGCGCAATTGTGCGCCGAAGTACCTGACACAAAATAGAAGGTTTGCGCAGTTGTTGTCCACAGCATCCTGGAAGGCGCTGCGCTGCTTATCATCCTCTCCCCCCATCGCATCACTCGATTGTGGAAACTTGATTCCGCAACCACCCCCTTAGCTTCACCTCGAGTGAGACCTCAGGCTGCATGTAGCCTATTGTCGAAAGGGCCGGTGAATTGGGGTTTTGTTGGTTCCTTGAACCGCGAAGTGCTTGGGTCTACACTGGAAACCTCAAGAAGGTGATCTACAGCCAACAAATTTGTTGGGTTGGGACCAAGTGGGTTGGAAAAATATACAAGTATCGAAAATCGCATGTAGAATGCTGCAGGAGGAAGAAAGGGAAATTTTGATAATTGCGCATTGCGCGCTGTGGGAGGAAGAGGAACCAGTTTTGTTGAAAGTGCATTGCGTGCAGTGGCAGGCGACAGACAATTTTGAGGTTTTGGGCATGTCACGCGATGGCAATGGCTAAGGCACAGTCGCACAGTAGGGCGATGCGCATGGTAGCGCATGAGCTATTTTTGCAGCAGAACATGGGTAAAGGTCAGATGAGGATATGACCTATTTTGGGTAAGGAACATGTTGACGGAAGATGAAAGAGACCTGTTCGAACATGTGGCATCAAGTAGTTGAGAAGCTAGGACACGATGCCAATGGAAACAGGAAGGAGAAGGAGTGGAAAGGGATAGGCCATGATGCAGTTGTAACCATTTTGAGGACTATGACTATCAGAAGAGCATGTGAGCCATGAGTGGCCCAGCTAGAGCAGGCAGAGCAGGCAGCCAACGACGACAGCTAGGGTGGCAGTTAGCCACACCAGTTTTGGAAACCTTAGAGTTTCGACCTAATGATTATAAAGACAGGACCTACGGGCATGATCTATAAATAAGGCACAATATTGTAAGGGAAGGGTTACTCTTCAGTTTTGGTTAAGTATTTGGGTATTGTAAAATCTTAAGCTTAGAAAAGCCATTGTAAAGTCTCTGTAGCTGAGTGTGTAGAGACCTATTTGAGAGAGAGAAGAGAGTCTGTAGCTGAGTGCTCAGACTAAGAACGGTTGTACCCTTCCCATTAAGAGCAATATTAACAACCGTTCTTGTGGATGTAGCCTCCATCGGGGGGGTGAACCACGTTAAATTATGTGTTATGTGACCAATGTGTGTTTATGATTGTTCAATTGCTTGGTATGAATGTTTAATGCTGGAAACTTCTGTTATGTGATTGCTTTTATATGTATTCGCCACAAAGAATGTGAATAATATGTTAAGTAATACATGCACAGAGGAATGTTAAGTATTCAACATGTATGAATATGTTAATTAGAATGTATGAATCTATCAATTGGTCAAATAGTAAACATTGAGTTTAAGCACAACATTGGAGTGCGCAGTAACGTATGTTTATTAAACCACCTGCAACATAATGATAAGAATTTGAATGAGTTGAAGAGATAAGGAACGCTAAGTAGATTGGTTAGAGTTAAACTTCCTGGCAGGGATGCGCAGTCTTGTTGATACACCGAGTCATCGGAGGTTGTTGCAAGGTAAGCCGTTGATAGCTTACTATCGTACAGCCAAGGTATCTTGTGTGATGAACCTGCAATAATTACTTAATGCAAATACACGAGATATCAGAAATAACAGAACTCAGAATCACTTTTATATTGATCGCAGGCCACTTCGAGGGGGCAACCTCCTTTGAGCAAGCTCAATACAATTAACTTCACGGTGCCTTCATAGGCCTCAACACACACTTATATACTAAGTCTAGGTGCCAATACTATGAGTCAAAACCATGGGCCAATACAAACTATGGATCAACAAAACTATGGGCGACTTACAAAGCATATGCGCCAATAACAATAACACAAACTATGGATCAACAAATACTATGGGATGACTTACAAAGCATATGCGTCCAAAAACAATATACTAACAAAGTAAAGACATGGGTTCCTAACATCCCCTCTCCCTTAGAAAAAGCTTTGTCCTCAAATATTTAGATGTGGAAATTGATGCAGAATCTAAAGGAGTGGGTTCCTTGTAGCATCGTCGAGTTGCATTCCGGGCCATTGGCACCTTTGGAGTTTCAGGGAGGATTGCGTGGAAGGTTGTAAACGAAGAAGAACCATATCAGTGACATGAAAAGTGCGCGTAGAACGGTGCTGATCGACGTGTTGTTTCAGTAGAATTCTTGCCATGTGAAGATTGTCCTGTAGTATGAGAAGAAGTTGATCGCGGTTTCGAAGAATTGAGTCAATTGCCTCAACTGGGGAGCTATTGAAGGTGTATGGAAGAAGAACTAGTGGTGCCTGTCCAGAGACTGCTTCATATGGTGTCCTTTTAGATGTGGTACTATACCATTGGAGTGCTTATAGGAAATCCATAGAAATAGTTGTCCAAATCTGTGGAGGGATGGGCAAGGGTTCGAGCAGTCCCGAGAGGGTCGTTTCACCCCTGTTGACCTAGAAAGTATCACAGTCGACCACCATTTGTTGAATTGTCATTTTTAGTCCCTACCAAAAGAAGTTACATTGTTCCTGGTCATATGTTTTGAGGAACCCAGAGTGCCCTATTGATGAAGAAGAATGGAGTTCATAGAAGAGATAGCCCTGTTGAACACATTGCAACCAATTTGGAATAAGCAGAGAAATAGCTATAAGAGAAACTGGGTCATCAAATGTGCGAGGAGGAGCATCTGCCACCATATTGTCCTTACCCTTCTGGTAAATGGTTGCATAGTCATAACCCATGAGTTGGATAACCCATTTCAGGTGTGCTGGGGAGGAGACCCGTTGTTCCAGGAAAGTTTCCAAACTCTAGAGATCAGTCTTGATGCAGAAATAATTCCCCAATAGGGATGGCTACCACTTCTGTACTGCATGCAAAATATCCATCATGTCCTGCTGAGATGTAGATGCAGCTAAATGCTTACCGGAAAGGTCTTGTGAAGGCGGTAATCCCACTAGTGCAACAAAGACACCTGCATATCTATGCAAGGAAGTAGTGGAGACCGTTGGTGGGTGCATTTGAAGGGAATGGAGATGAGAAATGACACCATGTGAATTCTTCTTAAGGATTTTTTCCAGGTGATGTGAACTGATGATGCGGAGAGACCCTAGTTGTAAGCCCATAAATTTGTGTTGTGTCCCACTGACTGAAAACTGCATCCAAAGTTCAGCAAAATCCCATAAGATGGGGCTAAGTGTGCATAACCATTGAACGTCCAAAACCACATCACATCTGCCTAAGGACAAGGCAAACATGTCAGAGCACAACTTATAATCTTCCATAGAGATACACACATTGTGACACTTCCCCTTGCAAGGTAAGGTGCCCCCATTAGCAACCATGACTTCAAAGTTGGAGCAAGGATGGAAAAAACAATTAGCTTGCTTAGCAATCCAATGGTCAATGAAGTTATGAGTGCTACCAGAATCAATGAGTATGGTAAGATGAAGCTTCTTGAAGTATCCCCTGACCCACATTGTTTGTGGGGTGGTGACGCCGGTTAAAAAATGGAGAGAGATCTCGTGTGGGTCGTCCTGAGATGGGGTGTCAACAGGCGGGTGTTGAATGTCAACCTGATCATCTACTATATCTGGAGCTTCTTCACTAAGTTCTAAGGTAGGCGGAGAATCCACATCCAAGAGATAGAGCTTTTGTTGAACACATCTATGTCCCCGAGTGAATTTCTCATCACAATTATAACAAAGCCCTTTTTCTTGGCGTGCCTACATCTCTATTTCAGACAAATTCTTGATAGGAGTTGGTTGAGGAGCAGGCCTGATGGGAGGTCGTTGGAAACCCATATTTCTGAAGGGAACAAGGGTGGGTTTGGAGCGTTTTTGAGCTGCGATCTTGTCCTCTACCAACTTATCCAACCCTAGGACTTCCATCATTGTGTTGGGACATAAAATTTTGACCTTTGAGCAGATTTCATCCTTGAGACCACTAATAAAACAACTCCTGTAGGATTCATCAGACAATCCTTCTATGTGATTGGCCAGTTTCTCAAATTCTGTCTGATAATCTCTCAATGTGCCAATTTGGTGTAGTTTAGTGAGTGCTCCTATGAAGTCATCAAAAGCACTAGGACCAAGTCATGGCAAAAGGAGTTGGCAAAAATCTGTACAGTTTGGCTCAGGATGAGCTTTGATGTACGAACGGTACCATTGAAGGGCTTCATGTTCCAAATGAAAGGATGCAAGTGGAACTTTCTGGATATCAAAAGTATTATGCAGACTGAAATATTGTTCTGCTCGGTATATCCATCCAATCGGACCAGTACCACTGAAGCGAGGAAAATCAAGCTTCGGGCCATGAAAATTGTTGGAAGAAGATAACCCGGTGGTTGCAAAAGATTGTGGCTGTCGGTTATTGTTCATGGCTGAATGTTGAAGATGGAGGCTGAGAAATTTTTCATCCAGATCTTGGAGTTTGGTTTGGATGGCTGCAAGTGCTTCCTCCATGGTGTGTGCTCCTGCACGGGTGACAACCATAACCAGGGTTTTTTTTTTTTTTTTTTTTGGAATGGGTAGAAAAACACAAACAGAAGCTGATTTAGTAAAGGGAAATTTGGATTGGGGAAAAATTATGATGGGTAATTGGGGTTTGACTAGATTTTGGACAATGCCGAAAGGACAGGAAAGCAGAAAAAGGGGGATTTCAGAAGTGGGGTGAAACAATGAGAAAATTTGGTAGAGAGGGACAAAGAAGCAGAATTAGAAAGGAACTCTGTGGTAAAATTTGAAGGCGATTGGGTGAAAATCGAAGAAGTTATGGCAAACCCTAAAAATAGACAAATGTGAGATTTCGGGTGTTGGTAAGTGGAATGTGGGATAGGGTCCTCAGGAATGAAATATGCAGAATGGGATTGCAGGTATGTTAGAGAATTTTAAAGGGAAATGGAGTTAAAACAAGGGAGATATGGCAGAAAAACGGAGTTAATTTTTTTTTTTTTTTTTTTTTTTTTCAGAAATTGATCTGCAATAGCATGGAAGGGATTGGCAACATATGGATCTGAAACAACACCGAATGGATAAAAAATGACTAGATCAGGAATGGCTTTTAGAATAGATTGGGAACAGCTTTCAGAATGGATCTGAAACGGCTAGATATGAAACGGCTCAGAATGGATCTGAAACAACACGGAAGTGATCGGAAACAGTTCAGCTGAAAATTGATATGGACCCTAGGTATGTACGGCTTCCTAACAGTTCAGGGGTTTCACTCAGCCACAAATGCTGTCTGATGGCTTGCGTATTGGGGAAATACCCCTCACTCCACGAATCAGGTAAAAGTGATAACTGCTTTTCCACAAACGACAGCTCTTGGTTTACCTCACGGGTGGGAACTAGTCAATCAGGTAGGGGTCGTTTCCCTTTTCGCTGGTAATTCCTCTCAATGGGCCAGCTACTTTGGGGTTCCTATGGTACTCCTCACAATGAGTTTTAGGGCTTATGCCCAAGTACTTCCCATATTTAAGCGGATAGAGATTATTCTCAAATCTGGACCTGTAACAGATGGGAAAAAAATATTGGTAGAAATTTCACCCAACGAGCCCAAGAAAGTGCTTTGATACCAGATGTGATGAAACTGCAATAATTAATTAATGCAAATACATGAGATATCAGAAATAACAGAACTCAGAATCACTTTTATATTGATCACATGCCACTTCGAGGGGGCAACCTCCTTTGAGGAAGCTCAATACAATTAACTTCACAGTGCCTTCATAGACCTCAACACACACTTATATACTAAGTCTAGGCGCCAATACTATGAGTCAAAACCATGGGCCAATACAAACTATGGATCAACGAAACTATGGGCGACTTATAAAGCATATGTGCCAACAACAATAACACAAACTATGGATCAACAACGGGACGACTTACAAAACATATCCATCCAACAACATTTTACTAACAAAGTAAAGACATGGGTTCCTAACATCTTGTATCGCACAATCATTTAGAGGTGCAATTGTGCAAGCGCAATTGCGCACCGAAGTACATGACATGGAATAGAAGGTTCGCGTAGTTGTTGTCCGCAGCATCCTGCAAGGTGCTGCGCTGCTTATCATCCTTTGCCCCCATCGCATCACCCGATTGTGCAAACTTGATTCCACAACCACCCCCTCAGCTTTGCCTCAGGTGAGACCTCAAGCTGTGCAAATCCTGTTGCCGAAAGGGCCAGTGAATTGGGGTTTTATTGGTACCTTGAACCGCAAAGTACCTGGGTCTACACTGGAAACCTCAAGAAGGTGATCTACAACCAACAAATGGTTCCATTGCTCGGCTAAGACCAGTGATGCGATAAAGTGTTGGAAAGTAATGTGTGAAGAAGAACACCAATTCCCATTAGGTTCAGACAATTGACATCCTGAAAAGAAAGAGATCTGGGATTGGTGTGACAAGATTGAAATAGATTTTGCGAAGAAAGAGAATAGAAATCCATGTCTCAACGACGTACAATGGTTGAACAGATATTTGTGGAGAGAGATTCATGAGATTTTCTTGGCTTCATTTGGAAATGAGTTGCATGAGTGGATCTCGTGAGTCGCAGAAAAGAAAAAATATTTTCAAGGAGTACCTACAGAGTGGACTCCAGAGCTCACAGTGCAGCTCAAAGCAATAGACAGCCCACTATCGTGAGTAGTCAACTTCTGGGTTGATAGCATACTTGAAGGATTTGTCACAGAATTTGTTGTAAACACACTGAAGTCCTACAGTCAAGCCGAAGCATACTTATTCAAAGGATTCAGAGGTAAGTTCTTGAACAACCTCATTCTATACATTAAAATGATTTTAGCTGAGAAAGGATTTTTAAGAATGCAGTAATATTTTTACATTTGTCATGGTCAATAACATTTATAGTGATTCTGACGAAGAGACACATAATTTAAGAAGTGGAAAGAGATATAAGTTTAATAAAGAAAAGAATCTCGAAGGACTTGGACTCTGCATGAATACTGAACTCCCATGTGACCTTAATAATCAGACTGTGCTGCCATCAACCACTATTCATCCTATCACACCTCAGAATCTGCCAGTTGCAGAAACCGCGCCACCCTTAGATCGGAACCAACTAGCTGTGAGTGTCCCGCAACCCATTACACAAAATCCCAGTAGTCCGAATATTCCCTTTATTTTCTCCGCGTAAATAGTCAACACTACCTAGAGTGCTCCACAACTAGGAAGGAGAATGACAAATAACGATATAAAACTGTTGATATTCAAAGGAATGGGTGTAGAAGACCCTGATCAGCACTGGTTTCTATGTGAAGTTGTATGGAGTTTAAAGAAAATCCAAGATGATGTTGTGAAGAGAGTGCAGCTCATCACTACTTTCAGAGTGGTAATTTTTTAGCATTAATTCAATATACTCTATGATCTTTACTGAGAGAATAACATGTACAGCATATCAAGTATAACAATGCATATCAATCACACCAAGAAAACACATGAGATAATAGACACACAGAGTATCACTGGGGAAAACCATAAACGTGAAAAACCCCACAACTTCCTTAGAGATAGAAAGAGAAATGATACAACCAAGATACAACCAAAGTACAAGAGATAGTCTTTTACTAGCAGCTCCTCCTCCTCCTCAACTAGTGTGCCACTTTCCAAGTGATGTACAAGTGAATAATGAGATGATCAAATAGAGCGATCTCGCTCTCTATTTATACTTGTTCTGAGTAGCCTAATAAACCTATGGGGCCGACTTGTCTAACTCAGCCTAATAACCCCAGGTTACATAATCCGGGCTGACCCCTCTACTAGGTGGTCTAATAACCCATCAACAAGTTACACCACTTGCAACACTTATCAATACAAATGAAGACACTTCCGTATAGAGGAATAATACATCTCTATAGGAGTACAATAAAATACATTCCGAAGTTACATATACATCAACACTCCCTCTTAACTAGGAAGGTATTTCTTGACACATATCTGCTAGCACAAGTCTTCTTCTTTGGATCATCATCAGCGAATCATCATCCTCGAATCATCGTCATCGTCACTGCTACTGCTATCTCAATCAATCTCCAATATACTCGTCATAGGAATTTCTACAGAGCCAGTCCTTTTTCATACTAGATGTAGGCCCACCATCTGTAGGTCTTCATCATCACTGGCCATACTATGGATTCCTCAGGACTTATTACATGTGTCACAAAACCTGGCTGAAGCATTCAAGGCTGTTATGAGCACTCAACTCAAGCTGTCGGATCTCCCAGGAGCACATTACATGTGACCCCATCACAAAAATTTGTTGTAGCATCCCAAGCTATTACGGGCACACAACTGTACCTGTCGGATCTCCCAGGAGCACATTACATGTGATATCACCACAAAACCTGGTTGTAGCATCCCAGGATGTTACGAGCACATGGCTCTACTTGTCGGATCTCCTAGGAGCATATTACATGTGGTCATGGCAAAACCTGGCTGTAGCGTCCCAGGATGTTACGAGCACTCAGCTCTACTTGTTGGATTTCCCAGGAGCACATTACATGCCATAGGACAAAACCTCAAAAGAGCATCCCAGGATGTTATGAGCACACAGCTCTACCTGTCGGATCTCCCAGTGCGGGATGATATGTCCTCCCAAAGAAAAACCTCGAAAGAGCGTTTTCCAGATATCCCAGGGCCACATTACATGCTATAGGCAAAACCTTCAAAGACTATCTACAAACCTCCCAGGGCTGGATTATATGCTTCTCTACACAACCTGTCCATGGCCATAGAGTATCATCCTAATACTCTCTGATTATCATCCTGATACTCTCCATACATCATCCTGATGTACATCAACACATGATCATCCTGATCATCATCATAGCATCATCCTGATACATATCATCTGAAGCAACATCTTGAAGTTCGTTTTCCATGATCATCCTGATCATACAGTGCATCCACCTGATGCATACTTGATACATATCATACATGATCTACCTGATCATACAATGTATCCACCTGATACATACATAAATAAATGATCCATCTTATCATAACAAGCATCCAACATGATGCATATACATGTACATGATCCAACTGATCATAACAAGCATCCAACATGATGCATATACATATACATGATCCAACTGATCATACCAAACATCCAACATGATGCACATACAAAGTAGTAACTAGAGCATCGTCCTGATGCTCATTATCCAGCGCTTATATCCATAGCCATGTGAAGGATCCTCCTCTCACCATGCTTGGAATGGATTCAACAAATGTGTCCATCACTTCTTCCTCGAAGTGTCATGAATCTGAAGAACACCAAGCCTCTCTCTAAATTATTTGAACTTCACTCTGGCTAGTGGTTTCATCAACACATCTGCAATCTGCTCATCCGTTGCAACATACAGGAGCTTCACTGCTCCTCTCTACACCATATCCCTAATATAGTGATATTTGATCTTGATGTGCTTCGACCTGTCGTGGAACATCAGGTTCTCAGACAGCTTCACACAGCTCTGGTTGTCACAAAAGATACCAGTAGCCTCCAATGGGAGATCAAATAACTTAGACAGTAACTTCCAGAGCCATACTACCTCACAACTAGCCGAACAAGCTGCAACATACTCTGCTTCAGCTATACTCAGTGCTATATAGGAATGCTTCCTACTAAACCAAGAGATCACACCTGATCCCATACTGAAGCAACACCCAGATGTGCTCTTCCTATCTACAGCACTGCCTACCCAATCTGAATCAACATAACCCTGTAGGTTAAACTTTTGATTCGCATCATACTTGAGCCCATAATCAACCGTACCCTTCAGGTACCTTAGAATATGCTTTACAGCAACCAATTGAACACCTCTCGGATCTGTGAGGAACTGGCTTAATGTGTTCACCGCAAAGCAAATATCTGGTCTAGTATTCGCCAGGTCAATCAAGGACCCAATCATCTGACGATACACAGTGACATCAACCAGATCAGATGAAGCATCACACAGAAGCTTCAGGTTCGATGCCATAAGTGTGGCCATGGCTTTGCAGTCCATCATCCCGAACCTCTTCAGGATCTCTACTGCATACTTCCCTTGTCCAAGGAATATCCCATCTACACTTTGCCAGACCTCCATCCCTAGAAAATAGTGCATCATTCCCAAGTCCTTCATCTCGAACTCAGCAACAAGCTTCCTCTTGGTATCAACAATCAAACTATCCTCACCTGTTACAAATAGGTCATCCACATACAATAGTAGTATCACAGGATTGCCTTCCTTAACCTTGTAATAAATGTTGGAATCTGCTTTACTCTTGGTAAAGCCCAAACTGGATAGGAAACTGTACATCCTACCATACCAAGTCCTAGGAGCTTGCTTCAAGCCATATAAGGCTTTCTTCAACCGACACACGCATGACTCCCTGTCATGTGTCTCAAAACCAAGTGGCTGCTCCACATATACTTCCTCTTCGACTACACCATTCAAGAAAGTTGTCTTGACATCCATCTAGTGTATCTTCCATTTCATCACTGTAGCTAGAGCAAGTACTGATCTGATGGAAGTGTACCTGGCTAAAGGAGCAAAAGTTTCTTCATAATCAATCTCTTCTTTCTGGGAGAAGCCACAAGCTACAAATCTTGCTTTGAATTTCTCTATGCTGCCATCTGCAGCATGTTTGATCTTGTAGATCCACTTGGAAGTCACAACGGACTTCCCTTCAGGTCTTGGGACCACATCCCAAACATCATTCTTCAAGATCGACTGATATTCTTCGACCATGGCATCCTTCCATTCTTTCTTTTCCACTGCTTCCTCATAACTAGAAGGTTCTTTGTTCATAATGTCACAAAGTAAGGCAACATAACTCATATGAGATCTAGTTCTCTTCCTTGCTATGTGTTCTTCTTCTATAATTCCATACCTTTCTGCATCTTGAATGAGCTCTCTAGCCCATGCAGGTTTCCTCTTGTGAGAGTTATTCTCATAGGGTGGATCTACAGGTCTTTGTGGATCTTCACCTTCACGATCTGCTTCTGAAATTGCTTCATTCATGGTGGTGTCTTGAAATCTGTTTTCCTTTGGTTCTTCATGATCTTCAACGGGTTCCTTTCTTGACTTGATGAAAGCTGAGTTTTCACCAAATGTTACATCCCTGCTGACATCAATCTTCTTGAACCCTGGAAAGTATATTTTGTAAGCCTTCGAGCTTTCACTGTACCCCACAAAGATACCCTTCTTTCCTGAAGGATATAGCTTTGTCCTCTTTTCCTTTGGAACATGTGTGTATATTGGACAACCAAATATCCTGAGATGGATGACCTTAGGTTTCTTACCGGTGAAGACTTATTTTGGTGTCTTGTTGTCCAATATCTTGTAAGGTGTTCTGTTCTGCACATAAACAACTATCCTAGCTGCTTCTGTCCATAGATGCATAGGTAGATCTTGGTCATGCAACATTGCCCGTGCTACCTCCATGATTGTTCTATTCTTTCTTTCTGCAACTCCATTCTGTTGTGGATTGTAGGGAGCAGTCAACTCCCTCTTAATCCCTGAATCATTGCATAGTTTCTTGAAATCACCTGAAGTGAATTCTCCGCCCTTGTTGGATATGAATGTCTTGATCTTCTTATCAGTTTGATTTTCCTGCAAGGTTTTGAATTCCTTGAACTTGTCAAATACTTCTTCTTTGTTCTTCAAGAAATAAACCCAAGTCTTCCTATATAAATCATCAATGAAAGAGACATAGTATACGTACCCACTCAGAGAACTGGATGACATTGGTCTGCATACATCAGAGTGGATAATCTCCAAAATTCCTTTTGCTTTGCTTTCACTACCTGGAAATGCCTTCTTAATGTTCTTTCCTTTTGCACATCCTTTGGAAACACCTTCATGCTTTGACTTGATTTCAGGAAGACCTTCTACAACTTTCCTTGCAATTGGTAGTGCTCTGTAGTGTACATGTGCAAGACTTCTATGCCAAAGTTCACTTGGATCCATGGATTCATGTACCATGGCATGTTCAGGTTGTCCCTTCAATTCGTACAATCCTCCCTCTTGTTCTCCAATCACTACTGCATCATCAATAGTTTTACCCTTTGGCCACATTAGAACTTGGCCATCTACAAATGCAACCCTCATGCCTTTTGCATCTAATGCAGATATGGAGAGTAAGTTCTTCTTGAGCCCAGGTACAAATAACACATCTTTCATCTTTAAAGACTTTCTAGAGTCTAGGTTGTAGGAGGCTTCCTGACTTCCTTTGATAGGGTATTGATAATCATCCCCAAGTTTCACCTGATGGGGTGATTCATGTTCAGATAGATTTACAAAAGATTCTTTAAACTAGGTCATGTGTTTAGAAGCCCCCACTGTCAATTAACCAATCATTATATCTCGGAGAGATAGTACCTGTGAGAGTGGATATTAGAACATATTCATCTTCACTTGATGAATCATCACTTTCTGCTCTAGCCTTCTTCTTGGGAGGTTCATCATCCTCAGCAGTATGAGCATGATATCTCCTTTTGTTGTTCTTCTTCTTCTTGTTGAAGTTGTTGTTGTCCTTTTTGTTCTTGGGACAATTTATAGCAATGTGTCCCTTCTCATTGTAGGTGAAACATATTCTCCTTTCTTTGTGGTGGTGTGGAGATTTCTTGAAGTGAGGTGGCTCTCTCTTGGGCCTCCCTTTCTTGGTGTGAGCTATGAGAGCTTGATCTTCATTCCCCATCTCTTCTTCTCTTGCCACAAGCCTTGCTTCTTCTTGAGAGCATTTTTCCCATATTCTACTGAAGGAGATTAGTTTCTTTCTTGCACAGATTCCTTGGATAAAAGAATCCCATGACGTAGGTAGGCCATTCAATGTGGTCATAAAAACTTCACCATTATCTACTACCTTGTCCATAGCTTCGAGTTGTTCCTTGATCTAAGAGACCTTAGAGAAATAGAATTGAATGGTCTCTCCATTCTGAAGTTTTACCCCTTTCAATTGGTTCCGCAGGGTCATCTTCTGATTTATGTTCTTCCCTTCAAATAGCTTGGTTAGGGAATCACTACTACATTTTTGGCCTTTAGGGGGAGTTGTCTTCCGCCCCCAAAAGTGACCTATGGTGGGGGGTTTTGGATTTGGGGATGGTTTTGGAAAAATCGCCCCTAAAGGC
This sequence comes from Larix kaempferi, assembly GCA_027924585.1. Taxonomy (NCBI): domain Eukaryota; kingdom Viridiplantae; phylum Streptophyta; class Pinopsida; order Pinales; family Pinaceae; genus Larix; species Larix kaempferi. The sequence continues at coordinate 4,580,223 of BSBM01000109.1, read as the reverse complement.
ACCGATGTTAAAAGTTTTTCCCTTTAAGGGTGGTTTTTGACGAGATTGGAACTGCCCCCGAAAGTGACTTTTGGGGGTGGTTTGTGACCCCCCTCATAGAGGTCTACAGAGGAAGTTTTAAACCCCCCTTGTAGACCCCTTCATAGAGACCTACGGGGGCGGTTTTGAACCCCCTTCATAGATACCTACGAGGGCAGTTGTGAACCCCCCTCATAAGCCCCCTCATACAAACCTATAGGGGTGGTTTGGAACCCCCCTTGTAGAGGACTATAGGGGCGGTTTCAAACCCCCCTCGTAGAGGCCTATAGGGGTAGTTGTGAACCCTCGTATAGTCCTATAGGGGCGGTTTGGAACCACCCTTGTAGAGGCCTATAGGGGCAGTTTAGAACCCCCCTCGTAGAGGCTTATAGGGATAGTTTTGAACCCCCCTCTTAGAGGCCTATAGAGGCAGTTTCAAACCCCCCTCATAGAAGCCTATAGGGGCAGTTTGGAACCCCCCTCGTATATGCCTATAGGGGCGGTTTGTAACCCCCCTCGTAGATGCCTATAGGAGCAGTTTGGAACCCCCGTCGTAGAGGCCTATAGAGGCAGTTTGAAACCCCCCCTAAAACTCTTTACAAAGATTTGGGGGCAGTTATGAACCCCCCTCATATAAACTTTACAGGGGGGGTGTTGAACCCCCCTCGTTGTAACATACAAGGGCAGTTTTGAACCCCCCTTGTAGTGACATATGAAGTCAATTTATAACCCCCCTCGTAGCCATAATAAATCATAATAAAATATATTTTATTAAAAATATCAATATTGCAATATCATTAGGGCATGAAGAAATCGAACCTTCAACCTCCTACTTGTAAAGCAGGCGTTGTTCCATTGATCTAGGACCCTTTAAGAATTGGGGAAAGGGGCAATATTAACACCAAGATTGAATCATATGTAATTCTAAGAAAAGACTAATAATCCCAACATTATTTCTAACTCGAGATACCTAAGAAAGTAGTCTGAATGGTTCTGACCTTCTTTAGATATATGCTAACCACCTCAAATCGTATGGCTCTGACCTTCTTTAGATATATGCTAACCACTTCAAATCATATGATGTAATCAAGATAATGTAGATGTATGTTAGGAAATTCACATTTAGACTCTTAAACATATGATTATGCATCCAATTGACCTCAATTTGGCATTTAAAAAGAAGAATATTATGCCACCAAGGCAGACACTCAATTTTCTTGATTATGATCATGCCATTGTATAGCACACAAAGTAACAACAAATAAATGCGTTTTGGAGCTCTTTAGATTTGAATCTTTTGTTGTTAGCAGTGCCCCGCAGTAAAACAATGGAACTCCACAAAATGAGAAACTTCTTCCATATAAAGATGCACCCTCCTAGGGAAAGTATGATGGTTCTCCTTTTTCAACTGATTAGTGGAGGGAAGTGCCCAAAATAGGAAGCCCTAGTTTGTCCAATTTATTCTGCAGAATTATTTGATATTGATTCTATTGTATCTCAAAAATTCCTACTCCTAAAGGTCTGAAACTTTGTCCTGAGATAGCCTGATCTGTATTCTTTTCAACCCCACAGTTTATAGCAGAATTCGATTTCCCAAGTGGAACTTATGCTAATTTTCCCAAGGTGACTTGTTTGAGGATTGGTTCAGTATAACAAACTTGTACGGACTTCCACGTGTCAATGTTTTACCTTCGAGGTCTAAAACTCACACCATAGAAACTACAGTCAGTGCCTTATCTGCAACATCTTGTGAAATTTGATTTGGACCTTCCTAGCCCGAGATATAGCAATTCTCCCTAGGTCACATGTTTAAGATTGGATTCTGGAGGAGGCTGGAACCCTAATTTGGAGGAATCATATCTCCTAAAGTATAGCAAATCTGAGGCTGAAACTCACACACAATGTACAGAAAGATTTCATCTTCGTCCTATCCAAGTTTTCGCTCTTGATCCTTCTCCAATCTCAATTTATAGTGAAAGTTCAAATATGACTAGATTTTGTCTTCTAGGGTTTTCAAATGAAACCCTAATTTCTAGTATCTACAATTGTAGCAGTATTTCGATTGCATAGTGTTATCTTTCAGAGTGGCTTTAATACCATGTTAGTTTTTCTACTTTATTTTGATTAGGATCTTTATCTGAAATAATAACAAGCACAGCAAGATATCCAAGATACACAAGACACAAATATTTTCATCAGAGAAACCATAAAGGCAAAAACCCTGCAAACTTCCTCAGAATAGTTCCATCACTAAGACAATATCACAAGAAGGAAAAAACCAATAGTAAGATGTCTTCTGTAGCTCTCTCTCTTTCCTCCTTGTCCTCTCTCTCCTAATGCGCACATGAGAAAGTGAGTGTGTCCAAATAGGGAGGGTGCCTCCCTACTTATATTCTTCTGTTGAGTGACTTACTCAGCTAACTAAGTCGACTAGGTTACCTCTTTGGGGCCGACCTACCTAGGAATACTCAAGAATACATTTTACTTTATTTATCCTGGGGATTATTGCCCCTACTTACAACGGAGGGTTTACCTCAATGACCATATACAATAATGACATCCCGAAAGGAGTGTAACACATCTCCGATGGAGGTACAACAATATACAATGATAATATACATCAGAATATCTTCCGAAGTTACAATTACAACAATAGGAGGTACACAAATAGAGATTAGTATTGGATGCAAGTACAAGCCAAAAGTTGGTTAAATTTCATAGTAATTTGTGTTTTTCTTTTTCCAATCCAAGCACTGCCAAGGATAGAGAATTTGTATGTCCATATATTAGCTTCTTGCTAGTAACCACTAATATAACCATGAATGCAACCAAACTATATATCCTCCTCGTCGACTTATGAATAAGACACATCTACCCAAGCAACAATTTGAAATTCCTGCTCTTAAACAACTCTTGAGACTAAATCTATTAGTGTAAACGTAACTACCATGTAATTTAATGGAGAAAGAATAGCCTATATGCTTGTCAATGAAAGACAATACTGAGGAAGAATGAATAGCCTATACGCTTGTCAATGAAAGCCTCAACATATATATACCTGACCACATTTTCTATCTCCTTGGCTCTAGCTACTACAATTTATGATCGGCAAAAAACTATTTTAGACCTGTGCCCTAATTTTATGATGCAAAGACGGATCCCAAATCAGGACCTCTCAGTGTTGCAGTTTAGACAGAAGCATTGATTTAAAAATGTAGAAAGGCACTTTAAAATCGGAATAGAAGCACTACTTTGATTCTCTGAAGCGAATGTGGAGGATAATGATAGCACCAAATCATTCTAAAACCGGCAAACACCAACACTACTATGGAGGGAAAAATTGGTCTGCTTTTAGACCAAGAATAACATTGTTTTTGGCATCAATTTTCAATGCTAGGAGAGATGAAATTAATCTTGAGTATATCCCTGCTTCAGGCTAAATTTGGCATGAATCTATTTCTAAATATAAATTTTCTCTTTGGAGATGGGTTTCCATCCCAAAAAGTTTCAAATCGACTTTATCTTCAACATCGTTCCTAGATATTTCTTGGATCTGCTTCAAGTCAAAATTAGAATGAGTTATCTTTATAGAAAAGCAAACCAAGTTTAGCACAAAGATCTCACAGCCTCAGGTATATGTACAATAGATGGCAAGAATAGCCAACCACTGGTGCGCAAAAGTCCTTCAACAGTCATACTTCCATCATGTTTCCAAGTCCTTAAGCTACAGTCAAACATAGTTCATAGGACAAGAAGGTTCTTAAGCTCTGTTACTTGTAAGTCCCCTTAGGTCCTTTGGACAAGTCTCACTCTGAATTCTGTTAAAACTTTGTACTTAAATCAATGTTGATTAATGAAAGTCATCTTGTTCAATCTATGAAAGCATTTGATTAACTACAATCCCTTCAGTTTGTTGACTTTCTTAGCTTTGAAATTCAGATTTAAGTTTCATTAATCAACGAGATTTCATTTATAATTGCCTCCCTGATTTTCTTCTTTTCTCATACCCAAGGACAAGGCACTGGTCACTCATTCACAATAGACATATCTCATACAAGGTTATGTGCATATTTTGATACATTTGTTTGCATATTTAGAAAATCAGTTTTCAGATCTGCAAACATTAATCACAGATCCAAGGCCTTTTCTTACTGATTTGAAACATTTGATCATAGATTTTCAAATTTCCAATAAAAAAGACACCTTCTGAATACCCCAATCAGATCATAGAACCATTGATCCAAAAGTGGGAGGAATTGTGCCAATGACAGGGGAACTTTTCCTAGGCTGTCCATTCAGAACCCCTTGAGATTTCTCAGGGGGCAATTCTACATCATAACATATTTTTTGGCATCATGGTGAGGGATTGAAGACTAGTTTCCTATGATCGTTGGTTTCAACTACAAATATTGTAGTGAGAAGCAGTACTCAAAAGAGCATACATCTCCCCTGGTAAATCCATCTCAACGGATCGGATTCACTGAACCAATGGCACATTTAGGCAATCTACTTCAAAGATGCTTGATAGATGGTTGAGGTGTATGAAAAAATGATGAATCACTTCCAGATTCTCAGTGATAAAGTTTTGGAAATGGGAAAATATCAGTGAATATCTCCTTATGTGAACAGGGCATGCAACACTCCTCATGCAAGGAGGGCTTTGGCATGTTTGACCAGCTTGCAAATGCAGTTAATATTTACTTGTAGAGGTGGGCCAGGTCTCCTAACCTGGTGCCTCTCTACAAGCAAATTGTATACAAAGGAACATAAAGGGCATAGGAACTTGGTGAACTTTTTTAGGTCTCACTAAAAGCAAGCACTGTCATTGTAATAATTAATTCCTTCCTTCCAACTTAGATTTTTAGGAAACTTCCTCCTTCATTTTAGTTCATATTTTACCTCAAGCCTCAAGTGATTGACATTTCTAGTAATTTTCCTCATATTTCATTTCATTTCATTTTCAGGGTGAGATGTTCAGACCCCAAGGGGCATGATCATCCTTTGGTCACTCCTTCGTAACCCCGATAACCAAAGCAATCCAAGAGAAAAGATACCAATCTTATGCCACTAAGTTTCATCCCTTTAGGGCAACTTATCACACATAAACCAGATCTGAAAATTACTTCTATGAGAGCAATTATAACAACAGTAAAGTATGTCATATTATCTTCTATATCTATGTTAAAACTCGTAACAATTGCTCCTTAACATATGTCAAATGAGCAAGACATGTAAAAGATGGAAAAATACAAACCATGAAGACAATGAATGAAGTATACAAAAAGGGTACCAAAGGTAGGAAACAAGAGCAAGACATGCTTCCATAGCAATAGCTTCCCATTCATCTGCAAAAGCCTGGGTCATTTCCAACTCTTCATTCAGGGAAAGTACTTCTGCATTAAGACAACCCCTCGAATAACATTATTCAATTCACATTTCATGCTTTCTATGTTTATATATCTCAAATTTTTACTATCCTTATTTTCCATTTTCATCATGTTTTATTGCTTAATGTATCTTGAATCTTGATTATATCTTATATGTGAGATAAATCTCTGAAGTAGGAGCCTGCCATAACTGTAGGTCTGGATTTAACTCAACTATTAGCTTTGTTCTATATACTATCAACTATTCCCACAAAAATGCTAAATTGGTTTCCTACCTATTTTATATAACATTTATATAAACCACTATTCATCCTATCACTAGTCTTCCTCTGATTGAAAGCCATAAATAAGAGAATGTGAGAGTCATTTACTCATAGCTGATTTAAATTGCATTTGGTTTATCTTTCTAAAATAATTTTTACTGGCCATTTTGCAGGAAGAAATACTTACTTAGTGCAACTTGCGAGGTTAAATGAGACTTGTGAGGTGGCACAACGTTCCACTAAGAATGCTAAACTTAATTTTCTATGCCCAATGTTTTTAAATGTGATGTTGGTGGGCAGAAACAGGTAGTCATCAATTTCAAAATATCTATCAATGATAATTGGTAAGTAAATAATAGAAATTTTCAAGAGATTCCTGAGAATTTAGTGTCAACATGAAACTAAATTTGAGGCATGTCACTAGATGAAAATTTTGAGTAGATTAGAGCATGATTTTTAGAGTCCCGTTCACAATTTTAATTCACATGTATGAATGACTCACATGTTAAATGCCAGTGATATTGACTCTGTTTTCCCTCTATAAAGAGTCAGACTCAGTTTTCCCTCTATAAAAGCATAATAGTAAAAAAGGGGCACTCATTTTGCTTATTTATGTGACCCAATTTCACAAGAGAGAACCAATACACTAATCATCTGTATTTTGTTGTTATCATCTATGTACTTTTACATGAGGAATTCTTTAACTCAATTTAATATATTCTTTTAATGTTTAAAAAATAAATATAGAAACAATTTCTAAGCCTTAATCAAAGACAACTTTTACGCTTCAACCTTGTCGAGTCATTCTTTGAGTCAAGTTTCATAGCTTTGCCAATAACATGTGACAATTTGACCCTGCCACTTTGTAGTTCATTCACTGCATGGTTGTTGCTATATCCTAAATATGTTAAAAAGCCTTTCACTCCTAAATTTATCTGGAATTTCTCTTATTAGTCCCTACCCTGCAGTAGCAGGGACTATAGAAACCGTTTTCCGCAAATGCTATTACCTTGGTATTGTTTTCATAGCATTTTATCCTAAGATTTTTACGAGAGATTTGGTTCTAGATAATGAAATAATTTGAAGCCTTATTTGACCTCAAACCAAAGCAAGGCCAATTTTTATTATTAATGCCTACAATTTCAAGTACAAATGCCTGCATATTGAATCAAGGCTGGAGAGAATGGGGAGCATGTGGCAGTATGCATGCACCTCGGTGGCAGTCTCATTGAATATTAATAATTATTTAATTCTTTTGAATTTCTTTATCTTATCATATTTATTTTGGATATGCAGATGATTAAACCAGTTGGGCTCATAACATGCACAGGAGCAGATGCTTGTCTTTTTAGGTTTTTTAGGCTAGGAGTTTCTCAGTGCCCCGGTTATTCCTGTGATGTAACTCTCTATTGTATGATGTACTTATTTGTTCCATGAAGTAATACAAGCAACATTTCATAAAAAGAAATATCTGATGAGCAATGTTCCTAAACCGAAACAATTAAGATGGGCATCTCTGAAAATCTGAAAACAATGAGCAATGTTCTCCTCCAATAGTGAGAAGGATATGACAGATGTCAATTAGAACCTAAATTTTCTAGTACTGAAAATGAAACATGATAGTTATTAAACCTGAAATTGCTATTGGGCACAAGGTTCAGACACTGAAAATGGTATACAGGGTATCACCTAAAACTGTGGTAAAACCTGAGGCTTCTATTGTGGCAACGCTCTAACAATAAAAATTTCATTGATGATGAGGGTCATCATCAAAAAAACTGAAATTTCTGAAATATAGGGTATCACCTAGAACCTAAAGTTCCTATTATGCACAATGTACTGACAATTAAAATTCCATTAACAATGAGGGGTTTCATGAAAAACTGAAATTTCTAAAATACACAATGTCCAACACTATAAGCAGTGTGACGAGGTTGACTCGAAACTGAAATCTCAAGGGAAGCGAGGCTCCAACACAAAAAATGATACGATAGGCATCACTAAAAACCTGAAATTTATACAATGTGCAGTACCAAGATTAAAAATGTTTTGATGGATATTATTCCTTGAAATTCGTAAATTGTGATGTTCCAAGATAATGCCAGGATGGGTATCACTCACAACTTTAAACTTCTATAGCCTAAAAGGTTGGATCATTTAGTAGATGCTCTTGTGTGGAAGCTCACCAACATCTCGGGATCAAATCTAATTAAGTCCCTTGAGGTTACTAGCCAATATTTTTCCTAGTGGTTACTACCGTCCTCCATCTAGAAAACGCTAGGGATGAGGGGGAAATATGCATGGGGCTGGCAAGGTGCCAGCATCCTCCCTGGGAATGTGTAATACAATGGCAGGTGAGGGACTTTGTTTCTCTGGGGTTTTAAAATTAAAAATTAAAAATAAAAATAAAAACTTATAACTTATATAATGGGCATTCCAACACTAAAATGTTTCCCATTAAAGAATAGGAACACACATTACAAGTTGAATTCAGCAAGGGGGGGAACAATGACTTCAAAAGCCACTTGGATATGTAGGTTGGAAACTCTATTTCAATGCTAATAAAGAAAATACCACATAAGGTAGAAGGAAGTGTAGTGATAAGGGATCATAGAGGCATGGAAAGATTAATCTATTGTGAAAATTCGGTTTATTTGGGCCTCTAACAATCATGCCGAGTTTGATGTATTAATTAGCGGCCTTCATTTGGAAAGATTCCACGCCTTAGGAACATTGAAATGGATGGTGATTCTAAGATTATGATAGGAATAAAGGTTTATCACATGGATATTCAAAAGTAGAGTCAAGATATTGAAAATTTAATGAAACAATGGGGAACTTTAATATCATCTCGTTTTATGATATAAACGGACATCAAACAGATGACGAATAAGGTAGCTAATGTTGCAATCATGTCTGAAAGTGGGAAAGTAATATCTTTATTCCCAATAATGATCTAGATGAATCACAGTAAATGGAAGTTTGAACTAGTTAAACAAAAGGATTCCATTCTCTTCACTAGGGGAAAAACTATGTAAGAGATTACTAGGGTTAAGATTACCTGTGAGAAAGGCAAGGGATCACAGGATCCTAGAGCAGAAGAATTAATAAGGAAATGGGGAACAATTCGTCTAAGGATGAGAAAGTGAATTCAGATGGAACACCATTTGTTGGAGAAAATTGCAAAGAGGGAGAAGAGAGGAAAACAAAAGACCCCGATGATGTGCTCTCTACAAATACGACAATCACATCTTACTTGCTAAAGAAATAAGTGGGGAGGTTGCTAAACTCTTGGTGAGAATGAAAAAGAGTTCAATGGATTCAATTTACAAGTCTTCAGAATAGAGACATTTGCTAATTCTCAATTTGTTGTTGGTGAGAGCAGAAGCTCTCAGAGTAAAAGGATAGGGATGAACTTCAAACGCTGGCATGGGATATGCAACAGCTCAAGGAAAAGGTGGACTCTCATCAACCAAAAGATGTCACAAATGACTTCTCTGCTCCGTGGTTTTCTGGATTATGACAAGCTCTAGCTTATAAAAATAAGAGGGAATATTGAGAATATACGGTATCAATGCTGAAGCCGGACAGTTGAGTTATAACTATAAGTGTTATAGGAACCTATGAAAATGTCCTGTTAGGTTTGATCAGGATCTATGAAAAGTGGTTTCCCAACATTTATTTAAAAAATGTTTGAGGTTTAAGGAGTGGGAATATAGATCAGGTCCAGTTGTCCCTTTTGGGTTTGTTCAATAGATGTGTATGTGAAAAGCATTAAAGACCCAAGGATAGATTTGGTTAAGCCTGTGAACACCCCCAATTTTGGATATATTGAAAGAGGGGTATTTGGGGAAATAGGACGAGTTTGCTGTATACAATTGGCTACTTTCAGTCCAATTAATTGAAATATTTTTCCTTCCAAAAGAAAAATAGAGCGAATATTCTGTGTTACCCTACCCGTAAGCTATAATTTCAATGATGGGTAACACATCAATTATTAAATTTTATGATTAATAACGCTCAAACCATGAAATCTTTCCATGATGAACAGAGTTCCAACACTGAAATGGCATGATGGGTGTCACTCAAATCTCAAGATTCTCAAAATGGGCATTGTTCAAACACTGAAAATGACATGGCTGTGATTCAGAACCCGTGATAGGCACTGCCAACATGATATATTTAAAGATGGGTGGCATTCAAAACATGATGGGCATCACTTTAAAGCTGAAATTCCTATGATGGTCACTCCTAAATTTATCTGAAATTTCTCTTATGTATTTTTAGACACTTTTTGACAATGTTGTATAAATTTTATTGAGTTTTTTGGACACATTTTGAAATGTTGTATAAACTTTATTAAAACTGGGGAGTATCCCCTCTTCTAGTTGGTGAATTCGCAAGAAATCACCAACTAGAAGAGGGGATACTCCTTCGGTAACGAAATCATTCCCCAAACAGTGTGCAACTATGACCTTCAAAATATTATCCTGTACTAGCACTTTAAATTTTACACTATGTTTATAACATGAATGATTAAACTAAGTATATTCATAAGAAACCTTTTGTTTCAGCCACCCAATCAAGTAGTTGGGAGCATAACTAAAACTTGCTTTGATGAAAGAAAAATATGAAATATAACTTATGCTTTTAACCACTCTTCGATCCTCCTGTTTTGCATATCTGAAGCATTTGGAATTGAAAGAGTTTTGTTAGAAGGAAGTATTTATTTGTTTTAATGGGTATAAACATTGTCTCTCTACCTCTAACATGCGCAAACACACTGGTATAATCCCTTGAGTGAGTTTGCTCTCAAATAAATCATAAATTGCAGCTGTGCACTTTTTTTTCTCATTTATCCTTAAGTATGCAGTTAAAATACACAGACTGGGCTCAAATAAACATCCAAACTTTGTAGTAGAGATTTTATCTCGGTAGAATAGGTATAACTTAATGGAAGCTAATAAGTAGGCGTGCCTATTCTTTTCTCAAATATTCCTTTTATTTTCAGTGGATGAAGCTCAAGGCTCAAAAATTTGGGAGCTAAAATGTAACTCCAGGTTTATTAGGCCTCCACGTTTTCATCTTGGCCACCTGGGAGGTCTAAACCAACTACTGACAAAAATTGTCACATTCATCCACTTACTATTAGCTCATATCAATCCTAGTGATCCAAAATACTTTTTCAAAATATCCATACAAAGCCGCTTGACATATTCATCTGCATGACCTAAAGGAAGTAAGCCCATGTTTTTACAAACATCACATGGACAATTGAGCAAGCATGAAAAAACTAACCACATGTATATATCTGATAATGCTTAAGAAAGATGATTTCTGCAAACAAACAAGAGGGTTTTCTCTCATACACCCTCATAAACTGGGTTTGCTTGCAGAAAAGCTTGAGTTCACCCTCGAATAAAGATAAAAATATTCCCATTTATGCAACCCTCCCTAAAAAACCCCATCTAATATGTATGTCAAACCACAACTATAAACAATGCATCAAACTAGATAAAAAAATGAACAAAAAAATTAATAAGGATAAAAACACAAATAATTGCAACAACGAAGTCAAGATGGAGAAACATGAGGGCCTCAGTTAAGCTAAACCAAAGTTAATTAGACTGAACTCCATGATGTGAGTAGAAACTGTAGCTGGAAGACCCTTGGCAGCATGGGATTGCTCTCCCGCAATGATGGTCAAATTGGTGATGATGGGCTTGGAGTTAAAAATGAGCTCTAAAGGGCATTTTTATAAAGTGAAATAATTTGGCCTTCCCTCAAAGGTTTGTTAAACTACTCCTCCTCCCTCTCTCTGAGAATGGACCCAAACGTCTCAAGCCGAGGAACACATCTAGCTATTGCTACTCTCTCCAGCCCCAACCCCAGCACTAGCCCTAGTGTTTCTGGTGCTACTCATGTTTTCCATGGCATCCACATTTTTATTCATGTCCATTATCAATCCTCCTCCTTTGCTATCCTCATTATTAATAATATTGATGTTGTCGTTTTTATGATCCCTTGAGTCGAACCTCTCCTGTTCAACATGAGAGTTGGTGATTGTGTCGAGTGGGAGTCTTTGTGTCGAAGATCTCTCCATCTCCAATACTCATCGACCATCCCTTCTTCTTCAATAGGAGCATAGAATATCAATCTCCATTTTCCACTAACACCAAAAGCAACAGCATTGGGAGAGTTTGTTGAATGCCTGACCCTCGGGGTGTATCTGTATATGCCTCGCTATGTTTCTGTTGAGGGTTATGATGTGCTAGAATTCACCCAAATTCCGCATTGGGTACCTTATATAATAATAGAGTTTATATATAGTACCCACACTCGAAGGGATCCTACCATGAAATAGTACCTCAATGCCTCCATAGAAGATACAACAACACTTCCCACTTGGTATCTCAATGCCAACAAATCAACCCCAACTCTGAGATGCAATACACGCTATTAATCCCAACTCTGAGATGCAATATTGCGATCTAGGAGTGAGGTTGAGGGTTAACTCAACCCCTTTTCTTCTTTGGCAGAAAGACACAAAACTCCACAAAGAATGAGGGTGACTCCTCCACAAGTGCGCCCTTCTCCCAACAGCCTACAAACTGTGAATTTCTCCAGATCTGATATGAATGCCGAAAGAATCTCAAGATTAGAATAACTCAAGATACAATTAGAGGTAGTTTTGACCAATTTTGGTGGACTTTTTGTTTTTCTGAATGTGGTGTAAAATGACTTTATCAATTTTTTATTATGTTAATAATAAATTTTAAAATTAAAATTATTGTGGTTTTAAAGTTGCAGAGGTGTTAAAATTAAAATTAAAATTAAAATTGGAGCATGTTTAGATTACTAAGATGTGCTTGGTAGAAAATGAAATAGACACCTCCAAACAAATTTGTACACAAATTCTAGAAGACGAGTCTTTATCATTTTCATAAGATATGTAATAGGTAAGGACTGCTTGCATGCCACTGGAACAAATATGAACAACTACCCTGTACTATGTCAAATTGAAGTAAACAGGGACAAATATTGGTGACCAAACTTTATGATATGTTGTTTCATGGCCAATATGGTGTAATATGACTTGAAGAAGTCTATATTTTGTTCTCCCAACCTTTATCAGACTGTAAAATGAACAAATAGTATCAAGGAAAATAGAATGGCTTTCTCTCCCATAAGCAAAATACAATTTAAATACAATTAATTATGATCATGTAACCCCAAAAAATCAAAGGCCCTAATGCTAGAAAAAATCGTAACACTAATGATTCCTTTTGTTAACTCTTTAGTATGTTTAGATTATTTATCAGTAACATAATTGAGCATGCTGAAACTAACACAAATGCTTCCCACCTTGGGCAAGTTGGCCCCTCTAATATCACTGAAATTGGATGGAGTCTCTTTACATAATGAATGTAAATAAATGAGAAATGAATCCCAAACACCAACATTGTAGTACATAAAAGGCATCCTCTGCTAATTGTTTTTCACCCTTGATCCGATACATAAAAATTGTCTAAAAATCTACTTCACTCCATTCATGTCAATGTATGGAGGTACCCTGAAATCACATGGCTCTTAAAAAAAATGGCACTTTTGAAATATTAATTATCAAAAGACAAAGGCTTGCCAAATATTTTAAATACGTAAAGTTCTCTAAGAGGACATAATGAATGAATCGACTATCTTGTTCCAAACAAACTCCCCTGCTATAGTCTATCTCTATTGACTAGTGACATCTCTTAAATAAACAATCATCTTTTAAAAATTACCTCTTGACCATCCTTAATATAAAATCTCAATCATCCTCTCAGACTTTGGCATAGCTATCTCTCCTCTAGTTGCCATTGTTTCCCATTGGAAGCCACCTAAGTCACCATTCACATAAAGGGGAAAAGAACAAGAAGAAAGGGAGATGGAGGGAAAATAACTAGCATGTCAAAATCAGAAGGAAAATTTTCATATTTAGGACTACATGTGAGATGGCCCAAGGTCCCACACATGTCCCATGAGCCCTACGGACAATTTTTATGGTCAAAATTCTCGAGTTTTGTATTTGGACCATGGCATGGGAGATAAGAACCATCCTTGTTGTGCCAAAAATAAAAATGTGGATCATATCTCAGTCATAGGATAAGGAATATATATTCCCACCATATTCTACTTATAGCCTAAATATTCCCTATATGCAAGTCTTGTATGGTGGCCTTGGGACCTCCTGTGTGCATAGGTGTTCATCAGTCCGAAAGGAAAATGTTATCGCCTAAGGCCCTAGGTTTTCTTCTTAGACTATGGTCCATTCTATGTGAACCATCCATGATGTGTAAAAACATGAAATAACCACCATATCTTGCTCATGATCCAAATTAGATTCAAAATATGAGGCATATGTGGTGGCTTGAAACCCCACACACAACACATAATGATCCCCCAAAGATAAATGATATGACACAAGGCCCTAAATTTTTTCCATGAATGATAGCTCAGGCCGTGAGAACCATTCCTGGTGCCCATGAAAATCCTTAGAGTACACTAAATTTTTGACCCAACAACGTACATTTTTGGCATTAAAGTCGGCTTCGTGTTTCTGTTTCTCTTAAGTACTGGAATATATATCATCACACCCTTAACTATACAGTCATTCTTTTAAGCATATTTAACATGTTCAAAGGATTTGATATTCCGAGACCTGAGAACGAGTGGAAGCGGGATTATATTATTGTGATTTCTACACAGGGAGGAATCGCTTTGGTCTTGTAAATAGCATCCTAGATCACTTTATTTTGCCATAGTTTCTCAAAAGGCCCAAGGACCTCAAACGGTGCAGCTTCCAATGGGGAAAAGAAAAGTCTTGGTGTCTAGAACTAATTTGGAATGATCAAGTAATCCATACTGCCACACAATATTAGCAGCAATAGAAGTTTTTGGACAAATACATGGAATCCTGGGATAGTTCTCCTCTCCCATTTTTTATTTATTGGTGGGTCCTACTACCAATCCTGCTATAGGTAAATTATTAGAGGCTATTATAGTAGTTGTGGTATATTCTTTATGTAAATATCACTTATGGATTTTTGTTAAATTATTTCATGAGCATGAGATATGTAGGTGTGATTTTTTCATTTTCTATATAAAGAGAAAACCATTTCCTTTTGGTAGTATTTATGTATTGGCTAGATTGGCTAGAGTTGAGCATGTTCAATGACAATCAACTTCCTACATTCTTGATTTTGGTAGAAAGGCCTTTCTAGACATGGGTTTGAATTTCTTCACTTACGTTCATCTATTACACCAACATAAGCTCCGGGAAGTTTGACCCTTTTATTAGAAGGGTGGGTTTTGAGAGGTATTACTTTACCTCTATGATTAGTAAATGTTCATTTTATCATGTTGATCGTAACAACTCTTATTAAGGGCATGTTGCTCAAGGTCTCTCCAATGGTAGTTTTCTTCCAAGCACAACCCAGAGAAATGTGCAAGAGGTTCGTGAGACCTTGTTGAATAACTTTTGTAGAGTTTGTAAAGGAGGCATGCCAACTTAGATGAATCCACAATTATTAGAGAAACTCAAGGAGAAACTCCCAAGGGCTTCAGATTTGTCTTCTAATAATTCATACAGAGGTTCACCAACTTTTGTAAACACCTCAGGTGTTGAATATATCGATTTTATAAATAATGGTGGACAACCTTTTTTCCCCAATCAAGGTCAAGATGGAATAAAAAACTTTCAGAAGGGTTTTACTCTAAGAAGCATGAACAATATACAGGAATTGATCCCACCAGAGAAGGATACTATGTCATCAAGTTCTGATCAGAGACTTGGTCAACCTTCTCAACAAACACATGCACTATGTTGTCCATTGCAACCGTCCTTATATCCCCAAGTATCGAATGCTACCATGGAAAGACATAAACCCATATTTCTTGAGCACATGTTGGAGAGAGGTAATGAAAAACGAGCTTATAGTGTTCGAGTCTTCCTAGGTTTCAGTGATGTTAACTATCTATTTTTGTATAAATTGCATTTGTATTGAATAAAAAAACCTTGAAATAGTTGGTACTTGTGATTTTGTGTTGGAAAGTTGAATCTTATGTGGAATTTTCTGTAATTTTTAGACTAAACACAGGCATGACTGTTGGAATTGTTGGTGTTATTTATGATCCAAGTGTATTAGAGGAAAACCAGCAAGGTGGTCCATGCAATCTTCCTACATTTTCTAGAAACAAGGAGAAAGGGAAAGAAAGGTAGTTTGAGCACCATCTGCATGGATTTGGAAGGCCAAATGCGATGGAATCGGTATGCATTAATCATTTAAAGGAATATTCTATGAGAGGATCAGTTATGTCTATGTTTCTTCCATCTGGTAGGATTCCGTGTGAACTGCAGCATTGAATTGTCATTTGGATCATTGCATCCTATTTGAGACATTAGATCTGTGAAGATCTCAATAAATGTGGACACCATGTAGCTAGTACTAAGGAAACTCTCACTTAGTAATTAAATATCCAGTCAAATTTTGCTCAGAAGGCAAGGAGTTCAGTGTTCATAGATTGTAGATACCTTGGCTCATGCAAGAGAATTGAGAAGTTGGAAGCAAACTAAATTGGTCCTAGGGTTAGCTAGGAACTTAAGGAACGCGCATTCAATAAAAAACAATAAAATTAAGGAACATGCACTCAATAAAAGACAATAAATTACTGACCAAAAGTAAAAATTAATGAACGTGCACTCAATAAAAGATAATAAAATTAGTAATAATGCTAGATATAATAGGCCTAGATGGAAGGAATGAATGACTGGTGATTTGTCTTTAAACTTCATAGGGGAGAGGCTTGGTGTATGGTTGACTCTGTTTCCAACTGTTTCTCTATCAACCGGGACGACAACTGCCTTGATATTGATCAGTAGAGAGACAATGAAGTTGTTTTTCCAAATTGCTTATGGCCCAACTTGTGGATCCAATCCACTTTCTATAGTGGAATGGTATTTGGTTTTTGTATCCCTTTGCATTGTTCTGTCGTAGCTGCCTAATCTTAAATCCATAGTAGGGTTCTCTCTTATAGGAGCTATAACTGCAATTACCTACTGCACTATGGTCTGGGATTTGTTTGTAAGCAATCCTATACCCTTGGGCATATATTATGAAAACCTAGAGTCCAAGATGAACACTGCAACAACATTCTCAGTATTGAATTCATTGGGAATTATTGACTTTTCCTTTAGGGGTCATAATCTTGCTCTGGAAATACAGGTACTATACTCTTGTAGCAGTGTAGACTTGTGTTTCCTTTTGATTACATATTTTTGTCTATAAATTCTAGAAAAGGTTAGAAGTTGAAACTTGATAGCTTACCTTATCGATGATCTTTCTTTCCTGTGAGACTGAATAGGAAATTGTATCTGAGAATACATGCCACTATGCCATCCATTCTAAAGCATCCTTCCTCTGTACCAATGTGGAGAGGAGCAAAGGTTGCTTATTTACTCATGGCCATGTGCTTGTTCCCCATTGCAATTGGAGGTTGTTGGGATTATGGAGATTTTGTAAGTACCAATCACTTCCCTTCTCAAACTTGTATGTGAGTAAAATTATAAATTCCCTAAGTTTGTATATTTTATTGAATTATTTTACGGCAGTAAATTCCATGCTGCTACTTTATTTCTTCCTAGTTTGTCATGCTAAGTTGCCAATAATATATTCTCCTTCAGCGTCTTTTGAACCTGCATCATTCAAAATTATGTTGTTAATTGGTTGGTCTCATTCATATTGTTGTACATGCCAATTTTTCTTAAAGAACATAATATTTTACCATTATAATTTATGGAGTATCATGAACTTACTCTAACTGGCATCATTTTGGAATTTTCCATTTGTTACTTAATTGATCCTCTTATGTAGCCATATTTAACTTGTATGTAGTGTGTTCTTCCCTACATTAACAACAAAAAGACAACCAGGTTCAAGAAAACCATGGTTGAAGTTGTTGCCTTGTAATGGAGAAATATGGTTCCTTTAACTGGGTGTTGTTTAGGTTGAGGATTGTTGAATTGATATCGTGGTCAAGAGTTGATGAATGCACCTGCTTTATCACACCAGACACATAATAGTCCTCTCATCTCACTCTATTCTATTTGCAGAATCTACTCTACTTGACAATGCCATTTCTCTACTTTCATTGGGCATGTTACTATCATAGGCCTTTCTCTCTCATGCAAAAAAAATATTTTTTATTGTTAAGAGTCTCCTAAATAATTGTAACCCAATTCCCCCCGTATTTTGTCTGTAATATTAATCAGACTTCTTCACTTTTACCACTGGTTAGGATGGTTTTATCTTGAGTTTTCCATTCCACCAATACCAATAAACTTAGATTTCCTCTTTGGGACCACATGCTAAATTCATTCTCTAACTCTCGTTGCAGATGCCTATTGGAGGAATTTTGAATGCTTTGTATGCCTTTCACAACCACGATATTGTGAGGGGTCTTTTGGCAACAAATTTCCTTTTGGTCATCTTCAATTGTCTTAGAAGCTTTCAAAGTTATTCTATGCCCGTCTTTGGTAGCTTTGAAGCAGGTTATACCATCCCGGTTAATAATTCGTGCCCTCCTTGGGTTCGTGCTAGATTTCGTGTGTTCTATGGATTCATTTCTTTCTTCATTGAGGTTGCACTTCCCTTTCTTTCCATCCTTTCAGGTATGTTGGGAGTTTTGACTGTGCTAGTGACTTTTGCATACCCTTGTTTTATGTGGGTTTGTATCAAGAAGCCTAAAAAATATACCTCAAGCTAGTACTTGAACTGGGGTCGTGGTATACTTGGGATTCTTTTCAGTCTGGCATTTTCAACTGCTGGAGTATGGAGCATGGTTGACAGTGGTTTAAAGCTCAAGTTTTTCAAGCCAAATTAGCTTTCTCTAAAACAGCTGAATGGAAATCAGTACTTAATATATTTGGTTTTGTCATTTTGGTGGTCCTTTAACGTATAAAATAGATAGCTCAAGCATATCCCACAACACTTCTCAAGTTACGGCTCATTTGGTGATTATAGGATTTTGATGTATATATATTCATTATTAAATCTAGAGACTCAATCATAGCAAATATGATCAAGCCAAATAAATGTTCTTCAAGATTGGTAGGTTAGTTGGCTGAAATTTTTTAGTTATAATGTTTATCTTCAAAGAAAATCTACAAAGTTATCTTTTACTAGCATGCATTTATGTTGCAAGTGTAATACTGTGAAGTTTTGACAGATTTTTCATATTCTTCATGAAAGTTTCCAATTTATAATTGAAAAAGAAAAATGGTCATAGAACATATCTACATATTTTTAAAATTACTGACGAAAAGTAAAATCACAACTTAACAAAACCTTGTTTCCATGCCTTTGTTAGTCACGAGTCTAAACCCATGCCTTTTTCATTCACAAGTGTTAAAACCTAGCTCAATATCAAAATAACAAAAACAATTTCATGTTTAAGAAAAAACAAAGTAGAGTTTCATTAAAATTTGTTTTTATATTATGATCAAATTTATGAAAAATTGAAAATAACATCTTACTAAAATTAGTAGCTCCAAGTCTCTGATAACCATAGGAGAGCACTTTTAAATTGTCTAGAGAAATGGGTATCTAAATTCAGCACATGCTTCTAACTTCTGAGGCTAAAATTCCATAGGTGATGCTTGGTAAATTCGATAGATGATAAATTATTGATGGTAGGGAACCATTGAAGATTATCAATAATGACCTAGGTAGGTAGGGAGGAAAGAATGTTTACTTATTATATGTGGATAGAAGGATCAAGGAAAAACTCAATAGGGTGATCTAGAATTATAGATAGACTTAGGTTGAATCCAAATTTAGCCTTCAATGAGGGATGGAATTGCCAATTAGTATGGTACCTATATCTAGAATTAAAGAATAACTCTCAATCAAATCCTTTAGAATCCTCAATAGCTTGGGAGAAAAGGACAAGGAGGAAAGAAACCATCAAGATGAAGGGGATGACCACCATCAACAAGAAGTAGTAGAGTGACATTTAGGATGAGGGATTCTTAAATTTCAAAAGTGTACCTTTGAAGGAGACAACTTTCTCAAGTCATGATCCAAAATCTAGACTATATGGACAATGGATGGGTCCAAAATATAGACTATGAGAATATCCATTTTCACTAACATAACATGGAATTAGCATTTCCATTAACTATGGGAAAACCCCCTTAATGTTAAACATGTGCAAGTGGAGGAGAATAGAAATAGGAACTATGATGGTTGAGTAATAGTTTAGAGGAAAGGGAAGGTGGTGCCACTAAGAAACCCAAACCAAGGTCCCTTAAACTCACTCATGAGGTGGATAACCATGAGAAGATGGAGAAGGAGGGATATAAATCTCAACGAATAAATAAAGAAGAAAATCAAGATCATAATGAAACTAAAGAGAAATTAATAATGAAGGATACAATACACACTAATCAAACAACATATCAAAATAATATCCAAGGAGGGGAGGAGGAAGAAAAAATAACTAGGAGACCAAATAAGAGGCTATATACATGAAACTAAATGAATTTAAGATAGAAACCACACCAAAGAAATGGAATCAACAAAGGATAAGGAATGAGATTGTATTAATTGATCAAGACAGATATTCCACACATATCTAGATATTTAGAGTTGGTTCTTGGAGTTTGATCCTTTGTCTGCCCTAGCCATGATCACACATATAGGCTAGATATTCCATATGTAGGTCATATGTAGTAGTCTAGGTTAACATGCATGGATTATCAACCCCATAGAAAATTAATATGGTATTTGGCCCTAAAATTAGTTTATAGGCCATGGTATAGGCCACGAGAACCATCGTCAATGTTACAAATATTGAAATGGCCACAATATCTCGCTTGTAAGGTAAAGTAATTATGTGTAGGGCCCTACACATGGACCATGAATCATATAGTAAATTTATTAACCATGGACCATTATTTAGGTTATGAGAACCACTATTGGTTTACATAACCTATAAATATTAAACCATGGTTGGTTTATTGGTTTACATAACCATGGACAAACCAACAACAACAATGACATCGATAATGACATCGACGATGGTGACAATGATGATCATGACGATCTCACATGTAAGATAGAGATTCTTATGTCGTAATATAGGTTAACATGCATGGACCATCAACCCCATGGAAAATTAATGTGGCATTAGACCCTAAATTTACTTCACATGCCATAGTCCAGGCCACGAGAACCATCCTTTGTGTTACAAATATTGAAATGGCCACCATAAATAATGCCACTAATTAGACACTGACCTAACACAACCAACCCGTGTAAATGACTCATGCACTTGGCACACTTGATCCATGCAATGATATCATGCACCTAGGAAGCTTCATTAACCTCTAACCCCCTCACCTCGTACCTAACCTTAACATCTATCCCCAAACCAAATAACATGATAACTTATAAACCACTTAACCACTAGTACCAACAAAACCAGAACCCCTTTCCCACTAACCCATTGATCCCTTAGGTGCCTCGCTTCTAATCCAAAAATCCCCAAAGCCTACCACATTATGAAATTGTAGAAAATATCCCCTTAAGATAGTGTCCCTCTAACCCTAACCCACTACCCACTAACCCAATCACTAACATGCCTACTGCACCAAATCAACACACTAACACAATAAACTTTGACCTTGGGTTATTTATAACCAAGGTTTTAGATCAAATAGTTTGACATCAAGGTTTGAATGATCACTATATGGGATTTTATCAAACCAAAATTAGTGTAAAAATAAATGCAATAACTTAGACTATAAACAAAATATTCCCTATCTAGGGTATGTATGATGACTCAAGTCCCTATGCATGGCCCATGAGTCTCAAAATAAAGTTTTATTTTCCAAGAACCTACATTTTGTCCCTAGACCATAACATAGGCTCCTAGAACCATCCACGACATGAAAATACTAAAAAAAATGACAATGTGCTTCTCAAAAGCTAAATATTCCTTTCCTATTGCCTATGTGGTGGTATAGAGAAACACCCATAGGTCACAAGACCTTTAGGTAACTACCACTCATTATAAACTAGATTTTGATCTAACACCATGGATGCCATGGATTAGGTTTCAAGAACCATCCATGCTGTTGTAAATATTGAAATGGCCACCATACCCACTCGCAAGCTAAATATTCCTTGTGTAGGAATCATGTGGTGATTAGGGCCCCACACTTGGCCCATTAGCCATGAAGGATAATGTTATGGCACACGAGTTTGCATTTTGACCATGGATCATGGAAAGTTGGAGTGTGAGAACCATCTTTGATGCGAAAAACCTAGCATGACTACCTCAATTGTAGAGCTCTAATGGGATATGGTGTTGAATGATGATGCACACCCTTCCTAACATTGCAATAGCTTGTGTGCACTTAGCTCAAATGTTTTGATGAGATGCATTATTGAACCCATGTGACACACCTAACCCACGTACATAAATGACTTTTAGGGGGTTTTCGAAAAACTTCCTCGAAAATTTCAATTCACATGACTTTTAGGGCCGGTTTCAATAAACCATCTCCAAAAGTTCAATTCTCATTTATTTTAAGGGGGGTTTCACAAAACCTCCTCCAGATGTTCAATTATCATGACTTTTAAGGAGGGTTTTTAAACAAATGCCTCCAAATTTTTAATTTGCATGACTTTTAGTGGGGGAGTTCAACAAACTACCACCAAAAGTTCAATTCTCATGACTTTTAAGGGGGTTTTGAAAAACCCGCCTCCAAAAGTTTAATTCTCATGACTTTTAGGGTGGGGGGCTCCAAAATACCGCCTCCAAAAGCTCAATTCTCATGACTTTTAAGGGCAGTCCGAAAAAACCGCCTCCAAAAGTTCAATTCTCATGAGTTTTAAGGGGGGTTCCACAAAAACCGCCTCCAAAAGTTCAATTCTCATGACTTTTAGTGGGGGTTTTGACAAACCGCCCCCACAAGCTATGAGAATTGGGCTTTTAGGGGGGATTTTCAAACAACCACTTCCAAAAGTTCAATTCTCATGACTTTTAAGGGGGGTTCCAAACAAACCGCCTCCCAAAGTTCAATTCTCATGACTTTTAGGGGGTTTTTTGACAAACTGTCCCCAAAAGTTATGAGAATTAGGATTTTAGGGGGGGGTTTCAAACAACTGCCTCCAAAAGTCCAATTCTCATGACTCTTAAGGGGGGTTCCAAACAAACCGCCTCCCAAACTTCATTTGTCATCACTTTTAGGGGGGGTTTTGACAAACCGCCCCCAAAAGTTATGAGAATTGGGCTTTTAGGGGGGGTTTTCAAACATCCACCTCCAAAAGTTCAATTCCCATGACTTTTAAGGGAGGTTCCAAAAAAACCACCTCCAAAAGTTCAATTCTCATGACTTTTAGGAGGGGTTTGGACAAACTGTTCCCAAAAGTTATGAGAATTGAGCTTTTAGGGGCGGTTTTCCAAAAACCGCTCCCAAAAGTCAATTTTCAAGACTTTTGGGGGTGGATTAAAAAAACCGCCCCCAAAAGTCCAATTTCCATGACTTTTAGGGGCAGTTTTAAAAGACCGCCTCCAAATGTTTGAAAAAACTTTTAGGGGGGGGTTTAACAAGACCCCCGCAAGCCAAAACCGCCCCTAAAGGGCTATTTTGTTGTAGTGAATCAAACATCACTTTGTGTGTCTTTAGAGATGACACATGTGGGATGAGATGGTCCTTGATAGAATCAGCAATGATCCTCTTTGCTTTGACCAAGTTCTTCTTGTGAAGGGATTTAGACTCTTCTCCCTCTGGGACAGGGACCTTAGAGCTTATGTATGAGTCCAACTCAATTTCTTCGAGGATTAACCCAATCCTATACTTCCATGCTCGGAAGTTATCAGCCCCTTCAAGATTATCTTCAATATTGGTGTGGTGAGACATCTTTAAAGAGTACTTCAAATGGAAATAGAAAAGATTTGGATCTTACCACTTGATTTGCTAAAAACTGGATCTGGTCCCGGATTAGGGTTTGTCAGAGAAACCCTAAAAATTCAAAATGTGAATTTCAAAATTCTGAAAGAATAGAAAGATGTGCCTTGATGAGTTGATCATACTAGTATATTCAGAATTTGAGATCTATAAAGTTTCACCCTTCGGAAATGCCTTTTAGTCTTCCCAGATTCACTAGGGAGGACCCTGAATTAGGGTTTGAGTTTCCCGAAGCTTCACCCAACTAAAAATATCGATCCAAAGCTCTAAAATTTTCTTTTTCCAAGGAGCTTCCAGCTATGTCTTCAGATTTCAAAAATTCCTATTTTTTAGGAAACCCTAACTTTTAGGGAAAAACTAAAAGTGCTTATAATTGAATTTTGATTGGATAGATAGATTCTCCTTGATGAGTAGAGTCAATCTACCTTACTTCGTTTGCAAACTCCGTAGAGAGAAACCCAATAAACAAGAAACCCTAGTTTCCGCCATTGCACAATGTCTTCTTCTCAGGGAAGCTCTCATACCATGTTAATTTTTTAGCATTAATTCAATATACTCTAGGATCTTTACTGAGAGAATAATATGTACAACATATCAAGTATAACAATGCATATCAATCACACCAAGCAAACACATGAGACAATAGACACATAGAGTTTCATTGGGGAAAACCATAAAGGTGAAAAACCCCACAACTTCCTCAGAGCTAGAAAGAGCAATGATACAACCAAGGTACAACCAAAGTACAAGAGAGTTTTCTACTAGTAGCTCCTCCTCCTCCTCAACTAGTGTGCCACTTTCCGAGTGATGTACAAGTGAATAATGAGATGATCAAATAGAGAGATCCCGCTCTCTATTTATACTTGTTATGAGCAGCCTAATAAACCTATGGGGTCGACTTGTCTAACTCAACCTAATAGCCCCAGGTTACATAATCCGAATCGACCCATCTACTAGGTGGTCTAATAACCCATCAACAAGTTACACCACTTGTGACACTTGTCAGTACAAATGACGACACTTCCATATAGAGGAATAATACATCTCTATAGGAGTACAATAAAATACATAGATGAAATACATTCCGAAGTTACATATACATCAACACAGAGACCGCTCATTGCATTGGTTTATGAAATATTCTTAGGCACAACCGAGAACCCTAACAGAAATCTAGGCTGCATTGGTCGCAGAGTTTAAGAAGCCCAAGTCAGAATCGCAGTGCATAACGAAATTAAAGGAAATCAAGCAAAATCCTACTGAATTGGTCTGGGAATTTGACCAAAAGTTTAAAACATTGTTAGATAAAGTGAGCTTTGTGATAGCTCTGCAACAGCACAAGGAATGGTTCATCACTGCGTTGTTTTCCCACATCAGACAACCATTGATACAACAGAAGGTTGCGTCATAGGAAGAGGCCTTAGAAATTGCAATGAAGTTGGAAGCTTCACCGATTGGTGAGAGTAGCATTGGGATGTCACAGATTCAGAACTAGCTGACTACACTGACATTGGAATTACAAGGTATGAAGAACGGAAAAGAACAAAGATAGGAACACAGACGTGAAGTTTGGTGCACCAGATGCAAAGGAGAAGGCCATACCAGAGAACATTTCCCTCTATTTCAATATTATCTTGATAATGCCGCACCAAACCCAATCAATATGAACCACAATCAGGTGCCATGTTGTGAAATGTAAAGAACAAAGACAGAGGCCTGAAGACTATTACCTAATATAGAAATATGTAAGAACACCCAAGAGCTTGTACTATAATTTCTGTAAATCAGTGGGACATGATGAATCCACCTGTCGTGCATATGATCTCATGAATGAAAGAAAGTGTGATATGGAAGCAATGCGAGGTGATGTGATGTATCGCATTCAAGAGGAAAATCAGCCAAAGCAAGAAAACACCCACTATGATCAGGGAGGATATAGAGGCCATGGTGGTGGATACCTTGGGAGAGGAAGAAATGCCGGCTCGACGGAAGGAAGAGGCCATGGCCAGGTAATGTATTACAACTATGGCCAGCTAGGTCACGTTTCTAGAGATTGTACCAGCCCATGCACTACATGCAATTACTGTAAATCATTTGAGCATGCTATTGAAGACTTCCCTGTGCTTGAGGTAGAAATGCTGAAAAGAAGAAGGATAGAACAGCCAAATCCCAATATTCAGCTGATCGCAGCAGAGAGAAGAATTGTGGGTCCAAGTGTAAATGTGGTAATGCACAGTGGCGCTAATATAAGAAGGGATGGAGGTGTAGAAGCTTCGACCTCCGGAATGCGTGACCCTAGACAGAATTCTGGGGAGCTGATATGGAGTAGGAAAGCTCCTGGGAAAGCATCGGGTCTAGATTTATAGAAAAATAAGGGAGCATTTGAGGAAGCGCGGGACATGTTCAGGGCACCGCCACCTAGCTCCCCCAGAACACAGTTGCATAGTGAAGTACCACAAAGAGAGAACATGCCATTGGCACAAGATTAGACAAATGCCGCAATGGATACAGGGACCTCTGTTGCGGAGTTCTTGCACAACTGAATGAAATTACTAAAGAGCATAGATGCTTTTACGGAATTTGAAAAGCTACTAAGGCAGTGTGAGCCAAATAGTGAGAAGGGGGATGCCAATGGCGTAGTCCACAATATTAGGATCCCTAAAAGAATAGGAAGGGAAATGAGACTCACTACATAGATTGGGGACTACGAGATGGATGAGATCATTCTTGATCTTGGATCTGAAGTAAATGCCTTGACCAAGCAGACATGGAATTAGATGGGTAAACCCAAGTTATAGTGGTCACCTCTATAGTTGGGGATGGCTAATCAAGGGATAGTTATACCTTTGGGAAGATTACCCAACACCATTGTTGACATTGATGGAGTGCGCAACTATGCCGATTTTGAAGTAATTGAATTCATGGATGACAGCCATCCTTATCCAGCATTGTTGGGTATCGATTGGGAAATGACTAACTCTGCCATTATTGATTTAAAGACCATGAAAATGATATTTGAAGGCAATGATATCAGGGTCATCGTGCCATTAGACCCTTTGCAGGGCGAGCAGTATGTTGAATAGATTGAAGAGGAATCCAGAGCTCAAGACTTGGACTGTATCTACAAGATAACAACCAATACTGTTGTCTGTATTAATCCAACTGCGGATGGCACACTCAGTTGGTGTTGTGATAGCTCTTGCATTTCAGATTCTGATGCAGGACTAGAAAACTGGCAAAGCAGGTTACATGAAGTATCTGCCAGGAAATGCACGTGGATCATGAAGTCACTCTGTTGGATTGGGAAAGAGGTAACTCCAATCCCTACCTGTGATGGTTTATCTAATGTTTATTATTTTATCAAAGAATATACTATAGTAGTTCACGGTGAATACCATGTCTCAGCTCTAGACATGGCATTGCACGGCATACCTGCCAGATGGTGGGCTGCGCATAAGAAGATACTGACAACATGGGATCAGTGTAGAATTAAGATGCAAATCAGGTTTGCTGATAAGGTTACCCTATCCTTTGAGAAATATAATGGACAAACAGATCCACGAGAGCATATTCATGTATGTTGCGAAGCATGGAAAGAAAGACCACAGATAGAATGGGTGCATCTGTTTGTGCACACGTTAGAAGAATTGATTCCAAAGAAGTGGTACCTAGACCTGGAGTTGCGCAGAAGCACAGTGGACTGGTCGGGACTAACTATGACCTTCTAGCAGGATTTCAACTTCGAAGATGAGCATCCAAGTATCAATGACATGCTACAAGTCATTAAGAAAAAAATATTCAGTCCAGATTGTACACAAGGAAACATGACGCTAGAAGAATTCTTTAGCATAGACAGCATACCTGTGCGCCTACAACCTGAATGGGAGGAGCAGCTGGAGCATGCTCTTGATTTTTATCACATCGATGGAGAAACAAAGGATACAACAGATAGTGATGAGGAGGACCTGCGCAACATACGGATACCTGACTCAGAGGGATTGCACGAGGTAGAAGGACCTCCAATAGAAATTCCAGATATGAGTGGACCCATGAAAACAAGGAAAGTGAACTTTGGCACCAGCGAAGCGCTAAGGTTTGCAGCTATTGGATATTATTGGGATGACGATACAGTTGAGGAGGTCATGGGTATATTACAAGAATATCAAGAACTATTCCCGACCAAGTTCACAGAGATGAAAGGTATCTTGGGAGACTTAGGAGTGATGAAAATTCCTCTTAAGCCTGGCGCGAAACATGTGAAACAAAGACCATACAGATTGAACCCATGCTATAAAGAACGAGTTAGGGTAGAACTCGATAAGATGCTCGATGTAGGGATCATTGAGCCAGTCAAAGAATTTGAATGGATAAGCCCAATGGTTATCCATGACAAGAAAACAAAGGGCGAGATCATAATTTGTGTGGATCTTAGAAAGCTGAACGATGCTTCAATGCATGACCCATTCCCTACACCTTTTACAAATGAAGTGCTTGTTAAGATTTAATATGCTAAGACAGAAAATAGCAGCATTACATTCCATTTCACAATAATAGCATATACAGGATCACTGAAGAAACAACAAGCATAGCATAAACACAAGAGACAGAGATTTATCCTGGGAAACCCTCATGGGGTAGAAAACCCAGCAAAGCTTCCTCAATATAGATGACCAGCAATATACAAAGATGAAACCCTGAGACATGATCTCCTCCTCCACAATAGCAGACCTCTCCTCCACAAGTGCGCTATCCTCAAGTGAGTGAGTGTGTCAAATGAGGAACACACCTCCTCTATTTATACACTACTCTGACATATCTTTTACACAAGTACATGTAGGCTTGTATTTAACCAATGGGTTAAATACCCCACTACAACTGACTGGGCCGACCCCTCTAGGGTGGTCTAATAACCCTTTGACCCACATGACACATACAGGGCCGACCCCCACTAGGGAATTCTAATAACTTGAGTTACCACATTCCGACGGAGGAATAAACATCTCCGGATATACAATAAGATCTTCACGGAGGATTGAAACATCTCCGGAATAATAAAGTACAAATATAATATTCTTTGAAGTTACAATATCTCAACACTCCCCCTTAACGAGAAGGATATTATAACAGCATCTGCATGAGCAAGGATTCATCAACATCATACATGATACATCTATAAATCATTGGAAGCTTTCTCAACATCATCAATAACTCAAGCAGTTACTGGAACATCTTCAGTACTGAGTCTTTATCTTCTGCAGCACTCGAACAAATACAGCAACATCAACATCTGGATCCTCACGATCATCAGCATCATCATCTCACGATCATCAGCATCGTCATCACACAATCATCAACATCCTCATCAACATCACGATCATCAGCATCGTCATCACACGATCATCAGCATCGTCATCACACGATCATCAGCATCGTCATCACACGATCATCAGCATCGTCATCACACGATCATCAACATCGTCATCACGCTATCATCAGCATTGTCATCACACGATCATCAGCATCGTCATCATCACGATCAGCAACATCGTCATCTAGATCATCACGATCAGCAGCATCGTCATCTAGATCATCACGATCAACAACATCGTCATCTAGATCATCACGATCAACAAAATCATCAATACAAGTATAAATATCATTAATACAAGTATCCTCATCAATACAAGTATACACATCATCAATACAAGTATCCTCATCAATACAAGTATACACATCATCAATACAAGTATCCTCATCAATACAAGTATACACATCATCAATACAAGTATCCTCATCAATACAAGTATACACATCATCAATACAAGTATCCTCATCAATACAAGTATACACAATAGCAGCATACCCTGCAACACACAAGATCCAATTACGGGATGATCAATCCCTCTCACTTTAGGACATAGGTCCAAGGATGATACAATCCTGATCCGCTTACGGGATGATCAGTCCCTCTCGGTTTAAGAAAACTCTCATGTCTATGGATGATGCAATCCAGATCAACTTACAGGATGATCAATCCTTATCACTTTAAGACACCTCACCATGTCTAGGGACGAGGCAATCCCAATCTAATTACAGGATGATTAGTCCTTATCACTTTAAGACATCTCACCATGTCTAGGGACGAGGCAATCCCAATCTATTTACAGGATGATTAGTCCTTATCACTTTAAGACATCTCACCATGTCTAGGGACGAGGTAATCCCAATCTATTTACAGGATGATTAGTCCTTATCACTTTAAGACATCTCACCATGTCTAGGGACGAGGCAATCCCAATCTATTTACAGGATGATTAGTCCTTATCATTTTAAGACATATCACCATGTCTAGGGACGAGGCAATCCCAATCTATTTACAGGATGATTAGTCCTTATCACTTTAAGACATATCACCATGTCTAGGGACGAGGCAATCCCAATCTATTTATAGGATGATTAGTCCTTATCACTTTAAGACATCTCACCATGTCTAGGGACAAGGCAATCCCAATCTATTTACAGGATTATTAGTCCACTCAATCTCATTTAGGACTATCCTTCCTTTCAAATTACTGGATTTACTGTCCAAGGATTATTTAATCCATTCAATTCATTTAGGACTATCCTTCCTTTGGGAATTACTGGATTTACTGTCCAAGGATGATTTAATCCACTCAATTCATTTAGGACTATCCTTCCTTTCGGAATTACTGGATTTACTGTCCAAGGATGATTTAATCCACTCAATTCATTTGGGACTATCCTTCCTTTCGGAATTACTGGATTTACTGTCCAAGGATGATTTAATCCACTCAATTCATTTAGGACTATCCTTCCTTTCGGAATTACTGGATTTACTATCCAAGGATGATTTAATCCACTCAATTCATTTAGGACTATCCTTCCTTTCGGAATTACTGGATTTATTGTCCAAGGATGATTTAATCCACTCAATTCATTTGGGACTATCCTTCCTTTCGGAATTACTGGATTTACTGTCCAAGGATGATTTAATCCACTCAATTCATTTAGGACTATCCTTCCTTTCGGAATTACTGGATTTACTGTCCAAGGATGATTTAATCCACTCAATTCATTTAGGACTATCCTTCCTTTCGGAATTACTGGATTTACTGTCCAAGGATGATTTAATCCTCAACCCTACATTTAGGACTACATCCAAGGATGACTTAATCCTCAACCATACATTTAGGACCACGTCCAAGGATGACTTAATCCTCAACCGTAGATTTAGGACTACGTCCAAGGATGACTTAATCCTCAACCGTCCACCAAGGACTTCATTCTCAAAGACATACGTCTACGACTCTTCTTTCGGACTAAAGTCTAGGGATGATCCAATCCCCTCACATGTTCACCAAGAACTTCATTCACGAAGACATACGTCTACGGCTCTTCTTTCGGAATGAAGTCCAGGGATGATCCAATCCCCTCACATGTTCACCAAGAACTTCATTCACGAAGACATACGTCTACGACCCTTCTTTCGGACTGAAGTCCAGGGGTGATCCAATCCCCTCACATGTTCACCAAGAACTTCATTCTCGAAGACATACGTCTACGGCTCTTCTTTCGGACTGAAGTCCAGGGATGATCCAATCCCCTCACATGTTCACCAAGAACTTCATTCTCGAAGACATACGTCTACGACTCTTCTTTCGGACTGAAGTCCAGGGATGATCCAATCCTCTCATGTCCACCAAGGACTTCATTTTCGAAGACATACATCTACGGCTCTCTTTAGAACAAGTGTTCAAGGATGATACAATCCCTCTTCTTTCTCGGAGACACTTGTCTACGGCTCACTTTAGAAGTTGTGTTCAAGGATGATGCAATCCTCACATGTATTCTCATCAATTACTATCGATCCTGGAAACCCATACAGAACCTGATTCACACTTCTTCTTTAATTACACCATTAAGAGAATGGTCTTATC
The DNA here is from genome assembly GCA_027924585.1 of Larix kaempferi. Lineage (NCBI taxonomy): Eukaryota > Viridiplantae > Streptophyta > Pinopsida > Pinales > Pinaceae > Larix > Larix kaempferi. The sequence continues at coordinate 4,548,581 of BSBM01000109.1, read as the reverse complement.
TAGCCACTTGGAGCAAACATCTCATCATGATTCTCTTCTTCTTTCTAAGAGAATCTTCTAGCCACAAGCCTTCTATAGTGTGTTTGATTTGAAAATATTTTTTTTTTTTTGTTTAACATCCATCGCTTGTTCAGTGTTCATCATTCATCATGATCTTTCCTACAAATCAAAATTAAGTACATGATTAGTAATACTTCATAATCATCAAATCATATTGACATGATAACCTATTATGCATACAGATATAATTTACATAGTTATGCAACTATTTTGACCAATACTTTGGCACAACACTTTCCCATATCCTGTATGCATACAGTTACTATCTAGATGCCTTCCATCTCTACCAGAACATACTATCGAGAGTGTGCACAGCTCTCAGCATGTCAGCAAAGAGGTTTCATTCTAGACAATCAACAACGGAATGTTTGTCCAACTTACCAATCATATGCATATTAGTAGTATACTGTTCAATGCTCTATGAATGTTTACACTCAGCATGATATATTCTAGGAATACAAATATGCATACAAGCAATATCATTTACTATTTCAAATAACAACTCAAATACTTATCTTTTATGTTTGTGTGGTTGCCTCCTGCTTGATCTTCTATATGTCTTTTGAACTTGTATTCATTTTGTACCACTGTGCATGCTCAAGTGTGCACTAGTGTCATCCTCGTAAGTAGAACAAATATTATGGATGAGTCTTTGTCTTCATGTTTTCATGGTTATGGAATCTGATTTGTCTTTTGTGATGTACCTGTATCTTGTTAGCAGACAACATCAACCTCACACAACATCATAATGCATTAGTACAATCATATAGCCCTAATCAATGAATGTCTTTGATCATTTACATGCATTCATACTATTACTAGGGTGATAAGACAATTCTAACATTAATCAAGATTGTACTAATAAATAGTATGAAGACAAACACATCATGAACTTAATCAAGAATCAGATTTCAAGACATACCTGAGCCTCCTTAAGTCATACCTGTCGAGACTTCTTGTAGTCTTCTTATGTAAGGCCTTAGCCTCAACCCCCCCAGAAACTTAATCTGGAGCTTGATTAGGGTTTGCTAGAGAAACCCTAAAAATTCAATCTTTGACTTTCACACTTCTGAATGGATCAAAGAATGTGTCTTGTTGAGCTGATCAAACTAGCATACTTCAATTTTGGAATCTCCAAAATTTGACCCCTCAAACTTGCCTTTGAAACTTCTGGATCTTCTCGACAGGATCTTGAACTAGGGTTTGATGAATCCCACCTTTCTGCCCAATCAAAAGGTTCGATCCAAGGCTCTAAACTCTTATTTTTCTAAGGAGCTTCCAGCCATGGTTACAGACTTCAAAAATTCCAACTTTTGTTGAAGCCCTAATTTTCCATCTTTCCGATCAAAATCCCGAACTGGGGTTTGATCAAGCCTGGTCTTCCACCCAACCAAAATATTCAATATTGGTCTCTAAATTTCGATTTTCTTGAGTAGCATTCAGCCGTGGATTCCGATTCCAAAAATTCTAACTTTCTCCAAAACCCTAAATTCCGGAAGCCATGGATGAAAGTGCTCCAAAAAATAATTCTGTTTTGACAGAAATATGTACCTGATTATTTCTGCTGTAAGTCCAAAATTTTCGCTACATAGGGTATGAAAAATTTTTCTGTCGTAGCCTGACCTGTCATCTTTCCATCCTGACAGGTCTGACCTCAATTGGATTCTCTGAGAGAGAGTTATGCTAAATGTCGCAACGTGACCTGTTTTGGGATAATACAGGAGAGCGAACTTGTACAACGTGCCACGTGTCACTGTTTGGACTTAGGCCTCTGAAAACTTTTCCTGAGATATCCTGTCCTGCTATCTTTCCATCTTGATAGTTCTGACCTCAATTGGACTCTCTGAGAGACAGTTATGCCAAGTTTCTCAACGTGACCTGTTTATGGGATAAAACAGGAGAGTGAACTTGTACGGCGTGCCACGTGTCACTGGTTGAACTTCGGCCTCTGAAAAAGTTTCCTGAGATAGCACAGTCTGTGTACTACCTGTCACTTTTTACGAAATTTCATTTGGAGCTTCCTAGCCCAAGTTATGACCTTTTTTCCTAGGTCACCTGATTTTGACTGAGATCTAGGAGAGGCAGAAACCCTAACTTGTACTGATCATAACTCACAAAGTACAACGAATCTGAGGGTTCCCTTTGGATGAAAGGTACCTGGGGATGTTATCTTCGACCTGTAAACTTTTCAGATCCTGAACCTTCACCCAAATGGATTTATAGTCAAACTTCCACGATGACTGGTTTTTGCTATATAAAACCCTAACCTTTAAATTGTCGTAAGTAAAGCAAGTGTCGTAAGTGCCATACGTTGCCTTCCTTCAGTTTAGCTCTGATACCATGTTAAGATTTAATATGCTAAGACAGAAAATAGCAGCATTACATTCCATTTCACAATAATAGCATATACAGGATCACTGAAGAAACAACAAGCATAGCATAAACACAAGAGACAGAGATTTATCCTGGGAAACCCTCATGGGGTAGAAAACCCAGCAAAGCTTCCTCAATATAGATGACCAACAATATACAAAGATGAAACCCTGAGACATGATCTCCTCCTCCACAATAGCAGACCTCTCCTCCACAAGTGCGCTATCCTCAAGTGAGTGAGTGTGTCAAATGAGGAACACACCTCCTCTATTTATACACTACTCTGACATATCTTTTACCCAAGTACATGTAGGCTTGTATTTAACCAATGGGTTAAATACCCCACTACAACTGACTGGGCCGACCCCTCTAGGGTGGTCTAATAACCCTTTGACCCACATGACACATACAGGGCCGACCCCCACTAGGGAAGTCTAATAACCCGAGTTACCACATTCCGACGGAGGAATAAACATCTCCGGATATACAATAAGATCTTCACAGAGGATTGAAACATCTCCGGAATAATAAAGTACAAATATAATATTCTTTGAAGTTACAATATCTCAATAGTGCTAGATAATGCTGGAGGGAATGACGCCTATTCTTTTACTGATGGATTCTCTGGTTACCCTCAGATTAGGATTGATTGTGCAGATAGGCACAAGATGAATTTTGCTACAGAATGGGGGTCATTCCAATACACAGTGATTCCCTTTGGTCTCAAGAATGCACCCGCAATATTCTCTAGAGTGGTTGTCGTAGCATTTAAGGATTTTATACATAAATTGGTTTACTTTGATGATTGGACCATTTTCAGTTTATTGAATAACCATGCTGCGAACCTCAGGATGATGCTGGAAAAGTGTAGACAGTACCAAATTTCATTAAACTTGAAGAAGTGTGTTTTCTGTGTTCCCTATGGAGTTTTGTTGAGACATATTGTGTGCAAACAAAGCTTGATGGTAGACCCTACTAAGATTGCAGTCATTGTAAACTTGCCTACACCCAATTCAGTTAAGCAATTGCACACTACACTGGGGCATACCGGTTACTATAGGAAGTTCATAAAAGGGTATGCACGGATAACCGGAGCTATGGAAAAACTGCTGAAGAAAGATGTACCATTCATTTGGAAAGAGGATTTTGAGAAAGGCTTGTTGATGTATATGTAACTTCGGAATGTATTTCACATATATGTATATTGTATTCCTATAGAGATGTTCTTATTCCTCTATATGGAAGTGTCGTCATTTATATTGTAAGTGTCGTAACTTATACTTGATGGGTTATTAGACCACCTTGTTGGGGTTGGCCTTGTATAGCCCATGTGGGTCAAAGGGTTATTAGACCACCCTATTGGGTGTCGGCCCAGTCAACATTATGTTATGTCATTAAGTTGAGGCCGACCTAGTAAAGGTTATTAGGCAAGTCAAGTCAAGTATAAATAGAGTGTGAGAGGCACTCTATTTCATCATTCTATTCACACACACACTCTTTCGAGAGTGGCGCACTTGTGGAGGAGGAGAAGCTGCTGCTAGGATATGTCTATCTCTTATGCTTGGGTTGTATCATTTCTCTATCTATCTCTGAGGAAGTTATTAGGGTTTTTCACCTTTATGGTTTTCCCCAAGTAAACTCTCTGCCTCTTATGTGCTTACATTATTGTGTCCATGATTGATATGCTGTAGATATGCTGTACATGTTGTTCTCTTAGTTAATATCCTAGATCAGATTGAAGTAAATACTGAAAAGCTAACATGGTATCAGAGCTAGCCTGAAAGAAGGCATGGTAAGGCATGTATGACACTTGTTGCACTTACGATGCTAGGGCTTGATATAGCAAAAACCACTCATCATATAAATTTCTCTATAAATCCATTTTGGCAATGTTTTCGGATCTGAAACTTTTTCAGGTCGAATATCCGATCCCCATGTAACTTGTATCCAAAGGACAACTTCTAATTCATTGTACTTTGTGTTTTATGTTCTGTACAATCTAGGGTTTCTGCCTCTTCCAGATCTGAGTCATAAACAGGTGACCTACGAAAAAAGGTCATAACTTGGGCTAGGAAGCTCCAAATGAAATTTTGTAAAAAGTGATAGGTAGTGCACAGACTGTACTTTCACAGGTAGCTTTTTTAGAGGCCGAAACTGAACTAGTGACATGTGGCATGATGTACAAGTTCGATCTCTTGTTTTATCCCATAAACAGGTCACGTTGGGACACCTGGCATAACTATCTCTTAGAGAATCTAATTGAGGTCAGACCTATGGGGTTGCAAAGATGACAGGTCAAGATACGACAGGTAGAAGTTTCAGACCCTGTGGATTGGAAAGTTCAGAGTTACACCAAAAACAATTAGGTACATATTTCTATCAAAACAGAATTGTTTTTTGAGCACCTTCATTCATGGCTTCGGGAATTTAGGGTTTCGGAGAAAGATGGAATTTTTGTAAACGAAGACCACGGATGAATGCTACTCATCAAAATAAAAATTTAGAGACCAAGATCAGAATTTTTGGTTGGGCAGAAGGCCAGTCTTGATTAGACCGTAGTTCGGGACTTTGATCGAAAAAGTGGAAAATTAGGGCTTCTGCAAAAATGGGAATTTTTGAAATCTGTGACCACGGCTGGAAGCTCCTTAGAAAGATAGAAGCTTATATATTTGGATCGAACTTTTGGATTGGGTAGAAGGGTGGATTTATCAAACCCTAGTTCAGGATCCTGTCCAGAAGATCCAAAAGTTTCAAAGGCAATTTTGAGGGGTGAAACTTTGCAGTTTTCAAATTCTAAGTATACCAAGTTGATCAGTTCATCAAGGCGCATCTTTCTATCCTTTCAGAAGTTTGAATTTTTATGGTTTCTCTGACAAACCCTAATCCAGCTCTAGATCCAGTTTCTACAAATCAAGTGGATTGGTTTAATCTTAGAAGAAAATGGATTGGTCACCTACGTGAGTGAAGAAGTTCCTATTTCAAAGGGAGATGAGGCTGAGGCCTTACATAAGAAGATTACAAGCAATCTCAACAGGTATGACTCATACATGTATGTTTCAAATTCTGTTCATAATTAAGTTTATGATATGTGTGTCTTCATATTATTATAGTTAGTACAAACTTGGTTACTTTTAGACTTGTTGTATCACCTTAATAAAATTATGAATGCATGATAGAAGATATTCATTGATTAGGGTTTTTGACACTTATGATTGTACTAATGCATTGTGATGTTGTATGAGGTTGATGTTGTCCACTAACATGAAAGGTACATCAAGAAAGACAAATCATGTTCTAGTTCAAGAACATATGACCATGGTGACATGAAGACAAAGGTTCATCCATTGCCATGAATCACATAGAAGATCTACTTATGAGGTATGTATAACTTGGTTAACCTATGAGATATGCAGGTTACTAGCACAAGTCACTTAAGAGAACAAGAAGACATCATGTGGGTATGTTAGACAATAACCAACTAACATATTAATCCATGTATGTTTTTCCTATATCAAGTTAGAATCCTACCTTGTGTTAGAATCTCTTATATAAGTATAGATGGCATGATTGATAATGATTATTCATAGGTTTGAATAATCATGGGTGTATGCATATTATGATATGACTAACCATAAGAGTCCTTGAATACTAATGCTTATTATTTATATTTGAAATGATCATGACTATACATGCTTAAGATTATTGTGTTTTGATAGTATTGAGAATATACTAATAAATGTATGATTGTGTATGAAATCTCAAGGATATCACAATAATGATACTTGTAAGCATGCATAGTGATTGAGGATGGATATAAGTTCAAGGACAGGTAATTCAGGAAGCAAAGATCAAGCGGGAGCACACTCCAGTAGTTTATGCAAGGATGCAGATATTCAGAGGGAGTCAACCACTTCTCACAATCCACATCAGAATGGAGTTGCAAAGATCAAGAGGGAGTCCACCCTACAACGAAACAAAGATAAGTATTTGAATTGTCATTTCTTGCATATTTTTTTGTTCAAATAATATTGTTCAATGATGTATATGCTTATGTTCCTAGACTTAGGGTGTGTATTATGCATATTAGAATAATTTCATTAATGAACAATATACTACTAATATGCATGTGATGGGTAAGTGGCCTATGGCACTGTACAACATTCCATTGCTACTTATCTAGAATGAAACCTCTTTGCTGACATGTTGGGAGTTGTGCATGCTCTTAACAATGTTCTTGTAGAGATTGGAAGGCATCTAGAAAGTTACGGGATATGGATAAATGTTGTATTGAAGCATTGGCTAAGATAATTGCATGACTATATGACATATTTATTTATGTGTAAGAATTTGTTCTGAAAACTATGAGATGTTTTTTAATCATAGAATTTAACTTGTTTTGTAGGAAAGATTGTATACGAGCACCTACAGAAGAAGGACTACAACATTTGTTTCAGCAACAAAGTTATCTATTGAAGATATTGAATATATTGAAGTTCCCAGGATTTGGGAAGAATTGCATGATCGAGGAGTACCAGTCGATCATAAAGAATGATGTTTGGGATGCAGTCCCAAGACCTGAAGGGAAGTCTGTTGTAACTTCCAAATGGATCTATAAGATCAAGCATGCTGCAGATGGTAGCATGGGGAAATACAAAGCAAGCTTTGTAGCTAGTGAATTCTCCTAGAAAGAGGGATTGAGTATGAAGATAATCCTACAGCTATATCCAGGCACACTTCCATCAGATCAATACTTGCTCTAGCTGCAATGATGAAATGGAAGATACACCAGATGGATGTCAGGATAGATTTCTTGAATGGTGTAGTCAAAGAGGAAGTGTATGTGGAGCAGCCACTTGGGTTTGAGACACATGACCGAGAGTCACATGTGTGCAAACTGAAGAAAGCTCTGTATGGTTTGAAACAGGCAGCCAAGACTTTGTATGGTAGGATGGATATTTTTCTATCCAGTTTGGGCTTTACAAAGAGTAAAGCGGATTCCAACCTTTACTACAAGGTTGAGGAAGGCAATCCAGTGATACTACTTTAGTATGCAGATAACCTGTTTGTTATAGGTGAAGATAGATTGATTGCTGACATGCAGTGAAAGCTTGCTTCCAAGTTCGAGATGAAGAACTTGTGGATGATGCACTACTTTCTAGGCATGGAGGTGTGGCAGAGTGCAGATGGAATCTTCCTTGGACAAGGGACGTATGCAGTTGAGATCCTGAAGAGGTTTGGGATGATGGACTGCAAGGCCATGGGCATCGAACCTAAAGCTTCTATGTGATGCTTCATCTGATCTGGTTGATGTCACGATGTATCGTCAGATGATTGGGTACTTGATGTACCTAACAAACACGAGACCAGATATTTGCTTTGTGGTGAACACATTGAGCTAGTTCCTGATAGATCTGAGGATTGTTCACCTAGTTGTTGTAAAGCATATTATGAGGTACCTGAAGGGTACGGTTGTCTATGGGCTCAAGTATGATGCGAATCAAAAGTTTAACCTAGAGGGTTATGTTGATTCAGATTGGGCTGGCAGTACTGCAGATAGGAAGAGCACATCTGTGTGCTGCTTCAGTATGGGATAAGGTGTGATCTCTTGGTTTAGAGGGAAGCAGTCCTGCATATCACTTAGTATAGCCAAAGCAGAGTATGTTGCATATTGTTCGGATACTTGTGAGGCAGTATGGCTCCAGAAGCTACTGTCTGAGTTATTTGATCTCCCGCTGGAGGCTATTGGTATCTTTTGTGATAACTAGAGTTGTGTGAAGCTGTCCGAGAACTCGGTGTTCCACGACAGGTCGAAGCATATTGAGATCAAATATCACTATATCAGGGATATGGTGCAGAGAGGAGCAGTGAAGCTCCTGTATGTTGCGACAGATGAGTAGATTGCAGATGTGATGATGAAACTACTAGCCAGAGTGAAGTTCGAGTACTTCAGAGAGAGGCTTGGTGTTCTTCAGATCGATGACACTTCAAGGACGAAGTGATGGAGACATTTTTTGAAAACATTCCAAGCATGTTGGAAGGAGGATCCTTCACATGACTGTGGATGTAAGTGTTGGATGATGAGCATCAGGACGATGCTCTCGTTACTGCTCTGTATATGTATGCATCATGTTGGATGCTGGATATGATTAGTTGGATCATGTGTATGTATTTGTATATGTATCAGGTGGATACATTGTATGATCAGGTAGATCACGTATGTTGATATGTATCAGGTATGATCAGGTGGATCATATATTTGTATATGTATCAAGTGGATACATTGTATGATCAGGTATATCATGTATGATGATATGTATCAGGAAGATACTGTGTATGCATCAGGTGGATGCATTGTATGATCAGGATGATCATGGATGACGAGCTTCAAGATGTTGCTCCAGATGACATGCACAGGATGATGCAGTGACGATGATCAGGATGATCATGTATGATGAGTATCAGGACAATACTCTGGATGATATGCATTAGGATGATGCTATGATCAGGATGATCATATGTGATGACATGTATCAGGTGGATACATTACATAATCAGTTGGATTATGTGTGATGAGTTTCGAAGACACAAATGCACATGAGCTTTTCAGACATGGTTGTAGAAGTGTTCTCCCATGGCTGCGATATAAGTGCTGGGGCCATTCGAGCATGGTTGTAGATGTGTTCTCCCATGGATACGATATAAGTGCTAGTCCATTTGAGCATGGTTGTAGATATGTTCTCCCATGGCTGCAATATAAGTGTTGTGCCATTCTCGCATGGTTGTAGATGTGTTCTCCCATGGCATAGATGTAAGTGCTGTGTGATGTGCATCTGGGTTGTGCTTCGTGAATGATGATCATAAGTATTAGGATGATACTCTAAGGCCATGGACATGTTGTACAGTAGCATGTAAAAGGTCCTGGGAGATCCGATAGGTTGAGCTATGTGCTCATAATCAGTCCTAGGATGCTCTTTCGAGGTTTTGTTGACTCACGTCATAAGTCCTGAGGATTCCACACTATGGCCAGTGATGATGAAGATCTGCAGGTGGTGGGCCCACATCTAGTATGAAAAAGGACTGGCTCTGTAGAACTTCCTATGATGAGTAGATTCAAAGATTGATTGAGATAGCAGCAGCTGTGACGATGGTGATGATTCACTGATGATGATCTAGAGAAGAAGACTTGTGCTAGCAGACCTGTGTCGAGAAATACCTTCCTAGTTAAGAGGGAGTGTTGATGTATATGTAACTTCGGAATGTATTTCACATATATGTATATTGTATTCCTATAGAGATGTTATTATTCTTCTATACGGAAGTGCGCCGTCATTTATATTGTAAGTGTCGTAACTTATACTTGATGGGTTATTAGACCACCTTGTATGGGTCGGCCCTGTATAGGCCATGTGGGTCAAAGGGTTATTAGACCACCCTACTGGGGGTTGGCCATGTGGGTCAAAGGGTTATTAGACAACCCTATTGGGTGTCGGCCCAGTCGGCATTGTGTTATGTGGTTAAGTTGAGGCCAACCTGGTAAAGGTTATTAGACAAGTCAAGTCAAGTATAAATAGAGTGCGGGAGGCACTCTATTTCATCATTCTATTCACACACACACTCTTTGGAGAGAGGTGCACTTGTGGAGGAGGAGAAGCTTTTGGTAGGAGATGTCTATCTCTTATGCTTGTGTTGTATCATTGCTCTGTCTATCTCTAAGGAAGTTATTGGGGTTTTTAACCTTTATGGTTTTCCCCAAGTAAACTCTGTGTCTCTTATGTGCTTGCATTATTGTGTCCAGGGGATATGCTGTAGATATCCTATACATGTTGTTGTCTTAGTTAAGATCCTAGATCAGATTGAAGTAAGTCCTGAAAAACTAACAAGGCTTTGACACATTAAAAGAGAAAATGGTCACTTCACTGATCCTAGTTTTTTCGGACTGGGAGAAGCCATTTCACGTCCACATGGATGCCTCATGTATAGCATTAGGCATTGTTCTTTCTCAACTAGGAGAGGGAGGTATTGATCATCCAATTACATTTTCCAGTAGAAAGTTATCATCCCCTAAGAAGAACTATACTACTATTGAAAGAGAAAGACTCACAATGGTATATGCGCTTTAGAAGTTCATGCACTACTTGCTTGGTGCGCACTTCTCCATGTTCACTAACCATTCTTCCTTGAAATACCTTGTTAATAAGCCAGTTTTAGGGGGGCGCATATGCAAATGGATACTACTCTTTTAGGAGTACGATTTTGATATTGTTTTAAGCCAGGTAGATTGAATTTGGGACCTAATCATCTGTCAAGAATCGAGTCAGGAGAAGAGCCTATGAATTTAAGACAATTTGCTTGATGCGTAGTTGTTCACCATATAAGTTGCAGATGAGTACTACCAGGACATCTGTTGTATTAATTACATTTACAACCAGCAGGCTAGCAAGAAATAGTCCCGACAATGGAACCATTTGTTAGCTGTAGATCACCTTCTTGAGGTTTCCAGTGTACACCCAGGTACTTCGCGGTTCAAGGAACCAACAAAACCCCAATTCACCGGCCCTTTCGAAAACAGGCTGCACATAGCCTGAGGTCTCACTCGAGGCAAGGCTGAGGGGGTTGTTGGGGAATCAAGTTTCCACAACCGGGTGATGCGATGGGGGGAAAGCTAATAAGCAGCGCAGTGCCTTGCGGGTTGCGCAGATAGATAATTGCGTGAACCTTTTGTTCCGCGTCGGATACTTCTATGCCCAACTGTGCTGGCACATCCAATGACTATGAGATACAGGATACCTTTGCGTTACAATCGTAAGCTATCAAGAGCTTACCTCACAGCAACCTTCAATGACTCAGCGCATCAATGAGACTGCGCGTCCTTGCCACGGTGTCCAATTCTAACCACTCTATTTAGAATTCTTTATCCCTTTATTTCATTCAAGTTCTTGTCAGTAAATTGTGGATGGTTTAGTAACATAAGTTACTACACGCTCCAACACCGCGCTTAAACTCAGTGTTCACTACTTGACCAATAGATAGAATCATACATTCCAATCGACAGATTCATACATGTTGAATACTTAACATTCCGCTACGCATGCATTACTTAACATATTATTCCCATTCACTGCGGTGAATACATATAAAAGCAATCACATAACAGAAGTTTCCAGCACTAAACATTCATACCAAGCAATTAAACAATCATTAACACACATTGGTCACACTGTTAGGAACCTATGTCAACCCTTCTCTTTACTATGTTAGTATATTGTTGTTGGACACATATGCTTTGTAAGTCGTCCCGTAGTATTTGTTGATCCGTAGTTTATATTAGCCCATAGTATTGACCCATAGTATTGGACGCATAAGCTTTGTAAGTCGTCCCGTAGTATTATATGTCCCATGGTTTTCACTCATAGTATTGGGCATAGACTTAGTATATAAGTGTGTGTTGAGGCCATTGAAGGCACCGTGAAGTTAATTGTATTGAGCTTGCTCAAAGGAGGTTGCCCCCTTGAAGTGGCTCATGATCAATATAAAAGTGATTATGTTCTATTATTTCTGATATTTCGTGTATTTGCATTAATTAATTATTGCACGTTCATCACATCTGGTATTAGAGCACTTTCTTGGGCTCATTGGGTGGAATTTCTGCCAAATTTTTTTCGCATCTGTTGCAGCTTCGGATTTTGGAATAATCCCTATCCGCTTAACTGTGGGAAGTACTTGGGCATAAGCCCTAAAAATCATTGTGAGGAGTACCATAGGAACCCCAAAGTAGCTGGCCCATTGAGAGGACCTGCCAGCGAAAAGGGCAACGACCCCTACCTGATTGACTAGTTCCCACCAGTGAGGTAAACCAAGAGCTGTCATTTGTGGCAAAGCGGTTATCAGTTTTACCTGAGCCGTGGAGTGAGGGGTACTGCCCCAATACGCAAGCCGTTAGACAGCATTGGTGGCCGAGTGAAACACCTGAACTGTTAGGAAGCCGTACATACCTAGGGTCCATATCTATTTTCAGTTGAACTGTTGCCGATCACTTCCGCTCCAGATCCAGCCATTTCAGATCTATTCTGAAAGTCATTCCAGATCCAGTCACCATTTCAGATCCAACCATTTTTTATCCCTTGCGCACCGTTGTAGATCCATCTGTTGTAGATCCCTTCCGCGCCGCTGTTGCCGATCCATTTCTGGAAAAAAAAAGGAGTATAAAATTCAGTTTCACTCTGTTTCCCTTGAAAATTTTGGGGAACCCTTGTCATTCCATTCTGCATCTTTCATTCCTGAGGACCCTATTCCCAATTCCCCTTCCCAAAGCCCGAAATCCCACATTTGTCTATTTTTAGGGTTTGCCATAACTTCCTCAGATTTCACCCAATCACCTTCAAATTTTACCACAAAGTTCCTTTCTGAATTCTGCTTCTTTGTCCTTCTCTGCCAAATGTTCTCATTCTATCACCCCACTTCTGAAATCCCCCTTTTTGATTTCTTGTCCTTTCGACAGTGTCCAAAATCTAGTCAAACCCCAATTACCCCTCAGATTGTTTCCCCAATCCAAATTTCCCTTTACTAAATCAGCTTCTGTTTGTGTTTTTCAACCCATTCCACCAAAAAAAAAAAAACCTTGGTTATGGTTGTCACCCGTGCAGGAGCACACACCATGGAGGAAGCACTTGCAGCAATCCAAACAAAACTCCAAGATCTGGATGAAAAATTTCTCAGCCTCCATCTTCAGCATTCAGCCATGAACAATACCAGACAGCCAGAATCTTTTGCAGCCACCGGGTTCTCTTCTTCCAGCAATTTTTGTGGGCCGAATCTTGATTTTCCTCGCTTCAATGGTACTGATCCGATTGGATGGATATATCGAGCAGAACAATATTTCAGTCTGCATAATACTTTTGATGCCCAGCAAGTTCCACTTGCATCCTTTCATTTGGAACAGGAAGCCCTTCAATTGTACCGTTGGTACATCAAAGCTCATCCCGAGCCAAACTAGACAGATCTTTGCCAACTCATTTTGCCACAATTTGGTCCTAGTAGTTTTGATGATTTCACAGGAGCACTCACTAAACTTCACCAAATTGGAACTATGAGAGAGTATCAAATAGAATTTGAGGAGTTGGCGAATCACACAGAAGGATTGTCTGATGAATTCTACAGGAGTTGTTTTATCAGTGGTCTCAAGGATGAAATCCGCTCAGAGGTCAAAATTTTTTGTCCCAACACAATGATGGAAGTCCTAGGGTTGGCTAATTTGGCCGAGGACAAGATCGCCACTCAACAATGCTCCAAACCCTCCTTTGTTCCCTTCATAAATATGGGTTCCCAATGACCTCCCATCACGCTTGCTCCTCAACCAACTCCTATCAAGAATTTGTCTGAAATAGAAATGTAGGCACGCTGAGAAAAGGGGCTTTTCTATAATTGTGATGAGAAATTCACTCGAGGACATAGATGTGTTCAACAAAAGCTCTATCTCTTGGATGTGGATTCTCCACCTGCCTTAGAACTTGATGAAGAAGCTACAGATAGAGTAGATGATCAGGTCGACATTCAACACCCACTTGTTGACACCCCATTTTAGGATGACCCACCCAAGATCTCTCTCCATGCTGTAACTGGCGTCACCACCCCAACAACAATGCGGGTTAGGGGATACTTCAAAAAGCTCCCTCTTACCATACTAATTGATTCTGGTAGCACTCATAACTTCATTGACCATCAGATTGCCAAACAGGCTGATTGTTTTGTCCATCCTTGCTCCAACTTTGAAGTCATGGTTGCCAATGGGGGAACCTTACCTTGCAAGGGGAAGTGTCACAATGTGCGTATCTCTATGGAAGATTATAACGTTCGCTCTGACATGTTTTCCTTGTCCTTAGGCAGATGTGATGTGGTTTTGGGCGTTCAATGGTTACACACACTTGGCCCCATCTTATGGGATTTTGCTGAACTTTGGATGCAGTTTAAAGTCAATGGGGCACAACACAAATTTGTGGGCTTACAACTAGGGTCTCTCTACATCATCAGTTCACATCACCTGGAAAAAATACTTAAGAAGAATTCACATGGTGTCATCGCTCAGCTCAATTCCATTCAGATGCACCCATCAACAGTCTTCACTACTTCCTTGGATAGATATGCAGGTATCTTTGCTAACCCAATGTGCTTGCTTCCTTCAAGAGACCTTTCCGGTAAGAATTTAGCCACATCTACCTCTCAGCAGGAAATGATGGCTATTTTGCATGCAGTACAGAAGTGGCAGCCATACCTATTAGGGAATTATTTCTACATCAAGACTGATCTCCCGAGTCTGGAAAATTTTCTAGAACAATGGGTCTCCTCCCCAACACACCTGAAATGGGTTATCCAACTCATGGATTATCCCTATGTGATCACTTACAAGAAGGGTAAGGACAATATGGTGGAAGATGCTCCTTCTCGCACAATTGATGACCCAGTTTCTCTTACAACTCTTTCTCTGCTTGTTCCAAATTGGTTGCAATCTGTTCAACAGGGCTATCTCTTCTATGAACTCCATGCTTCTTCATCAACAAGGCACTCTGGGTTCTGCAAAATGTATGACTGGGAACAATGTAACTTCTTTTGGCAGGGACTAAAAATGACAATTCAACAGATGGTGGCTGACGGTGATACTTTCCAAGTCAGCAAAGGGGAAACAACACTCCTTTCAGGGTTGCTCAAACCCTTGCCCATCGCTACACAGCTTTGGCCAACTATTTCTATGGATTTCCTAGCAGCACTCTAGTGGTACAATACCACATCTCAAAGGACACCATATGAAGCAATCTATGGAAAAACACCACCAGTTCTTCTTCCATACACCCTTAGCAACTCCCCAGTTCAAGAAATTGACTCGATTCTTTGAAACCACGATCAGATTCTTCTCATTCTGCAGGACAATCTTCACATGGCCAGAATTTGCCTGAAACAACAAGCTGATCAGCACCATTCTGAGCGCATTTTCCACATAGCTGACAGGGTTCTTCTTCATCTACAGCCTTTCAAGAAATCCTCCTTGACACTCCAAAGGCGTCAGTGGCCCGCAATGCAACTCGAGGATGCTACTGGGGAACCACTCCTTCAGATTCTGTAGCAATTTCTCGAACCAAAGCTTTGAGGACAAAGCTTTTTCTAAGGGAGAGGGGATGTTAGGAACCTATGTCAACCCTTCTCTTTACTATGTTAGTATATTGTTGTTGGATGCATATGCTTTGTAAGTCGTCCCGTAGTATTTTTTGATCCGTAGTTTATATCAGCCCATAGTATTGACCCATAGTATTAGACGCATATGCTTTGTAAGTCATCCCGTAGTATTATATGTCCCATGGTTTTGACTCATAGTATTGGGCATAGACTTAGTATATAAGTGTGTGTTGAGGTCATTGAAGGCACCATGAAGTTAATTGTATTGAGCTTGCTCAAAGGAGTTTGCCCCCTCGAAGTGGCCCGTGATCAATATAAAAGTGATTCTGTTCTATTATTTCTGAGATTTCATGTATTTGCATTAATTAATTATTGCAGGTTCATCACACACACAACATAGAATTTAACATGGTTCACCCCCCGGATGGAGGCTACATCCACAAGAATGGTTGTTAATATTGCTCTTAATAGGAAGGTTAAAACCGTTCTTAGTCTACACACTCAGCTGCAGACTCTCTTCTCTCTCTCAGATAGGTCTCTGCGCACTCAGCTACAGAGCCTTTACAATGGATTTTCTAAGCTTAAGATTCTACAATAATCAATAATTAACAAAATGAAGAGTGTAACCCTTCCCTTACAATATTGTTCCTTATTTATAGATCATGCCCATAGTTCATGTCTTTATAATCATTAGGCGGAAACCCTAAGGTTTCCAAAACTGGCGTGGCTAACTGCCACCCTAGCTATCACCGTCGACAGCCTGCTCCACTTGCTCCAGCTGGGCCACTCATGGCTCACATGCTCTTCTAACAGCCGCAGTCCTCCAAATGGTTACAACTGCATCATGGCCTGTCCCTTTCCACTCTTTCGCCTGCTTTTCACCATTGACGTCGTGGCCTAGGTTCTCAACTTCTTGCCACCACATGTTCGAACAGGTCGCTTTCATCTATCATCCACCTGTTCCTTACCCAAACTAGGTGATATCCTCATCTGACCTTTACCCATGTTCTGCCCAAAAATAGCTTATGCGCTACCATGTGCATCATCCTACTCCGCAACCATGCCTTAGTCATTACCATTGTGTGACACGCACAAAACCTAAAAATTGTTCATCGCCTGCCGCCGTGCGCAATGCGCTTTCACCAAAACTACTTTCTCTTCCTGCCGCAGCATGCAATGCGCAATTATCTAAATTTCTTTTTCTTCCTGCTGTAGTGTGCTACACGCGATTTTCCATACTCATATATTTTTCCAACCCACTTGGGCCCAGCTGAACAGGCCCCTAACACTCACCTGTGGTTCGTCCCGAGACACTTCCATCTACAGACCCTAGTGCCATGTCTTTCATTGTCCCAAGCTTTACTGTGAAGCTTTGCAGAGTTCCTTCTAACTCCACAACTATGTTCTTGGCCTTCTATTCGAACCCTTGTGGAAACTCCGTATAGGTTGCGATGAACATCACAGCGATATCCCTCTAAAGATCAATATCATGGTCATGTATCTCTTGAAATGGATTGACGGGGCGTGGCTTGCTGTCATGTACTTTCTGCCAACGACCGTCATTCGTGCAGAACCTTGATCATTTACCTCTTGTGCGCCTTTCTGATTGGTCCATAGGTTGTCTGGCTGGCACACAAGTTCTTCCACATCACCAAGTTGGGAAACATGCCAGTTTTTCTAGCACATTTGTTTCGTAGCTCAGGTTGTCTCCTGCTAAGCTCTATCCACCCTTGCTCCTAGTGATTCTATATGCAGAGAGACCGTGGTTCCTTCAATGATCAGTAATCACATAGACATCTTGGATGAAACTCGATGGTTAAGCCTACCGAGTGCCACATTACTCTTATCAGTGAGGAACTCTATAGACATCTCAAATGAAACCCCAGGGTGATGTCTCATGAGAGCTACAACAGATGCTTCTGTGGATTGCTCATGGATGCTTGTCGTCCTATATCTTAGGGAACTTGTGGTGCTTCTACTGGAGATGAAGTGCACCATGGCACTTGGTCAATTCTCTCTTCCAAGGCTTTCTTGGCCTTTCTTTCAACTAGCAACTCTTCAGAGTATAACCCGAGTTCAATCACTACCATGGGAAAATATTATAACTAAGAATTGTTTTGTCAATGCTTCTAGGATTCAGTATATATAGCCTACTTCGTTGTCAACCTGGTATTGTAGAATCCCCAGGGGGGATCTGCTTCACATGATTCGCATGCTCTGAACTGGAGTAGCCACATTGGCACCCATGTAAGATAATTAGCTAGCATCGTCCCCCCATGGTGTGTGCTCAGTGCTAATCATGTTGTTTTTACAGTGGCTGCGTGCCAAGTGTCGATGTAGTGACCTGCTGCATGGGTAGCCAGACAATCATTTCTGAATGTGATGGGATTTTACTCATGTCAACTGGACGTATGGTTTCACGCCAACCTGACTCACGTCTTTCGCCATCTGGATCTCAATTGTCGTTGTTATTAAGTATTGTCAAGTGGTTCTGACAGTTTTCTAATGAGTGGCTATGGCAGTTTCGGATAAGGTCGCACTATTTGGACAACTGCAATCCGTTTAACCATTTAACAGATGAATCCTACACTGTTTTCTATAGAACAACCTTCTTGTATGCTCCTCGTGTAGCCAATTCGGCTACCTTTGGTAACAACATCTTGGCCTAGTACCGCGTTACTCCTTTTGTACTTCTTATTCTGATCTACGTAGCTTTTTAGCGAGATTGGTAAGCACGCATCACTCCTTTCCTTTTCGAATGGTGCTGAACTTTGAACCAGCTATGTGTGGGAATGCAGATCTGAGTCTCCTCTTTTATGTACGGGTTGTGGTGCAGCTTCAATACTCTGGTTCCTGCAAAGTTAACAAAGTCATCAAACTCTGCGTAAGTATAGAGAGCTATAACGTTAAAGAAAAGAGGAAAGGTCTTGTCGATGGTGTTGATTGAGATCTTTAATTATTGTCATGGCGTTGAGGTCTTGAGTGTGAATGTAGGTAGTATCGTCACTCGAGGCTATGTTGAGTACATCCACAATTGTCATTTCATTCGCTTGATCGCAAAGCTCAAACAAGCCGATGGTACCAGTGAGGAACTGATTTGTTGATATTACTTCCCTCCTCAGCAGAAGGAATTCCTCTGGGCTGAAGATCTCGTCATCGTAGATTGCTTTCGTGCAACCTATTTGTGTGGAACTCATCGCAATCTTGTATCTTTTTTTTTGTTTTTTTCTAAAATATCTGAACCAAATGGGAACTAATTATTCTTCTTCACACATTAGCTTTCCAACACTCTATCGCATCATTGGTCTTAGCCGAGCAATGGAACCATTTTTTGTATTAATTACATTTACAACCAATGGACTAACAATAAATAGTCCCGGCAATGGAACCATTTGTTGGCCGTAGATCACCTTCATGAGGTTTCTAGTTTAGACACAGGTACTTCACGGTTCAAGGAACCAACAAAACCCCAATTCACCGGCCCTTTCGGCAACAGGCTGTGCACAGCCTGAGGTCTCAACCGAGGTGAAGCTGAGGGGGTGGTTGCGGAATCAAGTTTCCACAACCGAGTGATGCGATGGGGGGAAAGCTAATAAGTAGCGCAATGCCTTGCGGTTTGCGTGGATAGATAACTCCATGAACCTTTTGTTGCATGTCAGATACTTCAGCACACAACTGCGCTCGCACCTCCAATGACTATGCGATACAGGATACCTTTGCGTTACGATAGGAAGCTATCAATATCTTACCTCCCAACAACCTTCAATGACTCGGTGCATCAATGAGACTGCGCATCCTTGCCACGGTATCCAATTCTAACCACTCTAGTTAGCATTCTTTATCCCTTTATTTCGTTCAAATTCTTATCAGTAAATTGTGGATGGTTTAATAACATATGTTACTGTGCACTCCAATGCTGTGCTTAAACTCAATGTTCACTACTTGACCAATAGATAGATTCATACATTCCCATCAATAGATTCATACATGTTGAATACTTAACATTCCTCTGTACATGGATTACTTTACATATTATTCCCATTCACTGTGACGAATACATATAAAAGAAATCACATAACAGAATTTTTTAGCACTAAACATTCATACCAAGCAATTAAACAATCATAAACGCACATTGGTCACACAACACAGAATTTAACATGGTTCACCCCCCGGATGGAGGCTACGTGAACAAGAACGGTTGTTAATATTGTTCTTAATGGGAAGGGTACAACCATTCTTAGTCTGTGCACTCAGCTACAGACTCTCTTCTCTCTCTCAGATAGGTCTCTGGGCACTCAGCTGCAGAGCCTTTACAATGGCTTTTCTAAGCTTAAGATTCTACAATAATCAATACTTAACAAAATGAAGAGCGTAACCCTTCCCTTACAATATTGTGCCTTATTTATAGATCATGCCCGTAGGTCATGTCTTTACAATCATTAGGCCGAAACCCTAAAGTTTCCAAAACTGGTGTGGCTATCTGCCACCCTAGCTATCGTTGTCGAAAGCCTGCTCTGCCTGCTCTAGCTGGGCCACTTGTGGCTCACATGCTCTTCTGACAGTTGCAGTCCCCCAAACAGTTAGAACTACATCATGGCCTATCCCTTTCCACTCCTTTGCCTGCCTGTCGCCATCGACGTCATGGCCTAGCTTCTCAACTACTTGCCACCACATATTCGAACAAGTCACTTTCATCTGTCATCCACCTGTTCCTTACCCAAACTAGGTGATATACTCGTCTGACCTTTACCCATGTTCTTCCCAAAAATAGCTTATGCGCTACCATGCGCATCGTCCTATTGCGCGACCGTGCCTTAGTCATTGCCATCGCGCGACACGCACAAAACCTCAAAATTGTTCGTCGCCTACCACCGTGTGTAATGTGCTTTCACCAAAACTACTTTCTCTTCATGCCGCAGCGCACACTGCGCAATTATCAAAATTGCCTTTTCTTCCTGCTACAACGCACTATGCACGCTTTTGCATACTTATATATTTTTCCAATCCATTTGGGCCCAGCCCAACAACATCATTGATTTTTTTACCACTGGATTCGCACCCACAGAGTTCACTACATAGCAAAAAAAGCAGCTAGCAGTGTGCGCAATGGACTTCACTATAATTGTAGTTCAGCTATACAAACTGGGACCGGATGAAGTACTGCACAGATGTGTGCTAGAGCATGAGAAACTGTTTATACTAGCTGATGCGCACTCAGGAATCATAGGAGGCCATTATGCAGGAGGAGCTACTGTGCAGAAGATATTGCGCACAGGGCTATGGTGGCCTACAATTCATAAAGATTCAAAGGAACACTGCATGAATTTTGATATCTATCAGAGGACAGGGAAGCCGTCATGTAGAGATGAAATGCCATTAAATCCACAATTGACATTGCAGGCCTTTGAGAAGTGGGCCATTGATTTTATGGGTCCTATTAACCCACTAGGAAAAAAAACTTGTGCGAGGTATATCATTACTGCTACTAATTACCTCACCGGATGGGCAGAAGCAAAGCCAGTCAAAGACTGTAGCGCAGCTACAGCTGCGGAGTTTATATATGAGAATATCCTTACAAGGTTTGGATGCTTGAAGATATTGATGAGTGATCAAGGCACTCATTTTTTGAATAAGACCATTGAGGCTTTGACCGAAGAGTTCCACGTTCATCATCAGCACAACATGCCTTACCATTCATAGGTGAATGGAACTATTGAAGCATTTAACAAAGTGTTGCAGAATGCGCTAACAAAGATATGTAACGTTAATCGGGACGATTGTGACCTGCACATTCCATCTGTACTATGGGCATACAGGACTACCTGCAAGAAACTAACTGACCATACACCTTTCAGGTTGGCTTACGAAAAAGAAGCAATAATGTCGATGGAGTACATTGTTCCTACCTTGAGAATAGCAACATTTACAGGCATGGAAGATCGTGCAGCACTCAAAGAAAGACTCCTACACTTGGTTGGGCTAGAGGAAGATCGCTTCATCGTAGGCTTCCACCAATAAGTCCAGAAAGAGCGCGAAAAAGAGTGGCATGATCGCCACATCAAGAACAAGAACTTTCAAGTAGGTGATCTAGTCCTCCTATATGATAGCAAATTCATGAAATTTCCTAGAAAATTTAAGATGCATTGGCTTGGCCCATATACTGTAATGCATGTTACTAATGGTGGTGCAGTCCAGTTAGCTACATTAGCTGGAGATACCTTACCAAGTTTGATAAATGGTAGCAGACTAAAGCTTTACCGCAATAGTCCTGCTGCGCAGCGTTCTCTATTATCAGGGGAAGTGTACCATGCAACATTGCTGAAGTTGCACGCGAAAAAAAAATACGAAAGAGAAGAGCGGCCGCATAGAGCAAGCCTAGATACTCATTGCGCATAAAAGATGGAACCACAATCATGCAGAAGATAACACCTAGTGCACATCCCGTAGCAAATATCCTGTTAGACCGCCAACACATTATAACAGAAACCGTTACCATGACATCTGTCGGCTGGTTAGTGGGCCGTTAACCAAATTGGCAGCACTAGGGCAATTCACAATTTAAAGGCGGATGTGACATCTTGGAACCTATTAAAGGCAGAAGTGACCCGTTTATACCGAAATCCGGCTAGCAGGCTAAGCCACTAACGAGGATTCAATGGAGTTGCCAAGCTGGCTTGCCAGGCAACCTTTTGGCATTTAAGGAAACAACATTCGCATCATGAGAAGGATCGGCTGACAGCACCAAGATAATATGCACGAATTGGAAATCACTATGGCTTTGAGGGCCTTGGGCACTGCAGAAGGCCACGTAGCAAACCAAAAGTGGCTATAAATAGACCTCTCTCGGCCACTTAACCATTTTTACGAAGTGTTTTAACTAGTCAAGAGCCGAGCGACCAGAGCATTATATGAGTGAACTAGTTGACTTAGCAGATATTTCCCGGTTATTTGAGCAAGTAGGGATTCCAGCAGTAATGATGGCGACGAAACTAGGTGCATCTAGAAGTTTAGCACGACAGGCTGCAGGAAGCAACAAGGGAAAAGAAATAGCAGCTTTAGAGCAGGGGGGCTCCGAAGTGCCATTACAGCAGACAACCTCAGCTCAAGTCCTTCCGTTTTATCTTGTGCCCAATTACATTCCCCCAAGGAAGCTCGATGCCCCACCAGTCAACATAGAAAAGAACTTCAAATACAAAATCCTGCTACCCACTAACTCTACCAGGGTAATGATTGAGGAGAATTTGATGGGTGGCGTACCAGGCTGCAAGCTGGATGAACAAGACTTACTAGAGAATACGATGGTAACACCAAAAAATTACCCACAGTTTAGACCAGATGCCTATATCAATTGGGTCAAGGACGCATAGATCGGCACCAGAAGACTAGAAATTCAAGAATGGCTAAGGGCCATTTGGCCATCAGGCTTATTAAATTTACTACAAATGCTGCACTTTACCAAGAGTGTTGAGTTTTGTAGCGCGCACACTACTTACTTGCATGCATGAAGGATTCCTATGGTTGGACACGCGCATTGATATCAGTATCGACTTGATCCATCACATCACTAGATTAAACAAGAGGGGAGAGGACCCTGCTAACCTCATCATAAAGAAGGCGCAGGATAGAGCCATTAGCACTGAAGTAGCAAAAGAGTTCAGTGTAGCGTGCAAGGGATGAGGCTTCCCAACGGTTGACATCAATGACCGTGCCACATAGTTTATGACCCGGTTGCTTGCAAGCAAGCTGTTGTGCAAGTGTAGACCACCTGAAGTACCTGCAGTCGCAATCAGGGAAGCCGCTAATGTATTGCGCGGAAAAGCTTACAATTGGTGCCAGTTCTTATTGAACGAGTTTCTGGAAGATGTTCAAGATACCCAAGATGATGGAATAACATTCCATTTTAGTTGGCTGCTAGTGTTGATAGTCCTTGTAGGTTGGAAGGAGCCATAGAGTTACCAGGGAGCTACCACTTTAGCCGGACAAGGACGAGGAACACGCTTTGCCAATATATGGGCGAGCCCAAAGGCCTCTAGGCAGCAACATATGGCTGAAGTGTTTTATGTTTACTATCACCATTTGCGCGAAGCAATTATGGCAACCCCATGCATTTCCAAACCACCAACTGATGAATACACCTGCATCATGAGGTTTGAAGCGAAAAGGCACCAAACATTCATTCATCCAAGAGGTGACATAACAGAGCATTATTTATGGTATCCAGGATTTTACCGACTGGATAAGGAGGTGATCGAGGGAATGATGGAGTGATGGGAACCCGAATGGAAAGTCCCCTCTTCACGCAATGATGCATTAGACTATCAGAAGAACGTAGAACCTCTTCGGGAGAAGATCGATGTAAAAGACACCGATGAAGAACATACTGAAATAGATCAGGAAGACAATGGAGAAAAACCAGCAAAGAAGGGAAAGAAGGGCGAGCTACCGGCTGGCACACCCATTGAGGAATAAAAGGATGATGGGAAAAGTCAACATTCTACCTCATTAGCAGAAAAGAGAAAGGCCACTGGATTCCCCTCACAATCACAGAGCCAATGCACAAAGAGGAAGGCTCAAAAACCTGAGCTCGGGCCGCAACTACATCCCAATGATTGCGACACCATTGCAACCAAAGTGTAGGAAGCATGGGAAGAGACTCACGCTGAGAAAGAAGCCAAGCAAGAACAACTGCAGTTGACCACAATCCAAGCTGTGGAGGAGGTCAAGACATTGGTATCCCATATGGGATTGGGGCAGTCAAGATCAGGTCTTGACAGGAAATCAGGAGAGCCGAGCACACAAAGAAGACCACCTGTTACTGGAAGTAAGTATCCGCACATCTTGAACCTTGTGTTGACACTCAATAAAATCTGTGTTGAGGAAGCATCGATTGTCACAAATAATAATTGCAGTGGTAGTTATAAAAATAGGGAATGTAAAGCTCGAAAGTCAGAGTTCATCTATTATCGGCGTGAACAGGATTATAGGTGAAGAAAAGCTGAAGCTCCATACACATTCTTATTGTTGTTTAGACTATGCACAGACTTACGATGTTGTCAGATACAAAATCCATCGGAGGAAGAAAAGATTGAAAGATGAACTAGAGGACAGGAATACACTTCAGGAATATATCTATCCTAATTGCAGTCGCAGGTATTCAGCCTTAAATGCATGCAACTGATCAGCCTTACTGAGGATAGTTTTCACTGTGAAAATTGCAATGCTGAACTCGTTGTTGAAAGTGACAGCAAGAAGCAGAAGCAACAGCCTTACAACGAATACGCCATCCTCCATTCGGCTACGTACTTTTTACAGTTAAGATGGAAAATATCAAGTTGGAAGCAGTTAAATTCTGCATTCAAATATTGGTGACAGAAGTAATGTTGCTAAGGAAATTGATACGGCAGATGAAGACATAGCAAAGGCGTCAAGTCTGTCAAGATGTATCGTATGGGATGTTTGCCAAAAGTCAGAGAGAAAGATCTACGGTCCCTAATCCATCCCGCGTCCTTCACATGTTCGTGAGATAACGTCGGTTAGTGGTTGCGGAACAAAAACCACCATGCAACGTGTCCATTTCTGATGCGTCCGGATACGTGAAAAGTTGTATTGCAAACCACTCCAAGCCCGCGCGGATACCATCCATTGGAAATGTTATAAAAAGGAGGTGGTCACATTTGTAGTATTTGTTTCTTCTTTTGACCAAAGCCGTCACGCTCTCCAAAACCCTAAGCCAAATTCGATGGGGTCTTTGAACGCTGCGATGTGAGCCTGGCCAAAAAGTTTGGTTTTCTATACAGGAGCGAGAAGCTAAAGGCTAAAAGTTTAAAATCAAAAAGATAAGACGCCATTATCCAAGAGCTGGCGAGTCTGCTATTTTTGTCCAATCCATTTCATATGATGAATATTAAAAAGGTTCTTGGAGAATGATGTAACAGGTTTAAGTGAAATGGCCTCATCAGAAAACAATCCTACAGTCTCAAACGTATGGTATATTATGGCTCAATAAAACCAGCTATATTGCAATCAGAATCTCGCCGTTCTTATTCTTAATAATGGGAAAAGCTATTTGAGCCCTAAAAATTCGAAATGGTTTCATGAAACCCTGACAGATATGGATATCAAAGATCCAAATCGAAGAGGATGCAGATTTATTTTCCAAATGGGCAGAGATGTTATATAAAAAGCTGGTACATTTGGTCGAAGAAGTTTTTAGAGTATATCGAGCTTTAGTAGAACGATGTGACCACATCTCTGGGGAGCCACATCTAAATACATTATAGCATAAGCAGAGGCAACTCATCAATCTCCGAAAGCCCAAAATTCCAGGCAGAATATCAACAAGTGGCAGAATATTAAATATCGGTGGAAGAAGTGAATAAATAGAGATAGCTGGCAGCCATCTTTTAGTTTCCGAGAACAACATTCCAGATTTTCCGTCATTTATAGTTTAAAAATTAATTCCTGTAAAGTAACGATTAGTTATTTGATTGTTATTTTAGTATCGGTGGTTTATTTTTAGAAAAATACGGTTAGGGTTTGCTCATAGGGAAAAAATTTGTATAAATTATGCATTTTACAATGTAAAGGGGGTTGGATTTTCGGTAAGGAGAGACCCATTTTGGGTGTTTTGCAGGGTTTGCAGAAATTAATACAGATCTCAGGACTGAGCAGGTTTTTCTTCAAAGATTCATGTGCTGTTTAAAAATTGCAGTCTGTACCATTTCCTTTCTCTACCTGTGCAAGTTTACTTCCTGCGTTATTCCTTTCATTATGTCGTTTTCTTCTATGCTTAGATGAACGTTCATAATAGATTGAGATTCATGTTTCTATGCCTCGATTTATTCGCTTCTGAGCATCCATTTATTTCTCTAAAATTAGCAGGGGATTCATCTAAAAATTGATGCCCGTTGTTAATGGACTGTCTTTATTTCTTTTCCTATCACCTGCAAAAATCTTATTGACTGTAATAAGACAGCTATCTTGCCTTTGTATGAAAATATTTGTTTAACTGCTGGTCCATATTTTTCTGTTTTCTCGACTCCATTGCCCAATGGTATCCTGTTCATGTTGATCTAGCCACCTCATTAAAAATCCTTAAGTTTTTATTCATTTTACAAATTGGCCCTTGAGTTTCATTGTCAAACTGCTGTCGTGGTGACATTGGATGGCAGATTTGCCGAGAGAGCCCTCTCTGGCTGAAGGAGGCCAACTTTCAGTCTAAAGATTGGTTTGAAATAGGTTACCTCGGGTTTCTTTGACACAGCCCAAGGAAAATCCGAGTGCTAACACCTTGAACCAAAGTACCTGATTTACCCAAATGAAATGGTTAAGGAGGCACTGAAGACTAGGTGCCTCAACCTGAACATTGGGGCCTTGCCCCTAGAGGACTTGAATGAGTTGCACATCAGAGTTGCAGAAGAAATTCATGAGAGAGGCCTTTCCTCATATGATAAGTGTGCGCAGTTAACTAAAGACATCAATCAGTTAAGGTAGGAATCAGATAACACCAAGCAAGAACTGAGCGCAGCTAAGGAAAAGGGCAAGAAGATGAAGGAAACCATTTCAGTTGTGTGCACAAACATAGAAGAATGTGAAGAAGAAGATGATATGGAGGAAACAATAAAGAAAATTGGGGCCAAGGTGGAGTCCCTTACCTCTGAGAAAATGGAAATGGAAACCTCGTATAAAGGAAAAATCGTAGAGCTGGAGGCTAGGCACCCTGCCATTCCACAAGATCAGTGCCCAGCTCCAGCTGAGGACATCAAAGCAACCATGGATGGCATTTCATTGGAAGTGATGAAATGCCAAGACTTACTTTAGCAGATAACTACACTAGTAACCGATCTGAGTGAGGATCCTGCGCTATAGCAGGTAAGGGCAGAAGTAGAAGAGAAGCAACAGTAGGTAGATGTTGCAAGCATGCAGATGAGGAATGCACTGGCTAGAGAGAAAGTGCAAAGATTTAATGAGGTCAAGGACCTGTAGAAAGAGTTGGCAACACTAAGGGAGAAAGAGGCTGCCACATCAAATAGGCTGCAGCATATTGAGCAAGAAGGCCTCAATTTAATGCAGCAATTCAACGCAAAGTTCGTAGAACTTCTGATGACAGAAGGAACTATGCAGGAATAAGTGGCTTCGGAGAAGGTCTCGCAGGCTACTCTGGAGACGCTTCAAGGGTTCGAACGGAAATCCAAGGACATAGTTGCGGAGTTAGAAGGAACTCTGCAAAGCTTTACATTAAAGCTTGGGATGATGGAAGATGCACCACTAGGTTCCGCAAGTGGAAGTGGCTTGGGACAAGCCATAGGTGAGTGTTAGGGGCCTATTGGGTTGGGCCCAAGTGGGTTGGAAAAATATACAACTATGGAAAATTGTGCGTAGCGCACTGCAGCAAGAAGAAAGGGAAATTTCGATAATTGCACATTACATTCTGCGGCAGGAAGAGGAACCAGTTTTGTTGAAAGCGCATTGCGCGTGGCGATAGGAGATAGAAAATTTTGAGGTTTTGTGCATGTTGCGCGATGGCAATGGCTAAGGCACGGTCGCACAGTAGGATAATGCGCATGGTAGCGCATGAGCTATTTTTGGGGCAGAACATGGGTAAAGGTCAAACAAGGATATATATTTTGGGTAAGGAACAGGTGGATGGCAGATGAAAGCGACCTATTCAAATGTTTGGCGGCAAGTAGTTGAGAAGCTAGGCCACGATGCCGATGGCGACAGGTAGGAAAAGGAGTGGAAAGCGACAGGCCATGATGTAGTTGCAACAATTTTGAGGACTACGGCGGTCAAAAGAGCGTGTAAGCGACAAGTGGCCTAGCTGGAGAAGGCAAAGCAGATTATCGATGACAACAGCTAGGGTGGCAGTTAGCCACTCCAGTTTTGGAAACCTTAGGGTTTCATCCTAATGATTATAAAGAGATGACCTACATGCATGATATATAAATAAGGCACAATATTGTAAGGGAAGGGTTACTCTTTAGTTTTGGTTAAGTATTTGGGTATTGTAAAATCTTAAGCTTAGCAAAGCCATTGTAAAGGCTCTGTAGCTGAGTGCGCAGAGACCTATCTGAGAGAGAGAAGAGAGTCTGTAGCTGAGTGTGTAGACTAAGAACAATTGTACCCTTACCATTAAGAGCAATATTAACAATCATTCTTGTGGACGTAGCCTCCATCTGGGAGGTGAACCATGTTAAATTCTGTGTTATGTGACCAATGTGTGTTTATGATTGTTCAATTGCTTGGTATGAATGTTTAATGCTGGAAACTTCTGTTATGTGATT
Organism: Larix kaempferi; assembly: GCA_027924585.1. Lineage (NCBI taxonomy): Eukaryota > Viridiplantae > Streptophyta > Pinopsida > Pinales > Pinaceae > Larix > Larix kaempferi. Next base: position 4,519,698 of record BSBM01000109.1, on the reverse strand, counting down.
GCTTTTATATGTATTCTCCACAGAGAATGGGAATAACATGTTAAGTAATACATGCGCATAGGAATGTTAAGTATTCAACATGTATGAATCTATTAATTGGAATGTATGAATTTATCAATTGGTCAAATAGTGAACATTGAGTTTAAGCAGAGCATTGGAGCATGCAGTAACATATGTTTATTAAATCAACTGCAACATAATGATAAAAATTTGAATGAGTTGAAGAGATTCATAGCAGGGATGAGCAGTCTTGTTGATGCACCGAGTCATCGGAGGTTTGTGCGAGGTAAGCTGTTGATAGATTACTATCGTACCACCAAGGTATCTTGTATCACACAGTGATTTAGAGGTGCAATTGCACACCGAAGTACCCGACGCAGAACATAAGGTTCACGCAGTTGTTGTCCACAGCATCCCACAAGGTGCTGCACTGCTTATCATCCTCCCCCGCCATCACATCACCCAGTTGTGGAAACTTGATTCCGCAACCACCCCCTCAGCTTTTCCTCAGGTGAGACCTCAAGCTGCACGCAGCCTGTTACCGAAAGGGTTAGTGAATTGGGATTTTGTTGGTTCCTTGAACCACAAAGTACCTAGGTCTACACTGGAAACCTTAAGAAGGTGATCTACAGCCAACACAAGCCTCACACAAACTCTCAAGAAGTTGCAAAGAAGAAGAGAAGAATGCAATCAATAATCACTCATGAACAAAAAAAATGGAGAATAGCAGTATCACACATCAACCGTGAGTTGGAACTGTGAATAATGATTACAATAATGAATAACTGTGTGGATAATTCAAATTAACCAAGGAGGTCATTCGAATCATGCTCAAAGTCTAGATTGCATAACATTAGAGAGATCATCCAGTCAATAGTATCAGTCATAAATGGTAATAGTCAGTCAAGTGAGTCTAACTGAGTCTAACAGAACCAGCTAGGCATAAATCACGGGATGGAGACTCGAAGGAGAGAGCTTGAGGTTGTCAGAAGATCAAGTGGCACTCTAGAACTAGCTAACTAGGAGCTACAAGTAGTTAGGATGAGTAATCAGTGGAAGAACTACTCAATCAATGCACTAACTGACTGTCAGTCTCCTAGTCGGTGAGATAAGGCACTCTAACTGAATCATGACTGATGGTAGGTGAGAAAAGGTGCACATGTCATGCAGAAGACTCAAATAGGGTGCATGAGGTAGGTAGGAGGGCTAATGGGGGCTGAAGACGGGCTCTAGGGAGCTGAAAACAGGCTCTAGGTGCTGGGAGGACCACCAAGATGATGACTAGATGCATGCAAATGCATGCAGATGACTCGATGCATGCAAAATGCATGCAGACATGCAAATATGAAAAATGATGGTGAGAATATTCCAACAAAAATATCGCTCACATACATATGAAATAAAAGTATCATACTATATTAGAGAATACTGAGAAGCAAATGAAGATATTTTAATCTCATACTTTATAGAGAATCTCTAACCATGGAATTCTTACAATACTGAGTGTAGAAAGACTCTGAGAAGAGAAGAAGAAGTAGTATCTTCTCTTGATCTGCAATAGAGGTGAAAACAGAGGATATGGATGCTCATGGGAGGTGCACCAATAGTCAAGAGTTTCTCAGGGTCGCATTCACCAAACCATACATAAAAGCAAGGGCGCATTCTTCACAATTGGAACCCTTGGATCTAGTGAAATGGCCATAACTTATTCATCGAGACACCTTTTTTAATGAGACAAAAAGTGTTTCCTATTGGAAAAGATGCTACGAATGAAATGGAATAGGTCTCAATGTCTATAAATTATCAGAAAGGTCAAAACTAGAACCTCCATTTTGGCCCTTCAATACCATTTCCATCGAATGAGAAGAATGCTTTAGAAGATTGAAAGAAGAGAGGATGTAATCACATAGCTGGATAAGATATAAAAATTGGTCATCACTGGATGCACTCGATCATGTGCAGAATATTGTAACAGGAACAATGGGGCACATCTCCCACAGGTGGATAAGGGTGCATCATCAAATCCTAGAGAAGCTTGAGCTTACTCAGATACAAACCTCAAGCGCTATGGTTTATGTGGTTGTAGATGGAAGTCTATATATGTGCTATTGATGTTGTTATTACTTACTATCTACCCATATAATAAGCATACACATAATAGAATTAATAAGATATCCTCATATGAAATACAATCGAAATGCAATTGAAGGATAAGGATAACAATTGAATACTTACAATCGTACTACTTGAATACTAACAATCAATTACTTGAATACTTACTATTGTCTACAATCATTCTTTTCAATAGCATTGCAATCCAACAATTACAATCAAATACATGAGCTAAGCATATGATCTTAACGATAAGAATACTGAAAATACCATCTATTGTAATTTACTCATAAACATGTAATACTACAAATACAACATATTTAAATTCATAGCATGTGCATTAGGGAAATAATATGCTTTGGATTTCTTGAATCTCATTTAAAGAACCTGGCTGTTTTATTTTATTGGCTTCTTGGCATGATGTCCTAGACTTAATTTCCCTTACTCCACTATGTATTACCTTGACTAATCCTTTCCCTTTGGTTTCCTGGTGTCTTTGGCCTTGGTTTTGGGGTTGGGTGCACCACATATTTGTAGGTGTTGTTTATGGAAATGAAACAAAAAAAACATTTAGGGATTCAGGCCCAAGTGTTTTCTTCCCCTCCACTACAAAAAAAGGAGACAATCATGATTAGTAGGCCTATAACAATTCTTTAATCACTATATCCAAATATTCTAATGGTGACGTCCATTAAAAACCATTTCCAAAAGTAGCTTTGTCAAGAATCAGTAAAGGGCCATCATCATAAGTGGTGTTAATGACTAAAACAATGCAATACCATTTAATACCATCACTTATTAATGTTTTGGAAACTAAACTAGTGACAATATTTCTAATCCCATTACCATTCTTTCCTTGCTAATTAAAATTAGTGATAATCCCTTAATTCTTGTTACTAAGACCACTCTCAAAATAATGCTAACGATAATTGACTATCACCAAATGATCTAGGAGGATCTCAGAGTTCGATCAAAATAAAAGTCTTCAAAATATCCAAATAATCTTATAGATGCGTAGAGCTCGTTAGGAGATTTTCGACAACGTTCGTTTTCACATAAAACAACCTTCGGACGCAAAAGATATTGAGTTTCAAAACTTCGACAAAAGGGTAAAAAACTAATGTAAAAAAGGGCAAAAAAGGGGCCACGTGGCACACCCACAAGATGCCACATGGAAAGGAAAAATCAACATTGGAAACAAGTGGCAGAGTTCCACATGGTTAATTGATGACATGGAAGGTGATTTGGACCAATCAGGGTCTACCATGTGGCGGCCTTGTTGGCCATATAATGTATGATTTACCAAAATATATTGGACACCATGGGAATCGAACCCATGACCTCCAAGGCCACCAACATCTCCCACAAGTCTGCATAGCCAGAGCTCCAAGCATTAGTTCTTAACACTAGAGGGTGTTAACTTGTATATAGGGTTGTAGGGTTTTTCATTTGGAAAAATGAACGGGATCGAGGGCTAGGCCAACACCGAGGCCATAAGAAGTTCCAACACAGAGCCAAGTTACACCACAACGAAGTTCCAACACAGAGCCAAGTCACACCAGAGTTCAAACACCACCATAATACAACGAATTGCATATAAAACTGAGCGGTGGGGATGGATCCTGTGACCTCCGCGCAGCCAATACATCGTCTTTCCACTAGGCCATGGCCTATTTGTTGTATGGAAAATGGTGGATTTTACTTATAAGTTGTAGGTGGATTTTGGGTCCAAAAAATGGGCGTGTCGCCCTGTAATCCGTGCCCAAAAACCACCCACAAGCCACTATAAAAACCACGGTTTGCAAAGATATTGAGAGTATGTATAGGGCGCATTTATGCAAAGATCTTGAGGCAACTTTATGCACAGTTCCCGAGGTCCGTACTGTCATTAATGGGTGTGCTTCTTAAGGTGGAAATCTGTACAGTCCGTACAGTTGCGGGTAGAGGTTGTCTCGATTTGCACGCCATAGGAGGCCTCAAGAAAACATAGTCAACTTTATACTCATTTTTCTCAAAATTTCGAGAGGATTGCGGTGGTATAGTATGTTTCTAAGTTTGACTGACAGAACTCAGAGTTGTTTCCAGAAACTCATATATGTAAGCTTTGAAGACTTAATAAGATCGTCCTTTTCATTGGAAGTGGCCAGAAGATGTATCCCAAGAAGGGTGAACTCCATTATCATCTGTTGTCTTCAATTTCTAGTTTGCATATCTGTTTTATTTACTTATGTGTTTGATTTGAGCATTTAAAATTCATCTTTAAAATCCATTTTTATGAGAATTGACATGCAATTTTATGGTTAAAAATATCCTGAAATATTTTCAGATCAAGTTTGGTATGAGAGCAGCTTAACCATTGCATTGTGAGTTTTTTTATGTTAACAAGAGCAAGGCGTCAAAGAGGTGAAGGAGAGCTTGAAGAGTTTGATATAGATATTGGTTCAAAAAGAGGAAGAATGTCTTTAGAAAAAGGAGAAGATGAGACTTCTTCAATCCCATCTGAAGGAGACTTCCTTACAGATTTCATGAAGATGCAAAGTATGGTGGAAGATATTTATCAAGATCGAAAGAAGGGACAACATGGTGGTTCTTCTCATGCAAAAGGTAAAGAAGAAGGAGGTGGTGAGGAACCTCCTAAAACTCTTCCATCTTCACCATCTTTTCTTGATGGATCTTTAAATTCTTCACCTGAAAAACAAAAAGTTAATTTCAATGTGCCTCAATTAAAGCTTGATATTAAGTTTGATTTACCAGTTTATAATGGAGAACTTAATGCTAAAAAGTTGGATAATTGGATCCACCAAATAGAGGTTTATTGTAGGATTCAAAATTTCACTGAATATAGCTTGAAAATTTAGTTGGCTTCTCTCCGACATGGAGGGACCGCTCTCATATGGTTGGAGAGTGGAAATAAAAATGATTTGGCCTCAAAAGAAAATATCATATCCTCTTGGCATGAGTTCACTTCAGCATTAAAGAAGCGGTTCTATCCATTGGGCTACATGTATCAAGCCATAATGGATTGGAAACTTTTGAGGCAAGGTAAGGAACAAAGTGTGCAAGAGTACACACAAGAATTTCAAAAGAGAGATTTAATACTTGGTATGCCTCTCTACGCAATAAATTATTCTCAAGTTCATAGGTGGATTACATATTTATTTATTTCATATGATAATTATGTTTAATCCAACTAACCTTGATGATGTATGCATTCAATGGACTCATATGGAGTCAAAGGGGAAGAATACAAATGAAATTGTTTCCAAGAAACCTTACAAAACTCATGGAAACAAATTCAAAGGTAAGGGGAAAGGTAAACATACAACTACAATGAAGAAAGAAGGAGATAAACCTACATGCTCACATTGCTAAAAAAAGGGTCATGATGCATCCAAATGTTGGAGGGTTCATCCAAAGCTCAATCCTGAGAAGTTTGAGAATAAGGAGGACATGAAGACCATTGCTACAACCATCCAACATGATTTCGGATCTGACTCAGGGAATGAGACTAAGATAGTTGCTACGAGCATACAAGGTAAAAATCCTTCCACTTCTAGTAAAAAGCATGATTTTGTTGTTGATGAAAGAAAGAGAAGTGAGTTATTTCATATAAGAGTAATCTCTAAGCATACAAAAATAGATACTCTTTTTGATAGTGGATCACAAGCGAATCTCATTTCAGAAGAGACAGTTAAAAAAAATCATTTGGAAACTAAGTTACACCCAAATCCATATCCACTTAGATGGGTATGTGATAATGCACAATTACAAGTGAAAAAACAATGTAGACTTAGGTTTGCTATTACTTATGGATTCATTGATGAAGTAGATATGGATATGGTTCCATTGGATATATGTGGTATTGTGTTGGGAAGTCCCTATATTTTCGATAGGAAAGATATATTTTATAAGGAAGACAACTGGTATCGGCTCACTAAAGACGGTATTGAATATGTTATTCGTGCAGATCGCATAAAAACTAATATTTCATTAGTTTCTGCAAGTCAAATGAAGAGGCTAGTAAATACTAGTAACAATTTTGTTCTTATGATTGTTAAAGCAAAGGAATTTGGTGAAAGTGAATCTTTTAAAGGATGTGATCCAAAACTTAAGAAAGACTTAACTAAATTTGTAACTGATTATGATGTCTTCTTTCAAGAACCTAAAGGACTACCTCCCAAAAGAGAAATCCAACGTGAGATTCTCTTACAATAGGATGCACCACTTGCTAACATTGGCATGTACAGGTCTTCATTAATTGAAAATGCAAAGCAAATTCAGGAATTGCTTGAAAGAGGGGACATTCGACCAAGCTCTTCTCCATGTGGTTCACCAATTGTTTTGGTGTCAAAGAAGGAAGGAACATGGCATATGTGTGTTGATTACAAGGAACTAAACATAATCACAATTAAGAACATGTATCCTCTTCCTCGAAATGATGATCTTTTCGATCAACTTAAGAATGCAACTTATTTCACTAAGTTAGACATAAGAAGTGGCTATCATCAAATTAGAATTCATGAAAATGATATTTGGAAGACTTCTTTCAAAACTAAACAAGGATTGTATGAATGGCTGTTAATGCCCTTTGGGCTTTGTAATGCACCCGCAACATTTACGAGGGTGATGAATGATGTTTTTAGGCCCTTCATTGATGACTTTGTCATAGTCTACTTAGATGATATTTTTATTTTCAGTCGTACTTGGGAAGAACATGTCAAGCATGTCAAACAAGTTTTAGATGTACTTGTAAGGGGAAAATTGCAATTAAAGATGTCTAAATGTGAATTTGGGAAGACATATTTAGTGTATCTAGGTTACATTGTCAGGGGTGGTGAATTGAGGATTGATCCCTCTAACGTTGAGGTCATTATGAATTGGCCCAAGCCAAATAATGTAGCTGAGGTAATCATATTTTTGGGAGCATCCCAATACTAGAGGAAGTTTATTGCTAACTTCTCCTTCATTGCTTCTCCATTACATGAATTGACAGGTATGAACATAGTCTTTTAGTGGGAAGGAAAAGAAAAGAAGGCCTTCCACACTCTGAAAGAACATATCAGCACAAATCCAGTACTTGCACTGTCGGATCTACAATATCCATTTGAGATAGAGACTGGTGTTAGTGGTTATGCCATGGGGGCAGTCTTAATGCAACTTAAAAAACCAATATGCTATCATTCTGAAACCTTCTCTAAAGAAATAATTCACTATCCAAACTATGATAAATAATTGTATGCATTAGTACAAAGTGTGAAGAAGTGGAAACATTACCTAATGGATAAGGAAACAATTATACATGCTAATAATCAACCACTAGAATATCTTCAATCTCAAACTAAGCTACAACAATCAAGACATTTCAGGTGGATGGGTTTTATAAAACAATTTAATTTGATCATTAAGTATAAGAAAGGTATTCAGAACAAAGTTGCATATATGTTATCAATGCCTACAACAAATGCATCTATTGTTATTCAACAAATTCCTTTGGTACATTGAAGTTATGTTGAACAATACACTCAAGATGAAGACTACAAATAAGTATATGAATCACTAAAACATGGCCCTCAAAATGAAGAATTGGATTATCATATTCATGACAAGTTGTTGTATAATCTTGGAAAGATATGTATTCCACAAAGTGAAAGAGTACATGTGATAAGAGAAGCACACACTTCTCTCATTTCAGGGCACTTTGGTGTAGGAAAAACTATAGCACAATTACAACAAAAAGATTATTGGCCTCGAATGAATGATATTGTGTCTGAGTATATAAAAGTATGTGTTATGTGTGCAATAAGTAAGCCAAGTAACATAAAGTTAGGATTGTACACTCCACTTCATGTTCCTTCCCGTCCGTGGGAAAGTGTTTCAATGGATTTTGTAGGAGGGTTACCAATGTCTAGAAAAGGACATGATTACTTATATGTTGTTGTGGATAGTTTCAAGAAAATGTGCATTCTAATGCCTTGTAAAAAGAATATCATAGCTGAGATGATTGCTCATTTGTTCTTCTAGCATATATGGGTCCATTTTGGACTACCTACTTCTATTGTTTCTGATTAAGATTCCCACTTCCTTGGGAAATTTTGGTTATATTTATGGGAACTTATGGATACAAAGTTAAAGAAGAGCACATCATTTCATCCACAAACTGATGGAAAAATTGAAGTGTTCAATCAGACAATAGTACATCTTCTTTGAGGATATTGTGCCAAGCATCCCAAGTTGTGGGATGAATAGTTGCATTATGTTCAACATGCCTACAACAGAGCTATGCACTCTTCAACACAAAAGTATCCTTTCGATACATGTTTTGGTTATTTTACAAAGTCTCCCTTAGACTTTGTTTATGGGAAAGATCGAGTGGGATATGGTCCAGTTGATGCGGATAAAGCTTTGAATTTATTCATTAGATCTAGTTAATACATCAAGTAGTACAAGAGAAGTTGGAATCAAGTCAGCCCAAGTATAAGGAAAGGCATGACAAACATCGGGTGGATCATCATTTCAAAATTAGTGATCGAGTATGGCTTCATATCAGCAAAGACTGACTCCAAGGTGAAGGTAGAAAGTTGAAACCAATCAGGTATGGATTTTTACAATTTTGGATCAAGTTGGTAATAATTCTTTTGGGTTAGGTTTTCCTCCTTATATGCAAATGTATTTTGTTTTTAATGTGGAAAACTTGAAACTGTATGAGCCTCCAATTATTATGGACAATGATGAACATGTTCAAGTACCTTCTGTAGATGATTTTTCTCTTGACTATCTCAATGAACTTTAGGAAGATGTTATACTTGGTAAGAAGGTTAGATATCCACGAATAGGTGACATGGAATTTCTACACGTGGGGATTAAAGGAATGCATCTAAGAAAAGCACGATGGCTAGAGACTGAAAGAGTGAGGGAGATGTGCCCTCACCTATTTTATGCATGATCTAATGCTTTTGGTGGCCCAAAAGATTCCCAGTGGGAAGGTTTGATCCAGGAGGATATCATAGTTCGATCAAAATAAAAGTCTTCAAAATATGAAAATAATCTTACAAACACGTAGAGATCGTCAGGAGAATTCTGGCAACGTTCATTTCACGTGGAACGACATCTGGATGCAAAATATATTGAGTTTCAAAAATCCAACAAAAGGGTAAAAAAATGATGTCAAAAAGGGAAAAAAATGGGCCACGTGGCACACCAACAAGGTGCCACATGGAATGAAAAACTCATAATTGGAGACACGTGCAAGGTGTCACGTGGATATTTGATGACATGGAAGGTGATTTGGACCAATCAGGGTCTGCCATGTGGCAATCCTTTTGGCCATATAATGTACGGTTTACGAAAATACATTTGAGACCATGGGAATCAAACCCATGACCTCCAAGGAAACTAACATCTCCACCAAGTGCACATAGCTAGAGCTCCAAGGATTAGTTCTTAACAATATAGGGTGTTAACTTGTATATAAAGTTGTAGGGTTGTTCATTTGGAAAAATGAACGAGATCGAGGGATAGGCCCTCGACCCCATGGCCAACAATGAGTCCATAAGAAGTGCCAATGCAGAGCCAAGTTACACCACATCGAAGTGCCAACACAGAGCCAAGTCACACCATAGTTCGAATGCCACCACAATACAATGAATTGCATATAAAACAAAGTGGTGGGCATGAATCCCATGACCTCTACGCAACCAATACATTGTCTTACCACTAGGCCACGACCTATTCGTTTCATGGAAAATGGTGGATTTTACTTATAAGTTGCAGACAGATTTTGGGTCCAAAAATGGGCACGTGGCCCTCTAATCTGCACCCAAAAACCACCCACAAACCACTATAAAAACCACGGTTTGTTAAGATCGCGAGAGTATGCACAGGGCACATTTATGCATATATCCCAAGGAAATTTTATGCATAGTTCTCGAAGTTCGTAAAATCATTAATGGGAGCACTTCACGAGGTGGGAATATGTACAGTCCATACAATTGTAGGTAGAGGTTGTTTTGATTTGCGTGCCAGAGGAGTCCTCAAGAGAACATAGTCAACTTTATACTCATTTTTCTTAGAATCTTGAGAGGAGCATAGTGGTGCAGTCTGTTTATGAGTTTGACTGATAGAACTCAGAGGTGTTTCCAGAAAATCATATATGTAAGATTTGAATACTTAATAAGATCGGCCTTCTCATTGGAAGTGGCCCAGAGGCGTAGCCCAAGAAGGGTGAACTCCGTTATCATCTGTTGTCTTCAATTTATGGTTTGCATATTTGTTTCATTTGCTTATGTGATTGATTTGAGCATTTAAAATTCATCTTTAAAATCCATTTTTATGAGAATTAACATGCAATTTTATGGTTAAAAAGATCCTGAAATATTTTCAGATCACCAAAGATATTATTGTAATGATGGACTACTGTAATCCTTACCAAAGATCTTGACCATCACCATTGAGTGACCCCCAATTACCCAATAATTTACCCCTACTTACAACTACCTACCCCATAATTTACCCCTAATTCCCATTGATTAACCATTAATTCCATGTAATTGACCACTAATTACCCACAATTAAACCTTAATTACAACTAATTACCCCTAAATGACCCTAATTACCCATACATGTAATCATTTCTAATTACCACTGATTAGCAATTATTTATCCCAAAATTACCCCTACATTATTCCAAGGAAAATTTCACTAGAAACCAAAGGGATACTTCAAAACATTCATAGATGGCATATTATTCCCTAGTAAATTTGTGAGTGTAAACATGTGCATCTCACATACGAGATTCTAGATGGGTCCCTGTTTCCATGATATTAGTCAAATGCCTAACATCATTGGAAAAAATTGATTGAGTTAACTCCTTGGGCTTAAATAACCCCTACTTACCCATAGTTACCACTAATTACAACTAGTTATGACATAACAATTCCATAATTGACCCCTAATTACTCCATATAATTGTCCCATTAATCACCACTAATTACTTACTAATTATACCCGAATTTCCCCTAATTACCATGAACTACCCCCACATCACCATTAACTAACCCTTAATTACATATAATGTATCCATAATCATCCATTGTTACCACTTAAAAGTGAAAGGTTCAATTTCAATTTTTAGAATCACCATCAAGGTAATATTTTACCAAGACATGAAAGCCTTAATTGAAATATTTAGTGAAAAATGTATTAATGGTATCTCTCTCTACTTTTTTAGAGGAACACTTATTGATTACCCAAACTTCCCCTCCACGTGCATAGATTATGTGCATGAGCCAAAATGTTGAATATGCTCCTATAATAATTACCATATTATAACCATATCCAAATATTCCCTTCACATAGACTATGTAGTGGTTTTGGCTATGCATGGTCCATGAACATTAAAAGCATATTTTTGGCCCTTAGACATTCTAGTTCCTCACTAGACGATGTCTAGGGCCCCAATAACCATCTATAGGGTATGAACAATATAATGGTGCCCATATAACATATCTGGGACAAATATTCCATTACAGGTCTTATGTGGTGGTTTTGGACCACGTGCATGTTTCATGACCTGTAAATGCAACTTTTAGGACCTACAATGTCCCTAAGGTGTAATTCTTAGGTTTATTCCCCTACTAGTTCAATTCTGAGGGCCTTGAAACCCAACCTTGCTACTCAAAACCTACAAATTACAATACTAGGACTAGGAACACTCTAGAAATATTACAACAATAATACTAACATATGTAGCTAGCTACTAGAAAATAGATTGAAACACTTCACAAAATGAAATCAATTGGTTCAGAGACATTGCAAATCCAATTAGGTTAAAATGGTTAGATGTTGAACAAGCGATCTTGGAATTTAAAATCCATGAAGACACCTTGCTCTCAATGGTACCAAACTCTTCTAAGTCTAAGTCAATGTTTCTCATTGAGAAAACCAAGCCGAGTCATCTATTTTGAATTTGAATCAAACTCATCAGTCAAATATAGTTTGGATTGAATCAATAAGTTGGACTTGGACATCTCACGAGTCACACTTGATCATGTGTGTATAAATCCATAGGAAAGGAAATTTCATTTTGCTTTCTTTTTGTAGAATTTCACAACAAACAACCAGTAGAACTATTGAGGGTATAGAACCTATGGGAAAAAAAGACCGAGTCATTTTTGAATTCAAAAGTATGGTAATTATGCCTACACTTATGCACATAAAAGCAATTTAACATTGGGAACATATTTTTCACACTTAATGAAGTTCAACCATAGTGAATGCCCTAATAGAAACCATCCTTGACCTTTCTGAAATTCCAAATTGTACACAAATCATCTAGCAAATACACAACATGGGTATGGATTGAATTCTCTTCATGGCATGAAAATATGAGCTAAGCTCATCACTCTCGACTGGAGGATGTTCTTTGGAGTGTCCTAGGTCACTAGAACCACTATGAGAAAAAACATAGGTATATGAAACATGATTATAAAAAATTCCTAAGTGCCCCATTATCCAAGCAAAATAAGAACAAAGTTAATAATCTAGCTCAAAATCAAGATAAACAATACATGTACCAGAATGACTAGATTAATTTGCTTCCAAATTAATCCAAAACGAGTTCTGAAGGGAATCTTATCCCTATATTAAAGACATAGTCTTATTGAATGTACTACTAACCAAATTATTGTTCTAAGTTTCATCCCCATGGAGCTATACCATTAATATAGTACATACTCAACTTTTCACTTTTTAAGAAATCAAGGGCATCTTCACTCAATGCTAGGATATCTATGGCATTAGTTCATTGAAACAAGGTCTTCACATGTGATAATTTCAAAAACAAATGTTGGTATATTCCTATTAGGTGTTGGGTACCAATTAGGGAAAATAATCACGAACCAAATAGAAACATAATATTAAGCATGAATATAATAATTTTCATTAAGATGAGATAGACATAAATACAATGTGATGACCCTTGGTTTCTAAATTCCAAGTGGTCCCATTGGAATCCTTCATTAATCTTCCTATACACCTATGACTCTTCACTCACATCCTATGTTATTTTTTAGTTTGTTTTAAATAACTTACAAAAATATTTTTTTTAAAATATTTTTCAATATACTAAATCAAAAAAATAAAAATAATAATGGCTTGAGGGTATCACACTGATTTTCAGTAACATTTTGTCTTTGCATCATGACAATGGTTAGGGATGGATAAAGAGGGCCTTGGACATTTAACAAATCTTCTTTGGTTCAGGTATGGTGAATCATGCATTAATACACCACATAGGACCTTTTAATGGCATCTTCTTCCTCTAAGTAGGACACACTTTCCATTTATTAGTTTTTGGTAATGGTGATGGGTTTATGGTCCTAGACATGGTCAAAAAGGAAAACAAAATCTTTACATAGGAAAATGAACCTTGTCAGCCTCAACTATTGTGAACAAGGCCTTTAACCATGAGACATTCCCTCCCTATGGGATCAACCCCAAGCGGTATTCCAAGATCCAATAGGTGGTTTCGCACAAAGGTGATGGGTCTAGGGACCTTGACAAGACAAAATAATGCTAAATATTTCCTTTTGAAACATCAGTGAGGGAATTTTTGAATAGTATTTTATGCAATAAAAAGCACATCCATTCTTTAAAAATATTAGCACAATCATGTAAATAAAATAAAATTGTGAGCATTTCCTCTTTTCTTATATATGTTGGTCATGTTTCCTTCTTTGGGTTTATTTTTGGATCAACAAACTTGTTGGTTTAGGCTCCATAAGCGAAAAAACATATTCATTTTTCTACTCTCTATTCCTATTTTTTATTTTCAACCAGATTTATAAATAATATCCACATTTCCATCATTGATGAAATTACACAAATGCATATACCCTCAATCTTAGTCTTAACACTTGTCGTCATTATCTCAAGACATCCATCATTAACGTTATTAATTAAAAAGATGATAAAATAAACATTAATTGTATAAAAAATAAATATAATGGTGCACAAGAACCAAGTACAAATTTATATCCAAAAATTCTATCATTTATAAACTAAAACCATATCTTCATATATCATAAATAAAAATTATACTAAGTGAATTTCTTACCTTTTATCCTTAAACCCTATATCATCTGCATTCCTCTAAATAAGCAAATTGTTATTTTTCTAAGTTTTCATCACTATTAGTTCATAACATGAAAAAAAACATTAACTTAGTATAATCACCCATTAATAAATATTATGAATAAATAAATAAAAAATAAACCATCAACCATGATGAAAAACTACAACATAAAATGGTAACTTAATAATGAATGGTTTATTTAAATGTTTACATGGCATTTGTGACATATAATGACCATAACATCATTTTAAATAGAATTTATTTTAAATAAAAAATAAACCATGAACCATGATGAAAAACTACAACATAAAATGGTAACTTAATAATCAATGGTTTATTTAAATGTTTACATGGCATTTGTGACATATAATGACCATAACATCATTTTAAATATAATTTATTTTTTAAATGTTTACATGGCATTTGTGACATATAATGACCATAACATCATTTTAAATATAATTTATTTTTTAAATGTTTACATGGCATTTGTGACATATAATGACCATAACATCATTTTAAATATAATTTATTTTAAAGAAGAATTATTTTTGGTTGTATTATAAATTAATTTGTTTATTCAAATATAATATTTTTATTATTATTATTATTTTATTATATATAATGAAATTATACTTAAATATTGAGAAATTTTAATCACTAAGATTGAATATTTCTACCTACATAAATAAATATTAGCATTTAATTTAAATAAATAAATATTTGCAAATTGGCTTTGTAGATTTAGAAAGATATCACTTAAAATTGGTTACTTAATAAACAAAACACTTTAAATTGTTAAATGTTTGAAGAAACTTACTAACTCATAAAGAAGGGTTATTAAATGAAATTAAGAATAATGAATGAACAACCTAATGAAATAATAATCCAGATACTCTCAAATGGAATGGAAACGAAGAAGGAGGAGTGTTCTCGGTTAAAGAAGCCTACAATTTGTTTTGGAGCTGCCGAATCCAGGATTGACATTGGTCGTGGTACAAAATATGGAAAAATTTAGCCCCTCATAAAGGTAAGATTCTTATGTGGCTTATTTTAAATGGGAAGGTACTTACCTGGGATAAGATGAGGATTAAGAATATACAAGGGCCAGGCAGATGTAGTCTATGTTTTGGTGCAGAGGAGAATGTTGAGGATCTATTTTGTGCATGTTCTTTTATCCAAAAAGTATGGGAGACTGTGAGTACAGATTTAAATCTTACAATACAAGGGGAATGTGGCACGGTGGAAAGTTTTTTAAAATGTTGGTATGAAGAGCCAGACCTGAAAATTATGCACTGCATTCCTTACTTGGTTATGTGGTATGTATGGACAGTACTGAATGCTTCCATTTTCGAAGACACTCACTAACCTAAGTTATATGTTTCTTTATAGGTGCTATCTACCTATATATACTTTATGACAGAGGAAAAAGAGCCTAAGAACAGGATCATACAAGCGATTTCTGTGGGGGTGGATGAGATTGTTGGTTTCTTCGGTGGGGCATGTGTGAATGGAAAGTGCGGTCTTGGAGGAATTTTGAAGCTCACAAAGAGTGACTCAATCCATTTTATAGAAAATGGGGCAACTGGAACAAACAACTGAGCGGAGAGGCTAGCTCTGAGAATGCTAATGTAGGTTGCAAAGGAAGATAAGGTGGCAATACTAAGGATTTTTCATGGACTCAAAAATCTGGATAAGTCATATAAAGAAGGAAATTAAGATAAAAAATCTTTATCTGGAAACTACATCATCAACTTTTAGTAAAATAATTTTTAATCACGTCTACACGGAAGCAAATGAGGAAGGAGATGCTCTCTAAAAAAGGACTAAGTCTAGAAGAAGGAAAGTGTAAGATCACTAGAATAAGAAATGGCTTACAGGATAGCAGATGGATGACTCTAGATTTTTGGACAAGATAAAATAATCGTGCTTCTTTTTTGAAAATATCCATTTTTTTATAAGTTTGAACAATATGGTACATTTTGTTTTGTGCATAAACTCTTTGTAACATATTTTAAATATCATGCGGAAATGTACCTGTGAAATGAATCGTATTCTCCGAAATTTATAATAAATGAAGAAGGATATAATTTTTTTTTCGAAAAAAAACAACCTAATTTAATTTAAATTTGTTTTTTTTTTTTATATAAAAAATGAACAAATTTAAGAACTACTTTAAAAAACAAAGTTCCACTAGAAACAATAAATATATATAGATATCAAATATATATTAATTTTGAACATAGTCACTAAAACTCTAAATATACTTTAAAAAAAATCATTCTCATAAATAGACAACACTTTGGATGACAGAATTTACAATATGTAGGATAAATTCAATATTTCAAAAACCCAAAACACTTCTATTTGTCAAAATGCGAGACTCAAAAATATTCTTTTGTGATGACTATTTAAAAAATTAGCCTCTAAGAGGCCAAGTACTCGTGTATTTTTTAGAAGATAGGTAATAATTTGCTTAGTAAATATATGTAGATGGAATCCGACTCAAAATAATTCATTCCTCGGTAGAAAATTGTTTTATAATAAATAAATAAATAAATAAATAATATATATATAATTAATTAAATATATATATATATATATAAATATCAAATATATGTTAATTTTGAACATAATCACTAAAACTCTAAATATACTTTAAAAAAAATCATTGTCATAAATAAACAACACTTTGGATGACAGAATTTAGAATTTAGAATATGTAGGATAAATTCAATATTTCAAAAACCCAAAACACTTGTATTTCTCAAAATGCGAGTCTCAAAAAAATTCTTTTGTGATGATTATTTAAAAAATTATCCTTTAAGAGGCCAAGTATTAGTATATTTTTAGAAGATAGGTGATAATTTACTTAGTAAATATATGTAGATAGAATCCGACTCCAAATAATTCATTCACGGCTATAAAATTATTTTATAATAAATAAATTTATATATATATATTTAATTAATTTGATTTAAGATAAATAAATAGTAAATCATTTAAATAATAAAAATACTATTTAAATATAAATAAATGAAAATAACAATTTTAACAAAACTATCATTACTACTCCCTTCCTCACCACTCTTAAAATCATCGTGTGATAACAAGAACAGTTTTATCCAACCGTTCAATTTGAATTGTAGTTGTTAGTGATCATAACCGTTTAATTTCAATTGCTGTTGTCAGTGATCATGAAAAAGACATCACCTAAATTCACCGTTTGATCATCCAAACGGTTCAATTTGGATTACTGACTGACATTTATGCTGTCGACGTGGCATTCATATTTAGAAAAGCATGGCATAAACTGATCGTGTGATCACAACAACTATTTTATACAACTCTCCCATTTGAATTGCAAGTTATCAGTGATCATGAAGAAAGCATCACCGTTTGTTCACCTAAAAAAGTATGATCCAACGGTTGAATTTGAAATTTGGTTGTCGTTGGGTGATAAAGCAGATCCAATGGCTCCTATGCATGAACCTCTTCATATATCTACTTTCTCTCTGTATGATTGTTATAATGTCTGTCTGTGCTGCGTTTTTGTGTGTGGTGCGTTTGCTTCTTTGTGCCATACTTTTGTGTTGGGGGTTTGTGATAAGTCTCTAATTTCTATTTTATCTTTGAGATACCGTAATTCATATTTGAGCGTAAATGTGCTGCACTGTGTTTTTGTTTTTGTTTGTGATGTGTTTGCTTGTTTCTCTGTGATGTGTCTTTTTTGTTTAGGATTTGCTGTAAGTAAAATTATAAAGATTTTATTTCAATTATTAGAATTTAATGTAAATTAATGCTTATTTTTATTATTATTTATTAAGAGATTTTTTATTTATAAATAAATAACAAAATGAATGTTATTTTAAAAAATATCAATTAGTATTTTATTTTCAATTTTTTTTTAATTATTAAATATTAGTTGAATAAAAATTTAATAAATTTTGCACTATGTAAATTAGGGATTATTCTTAAATAATTTTGATTTATTCTTCTCACTCAGTCCCTTGCAAGTTAAAGAGAGTCTAATTTGGTGAGAAATTAAGATTGACACATTACATGTTAGGATTTTAGTGAATTATTTATTTGTGGACATTTTTATGAGAATTTTAATAGTGTTTTGTGGTTGTGACATCAAATTTATAAACTTTTGTATAAATGTTTTTGTATATAATATCTTAGAGACTAGGATCAAATTTGAGAAGTAATGGCACTGCTAAATGTTAAAGAATCCTTTAAATTTAGGAGAAACTTATATTTAGAAATTGAATCATTGAAATTTTAATAAATCTTTGATTTATGACTGTGATTTATGAGCGAATTATATATTTATATGTATCTTAGTTTGTCAAATGTTTTTTGATAAATTTTAATGAAATTGCCCACTATTTTTTAATTAGTCAACTTTAGTTGTGATTTCTTCTCTTTGAAGGTGGGTGTGCAATTGGTATATCAATTTTGAAACATATATTAATAGGTAAGTAATTCAATAACATAAAATATAATCTACTTGGGGGCTTTCTGTTCTGATGTAAAATATAATCCACTTGGAAGCTTTCTGTTTTGATGTAAAGTAAGTGTTGTACAATTTTTTATATTTAATTTTGTTATTCCACATTTAATAATTTATTATTATTATGAATGATTCATTAAAAATGAAAATAAAAAATGAATAATTCATTCTTCAATCTAATGCTTATTAATTAGGCACTTTCTCTACTCTTCCTTCTTATCATAATTAATTATTTTTATTAATTTAGATTATGCATATTTGTTTTTTATAATAACTAATTAATTTTTTTAATTTTAATTTTTTTTATTAATTTAGATTATGCATATTTGCTTTTTATCATAATTAATTAATTTTGTTAATTTTAAATTCTTTATATTTGTTTTTATTATAATTAATGGTTTTTATTAATTTTTTATTGCGCATATTGGTTTGTTTTGAAATGTTTGTGTTTGATTGATTCTTAATATTTTATAGTATTTTTTTTTAATAATTGAAGTTATTTGAGTTTTCTCATAATTAATTTAAAAGTTAAATTTAATTTATTTATTTTTAATTTAAATTTTTTTTAATTGATTTCAGAAAACAAATAAAAATATGAAGTCATCTTAACTTTGTTGGCTTTCTGATCCAACAATTTAAAGTACTTAAAGTGCAAGGGAAAAGAGAGGATTCATTACTGATTGGAAATATTGCTATTAAGCTTAACCCATTTTTTTTTCCTTAGATTATTTGAACCACCACGAGTAACTTTATTTGCACATCTTTGAAAATAACATGTAATGTTCATGAACAGCGCTGTCCTTGCCGAAGAGGGAACTGCCGTGAAAACCAGTGGCTAGCATTGCCCAGAGTTACCCCTAACCAGCTTTGGATACCTGCCTATTTCTACATCTTCTACTTGTGCATACACCTTATTAAATGTATTTAAAAATTCATTACTTCTTCCGTGGATAACTGAGAAGTCAAGATGTACGGCCAAAATAATTAAAAACTAAATTCCATGCCTAGCTGTAACCAATCCCACTCATATATTTAAGAAAAATAACCCTCTTTCATTTATATCCTAGCAATCGGCTAGGTTTACTCCGAAATTGCATAGGTTTATAATTTATTATGTGGTTGTGTTTTGCTATATTTTAGCGTAGGTTTATAATTTATTATGTGGTTGTGTTTTGGTATATTTTAGCCCAATATAAAAACGGAGCAATATTTGACATACTCTATTTATTTGACATACTCATAATTTCATTTATTCGCATACATCTTCTTAGGTTTTTCAATAATTTTTCAATATTTTTGTTATACCTTCTTTACTCGTGTTTAAGTTTCTTCCTAAAGTGTTATATAGGTATTTTATATATATAAATTGAAGGAAGAAGACATAGCGGATACACCCAATTCATACATTTCATACATACACACAATTCGTATTTTACATCCAACAATATATTCAACAAAACACAGCAGCCAATGACACAATACACGACAGGGCCAAACTACCCAAGAACTTGACTTCATATTTTTATTATACATAAGGTATTTATCCATAAGATAAAGCAGTTGCCAGGAAATGCAATGCATGGTGAGATCACCCAAGTAGCTTGCCACACTTTGTGATGCGATGGCCATTTACAAACTGAGTTTAATATACTTACAGTACATCTTTCAAAGCCAGCGGCTTGAGGTTGCCGAACAATGAACAAACCTTTGGGGAATGCATTAAGCATTATAGCCATCCACGTAGCAGTGTGATTAATGCAATGGTTGGAGGATGTTGACATTTCTATCCATCAAAACTTAATTGCAAATCCAGCAAACAGATATGGTCGCAGGAGAAATTAATCTCCAACACTCCCCCTTAATTTCTACAGCCACAAACAATATACAAACATGATGACAGACTTTCAAAATACAGATTTCAAAAATACATATTTGAAAAACATCCCTGCCGGTCTTAGTCTTAGCTAGAGTTACAAGCATTCACAATTGTTCAAAAAACACATATCATAAAACTTACAGGTGTTAACACCTTTTCCATTTTCGTTGGCTTCGAACCTTGAACCAGCTGTGCTTTCCATTCTTCATTTTCACTTTCTTTTTCAGATTCACTATATTCTTTGATTCTTCAAATCTGCTATCTTCAGCATCCTTTGGCCTTATTCTTCCATCAGCATCCTCAAATTTTTTAAAGGCTTTCTGTTGGCTATAATCATAACTTTTCAGCTGTAACAGATCCATCCTACATTGAACAGGTTGCTGCCATGAAATCAACTGATAGTAATGCTTAATCTCTTTAGGATTCCATAGCAAGAAAACAGCTTCAATTGATTCTTCATCCATTGCATTTTCAATGCAATTTTCTTCATTTACATAAAAAGCATCATTTACATGTATTTCTTCAACAATTTCAGTGATGACTATAGCATTGTCCAATTCATCTTGAGATTCATCTTTTTTAGGTACTATAAACAAATCTTCCTCTACAACTGTAATGAGGCTATCAGCTTCATCAACATGTTTTGGCTTTTCCAGCCACTCTTCAATCATCTTTAACTCTATATTATAAAGATTTTCTTCTTCTTCATTTTTAGCAACATCATGGATGCTTTCTTCTGGTGTTGTTTCTTCAGCAACTCCTGTGCAGCTTGCTACAATCTTATCAAATTCTTCAATAAACATTAAGTCTTTAAAATTTTCAAAAATATCACAATTCCATGTTTCACATAAAAATTCAGACACTTTGACATAATGATTTTCATCTTTTTCAGCTGCTACTCGATTTATGTATGTTCCTGGACAATAAAAATCACCACAACTATTATGAAAAACAATTTCCCTTGTGGGCTTGACCTTGAAAAGCTCTTCTTTATCTGCTTCTGCTTCAATTACTAATCTTATTGCATCGAGGGCATTGTCAACTTCTTTACATTCAGCTAGAACTAAAATTTCGTTACCATTCAATATATTAAGTATTGATTTCATTTCTTTTTGGACTGTTGTCTTTTCACCTTCACATAGAATTTCTTCAGCATATTTCGGCCCTTCTTCAATTTCAATCTCTGCCTCAGTTGTTATAATTTCAACAAGATTTTCATCAGTTGCATGTGCTTCAGCATCTATCATATCATTTTGAAGGAATTCGAAACTTTTAATGTCTTCATGAGCTTCATAGAGCTCAACCTTATGACCAGCAAGAGTTTTCTCCTCAACTTCAAATTCAATTTCGTATTGTGTTGCAGTATCAACACAGTTGCTTTCATCTTTCATTCCACCAACAACAACATGAGCTTTGTCAATTTCTTCAAATTTACATTCTGCTTTTGTGGGGTGGTTACCAACATGATTAACAATGTTCTCAACAGCTACATCAACACCATATAACTAAGCCTGATGCTCATCGGTGTTTCTCCCCCTCACATCAAATTCTCTTCTCAAGCATTCCTAGGATTCTTTAGCACTGGTTGCATCAGCAACAATGTGAAAAACACTATCTTCCATTGCTTTCTGAATGAGATATAATGCAGAGGCATCACTTGCCTCATCATAAGGTTCAATACAATTATTTTCAGCACAATTCAATATACCTTCAGCGCGAAACATAGTTTTCATTTTAATAACCCAAAACTCATAATTCTTACCTGAGAAAACTGGAATTGGCAAAAAATCATGACAGACTTCTTCAGTTTTCATCTCTGCTATAGCATACAAATCTGCAATGCAAGATTTGAATCTCTTGAACAATTTGAGTCTTCTGCTCTTCCCCATCTTTGTCTTGGGTTCTGCTGAAAATGCACCAAGCTTCTGCTCTTCTGAACTCAATTTCTTTAAACACGGGAAACAACCTTTTTCTTCTACATAGCTAAACTCAGCCAGTGCAGGAATACCTGGGCATCTTCATCAAACGCAACTACCAAGCAAATACTTTGAGCTTCTGATCAACTTCGGGCTACGGCCTTCTCAAACTTCATCTGCAGCTTCACAACTCTATTGGAGGAGTTCTGCAATAGCACACGGGATACACATGAGATTGCTCAACCACTAAACCATGGGAGCACTGACCTTCACTCTGCTCTGCTCGACCATTAAACCATGGGAGCGCAGCAAACACATATGAACAGAGGAGGAACACGGACTATTAGCAACTCGGAGGACTTCGACACATCCCTCTTTCATCATGCATAGAGAGCTTCTGCCCACACGCAAGGCTCCAACCTTCAACAGTAGCACAAACCTCAGCTATAATCTCCTCAAACCAAGCAGACTTCTCAAATAGCAGTAGTCAAAATCGACTGCACTCAAACACAGTGGTAAGGACGTTTCACTCTAACCACGGTTCAACCTCCAACAAGAGAGAATGGGAGTTCATGAAATTTCAATATGCTACTCTTAAACAAGAGTACCAATCACCTAGGTGCCGCAATTCGTGTCCTTCAACAAGTGACATGAAGCTCCCCAAGGACGGCTCCTTTTCACTTCTTGGCAGGTAGACATAAGAACAAAAACGACATACTCAATAGGTGGAGAGATGGCTCTCTGAACATGGGCGTGGGAAAATCCTCTTTGCCATAGGTGGGAGTCTCTTAGCTCAAATAGTGGCAACAAACTCTGCTTCTTTTCGCTCTTACATTCAACGACATGGGCACCACAGCTCGTTCAATTGGCAACCATCTTAGAGGGCATGAGTAAACCCAACACCTCAATTCACAGAGAAAACACTTAGGTAAGCGGCCAGGCTTTGATGACAAGTCTTGGCAGAAGTAATGTGCATCTCTTTAATGGTCAGACTGACCACTCTTAACCGGCGGTTGGAGGGACTCCCGGGGCTAACAAACCATCACTCAAACAAGTGGACATGCTTGAACTTTTGATGCTTTAATCTAATTGCCCATAGAAGGGACGAGATCCCTTATAACTAGAGCCAACGAAAGAAACCTAATAACAACCCTAGAAAGCCTGCATTCTAATCATATCAGTGCAAACTTGGCAGCAGCAAGATCTCCCTGCTCTGATACCAATTGAAGGAAGAAGACATAGCCGATACACCCAATTCATACATTTCATACATACACACAATTCGTATTTTTACATCCAACAATATATTCAATAAAACACAGCAGCCGAGGACACAATACACGACAGGGCCAAACTACCCAAGAACTTGACTTCATATTTTTATTATACATAAGGTATTTATCCATAAGATAAAGCAGTTTCCAGGAAATGCAATGCATGGTGAGATCACCCAAGTAGCTTGCCACACACTTTGTGATGCGATGGCCATTTACAAATTGAGTTTAATATACTTACAGTACATGTGTCAAAGCTAGCCGCTCGAGGTTGCCTTGAACAATGAACAAACCTTTGGGGAATGCATTAAACATTATAGCCATCCACGTAGCAGTGTGATTAATGCGATGGGTGGAGGATGTTGACATTGTTGTCCATCAAAACTTAATTGCAAATCCAGCAAAAGGAGAAATTAATCTCCAACATAAATATGTTCAAACAATTTTATAAAATATGGTTATAAAGAAAAAAAAATTACTTAATTTTGAATTTTTTTAATTTAGATTTCGATAGTTTGAATTTTTTACATTACATTTAAATATTTAAAAAATCCTTTACACAATACAGAAAGTGGTAGTTAATTTTGCAATAGTCCAAAGCTTAAATTTTAAAATTAAGTTTCTCATTTCCAAGGCACGATTGTGGATTTTACGGTTTTATTTTTGTGGACCGTTTCTTTTAAAGCCTTTACTTGGATGGTATTCAAGATGTGCTTGATGCAATGGATGTATATACATGTTAGTTTAAATTTTTTATTTACCGCCTTGTTTTACAAGGTCCATCCTAAGATCATGGTGGAGGATTTTGTTGTATCTTCTTAAAAATGATTTTAATTACAGGTTTTTTTTTAAATCCATTGGATAATAAAATGAAGGCCGTGGATTCCTTATCATTGTTATTTGTTTCAATCAAATTAATTAACTTCACAGCTCTCTTCATTTATTAGATTTGGAGGTTTCCTACATAAAATATTTAATTAAGCTTTTTTTATTAATTAAATTTGTTTTTTTCTTCAATATTCAATTTGGATGTTTTTTTTGGTTATCATCCATGACAATCATGGATGATAAATGAAGAATGAAAACTAGAAATGATGAATTCATACTTCAATCTATACTCTATTTATCAAGCATGTAGTTCTTCTAAGATTTTTATTATTATCATAATTAGCTATTTTTATCAATTTTCATAAAATAGAAAATTCCGCTATCTTTCTTCATGTAAAGAAAGGATTGCATATATTTTATTTATTTAATTTGGTTGTTCTCAATATTATGTTTTGATTTTTTTGTTATTTTTAAGGGAAATCATGAATGATAGATGAAGAATGAACGTGAGAAGTGAGGAATTCATTTTTGAATCCAGTGTCTATTTATCAAGTAGGTGGCTCTTCTAAGATTCTTTTGATCATAAATAGTTAATTTTATCAATTTTCTTATCTTTCGGTGATAGGGGACTTCAATCAACATTGCACCCTTACCGTGATCGCGGTCTTTTAATATGGGATTAAGGATGGGTGGTGCAGATGCATTCCTTTGGCATATACTTCTTTGAGATTCATCGAGCACACACAATCTGATGGTGGCGATTTTATGTGGGATGACAGCATACCGAAATGACAATGGCTAATGCTCCATTATTTTTGTTTAATCCGAGCCTCTTTCCATGCGGGATCTTCACAGGGTTAAATGAATGGTCATCATTTCAATTTCAATTTTAGACATCATGGAATCATTAATGGATTATGTTATCGTTCCAATTTCAATTTCAATGGAATATTTAATGCATTATTTTACTCTGTGTCTTTCAATTTCTTTTTCACTTGCTTGTTTTATTTTTTGTTTGCAGGTCCAGGAAAAGGAGGTTCGGGCTCCACAATAGATTCATTAGACGAAACCGAAGTCAAGGATAATGGTGGAGAGAACGGGCATCATCGTTTAAAGCATTAAGGAATTCTACCTTGACCAAGGTGAGTGAAAGTTCATCGTGACGATGCTGCGATGACTGTCTCTTCTAGATCTCGTTATTTCATGGAAATAAGGTTTTTCAAGATGAAATGCTGCAGGTAGTTGCAAGATGAGGGGGTCTTCAAAAGTCAACCATAGTCAACCATGGTTGGTTAATAATAGTAATAGAAATATTAACTAACTATGGGTGGTTATTATTAATAATAATATTATAAACCATGGTTGACTATAGTTGATCATGGTTTACCATGGTCAACTATAATCAATCATGGTCAACCAAAGTCAATCATAGTCAATCATGGTCAACCACAGTCAACAAAGTACAACCATGATCAACCAAAGTCATCAAAAGTCAGCTACAGTCAACCAACCATGGTCAACCAAAGTCAACCATGGTCAACCATAAGCAACCATTGTCTACCGAAGTCAACATTGTCGACCATGATTAACCACTATATTTAATTATTATATTTTTTATTATTTATTTATTATTATCAAATTATTAACCATCGTATTTATTATTATTTAATTATATTTAATATTTTGTTTATTTATAATTATTATATGTTTTTATAATAACAATTATTATAACAATAAAAACTCAACAATCCTTCCCCGCACACCCATCGTCAACTAGCAACAACCACATTTATAAATGTGATTGATATTTGCCAATGGACATATAACAACCACATTTAAAAAATTGATTGTTGCTAGTTTATTTATGTTTGTGTTTTATTTGTATTTGTGTTTTACAATTTGATTTACTGTGAATATTTCATCTTATTTTTTCTTATCTTTTATTAGGAGTCAAAATCTTAATAGTTAATTAAATTTTGTTTAATTTTGTTTTTGATAAAAATAAAATTAACATTTTTTGAACTATTTTATTTTATGGTTGTAGATTCAATTGTATATCGATTTATTTTTTGAACACATGTATCTTTCATGGTCGCTGATTCATGAAGAACTAAAATGAAAAGAAAATAATTTCTTTCTCAATTGTGTGTTTATTTATTCTCAATATTCTCAATATTTCTTTTTTTTTCAAATTAAATAATTTTATAAGCTCCTATGTTTTGTTCATAATTTTTTTTTTATCATAATGACCTCCTCATGTTTTCTTTTACGAGTTTCATCAACAAGTCCATCTCCAAAGTAGATATATCCATCCACACTCTAACATTCAATTTGTTCGTTGACCAACACCCTAGACTATCATGCTCTTGCCAGTCAATTCTCTTTCAACATCTCAATACCTACTCAATTATGGAAAGCTATGCAATTTCATCCCATACAATTTTCTATTCTTATTTATACTTAATTTCAACGCATACTCTTTCTTCGAGGTTTAAGACACTTCATGGTCATGGACATTGATAATTTTTTTGCCAATTCAAGTGTTATGTTCTACTATTTTTTTGGCTATGTTCTGCTAATTTTTTTTTTTAAAAAGTACTTTCCAAGAATTGAATCTCCAGTAGAGTTCTCCTATGAATTTATATTTCGAATACCTATAATTTAGTTCATATCTAGAGGTTAAAACCTCCAAAATTCACAACTTACTCACTTTCTGCATTGATGTTGGTGCAAATCAAGGTTGAAGAGAAATTCTGCCAGTTGTGGAGAAAAAAGAGGAAAAAGGTAGAGGAAATTTATATTAGGTGATGAGAGTACTCGTACTTTAGGGCTCACAAACCTCAACAAAATCCCTATGACTTACATTTCCTAAACAAACAACATTTTCACTCGAGAGCTTGGATGGGACTCTCATGGACCTGGAATACGAGGGAAATCCTTGAGGAAGAATAAAATAAGAGCTAGTTAGTGCCTTATTTTCATTATATAAGCACATATGAAGATCAAATGGAAAAGACAACCAAATAAACAAAGAAAGTCACAAATGGTTCTCACTTACAAAATTTGAAGGGTAAACAAATATACAGTAAAGTGAACCCGCTTTTTGTGAAGAAGGCCCCATATATAGTCTCTCCAAACAGTCCAAAGACAACCAATAAAACCTAACTGTATCAAATGCCTTGTGTCCATGTGGCCTTAGAAGCTGCAACTATAGCTTGATCTTCCCACTCCTTGATATAATCATGAAGAGGGCCCAATGTAATTTATTACTTTATGCTTAGTGAAAACATTTCATCTTCAATGCCACTAAGGACAGCAAGTTGTTCCTTATTCATAGAATTGTACTCTACCTTGTCCACAATAAATTTGTTGATCCATTTTCTTATTTCAATCTATGGGAACCTAGTCATGCTATCAAATCTTGTTCCTAAGGAAAATAAAGTTTTAGGTTTATTCATTATTGGAAGTGTTCAATTTTTCCTCAAATTATTCTTTGGTGAGTAATCTATCATTGTGCATGAGGGAAGGGTCCTTTGGAATTTTCATGAAGTCGATCGCTTTCAAGAATACTTGGCTCCTCCTCTGCTTCAGTACATTAATCTTGCTATCCCATCCCCCTCTTATCTTATGATAATTCATTCCACTAAGTCTTATGGAAAATGTATCTACGAAGGTTTCATTGAAATCAGTGTCCTTTGGGAGCCCATTCAATAATCTCCCATAGTTTAACGAGATAGACCATCCTATCCTCTATTGGATAGGCACGGGATCTGAAGCTTACAACAAGAACTAAGATTAAACACAAAATATATAGAACTACAACAGATTGATACTGGACAATAGGAGCTTCCTAGCTCTTCTTCATTAGCACATAAAATTCTCTACATCTGCTACTAGAAACATGGTTCATAAATATAAGCAATTATGAACTAGATTAGGAAGTTTCGAGCATTAACTAATCTACCTAACTGTATTTAAAACTATCACTTCTAATATTAGAGCTTGTAAATCATGCAAGTTACTTCTGTTAGTAACACACTGACTTGTTTATATATACCAGAGAAGAAACTACTCATTCTTACACTCCCCATTAATTTCTACCTTATATGTTGCATGACTAACTATACCAAGATCATTCATTTGTTTTACAAATTTATCTCTTGTCAATAGCTTAGTGAAGATATCAACCAATTGACTTTGAGATTTACAAAATTCCAAACATACTTCTGTTAGTTTTTCAGAATTTACTTCAATTTGATCTAGTATCTTAACTGAGAGAACAACATGTACAGCAGATCTACAACATATCAAACTATGGACACAATAATGCAAGCACACAAGAGAGATGAAGTTTACTTGGGGAAAACCATAAAGGTGAAAAACCCCAATAACTTCCTCAGAGATAGATAGAGCAATGATACAACCCAAGCATAAGAGATAGACATCTCCTAGCAGCAGCTTCTCCTCCTCCACAAGTGCGCCACTCTCCAAAGAGTGTGAGACAGAAATAGAATGATGAAATAGAGTGCCTCTCACACTCTATCTATACTTGACTTGACTTGCCTAATAACCTTTACTAGGTTGGCCTCAACTTAATCACATAACACAATGCTGACTAGGCTGACAACCAATAGGGTGGTCTAATAACTCTTTGACCCACATGGCCGACCCCCAATAGGGTGGTCTAATAACCCTTCGACCCACATGACTTATATACGGCCGACCCCAACAAGGTGGTCTAATAACCCATCAAGTATAAGTTACGACACTTACAATATAAATGATGACACTTCCATATAGAGGAATAATAACATCTCTATAGGAATACAAACACTTCCGTATAGAGGAATAATATCATCTCTATAGGAGTACAATATACATATATGAAATAAATTCTGAAGTTACATATACATCAACACTCCCTCTTAACTAGGAAGGTATTTCTTGACACAAGTATTCTAGCACAAGTCTTCTTCTCTGGATCATCGTCACTGGATAATCATCATTGAGTCATTGTCATTGTCACTGCTGCTACTATCTCAATCAATCTCTGAATCTACCCATCATAGGAAGTTCTACAAAGCCAGTCCTTTTTCATACTGGATGTAGGCCCACCACCTATAGGTCTTCATCATCGCTAGCCATACTATGGAATCCTCAAGACTTATTATGTGAGTCAACAAAACCTCAAAAGAGCATCCCAAAACTGATTACGAGCACACAACTCAACCTATCGGATCTCCCAGGACCTTTTACATGCTACTGCACAACCTTTCCACAGCCACAGAGTAACATCTTGATACTCATGATCATCATTCACGAAGCACAACCCAGATGCACATCACACAGCATTTACATCTATGCCATGGGAGAACACATCTACAACCATGCGAGAATGGCACAACACTTATATTGCATCTATGGGAGAACACATCTACAACCATGCTCAAATGGCCCAAGCACTTATATCGCAGCCATGGGAGAACACATCTACAACCATGCTCGAATGGCCCCAACACTTATATCACAGCCATTGGAGAACACATCTACAACCATGCTCGAATGGCCCCAACACTTATATCGCATCCATGGGAGAACACATCTACAACCATGCTCGAATGGCCCTGGAAATTACATCATGACCATGGGAGAACACATCTACCACCATGTCGGAAAATCCTAGCAATTACATCGCGACCATGGGAGAACACATCTACAACCATGTCCAAAAAGATCATGTGCATCTATGTCTTCGGAACTCATCACACATAATCCAACTGATTATGTAATGTATCCACTTGATACATGTCATCACATATGATCATCCTGATCATCATAATAGCATCATCCTGATGCATATCATCTAGAGTATCGTCCTGATACTCATCACACATGATCATCTTGATCATCGTCATAGCATCGTCCTGATGCATGTCGTCTAGAGCAACATCCTGAAGCTTGTCATCCATGATCATCCTGATCATACAATGCATCCACCTGATGCATACACAGTATCTGCCTGATACATATCATCATGCATGATCTACCTAATCATACAATGTATCCACCTGATACATATACAAATATATGATCCACCTAATCATACCTGATACATATCAACATACATAATCCAACTGATCATTACAAGCATCCAACATGATGCATATACAGAGCAGTAACTGCAGCATCGTCCTGATGCTCATCATCCAGCGCTTACATCCACAACCATGTAAAGGATCCTCCTCTCACCATGCTTGGAGTGGCTCCTGCAAATGTGTCCATCACTTCTTCCTCGAAGTGTCGTCAATCTGAAGAACACCAAGCCTCTCTCTGAAGTACTCGAACTTCACTCTGGCTAGTTGTTTCGTCAACACATCTGCAACCTACTCATCCATCATAACATATAGGAGCTTCACTGCTCCTCTCTACACCATATCCCTGATATAGTGATATTTGATCTCAATGTGTTTCGACCTATCGTGGAACACCGGGTTCTCAGACAACTTCACACAACTTTGGTTGTCACAAAAGATAACAGTAGCCTCCAGCAGGAGATCAAATAACTCAAACAGTAGCTTTCAGAGCCATACTACCTCACAACTAGCCGAAAAAGCTGCAACATACTCTGCTTCGACTGTACTCAGTGCTACACAAGACTGCTTCCTACTAAACCAAGAGATCACACCTGATCCCATACTGAAGCAACACCCAGATGTGCTCTTCCTATCTACAACATTGCTTGCCTAATCTGAATCAACATAACCCTACAGGTTCAACTTTTGATTTGCATCATAGTCGAGCCCATAATCAATTGTACCCTTCAGGTACCTCAGAATATGCTTTACAGCAACCAGGTGACCACCTCTGGGATCCATCAGGAACTTGCTCAATGTGTTCACTGCAAAGCAAATATATGGTCTCGTATTTGTTAGGTACATCAAGGACCCAATCATCTGACGATACATCGTGACATCAACTAGATCAGATGAAGCATCACACAGAAGCTTCAAGTTCGATATCATAGGTGTGGCGATGGCCTTGTAGTCCATCATCCCGAACCTCTTCAGGATCTCTACTGCATACTTCCCTTGTCCAAGGAAGATTCCATCTGAACTTTGCCACACCTCCATGCCTAGAAAGTAGTGCATCATACCCAAGTCCTTCATCTCGAACTCGGCAGCAAGCTTCCTCTTCATATCGACAATCAATCCATTCTCTCCTGTTACAAACAGGTCATCCACATACAAGAGTAGTATCACAGGATTGCCTTCCTCAACCTTGTAGTAAAGGTTGGAGTCCATTTTACGCTTGGTAAAGCTCAAAATGGATAGAAAGTTGTCTATCCTACCATACCAAGTTGTGCACATATATGACTTCCCATCATGTGTCTCAAAAAACAAGTGGCTTCTCCACATACACTTCCTCTTCGACTACACCATTCAAGAAAGTTGTCTTGACATCCATATGGTGTATCTTCCATTTCATCACTGCAACTAGAGAAAGTACTGATCTGATGGAAGTTTGCCTGGCTATAGGTGTAGAAGTCTCTTCATACTCAATCCCTTTTTCTAGGAGAAGCCACGAGCTACAAACCTCGTTTTGTATTTCTCCGTGCTATCATCTGCACCATGCTTAATCTTATAGATCCATTTTGAAGTCACAGCAGACTTCCCTTCAGGTCTTGGTACTGCATCCCAAACATCATTCTTCATGATCAACTGATCATGGCATTCTTCCATTACTTCATCCCAGATCTCGAGAACTTCAATATCTTCAATATCTTCAATAGATATCTTTGTTGCTGGAACAAAAGTTGTAGTCCTTCTTTTGTAGGTGATGGTATATGATCTTTCCTACAAAACAAGTTAAATTGCATGATTAGAAAACATCTCATAGTTTTCAAAACAAATTCTTTACACATAAATAAATATGTCATACAGTCATGCAATTATCTTAGCCAATGCTTCAATACAACATTTATCTGTATCTTGTAACTTTCTACATGCCTTCCAATCTCTACAAGAACATTGTTAAGAGTGTGCACAACTCCCAACATGTCAGCAACGAGGTTTCATTATAGATAAGTAGCAATGGAATGTTGTACAATTCCATAGGCCACTTACCCATGTATATTAGTAGTATATTGTTCATCAATGCAACTATGCACAACCTAATTCTAGGAACATCAGTATATACATTATTGAACAGTATTATTTAAATAATCAAATATGCAAGAAATGATAATTCAAATACTTATCTTTGTTTGTTTGTTGGGTTGACTCCCTCTTAGTCTTTGCTTCCTTTCTGTAAATCCATTCTGATGTGGATTGCGAGAATTGGTCAACTCCCTCTGAATATCGGCATCCTTGTAGAAACTATTGAAGTGTGCTCCCTCTTGATCTTTGCTTCCTGTATTACATGTCCTTGAACTTATATCCATCCTTAATCACTATGCATGCTTATTATGATCATCATTTTGTTATCCTCGAGGTCTCATACATAATCACACATTCATTAGTATAATCTTAATACTATCAAAACTCAATAATATTAAACATGTATAGTCATGATCATTTCAAACACAGATAATAAACATTAGTATTCAAGGTTTCAGGGAAGAATTCTTTTACTCATGCATATTCTTATTTGATCATAGGACTCTTCTGGTTAGTCAAATCATCAATCAAGATAAGAGACATAATATGCATAAACCCTTGATTACTTACATTTTTGATTTTATGAATAAACATAACCAATCATACCAAATATACTTATATAAGGGATCCTAACACAAGCTAAGATTCTAACTTGATATAGGAAAAACATACCTTGATTACTATGTTAGCTAGTTATGTCTAACATACCCGCATGATGTCTTCTGGTTCTCTTCAATGACTTGTGCTAGTAACCTGAATGTCTCATAAGTTAACCATTGTAGAACCAAGCTATGCATACCTCGTAAGTAGATCTTCTATGTGATCCATGACAATGGATGAATCTTTGTCTTCATGTCACCATGATCATATGTTCTTGAAGTAGAACATGATTTGTCTTTCTTGGTGTACCTTTCATGTTAGCGAACAACATAAGCCTCATACAACATCACAATGCATTAGTACAATCATAAGTGTCAAAACCTTAATCAATGAATATCTTCTATCATGTATTCATATTTTTATTAAGGTGATAGGACAAGTCTAGTGATTAATCAAGATTGTACTAACCGTAATGATATGAAGACAAACATATCATAAACTTAACCATGAACAAAATTCAAAACATACCCGTAAGTCATACCTGTCGAGATTGCTTGTAATCTTCTTATGTAAGGCCTTAGCCTCATCTCCCTCTGAAACAGGAACTTCTTCACTTATGCAGGTGACCAATCCATTTTCTTCTAGGATTAACCCAATCCACTTGATTTGCAGGAAGTGGATCTGGAGCTGGATTAGGGTTTGTCAGAGAAACCCTAAAAATTCAAACTTTGAATTTCAAACTTTTGAAAGGATAGAAAGATGTGCCTTGATGAGCTGATCAAGCCTGTATATTCAGAATTTGAAAAATGCAAAGTTTCACCCCTCAATTTTGCCTTTGAAACTTCTGGATTTACTCGACATGACCCCGAAATAGGGTTTGATAAAGCCCACCCTTCTTCCCAATCAAAAGGTTCGATCCAAATCTATAAGATTCTATTTTTCTGAAGAGCTTCCAGCAGTGGTCACAGATTTCAAAAATTCTCATTTTTGCAAAAGCCCTAATTTTCCACTTTTCTGATCAAAGTCATGAACTAGGGTCTGATCAAGCCCGACCTTCTTCCCAACCAAAAATTATGATCTTGGTATCCAAATTTCTATTTTGATGAGTATCATTCAGCCGTGGTCTCCGATTACAAAAATTCCATCTTTCTCTGAAACCCTAAATTCCCGAATCCATGAATGAAGGTGCTCAAAAAATAATTCTGTTTTGACAAAAATATGTACCTGATTGTTTCTGGTGTAACTCCAAACATTTTGATCCACAGGGCTTGAAACCTCTACCTGTGGTATCCCGACCTATCATCTTTGCAACCCCATAGGTATGACCTCAATTGGATTCTCTGAGAGAGAGTTATTCCAAGTGTCGCAATGTGACCTGTTTATGGGATAAAATATGAGAGCAAACTTGTATGGTGTACCACGTGTCACTGGTTCAATTTCGGCCTTTGAAAAAGTTACCTGAGAAATTAAATTCCATGCAATACCTATCAATTTTCAAAAAATTTCATTTGGAGCTTCCTAGCCCAAGTTATGACCTTTTTTCCTAGGTCACCTATTTATGACTCAGATCTGGAAGAGGTAAAAACCCTATATTGTACAGATCATAAAACACATATTACAATGAATTAGAAGTTTTCCTTTGGACACAAAGTACATGGGGATCTTTTATTTGACCTATAAACTTTTCAGATCCGAAAATTTCTCCAAAATGGATTTATAGCAAAAGTGCTACGATGACTAGTTTTTGCTATGTCAAGCCCTAGCATCGCAAGTGCAACAAGTGTCATACAGGCCATACCATGCCTTTTTTCAGGCTAGCTCTGATACCGTGTTAGTTTTTCAGAATTTACTTCAATATGATCGAGGATATTAACTGAGAGAACAACATGTACAGCAGATCCACATCATATCAATCATGTACACAATAATGCAAGCACATAAGAGACACAAAGTTTACTTGGGGAAAACCATAAAGGTGAAAAAACCCAATAACTTCCTCATAGATAGATAGAGCAATGATACAATCCAAGCATAAAAGATAGACATCTCCTAGCAACAGCTTCTCCTCCTCCATAAGTGTGCCACTCTCCAAAGAGTGTGCGAGAGAAATAGAATGATGAAATAGAGTGCCTCTCGCAATCTATTTATACTTGACTTGACTTGCCTAATAACCTTTACTAGGTCGGCCTCAACTCAACCACATAACACAATGCTGACTGGGATGACACCCAATAGGGTGGTCTAATAACCCTTTGACCCACATGTCCGACCCCCAATAGGGTGGTCTAATAACCCTTCGACCCACATGACTTATACAGGGCCGACCCCAAAAAAGTTGTCTAATAACCCATCGAGTATAAGTTAGGACACTTACAATATAAATGACGACACTTCCGTATAGAGGAATAATAACATCTCTATAGGAATACAAACACTTCCGTATAGAGGAATAATACCATCACTATAGGAGTACAATATACATATATGAAATACATTCCGAAGTTACATATACATCAACAATTTCTCCATTGCTTACAAGCTCTCTTATAAAATGATAGCTCATATCAATATTCTTTCTCTTCTGATGAAATACAATGTTTTTGGATAGTGACATTGCTGATTTTTTGTCACAAAATATGTTTGTTGCTCCTTTCCTTTCTACTTAAGATATTCTATTATTATTCTCAACCATATAGTGTGACAGGATGCTGAAACTATTGCCAGAGACTCTACTTCTACTGAAGATATTGTCACAATGGGATGCTTTTTAGATGCCCAACAAATCAGACTTTTTCCAAGATGAAATGCATAACCGGAAGTTCTCTTTCTTTCATCAATACTTCTTGCGAAATCATTGTTAGTGTATCCGACTAGAGAGATGAAATTTGTGGTTGAGTACATGATGCCAAAATTGACTGTACCTGCAATATACCTCAAATTGTTTTTACCTACCTGACAATGGGTTTTTTTTGGAGTTTCCATGAACCTAGAAATTAAATTGACTACATACTTAATGTCTAGTCTTGTAGATGTTAAATACATGAGGCTTCCAACAAGTCTTTTATAAAAGGTGGGATCCACTATAGTTCCTTGATCATGCTTGCTTAATTTTATGCTTGATACTACTAGGGTATTTGTTGGTTTTCAATTTGTCATTCTAAATTTGTTCAAAACATTCTTAGCATACTTTTGTTGAGATATAAATATTCCATTATCTATTTGTTCAACTTCAATCCCAAGAAAATGTTTCATTGATCCAATATCTGTCATTTCAAATTTTGTTTTCATCATAGAGTTGAAACTTTCCAGCATTAAATTTTGAGTGTAAATCATATCATCTACATACAGACATACAATCAAAATCATGTTTCCTTATCTATTTTGGTGTACAATGTGGGTTAATATTTTCTTCTACATAATCCATTTCTAATTAGATATGAGTCGATTATTCCATATCTTTTGGTGCTTCTTTCAAACCATACAGTTCCTTTTCCAGCTCATAAACTTTATGCTCTTGATTCCTTATTTCATATTGAGGTGTCTGATTTATGTACACTTCTTTTTCCAAAATTCCATTTAGGAATGTTGATTTGACATCTAACTAATATAGTTTGCCATTTATTTTGAGCTCCTAATGCTAGCTATTATAATGGTCTAACCTTGCTACTAGAGTAAAAATTTCCCCATAATCTATATTGCTATACAAAGCCTTTTGCGACTAACATTTCCTTATACTTCAACACTTCTCCTTTTCAATTGAATTTAGTTTTATAGATCCATTTGAATCCTATGCTATCCTTTCCTTCTGCAATATCTAAAACATCCTAAGTGTTATTCTTTTTCAGTTGCATCAATTTCTTCATTCATTGATTAAATCCATTTTTCTTCTTTAATGACCTCTTCAAAATGCATAGGCTCGTAAGAAAATACTATAACATGCACTTGCATATCTACTGTTGATGTATTTGTAACTTCAGAATATATTCACTTGTATATTGTATGTATTACATTTGTACTTTATTGTATCCCTAATAGAGATGTATTATTCCTCTGATTGGAAGTGTCGTCATTTGTATTTGCAAGTGTCGCAAGTTATATTGTAAGTGTCGTGACTTATATTTGATAGGTTATTAGACCACCTTGGTGGGGTCGGCCCTATATGAGTTAAGTGGAAGGGTTATTAGACTCCCTTAGGAAGTTGGCCTACTTAGGGTAAAAGGAAGGTTAAGTTAAAGTATAAATAGAGAGTGTGACTCTCTCATTCTATTCATTCATTCACTCATCCAACTCGCACAGTTGAGAGAGAGGAGTGCGCACAAGTGGATGAGGAGTAGCTGCTGAAGACATTTATATTTTAGGGTTTCATCTTGGTGATATTTGTATTGGTGATTATTCTATCTCTGAAGAATTTGCGGGGTTTTTCACCTTCTTGGTTTTCCCTAGTGAAATGCTTTGTGTCTCTTGTCTCTTGTCTCTTGTGTTTTGTAACATCCCAAAAATTCACAAAAATTTAAAATTTTTCAACGTAGCATTTAATGCATAAACTAATTGTGCGGAATTATAATAAATGCTTCTATGTCATCTTGCTAAACTAAATGTTTGTAATGATCATACAACTGTATTGTTTTGTGACCTGTTAAGAAATGAAATTAAAATCTTCCTTAAGATGCTAATGTATGTTTATTGTCTCAACTGTATTTTAGATTACTTATGTCAATGCTCAATCAAATATTAATGTTTATAAGCGCTAACTATTGTTCTTATTTTGATGATGAAGGGGTCCTGTGGGTACCTCGAGGCTTACTTAGCATTTATGCTAAAGCATTGAACCTTCCTTTTCGCATATTACAGGTAAGGGAGTACTAATCAATTTGAAACTGGAAGTACAGAGATCTACATTATCATCAAATAGATTTCAAATTTTAAAAGAACAAAACTAGAATAGCTTGCAAAGCAAACGAGGGTAAGATCTGCTTGGTCGTTTGTCTAAGTGTTTATATTGAGTATTTGGAATATTTACAACATCATATCCTATGTTTGGATGACCTTACAGTAGGTCCTTGTATAACTTTAGGTCCTATACATGTTATGATTGATCCTTGTTCTGATGTGGAATAAACTCTTTAAGTGTTCTAAGATTCTTACTATGGCTAACTAGTATTATTATTTTACATTAATACTATTATTATTTATGTTTCTCATAAAGTTGATACTATGGATAATATCCATACTTGTCACATTGTAACCAAGGTTATTAATTTTACTTGTGTGGTCTTTAAATACTAATCTAAGTGTTGTCCTAAGTACAAGGGTATGGTCAAATAGTCATTACACAACATAAATTTAGATACCAAGAAGGCTATCTCCATGGTTTGTACCATTTAATACTTTAGAATTTGGAGCATGTTTAACATCCTACTAAAACATAATATTGATAGCGTGTTTATACATTACATGAGGGTTTGATATAATGTTCTAAGTACCATATAAATGAAAAGTTCCTGATTACTTTATGAGTTGGAGGTATTAATGTTATAAACGTGACCACAATGTTTATGGTTGTAGGTTCCCTCGGCACTGATTAAACATTAAACAAGATCAACGTGGCTAGTTAAGAAGGTTGGGCAATGATAGGATAAGGTTAATAACTTACAACCCAAACTATATTGCATAGTCGAGGATTAACATGATGATGATCCTATTGCAAGGTTTTTATCGATAATTCATCATACTTGTGGTAGACAGTATCATTTAAAGTGCATTAAAGGTGGTACTAGTGGATTTCTTTGTTGGAATTCATCGCGGCAGTGATCATGTGGTCTTTCTCGATGGGAGTGTAACCCTAACCGTAGTTTGGATTACCTCAATGGAGTGGTGAACTTAGCATTCATTTTGCAAGGGCATGGGAGTAGTGTGGCCGACAATCCTGCGAAAACTTAGGGTTTTGTTTTTAGGGTTTGAGAGCTCCTCCCACGATTTGAAACTGTGACCTGAGAGTGATTAATGTTACAAGTCAATAGTTTAAGAGCCGAGCTCTAGTGTGGAAGTAATAACTGCAAACATCAAGCAAGTTGTGTGTGACTCAAGATTCAAGCCGGTCGCAAAGAGACTATTGTTTTTGACCTTCGGTTAAATATTAAGGTAATGTCTTATTGTAGTTTTTCGTAAGGTTGAAATTGTCAGCATTTTGTTTAGCTATTGAGTAAAATTTAACCTCCTTCTATGTTCATGGTAGGTTCTATCATCTACAGTGTTCTATGATCCAGTTAAGTGGGAACTACTGCGTGTAAGTGGTAAGTCTCGGTGGTTTCCCTTGTGGGTTCTCCTGGAAACTCTTGGTTGTGTTTGATTTGGTCGAAGCTTTTGAATTGTGAACATGGGGTCGATGTTGTAAAGTTTATATGATATGAAGCATACGTAGGGAGGATGGAATCCTCGACCTACACTTATGATGTATTCTATAGTTTTACTGTATGTTGCAAATGTATTATTTGTTTGCCTAGGTTTTAACCCTCAACTATTGGATAATGAGAAAGCTCAGCCTATGGTTTTTATATTGTGCAAAATAAATTGTACCTAGAAATAAAAAATAGGAGTTATTTGGTGTCCATGTTTGTTGTAAATGGTTAAAGGATGAGAGCTAAGGATCGATGCTTTGTTTTTAAATTTCAAACCCTAATGTTTACTTCGGTTCAATGCATAGAACTGTTTGCAACCTAGAACCCTTGGTTCGGTAGTTGTAGATGTTGAAATTTTTAAAGTGTTAAAAGAGCCGAAAGGCTCGGTATCTCGGTCTGTAGTTTCAAACTTGTTTTTGCAATAGATGTCTCCTTTGTATGGATAACTAGAATCTATAGCTTACTGTCGAAGCTTCACTGTATTGCTGTAACAATTCGATCGTCTATGTTTTAAGTGAGGAGTATTTGTTAAAAGGGCTAGTTCCTCGACTATAATGGAAGTTTGATAAAATAAAGTTTGAAAAAGATGACAAATGTTCTTTTGTTTTAGTTTTAAATAATTTATAGGTTATGTGATGTCGTGATTGTGTTGTTCAAATGAAACATTTCTTTGGAAGAATATAAGGCTCGAACTTGTAACCTTTTAATTTGAAATCACAGCATGTCTGACATGGCATTTTTAAGGGTTTTGAATCTATGTCTTGAATAGTCTAGTTGCTTTTCAACCCGTTGTTAAAAATACTATATAATATTTAATATAGTATCTAGGGTTTTGTTCACTAGTGTTAATACATTGCAAATGATTCTAAGGATCGAACTCTGTATTGGATACTCTCTTTGTTTGACAGCAAAATAGGAAAAGTGTTAACGCTAGGGTTTGAACTTTAGGGTTTTTAATCTGCAATGGAAATGTTTTAGTTGATAACTGCAGTTTGATATTTAAGTCGAAAATAAATACTCTGAATAACGAAAGTGGGATAGTACTAGGTTCTGTGTGATTAGCAATGTTTATTTTGCAGTTGTTATAATTCATGAAGGTTGATGAAAGAAATAAAGTGAAATTATAATACTATACGGCTTTGAGAAGAACGATAAGAGAATGCATAGCATATGATTTCTATAAGGAAATAAATGACCCAAAATGATAATCCTAGGTTTTGTACAGAGATGAAATGTTTACTTCTATTACTATGTAAAAAGAAATATTATAATGTATGTAATAAGAAATATTGTTATGTCTTCTGAGTCTAAATATATATAATTTATATTACAGAATATAGCTGATAAAGAAATATAGAGGAAACACAACAGTGTTAGTCTATTCATTCATTTGACATTCTACCTATCATTCATCTATTTAATCTTTCCTCCATGTACTAGAGTACTATACAGAAAACAATATGGGGAAAAATACAGTGGAGACATTTTATCAATTCATATATATATTCAACAGTTTACAAAATCCTAAAACATATCAGAAAATCATGCTTATACTTCTGCATTATCATTAGTTAACCAAAGAGTACTAAATTAACAATTACAGAAAACAATTTAACTACTTAGAGGATAAAATAACAAGTAGAACCTATAACTATAGATAGGGTGGACAAACACCCAAGGAGGCTTATTCCTCCCAACCTTCTCCAGAATAAGCAGCAAATTTACTTGCCTCCTTTTGACCCCTAAGCCTGTTTACTGAAGCACTAGGTAGATGAACTCTGTGTAGAAGCAAGGCACTCAACTTTGTATAACCAACAATCAATAGAGACTTGCCAAAAACCTCAATCTCTGCACTTAACAATAAACAAGGTAGACTTACACCATGATAAAAAACATAGCATTTCCCCTCATCGAATCTCTTGTGTGTATACATCAAAACCACAAGGTAAGTTTCCTCATTAGGAAAAGTGATGAACCTCAGTCCAAAATTCAATGGCTCTTAAAAAGATTCCCTAGGTCTTTAGTGGTCAATTTTCAATAAATGAGCCTCAAGCTCCAGTCCCATCTTTCAAGGCACTATGACCACATTTCAAGGGAGTTGTCCCATACCAACATCTAGTTACTTTCCTCATGATGCTGCCACTTGCCATTTCCTTCTACCCCAGATTCCATTCCACCTAGTGGGTCAATAAACACTCTTTCAACAACTCTCCTTGGATGGGTGTCTCCTATTTTATTTATTTAAATAATAATATCAAGTGCAGTTATAGTCATCCTTGGACACTTGTTGAAATATAAAACTTTACAACAAAAGTTAAGATAATGTTTCCAACATAAAATGTTTTTCAGCAAAAAGGGGTTTGTTACAAACACCCCCACTTAAGCTCAACATCGTCCTCGATGTTGCTTATTCTTCGTCAGAGCCTCCCTGGAACAAAATTGGATATGTTGTCTACATGTTACTTTCCAATTCCCAGGTAGCTTCATCAGGGCTGAGCTGCTTCCAATGCACCTTTACCTTCCCTATGGTACGATTCCAGAGCATAATTTCCCTCCTGTCGAGAATACAGTCCGGTTCCACCTATATGTCATTCTAATTCAGCACATGAGTAGCATCGTGCACATACTTCTTTAAAACAGAAATGTGAAAGACATTATGGATTCTTAAGTTAGATGGAAAAGCCAACTGATATGCAATAGGTCCAATCCTTGATAGTACTTCAAATGGTCCACAGTATCTTGGTGCTAGTTTAGCACAACTCCCAAGCTTTAAAGAAATTTTCTCAGGTTTTATCTTTACAAAAACATGATCTCCAACTTGAAATTCTCTTTCAGCGAGTTTCAGATCTGCATAACGTTTTTACTGGTCTTGTGCAACTTTTAAGTTTCCTTGTACCTGTTTCACGGTTAGCTCCATCTCTTTTAACAAATCTGGTCCTAACATTAATCTGTCCACAGGGTTATCCCAAGAAATAGGAGTACAACATTTTCTTCCATATAAAATCTCAAATGGACTAAGTCTTGCAAATATTTGATAATGATTATTGTATGCAAATTCAGCTAGATGTAAATAATCTTCCCACATAGTTGGCTGATTTTTAACATACATTCGTAACAGGTCTTCTAAAATCTGATTAACCCTTTCAGTCTGTCCATCAGTTTGTGGATGGAAAGTAGTACTGAAATTTAATTTAGTATTTAAACCCTTCAACAATGTTGTCCAGAAATTTCCAGTAAACTTGGAGTTTTAGTCAGAAATAATTACCTTTGGAATTCCATGTAAGCGAAAGATTTGCTTCATAAAC
Source organism: Larix kaempferi (assembly GCA_027924585.1). Taxonomy (NCBI): domain Eukaryota; kingdom Viridiplantae; phylum Streptophyta; class Pinopsida; order Pinales; family Pinaceae; genus Larix; species Larix kaempferi. Next base: position 4,476,587 of record BSBM01000109.1, on the reverse strand, counting down.
ATATCTGCAATGTTAGCAACTTTGAATGTAGTCTTAACATGAATAGAATGAACAAATTTACTAAGTTTATCCACCATCACCATTATGGAGTCATTTTGTTTCTGATTCTTAGGTAAACCTGTAATAAAACCAATACTTATAATTTCCCATTTCCATTTCGGAATTCGCAATGGTTGCAATAGGCCAGCTGGATGTTGATGTTCAACCTTAATGGTCTGACATTCAAAACATCTAGCTATGTACTCAGCCACTTCATTTTTCATGTTGGGCCAAAAATAATCCTTCCTTAGCATAGTTATCATTTTCTGATAACTAGGATGTCTCAAATAAGGACTTTTATGAACTTCATCCAAAGTCAGGAATTTAATTGTGGACACATTAGGTATATAAATTCTATTTTTATATGTCATTAAAACTTTTTCATTAATGCTGTATTATGTTATTAAATTTTCAGATAAATTTTTAGCAACCCTATCATGCAATTTTTGATAGTTTTCATCTTGCTTAATTCCTTCTTCGATCTGATTTTTTAGATCTGTCTTAAACGTACTGATTGCTGCCACAAAACCTAATTTGGCATTTCTTCTCAAGGCATCAACAACTTTATTTTTTTTATCTTTACTGTGTTGGATCTCGAAATCGTACTTGCCAAGGAAAGCTAACAACCTAGTTTGCCTTATGTTAAGATTTGTTTGATCCAACAAGTATTTTAAACCCTTATTATCTGTCATTAGTATAAACTTTCTTCCAATCAAGTGATGGAACCACATTTTCAATGCATGTATCACAGCTACCAGCTCTAGATCGTAAGTTGTGTAATTCTTTTCATGGATTTTTAACTTTCTAGACTGAAAAGCAATAGCATGACCTTCTTGAGTTAAGACCCCTCCAATTCCTTCATTACATGCATCAGTGCATACAATGAAGTACTTATTAGGATCAACAATTTTTAAAATGGGTGCGGTTGTTAATAATTCTTTTAACTTATTAAAACTTTCTTCGCATTTTTGATCCCATACGAATTTCTTCCCCTTCTTCTACAAAGAACTGATGGGATTCGCAATTCTAGAGAATCCTTCAATAAACTTTCTATAGTAACCTATTATTCTCATAAATGACCGTACATCAGTCACGTCTTTAGGGACAAGCCACTCATTAATTGCTCATATTTTATCTAGCAACAGAAATTCCGTCTTTAGAGATTATGTAACCTAAGTACTGTGTTTTATCTTTATAAAAGTCACATTTACTAAAGTTAGCATAAAGCTAATGTTCTCTTAACACTTGCAGAATTATTCTTAAATGTTTGTCATGTTCTTCTTTAGTTTTGGAATAAATTAGAATATCATCAATGAACACAACTACAAACTTATCCAATTACTTATGCAAAACATTGTTCATTAAACACATGAAGACTGCCAGTGCATTAGTTAGCCCAAAAGGCATAACTACGAACTCGTAGTGTCCATAAAAAGTTCTGAAAGCAGTTTTGAATATGTCTTCATCTTTTATTCTAACTTGATGATATCTGGACCTTAAATCAATTTTAGTGAATATCTCTGCTCGGCGTACCTGATCGAATAGAGTCAGTGTAGGGCAAGGGACATCGATTTTTAATTGTCATTTTATTAAGTTGATGATAATCTATGCACAGTCGCATGGTACTGTCCTTCTTTTTAACAAATATAACTGGTGCTCCCCAAGGCGACACACTAGGACTTATGTAGTTTTTATCTATTAATTCCTTCAGCTCAGATTTTAGTTCATTTAACTCCAGAATATTCATTCTGTAGGGATCCTTTGAGTTTGGTACCACAATTGGTACTAACTCAATCAGTGAAATCAAGTTCCCTTTTCAGAGGTAATCCTGGAATTTCTTTGGGGAATACATCAGAAAAGTCCCTAAGGATGGGTATATCCTCCAATTTTAACTTATCTTCTTTAGATGAACATTGATCATTAATAACATTAACAACAAACATTTTACAACCCTTTCTTACAGCTCTCTTTACTTGTAAAGCATAAATTTGTCTTACAGACATCTTCCTATGAATTCCTTTTACTATTTCAGTTTTGCCTTCATTATTCAAACAATTAAAAGATTTCTCATAACAATTAAGTACTACTCTATGTTGTTCAAGCCAGTCCATGCCAATCAACAAGTCATATGACCCTAATAGTAAAACATTCAAATTAACTTGCGTTTTCAGCTTACTCATAAATACATCACAAATTTTTACAAAATCTATAACCTTTCTTTTAGTGCCTATTGCTAGCTGAACCAACCATGAATTATCAAATTTTTCTACCTTTAACTTGCAACTTTTCACTAAATTAGGTGAAATGTAACTCAAACTTGCACCTGGATCTATTAGAATGGAAATAGATTTTATTTGTATCATACCTTCGATTTCGACCATAGACATTTGATGGTCTACTTGATGATTCTCTAGCGCTTCATTTATCCTAGGCAATTCTCTTGCTACATCACCAATTGTAGGCTCTACCTGTATGGTGTGAATGTTGCTAATTGTCTTTTTGTTGCATGGGCATTGAGCTCTGGTATGGGGTCCACTACAATCATAACACTTCAAAGGTGCTTTCTGTTCAGCATATCTGGTGTTTTTATTATTATTGTTGTTATTATTATTAGGCACATTCCTTGTAGTAGTAAAATTCTGTGGTGCATTACCTCTGTAATTATTATTTGGAAAATTTCTGTTTTTAAATTTTTTCATAAAACTTTTAGAATTATGATTAAAAATTTTCTTTTTATGCTCAAAATGATTATACTTATTACTTCTCTAGCTAGATATTCCTTATCTTTTTCTGTTTTTCTCAAAACAGAAATTAGCTTTCCTTATAGCCTCTTTCAAAGTGGAAGGGTTATCATATTCAATCCTGTCTTTTATGTTGAAAGGTAGACAACTTAGAAACCTTTGTACCTTAGGATTCTCTTTGACCATGTAAAGTACATACCTCAACAAGCTAAGTAACTTGCTGCACAACTCCTTCATACTCATAGTACCCAATTTTAAATCATAAAATTCCTTTGATTTATCTTCATAGTACTGTTCCGACAAGAAATTTTTCTTAAATATATTTTTAAACATACTCCAAGTTATGTCTCTTTCTTTAATACTCTTAATTCTTTTAAGATCCTGCCACCAAATATCTGCTTTTCCAGCCATATTGTAAATAGCCATGTTAGCTTTTAACTGAGAAGAGTAATCGTAAATATGAAAGTATTTTTTCATGCCAGACAGCCATGCTTTAGCTGTCTCACCCTTTTCATTTTCGCCATTAAAGGTTGGTGGCTTAATATTTTTAAACTCGCCTGTAATTTGTTCATGATGCTTATACATCCTCTTCTTAGAACAACAATCACTCTCACTACTGTCATGATCATAATTACAATTACTTTGGTCAGATTCAGATGAAGAGAAACTATTATTTTTACCATTCCTTGCTTTCTTGTGTTTATGTTTGTGGGACATTGTACCAAAATCAGATTTTACTTATGATTTCCTACCTCTTTCCTCATTATGATAATTCTCCATTAAAATATGATTTAACTCTTCTTGCACATTTAAAATTCGTTCATTTTCTTCTTTAACAGTTCTTATATCAGATTTTAAATCCTTTACAGTACGTAGAAGTTCAGAAGATCAGTTATTTAATTCAACATATATTTAGTCATGATTCTTATTAATATTATTATGCTCATTACGAGAAGACCTGTCCTCTACTAATTCCTTTGGTATATCCATACTTGCAAATTAATTATCAAGTTGTTCTGTACAGAAAGAAAATTAAATAAAAGTTAGTAACTAAGTTTTTTGTTCTCATTTTTTGTTTTTGCACGCGTGAGCCTATTCAAGCCTAGAGTTTGAACTCACGCTTTGATACCACATGTAACATCCCAAAAATTCACAAAACTTTAAAAATTTTCAACGTGGCATTTAATGCATAAACTAACTCTGCGGAATTATAATAAATCCTTCTATGTCGTCTTGCTGAACTAAATGTTTGTAACGATCATACAACTGTATTGTTTTGCGACCTATTAAGGAATGAAATGAAAATCTTCCTTAAGATGCTAATGTATGTTTATTGTCTCAGCTGTATTTTAGATTATTTATCTCAATGCTCAATCAAATATTAATACTTATAAGCGTTAACTATTGTTCTTTTGATGATGAAGGGGTCCTACGGGTACCCAAGGCTTACTTAGCATTTATGCTAAAGCATTGAACCTTCCTTTTCACAGATTACAATTAAGAGATTACTAATAAATTTGAAAGTGAAAGTACAGAGATCTACATTATCATCAAAGAGCTTTCAAATTTTAAAAGAACAAAACTAGAATAGCTTGCAAAACAAATGAGGGTAAGATCTACTTGGTCGTTTGTCTAAGTGTTTATATTGAGTATTTGGAATATTTACAGGATCATATCCTATGTTTGGATGACCTTACAGCAGGTCTGTGTATAGCTTTAGGTCCTGTACATGTTATGATTGATCCCCATTCTGATGTGGAATAAACTCTTTAAGTGTTCTAAGAGTCTTACTATGGCTAACTGTATTAATATTTTACATTAATACTATTATTATTTACATTTCTCATAAAGTTGATACTATGGATAATGTCCATACTTGTCACATTGTAACCAAGGTTATTACTTTTACTTGTGTGGTCTTTAAATACTAACCTAAGTGTTGTCCTAAGTACAAGGGTATGGTCAAATCGTCACTACACAACATAAATTTACATACCAATAAGGCTATCTCCATGGTTTGTACCATTTAATACTTCAGAATTTGGAGCATGTTTAAAATCCTACTAAACCATAATATTGATAGGGTCTTTATACATTACATGAGGGTTTGATATAATGTTCTAAGTACCATATAAATGAAAAGTTCACGATTACTTTATGAGTTGGAGGTATTAATGTTATAAATGTGACCATAATGTTTATGGTTGTAGGTTCCCTCAGCACTGATCGAACCTTAGACAGGATCAATGTTGCTGGTTAAGAAGGTTGGGCAATGATAAGATAAGGTTAATAACTTACAAGACAAACTATATTGCGTAGTCGATGATTAACATGATGATGATCCTATTGCAAGGTTTTTGCTGATAATTCATCATACTGGTGGTAGACAGTATCATTTAAAGTGCATTGAAGGTCATACTAGTGGATTTCTTTGTTGGCATTCATCATGGCAGTTATCACGTGGTGTTTATCGATGGGAGTGTAACCCTAACCGCACTTTGGCTTACCCTGATGGAGTGGTGAACTGGGCATTCATTTTGCAAGGGTGTGGGAGTAGTGTGGCTGACAAGCCTGCAAAACCTTAGGTTTTTGTTTTCAGGGTTTGAGAGCTCCTCCCACAATTCGAAACTGTGACCTGAGAGTGATTATTGTTATGATTTAATAGTTTAAGAGCTGAGCTCTGGTGTGGAAGTAATAGCTGCAAACATCAAACGAGTTATGTGTGACTCAAGATTCAAGCTGGTCGCACAGAGACTATCATTTTCGACCTTCAGTTAAATATCAAGGTAATGTATTACTATAGTTTTTCATAAGGTTGCAATCGTCAACATTTTGTTTAGATTTTGAATAAAATTTAACCTCCTTCTGTGTTCATGGCAAGTTCTATCATCTACAGGGTTCTATGCTCCAGTTAAGTGGGAAATACTGCGTGTCAATGGTAAGTCTCGGTGGTTTCTCTTGTGTGTTTTCCTGGCAACTGTTGGTTGTGTTTGATTTGGTCAGAGCTTTCGAATTCTGAAGATGGGGTCGCTGTTGTAAAGTTTATATGCTGTGAAGCATACGTAAGGAGGATGGAATCCTCAACATACCCTTATGATGTATTCTACAGTTTTACTGTATGTCGCAAATGTATTATTTGTTTACCCGGGTTTTAGCCCTTGACTACTAGATAATGAGAAAGTTTAGTGTATGGTTTTTATACTGTGCAAAATAAATTATACCTGGAAATCAAAGGTCTGAGTTATTTTGTGTCCACATTTGTTGTAAATGGTTAAAGGCTGAGAGCCAAGACTCGATGCTTCATTTTGAAATTTTGAACCCTAATGTTTACTTCAGTTCAATGCATAGAACTGTTTGCAACCTCGAACCCTTGGTTCGACAGTCGTAGATGTTGAAAGTTTTAAAGTGTTAAAAGAGCCGAAAGGCTAGGTCTCTCAGTCTGTAGTTTCAAACTTGGTTTTCCAATAGGTATCTCCTTTGTATGGATACCTAGAATCTGTAGCTAACTGTCGAAGCTTTGTTGTATTGTTGTAACAATTCGACCGTCTATGTTTTAAGTGAGGAGTATTTTTAAAAAGGGTTGGGTCCTCGACTATAATGGACCTTTGATAAAATAACTATTTGAAAAAGATGACAAACGTTCTTTTGTTTTAGTTTTAAACAATGTACAGGTTATGTGATGCTGTGATTGTGTTGTTCAAATGAAACATTTAGTTGGAAGAGTATAAGGCTCGAACTTGTAACCTTTTAATTCGAAATCATTGCATGTTTGACATGGCGTTTGTAAGGGTTTCGAATCTTTATCTTGAATAGTCTAGTTGTTTTCTACCTGTTGTTAAAAATACTATATAATATTTAATATAGTAGCTAGGGTTTCGTTCACTAGTGTTAATACATTCCAATTGATTCTAAGGATCAAACTATATATTGGATACTCTCTTTATTTTACAACAAAATAGGAAAAGTGTTAACGCTAGGGTTGGAACCTTAGGGTTTTTAATCTGCAATGGAAATGTTTTAGTTGATAACCACAATTTGATATTTAAGTCGAAAATAAATACTATGAATAATGAAAGTGGGATAGTACTATATAAAAATGCTATTGTTTGCAAATGATAAGACTCTGTTTTCATATGTAAGTGCTTTGTAGTAGGTTCTGTGTAATTAGCAATGTTTATTTTGCAGTTGTTATAATTCATGAAGGTTGATGAAAGAAATAAAGTGAAATTATAATACTACACTGCTTTGAGAAGAACGATAAGAGAATGCATAGCATATGATTTCTATAAGGAAATAAATGACCTAAAATGATAATCCTAGGTTTTGTACAGAGATGAAATGTTTACTTCTACTACTATGTAAAAGGAAATATTATAATGCATGTAATAAGAAATACTGTTATGTCTTCTGAGTCTAGATATATATAATTTATATTACATAATATAGCTGATAAAGAAATATAAAGGAAACACAATACGGTTAGTCTATTCATTCATTTGCCATTCTACCTATCAATTATCTATCTAATCTTTCCTCGTATTAGAGTACTATATAGAAAACAGTACGGGGAAAAATACAGTGGAGGCATTTTATCAATTCATATATCTATTCAACAGTTTACAAAATCCTAAAACATATCAAAAAATCATGCTTATACTTCTGTATTATCATTAGTTAACTAAAGAGTACTAAATTAACAATTACATAATACAATTTAACTACTTAGAGGTTAAAATAACAAGAAGAACTTGTAACTGTAGATAGGGTGGAAAAGACCCAAGGAGGCTTGTTCCTCCCAACCATCTCCAAAAGAAGCACGTAATCTACTTGCCGCCTTTGGACCCCCGAGCCTATTTACTGAACCACTAGGTAGATGAACTCTGTGTAGAAGCAAGGCACTCAACTTTGTATAACCACCAATCAATAGAGATTTGCCAAACACCTCAATCTCTACACTCAACAGTAGAAACTCTACACTCAGCAGTAAACAAGGAAGACTTACAACATGATATAAAACATAGCATTTCCCTTCATCGAATCTCTTTTGTGCATACAGTAGGACCACAAGGAAAGTTTCCTCGTCAATAAAAGTGATGAACCTCAGTCCAAAATTCAATGGCTCTTAAAAAGATTGCATAGGTCTTTAGTGGTCAGTTTTCAGTAAATAAGCCTCAAGCTCCAGTCCCATCTTTCAGGGCACTATGACCACATTTCAAGGAAGTTGTCCCATACCAACAACTAGTTACTTGCCTCATGATGCTGCCACTGGTCCATTGCCTTCTACCCTAGATTCCATTCCACCTAGTGGGTCAATAAAAACTCTTTCAACAAATCTCCTTGGGTGAGTGTCTCCTATTTTATTTATTTAAATAATAATATTGCGCAATTACAGTCATCCTTGCACACTTGTCCAAATATAAAAATTTACAATAAAAGTTAAGATAATGTTTCCAACATAAAATGTTTTTCAGCAAAAAGGGGTATGTTACATGTTTGATATGTTGTACATGTTGTTCTCTCAGTTAAGATCCTAAGTCTTATTGAATTAAATGATGAAAAACTAACATCATATTAGAGCTATCCTAATGGAAGGCATTGTATGGCATTTATGACCCTTGTTGCACTTGGTACAAATTGGAAGCTAGGGCTTGGTATAGTAAAAACTAGTCATCGTGGCACTTTCACTATAAATCAGTTTTGGCGAAGGTTCAGGATCTGAAATTTTTATAGGCCGAATATAAGACACAGATGTACCCTGTCTAAACATTTCAGCCTCACATTAGTTGTACTTTGTGAGATATGATTTGTATAGGTTAGGGTTTCTGCCTCTTCCATAATGCATCCCAAAATAGGTGACCTAGGCACAAAGGTCATATTTCGGGCTAGGAAGATCCAAATGGAATTTCATAAAAAGTGGTAGTTAGGGCACAAACTATAGTTTCACAGGTCCGATTTTCAAAGTCTGAAGTTGAAAAAGTGACACGTGGAACTCCGTATAAGTTTGCTATGATGTTTCGTCCCATAAACAGGTCAGTTTGTGACACTTAGCATATCTCTCTCATGGAGAATCCATTGGAGCTCAGATCTATGGGGTTGGAAATATGATAGGCCAGTATACCATAAGTCAAAGATTTAGACCCTGAGGATTCGAAATTTAAGAGATGCACTAGAAACAATATGGCATATATTTCTGTCAAAACATAATTGGATTGTGAGCATTTTCATTTTTGGCTTGTCACTGCTGTGGGAAATTAGGGATTTTGAAAGAAGGGAAATTTTGGATTGATCTCAGCACAGGACTCCACTCCTCAGCAAAATCGAAATTTAGACACCAATATCGAATTTTTCAGTTGGGTAGAACCCTAACATCTATCAAACCCTAGTTCGGGTTTTGGACTAGAAAAACCAAAAAACCAAAAAACGAGAATTTGATAGAAGTTGTAGATCCAAAATTCGTAGGTCATTTTTTGAGAGTCAATTTTTAGATGTTTCGAAATTTGAGCACACCGGCTTGCTCACCTCAGTCAATTTCATCTCCATGTCCAGACAAAGGTTTGAAATTCCAAGTTTGGATTTTTAGGGTTTCTCTGTCAAACCCTAGCCATCTCCAGATCAAGTTTCAACAAATCATGTGGTAAAACCTAAATCTTTTATTTCATTTGAGTTTCTCATTAATATGTCTCACCACACCAAGCTTGAGGATAAGCTTGAAGGGGATGATAACTTCCGAGCATGGAAGTATAGGATTGGGTTAATCCTAGAAGAGAATGAATTGGACACCTACATAAGGGAAGAAGTTCGAGTTCCAGAGGGAGATGAGGCTAAGGCCTTTCATTAGAATAACTTGGTAAAGGCCAAGAGGATCATTGCAAATTTTATCAAAGAACATCTCATACCACATGTGTCTTCTCTAAAGACACCCAAGGAGATGTTTGATTCCTTGACCAAGCTGTTTGAAGGAAAGAACATAAATCGGAAGATGACTTTGAGGAATCAATTGAAAAATGTCAAGATACAAAATGCAGAGACCATGTAGTCCTACTTTACAAGGGTCTCTTAGATAAAATAAAAACTTTAATTTGTGGGAGAAGATATAGAGAATGGTGAAATTGTGATGACCATCTTGAATGGTCTTCCTAGGTCATGGGATTCCTTCATTCATGGAATTTGTGCTAGAAAGAAGCTCATCACATTTAGTATGCTGTGGGTGGAATACTCACAGGAAGAAGCTCGAATTATAGCTCGAGAAGAAAATATGGATATTGAATACCAAGCTCTTATAGTACACACCAAGAAGAATAACAACAAGAGGGAGAATCCTCATCACAAGAAGGGTAAGCACCACCACCAGAATCAGAGGGAGAACCTTGGAGGATCCAAGAGAGATCCTTCTCACATTCGATGTTATACTTGTGATGAGAAGGGACATTATTCCAAAGATTGTCCCAGAAACAAAAGTAGATCCCACAAGAATAAGAACAAGAAAAGACATCATGCTGACACTGTAGAGGATGATGAACCTCCAAGGAAGACAACTAGAGAAGACAATGAAGATTCTTCAAGTGATGAATAATATGTATTGTGATGAAGAGGAAGCTACTGCAAATTTGGACTCCGGAAGACAAATAATCTATGGACGAACCTTTCATCCATTTTCAGCATTGGTTAAGGTGCCCACTATCAGAGACTCCAATAGTTCTTGCAGGAAGCAAAGATTGAGAGGGAGTCCACCCAACAACCAAACAAAGATAAGTATTTGAATTGTCATTTCTTTTATATATGACTACTTAAATGATGTTGTTCAGTCATGTACATATGTTCCTAGATTTAGGATGTATATTATGCATTTTAGAAAATTTGCATTAATGAACAAGATACTACTAATATAGTAATGGGTAAGTGTCCTATGGTACTATACAACAATCCATTGCTACTTATCTAGAATGAAACCTCTTTGTTGACATGTTCTAGTAGTGCACACTCTTAACAATGTTCTGGTAGAGATGGAATGCATCTAGAAAGTTACCATATGAATATGTGATATGGATGAATGTTGTATTGAAGCATTGGCTAAGATAATTGCATGACTCTATGACATATGTCCTTATGTGTAAGATTTTGTTCTAAAAACTATGAGATGTTTCTACTCATGCAATTGAATTTGACTTGTAGGAAAGACTGTGTACAATCACCTACAAAAGAAGGACAATGACATTTGTTCAAGCAATGAAGTTCAAGAAAATTGAAGATATTGAAGAATCTGAAGTTTCCAGGATCCAGGATGCAATACTGGAAGGATTCCATGATCTAGGAGTACCATTCAATCATGAAGAATGATGTTTGGGATGTCGTCCCAAGACCAGAAGGGAAGTCTGTTGTGACTTCCAAGTGGATCTACAAGGTCAAGCATGTTGCAGTTGGTAGCATAGAAAAATACAAGGAAAGGTTTGTGGCTTGTGGCTTCTCCCAGAAAGAAGGGAAATATTATGAAGAAATTTTTGCACCTGTAGCTAGATACACTTTCATCAGAATGGTACTTGCTCTGGATGCAGTAATGAAGTAGAAGATACACCAGATGGATGTCAAGACAACTTTCTTGAATGGTGTAGTTGAAGAGGAAGTGTATGTCGAGCAATCACTCGGATTTGAGACACATGACGGGGAGTCACATGTGTGCAAATTAAAGAAATACTTGTACGGTTTGAATAGCACCCAGGACATGGTACAACAGGATTTACCAAGAGTAAAGCGGATTCCAACCTTTACTACAAGGTTGAGGAAGGCAATCGAGTGATACTCCTACTGTATGTAGATTAACTATTTGAGACAGGTGAGATTGTGTTGATTGCTGATGCGAAGAGGAAGCTTGCTACTGAGTTCGAGATGAAGGTATTGGGTATGATGCATTACTTTCTAGGTATGGAGGTGTGGAAGAATGCAGATGGAATCTTCCTTGGGAAAGGGAAGTATGCAATAGAGATCCTGAAGCGGTTCGGGATGATGGACTGCAAGCCCATAGCCACACCTATGGCACCGAACCTGAATCTATTGAATGATGCTTCATCTGATTCGGTTGATTCCACGATGTATCGTCAAATTATTGGGTCCTTGATGTACCTGAAGAACACGAGACCTGATATTTGCTTTGCTGTGAACACTTTGAGCCAATTCCTGACGGATCCTAGACATGTTCACTTGATTGCTATAAAGCATATTCTGAGGTAGCTGAAGGTTACATTTGGTTATGGGCTCAAGTATGATGCAAATCAAAAGATTAACTTGGAGGGTTATGTTGATTCGGATTGGGCAGGAAGTGCCATTGATAGGAAGAGCACTTCGGGGTGTTGCTTCAATATAGGATCAGGTGTGATCTCTTGGTTTAGTACGAAGCAGTCCTGCATGGCACTGATTACAGCCGAAGCAGAGTATGTCACAGGTTGTTCGGCTAGTTGTGTGGAAGTATGGCTAAGGAAGCTACTGTCTGATTTGTTTGATCTCCAGCTAGATGCTACTTGTATCTTCTGTGAAAACCGGATTTGTGTGAAGTTGTCCGAGAACCTGGTGTTCTATGACAAGTCAAAGCATATTGAGATCAAGTTTCATTATATCAGGGATATGGTGCAGAGAGGAGCATTGGATCTCCTGTATGTTGAGATAGATGAGCAAATAGCAGATCTGCTGACCAAACCACTAGTGAGGGTGAAGTTCGAGTACTTCAGAGAGAGGCTTGGTGTTCTTTAGATTGAAGATACTTCTAGGAGGAAGTGATGGGACACATATGCAAGAGCCCTTCTAGGAATGATGGTAGGAGGATCCTCCCCATGGATGTGGATGTACGTGTTGTGTGATGAGCATCTGGACGATGCTCCAAACATCAGTATGATGTTTTGTATGATGATGATCAGTATGAACATGAGCATCAACATGATGCTCAGTGCAAGTATGATCATTATGATCATGAGTATCCAGATGATATTTCGTGGCTGTGGATATGTTGCAAGTTGTGCAGTGGCATGTAATAAGTCCTGGGAGATCCTATAGGTTGAGCAGGAAGCTTGTAATCAGCCTTGGCATGCGCTTTCAAGGTTTTTCCTGATATCATGTAATCAGTCCTAGGAGATCCTATAGGTTAAGCAAGAAGCTTGTAATCATCTCTGGGATGCTCTTTCGAGGTTTTTCTTGTTTGCATGTAATCAGTCCTTGGAGATCCTATAGGTTGAGCATGAAACTCGTAATCAGCCCTGGGATGCTCTTTCGAGGTTTTGCTTGTTCGCATGTATTCAATCCTGGGAGATCCTATAGGTTGAGTATGAAGCTCATAATCAGCCTTGAGATGCTCTTTCGAGGTTTTGCTTGGTTGCATGTAATCATCCCTGGGAGATCTTATAGGTTGAGCAGTAAGCTCGTAATCATCCATGAGATTCTCTTTTCAGGTTTTGCAGATGCATAGAATTAGCCCTGGGATTCCACAAGATGGGATGCTTGTAGAGATGATGAAGAAAGACATGGAGGCTAGGCCTGCATCCAGCATGAAAAAGGGTTCACTCTGTAGAAATTCCTATGATGAGAAGAGTTGAGAGATAGCACCAGTGATTGAGATGACCAGTACAAAAAAAGTGACGATGATCCAGCTTCAGTATTGAAGACTTGTCCCTATATGTATTGATGACCTGTGTCAAGAGAATACCTTCCTAGTTAAGAGGGAGTGTTGATGTATTTGTAAACTTGGAAGATATTCACTTGTATATTGTATGTATTACATTTGTACTTTATTGTATCCCCAACAGAGATATATTATTCCTCCGATTGGAAGTGTCGTCATTTGTATTTTCAAGTGTCACAAGTTATATTGTAAGTGTCATAACTTATATTTGATGGGTTATTAGACCACCTTGGTGGGGTCGGCCCTGTATGAGTTAAGTTGAAGGGTTATTAGACTCCCTTAGGAAGTTGGCCCAGTTAGGGTAAAAGGAAGGTTAAGTTAAAGTATAAATAGAGAGTGTGACTCTCTCATTCTATTCATTCACTCACTCATCCAACTCGCATAGTTGAGAAAGAGGAGTTCACACAAGTGGAGGAGGAGTAGATGATGAAGACATCTATCTTTTGGGGTGTCATCTTGGTGATGTTTGTATTGGTGCTGATTCTATCTTTGAGGAAGTTGCAGGGTTTTTCACCTTCTTGGTTTTCCTCGGTGAAATGATTTGTGTCTCTTGTCTCTTGTCTCTTGTGTTTGATATGTTGTACATGTTATTCTCTCAGTTAAGATCCTAGATCATATTGAATTAAATGATGAAAAACTAACATCTACTTCATTCTCTTGATTGTAAATTTCTCTTAAAATTCTTGTATTTTTATTTCTTAAAGAAGTTAGTGTGTGATCTGAATCACTGCTAGAGTGAGGACTATTACCTTGATGTTCTCCATGTGTTGAAGTTTCACCTTGAACTTGAAAGCTTGTTAATATGGATGGATATCCTTTTTGTATTGTCAGTTCCACTTGATCTTCTATTGGTAATTATGGGGCTAAATTTTTAGTTGTAGTTGACTGTTCACCTTGATTGTTCCAAGTGCCTACTTCATTGAATTCAACATCTATGCTTACTATAAATTTATTTGAATGGATTATCCAACCGATAGGATTTTGAGTGCTCGCTATACCCTATAAAAATGCATTTTTTACTTCTATCATCCAACTTTCTTCTCAGCTGTTCAAGAACATGTGCATAAGAAACACAACCAAACACTCTGAAATGTGAAACAATTGACTGTGTTCCACTCCATTATTCTTGGGGAACTTTGTTTTTGACATTTGTTGTATGTGATCTATTTAAAATGTAGATTGAACATACAACTGCTTCACCCCAAAATTCATTTGAAGTCGTTTTTCTTTGAGCATACTTCTAGCCATATTCATTATGGTTCTATTTTTCCTTTCTTCTATCCCATTTTGCCGAGGAGTGTATCTAGATGTAAATTGTCTTTGAATGCCATGATATTTGCAATAATTTGCAAATTATTTGGAATCATACTCACCTCCTCTGTCAAACCTAAAAAATTTAATGTACAGACCACTTTGTTTTTCTACTAAAGCCTTATACTACTTGAACTTGTCAAAAGTGTAAGATTTGTGCTTTAGAAAATATACCCAAGTCTTCCAGTTGAAATCATCAATAAAATTTAGAAAATAAAGGTGGGTGGGTGCAAAACTATGCTCCCCAAAGCCATTGCAACGAGGTTGTTCTAGCGGAAAAAAACAATCACGCACATGCACCTAATGAAGCATGCACGCACCGCTAGGTTTGGTACAAAACCATGGCACTTGCACATTTCCTACACGTGAGCATTTCCTGCATGTGTGCATTATTGGAGCATAGGTGCCCAAGGGTGTGCACGCACTCTATTAAACCCAATACAAAAATCACCACACTCATAGCCTATTTCAATTGAAAACGACCGAGAGCTCATCAACTCGATGCATACGTAGACCAAGGGAGCACCCCACTGACCAATTGTAGTCAAGAATTCCATCAATCCATCCATTGAGTGATCATACATTCTATTGGATAGGTTTTATATCCAAACTTGGCACTTCTTCGTCCGTGACGACACTTACATCTTTTGGTCGCATGATGACACTTCATTAGATTATTGTGAGTCACAAAAAGGGATGTTTTTGTATGGAAGATCCATATTTGGGACTTTATATGGATGTAATTACCTAATTCATGTCCCATTTGATAGGTATGAACCTTAGAAACATTTTTGGAGACCAAAACTTCTCTAGAAAACCCCCAGAAAAGGTTGTTTTTAACCATTTTCCACAAAAACAGAGGTGGAAGGTTCTTCACCTGTGAGTTTGCTAAAAAAAAAACTGGTTTCACATGGTAAAGTTGTGCATACCCACGTGTTGTCCATTGCAAAGTCACGCGTAGCTCATAAATACTTAAAAATATATATAAAATCATGAAAAATGGGTGGTTCATGTGGTTTTGGAACCTCCTCTTCTGGTTGTAACTACTTTCTCTTCGACCCTACCTTCTTCACTTTCTATATAAGAGAAGCAGAGGGACCATGAAAGGGGATCAAGTCCATTATAATGTTATGCTAGAGGAATTAAGACTCATATCCCCCTCACTTGTGCCCTAGTTTCTTATAAACCCTAGGACATCTGATTAGAGGTTGGGATCCTCGGAGAAGAGCAGCAGAAGACCTTGAATCTTGGTTTCAAGAAGTGCCATGCTTGAAGGAAGGTAATTTGATGTACTTCCTTCATTTATTAATAAATATTGGACATTATTCCCTTTCCAAACAGATTTGTTCATGTATGTTTCAGATCTCATTACAATTTGATGTCTTATTCTCTTATAAATATCAATCTTTTATTTGTAGTCAAATTGTTTTGAGGAAGGTTTTGTTGAATGTTTTTGCAGGTTGTTGCATTGGAGAGCAAGAAGAGAGGCTTGGATAAACATTATGAATAAGGTAGATATCCTCCTAACCCTAATCTATTTGCTTAAGAATTGTACTTGTAGAACTTTGTATGTCTATCTTTTACCCCAGTACGTTGGTAGTCTCACCCCTACTATAGGAAGTTTTCCCTAACAACAGAATTGGAGACTCCACTGGGGATCGAACCAAGGGGGTTTAGGTCATTTTTTGTGGTTTTATAGATTTTTTTATTGTTTATTAAATTTTTAATAATTTCTGAATTAGTAAAAAAATGATTTTTTTTCAATTGCAGAGTATAAACCTATACAATGAATGAAGAAAATACTAACATGGATTCCAATGGAACACAAGAAAATATAAATATTGGACCCAATGAAAACCCTCAACAAAATAAAAAACCCCAACAAAATTAGAACCTCCAACAAAATTTGGACCATGATGAATTGAACAATTACCTAAATGAAATGAGAGTGCACACCTGATAATTAAGAAACACAAGGGAACCATCTCAATTGTCCCTTGCTAGCTCAATTGAAAGCTCAGTTGACTCCCTTATCCATTCACATCACCAGTCGAAAGACATGACTGGATATAGAGATAGGATGCAGGAGTAATATTCCACTCGAATTTCCAAGGAAGAAATAAAGGCATTAAATATTACGAAGGCCCAATTATACAATCTGTTCACCGATCCAAGAACAAAACAACCGCTGGATAATAGAAAGCCACGTGTCTGCATGGATTGATGTCATTTCAAATCATGGATGGACAACTGGATGCAGAGGTAGTTTATGGTTTATGATAAACCTCCTTGCAATAATATGGACGTTCCACAATACTTCCCTTTTACAACTCTGGGATGATTTTTTGCTTCGTTTATGTTTCAACTATTTTGACATAACGGAGTTCTAGGGTGTTGGGCTTGGCTCTGCCCAAGATGAGAGAGCTATTGATAAGAACCCACTAAGATGACCACCAGCTCCTAGGCATGAGCAAAACCCCCTTCCCCAACCACCTCAGTTACCCCACAGACTTGATCAGATCGAGGGGGCGATGAGGAGTGTTGCATGAGGAGTCCTTAGACACACTACGTTTGTAGCAGTGACTACAATGGAGAGACAGGTTGAACCTGAGAGAGATTTAGGTGCATGGCCTTCATGATACAGTTAGGATATACCTATGACTGGTGGTAGCCATGCTAGGCCTTCTAGTTTAATGAGGACAATGCAACATATTTGTCCCCATTGCGGGCACACTTTCCCTGTCTTGATCGAAGGTTTCTATATGGACTAGGTTAACATTGTTTTTAATGAGTTTTCAATCATCACTTAAGAATTTGTAAAGTAATTTTAAAGTTGTTTTGTATGATATAAACTGTTATTTCAATGTACAGTTATTTAGTGATGAGACATCGACATGGAAGAACGTAGGATCTCCCAACCTTGACACAACAATGGTAGCTGGAACTAAAATTGTAGCACCTCACATGGAGGTATTTTTAGTACCACACACAATTTTGTTATTACTTTCTTACATCATTTCTATTATTTATTTATTTATATTTATGACTTACACTATGATAGTTCCTACAATATTTTTTAATATTTTGATTTCTTAAATAATTACTTGTTTAATATGTTCATAACATGCACATATTTTGGTGTCCATAGGTATCTACAGAATATGATGACCATCCGTCTCTGCCAAGGATCGACACATCACCATACACACAGGTATGATGTGTAGTTAAAAGAACACTTTTAATTTGAATTTTTATGAATTACTATGGTTTAATTTTGTTTTGTCTACTAAATTATGATATTACAAATGTATATGAAGTTTCCACCATCAACTATAGGTGCCCCATTCGACCTCCCCACTTCAGTCTCGTTTTTATGCCCTATCCCATGAGTCTCACCCCCCATCTTCCATCCATACCCATCCCCCCATCTAGCCCTTCCCTTCAATCTACCATCCCCCCTCCGTACATACTCACCCCTTCATCCATACTCCCCCCTCCATCCATCCTCAACCATTAGTCAACACCCCTGATTCCATCCATCCTCCCCCATTCGGCCACAGCCCCATTTCTATCCAGCCTCCCCCTTTTTTCGACACCCCTCCTTGGATCTATCCTCCTTCCTCTATTCAGGAACACCCTCCAATCCACCATCTCTCGACATCCCCTTTATCCCCTCTATTGTACAACCAACAGGGGTTCATCGTCGATGACATCCTGATCCACCCCATACCACCATGACCTATTCCACCCTACCTTCTTCAGTTCTTGACTCTATTGTGGAAACTACTCTTGAAAAATACATCCATACATCTACAATGGTTGCACCTGTAGTTGTTGCAACTAGATCTCCCCCCCCCTGACTGCATCAAAGTAGGTTGTCTATCCAACTACTCCACCTGATAGACCTAAAACCCAATAATATCCATTTCTTGAGGTGTTCATGGTGAGAATAAAATTAATTTATGAAAATATTGTGAAGCATTAACAAAAATTATTTTAAGCGACTATTTTTTTCAATGAAATGATTGTTGTAAATGTTGTAGGGTGGCATTGCTAAGAGGGTCACTAGATCGAGGAGGAAACCTGCCTCACGTCTCCCACTCCCATAAATGGTGATTTATTTAATATTTGAATTCTACATTCATTTTATAAATACAAATGATTGAAAATGATGTTATCTTATAACATTTGCTTCAGATCTCGAAGAGATGGTCTACTCCTAAATGGAAAAAGGTTCTAGATTCCTCTAGCTCCAAGAAGAGGAATATTGATTTTGGAGATGCACTTGGGAGTGTCAAGGGTGGGCACAATGCTTGAAAATACATGTTATGCACATTAGCCACGATGTGGAATTTTTGGGCACCAGTTTCCATGTACTTGGTATCTAGGGCACGAGTTCCCATCTATTTTGGATCTAGGGCACGATTTTCCATCATGTGTACATTGGGAAACATGTTCCACTATTTGCTAGAAAATTTATATGTTTGGACGCGTTTTGTAGCTTGGATGTACATGAACTTTTAGTTATGTGATTTATATGCATGTTGTCTCTATTTGCATCTTTTTTTCTCTTGTTGTCTCTTGTTGTGTCTAGTTTCCTAATAAACAACATTATGCTTATAATACAAATGGTGGAGTTTGAATGGCTTTTGATATGATTTCCTTAATTTACAATGAAATAGATAAATTTTTACCTTTATTGGCCTCATATATTCATTGTTGGATGCTCGATTGAAAAAAATAATTTTTTTGAACTCTAATAAAACATACTCACTTGTCCATGTTCATAGCATTTGGAACCAATGTCATAACTATAAAAATAATTATTTACACCAATGTTTAATATTTGATGATATACCAATCAATAACGATTTGTCGATCATACTTAGGTGTTCGAAACCTATGCTATCATCATTGTGTTCAAAGATATGAAAAATATCTCCCCATCCCCTTCACTTGGAATGTTTCCTTGTGAAGGGACAATCATCCCTCTGCCACTGTGTTTTACTTAGGGGTAATGTTTTGTTAGGTTGAAGTGTCACTCTAGATTTAGAATTGACATAATGAATATTATTTCAATTATTTTGTATTATAAAATGTTTTTTTATCATAAAATGTCATTCTAATAAGATCCAACTAGTTTGTAAACATCACAATGCAAGGATGAACATTTCATGGTAAAATTCAACATATTGAGTAGTTATTGGAGAAATTTTATGGGGCCCTTGATATGATGACTAGGGAGATACTTGACCTTTGGAGGTTTAAGAAATGGATACTACATGTCCCAACATAGTAATGGGAAATAGATGTGGTTGTTGTGACTGTGAGTGTAGTTAGCTAGCGACATTGTAGTTATTGAATGAAAAACAATGCCCATTATTGTCCTTAGATAGATAATAGGGACGCAAGCACCAAGATGTGCCTAGTGATGGTTGGGAACTTATGTATATTATCAATGTGTATATAAACCCTATCTTGTATATAAATGCTAGATTGCACAAACCCCATCTTGTCTATAAACCCTAGCTTTCACAAACCCTATCTTGCATATAAACCCTATATAGCCTATAGATGGCATGAACTAGGGCAGGTGCAAGGAGGGGGTGTTCCTTAATGCATCATCCTTGATTCCATTGTGTCTTTTAATGCTTATCAGATGTGTCCTATTCATCATTGAATACACATGCATAAGACCTTAATGGCTTAAGGGATGTGGAGGATTGAATCAAATCCATTTCCCATAGCCCCCTTCACCTACCATTGTGGAAAGATTGACCAATTGATCCTTTTCAATGTTCAAGGAGTGTTTAAGGAGGGTAAGATGTGAACAACATGAAATTATTTGGAATAGTGGATTTTGATCCTTATTATTTTGACAATTTCTGCTAAAGAGTTTTCATTGGATATGGAATTGTTGTGTAAGTGATAGATGATAATGGCAAAGTTCAGAAATATCAAAAGTTTCCTTATGTTTGATGAAAAGGTGATCTCAAAATATTGATGAGAACATTTAAGTATCTACTTTACTGTTTGAGGAATTCCCTAGACTCCGTGATATTTTGATTTATTGAGTTCTCTTTGGATCAATGAGGATTCCCCCCTATGTAGCTACCACCCCTAGTCATTTGCACACAAACACACACAAGTGATAGGCACATAATTATATTTACACACATATTAAAGATGTACAAATACATATATATTTACACTACAAAAAACTACACACATAAAAGGATTTATGCATAAACATAAAAAAATACATATACATAGGCAAATATCTATGCACATGCACAAAAATTTACATGTTAGAAAAAACACACATAGAGAAATATTTACACACACACTTGCACAAAGAAAACCACACAAATATCAATATAAAATAACAAACAACATCATATTTTCAAACACAATTACACACCCACATATTACTTTCAAATATTTTGAATTATTACAAAAAACTGCATTATTTAATTTGGAAAAATTATTTGCACACACCAAATATATCAACATTTCTAAATTTTCATGGTGCACACAAAAATGCATGCACATTTCCACAAAAAATTACAAACAAAACATATACATGGAAAAATGACATGCTCATATACAAATATGTACACATACATACACACATAAGACCATGCTCATACACAATAAATAAACCCTAGCTTACAGAAGGCCATGCCAATTTTGCTCAAGGGGGTCAATTTTGAACCAAAGGCTCTCGAGTGACCATGGCCATCATTAACAAATCCACAATGGCCATATGCACGTGTGGGATTTGATAGAATCCTGGTCCACTTTTCGGTTTGGGATCCGTGCCCCCAAAGAAAATTCTCAAAGTGTCCCTAAATAGCCACGGCGTGACAGGGAAAAAAATCCATAGAACCAAAACCGTGATTTGGTCATGATTCCATCGATTCTGATGGATTCGGGATGCTAGGTTTAAGATTGGGAACTCCCCCCACCATGAATCAATCACCTGAAAATGGTGTTGTTGTTCCATCTCTACAACTAGGGGTTTGCTCAGTGAAGGCCTTCAAAATTTTGCACAAGGAGATCAATTGTGAACCAAAGGCTCGAGAAACCATGGCCTGCGTGAACACATAAATAATGGACATATGCATGTGTGGGTGTTGACGAAACCCCTTTTTGCTCGGCAGTTTAGGTTCTGTGCCCCTAGATCCAATTTTGAAAGTGTCATTGAATGGCCACAAGGTGCCAGGAAAAAATGCCCATAGAACAAAAACCATGACTCCGAACATGAATCCATCAATTTCGATGGATTCATCACATCAGGTTTCAAATAGGGTCCCCCACCACTATGAATCAATCGCCTGGAAACAATGTTATTTTGCCATCTCCTGAACTAGGGTTTTGCTTAGTGAAGGCCTTCAGAATTTTGCACAAGGGGTCAATTTTGAATTGAAGTATCCCGAGTGATTGTTGCCACCATGAACACATACACAATGTCCATGTGCATGTGTGGGAGTTGATGGAACCCCACTCTGCTCGTCGGTTTGGGTTCCATGCCCCCAAAGTAAATTCTCATAGTGTCGTTGAATGGACATGGGGTGCTAGGAAAAAATGACTATAGAACCAATACTATGACTCTGGTCTCAAATACGTTGATTCTGATGGATTTAGGATGACCAGTTGTAGTATCCCCCCCTCCACCATGAATAAATCACATGGAAATGGTGTTATTGTGCCATCTCCAAAAATAGGGTTTTTCTCACTAAAGGCCTTTTGAATTTTGCACAAGGGGGTCAATTTTGAACTGAATGTTCTCTGGAGACCATGTCCATCATGAACACATCCATAATGGCCATATGGACATGTGGGAGTTGACAGAACCCCATTCCACTCGCCTGTTTAGGTTTTGTGCCCCTCAAGCAAATTATTAAAGTGTCCCTTAATGACCATGAGGTTCTGGGAAAAAATGGCCATAGAACCAAAAACGTAACTCCGGTAGTGAAGTAGTCAATTCCAATGGATTCAAGACACCAGGTTCTAGCTGGGGCACCCCCCCGACCATGACTCAATATCCTGGAAACAATGTTATTCCGCCATAGAGAAACTAGGGTTTTGTTTAGTGAAGGTCATGCCAATTTTTCATACAAAGGTCAATTTTTAATCGAAGGATATTGGGAAACTGTGGCCATCGTGAACTCATCGATAATGGCCATATGCATGTATGGGAGCTTATAGAGCCTGGATCTGCTCTCCGGTTTAAGTTCCGTGCCCCTAGAGAAAATTATCAATGTGTCACTGAACGACCACAGGGTTCTAGGAAAAAATGGCCATAGAAACAAAAACATGAATCTGGTCACGAATCCATCGACTCGAATAGATTCAGGATGTTGATTTATAGTTGGGCACCCCCCCCACCGTGAATCAATCACCCAAAAATAGTGCTATTGTGTCATCTCTTGAACAAGGTTTTTGCTCAGTGAACGCATTCTGAATTTTGCATAAGTTGGTCAATTTTGAAACAAATTCCCATGGGTGACCATCGCCATCATGAAAACATCCACAATGGCCATATGCATGTGTGGGGATTGATAGAAACCCATTTCGCTTATTGGTTTGGGTTCCGTGGCCCTAGAGAAAATTCTCAAAGTGTCCTTAAATAGCCATTGGGTGCCAGGGAAAAATGCCCATAGAATGAAAACCGTGACTCCGGTCATGAAGAATTCAATTCTGATGGATTCGGGACATCTATTCTAGCTGCAAGACCCCCCACACCATGACTGAATCGCATGGAAGCTGTGCTATTGGGACATCTTCGTAACTAGGTTTTTGCTTAGCAAAGGCATTCAAAAATTTTCACAAGGGGTTGAATTTTGAACCAAATTCCCTCAGGAGAGTGTGGCCATCGTGAACGCATCCACAATGTCCATATGCATGTGTGGGATTTGACAGAACCCTGTTCCGCTCGCCATTTTGGGTTCCATGCCCCTGGAGAAAATTCTCAAAGTGCCCTTGAATGACCATAGGGTGGAAAGAAAAAGTTGGTCATAGAACCAAAACCATGACTCTAGTCTTGAAGTCGTTGATTCTGATGGATTCATGAAGATGGGTTCTAGCTGGGGTACCCCCCCCACCATGAATCACTCGTCGAAAACAATGTTATTGTGCCATCAACAAAACTAGGGTTTTTCTTAGTAAAGGGAATGCCAATTTTATACAAGGGATTCAATTTTGAACCGAATTCTCTTGGGAGAACATGGCCATCGTGGACTCATCCATAATGTCCATATGCATGCATGGGAGCTAATGGAACTTGGTTCTACTCGCTGATTTGAGTTCCATGCCCCTAGAGAAAATTCTCAAAGTGTTCTTGAATTGCCACATGGTGCCAAGAAAAAATGGACATATAACAAAAACCATTACCACGGTCACGAAGCCATCGATTCTGATGGATTTAGGATGCCAGGTTATAGCTGGGAGCCCCCCCACCTTAACTCAATCACCTGAAAATAATGTTCTTGTGCCATCTCTGGAACTAGGTTTTCTCTTAGTGAAGGCCTTCATAATTTCACATAAGGTGGTCAATTTTGAACCGAATTATCCTCGAGGACCTTGGCCATCGTGAACATATCCACAATGGCCATATGCAAGTGTGTAAATTGATGGAACCTTTTTATGCTCGTCGTTTTGTGTTTCGTGCCTCCAAAGGAAATTCTCAAAGTGTCCCTAGATAGCCATGGGGTCTCAGGAAAAGATGCCCATAGAACCAAAACCATGACTCTGATTGTGAATATTTCCTTTCCAATGGATTCGAGATGCCGAGTTCTAGCTGGGGGACCCCCCCGCGATGATTCAATCACCAGGAAATGGTGTTCTTTTTCTATCTCTGGACCTAGGGTTTTTCTTAGTGATGGCCTTCAGAATTTTGTCAATGGGGATCAATTCTGAATCGAATGCTCTTGAGTGAACATGGCCATCATGAACACATCCACAATGGCCATATGCACATGTGTGAGTTAATGGAACCCCATTCCGATTGTTGGTTTGCGTTCTGCACCCCTAGAGAAAATTCTCAAAGTGTCCCTGAATAACCATGGGGTGCCATGCAAAGTTGTCCATAGAAACAAAATCGTGACTCCAGTCTTGAAGTCGTTGATTATTATGGATTTGGGAGACTAGTTTCTAGATGGGGTACCCCCCCTACCATGATTCAATCTCCCAGAAATAGTGTTATTGTGCCATCTCCAGAACTAGGGTTTTGTTGAATGAAGGCCATGCCATTTTTGCACAAGTGAGTCAATTTTGAACCGAAGGCTCCTGAGAGACTATGGCCATTGTGAACTCATTGACGATAGCCATATGCACGTGTGGGAGCTGATCGAACCTAGTTTCGCTCTCCGGTTTGAGGTATGTGCCCATAGAGAAAATTCTCAAAGTATCCCTAAATGACCATGGGGTGCTAGGAAAAATGGCCATAGAACAAAAATCGTGACTTCGGTCACGAATCTGTCGATTCCGGTGGATTCAGGATGTTGGGTTCTAGCTGGGGGTCCCCTGCACCATGATTTAATTGCATGGAAGTAATTCTATTGTGCCATTTATGGAGTCAGGGTTTTGTTGAACAAAGGCCTTCAGAATTTTGAACAAGGGGGTCGATTTTAAACCAAATTCCCTCGAGAAACCTTGGCCATCGTGAACATATCCACAATAGAAATATGCACATGTGGGAGTTGACGGAACCCCATTCCACTCGTCGGTTTGGGTTACATGCCCTTGGAGAAAATTCTCGAAGTGTCCTTGAATGACCACATGATGCTAGCAAAAAATGCTCATAGAACAAAAAACGTGACTGCGGTTGCAAAGACGTCAATTACGATGGATTCAAGATGCCAAGTTGTAGCTGGGGGACCCCTTCATCGTGACTCAATTACCTAGAAATGTTGTTATTGTGCCATCTCTGGAACTATGGTTTTGCTTAGTGAAGGCCTTCATAATTTTGCACAATGGGGTCAATTTTGAACCAAATGCTCCTGAGTGACCATGGACATCGTGAACACATCCACATAGGCCATATGCACATGTGGAAATTGAAGGAACCTTATTCCACTTGCTAGTTTGGGTTTGTGCCCCCGGAGAAAATTTTCAAAGTGTCCCTGAATGGCCACGGGGTGCTAAGAAATTTTTTCCATAGAACCAAAACCATGACTACGGTTGTGAAGCCATTGATTCCGATGGATTTGGGATGTCGGGTGCTAGCTGAGGTACCCCCCCACCATGATTCGATGGAAACAATGCTATTGTGCAATCTTCAAAACTAGGGTTTTATGCAGTGAAGGCCATGTCAATTTTGCATAAGGGGTTCAATTTTGACCCGAAGGATCCCGGGGGACCATGGCCATCCTAAGCACATCCACAATGGCCATATGCATGTGTGGGAGTTGACGGACCCCATTCCGCTCTCTAGTTTGGGTTCCATGCCCCTAAAGCAAATTCTCAAAGTGTCCCTAAATGGCCATGGGGTGCCAGGAAAAAATTCCCATAGAAACAAAACCCTAACTCCAGTCGTGAAGCCATCGATTCAAATGGATTTGAGATGCCTTGTTCTAGCTGGTGGTCCCCACCCCACTATGACTCATTCATCTGGAAACGGTGCTATTGTGCCATCTCCAGGACTAGGGTTTTGCTGAGTGGAGGCCTTCAAAATTTTGCACAAGGGGGTGAATTTTGAATTGAAGGCTCTCTGGAGACCATGTCCATCGTGAAGTCATCCGTAATGGACATATCCACATGTGGGAATAGACAAAACTCGATTCTGCTGACCGGTTTGAGTTCCATGCCCCCAGAGAAAATTCTGAAAGTGTCGCTAAATGGCCATGGGGTGCCAAGCAAAATGGCCATACAATAAAAACTGTGACTCTGGTCATGAAGCTATTGATTCTGATGGATTCACAACATCGGTTTCTAGTTGGGGGAGTCGCCACACTGTGAGTTAATTGCCTAGAAACAGTTCTATTGTGCCATCTCTGAAACTAGGGTTTTGCTCAGTGAATTCCATGCCACATTTTCACAAAGGGGTCAATTTTGAACCAAAGGCTCTCGAGTGACCACGACCATTGTGAATTCATCCATAATGGCCATGTGCATGTGTCGGAGTTGATTAAAGCCCATTCCCCTCATTGGTTTGTGTTCCATGCCCCTAGAGAAAATTCCCAAAGTCTCTGTGAATGGCCACAGGGTGCTAGGTCTCTCTAGATTTGTTTTTGTTTGGTTTCTAGGGCTAGATCAGGCTCTCTAAGCTAGATTATTTTCTATATGTCTAGATTAAGTCTCTAGGTATAGCTTAGGTCTCTTGGGCTAGATAAGGGTTCTACATTAGGTCTCTAGGATTCTAGGTTCACATTAGGCCTTCCAAGGCTAGATTTTTTTTTGTCTGGTTTCTAGGGCTAGATCAAAGTCTATAAGCTAGATTAGGTTGTCTATGTCTAGATTACGTCTACGTGGCTAGATTACATTTCTAGGGAAATATAAGTATTTTAGATCATGTCTCTAGGGTTCTAGGTCCACATTAGGCTTTCAATGGTTATATTTGTTTTTGTCTAGTTTCTAGGGCTAGATCAGGGTCTATAAGATAGATTAGGTTCTATATGTATAGATTACATATCCAGGGCTAGATTACCTCTCTAGGGATAGAAAAGAATACTAGGTTAGATCTCTAGGGTTCTAGGTCCACATTAGGCCTTCTAAGGATAGATTTTTTTTTTTTCTGGTTTATCGGGATCGATTAGAGTCTATAACCTAGATTAGGTTCTATACGTATAGATTAGGTCTCCAAGGATAGATTAGGTCTCTATGGCTATATAAGGATTTTAGATGAGGTCTCTAGGGTTCTAGGTCCACAATAGGATTTCCAGGGCTAGATTTTGTTTTTGTCTACTTTCTAGGTCTAGATTAGGGTCTATAAGTTAGGTTAGGTTCTATATGTCTAGATTAGGTCTCTAGGGCTAGATTACATGTCTAAGGTGAGATAAGTATTATAGATGAGGTCTTTAGGGTTTTAGGTCCACATTAGGCTTTCCAGGGCTATATTTGTTTTCTCTAGTTTCTAGGGATAGATCACAGTCTATAAAATAGATTAGGTTCTATATGTCTAGATTAGGTTTCCATAGACAGCTTAGGTATCTAGGGATAGATAAGGATTCTAGATCAGGTCTTTAGGGTTCTAGGTCAACTTAGGCTTTCCAGGGCTAGATTTGTTTTTGACTTGTTTCTAGGGCTAGATCAAAGTCTATAAGCTAGATCAGGTTCTGTATGTCTAGATTAGGTATCTAGGGATAGATTACATCTCTAAGGATAAATAAGTATTAAAGATCAGGTCTCTAGGGTTCTAGGTCAACATTATGATTTCTAGGGATAGTTTTTCTTTTTTCTAGTTTTTAGGGCTAGCTTAGGGTCTATAAGCTAGATTAGGTTCTATATTTATATATTAGGTTGGTAGGGCCTTATATTTATTAGAAGGAACATGTAGGTCTAGCTTCCAATGGTTATAATGTGTAAGGATCTACTCTCATGATCAGGTAGAATGTCAACATTATTGATCTAGTTGCTTAGGAGCATGTAGGGGTGATTATACCACTCAATATATTTATATCATTTGTTTCTTCCATCCATGAGACTTCCAATTATATAGCGGAGGAGAGGTAGGATGATGAGATTAACTTCATCAATGTACATTCTAGTTATTCACTAGAGAGGTGTGATTCCTTAATGGAGGATGCTGTTGAGGGTGATTCAAGAGTCATAGATAATGTGAGTATTAAAAAGTATAGAGCCATGGATTATCCCTTGAATGATTTGAGATAGATTGTATCACAAGAGATGGTCTGTGATTGATATGCACACTTGTGATAACTTTCTCAATGGATGTTAGATGTTATATTGTCATTGGATTAGTGTTCTTTCCTTGAGTAGTTAAGGTCTCTTGCCTCAATGGTAGACATCTTGCACGATGGAGACATGGAGTACTCACTTGGTGGGAGAACACCCTACAAGATACGAGGATCAATGTAGAACATATACTGTAGTGATTGGTGTAAAACATATGATGGTATAAAACATCAATGTATTGTAATATTGACTTAAACATGACTTAAACATCAAATAAACGATATAAGAAAACAAGATCTATATAACATGAAATAAACTATCTAACATCAATAACATTGGAAATGCATGAATAAATAATCACATGACTATACTATGTAGCTCAATCAATTAGGCCTTCTATATCCTCTCTGTTTTTATGCTCTCAAACAACCTCTTGTGCTATGTAGTAGGTAGTAAGTAGCGTACCTTGTTTGATGACTTCGTTCACATTGTTTGTAGTTGGATGTTTGTACGAATGATCAAGTGCGTAAAGTGATACACCCATGAACCTAGTCTATAATCCATGTATGCGTAGCCATTGATATTTGGTTCCTTTCCATCTACTACAAGATATTCTCTATGAACAACCATCGAGCTAGTCAGAAAGGTTATGCCTTCACTATTAGTTAATGATGTGAGGAGGGTTTGCTTCCCATGGATGCATCATCCCAACCAATAATTCATGCAAATTGCATTGTTTTTTAGGGTGAAAACTGCGTAGATGTGCCCTGCAAAAATGAATTTTACGGTCAAATTCCAATAAGTACTGGTTTGACATCATGGTTAATTAAATAAACAAGGGAATCAAGATATGAATGTAGAAATATTTGCCTGGCTATACAAGATCAGATATATGATCATACTAGTTTGAAATAGAAGACTGGACTTCCTTTAACTGGATTGTTTCAAAAAATACACATGGTTCTAATGCAAGTGATACATGATACAATTCATCAACCCAATCCATTGATTCACACTCATCCCACTCGCCGCTACTACAAGGCTGACAAAAGCAAGCAATGTTTTGCATCCATACTTCAAATAATGGGTTCTTTGAGCTTCGACTCGAATGAAATCGACGAGTCCCTTGTACAATACTAAAACTATAAGAGCGTGGTCAATATATATCAACCACTTGCCAAAAATGTCTGAAAACATATACTCTACATGTTGGTGTGTCCTTCTTTGTGGTTTGATCTGACATTTTTGCAGAGCACCATTGAACTATGGATTATAGATCTTGGATATGAGGGTTTTTCATGCACCTCATCTCTTCTCTTCGTAAGGAATTTTTGAGACATGTTCCATCCCCATCATGCTCTCCCTTTCCATGCTTAGTCTCAAAATAGTTCCATATATGTGGCACATCATAAGTCTTGTGCAAAATACTCAACCACTAGAATACACGTGCATATTTGAACTGACCCACACAACCATTCGACTATATCAATGCTGATACATCTGTATATCTCTTTCCTTCATCTGATTATAGAAAATTTTGAAGCAATGTTGCACATAATGTAGGTCGTGGCACTTTCCATCACTGATGTACAAGTTGGTCTCTTTCAATATTATCCTCCTTTCATTGCTTCTCTCTGGTACATGCCTATATGTGATATGGACCATTATGCTAACTTGGTCTGAATGGTATTAATGACTTTGAATCTCATTATGTCGTTGTAGGGTGTAGTTTTTCGCAAATTCCACAACCAACAATATTGTTCCATTGGGAAAGGTGTCACTGCATTGTTTGTACTATTCATCCTGCCATCGTGCTACATGGACATGTTGAACATACTTCTTGGTCATTTTGTAGAATTCCCTCATGAAATCGCAAATTTGTACCTAGTGGCACAAAACCAAGGGCATTAATACAATGTGACATTTAAAATATGAATATATATGTATAAATTCAACATGTATAGTATGAAATTATGCAAACTTAGATTACATGTGACTTCACGAATGCAATTTTCTTGCTTTCCTTCACACTATCTACTTGATATGTTATGTGCTTGAAGTTATGCATTTCTATTTTCATCCTCCCAAATTTGTGCTCCTCAATTTCATGGATGCATTGACTCAATAATGCAAATTGACTACAACTGGAACGTGTCCCATATAAACATGATTTTTTATAATATTCTTTTCGTTCAATTCATGGACACATGATGCTATCGATAAATTATCTGGATGCATTCGGTGGTTGTAACGATGTGAATTATTCCACAATGTTAGTATGCAAATAATAAAGTATATGTCTATATGTATCATAATAGTACTCAAATTTTGTATGGTATCTACAACAACATGTGTTGCAATCAATGCAAATTCTAACATACCAGGGTTTGTGTATTTCAAAATACCTTTGGCCGAAGTTCAATTGTGTGTGCTCATTCTTGAACCTCTCATACAGTTCAATTTGTGTCATGTCAAGGAAGTGCTTGACATGGGTTTCACACCCCTTAACACCTTTTCTCAACATTAGCACATATCTTTGATTCGATGAGGGTCTAGCATTATCATGCCAAAATATTTCTACTGGTTCTTTAACAACATCAATTAGCTTCATGCCTAAACAAGGTAACATATGAAAAAAGGATCGACAATTTTTCTAGCCTATGGTCTCAAGTTTTTCTCTAGTAGGAGAATACTTTTGAAGAGTATTTCTATCTACTTTAAATATTTTACATGTGTCTGATAATAGATGACATTGCCTTGTGGATTTGTCTACAATTGATTCTGACAGTACATGATGGGTCGCATTAAGATCTTCTATACAAGAATTTTTTCCAATCAAATTAAATGAAAACTATAGACTCATAACAACATCACTACTAGCCTTTGAATTTATAACTACCTTTATGCATAAAATTATCCTAACACGAGCTAGACAATGTGATTTTAACAAAGCCAAAAACAATTGACATTTTGCTGCATTGCTTTTGGATTCAAACTTTTCTGTGATGATCTTGCTACACTAGAAATCAATACTGCATTTAGGAAACTTACTGATGAGTCCATGGTATAGGTATTCCACAGAATCCATTATGCCACACATAAGCAAAGAAATGATCGGAAAGAACTCCTTTTTGTAAGGAAGAAGTAAATTTGATTGATAATGAAACAAAGTGATTTAGTTCTACTCTTTCTTGTTTTTTATCCTATTTTATTTAACTAATCGTTTAAATCATCCATGTGTGGACATAACACAGGTAGAATGGGAATAGTGGAAGTGTCAAGCTCCATATTGAAGACCACAAGGATCACTAGAGACACATTGCTCCTGTTTTGCCTAATTTGTAGGGAAGAATCACCTAAATTTTGGATCATGATTTCCAATGTTAAACTAGGGTAGAAGTTGTAATAAGTAGAGATGCCTAAGTAGAAGCGGATTTGGAGACATTCGGGAAAAAAAATCTTGATCATTTTTCAGTGCAAATACATAGTTTACAATTTTCACAGCTATGATGGGATTTTTGAATTTATAATGAAGCATTAGCATTATTCTGAATCTGTGAGTTCCTAAGTTTTATTATCCTTTTGTGACACGCCTTAGGGAGATCCCCCTCTACACGTAGCTCAGGAGTTTTGTATTCAGTTGCAGGTATTTTCATGCATGTTGTTATTTATTTGTAGAGAAAATGTGTGTGGTTTAATTTCAGCATTCATTTAACATTATATTTCAGTTCTACACATAAGCATTTTCTTTCTATAGTTCTGTAGTATTGCGTCTGTAGTTCAGATACACAACATCCGTAGTCATCTAGGTACCATTCGTGCATGCGATTCCTAGGTCTATATTTCCACTCTCTATAAAATATTTACAGATGAAATTAGATTCATGCGTGTAGACTTTCGGGTGATGACTTTTTAAATTACAGTAGAATGGATCTTTTTTCCCATTAGGCTAAGTTCATCTTTATTAGATGAATCAAATTATTTCATTTCCTTAGATTAATTGAATGCTTTCATTTCCTTCTTTCTTAGATTAATCGAATGCTTTCATAGAATAGTATTTACATGATTTCATTTCCTTCTTTTATAGAGTAGTGTTTCTAGATTTCCTTCGATCTTTCTTAGATTCATCGAATACTTTCATTTCCTGCTTTATTAGAATATATTTTAGAGCACATAGAACACTTAAACAATGAATATTATCTCATAGTGCACACATAGTTCCAAGTAACTCTCAAGTTTGTACATCCCCGGTTGATATTTAAAGTGAACTTATTAAACGAATACCTGTAAAAAGGATAGACATTTTCGGAGAGCACCACTTTTTGGTGTCATTGCCGGGGAGGTGCTTAAATTATAGGAGATATCTTGAAAAAAAACATACAAAACTCTCGAAAATCTAAAAAATACCATGAATTCCACGATGAAGGAGGGATGAATTTGGACGTTTTTTTCCCAACCCCCCTATGAGAAATAGCAGTTTTGAACACCTTCAATTTTAATTTCTTAACACTGACGAAGAAGCTAATCCCAGCTACAACCCCGACCTTGATAAATTCTTCGCTAGCTCTAGTTCAAAAAATACCATGGAGGATGGGGAAGAAAAACACAGAGAACTCTTTTCCTTCCCTATAAGTGTACCCCTTGGAGATTCTAGAATGAAAAATATCAATCTTGCTAATCTCCCAAACTTCCATGGCTTGACTTTAGAAGACCACGACACATTCTTGTTTGAATTTGAAGTAATTTTCAGGTCCTTTGGTTATACCACTGATGCACAAAAATTAAGACTATTTCCTTCTACATTGAAAGAGTTATCACTCAGATGGTTTATGAGTTTAAAGAAAGAAACAATATTTTCACATGGGATCAGATGAAACAAGCCTTGCTGGAAAAATATAGAGATTACTATAAGGAAAAAGACACTAGGGATGATATTTTTAGGTTGCAACAGGGAGAAACATAATCCCTAGAATATTATGCACAACGGTTCCAACTTAGCTATAAACGAGCTATTCATTGTACCTTAGATCAAAAATCATTAAAACTAGTGCTTCTTAGGGGAATCAAGGAAGAATACCTAGAAGTCTTGAACCTGTTGGGAGATGGGGATATATTTCAAAAAACCTATGATCAAATTATGCAAATCTTTAAAAACTATTCCAAATCCAGAAAAGGAAAAAATGGAACACGAGATATACACCCAATAGCAGGGGGATCATCCTTTTCAATCCAAGCCTCACAAAATTTGATTTGGGGAATCTCTTGGATGATATGAAAACATATATCCTTCAATCATTGGCTATGCAATTAGACACACTCCAACTGAAAAGGAAACAAGATGAGATCAACCAGGCAATAGTGGTATTTTTCCCAATATGTAGAAAGAAACATGAAAAAGGGAAATTCCCATTAAATACGATAGAAGTTTGTGGGATTTGTACTGACAATCATACCACAGATAAATTCCCTTTACTTCCATCATGCAAGGAATCCATACAAGATCCTACCTCAAAAAATTCAATAGAACAACTTTGTTTGATTAGCCAGTGAAGAAACAACTTTGCTAGGCCTTTCCAAAACAATAATCAAGCCTATTTTAATCAAGGAAACCCTCAGCAAAACTGGAATCTATTAGCACAGATGACATGGCCTCCAGAACTAGGTCCAAGCCAATGGCAGCAAAATACAACTCTGTACCAAAAACCATATTTCACCCAGCCTTACCCACCATATCCCCCACCTTTTTCACAACCACAAATCAACTACGGGAATCCATATCCATCTTCCACAAATTGGAGAGCACCACTACAACAACTACTTATAATGCCTCCCCCAAAAACCAGCAGCCCCCAGAGCACCTACAATCCCTGCTCAACTTGTCCCAAACCAAAATAACAATAGAATGATACACCAACCCTACAACAACGAAATAATGCAGTTTCCTACCTATGTCCTAGACACAGTAGATTTGAATGAAATCAATCTGAGATCTGGAAAAACAATGTAGGGTTCCCCTCAACCAAACAATCAAGACACAACATATCATGAACAGCCCACATCACCAAGACGTTAGCAGCCTCAAATTATAATCCAAATACCAAAAAATAATCCTCTTAATCCTCCATTTCCTGAAAATCTAAAACAAAACAATAAAGAAGAAGAAGAAAATGTCATACTTAATGAATTGAAACACTTAAATATACAAATCCCACTCTTAAAAGCAATCAGAGATGTCCAAATATGTAACAAATTCATAAAGGAAAATTACTTGAAGAAACTTGGGTGGAAGAGAAGGGATCCCCCAACCATAAATGTGATAGGACAGCTAGCAGACCTTATGTTGGGGATTTTTGTCAACCCAAAATACCTTGATACAGGGAGCCCAATCATCAATGTCACTATAAACAAAAGGTCAATTTCAAGCATCCTAATTGATATAGGAGCCGCAATAAATGTTATGACGAAAGATATGACGATAGCCCTAGGTCTCCAACCATTTCTAAGACCGACAATCATAGTGCTATAGTTGGCTGACACCTCCACTGTCAAACCAGAAGGTATCCTTGAAGACATAATCATTAACATTGAATCTTGGGAGTATCCAATCGACTTCATATATAGAAGTCAAAATCAAGCTCCGTGGGTACCCAATCATCCTAGGGAGGCCATGGATGGAAAGAATAGATGCCTACATAGGCTGTCAATCTGGGGATATGACAATTACAAGTGGACAAGACAGAAATAAAATCACAATATACCCACCAGCAAGAAGGTCTACGGATACAAAGTACCAAAATTGGATGGATGACTCTAATGACATAGATGACAAAAACATGCAACCTGTACTCAGCATAAAAAGAACTCTAACTCTGAAAGTTAAGGATGAAGATGGTTATTTAGCTAATTTTATTCAAAATATGTATCCTAATCATGATATGCTTGAAGAAATTTTTGCAACAGGGAAACGACAAGAGGTGCTAAAATATCCTATCAACATTAAAAGGATGTGGATAGGAGTACTCTCCGAAAAAGAACAACCACCATAGGTAAAAATAGTGGAGATCTTGGTTGGGAAAATAGTCAATATTAATGCACATCTGAAGCCAGAACAGGAGCAACAACTAATAAAAGTTCTCTCAGAGAACAACATGGATTTCACATGGAACTACACTAATATGAAGGGGATACACCGGAATATTTGCAAGCAGTATATATACATCAAAGAGGGCATTATCCCATTCAGACAACCCAAAAGAAGGATGAATCCAGTGTTGACAGATATAGTTAAAATAGAATTACAAAATTTACTAGATGCAGGCTTCATTTACCCAATTTCTGACAGTGAGTGGGTCTCATCCTTAGTAATAGTCCTGAAGAAAGGATGGAAATGGAGACTCTGTGTAGATTACAGATAACTTAACAAAGCAACAAAAATAGATCACTTCCCTCTACCATTCATTGACCAGGTATTGGACACCTTGGATGGAAACATATTCTTTTCATTTTTGGATGGATTCAGTGGCTACAACCAGATCCAAATCCACCCTAATGACCAAGATAAAACAACATTTACCTTCCCATGGGGCACATATGCATATAGGGTACTACCTTTCAGACTATGTAATGCTCCGACAAGTTTTCAAAGGGCCATTTTGAGTATATTCTCCAATTTTATCAATGAACAGATGGAAGTCTACATGGATGAATTCACACTGTATGGAAAAGATTTTCAAGAGGCATTACAACATTTGGAATTGGTCCTAAAAAATGCATCGAATTGAGTCTATGCCTCAACAATGATAAATGCAGAATGTTGATGCAAGAAGGCATAGTTCTAGGACACCATATCTTTTGGTGGGGTATTGAAGTAGATCAATAAAAAATCATTGTTATTAAAACACTCCCCCCACTGGTAAAATAAAGGGATATCCACAAATTTCTTGGTAAAACATGATACTACAAAAGATTTATAGAATTTTTCAGAAAGATTGTTGCACCTATGTTTTCCCACTTAACAAAAGATACAAAATTCATTTAGACCAAACATTGCATGTCAGCATTTCATCATCTCAAGGAGAAAACAATAACAACCCCAGTTGTTTAGGGACCCAACTAGAAATTACCATTTCACATCGACTGAGATGCTTCAAACAAAGATATCAGGGCATTCCTTGAGCAAGAAGAAGATGAAAAACTATATGCAATCTATTACATTAGTAAAAATTGGAAAGAGAAGAACTGAACTATATAGTCACAGAAAAATAATTTTTGGCTGTCATACATGCTATGACCAAATTCAGGAACTACATCACTGGGTACCCATTCTTTGTACATACAGATCATTCTTCAATTAGGTACCTCATGAGTAAACTCAATACTAGTGCTAGGATTATTAGATGGTTGATCCAGTTACAAGAATTTGACCTAACAATCCTTGATAAGCCAGGAAAGCATAATGTGGTAGCATATTTTCTGTCTAGACTAACCCATGTATAGGACAGTGAATTGGTAAAGAATAACTTCTATGATGAACACATTTTTGCAATATCCACACAAATCCCATGGTTCTCCGATATCGCAAACTACTTGGTATCAGGAAGTTTCCACACCATTACAGCTACAAAGAAAAATGCAAGATCATAAGGCAAACTACAACCTATACTTAGATACAAGGGATGATATTAAAAAAAGGAACATACCAGATATTAAGAAGATTCATCCGAGAACATGAGGTCCATGACATACTCCACGCTACTCATAATGAACCTTGTCGAGGCCATTATGTAGCAAAAAGGACAACCTATAAAATACTACAAAATGGATACTACTGGCAAACACTCCATAAGGACTCCTACGAATATGTATCACATTGTCATGACTGTCAACAAATGGGAAATCCTACACAAAGAGAAGAGATTCCTTTACGTCCTCAAATTTCATTAGAACCATTTGAAAAATGGGGATTTGACTTCGTCGGTCCATTCAATCTGCCTTCAAATCAGAAAAACTACATTTTAGTTTGTACAGACTACCTTACAAAATGGGATGAGATTGCAACACTCACAGCAACCAATGAAACAAGTGTAGAAACGTTCATCACAGAGCAGATCTTCCAGATATTTGGAGTTCCCAGAGAATTAGTTTCTGACCAAGGGAAACAGTTTACATCAAACCTTATTGAGGACCTACTCCAAAGAAACAAAATAAAACATCTAAGTTCCTCCTCCTACCACCCACAAGATAATGGGAAATATGAAGTTACAAACAGAGAACTTGAAAGGATTCTAACAAAAAAATTTCAATTGCATAAAAGGGATTGGGTAGACACATTAAGTGAAGCATTTTGGGCTTATAACACAACATGGAAAAAAACAATAGGTTTTACCCCTATGAGTTGGTATATGGGAAAAAG
The DNA here is from genome assembly GCA_027924585.1 of Larix kaempferi. NCBI lineage: Eukaryota > Viridiplantae > Streptophyta > Pinopsida > Pinales > Pinaceae > Larix > Larix kaempferi. The sequence goes on along the minus strand of BSBM01000109.1, from coordinate 4,438,564 downwards.
GTAATGCTCCCTATTGAATTTGAAATCAAGACATCAAAAATAGTGATCCATCTAAATATGCAACTTTGAGCAATCCAATAAGAGCATATGCTCCATTTGAACTAGCTGGATGAGCATCACCAACAAGCTCTCTCCCACACTAAAGTCATTCAACAACAGAGAAAGCAATGGCATGACAAGAACATAAACGAAAATAAATTCACAAAAGGGGATTGGGAATAATTATATGATTCTAGGTTTCAAATATTTCAAGGCAAACTCACAACATGATGGCTGGGACCATACATCATCGATACAATATACGAGAATGGTGCAGTCAGAATCAAGACCATAGATGAAACCGAATTTCCAATGTTGGTAAACGGTCATAGACTGGAATTATATAGGAAACCAAAATCCAAATAAGAATTCACCAAAACCCTTTATTAGAAATATTTAATGCTGATAGAGTACATACACAACCTCCAATTGAACTAAAAAGAAAAAATAAAAGAAGGAAAAAATTAAAAAAACAAAAGAAAAAAAGAAAAAAGAGAAAAAAAATAGAAAAGAGAAATGGGGAACTTCAACCCTAGAAAAAAAAAATATCAAGCGAGCCAGCAGCCATACAAACAGAACAAGAAAACGTTATCAAGCTAGTTAGTAGCAATACAAACAAAAGAAGCAAAAAAATATCAAGCGAGCCAACATCAATATAAACAGAATGAGCAAAAGATATCAAGCGAGCCAACATCAATATAAGAAAAACTGACAAAGGTTATCAAGCGAGCCAAAACAAAAACAAAAGAAAAGAACATCAAAAGAACACGACTACAGAACCAACAAATAAAAATGCGGACAATGGAAAAATCAACTATGGAACTCCAAATAACTACAAAAACTCCACATCAGCAAACCATCTACGCTAAACACAAAAAGGTAATCGCTAAATATTTTGTTTCCATTATCGATCCAGTTAAATTCTCCCTATAGAAAGCATAATTCAAAGCTGAGAATAGCTCTCTTTAGAAAGATGGCGACATATGGTTCAGAGTAACCATATTGAGTAATGATTGTCGATCCCAATGTAAGAAATGACGACCTCTCTACCCCCTATATCCCTTCATATCAACCACCCAATGTGAAATGATGGAGGGATAAGAAAAGAACAACAATTTCAAGGGAGTAAGATGAGCAATGGGATAGGAATAAGGAAGCAAATCTAGCCAGTTGATTCAAATATTTGAAACCTTTAGCAAGTGGGTGCATCAAGAAGAATTCGGTACTCAATCATCAAACCGACGTTCAACCCTGAACAAGCAAGTCGTCTGGTTTGCCACCCTCAAGTTTTATACTATTCAGTAATTTCAGAAAAATGAATAAGGGGTTTAAAAAGAGTGAACCAGATGACCATTCCCCCCTATATGAAAAACATGAAGTACTACCAATACTCCACACAGCAGGATGGATGCCATTCATCACTGGGCTAAGAGGGCATGACACTGAAATAGCCTTGGAATTTTCCAGAAATATAAAACATTTAAAAGAAGAGAAGTATGTTACCAAGGTGAAGGGGTTACACATTCGTTTGAATGAGGAGTCAATTGCAGCATACACGAGCTTTCCCAAGGGGATGCATTGGGGGAAAGACAACAACGAAGCCAATATTAGGGTAAGAGTCACATTCTTTGCAAAAGGTGAGAGCTATGAAGAAGAAAAGAATGGCGTCAAAAGAGATACCATGCCAAAAACATGGGATGAAGTAGTCGTTCTCATCCTCAAATACATTACCTACACAGGGAGACTCAGATATATACCTACCTTTCATTTTAGAATTCTAGACCTCCCGAGGAACCGGGGACATATAAGGCCAAACAATGGTATCAACATTCCTTTCTACATACTGCAATCCATCTGGGAGATGAGTAGGAAGGCAACACAGGGAAATGGAGATGCATTGGCTCATCACAGGTTAATCATATCTGAAGAATTGAAGACTCCAGTCCCTGAACACTCATGGGAAGAGTTCATTCATGTCTTAGTTGAGGATGTCCAAGGAATGAGGGGCATGCCGAGCATGGGTGAAACCCTCATCTCAGAACAAAAAAAGGAAAAATCAATCACTAAGTCAGGGGTCAAAAGGAAAATCGACTTAGATAGCAATATTGAGGTGGTAGCTGAGACCCTGGTCAAGATAAAACATTCCAGAGACACCTCACGCCAGAAAGCCACAAGGACACTTACTGGAACGCAAGGGTTTACAAGGCAGAGCAGAAGGCTGAAGAAACATAAAGAAAGAAAAGAAAAAGTAAAAATAAGAAGAAGAGGAGCAAGCCCCCTACTCCAAGACCAGTCAGACTATGAGGATGATGGGGTAGAGCAAGGAGACAATTTTACACCTATAGAAGAGAGCACACCACTCCAGACCTTTGCAAATGAAGAAATGAAAACTGAAAAGGATGATCAGCTGGCCGAAGCACTGTCAGAGATGGAAAAGTTTAGGAAGGAGCTGGTAGCCATGAAGATTGAGGCATGACTCCATAAGGCCCAAGACGCATCACTAGCTGCACCACCATTCATGAACGAGAAGATGCATATTTTAAAAATGTAGCACACTGGCCAATTAAAACAAATGGAGCAGCAAAACCTGGTGTTGAAGAAAAAATTAAGCCAATCTCAGGAGGGATTGGTCCAAAAAGACCAACAAATCCTGCGTTTAGAGGATATTCTAGCCACTACTGCCAATATATATGAGGAAATCCTTGGGTACAGACCTCCATCTCAGATCTATACAGTGTATCTTAAGGAGAAATGGTGTCATTTTAAGTTACAAAGAATGAAACAAAACTTACCCATGGATGTAATAACTCCAAAGCAGGTTGTGGATGTTTCTCTGGAAAGCAACAAGCTATAGAAGGATCAATTGTGTGAATTCTTCCTGCATAACCTGGTTGTACCCGACTCACCAAATTGGTCACCAAACCCTTATATGGGTGACCTCCAACTCAGGGTGTTGTGTTCATGGATGAACCACAATAGAGAGGTGCCAGGATGATCACCTCTACCAAATAGAGGAATGGGATAATGCACTATGGTTCAAGGTCGAGGCTACACACCCATAGAAGGTGGTTCAGGATCACTCTGCCATAACCTATGATGAGGACTTGATTCCAATCCTTCTCGAGAAGAAGCAAGAATTAATTGCACACTTCGACAACACCACCCATGGCACATTCATTGAGGTACAGGAAGCCATCAGTGATTGGTGGAAATTTTTTTCAAAGGACCTAACAATGCGTGAACCTCACTCCCCCCACAGGCTAGAGGTTGCACTAACCAAGGCAAGGTTGTACAGGGAATCTTTGATAAAGAATGAAATCAAATGGATTGGGATGAAGCTAATCCCACCATTATTCCTTCCTTTGATTATTAAAGAGTACATTGACGAGGACAAGGAAAGAAGGACCCGGGCCAAAGAAGAACAGAGTCAAGGTTATTACCAGCAGGTAGGGGCCCCTAGAGTTGTTTCTTGGGACATCAGAGAATCCATTTTGAAACAGGATGAGTCACCCAAGGATGGTTAAAATTTTAAAGTTAGGGGGAGATGATGAGTCCATGATATAGGTATTCCATAGAATTCATTATGCCACACATAAGCAAAGAAATGATCGGAAAGCACTCCTTTCTGTGGGGAAGAAGGCAATTTGATTGATAATGAAACAAAGTGATTTAGTTTTTATTCTTTATTGTGTTTTAGCATATTTTATTTAACTAACCATGTAAATCAGGCATGTGTGGACATAGCACAGATAGAATGGGAATAGTGGCAGTCCCGAGCTTCAGATTGAAGACTACAATGATCACTAGAGACGCAGTGCTCTTGTTTCCCCTAATTCGAAGGAAAGAATAACCTAAATTTTGGATCATGATTTCCAATGTTAAACTAGGGTAAAAGTTTTAATAAATAGAGACACCTGAGTAGAAGGGGGTTTGGAACCATTAGGGAAAACCAACCTTCAGAATTTTTCAGTGCAGATACTTAGTTTATGATTTTCGTAGCTATGATGGGATTTATGAATTTATAATGAAGCACCAACATTATTATGAATCTGTGAGTTCCTAAGTTTTATTCTCCTCCTATGACATGCATTGGGGAGGGCCCGCTCAATGTGTAGCTCAAGAGTTTTGTATTTATTTGCAGATATTTTCATGCATGGTGTTATTTATTTCTAGAGCAAATATGTGTTCTTTTTGTACTTCTATAGTATTGCATCTGTAGTTCAGATACAGAACGTCTGTAGTATTGTAGGTACCATCCGTGCATGCAATTCCTAGGTCTATATTTCCACTCTTTATATAATATTTACAAATGAAATCAGATTCATGCGTGTACACTTTTGGGTGATGACTTTTGAAATTACAGTAGAATGGATCTTTGTTCCCATTAGATTAAGTTCAACTTTATTGTATTAATCGAATTCTTTCATTTCCTGCTTTCTTAAATTAATCGAATGCCTTCATTTGTTGCTTTTATATAGTAGTGTTTCAAGCTTTCCTCCCATCTTTCTTAGATTAATCGAATGATTCCATTTCCTTCTTTCATAGAATAGTATTTACATGCTTTCATTTCCTGCTTTTATAGAGTAGCGTTTGCAGCTTTCCTTCCATCTTTCTTAGATTAATTGAATACTTTCATTTATTTCTTTCTTAGAATATATTTTAGAACACATAGAACACTTAAACATTGAAGATTATCTCATAGTGCACATATAGTGCTAAGTACCTCTCAGGTTTGTACGTTCTTGGTCGATATTTAAAGTAAACTTTTTGAACGAATACCTATAAAAAGGGTAGACATTTCGGGAGCCCACCACTTACCTTCATGTCCCGAAAATGAACTTTCATCCACATGAATACATCTAGGATTTCTTTGTCATCCACCTAATAGTCGAGGCAAGGGAGTTGGACAGGATGTATGAGTCTCATCATTGGTTTGTTGTGGAACTTTGTTCACAATTTGGACTTGCAAGGGAGTGTGTTCAACATGTGTGTTCTCTTCTTATGGAGGTTTCCAATTAACAACTTGTTCAACATCCATCCATAAATACTCAACATCAATCAAGATTTGATTGATTTGAGCCACTTCATCATTGCTTATTGATGGATTATTTGTTGGATGATCACTTGATCTTGGATTTTGATAGGGCTCCATTACCCGAATCCATTTCACTTCTCCTCATAAACACGAGGTCATCGTGGCATGCATTCTGTTAGCATCTAAGGCACTAACATTTTTATGTGTACAACCTGGCCTTTTCCCTTATCTCATGGGCCTTTTCAGGGGGAAGCCCCTTCCTTCTAAACTTGTTATTATTATTACGCATGTTTCCCATATTCAATATGTTCTTTAACAAAACAAGAATATCATGCCTGCAAAAAAAATAACAAATAAGATATTATCTCTCAATTATGAAGTGAGGAAAACAAACTTTTACCATGTATAAAATAGAAGGGACACGATATTTAGACAAGATTTATACATTGAGTGCTAATATGACTTGTATAATGTGCAATATTTTTAAAACTCATTGTAGCAATTGATTGGGTGTTGTGCAAACCTATGCATGTTATCTTCCTAAGTGTACAATGTAAACTATGGTCATGGAAGTATGTTTTGTTTTATTGACATTAGACATATAGAAAACTAATATCATGGCAAGAAAGAAGGTGGCATGAGGCCTTTGCAACTATCACAAAAAATGATCGAAATGGTGTACCAAAGATCTTATTTTCTCTCATCATCCTATTAGTGTGTACATGCATAGAGCTTGTGTTACTGGTATCGTTCATACACTTATTCAATCCAATATTGATGTGGGATTTAATAATGTTTCAATAATGCACAACCCAACCTAGGTTGGCATCAAGGTCCTCCTATCCATATTAGCGACATAGGCTTGTAGTGTGGTGAGTTCCCTCATTTTGAGTGCAACCTCAGTTTTGTCTAAATGTGTTGTTGTGGTTTCCCATTTTATGTCTATTACCATGGTAGTGTCCTCATTTCACATTTTTCCTTCATTGGTCACATGTTTAGCTATAGTAGATGTTTTTCTTAGGTATGTACTATATTATCTACATGTGTGTATGGCCATTGTCTCTGCTGACAACGTCTAATGACCCATGACCATCTAGTGCTTTGTCATATGTGTTGGTTGCTGGCTCAGGGGGGTCCCCAGGAAGGAATGTTGGTGCCCTCCCCTTGCTCCATGTAGCAGACATCGGCTAACCCACTTGGGTGCCTCTCTTACTAATTAGAATTCCACTTTGGCCTTAAGTGTTGTTGGGATATTAGTTGGTTGAGGATCCTCCCTTGGGTCCCCAAACTTAACTAATTCATTAGGGCATGAAATCTTAGCCACATACTCAAAATTTCCTTCAATGTGAGCAGTCTTGTTTTGGTTTTTTAATTTGAATTTAATTTAACCCTACCATGTATGATTTTGGTGGTTCTCTCCTTCACATAGTATAGAGGGTTGTTTTTATAGAGAACCAATGTTGCTTGCTCCAAATTCTTGTGATATGTTGGATTAGAATGTATTGTTTGACTCTTTTGGAAATACCACCCTTCCAACAATGAGAGTAATGGTTGGTTACTTCATTTAAGAATTTCATAATCTATTTAAGAGATTTCCTTTTTATTGTGGACAATAAAATTTACTTGATTTTGGTCTCTAATACCGTTATTGGACACAAAATAACTTTCGAATTGAACACTAAATAGATCTCATTAATATGTACATACATAGAGCTTGTGTTACTTGTATACCTAAAAAAACTTGTTGACACTCATTCTAAACAACAAGTTCCTAAAGAAAAGAAAACAATAAGATAAACTAGATGAAATATCATTGTATGAAGATATGAATATACCTTTAACTTGGGGTATATTAGCATATTTAAAATCTTGAGAATGCCCCGGAAATACCAACAACATCACCTCTATGACCTCAGTTTGAAATGTTTTCTTATCATCTTGAAAAAATGTACAATGAGCCTCATTTTGGTAGCTTGGCACTTGGCGCAAGGTTTTTTCACAATAGTTTGGGTTAGTAGATGGTATTGGATGGTGGTATGGGGTGTTAGTAGGAGCACATGTCCTATAAAAGTAGAATCTCCTACTCACTTCATTTTCATGTTTTGGATAAGAGAAAATTGCCCCTAAAGATTAGGAATTTGATCCTTTTGGTGTCTGTGTGAGTTATTGTAGTGAAATCATTAGGAATTCAACAAATGTTTGTGTATTGGATGGATTTATGTGATTATGAAAGGTTATTGGTGGTGATGCAAATATGTTTTCTTGGTTATATTTATGAAAGGTTGAAAGCATTGTTTGGTGCATGTTGTAGTTTTTTTGCGGTAAGATGTTTTTTATTGTATATGATGAAGAATCAGAAGACTAAAATACATTTATTATACATGTCATGAGGAAAAACTACAATACATACAATTCAAACAAACTGAATGAAGACTAAAATACAATTCATAAGGAAAAAATGTCATCATACCTCAAGGATTGCTCTTTGCTTGCAATGTAAAATGGACATTTGAGGTATCCACCAGATGTAAGAAGAGTTCAAGTGTGTCCAAGTAGCATGAGAATTCAATCCAATGAGGAAAATAGAGTCCAACTAGTCTGCATTAAATCAAATTGACAAATAAAATCAAAGAGGTGTGTGAATTCAATAAAAAATGCAAAAGACTGTCGAGCTGTGCGAGAGAAGAGCGAAAAAAATGTGAATTGAGAGAAAAAAAATGCAGGAGAAGAGCATGGGTCATTTGGAAATTTTCATGTTCAGCAGGGGCATGCACGTGGAAGGAGCACACATGCACCAGAGGCACGCATGCACTCCTAGCGCATGCACACATCTATATAACATTGCTTTTTTCGGCGGGTAAGGTTTAGTGCATTTATTGCTCAATAAATACATGTTTATCCACCTAGAGCCCCTCCCCCCTAAAGGAGTTTAAGCCCTCAACTAAACAATAATCCCCTTAAAGTGCTTATGTGCTTAGGGGTTTTTGGACTTAGAGCTTGTGGGTTAGGGGTTAAGGTGCTTTGGTTTAAATAGGATTTAAGGGTTAAGGTGTTTGTGGTTAACACTACAAAATTCTTATAATGTCCATACAAGTAAAGTTTATAACAATGATTTTACTATAGATATTAGGGTTCATAAGGGCTCATGCTTATAGTGCTTCTAATTGGTAGGGGTTACTAGTGAGGGCTTATAGTGGTTTTATGTTATGTATTATAGTAGTGACGGTCGATAATGGGCTTATATTGATTATAAGTAATAGATATTAGTGCTAACATGGATTATAGGTTATGGTGATTACAAATTACAAATATTAATATTTGTGGCATAGGGGATGAGTGTAGTGGGGGTTTAAGTGTGAACAGGTTTAGGGGTTATACATTTTTTGGGTTAGGGGTAATATGGTATAGGGATAATGGGTAACAGGGTATAAGGGTCATGTATCATGGGGCTAGGCATTATAAGGTCTATGGTTAGGAGGGGTTTTATTGGTCAAGAATTTAGGGTTAGGTGTGATTTATGTTTGAGTTAAGGGTTTCTTGGTTATTGATTATGGGTGAAGGATGATGAGGATCAAGGTTTAAATGTGGTGGTGTTTATATGGATTTTGTTTAAGGATTCACTTTATTATTTTTTATCATTTAGTTCCAATAAAAAATAGTTGATATATAGGTTAGGATTTGAATATTATAGTTCAATGTTAATGGGTGATAGGGTTATGGTGTATATGGGTTAGGGATTATTTGGGTTACCATTTTGGGGTTGTGTTTGTTGATGTTAATATGTTATGAATTATAAGGATTATTAGTTAAAAATATTTAGGGTTTATAAGGGTTAGAGTGTATATGGGTTAATGGTGGTAGGGGTTAGGGTTATGGGGTTAAAGGTTATATATTTTAGTGTTCAAAATTGATAGTCTTTAAGGGTTATAGGGGTAAGGAGTTAATATTCTTATAGGTTTGTAGTTATAAGGATTTGGGGTTATGGGATAGGATTTAGGGTGATGAGATTTACGGGTCAAATGGTTACATGACTTATGGGTTATTGGTTAAGGGTTATTGTGGATAGGGGTGAGGGGTTATACTAATTACAATTTATACATAATATGGGTTAAGGGCAGTGGGCGTAACCTAATAGGTGATACATGTGATAAAAATTTAGTACTGGGGGTTACATGGCAAAGTTTTAAGCTAAATGAAGGCTAGAGGTTATAGAGGTCATCGGTTGGGGGTATGAGATGAGATCTTTAAGGTGATATGGTGAGTTTTCAATTTTAAGGGTTAGAGGGTATAGGGGTTAATGTTGTAGGAGTTAGGGTTATAATGGTTATGGGATAATGCTTATATGTAAATATTTTAAGGATATAGTTTTTGGGGTTTATATTTGATAGTATTTAAGGGTGATAATAGTATGGATTTAATAGTTATACATGTTAGGGGTTATGGGTTAGGGTTTAGGGTTATAAGATTTAGGGTTTAAATGGTTCTATGAAATATTGGTTGCTAGTTATGAATTTCTAGTGGATAACGATGAGGATTTATAATCATTATATTTTATCCAAAATATGGGTTAATGTTGGTGGGGGTGACACGTAAGAGGTTATATGTTTTAAACATAGTAACAATTGGGTTGGGGTTACGTGGTAAGGTTTTAAGTTAGTGGGGGTTAAAGGTTATATGTGTTAATACATAGGGGTTATAGGGATCAATGGTTATGTTGTTAGAGGTGTGCAATGGGAGGTTAGGGGTGATATGGTGAATGATTATTTGGGTTATGTATTTATAAAGTTTACTTGTTAGCGGTTATGATGATTTAGTGTTATTGGATATAAGGGTTTACCGTTATAAAATTAGGGGTTATAGGGATAACATATTAGGTAATACATTAGTTAGGGGTTAGAGATTACAGTGGTATGGTTAGGATTGGGATGAAAGGGTTTACAATCCATAAGGATTGGGATTATATTTTTTATGCCAAATGGATTATATAAGTAAGACATTACAGTTGTTAGAACTAGGCATGGTTAAGAGGTGACTAGTACAAGAGATTATATCAATTAAGGGTGTGGGGATAGGTATATTAGAGGCCATGATGCATAAATGTTGGGGATTGTATGGGTGATGAATATGATGGATTTGAGATTTTACTAGTCAAATTTTATAATCTTTATGGAATAACACTAGTTAAGGTTTTTTAGGGTAGTGGAATATAAGTGATAGAAGTAATAAAGGAGAGGGGCTAGTCTTAGGTTTGATGGGGGTCATGGGATATAAAGATAAGAGATTCTAGTTTTTGGTAGATGTTGATAGGGATGAAGGACTATGGGTCTTATGGATTACAGATTATAGTGGTTTCTAGTTAGAGATTACATTGATTAAGGATTGGGAATTATGGGATCAGGTTGTATGAATAAGGGATTCGAGGTTAGTGGTTAAAGAGGTTACATATTATTTAGTTTAGTTGTTGGTGGAAAATGGTTAAGCATATCAGGTATAACGGTAAATGGTAAAATATGAGGAAATTTAGACCGAATATCATGGTTAGGGGTTATAGATTTAAAAATATAGGTATTATAGTTGTTAGTGGCTATAGAGATTAAAGATTAAGAATGATATACATTAGCTTTTATAATGGTTAGAAGTTAAGGATTAGGGAAATGTGGGTTACCATGAGAGTTGGGAATTATATGAGATATCAGACTAGAGTTATGGGTTTGAAGTTAGACGTTAAGTGTTATATGGATTATTGGTTAAGGGTTAAGATGGTTAGAGGCTACGTGTAATCACTACAAGGAAAAGGACCTATAGAGGAGGTCATAGCAAATGTTTTTAGTGTTACAAGATTGGAAAAAATTGTCAGAAAAACCTCCTCTTCGACCTCCGCCATTGATAGCGGATGTTTTTTACATAGGTGATAATGGATAAAAATTTTAACTAAAAAATGCTCTCTGGTCGGAGGTTTTAGCGGAGGTTAGATTACCGGTGCGACCAAAATAAATTAAGTGCATTGGGGCGTTTTCACATATGACTCACTAGTGTTGCGTACATACAACAGACGCAGCGGTGCACTCAACCTGAACAAGAACCAGAAAGAATCAAATCGCAATGCTGCACTGGTGCTTCAGTCTATTAAATACACACCGACGCATCCATACAAAATACAAGCACCGTTGTGATATTTTATATCATATGCACTATACATTTTTTCATTACATTTGGATTTAACGGTTTCGTACATTTATCCAGATGCACCAATGCATTTCATACACCAACGCACCGGTGAATTTAAAACTAGAACGCACTAGTGCTTACAAAATATCAACCTGGCACAGTGAGTTTAAACACATGGAATGCACCGCCGGGATTAAAAACTAAAAATTGGTTGGCATAAGTTATGATCATTCTTGGTGCACATAATCAATCTACTTGCATCGGTGTGATTCACATAATTAAATGCACCGGTGCACGATGTAATAAATGCACCGGTGCGATTCTTATAATAAAACACACCGGCGCACTATGTACTAAACACACTAGTGCTCAATTATGTAAATGCATCAGTACTCAATTATGTGAACGCACCAGTTCTTAATGTTATACAAGCACTAATGCATATTTTTTGTCTATATGCACATGTGCCACATATATTAGTAAATGCATCGAATATGATTAATTTAAGAATGGATACTGATATTTCATTCAAATATATATATTATATTTTTAATTTTTTTCATTGCAATATTCATCTGAAATTGAAATATTTGTTTATAGTAAAATTCATTTCAATTTTAATGATTGAAGTTGTTTATTTGGATTAATTTCTTATATCATAGATGAAAGAATCTATTGTAATATTTAATCATCCATACATTTAATTACCAATTTATGAGTTACTATTGTTATGTGGTAGTGAATATTTTATTTTTTCTCCATCTTCAATGAAAATATGTACGCATTTTTTTGTTGAAAAAAAAAAATAATGTACCATTTCACATGTACCATTTCACAATAATATTGAAGAATGAAATAGAGTAATATTTTTTATTTTATATATATCAATAAGAGTTCCTTTGTCATACAAAATACGACAACATAGAGACAACAATAATCAAAATGTCAACATGCATGTAATCATTGTTACACTTATTGGTAAGTCCTCTTTGAATTTAGACACAATGTCAATTACATTCACTAGTACAAAATGAGAGATAAAGGACCAAAATCCGCATATAAATGCCCACTTTTGAGTTGGTGACAATTGGTATCAAATTAGAGGTCATTTACCACGTGAAAAAAAATGTGGTCATATTTTGCTTAGTCATTTTTGTAGAGTACCCCTATCCCATCCTTGGATCTAGTACCAACCTGTCATGCACTCCAAACCTATATCGGTCCTTTAGGGGTGATGGAAGGATATGATACTTTTTTTCTTCAAAATGCTTCCATTCATTCCTTTCCACAATTGCATCACCAGATCCGCAATCTGCAATTCTCCTGGATCTGCAATCCACAGTTCGGAACTCTCTTTGATCCATAATCCGCAACTCTCTTGGATCCGCAATCCGCAAACTGCAACTCTCTTGGATCTGCAATACACAAACAACAATTTACCTCATATCCGCAATTCGCAAGTTACCTCATATCCGAAATCCGCAATCCACATTGCGAGATGTGGAAGACGGATCCCAAACATATCTCTCCAATACCCATCCATAATCCGCAATCTGCATTGTAGAACTCTGGATGACGGAAGTATACCTATTCTATCAAATGCCTTTCCGCAATCTGCACTCTGCAATTGCGAAAGTCGGGTTTGCAGAGGTCCAACTTTGATTTACCAAGAAACTACTCCTTCTGCAATCTGCAATCTGTATTGTGGAACTCGGAATTGCAGAAGTCCAAACATGAATTTCTGAAAAACTTTCCTTTCAGCAATCCGCAATCCGCATTGCGGATGCGGAAATGCAAAACCTCCTTCTCTACATTTGCACACTTCCCAGACTTGTTTCTCCCTCATCCCTGAACCAAATGAGGAAAGTCTGGTACCATTGGGAAGATCTTGGAGAGATCTTTCCACTGGTATAACTCTCTCATCCATATGAGAATTATAACCTTTCCATTATTTCAGCTAAATTTTCCATCATAACTTCTCTTTTCCATGCCTTAGAAATTCATAAAAACTCTATTTGTCTTATCCCATGACTTCCCCCCTTCACTCGATCTATAGAGGGATGCTAAAATGCATCAGGGTATCCCCTTCCCTTCCCAAAGATCAGGTTTACTCACACAACTCATTCATAGGGTTAATCAACATATCAGAACATGTAAGGTGCATAGATTTAGATCTAACAATTATATCTATCACATGCAAAACTTCCAATGCATTAAACTCATGCAATACAATGATATGCATAACAATAACTCAGCCTCCTACTAAGTTTGCATATGACATTCCTATCAATCAAATTGATACAAACATACATTCCATAACTGAACATAAGAAACCATATTATAACAATGGTACATCATCATTCATCAGAACAAGGAAGTACTTATATTTTAACTTTCGGAAGATGCCAAGCAACTGGCTAAGTGAGAGAAATGTTCCACCCAACCTTAGATATTTGTCCAACCTGTACTCTTTCAGCTGAGAGATCACCCCCGAACTGGGATGTGTGTCCACTAAGGAGGGCTATCGGGGTATCTCAGAGTCATTAGAGAAATTTTGAGGTCAAAAAAGGGCCTCAAAACAAAGAAAATGTACTATAAAATACAACCAATCACATTCTAGTAGATGACATCATCCCCCTTGGTGAGGTGGCATTGCATGAGTTAAGAATGCTTATTTGTCAAATTTTCTATGGTGGATGAAAACACATAGTTAACCAAGGTAGTGGTGTAAGTACTTTTAAGTCATAAAGTAAAGTACTCATAATAATAGTCTTTTCATAAAATAATATTATTGTCATTTTCAAGTAAAGTACTCATAATGAATGTCTTTTCACACTTTCACATAAAATAATATTATTGTCATTTTCAAGTGAAGTACTCTTAATTCATAAAGAAAGTCCTTTCACATTTTTTTATAAAATAATATATTATCATTTTTATGTTTTTAATTTTAAATTATATATTTACTCCATTCTATTTAATAACATAATGTCAAACTAATAAAGAATAATAATAGATTTAATAAATAATAATAATAATGCAATGTGGATTATAATAATATTATTGACATTTTACATGTAAATAAATTCTCAATTAAATTACATTATTAAATTCATGAGAAAAGTACTAAATATAAAAAGTCAACATAAATTTTTTTAAAAAGCTCTTAAAAATGTTTTTTATTATTTAATTTCATTTGCATGTTCAAGACAAATAAATGTTAAAGGACAATACATTTTTGGGAATTTACAATGAATCTTAGTCACATCAATGTAGACTTATTTTATTAATTTTATTTCTAGTGAATTTTGAAAAGTAACTCAACCATGGTTATTTATATTGTGCATAGAAAATAGTGTGGGAGGTGACTTGTCATATATACCTACCCCATAAAACCCCCAATTCATAATATTTTAATATATCTCATATTTTTGTAGTACATCTCTTAGGAGGCCCTTTTTTGACCTCAAAATCTCTCTAATGCAAGGTTCCATCCCAATGCTAGTCCAATATGTAGTTGGGTTTATCAAGCATTCCAGGGCACCTACCCATGCTAAGCCAACCTACAATGGGTTTATCAAGCATTCAAGGACATACATGGTCATGCTAAGACAACTTCCAGTTGGGTTTATCAATCATACCAAATAACAGGGTCATGCAAAGCTAGCTTGTAGTTGGGTTTATCAAGCATACCATATTAGCTGATCATGGTAAGCCAACCTATAGTGGGTTTATCAAGAAAACAAGGACATACATGGTCATGCTAAGACAACTTCCAGTTGGGCTTATGAAGCACACCAAACATCAGGGTCATCCTAAGCTAGCCTGTAGTTGGGTTTATCAATCATACCAGACTAGTTGATCATGCTAAGCCAACCTGCTGTGGGTTTATCAGTAAAAAAGGGACATACATGGTCATGCTAAGCCAACTTCCAGTTGGGTATATCAAGCATACCAAACAACAGGGTCATGCCAAGCCAGCCCGCACTTGGGTTTATAAAGCATACCATACTAGTTGATCATGCGAAGCCAACCTGCAGTGGGTTTATCAGGAAAACATGGATAGCAAGGAAGGCATTGCTAAGCCAGTGAACTCAACCACAGAGCTGTAGGAATCTCAACACTCAACAGAACTGGAACCCACATTACCTACCACATACAACATAAGTAAGACGCTCTTCTCTGCTACACAATCCCTCAAGGCCCCCTCCCTTCCAATGCTATTCAAGGATGGGAATAGAATGGCCGAGTCGCTAGTTCTATTAGATTGCAACCTTCATTGGGTTTATCAAGCAACCCAACCTTCTACCACAGTTCAACAAGATGAATCCTTCAAGGCTTGTAGACAAGGCTCTGTTCTGCAATCCAATCCCAGGTTCTCATGGTTTCTTTGCATTGTTCAAGCTTGCAATTCCTCACAGGTTCTTACCACTTTGTCCCGGTTAGAATCGATTTGCGCACACAGTTTCTATGGCTACCAAATCTATGGTATTTTCTATTACATAGGAAAACACAATTATCTTTAGGCTTCCACATGGTTGGCTCTGCATATGCAGGAATGTATGAGCAAGTTCTCTTTCTGTGGATTGATGGATCGTAATGGAAAGTGTGTTAGTGGATTGTGAGTGCCTAAATTAATGTTCCCCTCCACAAATGGGTAGTCAAAACAGGTTCTTCTATTTTTTTCTGGCGATTGAGTGTCTTCCAAGATAAGCCATCAGAGCTACGCACTACCATACAAAATCATAGGCATGCTCCATACTCCCTCGGCTTGAACAATAGGGTTCTCAACTAGCCTCTACAACCGCATTATTTTTAGCAAGGAGTTCAAACGGGTTCACAGTCGGACATGTGGCAACATGGGAACCAATCCCATAACCCCCTACCATCTCCCTAGTGGATACACATGGCCCCTTCTCATTAGTTGCCTCCTTAGCTAACTTCTTGGTTATTTTATTCATTAATAAATAATTACATCATTTACATTTCTTGATGGCTTAACAACCCATGAATAATCAAACTGTCAAATACTTTCCTATGCAATAACTTTAAACATCCACTAGTGGGGCCTTGGCCTTGAGTTCCACACTAGGTCGAATACACACACTTCATATACACAGTATTTATATTGAAGCCAAACAACATCAAGGAAAAATGGGGTAATAAAAGTCCCTCTCCCTTAAAATAACACCGTCCTCAATGTTCTCAAAACTAAACAAAAATGGGAATTCCTCTTTCATTGCATCTTCCAGCTCCCATGTTGCCTCTTCTAGGCTAAGGTGCCTCCATTTCACCTTTACCCACCCTATGGCCCAATTCCGGAGCAAGGTAACCTTCCTGTCGAGGATGCATATAGGATCCACCTAGAACTCTCCCTTTGGTTCCACTTGTATCACATGCAAATCAATGATATGATTAGGATCATGTACATATTTCTTAAGAAAATAAACATGGAAAAGATTATGAGCTTTCATGCTAGCAGGCAATTCAATCCTATATGCAACTGGCCCTATCCTATCGAGGAATTCAAATGGCCTGCATATCTTGCTGCCAACTTGGAACAACTTCCCAACTTCATGGAACTCTTCCTTGGTTTCACTCTCAAGTAGACATGTTCCCCAATTTGAAATTCCTTATGCATTCTTTTCAGATCTGCATAACTCTTATACATGTTCTATGCTACCTTCAAATTTTGCTTGATATTCACAATCTCTTGCTCTATCTCCTCAATCATTTCTGGTCCAAGCACTACCCTGTTCACTGGGTCATCCTAGCTTACTGGAGTTATGCATCCCCTTCCATACAACACTTCAGAAGGACTAATCTTCAATGATTCTCGATGTCCATTGTTGTAAGAAAACTCCACTAAGTGTAAATAGTCTTCCCACATAGAGGGCTTGTCTATCACATACATCCTTAACATATCTTCAAGGATATGATTTACTCTCTCTCTCTGACCATCTGTTTGAGGATGATAGGATGTACTGAAATTCAACTGAGTTCCCAACTCTTGGAAAAATCCTTTCCAAAAATTGGATGTGAACTTTGTGTCATGGTCTGAAACTATTTCCTTGGGCAATCCATGCAATATGAATATTTCTCTCATGAAGATATCTGCAATCTCAGTAGACTTGTGGGTGGAATTGACTGGAATGAAATGAGATACCTTTAATAGATTGTCCACCACCACCATGTTTGAATCATGCTTTCTTCACTGTCATTGGAAGACCTGTTATAAAATCCATAGAGATCACTTCCCACTTCCATTCTGGAATGGGAAATGGTTGCAACAATACTGTTGGATGTTGATGCTCTGCCTTAACCTGTTGACACTTCTGATACCTAGCAATGTACTCAACTATGTCTCTCTTCATACCATGCCAAAGGTACTTCCTCCTTGTTGTTGTTATACTCTTCTGATATCCTAGATGTCCTAAGTATGGTCTTTGATGTATCTCATACATCACCAACTTCTTCAAATCTACACTGTTTGGAATGTACAGCCTGGTGTTTTGGTAAATGAGAACATTACCCTCACCTATATGACATTTTGCATACTTTTCATCCATAACATCCTTCTGTCATTTCTCCTTTCTCTAAATGTATACTTCATCACTATTCCGAGCCTCTAAAATCCTTTCCTTCAAGTCTGATTCACACCTACTTACTGCTTCAATGTGAAACTTTAGGCTGAGTGCATCAACGACTTTATTCTCTTTTCCTTTAACATGTTTGATTTCCAAATCAAACTCACATAGAAATTCCATCCATATAGTTTTCCTAGCATTCATATTTGGCTGGTCAAACAAATACTTCAAACTCATATGTTCAGTCCTAAGTTCAAATATTCTCCCCAAGAGATAATGCCTACATCTCTTGAGAGCATGAACTATGGCTGCTAGATCTAAGTCGTGGGTGGCGTAGTTTCTTCATGCACTTTCAACTTCCTTGACTCATAACAAATTATAGGCCCTTCCTGCATTAGTACTCCACCGAGTCCTTCAATGCAAGCATCAATGCATACCACAAAATCCTTGATAGGATCTGCAATATTTAGAACAGGGGCACTAGTGAGCAATTTCTTCAACTGATGGGGCACTAGGGAGAAAGGGTACGCCGAAGGGGGTTATGAATATTGTCCCCCAGTAAGAGGTCATTATTCAATTTTTAATATATTCACTGTAATATTCATCATGTCATGAATTTCAGTAAAATGTCTTTTTTTTTACTATATGTTCTATACACATTAATTTTTCTACGTCGTTTGTAAATTTATACACAATGCCCCCAAAATGTTGCCCTCCAGAGACTTATTTTCCAAGTACTAGCAGAAATACTCATTTACAGCCTGATGAACTTCTACATGAGAATATTGAAGTTGATCAAGTAGTTATTTATGATGATATGGATGTAGATAACATTAGTGATACAAATCAGGAAGATGATATACATAGATTGATCCAAGACGCATTTGCTCCAATGACTGAAGATAACCAGGATGATAGTCATGATGTTGATCCTCTACTCAAGAAGTCACATCAACCTCTTTATGAAGGCTCAAATTTTTTTTTTCTATTTGTTATATTATTGTTAGTGAACTTGAAGGTTTTGAATGGTTTATCAAACACCTGTCTGACACAGATACTAAGGTATGTAATTTGTTAATTATTTTTGTCTGCATGTTCACATCTATAGAAAGGGTTGAATTTTTTCCAATATTATTGTTGTTGTTATCTAATTTGTAATGTTTGGATGTGATATTGATGATTAATATTTTTTTCATTGATTTATTCTTTTGAATTTTGTAGATTGTTAGGTGAATTTCTATTACCAACTTTGAATATTTTACCCCGCACTTATCGAGAGATATATGTCATTATGAAAGCATTTGGAATGGACTATCAAGCTATTGATGCATGTCCTAATGATCATATCATATACTATGGACAATATGCATTAGAAAATGAATGCCCACAATGTCAAACAAGTAGGTATCGAACTGATAAAGTGACAAAAAAGGTGCCTCAAAAAGTTCTTCGTTATATTCCGATAATTCCATGTTTCCAGCGGTTATTCAGGTGTCAAAGTATAGCACAGTTTATGGATTTCCATGCAAAGAACAGAAGTCGCGATGATGTTCTTCGAATGCCTACATATTTTTCTGCATTGAGGTACATCGAAGAAAAGTGGCCAATTTTTAAAGAAGAACCTTGTAATGTTAAACTTTCATTGGCAGTTGATGGTGTCAATCCATTTGGAGATCTTTGTTCTACCTACTCAGTGTGGCCTGTTTTTGTTATAAACAATAACCTTCCTCCTTGGATGTCGATCAAGACAGAGCACACAATGTTGGCAATGATTGTTCTAGGTATTTAATTAATATGTAATTTTTTACTTGAAAGTATGATGACTAAATATTTCATTGATTTCTTTCATGCATGATAATTATGTATTTTATAGATAACTACATATAGGCACTAAATATAATTAATCATGTATGTTGGACCAATTAGGAAAGTACCAGGTTAAAAATATGAAAGTATATCTTGAGACTCTTATTGATGATTTGTTGAAGTTATGGGATGGCGTCACTATGTATGACATCTCTAGACCAATAGGGCAAAGATGATTTCAATTCCATGGAATTCTTGCATTTACAATTCATGATGCTCCCGGGTTAACACATTTTTGTGGTATATTGTTACTTTCTTTTGTTCCTTAATATTTTATATATCTGTTGATAATATCATGCATTATTTTAAATTGTAATTCTAATTTGCTACACCAATTCATATATCTTGTAGGTCTTCAAACAAAGGGTAAATTTGCATGTCCAATTTGTGGTCCCAGGATAAAATCTCATCGTTCAAGGAGTTTAGCAAAGGAAGTGTTCGATGAGTATAGGCACTTTCTGTCTAAGAACTATAGTTATTGAACTACAAACAAAGAAAAATTCAATGGTAAAGAAGAGAATGGAAAAAAACCACGAAGAATGACACCTCACCTATGGAAGTCGAAATCTAATAGAAACCGTCAAGGTATGCCAAATTGTTTTTTGTACTGAATTATGTTCAGCATGATATGCCTATATTGATTAAATAGTTTTAATTTGAGTTTGTTGATGTTTCATGAATGTCGCTAAGGCACGAATGGGCTTCTACGAGGAATCAAAATTTAGCCGATTCAATTCAGTAGTTTTCCATACCACGAGCACCTGCAAATAGTTCATTTTTTTGATACAATTTATATTGGGAAGAACATAACATAAATGTTATGGCAAATATTAGATGGAAGGACTGACAAAGAAAAAATCGGAAAGATTTGTAGTGACATCCAAGAAGCTAATTACACATTGCAAAGTGTGATCGTTAATTCTAATGGCGATGGCTGTCAACAGAATATTAGTCTTCCTTGGTGCTTGACGGAGCAATAGAGCAATATTGTAAAAGAGGTCATAAAAAAAGTTAGGTTTTCGACGAGTTTTTCGTCAGACATAAAGAATATCTTGACGAAAAAAGGTGATTTTGTTGGGGATAAAACACATGATTGGGATACATTCATTAAGGTAATTATGAGTCCATAATATATTTCAGTATTGGTATGCACTATTTTATTAATTTTATTCTCTTATTTTGAAATAAATATTAATAATTATGTGTTTTCTGATACAGTATGTTCTACCTTTATCTCTCCCATACGACTTTGAAAACAACATAAAACATATTATTTATGTTCTTGGAAAATACATGAGGTAAGTAATGTTTTACTTGGAAAATGACTTGGTCTGTGGTTTGTAGTGGAACTTATTGACATATTATGTTTTTCCCCGCAAATATTATATATGCCTTGATATTGTTTTATTGCATCATTTCTAGGGGGCTTTCATCAAAAGAAATCCATAAAGAAGATATAAGGCATTGGAAGAGAGAAATTCCCTAACTAATGTGTGGAATGAAACAGTATCTACCTCCAGCATTTTTCAATGCACAAGTGTTGATGTATATGTAACTTCAAAATGTATTACATCTATGTATTATTGTACTCCTATAGAGATGTATTATTCCTCTATACGGAAGTGTCATCATTTGTATTGACAAGTGTCATAACTTGCTATGATGGGTTATTAGACCACCTAGTGAGGGGTCGGCCCAGATTAATGTAACCATGGGTTATTAGACTGATTTAGACAAGTCACCCCCACTGGTTTATTGGGCAGTACAAGACAAGTATAAATAGAGATTGATAGATCTCTATTTGATCATCTCATTACTCACTCTTCCATAACTCAGAATGTGGCACACATGTGAAGAGGAGCATCAACTGCTAGGAGAAGACTATCTCTTGTACTTTGGTTGTATCATTTCTCTTTCTATCTCTGAGGAAGTTGTGGGGTTTTTCACCTTTATGGTTTTCCCCAGTGAAACTCTATGTGGCCATTGTCTTATGTGATTGCTTGATATGCTTGATACATGCTTGATATGCTATACATGTTATTCTCTTAGTAAGATCCTAAAGTATGCTGAATTAATGCTCAAAATCTAACATAGTATCAGAGCATCCCTGAGAAGAAGACATTGTGCAGTGGCAAAAACTAGGGTTTCTTATTTATTGGGTTTCTCTCCATAGATTTTGGAAAAGTAATAAGGTAGATTGACGCTACTCATCAAGGAGAATCTATCTGTCCAATCAGAATTCAATTCTGAGCACTTTCAGTTTTGGCCCTAAAAATTAGGGTTTCCACAAAAATAGGAATTTTTGAAATATGAAGACATAGATGGAAGCTCCTTGGAAAAATCGAAGTTTATAGCTTTGGATCAAGATTTTTGGTTGGGTAAAGCTCCGCGAAACTCAAACCCTAATTCAGGGTCCTCCCTAGTGAATCCAGGAAGACTAAAAGGAATTTTTGAAGGGTGAAACTTTACAGATCTCAAATTATGAATATACCAGGCTGATTAGCTCATCAAGGCGCATCTTTCTATCCTTTCAAAAGTTTGAAATTCAAAGTTTGAATTTTTAGGGTTTCCCTGACAAACCCTAATCCAGGACCAGATCCAGTTTTCAGCAAATCAAGTCTTAAGACCTAAATATTTTCTATTTCCATTTGAAGTACTCTTTAAGATGTCTCACCACACCAAGCTTGAGGATAAGCTTGAAGGGGATGATAACTTCTGGGCATGGAAGTATAGGATTGGGTTAATCCTAGAAGAAAATGAGTTGGACACTTATATAAGTGAAGAGGTCCCTATCCCAGAGGGAGAAGACGCTAAGGATATTCATAAGAAGAATTTGGTCAATGCAAAGAGAATCATTACTGATTCTATCAAAGATAATCTCATACCCCATGTGTCATCTCTAACGACACCAAAGGAGATGCTTGATTCCCTAACCAATCTATTTGAAGGGAAGAACATAAATCGGAAGATGACCATGAGGAATCAATTGAAGAATATCAAGATCGAAAATGCAGAGACTATGTAGTCTTATTTCTCAAGGGTCTCCCAGATAAAAGAACAACTTGAAGCCGTGGGAGAAGATATAGAAAATGGAGAAGTTATAATGACCACTCTTAATGGCCTTCCTAGGTCATGGGATTCCTTCATCCAAGGAATTTGTGCTAGAAGGAAACTTATCACCTTCAGTAAGCTAAGGGAAGATAATATAAAAAGGGAGCACTCTCATAACAGGAAAGGTAAACACTATAACCAAAGACAGAAGGAAATCTATCGAAGATCTATGAAATATCTATCTCATATTCGGTGCTATACTTGTGATGAAACGGGACACATTTCTAGAATTTGTCTCAGGAACAAAAAGAAGAACATCAAAAGAAGACATCATGCTCATGCTGCATAGGATGATGAACCTCCCAGGAAGAGGGCTAGAGAAGATAGTGAAGGTTCTTCAAGTGATGAAGAATATGTTTTTATTTCTGCTCTCACTGGAACCATTACTCATGGAAGTAATGATTAGCTTAAAGATAGTGGGGCTTCTAAACACATGATAGGATTCAAGGAATCCTTTATGAACCTATCTGAACATGAGTCACCCCACAAAGTGAAACTTGGGGATAACTACCAATATCCAATAAAACGAAGTGGTGAAGCCTCCTATAAACTTGACTCTGGGAAGTCTATGAAGATGAAAGATGTACTATATGTTCTAGGTCTCAAGAAGAATCTACTCTCCATATCTGCATTGGATGCAAAAGGAATTAGGGTTACATTTGTATATGGCCAAGTCCTAATGTGGCCAAAGGGTAAGACTATTGATGATGCAGTGGTGATTGGAGAGCAAGAGGGAGGATTATACAAATGAAAGGGCCAACTAGAACAAGCCATGGTCCATGACTCAGTAGAGCCAAGTGAACTTTGGCATAGAAGGCTTGCACACATGCACTATAGGGCATTACCAATTGCAAGCAAAGCTATAGAAGGTCTTCCTGAAATCCAGACAAAGCATGAAGGAATTTCCAAAGGTTGTGCAAAGGAAAAGAACACAAAGAAGATATTTCCAAGAAGTGAAAGCAAGGCAAAAAGAATCTTGGAAATCATCCACTCTGATGTATGCGGTCCGATGTCATCTAGTTCTCTGAGTGGGTATGTATACTATGTTTCCTTCATTGATGATTTCTCTAGGAAGACTTGGGTTTACTTCTTGAAGAACAAAGATGAAGTGTTTGACAAGTTCAAGGAATTCAAAGCCTTGATAGGAAAACAAAAATGACATGAAGAACAAGATCTTCAGATCTGACAATGGCGGAGAATTCACTTTAGGTGACTTCGAGAAGCTTTGCAATGATTCAGGGATTAAGAGGGAGTTGACTACTCCTTACAATCCACAACAGAATGGGGTTTCTGAAAGAAAGAATAGAACAATCATGGAAGCAGTTTGGGCAATGCTTCATGACCAAGATCTTCCTATGCACTTATGGGCTGAAGCAGCTAGGACAGCTGTATATGTGTAGAATAGAACATCTCATAAGATACTTGACAACAAAACTCCAGAAGAAGCATTCATTGGCAAGAAACCAGAAGTTAGCCATCTCAGAATATTTTGTTGTCCAGTATACACTCACATCCCGAAAGAAAAGAGGACAAAGATAGATCCTTCAAGAAAGAAGGGCATATTTGTGGGTTATAGTGAAAGCTCAAAGGCTTACAGAATCTACTTCCCAGAATTCAAGAAGATTGATATCAGTAGGGATGTAACATTTGATGAAAGCTCAGCATACATCACATCAAGGAAAACACCAGTTGAAGATAATGAAGAACCCAGAATATCCAGAACACAAGACACCACCATGAATGAAATAGTTCTTGAAGAAGACCGTGAAATGGAATATCCACAACAACCTGTAGTTTCACCCTGTGAGAAGAACTCTCACAAAACGAAACTAGCATGGGCTAGAGAGCTCATTCAAGATGCAAAAAGGTTTGGCATTCCAGAAGAGGAACACAAAGAAAGAAAAAGGACAAGATCACATACCAACTATGTTGCTTTACTCTGTGACATAATGAACAAAGAACCTTCCAATTATGAAGAAGCAACAAAAAAGAAAGAATGGAAGGATTCCATGGTTGAGGAATACCAGTCGATCATGAAGAATGGTGTTTGGGATGTGGTCCCAAGACCAGATGGGAAGTGTGTAGTGACTTCCAAATGGATCTATAAGATCAAGCATGCTGCAGATGGTAGCATAGAGAAATACAAAGCTAGGTTTGTAGCTCGTGGCTTCTCCCAGAAAGAAGGGATTGATTATGAAGAGACTTTTGCACCTGTAGCCAAATACACTTCCATTAGATCAGCACTTGCTCTAGCTGCAGTGATGAAATGGAAGGTACACCAGATGGATGTCAAGACAACTTTTTTGAATGGTGTAGTTGAAGAGGAAGTGTATGTGGAGCAGCCACTAGGGTTTGAGACACATGACCGAGAGTCACATGTGTGCAAACTGAAGAAATCCCTGTATGGTTTGAAACAGACACCTAAGACATGGTATGGTAGGATAGATGGCTTCCTATCTAGTTTGAGATTTACCAAGAGTAAAGAGGATTCCAACCTTTACTACAAGGTTGAGGAAGGCAATCCAGTGATACTACTATTGTATGTGGATGACCTGTTTGTAATAGGTGAGGATAGATTGATTTCCAACATGAAGAGGAAGCTTGCTGCCGAGTTCGAGATGAAGGACTTGGGTATGATACACTACTTTCTTGTTATGGAGGTCTGGCAGAGTGCAGATGGAATATTCCTTGGACAAGGGAAGTATGCAGTAGAGATCATGAAGAGGTTAGGGATGATGGATTGCAAGTCCATGGCCACACCTATGGCATCGAACCTGAAGCTTCTGTGTGATACTTCATCTAAGCCGGTTGATGCTATGATGTATCGTTAGATGATTGGGTCCTTGATGTACCTGACAAATACAATACCATATATCTGCTTTGTGGTGAACACCTTGAGCCAGTACTTGACAGATATCAGACATGTTCACTTGATAGCTGCAAAGCATATTCTGAGGTACCTGAAGGGTACAGTTGACTATGGGCTCAAGTATGAGGTGAATCAAAAGTTTAACCTAGAGGGTTATTTTGATTCAGATTAGGAAGGCAATGCCATTGATCGGAAGAGCACTTCGGGGTGCTGCTTCGATATGGGATCCTGTATGATCTCTTGGTTTAGCAGGAAGCAGTCCCGTGTGGCACTGAGTACAGTCGAAGCAGAGTATGTCATAGCTTTTTTGGCTAGTTGTGAGGTAGTATGGATCAGGAAGCTACTATCTGATCTATTTGATCTTTAGTTATGTGCTACTTGTATATATTGCGACAACCACAGTTGTGTGAAGTTGTCGGAGAACCCAGTGTTCCATGACAAGTCGAAGCACATTGAGATCAAGTATCACTATATCAGGGATATGGTGCAGAGAGGAGCAGTGAAGCTCCTGTATGTTGCGGCGGACGAGCAGATAGCCGATGTGTTGACCAAGCCACTGGCCAAAGTGAATTTTGAATACTTCAGAGGGAGACTTGGTGTACTTCATATCGAGATGTCTTCCAAGGGGAAGTCATGAGTCCAAAGACACAGATGCACATGAGCCATTCTGACATGGTTGAAGTTTGTCTTACCATGGTCGTTGATGTAAGGGCTAGGCCATTCAAGCATGGTTGAGGTGTGTCTTCCCATGAATGCGATATAAGTGTTGGGCTGTTTGAGCATGGTTGATTTGTGTCTTCCCATGGCTGCAATATAAGTGCTATGCCATTCCTATCATGGTTGAGGTGTGTCTTCCCATGGCTATGGATATAAGTGCGGTACCATTCTCGCATGGTTGAGGCGTGTCTTCCCATGGCGTGGATATAAGGGCTGAGCCTTTCATGGATGGTTGAGGTGTGTCTTCCCATGTCGGTGAGTGTAAGTGTTGTGTGATGTGCATCTGGGTTGTGCTCTGTGGACGATGAGGTGATCTAAACATGATGATGTGACAATATGGTACACAGATTTTGCAGAGGCATATAATCAGTCCTGAGATGCTCTTGCAGGTTTTGCAGAGGTAGTGTAATCAATCCTGGGAGATCTTGTAGGTTTTGTAGAGGCAATGTAATCAATCCTGAGGTGTACCTACTTGATGGCTTGCTCGTAGAGATGTTGAAAGACCTACATGAAGGCTAGGCCTACATCCAGCATGAAAAAGGGCTGGCTCTATAGATGATGAAGACCTATAAGTGGTGGGCCTATATCCAGTATGAAAAAGGATTGGCCCTGCAGAACTTCCTATGATGAGTAGATTGGAGATTTATTGGGATAGCAGCAGTGATGATGATTCGATGACGATGATCTAGTGATGATGATCCACAAAAGAAGACTTGTGCTAGCATATCTATGTCAAGAAATACCTTCCTAGTTAAGAGGGATTGTTGATGTATATGTAACTTCAGAATGTATTTCATCTAAATATTATTGTACTCCCATAGAGATGTATTATTCCTCTATACGAAAGTGTCGTCATTTGTATTGACAAGTGTTGCAAGTGTCGTAATTTGCTGTGATGGGTTATTAGACCACCTAGTGAGGGGTCAACCCAGATTAATGTAAGCATGGGTTATTAGATTGAGTTAGACAAGTCGGCCCCACTAGTTTATTGGGCAGGACAGGACAAGTATAAATAAAGATCGGGAGATCTTTATTTGATCATCTCATTACTCACTCTTCCATTACTCGAAAAGTGGCACACATCTGAGGAGGAGGATCAACTACTAGGAGAAGACTATCTCTTGTACTTTGGTTGTATTATTGCTCTTTCTATCTATGAGGAAGTTGTGGGGTTTTTCACCTTTATGGTTTTCCCCAGTGAAACTCTATGTGTCCATTGTCTTATGTGATTACTTGATATGCTTGATACATGCTTGATATGATTGATATGTTGTACATGTTATTCTCTCAGTAAAGATCCTAGAGTATTCTGAATTAATGCTCAAAATCTAACAACAAGAACACTACCCCACACACCAAGTTGAGGAGATTGAATTATGTGGACTAGTACACACAAGGTAGATGTGGATGGTGGAGAGGAAGTTGAAGTCATTGAAGGATTTTGTTAGACAAAGAGCACGTCTTGAGGGTTCTATGGTTGAAGGATATATGGTATATCAATTCATGGTGTATATTAGTGAATATCTACCTAAATTAGCAGAAAATATGAATGTGCCTCACATTTGGCATCTCGACTCCATCAAAAAATTTGAAGGTGAAGTCCTATTGGGGAGAGGTACATTGAGGACTGTGAAAGGTAATTATTATACATTGTTGAATTAATATATTACACATGTATTTTTTCCAATTTTATATTATCGTACTGTTTTTTAACGTTTTTTAATAATTATGCATTTTCAATTATATTAAACTATGTTCCTTTAGTGATATCTAATTAATGATAGTGAATTGTTATTTGATCCTATAGTTGATCGAGTGTGGGATGCTTTATATTTATACATTGCAAACAACCTTGATTGGATGGAGAATTGGATAAAAGATTGTGAAGAATTCTTCGGTAGGTTATCATGGGAATGGGTCAATAACATTATTAAAACAACTCATCATATTCGACAACAATTTCTTGAACTTATGTCGCAAAGGGAAGTTGATTTAGCCTATTGTTTAGGAAATAAAAAGGCAAGTAAATTGTTTCCCCACATTTTTTCTAGTTACTTCGATCCATTTTTCTAATTACATTTTGTTTGATTAAGTTTTCAATTATATTTACTAACTCCTATATGACGTTTATTAAATCACAATGTTAACCTGTTGTCAATGTTGCAGTTGAAACATCACAAGGCTATGTGGTGTAATGGTCGTAAATTTCGTATCAAAAAGTGGGATGATAACAGGAAAACCTCAGATTGTGGGATAATTGTAGTGTTTAAGGTCACCAATGTTTCCTCTAGAAGTGATAGACATCCAGAAGAAACCGAGAATAGGTACTATGGGCATTTGGAGGACATTATTGAGTGTGATTTTAATTCCTTTAAAATAGTTTTGTTTGAGGTGAAGTGGTACAGGCTACGGATGCATGAACCTGATCCTGAAAGAACTATTATTAATCATGCTAATGGATTTACCATGGTTAATACAAGGGCATTTGAACCAGGTACAGAGCCTTATGTTCTTCCAAGTCAATGTGAGCAAGTCTACTACTCCGAGGTACCAGGTAAAGTAGGTTGGTCATACATTATTCGATACAATCCAAGAGGAAGACCATTAAAGTATAATCCTATACTAGATGACGAAGATAATTATGAAGAAGAAGAAGATGATGATGATTCTGATCAAGCTGTAGTCGATGTGTTAGATGAAGAAGTTGAAGAGGTTGATCATACAAATGTAGCAGACGATGATCTCATTGACGATATGGATGACTATATTAGTGAAGATGACTTTGATGCTGATGACGATGTGAATGATCCTTTCATCAATACCTATTCAGAACTAGATCCTGATACAGATGTTGAGTTGGATGAAGAAGAAGATGAACAATATTTAATTGTTGAAAAGTAGAGATACGCAATGTTTTTAGGTTAAAGTAAATGCACTCACCATATGTTCATTTTGTTGATTAACTTGGTTATATTTGAAAATTAGTTTTATAATCTAATTATGTTCTACATGTGCAATAGCGTGGGTGTTCCTGGACGTTGCAGTGGTAATGGTTTGAATCAAACATGTGTCGATTGAGCAAGATACAAAATGAAGTTGTAAGATTTATGTGTTAATTTCTGGGTTATTTCATATTAGAACAATTATCATAAGTTTTATACAAATGGATTAGTGACTTAAATTGTTACAATTGTTATTACTTAGTAGCTATTGTGTTATTCTATGTTAGTTATTTTGATCTTACTAAACAAAAATGATAATCAACAATATCTTTTTTATGCTTCTTAAACTAATAGTCATTATTAACAATAGCATTTTTGCGTTTCATTTTTAATAAGATGTTTGTGCTTCTGTATCAAAGTACATGGACTTCTTAAAATCCATCACATATTGATGTCCTTTGATCGTGATCAATTATGTGATGGAAATTAGGCCTTGTGTTAACTCATTTCTAATATAATGGGTTAAGTGACTAATTACATTTTTCTTCATAAACAAGAAAAAGAAACAAGTCACTTGGTGAATGGGAACTGCAAATAATTTTTTATTTATCATTTTTATTAACCAAGTGTTTATAAAAACACATTATGGATTTCATTTATATGTTTTACTAAGTCTTCGAAACTAAGATTAAGTGGGAAAAAACAATAATGTTACAAATAGACTATGTAAAATATTTTAGCGAAAGATTCTTGAAATATGTTCCCAAATTAAAAGTGGTTCTCCTATGATCAATGCCCTTTTTATGAGCTATTTCTTTAGTTGATGTAGTAATGTTTTAAAAGTTGATTTTAAGTCATTTTTAAAATAATTTGGTGTTACTAATATCGCCATCTTTTTTTTATTCAATGGCTATTTATTTAAATCCTTTTAGTGATTTTACTTCATAATAAAGGGCATATTTTGAATTGCAAAAATTTATGGATGAACTAGTTTTTTCCAACAAACAAAAAGATATAATTCTTCATCAAAATTTTTCCAACATAATTTACCCTAATCCAATATAAATTTCCTTGGCAGGGTGTTAGGGAACAAATTGAGACAACAACAAAACAACATGGAAAAATATTCTAAAAATATAAAAAATAGAGTAGAAATTATACCCATTTGGCCTTACTTAGGTATCCATTGTTGAATTTGTTGCATGCATGTCCACATAAAGTCAACCCATAAAGTTGATTGCAACTATTTGATACTCCATAGTTGGATTAGGAGTCCATCAACTTGAATGTGCACATACTCATTGTTTACCCAAGAGAAGTCATCGAGTGAGGGATCTGCAAGTGA
This sequence comes from Larix kaempferi, assembly GCA_027924585.1. NCBI lineage: Eukaryota > Viridiplantae > Streptophyta > Pinopsida > Pinales > Pinaceae > Larix > Larix kaempferi. The sequence continues at coordinate 4,407,885 of BSBM01000109.1, read as the reverse complement.
TGCAAAGGTCAAAGAAGAAGGATATAAAACTAACTCTCATGGGAGTTGTAAGCAAGCCATACTTTTTCTAATTACTAAGGATATCAAAGCTCCTAGTTGCATATTCGATTCTAAATATTGTGAACTAGTGACCAATATTAAGATGGTGAATTCCCTATCCAATAATTCCCTCAGCTTCAAAATTTGTGATACCATTTTCATAGTACCTACATCCATGGCATGGTTCTCTGCCCATAATTTCCAATTGCAATCCTCCTACCAATGATTCCACTAGGTCTGTAATTATTTATAATACATGTTGAGCCTTGACAACCCCTTTCTCACACCACCGCAAGCCTTGTTAAACCCCTAACAAATCAGGCATAATGCAATATTTGTGCCTACATTGGTAGTGAACCGTGTCTATATGATAGAAGGGTGAGTTCCATACCAAAAATGCCTCAAATATAAGCAATTGTGCCACATAATAGGTCACCAACACTTGTCTAATTCTACTCTAACCAAAGCACCCTTGAGCATTGTTTCTGTTGCAATGTTGCAACGACTATTCTAGAACCATCAACACAATTAGCACACACACAATGTCCCATTATATTACTATTTAAATAATATATATTATAATTTGATTAATGTATATTATAATTTAATTAATATGATATTATAACTTTTTAAACATCAAACAAAACATAACTGAAATGTCATACCTGTCTCTATCGAGCTTGGCTAAAATTCTCTGTTGCTCTGGTTCAACGGCACCCCCTACATGCAATCGGCTACAATTCCTTGTCCTCCTTCACCTTGCAACATTCATTGTGCAATTGCTACGAGGGATATTGAAGTTGGTTTCTTTGGGGCACCCTCTCTGGCCGTGTCAGCATATCCTCGCAGACTTTCACTGTGCAACTTTCACTATGCAATTGCTATGAGGGCTATTGAAGTTGGTTTCTTTGGGGAACCCACTCCGGCCATGTCTGCATATCCTCGCAAACCCTGAATGGCAACCGTAAGTTGAAATACTCCTCTATTGAGTCGAATCTCTACATTTTTGGATGCGAACTAGGTGGTTTTGATTTCATTTGCTAATTAGGTGGTTTTGATTTTATTTTGAATCTCTGGATATTCATATTGTTTTCTAAATTATTTGAGGCTGACTTGTCCAAGTCAAATTCATCATGTTTTCCTAATGGTGTAGCATTCCTAGTACCATTACATGGGGCGGTAGTAGCATTCCTAGTACCATTCAGACATTGGCGATGTCTTCACCTTGGACATTAATTTAGTATTTCAGGTGGATTCTCACTAGGTTTTTTGGACCCAAAATCCAACAGCCAAAAAGTTAGATTTTCTACATTTTGTGGTCGACTATCTGACAACCTCAGTAATTTTTTAAAGTCGGTCCAATTTCAGATTAAAACCGACGGCTTGGACTTCATCGGTTATTCGACCCTTCTGGCAGTCAGATAACCGATGACCCTCACAACCGAAAAGGGTTTGGATCCGAAATCTTTGGCCGTCAGATCTATAGCATAGCCGTCGGTATTTTTCACTGTGGCGGTCGAAAAATTGACGCCCCTCACAACTAAAAATGGCCTGGATCCGATGTCTTTTGCCATCAGATCTATGGCATAGTCGTTGGTATTTTTCACTCTAGAGGTCAAAAAACCGATGGCTCTCACAACTGAAAATGGCTGAGCACTGACAACTTTTGACGTCGGAGCTATGGCAACGTCATCAGTTTTGTGCAATATGGAGGTCGAAAAACCAACACCTATCCCACTTGAAAATGACTGAGCACTGATGTCTTTGGCCATCAGATCTATGGCGAGGTCATCGGTTTTCTTTTCCATGGTCGTCGGTTATCTGACACTGGTGGAAAATTTAAAAAAAAAAAAACAATATTGTTTGGAAGTGTATGTTGCTACAATTCCTCTTTTTCTTTTCTAGTATACCCTCGAAGTCCTGAACTTTGTGAAGTCATGTTTAAATGACCATTGCCTTTCATTGTCCAAATTAAGGTCTATTATAGCCTTCCTACTTCAAAGCAAATGCCATGTTGTACCATGCCTGAAGTTGTCCCATGCCTCATTCTTGTTCAAAGCCAAATAAGTTTAAATTATTATTACAAAATCATTTATAAATTATATATGATTTTAATATAATAATTTAACTTTACCTTTATAATAAAGTTGAAAATATTTTTCCAAATAAGTTTAAATTATTTTTATAAAATCATTTATAAATTATATATGATTTTAATATAATAATTTAACTTTACCTTTATAATAAAGTTGAAAATATTTTCCAATTATTACAATAGTCCATTATTTAAAAGGTGGCTTTTATTATCAAACTTGAAATGACAACTCTAAGTGTTCACTCCAAGCTAAAACCATACTTAGCATTATTTAATATTCAAGCTATCAAGTCAAGCAAAGGTGTAGAAGAATTGATTGTAGCAAAATACAATAAGGAAAAGATTGGGGGTAAAGGTCGAGCTTGTACAAGAAACTCAATAAACAATGGATGGATGGATGGAACAGATTTTCGTGGAACAGATTTCTGAATATTTTTGACCTAAAAGTACACTTGATAGGTTTGGATGGAACAAATTTCCATGGAAATCCTCTTTACATTCATTCTCGAGTGACTTGATATTAACAATTCCGATTATCAAAAGGGGATACATAATGTTAAAAAAGGAAAATAAAGAAAACACATAAAGGGATACGTAAAGTTGACAAAGGAAAATAAATAAAATCTATAATTTGCATCAAAAGAATAACCGGGTATGAACTAAACTTAGGAGATTCAAACCTACGACCTATGTCTAGTCCCAAGGCTACCAAATTCAAGCCTGACCTTGTCAATCAATTCCCATCGCCATTTACTCTCATACGAAGTCGCACAACCATTTCTCTCGACACCCAGTACTCTTCATTCATTCTGCATGCATTTCACTATGCAATGGTCTTAGATTCACTGCGTTTTTCCTGAATTAGTGTCTCAATTCAATATGACCCACACCCACCATAAAAGGAGTGTTTCCAACGGTCTTGAGTTTCATCCTGGCAATTATGACGATTCATGGTATTATGTTTCCCTTCAGCTGCAATATGGAAAATTCATAGTCCACTACGAAGGTTTGTTTAACAAATGTGACTGTTTGGGTCATGATGAATCGAGAAACCGAAACCATCAGATTTGTCAGACAAACCTTTGTATGAGAGCTTTGATTTTGTCATATTGCAGCCGAAGGGAAACATAATACCATGAATCGTCACTGTTGCCAGGATGAAACTCTAGACTATTGGAAACACTCTTCGGACGACAGGCATGGGTCATGCTGAATCGAGAAACTAATTTATGGAAAGCGCAAAGGTGATTTGAGACTGTTGCATAGTGAAATGCATGCATAATGAATCAAGAAAGGTGGTAGCCCGTCGTCTCCCACTATGAAATGCATGTAGAATGAATCAAGCTAGTGGAAGGTGGTCTCCCATTGTCAGTTGCACTTCAAGCTTGAAGGTGTTAGCCTTGGGACTAGACATAGGTCGCAGGTTCGAATATCCTTAGTTAAGTTACAACCATAAAAAATGATGAACATTGACAACAGGAAGCATATTTCTAATTGTTGTTGGTGTATGCTAGATTAGTTGCAAATATCATGCTTCAGAAGCCAGGCTTCAATGGTAAATAGACCATTTTGAAAGGGTTCAATGTGAGGTCAAGGATATTGATTCCAATGAAATTAAAGAGAAGGTTAAGGATATTGATTCTAGTGCATCATTTACTCAGCCTTTGAAGTTGTGGAAACTCGAAATTGGTTATGATGAACAACCAAACATCACAACAAGCTCCAAGAAATTGTCAAAATTTAGATGACACGCTAGTGGGTTGTAGAAAGCCAGTATCGTAACCATTCCTTGAGCTTCTCTCTGTTTCGAGAATAATTTAATATTCTATACTGAACAGGGCCAACCACGTGAAGGTGGAAGCTCTTATGGCCCCTCGCCCCCCTCACAGCACTCTGAATTCCCCATACCCAATGCATGTACTTGAAAAAAACAAATACATGCAAATTCATCCATATTTCATCATGAACTTTCATCTACCATTCATTCAATAAAGCCTAACATTCATTAAACCATTGTTTCATTTAGTCAACACATTCATACAATAAAAGATAACATTCAATAAACCATTCATTTAGTCAACACATTCATTCAATAAAAAGTGACATTCAATAAAGTTAATAGTTTACTACACTTAATCTTTAAACCATTAAACCATTCATTCACTCATTAGGCCAAAAATCATGGACAATATATTGTTATAAAAAATAATTAGATGAGTACATTTTTCGAGTCACTTCTTTTTACTAACAATTTTTCTTCTCTTTATAAATGGTAAATAATCTCTAAGAGGAGCATCTACCCCTGGACTTTCTGTTCCAGTTCTTTGTTCTTCATTAGGTGCTTGTGGTGATGTCTGCGGCAAGGGGTTCGGATTTGCTGCAACAATGTGAAAATGTTACATCGTTGTATTTTGATATTGTAGTGACAAGTATTTCATTTAACAAAAACATTACAAAGGTGTTTTTTTACATGGTGCAACCACATCATGTAGTTCATGTTCTTGTCCAGCCTCAACCTGTACAGTTTCACCCTCTACATGCTCTGCAGTTGAAATATGGTGAACTACAATTAATGTTCACCATTTGCAATGTTGTACATAAAATGTTAGCATATCTATAAATTCATTACCAGGATTAGAAGCGTGATATTTGTTTTGTTGTTCTCCCTCCTCGACATTAGGGGGATCATTGCTTTCCTGCTCAAAACAGAGTCAGTATTGTTTGTCAAGTATTTATAACGGATAGATTGCACAGGCAGTTAATATTTAATAAAGTGTATAGATTCTATTTACCTATGCACCGGATGGATTGATACCATAAGACTGTGTTTGGCCACGCAAGCTTTTTCGTCGTTCAACAACAGCTCCAAAGCCTTCCTTGAAGCCAAGCTTCATGTCTTCCTCAGTGTGATGTTCATTGAATCGTTCAGCCTGCATATTTTCATAACATCATTAATTAACATTTTCCGGTGCAATAAAATGAAAAAAAAATTGCAATTTATTATTTGCATGCATTATTGGTTTTTTCGAAACTTACAAATCGTGCCACAAAATTGGAATAACCACCAGGCCTAAGCCTATGCTGACCTATTTTTTCAACTCCTGCCTTTGTGGCCTTTGATGTGTCTGGCAGCCTATGCAAGTGATGAAATATGTTATATGTTCCAAGTTTGATATAGAAATATTCAATAATAATAAGGTTTTGAATTACATTGCGAAAAGTATTGCATACCTCCCTATGCCTGGTGTTCTCTTTCCTTCTATTCTCTGAGCCCTCTCCCTTCCATCATCCACTAGAGCTCTCCACTCCATTGGTGAAATCATTGGAGGGCGCTAATACTTAGGGATTTTTTCAAGGTGTGTCCTATATTGGTCTCAGACAACCTTCACATGTTGACAAGCCTTTTTCATGACCTCGACTTTATTAAAGGTTTTGTCACCGAACACGCCAACCAACCGATGCATGAGTTCATCTTTTAAACATTTCCATTCTTTATCCCACCTTTCTCGAATGGTGGGACCGAAGATATCCAAGCACGCGTCATTCATTTTTTTATAGAAAACGTCATTTCCTACGAAACGATCGTGCCATGATCATAATTAGTTGAAAGAAAATGTTTTATCGGTATATTACAATGAAGTTATAAACAGTAACTTGATCAACGTATATTAATTACCTGTGACCTTATCAATATTTATTGGGATGAGGTCGGCATCGACCAAAAATGTTCCCTCCATTGTTCCCGTGCTAGTGACATGGGAAGTCTTGGAAATGCAACTAGGTCGATATCAATATTACCAAGATTCTCATTGTCGACCTCTTCCGATGGACAATCCGGTGTGCATCGGTCACCAGCGGCCGATGAGCTCATAGTTGGGGTCCATGGTGTGTTAGAACGTGTTTCTGACTATTCAGTCGACAACAATGGCGAAGGAGTCGATGTAATACGTGGAGTCATTTGCTCATGATGCCACGCTCTTCAGTACAAGCCTCGCTATGACCAACATCTCCTCCACCACTATTGTGTGTTTTCCGATAATTCTGTAAATACAAACCATGTCTTACACATTCAGTACTATCATATAAAAGAGAAAATTATAAAGTTATAAATGAATGATTTTATGAATCAAGATTCCTCAACTTTCTTCCAAGGATTCAGATTTTCGTTCCAACAATTCAATCCTTTCCAGGTTCTTGCTTGTCTGCGGAAACTTGATAAGCAGAGAAACGAGTTCCGCAATATATTTTTCCAACAATTTGTCTATCATCGTAAACCTGGTTGTGGCTTCACCAGTTTTCCTATCATCTTTAAGGATCTTAGCCACTTTAGGATCTACTAGACATTCTTCTGATGCCTTTTCATACAACGATTCATCGGGCTGCAAAAAAAAATATAAAAGACTATTGAGTTATATCATGATATATTCCTAAAATTATATGAACAATTCCAATGGATTATACCTGCAATGTAGAGGATCATGATCCACTCCTCATATCGATGCTCATAGGTGACTTGCCCCGATCTACTAATAACTGGGAGTTTCCCCTTACAGAAACCTAAATAAAAAACATAGTGAAAGTCAACTATTTTTTCTTATTATATTTGCAATATTACAAAGATATATACCTAATCCCTCAAGGAAGATGTACTCCTCCAACCATCTGCTGGCGGTGCTTTATCCCGATCACTAGTTTGTGAATTAAATGGGGAAAATTTAAATGAAATAAACTAACAAAACAATCCTTAATATGTTAAATTCATTAATAAAAGGTTGGGCAAATTGTTATATGTACCACTCCCATAGTAACTTTTTTTCTATCTACTTGGTTCAAATTGTAATTAATAAGCAACTCTTCCCTTGCAGATATTTATTTAATGGCAACTACAAAAACATGGTTTCCTTCACACTCCTCAAATTCGCAATTTGGTTGCTTAATTGTAGACCCTGGTTGTGTACTGTTTATAAACCCCGAAATATTCCCTGTGGCCTTCGGCCTTCCGTCCATGTACAATGTTGCTCCTTTATTTTGATTTTTTGTCTTTCAACTGTGAATAGTTTGTTGACAATGCATAGCTATGCATAGTTCTTGTAAATTGGACTAGGCGCATCCAATCTTTAGAGATGTAACAGGGTCCAACATACTCCATCAATTTTGTACATGTGTTGTAAGGGACCGTTATGCCATCAATGTTGAACAACCCAAAACCATGTATTGATGATGGTGCTATTCGATATATCCTATCGTTCACACAGAAATCTGTGTTCTATTGAGGAAGATCCTTGGGTACCCATTGTTTCACTAAATGTCTATACCTCAAGGGCACCTCGAGGTCATCTTTTGTCTCATCAACATAGGAACATGACCCCCCTTGACCGTGAAAAAATTCATTGCATTTCTAGAATTTTCTTCTGGTTTTTTGACATCTAGTTGAATATACAACTCTTCTAGACCTACTGGATGTCTCACTTTCCTCTAGGCTTCCTAAACTGATCCCCTCACTCGAGGAAGACAGATCTGACAAATACCTATTTGGTTCTACCTACAACATGGGAAAAAGGTTTAGATATGACCACAAGGCATAGCGCCTCTTAAAAGGTAACGTGTCACGCCTTTTATAATGTTACTTTATCCTCATTCCCTTTCTCAACATGTAGGCATTCAAGTGATGAGGAAGATGATCACTTTATCTTTGTTATGATTACAAATTCATGCAATTATGAGCTTTCTTTTATTGCTCCTTTGGGTCTTGACTCCCCTATCAAACCATCCAATTATTAGATGTGTCGTCATTGCCCTAAAGTCTCTCTCATCCCATCAGTTTGGGTTCATCAACTCGATAATTGAATTCTAGTCACATTTAGTAAGATATTTATATTCAACAATAATAATATAAAATAAAAATCACTAACCATTATTGAAAACGTCTAAAAGTTTTTAAGACTTTCAAAAGTAAGATCTTTTAAGTGGTTAATAAGTCTCCACAAATCTTCAAAAACAATATTTTATACAATGTTGTGGAACTTGTATAATCTTATTCAATCATGGTCTTTTTAGATGACTGAAAGTAATTAAATCAAGCAAAAACGGAACCGTAAACATATAAGCTATTTTGAAAAATGGTAGCTTTCAGTCATACTCCCAACTAATGCTGCCTTTTGACAATTACTTGTAATATTGACTTAGGGTGTTTAATACATAACATAGATTTTCAATCATATTGAAAGAGAGAAAAGTAGGGCTTTCTTTATATCATCATGACATAGTTACAAAGACTTTCTTTTCAATATTTTTGACAATTTGAATGGACAGACCCCACTCATAGCCAAATAATTTTGAGATATTTACAACTCATCGGATTATGGGGGACCATACAATTCTCAAAAGATGTTGGATTCAACAACCCATGCCTTTGAATAAATAGACCTTAGGACCACGCGTCTATTCTGATGCATGTGGACATCTATGTGGGTTTTGACAAGCCACTATCATTCATTTTTAACGTAGTACCGAAGGATTTGAGCCTCAATAAGCTTTGTATGCAAAATATATTTGACCTATTCGACAGATTCTCCAACTTCTCATTCTAGATTATAAATAGAACCTGGATCTAATGCTGTCAGGTCGATGCCGAATGACCGCCACCAGTCTCTAGTCCAATCAGGGACGAACCATGCAGGATCCTCATGGATATGTGTCATTTGAGGTCCAAAATTTAGCATGGTATAATATGTTCTATCTTTATTTTCTTTTCTTAAGAATTTCCACCATAATTTTTTATATTTTTCATAAGTGTGTGTAGTACTTGGAAACCAGAGAGTATCATCTTGATGTGGCCATGCTTCCAAAGAATGTATTCGGTTAATACAATAGTATTGTTGTTCTAGTTGTAGCCCAGGGTGAGGTGAAGAGCCCTCCATTGAGATTAGGTTAAGATCATGGTATAAGTGAGTTAACCAATTGCTTGCATCAGCTGCTTTTCTCAAGGAGTTGTTGTAAATCATCTATGGTACGTCAATACTAGATCCCATAGGCATTCTTCTGAGTTCTGGTACTAGTCTAATAAAAGCATCAGATCCTTGTAAGTTAGCATCTAATACCTCAACATGTCTCAACTCCCACCTAGGTTTCCAGTCTTGCATATAATCCAACCAACTCATACTATCATTGATAGTATAGATATGATTTTTTCCTCTGGTCCAAGCATAGATTTTCATGTTTACTTGTGGGTTATGGGCCCACTGGATTCCGCTCTGAGCTTCTACACTCGCTTGCACCAGGATCACTTGTTTTAGGCTTGCTTCCTTTAGGCCCGCTTCTTAAAAATTAGCAGCACACTTCCGTGTCAAATATTATCTTGTTATAAAGTCAGGAATGCTTTTTGCTTTACCAGAAATGTGCTCATGAATAGTATAGTTATAACATCAAAACAATGCTTCCCATCTTGCAAACTTTCCTTTTGTTGTTACAAATTTTATTCTGTTTTTTAGCTCACAAATGGAAGTCTGGAGCAATCTGTTATAGTTATGATAAGGTCATGGTTCAAGAAATAAATTCATAGTTCTACTCAATTTTCTGTTAGGACACTTATTATACAAGATAATTTTCCTCACAAGTTCAGTCGAGGTCGAGTTCCACCACTCTTAAAATTCGTTACCAACAAATATAATTTGATTACCAACAATTTTGTATGACAGGACAAGCCTTAACTACTTAATTCAAATTATTTACCATGTATTTGATTACCAACACTTTGATTACTAATTAAGTCTTATAACCAACACAATTTATTTACCTAGGTGTAGATGTTTCCTGTAATATACTTAGAAGAGTTACTTTCATAAATGACTATGCCTCTTAGAGGCTAGTCAACTCTAGGAACCAAGTGACCCTATTATAGGGTTTGTACAAACCAAAGAGAGAGAGATGACTGGCTATATTGGTACGGTCAATCAAAGAAAGTCAATGACAGTCAAAAGGATCAGTACAATCACAATAAAGATGAGCTGACAACCAGCAGACTGGGGCCAAAGAGACTCACGGCCCCCAGTAAGGTACAAGGACCAACCAAAGGGTAAAAAGACCAACTAGTAAGGTACAAGTAAAAAAGAAAAGAGTGGTTATAAATTAGACTCATAACCCTTAGGACTAAGGGGGTGTAGTACCTCAAATGTGGACAATCTACCATAGTTATATCCATAAGACTAAAAACAAAAAAGGCAGTACAATTCAAAAGATAACTCAAGATCAGTAAAAGACCCAAAAGGTGAGAGGCAAAGTACCAAAAAAAAATGAAAGGACCAAAATTAAAGGACAAGCTACCATAAGACCAATAAACAACAGGGTGTAAGGTCCAAAAGTAAATCAACCATTGTGGGGAAGGTACAAATAAGGTCAAATATATATTGCAATAGCTCCTTGTAACTACCTATTATTTGACCTGACAAAGATATGGAAGGTCAAATAATGTCAAATATATGAAATAGCTCCTTGTAACTGCCTCTTATATGCAATAGCTCCTTGCAACTACCTCTTATATGCAATAACTCCTTGTAACTACCTATTATTTGACATGCCAAAGAGATGGAAGGTCAAATAATGTCAAATATATGCAATAGCTCCTTGTAACTACCTCTTATATGCAATAGCTCCTTGTAACTACCTCTTGTGACTCAAATAGGACCACCAAAAGGTATAAAGACTCATAACAACTTGGACAAATTAGGGTGTGTACCTCAAATGTGTAGAAAATACCGTAGTACCCACAAGACCAAAAACATAAAAGGTTGTACAAATCAAAAGATATACCAAGATTAGTAAAAGACCCAAAAGGTAAAAGGCAAGGTACCACACAAATATTATTGACAAAATGGAAGGACCATAAGACAATCAACCAAGGTGGGGTACAACGTACCAATAATCTCTCTCTCAAATGTACCATTGTTCCATATAACCTGAAAGACCATCATCACAGTAAACGGAAATGTCCACACGGATGATGTGATCACGTGGTCCTCTAGACTACTCCTAAGGTCAAGCATCAGTGGCTCCATCAAGAGGTGTTAAGTCCCTTGAGAATACCATCTACCTCAACCATCTCGAAGACCTAGGAGAAGAGGACATCACACATCATCAGATAAGCTCAAAACACTGTACTGGGATTGGTGTGACAGTAAGCGAGCTGAAACAAAAGTGGCCAGAATGCCAACAAGCAACACTAAAAAGAAAAAGACCCTCTAAAAAGGTGAAATAGCAAGCAAAACCTCCTAAATAAGAGTTGGAGACCTCAACAAGTTGTATCTTTGGCAAGGTGATGAAATCCAAGTTGAACAATACAAAATGAGAGACCAATAATAGAAGGATGTCCCTCTACCGAAAGGGATCCTGGGTAAAAGAGCCCTAGTAGAAAAGTCACTAAACTACCTCATTCATGACACATCGGAAAAGGTTTTCGGCGCTTCTGCCTTATCACCCTTGTATCACCAGTATGGTGGCCGACGAATATAAGGAAGACAATGATCGATGTTGCCTTAGGGATAAGTGCAGTGTAGCATTCCACAGATTCTGTCCGGTTCTCTATCTCGCGGAGGTTTAACCCCTGAAACAACAGGAGGCCCCTCCACAAACTGGTCGATGACCATGTGAGCAAGTACAAGAGGATTTTAGCACCCTAGAGGACAACAACTAGGTCTTGGATGATAATGATAAGGGGGAATTATTTGGATGCCTATCCCCGGTGTCCTACCTAGCTAACAAATTCTTTTTATCTTCAAGCGAGGTTAAAGTGTGTTGAGTTAACGAGTTAAATTTTAATGTTTGTATTACTCAGTCGGGTGATGGAATTGCAACTCGTGGTGTGATGACTGACTCAAACCATGCAAATGCATATGAATAAAATAAGCCTTTCCTTTCAATGAATGCTAGCTAAGGTAAGGAGAGAGTTCTTTCAAACTATAACTACTCATTTCAAATTAAATGAATGCAACAAGTGTTCAAGTTCATTCATGGGACCTCAAGGAGAGCTTCAGATATACTCTAGTCATGCAAATGAATTCATCACATAAAACAAAGTGATAATACATATAAGGAATTGTACATATCCATGTCCATAACTCTCCAGGAACACTTATAACATTCTTCAATCATTCTTCACAAAAACACAGGGATATCCGAAACAATAAACTGCATATAAATGTTCATGAGCGTAATAAAAAAATAGTAACCAAAACTGGGGAAGCTATACCACAACTTGTTTTTTTATGAAGCCACCATAGTCCAAATTTCAAGCTACTATATTCTAACTGTGAAAGTTACTATAGTACTACTCTAGTCGAAGACTAAAATTGCCACAATCCAAGTCATGATGGTTTGATTGAAGTCTGAAGTATGATAATCCATGCTTACCTTTTATGAATTTACTAACCCTGACGAATGATACAGAAGAGATGCTTACTAAGTGTTTTTAATGTTAGAAGAGATGCTTTCCTTGAAGCATATGCTGGAGGATTTTTCATTCTAAATAAGTGGTATATCCGAAATTTGAAATACCACAGGTGTACCAGGTAAAATTATATGAATTAACTGGCCCCTATAAGGAAATGACGTGGTTATATGGTAGACTTGTTGGACAGGAATCCCTAGCTATAATGCTCAGGTATGTTACGTATGTTAGCTAGTAAATTCTATATATAAAGATAAAAGTTTATCCATGGTAAGAAGAAGCTTTTATTGTAGTTTCCTTTTACATATGTGGGAATCACTATAAAAAAAAGTTACGCTTAGAGGAATTGGCTGAGGGTTTATACTCCTTTCATTTGAATGAAGCTAAGGCTTATCCTGGGTATGGCCCTAAAGGTGTTTAAAGATCACATAATTTCTATCCAATATGCTAGTAATTTACCTTAATATGAGGAAAAAAAAGAAGGAGTTGGTTAGAATGAAGAGGCCCACATTATAGATAAACTCATTGATCCTATTTGTATAGTTCCAATTCTGCTAGCATGGTGAAGGAATGAGACATCCAACAAGAAATTAATACTCTGATAAGCCAAAAAGTAAAACAGAGTCAAAATAATAAATAAAGTAAAACTTTGCAATACCCTAGGAAGCAAAGGGATACTACTGAGCGGCAGCCTGAAGGGATACAATGTATAAAATGAAGTAATAGCTCGGGGTTTATTGCAAACAACTCTAAAGGTACATCTTATGCAATTATAAAAGACAGAAGGAAAACCTCCCATCAAATGCTAGGCAAAAATATATAAGGAAATCCTGGAGTGGTAGGATTTAGATTCTCCAGTAGTTAAATGAAAGTTGTGAAGTTATCTTAAAGAGAGGGTCTTAGGTTTACTAGAAAGTCAGAGAAACTATGCAAAGTGTGGAAGGTCTGTCTTTACTCCAAATTGACATATATATTGTGTCCATCCGACGGGAATAAGGGCTGAATGCACAAATAAATGGATAGCAGGGAGCATGCCATCCTATCATCGTCTATAGGCTTGTACCCACCTAACATGAGGGTCTTGCTTTTTTCATTCACAGTTTGGTTGGTTAACTAAACATCCCTCCAATTCAAAACAAATTTTTGTGGCATTCATTTAATTTGGTGGAGGTTGAGACATTCATTTCAAAATCGAAGATGGACGCTGCTTCCATGCCGAGACTTGAGGAAAGTTCAAAGTATGATGGTTTTAGTTTACAAAAAGCACTACTTCGGGACTGTTTTGGGACTAAGGTCTTCTCAGGAGAGGATACATCTTGTTGTATGAGTTGAAAATTGGGTTAGGTTAGGGTTTGGAGCAGAAAATTGAAATATTTATACTTTAATGCATAAATAAATTCCTAAATCAATGTTAGAAACAAAATAAGTACAGTTGTGACAAGGTAAGATAAATTTAAACATAATTTTCATCTCTTTCAACTTTAACACTCTTTAGGACAGCCATACATCAATCAAATAACAATGAGGAAGCATTAAACCATACACCCTCAGATAATGGCACCATGATACATAGCAGTAGCAACCTCAAAGAGTTGAGAATGTGAAAGGGCACTCTTTCAATGGTCATGATATACTCAACAACGGTCACTGTAAGCACCAACAAGGACACAACCCATTGAACATGCCTTGAAACATTCACGATAGGTACCAATAAGGACAGAAAAACACACAACAGTCACTACAGCCCATACAGGGTCAACATGGTCATGCCCCAACAAAATCACGGGGGGGTCACTTGATAGGCAATATCCTATCACGTCCATTCATATTGGGGAATAAACTATGATATGGAAATGAGAAAATATATTGCCTTGTATTAAGGGGTCAAAGGGTCTTAAATATGTTATATAGCAATACAAATATTTAGGATATATTTTATTACATTTCATGTAGAAGCGTGGAGGGGACGAGAGTGTATTTTATTACAAATAATTTTAAAGTATATTTTTTTTTCTATGCATGATATTAAAAATACCAAAAATTAATAATATATGTTATGAAAATTAATAAATATTTTTTTCTAAAATAAATAAATAAATAAAAATTAAAAAAAAAAAAATCATACTTGTCAATTTCCCCAAAATTTGTTAGATGTTTAAAAAGTTTAATTTTTGTTCATGAATGATACGCTATAAAAACCCTATTATTTATTTCTGAACTATCCATGAGGCTACCTAGACTACCCATTTTTATATCTTCCTTTGACAAATATATAGTAATCGATCTATGGTCTATTTACATTGACTTTTGATTAGATAACAAAATAATATCTTCGTTTCTAAAATTAATCTTTATCATTTAAAAATTAATATTTTTTTATTATTCTTTGGAATTATTTATCTACCCTACAATTCGTCAAATGTGTGATATGAAATTATTTATCTACCCTGCAATTCGTCAAATGTGTGATATGGCAAAGATAGGACCAAATTCATGTTATTGTAGGCATAAGAAAATGTGAAGAAATTAAACTTTAAAAAAAATAGCCATTAGTTGACATGACAACCATGCCAGATATGGCGAGCATCTATCCCCTTCCCATGGTATGTCATAATTACAAACAATTTACAAGGCATGGACTTTAAGCTAGAATCTAGAAAAATCTGCATTTAACTGCAGGTATTTATTGGATCCATTTGCTACCGTAGTGCTACTAAATATATGAGAAGCACAATTGCCCAAAATCCATGTAAACGGAGGATGAAGTTTGGTGTGCATTTATTCAATTAT
Source organism: Larix kaempferi (assembly GCA_027924585.1). NCBI lineage: Eukaryota > Viridiplantae > Streptophyta > Pinopsida > Pinales > Pinaceae > Larix > Larix kaempferi. Next base: position 4,392,520 of record BSBM01000109.1, on the reverse strand, counting down.
TAATGAACTATGCCCTTTTATGATGTTTCCGTATGACAGGTAGGACATGTTTTCACTGCTCCTCCGGTGTTTAAAGCAGGTGAGTATCATATGTATCTGGATAGGGTTCAATCACGCTCTTATCAGACTGATACAGGCACACAATGGATCCGAAACTATCACATTATGAATTGTACAATTGGGAATCAATTCGTAGATAGAAAATCTAGTTGGGTGGCGTCCAATCCAATTCATAGCTCCTCGTAGTGCTCCACATTAATAGATTTTTCGGGTGATTGGAAATAAAGGCAATTTTAATTTTTAAAGAAACTAAAGGGCTAGTTCATTTGAATTATGGGATTTAGATCAATGGATTATTCATTCAGGAATTTACCAGATAATTTATTTATTGGTTTCCATTTAATGATTGGATATGGACTTGGATATTTTATTGAGATCCTTACCATTAGATGACTAAGACAAGCAATCTATAATCAACATAGGCCCATGAATGTCTGTCTGGAAATCGGTAAACTCTTATTAGATTGGCTTACCGTAGATTGCTTTCGTGGATTTCTGGGGAAGGAACTGAGGACTGAATTCAGCTAGAGTGAGGAACCTTTTACACTAGACCTGTTAGGCAATAACATTAGTTGAGGCTAGGTGATTATGTGACCCATCACTCACACTAGGAATTGCTTGCTGCGGAGCTGGATAGGAAACTTCTGGAATGTGAATTAATATGTGAACGGAGGACAGGCATTGGAGAAACGTTTATACCAATGTTGCATTATCAATCCTGGCCGCAAAGCAAGAGCGAATTTTATTTTGAAGCAGGTTTGGGATCGACTCCATGTTCTGCCTAAAAAGGTATGTACAAGAAAACCATTTATTGTTTTCTGTGAACTAGTTATGCTTATCAGTGAACTAATGCTAAAGAATGCAATTTCATCAGTGAATCTTATCAAATTAAGGAGCTTCTTACTATAATTAGCCAATGAAACTTCACTCACTAATCATATTTTTTAACAGTTTCATGTGGTTGCAATTTAATTACCTTCATTTCTTGGAATGTTGATGCTCATCTATAAAGATCTTTGTATTAATACCTGATGTAGGACAACAACAAGGCCGCCACATTAGGTGTAAGTGAGAGCATCATTCTTTTTACAATGCCAATTTTATAAATCTCTGTCCATCTTCAGCATTTTTTTAGCACCTCAATACCAGAGTTAATTTTTTTTGTCATTGTTTGTGGTAGTATGGACCCCCTTTTAAATCATTTATAAATCATTTATCTCGATTAGGTATAGAGATACATAGCGCTATCATAAAAACAGAAATTTTAAAGTTAATAATAAAAACGATTTGAGTTCATATTTATCAGAGTTTCAGGAACCTATTAACCAGATTCAATCGAATTTGAAATTAACATTGGACAAGTTTGATTCTGTCGGTCAATGACAGAGATCGATCTTGAAGGATGAAACGATTTTGGATATATATGTCAATATATATTTCTTGGAATATATGTTAGTAGATTCATAGTTCCAGATCTATTTTTATAAAATTAGAAATTAGCATTGGACAGTAAATTAAGTTCGATTCTGTCTATCAATGACAGAGATCGATCTTAAAAGTTTAAATCGATTTTTTGGTATACATGTTGATATGTATTCGCAGCCCCAGTTAAATCTATTGGTTGATTTTGGCGTGGGGGAAAAATAAGTTTGAGCGACTCTCTATCCCTATGACAGAGTTCGATCTTAAAGTTTGAAATCAATTTTTTTTTTACATTATAGATTATTAAGAAGTCGATCCCAGATCTGACGTTGTGTCTAATTTATATTTCAATCCACAGTATTATCCCCAAATTGACAGTGATCGAATCGATGGTGAATCCCAGATCTGACGTTGTGGTTAATTTATATTTCAATCCACAGTATTATCCCCAAATCGATAGTGATTGAATCGATGGTGAATCCCAGATTTGACGTTGTGTTTAATTTATATTTCAATCCACAGTCTTATCCCCAAATCGACAGTGATCGAATCGATGGTGAATCCCAAATCTGACGTTGTGTTTAATTTATATTTCAATCCACAGTATTATCCCCAAATCGACAGTGATTGAATCGATGGTGAATCCCAGATCTGAAGTTGTGTTAATTTATATTTCAATCCACAGCATTATCCCCAAATCGACAGTGATCGAATCGATGGTGAATTCCACCTGACGTTGTGTCTAATTTATATTTCAATCCACAGCATTTTTACTGACATAAATTTCAGTGAATTCAGTTCGATATTGTGTCTATATCCCAGATCCAAAAGACTGCATTGAGAATGACTTCAATCTATTGTTTTCGTTTAATTTATTCCCAATATTTCGATCCATAGTGTTTCCATCGATAGCAAATTTCAAGTCGATTGTTGGGACTATTTCCTCATTTGGATAGCGAATTCATTAACAGTAAATTCGATCTATTGTTTGTGTTTACATTTATTCCCAATAAGTTCGATCCACAACATTTTTACTGACAGAAATTTCAGTGAATTCAGTTCGATATTGTGTCTATATCCCCAGATCCATAACGATTGCTTAACGGTGATTTCAATCTATTCTTTGTGTTTAAACTTGTCCAATATTCAATCCATAGCGTTTTCACTGACAGTAGATTCAAGTCTGATGTCCCCAGATAGATAGCAATTTCAATAACAATGAATTCCATCAGAAGTTTGTGTTAAAGTTTCCCCAGTACTTAACTCATTAGCGATTTCGTTGAATGATAAATCAAATCTTTTTCTTATTGGCAGCATCGGATTCATATCCAGTTGCATCATAATGTTATCCAATTTGCATTCGATCCACGAGTCTATTATTATGACGAATTCTAGATTATAAAATTACTCACTGTGATCGCTTAACGCTCCTACTCTCCAAGCCAACTTCGTGTGATGAACTGTAATCCGATAAGCTCTGTCCAGATGTGAATTGGCGATTTGATGATTAAGGGATAGCTGGTTTAGATTGAGATGGCGATTTGGTTAGTAACTGATAGTTCTATCTAGATATGAATTGGCCATTGAAATGACAGGAAATGACAAGTTGTTGTTAATTAATAGTTCTGTTTAGATAAGAAGTGGCCGTTTGGTAGACACCACTTTGTAATTGTATGCAATTCCACCTCAGAAAAATGTAACTAGTGTTATATGCTTTTAGAGATTATCAATATTTAAATAAGTCTTGAATAGAGGTGGATTCCGATTGTAGTTGATAGTTATACTTATACTTTTAAATAGAAGAATGCTAACTTAGTTAAATTCATAGATTCCTTTTAAATCAAATAAAATGCTAAGTTGAACTATGCTAAAATTTAGTTAAAATCTTAGATACCTTAGCTAATGGAAATGCTAAGACTTAGTTGAATTCATAGATGTACCTTATTTAGATAGGGTACTACAATGGTCGTAATTATTATTCAAGAATTTCTTTTTTTATTTAAGTGATTATGGTATGTTTCAATTAAGTTGTATTGTAAAGTATTATTGAAAATACTTATTATGTTTAAGGTTGGAATGTGAGAAGGGTATGCATTACTTAATATGTTTATAGTTGGGATTCACTTGTAATTAGAAAGTCTTATAGCTAGAATTCTAAAGATATTTATTTAGAATTACTCATGTGATCATCATAGTTGTGGAATATTTTATCTTTAATCAAATTTAATTATTAGTCAAATGTGTTCTCATGTTATAACATAGATGAATGGGTTAGAAGACATAAATATATTATCTTAATTATATATTTATGTTATGATAAGGATTAGTGAATGGATTGTCATAATTTATTTTCATATTTATAGGATGACATGAATTGAATAAAAACATAAAGGTTTAAACTCCCTATGGGATAGTTAGAGATAGAAGAATGATTAATTTCTTATAGATCTCTTATAACATGATGTGAAAAGTTAAAATAATTATGTTATAATTTTGTAACACATTTATGTGACGATAAAAACCCTTGCCTTTTTACTTCTAAATTAATTGTTACAAAAAAAACAAAAAACAAAAAACAAAAAACAAAAAAAAATTCACTAGTTCAACCTGACATACGTTACATTTATGTATATAAATGTCGAGTGGTGAATATTGCAACTACTACTATTAACTCTGCTCTATGTTTTATTTTTGTGGGGTTACTCTTTTTGTTGCTTGGCGAAGTTATTTAGATATGAGGTATGATTCTTGGAATATCATGCATTACAATATTATAATTTTGTGGCACTGAGATAACCATGGTGGTAGTATTTTGTTTTTTTTATGTAGAATTTTATTGATGTGATGTCCAAAAGGTCAATGTTACCACTTATGAATATGTATGCAAGATTTTACGCTTTCTTTGTAATTGAGGTTGAGTTTTCTAGTGTTAAAAGTGAGTAAAGCTTGTAACATTATACCTTTTGTTGTTCTATATGAGACCAATTTCCAAAGTGTGTTTCTTTTCTAGATATAAGTCACGTTGTAGCCTATGAAACTGTTCAGTATGTTTGAGTGTGCTTTTGGTTCCTTGTCAACTCCAAGGTTAAGAGATGTAGCTAATCGAGAATTCTGGAGTTGAACAATTATATTGTAATTTTTGTAGGCATTCTAGTAAAAGATCTAACTCTTCATTTTTTAGGTTGGGGTTTAGGTGGGTATTGAGATTCAATCAGACCTTGTTCCATGACAAGAAATAAAAGTGAGATCAATCGTTCTTGGATCACTGGAACCAAGAAAAGTTAGATCAATCTTTCTTGACTAATAATTTCTTTCAACTTTTTGTATTCTTCTTTAACATTTTCACATTTCCAGTTAAGAATAGTTATTAGATTGAGTTATATTTGGCACATTCATAATTGAAATTTCAATTCTTATATGCAAGGAATCCTTCTTAATATTGTATTGGAACTGACATGAACATAGGTGAAAATCTAAATCCTTGTTTACATACATTATATGTTATTACTACCATGAAATGGTATCATATAAGTTTCACCATCTGTGTATCTTTATATCTATTGCATGATTGAAACTTAACAATGGATATTTTTTCCTCTCCCTTAAAGATAAAAAGAATTAGATATCTTAACCCACAAAAAGGTAACTAAATGTTTCTAATTCCCTTGATTGCAAGAATAAATGTAAAGGAAGTAGAGGTAATTCATTGAATCTTGTGAATGACCCAAATCCAATATATGCACATGATCATATGGTGTTATTGGAAAGTAAGAGGAATTTTTCTATGTTCATTTGGGTTCAAACATCAATGATGATTGTTTTGATAGGAAGGTAGGGAAGTCCATCCACAAAAGGGTTTCAATTTTGTATTTTTATGGAGTTTATTTTATTAAGCTTATAAAAAACATGAGCTCTCTAAGGCTATATTTGTATTTACATGATATAAAATTGGTAGATTGGTAGGTTGTGGTTTGAAACATCTGTAATTCTCATCTTTTATAAGCATTGCACTGACTATTGGACTATCTATCTTTTACTTTCTTTGTTACATTGATCTCTTAACGGGTTTCCTTTTACTCATTTTACCTTCCCCATTACTATTTCATTGGGTCTTCCACTATCCAATGCTACAAATTGATTTGTCGCCCCTACAATCTTAGTGGGATCATTGTTAGCATTATACTACTACTTTCTTTAGCATCTTGTTTGGTTATACTAAGATGCATTAGGATCCTATTTGTTACACCTTGATAATATGATATAAAGGGGGTATTAAAAATGGGTTGATAAAAATGGATACCTACAATATCTGGTGAAAATATGGGTTTTCTTAATTGGAAAGGTATATTGGGAGGGGGGTTCAACAATACAATTTTAGGAGGGATTTTCCAATATTTAGTGAAATTAGGGATATTCTTTAATATCCTACGAACGATGATGCTATGTAACAAGTTCACTGAGTGAACCCCTTGTGAACAAAATTAGCTTATGGCAGCCCAAGAACAAACATCAATACTCACGGACCAGCCCTAATAGGCTCAACACTAGTCTCGACAACCTTCTACAAGTTGAAGCAAGTCACAACAACCTTCTACAGTCTAAGACAAGTCATGACACAACCCTAAAAGTCACGGTCCAGTGCTAGCAGGTGCATAACAGCCTGTGATGTGGCCAAACAGATCCCATGCTTATATGAAGCATGGGAGCCCCATGTTTGAATAAACGCAAAGATATTTGGGTGAGGTGTCTGGTAAATATCAGATTTTGGTTTCTACCTCTAAGATCCTTCACCCATGCTTTTGGTCTGCTTGTTTGACAAATTTTTGAATAAATTTTTCAAGTGTTTTGGTCCGGAGAAAGCTTAAATTTTGAGTATTTTATCATTTGCTTTCACCAACCCGAAACCCGACTTAGTCACTCTGAAACCCGAAACCCGACAGGTGAGAGTTGCGGGTTCTCTTTTTAATAATTTTGGCAAACCTCATTCCGAAACCCGAAACCCAAAATCCGCCATTGTGGCTTTCGGCTTTCAAAATTTTGTTTTATTTTTATTGCGTGTGTGTGTTCCCGAAACCTGAAACCATCGTGTTTTGGGATTCGGGAAACGCTTTATTTGTTTTTGCGATTGTTTGCAAACCCGAAACCCGCAACCCGCTAGTTTCGGGTTGCAGCTTTCGGGAATCCCTTTTTCCGCTCTCTGTTTTAGCGAACCCGAAACATGTAACCCGCTAGTGTTGGGTTTCGGCTTTCGAGACTCTTATTAAAACTTGCTAATAAACCTCGCAACTTGATCCCGCAATCTCAAGATTCAATCCCAACCGTTGATTTGTCTTGATCCGGCGGATGATGTTACGCTGCACGATTTGAGTGTTTATTTTGGTTGTTTACATTTTAGTTATTTGCTTGATTTGATTTGGTTCCGTGACCTTGGTGGTTAATTTACTATGTTGTTCCTCACATCCCCCACCTAGATTTGGTTTTCGCTGCACAGATTGATCATTCGAGATGATGGTTGGTTATTACCTTCACTTTGGGATTTTGATTGATCTTATGGTTTCTTCTCTCATGATTTTGAACATTGCATTAGTATGATATTAGAGTTTGATGACATTTTATTTAACTTTTGCATACCTAGAATCACAATGTAAATATTGTAAATAATCTTAGTCTTTGGGTTTGTTTACTTATGTTAGTTTAATATTTTTTAAAAAAAATTTAAATTAAACTTATTGAAATCTTTTGAATATTCATGGTCATGCTTTGACTTTCATTAATTTAATTCGTGTATTTTATTAAATCCATATATTAAACTTATACACAATTTGATGTTATGAGAATTAAAAGAACACATGTTTTAGTTTGTTGGAATTCTAATTTCCTTAATTTCTATAAGATTTGGTTTTATGATTATTTGGAAATTAGTGGGATTAGAATTCAACATTCATGTAAAGTAGTTTGATCATGGATAAGTCACTCATTCTCAATAAGCTAGTTTGATTTTGAAAATATAACTTCTATTTTTACCTTTTGCAATTTAAAAGAATTTCCATTTATTACTCTCCAAAAGGAAATATTATTATTCTTTTCCTGGTTTCTTGTTTATTATTTTTACTTCTAGGTTTACGGTTTCCAGATATTGCATTTTTCTGCTCACGTTGTAAATATTTCTAGATTTTCTTAATCTTTTATCCATTGTTATTTCCTTATTCCATTCATTATTCAAAAAATAAAAATAAAAGTTGCATTTTTCTAAGCTTCCTTAGTCTTTTTATGCATTTTTATTTTTTGCGATGTGTGAACCTCAAACCTAAAATTTCGGGTTGTGGATTTCGGAAATACATTTATTTTGCAGTTTGTAATGTGCAAGTTACCCGAAACCCGAAACCCAAAAATTTCGGGTTGCAGATTTCGGGAACACATTAATTCTTATTTTAGCAATGTCTAAACCTGAAACCCTAAACCCGAAATTTCGGGTTGAGGGTTTAGCTTTTCCACTTTTCATCCATGCATTATTTCGGACCCTAATTTTTTCTTAGGTTATAATTTTATGTAATTTCGGGTCTGTAATTTTCGGTAATTTAATTTTTCACTTATGGTTTTAATTTTGTTTTTTTTCGATTTTGATTTGATTAAATAGATTTTTCTAATTCAAATTTTCCCTCATGACATGTGATTTCTGATTTGGTTGCATATGATTTTTGGATTATTGTTTTTGTTTTATTCATTTGGAGAATGATTAATATGAATTATCGATTTAATTGTTAAATAAACGGCTACAATTCACCCCGAAAAGAAATCAACGGCTGCTAAGTCTTAACTTCCAAGAACCATATCTTGAGATTTACAAGTCCAAATCAAGCCCGTGATAGCTCGTTGGAAAGATGGAAGGATGAGGAATGATTTGGGAAGATTATTTTCTCCAAATGATTAGCTTAACCACCACAAAAATCTGCATGAACAATCAATTTCGGATTTGCATAAGATTTGTTCATTTTCATTATTTTCTGATTTGCAAACGAATTGTTATTTGTTTTAGGTTTCTGTTATTGGATTTGGAATGATATTTTAATTTCTGTTTTGGATTATACAGGTGTGGATTCAGATTTGGAACAATCAAGATTAAGAATTACATCCCAAGTTTGGAATGATAAAAACGTGACAAGTGGAAAGCAGTGATCTTTGGACGTGATTTCAGGAGTGATGAAGATGAATCTGAAACATCCGAGAAATGGGATTTGTGCATAAGGTGCCCAATTAGTTTGTTAATGAGCATAATCCTCAGAACGTGCTCTATTTGGGAGATACGACTGGTTCTTCAAAACAGATTTTCCCAGATTTGTCTCATGGACGAATCTGGCAAATGAAACAACTCAACTAGTTAGCTGAGGAATTTGGGGAATGGTTCTTATCTTTTTCTGTAATTTTCTCTGTGTAAATACCTACCTTCAATGATCTGGAAAGAGGGAAGTGTTCAATAGAGTAGGAAAGATTTATCTTCTAGAACTGATGAGACATTGCCAAGGTTGATGGACTTTAGAGCTCGAATCAGCAAGGAGCTGTTGGACACACCCTGGTTTTGCAGACACTATAACTTCTTACAGTTGTGTTAATACAGTAAAGTTTCTCCATATGACTTTCTTGTTCACTCTTCATGTTTCTTTGATCAGTTTTATGATTGCTCTGAGTTTATTATCAGTAATTGTTTATTAATTTGTAAACAATTAACATTCCTATATCTGAGATTTTGGTTTATCACTATTGATGATCTAAATGTATGAATATGTTGAATAAGTTTCTTTATTCAACATGTTTATTTTTTACAAATGATATGCAGTTCATATCACAGTTTAGTTTAATTTTTCAATTAAAAAAAAGAACAATAGGATAACATTGGATGCACCGAATCTTTAAATTATTGTCAATAATTTTCATTATCTGATAATGCTTTGAAGCAATAAGTTAACCATCTGGTTTTTCATTTCTGTTAAGCCAGTTAAATTAACTTATTAATTTACAAACCAAATTACCTTACACACAAAACTTCCACAACTTCCACTCTGTTAGATTAGATCTGACTTAGTTTAGACTTCATTCTAGATAGGATTAACCTAAGACTTAGATCAACCTTTAGAGTTTGGTTACCTTTGTATTACATCTCTCTAGGACAGATCCATTTTAGATCAAAACCACAAGTGCCAGCAGAGGCCTTTGTATCCGTGGGTGTTAACCATCCCAAACGACTCAAGGATAGGGTAACTCTTACGTAGGGTTAACTGAAGCCTTTGGCTAGGTTTTCATCCCCTGTTGTTTGCCTTGGACACCTTTCCAGCACCTACATAACCGAGGCATGAACAAATGGTGCTAGAAGGAGGGCCAACCAGCAAGTAAGCCCTTTTGAGCTATTTTTCTTTTTTAAAATGGCTCATAGCACTGTTCTAGATCATGCTTTTAATCTTCCTATCCATACTGGAAGTATTTCTAGAGAGACAACTAATTTCTTGCACTGATTGAGCTTCAATGGAGAAGGTAAGATCTCTACATCTCAACAACTTTTTGAATTTAATTACTTTTGTGATTTTATAAATTTATCTAATGAGAAGGAGAGATGCAAAAATTTTACCACTACTTTCGAAGGAAGAATTCGGAGTTGGTATGAATTTCTACCAACTAAATCTATTCATTCATGGAAATAATTCACAGAGTTATTTCTTAGTGATCATGAGAATTATAGTTACAGAAAACTTGGCTTTGAATTAGAAAATCTTCGTAGATGCAAAGATGAATCTCTTGATGATTTCTTTTCCAGATTTATGGTAATATGTTGCATGTTTCATGAGAGGCACCAACTTTCTAAAAAAGACACAATTGATTGGTTTGTCCATATTAATTCTCTCTCTAATATACTTGACTTGGAAAAGAATGATAAATCTAAAATTAGTGACATGTGATAATTATCTTAGTTCATTAGTCAATGTTTATTTAGGATCTAATCTTGTTAATTCCACTCAAAATAATGAAATTATTGTGCATGAACAATAGTTAAGATTTTGTGATACACAGGTCCAGGAACAAAAGAATAAGAATTGCAATTCAACTTTTATATCAAGTAATGATCCCAGAACTCTTGTTATAGATGATACAGTGGAAGAAGAATTAAAGATTCTAGATCCTGCAATTGAATGTGATAATGATGATTCTATTATTGATATTACATTATCTTCTTGTCATAATCAATCGGGTCCCCTCGTTCTTTCACAAAATTCATTATTGGATCAGATTTTTGTTGATTATGCTTCTCTTGAAACTATTAATGAAAGCAATTTTATCAATATGGAAGCATTCATTTTTTTACATTTTGAAACCTATTTCCCTTTTTATCCAAATATTTTTTATGATCATTTATTACAAACTAATACTATGTTATGGTCATGTTTTGACAAGATGCAAAGAAAGTCTTTTAAGAATGAGGGACATATTTCTATTCAATCTGGTTTATCTCTAAATTGTTACGAAGAGGATAATAATATTCTTACTAGCATTACTCATGCAATAAATGCATCTTCATCTATTTCATCTCATGTCATTAAGGATTATGATTCAGTCTGTAAAATGGAAAGGGATACAATATTTTCTCATGTTGTATTAGACATTGGTCTATTTTGCAACATGATGACTACATCTGGATTTGATGTCATGAATTCTAAGCTTCAAATTGAAGGAGAAAATGAGGTGATCAATTTCAAGGTAATACCAAATTGTCATTTTGTTACTTTTCAATTTATTAATGATGATATTGTCTTAAAGAATTCATTTTCTACCGAATCCCTTTCGCAATTTTTTAATTGTATTCCTAATAAGATTCATTTTAGTTATGATCCTTATGAGATATCAATTTCCTCTATGAATGCATTACAGGCATCATATCACTTCCAACATGATTTTTATGATATAGTTTTGGGTTGGTTGGAAGAATCTTTTATTAGAAAGTTTCCATGTCATCCTTCATTCTTTGTACATAAGAAAATTGATTTGATTTGTCCTATGTTTCCATTTGAAGTACTGCTATTTCCAATACTAATACATAGCTTGTTTCCTTTTGCAGGTTTCAAGTTACATAAATGGTTACATTGGAAATATGACTTCACTTAGTTTGGTGATATTCAGCAAGTAGGATTTAGGGATAAGTTAGTTAATTTTGGTTTAAATTTTTATTAATAAAGCAGTTGTGATGATACATCAATTTCAAAAACTGAAATCGAGGCTTCATCGAATCCGTTCACTGAAGTATTTTTATCTTCTATTACTTTTCATTACTCATGCTCGTGTTTATCATTGGATTTACATTAAAACATTCATGTTCAAGTTATATCTTCATTTTCTAAATTATAATAACTTTATCATGAAATGTTTTGAGACAACATTTTCATAAAAGTGCATAAATTTTCATTCTTTCCTGATATGAAATGGAACAAAAGAGCCTTCTTAATTTCATAACTGCACATTTTATTTTAGTTTAATCTTTAGGTTTCTTTATTTGTTTCAATAAAAAAATTGATTGAATCTGATATCTCATGACCTATTAAAACAAGATTTTTAGTCACTGATTTTTCTTTTAGTAACTGATATAGTTCTGAGATTTTGATTTACGTTTGGTTCTAGTTGTATATATGTTTGATTTTATCATTCTTCCATTTTCTTTTCTTGTTGGTTTGTTTTGAGTTTTTCATGATTTTCACTTTTAAAATAAAAGAGCTTATCACTCTTTTACAGTCTAGAAATCTTATCTATAAAGGAAATCTTTATAAATGTTTTCTGCTTGCTAGAAGTCAAATGTTTTGATTAGTTAATCTCTAATTGTGAAAAATCAATAATAGATTGTGTTGATAATTCTATTTGAATCTTTTCATCATTATCCTTAGAACTTTATATTTAACTCAACATAAAAGTTTGAATTTAGTTACTTTTAAGGGAATCAGTTTCGGGAAAGAAGCTTTAATCTGTAAATATTACTAAATCTATAGATTTCTTACGCCATCCTTACTCTTAAAGACCTCCTTTTCTTTAAGAAATCTACCAATCCTTTTCTTTAACATCTCTGGGAGTGAGCTGGGAAACAGGAGGTCTTATCATAAGCCGATCTACTCATGATCATGCCTTCTTATGGAATGACTTTATCAAAATCTGGTCACCAAGCCAGGATATTGGCTTGTAGCCACATAAATGGTTGCAATACGGGGGGTCTCATCATGAGCCAACCCGCTCATTATCTATAAGTTGGTGTGAATGACACTATCACAACCTGATCACCAAGTCAGGATAGTGGTTTCCAGTTTCTTTCCAAGGGTGAATCTTTAACAATGATTGATAAGCTTTGTATATTTAATTAGTGGATGGGATAAAAGCAACTTATTGGGTTAAAAGACATCCCCGTCGCAGCTATAGAAGCCGGCTGGTTGTAGGGTCCTACCTGTGGTATTGGAGTCATTTCTTAATACTATGTCTTATATGATTAGCTCGATTTCCTAAGGTTAATTCCCGGTAAAGTTCTTGATTCTTACATCTTGTGAATAATTTATTTTGAAAAATGAGTTTATCTTTGAAAAGGATTTTGGGATAATGATGGGAATGAATTGGATGTTTTAGAAGCTTTCAGGTCTGACCTATACTATATCATTCAGTGATAAAGCTTTTCAAATTATTTGAAATTTAGCATTAGAAGGCATTTCATCTTTGTTCCTAATTTTTATGGATTTCAATACTGTAAGGCAGAGATAACTGCTTCGTCCAAGCGTGTCGCCATTTGTTGTGGCCACAACAGATCCCATGCTTAGATGAAGCATGGGAGCCCCATGTTTGAATAAATGCAAAGATATTTGGGTGACGTGTCTGGTAAATATCAGATTTTGGTTTCTACCTCTAAGATCCTTCACCCATGCTTTTGGTCTGCTTGTTTGACAAATTTTTGAATACATTTTCCTAGTGTTTTGGTTTGGAGAAAGCTTAAATTTTGAGTATTTTATCATTTGCTTTCACTAACCCGAAACCCAACTCTTAGTCACTCCGAAACCCGAAACCCAACAGGTGCAGGTTGCAGGTTCTCTTTTTAATAATTTTGGCAAACCTCATCCTGAAACCCAAAACCTGAAATCTGCCATTTTTCATGCCCACTATATGTTAGTTAATTAAAACTTAACATGCAGAGTGCTATACATAAATTATCAACCCGAGGAAGTCTTTTATCTCAAAGCTATCGTGCAAAATATATGCGACTACAATTTCTACCTGACATTGTTATCTATTGGTATGCAATCGTGATTGTTTGTAGACTAGATCACACATGCTTGAAAGTAAATCAATCCTCAGCCTATTCATAAAATCACACTGTAAATCTAATCACACTTTAACAAAATAAATTATCATGAAATAAGATCTAATTGCATAAATCTAAAATAAGTCTTGTGTTGTCCAACGATCTATCAAAATGAATTAACATGAGAATGCTATGATAAATTTAATGAATAGAAACATAAACTGAATAATAAAAAAACTATGATAAATCTAATGAATGAAAACATGAATTAACAAATAACAGATCTACAAAATAAAACACTTACAATCAACACTACCATTATCTGCTCAGGGAAAAGGGCCCTTCCTCCACTGAGCAGATCTGGATCTCCACAATGAAAGTCTACAACTCCAGAATTAAGAAACTGCCAGCATGTATTATCATAATGGAAAAATTACAACAGATCTGGATCAAATCCTACATCATAACATTGTGTTCTCTCCTATCTTGCATCTCCTATCATCCATCTCCTATCCTGCCTAATCTATCATGCTTAATCTCTATCAATCTATCCTCCCTTCTCAATGATATTGATTACATATTTATACATAAAATTATCTCATGGAAATGAAGAACTAAGCCCCCAACTTGTGATCTGCAATAGTTGGAACACGGCCGTAACTGTTGGCAACTTTGGAACCGGCCGCAACACCAAATCTGGAAAATACCCTCTCAAAGAACTACCCGTATATCGCAAACCATAGCTTTGTTTGGCGATTTCCTCATGAGTCAGGTAAATGAGGATGTTATGCACAAAACCCATGTCTTGGATTTTAGAGATTCGTTTCCATCTGCCCGTAAATCAAGACGTGAATCAAGGTTTTCTTATGTGGCATGCGTTTTTGGTTAGGGCTATAACAGCTAGCTATGATCGTCCTGTACGTGACAACTCACTCCACAAACCATCATTAGTAAAATTATGCATAATAGTCTTTTAATTCATCAAAGATAAAAGAAAATAATCACTACTAACCACTTCAAACATCAATGGAAGTAGCAGGTTGTTCAATGCGCAGCTACAACAAATGAATGAAAAAAGGAATGATAAATGAGAAATAATGGTAAGAAAATGGATGAAAGGTATGTTGGTAAGTGATGGAAAAATGGACAATTCCAGGACCCAACATCTCCCCTAAACTGAACTTGTTGCATGTCCTCATGCAACCCAATACCTGTGTAGCATCCAACTTGAAAAAAAAACTCATTCACTTGTTCCTTCATTTTACCATTTGCACAACTGCAGCTAGAAGAAATAGAGAGTTTAACACAAATTGGCAGTCACTTAGCGGAGGATTTAGCAGAAAATTTGGCGGATTCGCAGCTCTTTAGTAGAAATTTGGCAAAGTCACAGCTTATTTTAGCAGAGAATTTTGGCAAAGGTTTTAGCGAAGATTTTGGGGGAACAACGCTAAATATAGCGGCAAATTTGGCGGAGTCAGCTTATTTTAGTAGAGAAGTTGGCGAAGGTTTTAGCGGCGAATTTGGCGGAACAATGCTAAATTTAGCTGCATATTTGGCGGACTTGCAGCTGCCGGAAAAGATGTCGCAACTGCCGGAAAACGGTCACCAGAAAATATGTCGCAGCTGTCGGAAAATATGTCACCGCTGCCAATAGGCAGCTGCCGGAAAACGATCGCCGGAAAATATGTCGCAGCCGCTGGAAAATATGTCGCAGCTACCGGAAAACGGGCAACTACCGGAAAACGGCCGCCGAAAAATATGTCACAGCCGCCGGAAAATATGTCGCAGCTGCCGAAAAACGAGCAACTACCGGAAAATGGCCGCCGGAAAATATGTCGCAGACGCCGGAAAATATGTTGTAGCTGCCGGAAAACGGGCAACTACCAGAAATAGACCGCCGGAAAACGGGAAATGGCAATATTTTACGGCGTTTTAGCCTTTTTGAATGGGAAACTTCTAAAGCCATTTTCTCCCAAACGACGAACTAGGCTGGGCTAAAATTTTGCAGTCAAGTAGATACCTCTCTAATGCGTCTCCATGCCAAAAATTAGACAAACCCACATCACGGATTTCGAGAAAAATGTGAATTGGCTGTAGGTGATGATGGCCATTTTCTCGAAAATCGTGCACTGGATTGAGCTGAAACTTGCCACGGTTGTTCATCATGTTGTTATGCATTCCATGCCCAAATTTCATGAGGATCCAATTCATGGTTTGTGAGATATGCTCAATTCAAATTCAGCATTTTCACTAGCTGTGAATGAATAAAAAAAAACAATATGCACAAAAATGTCAAAAACCACTCCCCCAAACTAAATATGTTGCATGTCCTCATGCAAAAGAGGAGTTTTCGTCTTAGTTGTGAACAACCATTTCCCCCAAACTGAGTATTTTACCTTCCATTCACGAAATCAAGTGAACTTTGGGACTTTTGTTTTCTTGTATTTACACTATCACTGTCAACATCCAAATTTTGTATATGTGCTAGCTGGAAACACATCCTTGACTTACAAAAATGACTGTAGGCTACCTGAAAAATGACTGTATGCTATTTGAAATTCACTGTGTGAGCTCAATTTTTGATTCCCCATGGTTGTGGTTAAGTGCTCATAATGTATTGCAAAAATCAAATAAAATGACAATGCATAGGAAATCTTCATACCAGCAAGAGATCAGATTTGCAAATTTCCTTTTGTGATGACCCAAGCTACTCAAATATCATTTGACAATCACAGAATTTGTAGACCCTCCATATGTCACAAGTTCCAATAAAATATCAGTGATCTTCACAAGCCAAACTCACTACAAGAATTATCATTCATGGGAAATAAAAGAGTTTTAGAATCATTTTCTCATCAAATTCATGGAAAATTCTATTGCAATAAACCACAGTAGATTTCATCCATTCTCATGGTTGAATGAAGGCTGCTAGAATTTTTGTTGGTTATGCCCTTATCATGGAGTGCTTTGTAACACTTCAAATAATGCCAAACATTCTTTTGCACATTCCACAACAATCAAACTCATTTCAGAAATTATGTCGAACTTGACAAATGACCAATGCTGAGAGTAATCATTACCTTCATGCTGCTGAGATATACTTCACATTAGACCTTGAAAAGGCTGCTATAGGATTTCTATTGTGCATGTATCATGCTCATGACGGCTAAAACCAATGTATGCATTAGTGGATGGTAAAGATACCATATGTATAAGATGGTGGAAAATCCATATACCATATAAAATGTGGTCCTCAATAATTTTAACTTATGAAGATGTGAACCATTATGTGCAACACTGAGCAAAGCAAACAAATCAAAGAAATCATGCCTTTGTTTTCTATCGTGCTTGTGTGATAGCATACTCTTGAGAAGGAATGGCTTCTACATCAATTTTTCATGTTGTAGGTTCTTGTGTCCAGCCTATCCTTGTCTTTCAAGCTGTGTATCAGCTGCTTCATTTCTCCTCATTATTGGTTTTTGTGTGGCAACAACAAAACTTCTTTTCTTACTGCTAGTTCTTGTGTGGCAGCAGCAAGACTTCCTATTTTTGGTTCTTGTGTGACAACAATAAGGTATTTTGTTTTTTCATGCTTGGTCAGCTAGGTCGGTGAGATGTTGGTTTGGAATTTGAAGTGGATGTGCATGAATGATGAAGTGTTAAAACTGAGTGGGAAATTGTAACATCCCACTTTTTAGATCCCTATACTTCTTGTAAATGTAATTGTAACTATGTAATGGTCTCTAGTGAGGAGCTCAAGGCCAAGGCCCCACCAGAGAATCTTGTGGTATGATTGTGTATTCTCAAGTTGTTATAATGGATTAATAGACTAGGAGATCTTAATGCAACCATAACGGCATGGAAAATGAAAACACTAGGGGGAGAGCTTGACCACTAAGTGGAAGATGAATAATGAAGAGGGTCATTCCAATGCTACGATAACTATAGAGAAAGTAATGTATAGCTTAAGTGAGGAAGTCATGACCCTAGGATGAGGGTATCGACTATTCGTCGCACGCTAATAGTTATCTCCGACAACCTATCAATGGCCATAAAACTATACCTACAGTCGTAAAGGATTAATTTCTAACACTACATGCATGAGGTCTAAAGCCTCGAATACTGCTCCAATTAAAGAAGTCGTGATTAAAGCTAATACTCAAGTGACGACTAGTCAAATTGGACACCTAGGACCCACTTAGTGAATGGAAATATAATTACCACTGGGAGTCTAAAAAGAACAGGGACATCAAGTAGACATCACCTAAAATATATACATAATTGTGTGTGTATATATATACATATATATAAGATGGAATTAACTAATGTTAATACTTGTGTGATTGTAAATAGTTGGGATAACTATTAAGTCCAACAAATAGTTGTGTTAAACTATTAATGATATTAGGCGGATGTTGAGTATGATATATATGTGTTATACATTTATGAAAGTTTTGCAATAGTTGTGTTAACTATTAATAATGTTAGATGGGTATTTATGTCTATATCTATATTGACGATTTTACAAAATCGCATGTACATCAATGGAAACTACCCACCCACTTCATTTAAAAGAAGTGGAGCTTTAAACACTCAAGACTATTAAAAACTTTTGCCGCCATCTACCTCCTCCCTAGAAAACGCAGTTGCCACTTGTTGAAGGTGATTAAATTAAACTGAGAGATAGTATCTAATGATGGTCTACTTAGTGGTGGTACCAAAACCTCTCCATTACGCCACTTGTCTCGTATGAGGAGCCACGACTCCCTACCAAAAGGGCACACTCAGTTGCGAGATTGGGGAAAATCTGAGTCGTAGTTCTTGGCATTGAAATCATATTTCACTTCTGGTTGATACGGGTATGAATAGAACTCTGCTCCTCAAAAGTCGGAGTTCTAAGCATTTAAATTATGTTTCCTTCCCGGATAGATCGGTGAGTATATGGCAGGATAGCACAGATCTCTGTTGTCTTCCCAGGAACCTTACTGTTGCATCGTGATTGAAATTCTTTGCTTATGAGTACTGAAGAAAACTATAAGTTGGGTGGGTAAATCGAATTACGGGGGGGAAAAGGAATAACCAGATTGAGTTCTTTGGTTTTGATGCTAAGATTGGAAGGACCGCTTGTCTTGAGTTCGGTCTATGAACCAGTAGCTTTTCTTATGACCAATTATGATCAAAGTAGTGAAAGTTCGGCAATAGTTTAAGATGAGGGGGCTTGACAATGAAAGGGGGTTCTCTTTTTTTTGAACAAAAGTTGATTGCTGCCGAAGTGGATCTCTTCTTACGCTGGCGTTGATTGACTGGAGCGAATGAACCCTGTCAGTGAGGTTAATCGCTCAGATCTTCAATCCTTGATAAATGTTTCCTCTAGATAAAAGTTCTAGTAAAGTAAGTATGGGAACCGATCTCTCTTCTGATCAGGTATTATCGATCCAATACTAAATTTTATCTGTATATGATTATACTATTTCAGAATTTACATTGTTAGTATTATGTTAAGCTGGGCGATTAGTCCAGTTAGAACTGCACATAGTAGAATGAGAATCTCTTCCCGACTGTTTGGTATCTCTGCGATGAGGTAGATAAACTTCTACTCCTGAACATTTTTTATATCTCGGCGCTTGAGGGTTATAACCAGTTGTGATTATGAATTCATCATATTGTTATTCATAACTTTTTGCCCTGAGATAACCAATGCGGTTATCGCCTGCTAAAAACTATTTTCATTTGTTTACCTTCATGCCTACAACTTTGGGGCGATTACTCCAAGGGAGGATCGTTCCCAGTATTGTTATCGTTTTCATTTAGGTTACACCAAGATCATGGATCTATATTGACGTCTTAAACTGCTGTTAAAGGTTAGATCATCAAAATTATTATCTGTGTTATAATTGTGTGGCTTTTACTCCCGTGAAAAAGTAGTTTGCCCCCACACCGAGATGGATTCGGTTTCTGTATCGGATGGTCGATTCTTGATGACTTTTAAGTCTTGCTGTTGCATTTTCGGTTTTAATTATCGTTGTTCTAGATTTTACTTCTGTGATGAAGTAATGTTTTCCCCACCCGAGATGAAGTCGATCTTTGTGCTAATTCAAAGCAACCAACAGAAAAGTTTATTCTCTGGTTCAAATCGAGCTGACAATTCACTCAGGGTTTTTAGTGGATGAGTTTCTTTTGTTAATATACTATGATCGGAATTTGAAACCAACGTTTGATCGTTGATTTCTTTTGGATGAATTCATCCCCGTGTGTTGATATGACTGTGAGTTGGTTGGTCGTGGTTTCCCTTTTATAAAATAATCGCCATATTTGAGGCTGTTATGATTTTAAGGATATATCCCTATTGTTTGTTGAAGGACGGGGCAGACCTCTGTCCTTCTCTGCAAGATTCTTATTTTGTGAGATGAAAAATCTACTCATTGCTCAACAAAGGGTTAAGTAAACCAAATCTAGATCCTTGTACAACCTCAGGTCCTTGCTTGTATATTTATATGCTATCGCGTGTTCCGTGTGAAAGATTTCAGTCATTGTGGTTTCGACAATATCGAATTTTATCTCTGTTTTCAAAAGGTATGCTGCTACGTTTTAGGTATGAATGTTATGCTTCCATCTTGTATTTTTGTTGAATTCCTTATTAAGATCAGGATTTTGGGCTGCATATTATGCTGTTACAATTCCTCTTAGGAGGAAACCCGGTAGCCTAGGAATATAGCAGGGTTACACTAGGTTTATCCTTATATCAAATACAAGCATGTCCCGAGGGAGAGTAAGGGATAGTAGTGATCACTGTGATCTATTCTTCTTGTAAAGTTAGCTGAATAGGAATATGTGATAATGGGATCGTTGTATTTTTATTTAGTTAAATTATATTGTCTTTTACATATGAAATTTTTGAAGGAAAAATAAGATTTCACCTTTGTTCATGAGATATTATGTAGGAAGAAAAATTGAAGTGAGAATTGTTCTAGATAGCTAGAAGGGCTTGGAATGTTGGAAGTTGAAGAACGCAACAATTGGTTGTAGATGTAAAACTCCCTTCTTGTTGAGTAATAAAAGAAAAGACCTTCCTTTGTGGACGTAGCCCAATAGGGGTGAACCACCTGAAATTGTTCTCTTCTTATGTGTATGTGTGTTATTGTTGTTGATATGTATTTGTTATGGGAGTTCCTTGATGTCATGAGATTAATTGTATGGTTGAAGGGATATCCACGGAGTTGCAATGGTAATACTTAATAACATAAGCAAATTAAATTTTATAAGAATGTCAAGTGTATGCACAAGGATTAATTACATGCTGGTTGTTTGCTTATAATGTTTTATTGTGAAGATTCTTTAAGGGAAGAAATTTTTAATTTTCACCAAAATACTAACTACCAAGTCGTGGAGATGTTACATATGGTATCAGAGCACAGGTTGCAAACACTCGGGCTTAGTTGGGCTCAGTTGAGGAAATAATATAAGCTGGTCAAGGGAACTCCATCGATAAGACGCAAACAAAGGATTTATGTTCCAAAGAATTAGCAAGAGGTAATCGACAAGATGTCTTTTAAATCGCAAGTAAGTATGCTCTACTTGTTGAAGCATTCTAAAGGAAAAGAATTGTCGATATGTGAGCATTTATATGTTTCCTTACAAAGTTGAATGATCTTCTATTAATAAATACTAGAGGATGAATATCTCCTCATGCTCTACAATTAGTTTCATTAAATGATAAGCAAGTATTCTTTAAAAATGATTAAAATAGTTGGACTATGTTCCTATCTTTATCTTGGTGATCTTGTTAAATATTTTCATATACATTGATCATAATGATAGTAATGAGAATAATAAGAGCATTTGCATGTTCAAAAGTTTATAAGGGTTGTATAAACATAATTACGATTATTTACCTAATGAAAGATTTACACTCATATCTGGTCGATTGATGCCATTGGTAGGGCTTTAGTACATATATGAGTCAAGCCATAGACATTCATCATAAGTACTTTATTGCTTCAATTATATTTTATGAGGATTAGAAAAGTTCTAGGCTTGGAAATGTGACTATACAAATGAAGACAGGATAGCAAACATATTGAATCATAAGGATTGAACGGATGATGGTTAGGTCATATAAAGATATGTATATATAGGTTGAATTTGAAGCACTCCGAAAGGTTATATAGTATGTGAATTATGAAAGGGTGTAAGGTACAATTAGGTCATTATAAGAAGGATTGGAAAATTGTCATGAATTACCTAGTTATTGATGTCACGCACTTATGTTGGGATGATTGTATTAAGTATGTACACGAGATTGTAGGGTGGAGGTGATCCTTATCATGTTAGAAAAATATATAATTGTACTAAGGGAGTAAGTCCTGAAATTCTCTATGTAGGCTATCTGTTATGTAGAAAGAAAATTTTCATTTTTGTTAACGATCTCGGAGTTGGAATAATAGACGTCTTACAATGGAGGATTGATCGAAAGATGAATAGAAGAATTGACAAAATGTTATTGAGGGAGTTATATTGATCTTAGCCCTTGATAAGTAGAAGTTATGGAAGATATTTGTACATTATATTGGATGCTATAGGTGATGGTTCCAATATAGAATGTTAGTTATGTGTTCTTACTTCTATGCTTTATTTTACGTACGAAACAGATGATATGGTAGATAAGATGGTTAATATTGAATACGCAATAGATCTTCAAAGTTATTGTAAGTGATGATCTCACATCCATGAGGAATACTATACAAACAATAGATGGTTAGAAGAGTTGTATGAATGATTAGTACAGGGTCATCCTCAGGGTTAAAGGTTGAAAGGTAGAGGAATTAACTTTATTTGGTTAAATAGACGTTCTACTGTGTGAAATTTTCTATGACTAGGAAATTGTTGTACTTATTACCTCTTTGTGGCATGGGATTGTATAGAATAAGGAAGTATAAATCTGTGACACGGGAACACGCTTGTACCCTTGCTTGTAGTTTTAGAAGGGATGATGGTTATAATAGAAGTATACATGTGTATTCTAAGTAGTCAATAGGATGCAGATGATGAAACTGTAGGATTCTATTTTTATATATATATTCTATCTCGGCGATCCTTACTAAGAATGTTGGGATACTGGGGGTGTTGACAGAAGGATTATACTTTTATGTGCTTAAGATTTATGTTATATGCATGGATACCTTGATAATATGTATGATTTTGATGTGTATGTTCTTATGATGTTGAGGGGATTACTAATGTGTGTTAATACAAGTAAAACATACACCTTGGCATATGAGTCCATACAATAAAGTGCTATGCAATCTCCTTCATAAAGGTATGTGACTATCTTTATGAAACTATACAAGTATATATGAAGACGATTTATTGTTACTTACATGATGTTGGCATGTGCAAGAAAAGTCGTACAACTAAATGGGTGCTTGACACAGTTAAAGTTAAGGATTGAGGAGAACTGAATGTCCTGTCCATAGGAAGAATGTATTTCAAGGCATTATGTGATTCTATTAATTAAGCCAGTGGTGTTCATTTTAGATGATGATCTTCTTATTTTTATGCATAGGGGAAAGATCTTCTTACAAATATTTTATCTTGTTACTGACAGGTGAATTTGGCTGATGGTCAAAATTTTGTGCAACTTGTGGAAAGACAAGAGCATGAATATTATCCAAGGTAAAATAAGGGGGTGAGTATTTAGAACCCACATCACAACCGTTATTTATTCTTGTGATTTTGATAATTATTGTTGAATAAAGAACTAGAACTAAACTCGTCAAAGTAATTGTAAGGTTACGAAATGTAATATGATGAAATAATCGATAATCTGGAAAGAGATTTTTCTAGACTCAAACAAGGCGGCTTGGGGAAAATAAATTACGGGACTCAAGTGAGAAGGCTTGAGGGAAATTGTGTAAAGAGTGTTGCAATGGCATTGAAATACTCCCTAAAATGAGGGATTGAACAACCACTAGGATTCTTGGAGAATCGGCTGGCTGTAAGAGCTAGGCAAGCTATAAGAAAATGTATATGTGGGAGGCAGGACGCTGCTTAGTATGCATGAAAGAAATGTTTGCTGCGTGAGCACTACGGTGTTAGGCAAGACATGAATGAAATGTTTGCTGCGTGAGCACTAAGGTGTTAGGCAAAACATGAAAAAAATGTTTGCTGCGTGAGCACTAAGGTGTTAGGCAAAACATGAGAGAAATGTTTGCTACGTGAGCACTAAGGTGTTACGAAAGGCATGAGAGAAAGGATTGTTGCGTAAGCACTAAGGTGTTAGGCAAGAATTTCCTAGATCAAGTGAATGCTGTTTGTTGATTTAGTCAACAGTATACAATCATGGATTGCAAGATTTATTCCATATATTGCAAGTGATATGTGCACTCAAGAGCCGAAGGATATTCTTGAAGAATGTGAACACCGAGGACGGTGTTATTCTTAAGGGGGAAAGGATGTAACATCCCACTTTTTAGATCCCTATAATTCTTGTAAATGTAATTGTAACTATGTAATGGTCTCTGGTGAGGAGCTCAAGGCCAAGGCCCCACTAGAGAATCTTGTGGTATGATTGTGTATTCTCAAGTTGTTATAATGGATTAATAGACTAGGAGATCTTAATGCCACCATAACGGCATGGAAAATGAAAACACTAGGGGGAGAGCTTGACCATTAAGTGGAAGATGAATAATGAAGAGGGTCATTCCAATGCTACGATAACTATAGAGAAAGTAACGTATAGCTTAAGTGAGGAAGTCATGACCCTAGGATGAGGGTATTGACTATTCGTCGCACGCTAATAGTTATCTCCGACAACCTATCAATGGCCATAAAACTATACCTATAGTCGTAAAGGCTTAATTTCTAACACTACATGCATAAGGTCTAAAGCCTCGAATACTGCTCCAATTAAAGAAGTCGTGATTAAAGCTAATACTCAAGTGACAACTAGTCAAATTGGACACCTAGGACCCACTTAGTGAATGGAAATATAATTACCACTGGGAGTCTAATAAGAACGGGGACATCAAGTAGACATCACCTAAAATATATATATATATAAGATGGAATTAACTAATGTTAATACTTGTGTGATTGTAAATAGTTGGGATAACTATTAAGTCCAACAAATAGTTGTGTTAAACTATTAATGATATTAGGCAGATGTTGAGTATGTTATATATGTGTTATACATATATGAAAATTTTGCAATAATTGTGTTAACTATTAATAATGTTAGATGGGTATTTACGTCTATATCTATATTGACGATTTTACAAAATCGCATGTACATCGATGGAAACTACCCACCCACTTCATTTAAAAGAAGTGGAGCTTTAAACACTCAAGACTATTAAAACCTTTTGCTGCCATCTACCTCCTCCCTAGAAAACGCAGTTGGCACTTGTTGAAGGTGGTTAAATTAAACTGAGAGATAGTATCTAATGATGGTCTCCTTAGTGGTGGTACCAAAACCTCTCCATTGCACCACTTGTCTCGTATGAGGAGCCATGACTCCCTACCAACAGGGCACACTCAGTTGCGAGATTGGGGAAAATCTGAGTCGTAGTTCTTGGCATTGAAATCATATTTCACTTCTGGTTTATACGGGTATGAATAGAACTCTGCTCCTTAAAAGTCGGAGTTCTAAGCATTTAAATTATGTTTCCTTCCCGGATAGATCAGTGAGTATATGGCGGGATAGCACAGATCTCTGTCATCTGCCTAGGAACCTTACTGTTGCATCGTGATTGAAATTCTTTGCTTATGAGTACTGAAGAAAACTATAAGTTCGGTGGGTAAATCGAATTACGGGGGGGAAAAGGAATAACCAGATTGAGTTCTTTGGTTTTGATGGTAAGATTGGAAGGACCGCTTGTCTTGAGTTCGGTCTATGAACCAGTAGCTTTTCTTATCACCAATTATGATCAAAGTAGTGAAAGTTCGGCAATAGTTTATGATGAGGGGGCTCGACAATGAAAGGGGGTTCTCTTTTTTTGGAACGAAAGTTGATTGCTGCCGAAGTGGATCTCTTCTTACGCTGGCATTGATTGACTGGAGCGAACGAACCCTATCAGTGAGGTTAATTGCTCAGATCTTCAATCCTTGATAATTGTTTCCTCTAGATAAAAGTTCTAGTAAAGTAAGTATGGGAACCGATCTCTCTTCTGATCAGGTATTATCGATCCAATACTCAATTTTATCTCTATATGATTATACTATTTCAGAATTTACATTGTTAGTATTATGTTAAGCTGGGCGATTACTCCAGTTAGAACTGCACATAGTAGAACGAGAATCTCTTCCTGACTATTTGGTATCTCTGCGATGAGGTAGATAAACTTCTACTCCTGAACATTTTTTATATCTCGGCGCTGAAGGGTTATAACCAGTTGTGATTATGAATTCATCATATTGTTATTCATACCTTTTTTCCCTGAGATAACCAATGCGGTTATCGCCTGCTAAAAACTATTTTCATTTGTTTACCTTCGTGCCTGCAACTTTGGGGCGATTACTCCAAGGGAGGATCGTTCCCAGCATTGTTATCGTTTTCATTTAGGTTACACCAAGATCATGGATCTATATTGACGTCTTAAACTATTGTTAAAGGTTAGATCATCAAAATTATTATCTGCGTTATAATTGTGTGGCTTTTACTCCCGTGAAAAAGTAGTTTGCCCCCACACCGAGATGGATTCGGTTTCTGTAACAGATGGTCGATTCTTGATGACTTTTAAGTCTTGCTGTTGCATTTTCGGTTTTAATTATCGTTGTTCTAGATTTTACTTCTGTGATGAAGTAATGTTTTCCCCACCCGAGATGAAGTCGATCTTTTTGCTAATTCAAAGCAACCAACAGAAAAGTTTATTCTCTGGTTCAAATCGAGCTGACAGTTCACTCATGGTTTTTAGTGGATGAGTTCCTTTTGTTAATATACTATGATCGAAATTTTAAACCAACGTTTGATCGTTGATTTCTTTTGGATGAATTCATCCCCGTGTGTTGATACTGCTGTGAGTTGGCTGGTCGTGGTTTCCCTTTTATAAAATAATCCCCATATTTGAGGCTGTTGCGATTTTAAGGATATATCCCTGTTGTTTGTTGAAGGACGGGGCAGACCTCTGTCCTTCTCTGCAAGATTCTTATTTTGTGAGATGAAAAATCTACTCATTGCTCAACAAAGGGATAAGTATACCAAATCTAGATCCTTGTACAACCTCAGGTCCTTGCTTGTATATTTATATGCTGTTGCGTGTTCCGTGTGAAATATTTCAGTCATTGTGGGTTCGACAATATCGAATTTTATCTCTATTTTTGAAAGGTATGCTGCTACATTTTAGGTATGAACGTTATTCTTCCATCTTGTATTTTTGTTGAATTCCTTATTAAGATCAGGATTTTGGGCTGCATATTATGCTGTTACAATTCCTCTTAGGAGGAAACCCGGTAGCCTAGGAATATAGCAGGGTTACACTCGGTTTATCCTTATATCAAATACAAGCATGTCCTGAAGGAGAGTAAGGGATAGTAGTGATCGCTGCGATCTATTCTTCTTGTAAAGTTAGCTGAATAGGAATATGTGATAATGGGATCGCTATATTTTTATTTAGTTAAATTATATTGTCTTTTACATATGAAATTATTGAAGGAAAAATAAGATTTCACCTTTGTTCATGAGATATTATGTAGGAAGAAAAATTGAAGTGAGAATTGTTCTAGATATCTAGAAGGGCTTGGAATGTTGGAAGTTGAAGAACGCAACAATTGGTTGCAGATGTAAAACTCCCTTCTTGTTGAGTAATAAAAGAAAATACCTTCCTTTGTGGACGTATCCCAATAGGGGTGAACCACCTGAAATTGTTCTCTTCTTATGTGTATGTGTGTTATTATTGTTGATATGTATTTGTTATGGGAGTTCCTTGATGTCATGAGATTAATTGTATGGTTGAAGGGATATCCACTGAGTTGCAGTGGTAATACTTAATAACATAAGCAAATTAACTTTTATAAGAATGTCAAGTGTATGCACAAGGATTAATTACATGCTGGTTGTTTGCTTATAATGTTTTATTGTGAAGATTCTTTAAGGGAAGAAATTTTTAATTTTCACCAAAATACTAACTACCAAGTCGTGGAGATGTTACAGAAATGATGGGAATGGATT
Organism: Larix kaempferi; assembly: GCA_027924585.1. Lineage (NCBI taxonomy): Eukaryota > Viridiplantae > Streptophyta > Pinopsida > Pinales > Pinaceae > Larix > Larix kaempferi. Next base: position 4,364,564 of record BSBM01000109.1, on the reverse strand, counting down.
GACATAAAAGGCTATTTAGAAAATGGAAATGGCTAATGCTTAGTGGTTCTTCATGAAATTTCCCCAAATCTTTAATAAATCAAAAACTCATGCTATTTTACCTCAAGTTTTACCTCCATGGAAGCCTTGGTTGACATGAATGGACTGGTATATGCTGGAGCTATGTAGGCCAATCTGATGCTAAGACATATGTATATGAGAGCTGAAACTGGATGAGACTGAATTTGATCCATGATGTTGTGCTGGTTGCATGTAAGACTAACTGCTGAGACAATTGATAAGGAGAAGTTCTACCATAGAAGCAGAAAGTCCTTTCTCTTATCCTGAAAATCAACTGCTAAACTGAAAATGGAAAGGAATAGCAAAACTACTGAACAAATGATGCTACAAATCATTGTTGAAACCATTAGATCACATAATCTTCAACTGCTACAAACCGAGGTACAATTCTTACCATGCGAATGAATGCGTTGAAGTCGAGCATGGAAAGAAATCATTGGATTACCAGCCATTAATGTATGCCGTTAACCAATGTGAAGAAACTCACCTTTGATGACAGTGAGCTCTAAAGTACCTTAGTGCATCTTGACAGGTACGAATGGATGTGTTGGAGTCGAGTCACCTACAATATTTGTCAACCAAGAGGCATTGATGAATCCCCATGATTAACAACAAGAAAATCTGCCATTGATTCATGCAGATACCAGGGCACTATAAAAACTCTAATCTCAATCCCAGATGATGTGTCAGAGTCGATGGGACAAGACCATTGGAAGGTGGACCTTAATGAATTCCACATCATCCAATACAAGTACAAAATAAATGATTGTGAAGAATCATAGTGAAAAATAGAACCAACATGAAACTCAGAAGTAGAAAGTATATGTGAAGTCATGATGCAGTAGTGTGGGAAATAAAATGGTAATGGCGACTACATAAGCAGTGGAAAATGGGACTTCAACATGAATGGATTTTTTTAGGGTTTTGAAATGAGGAGGGTGAATGAATCTACCATAGGGCAATTGGCTTCTTGAGGGGTTTGTTTCGGCAACAAGTGGGATGACAGATGTCTAAAAAGGATTCTTGGCATGTAGCAATGGGACTTGATTTTGAAAACATTGGACTCTGTATGGTTTGCACATTAATCTCTCCATTTTTTATTTTTTTTTTATTTTATGTGCTCAATCCATTTGCAAATTGAGAAAAAGTCTTCAAGAGTCACTCATGCATGCATTGACCTTCTTCTTCCAAGGATCTGCAAAAACTTAGCACTTGCCTGCAATAAAACATGAGATGATGGAAGAAGAGAGATGGTTTGTCTCTCTTCACCCAACACTTATGAAAAAAAATAACAAGCAATTACTCATAAAACAAATCCAAGGAAAAAAGAACAAAGCAAAATCCATTTTATACCTGTGGGAGAGCAATGTCCATCTAGACTTACCAACGGTATTTTGATCATAGCTTCTTCGTTCCTTGTCCAATTTGAGTGATTCAAAATCCAAATGAAAGTAAATTCATAGGTCTATTTCCATTAGAAACAGGTTTTTGAAATTCTATGTAATGATGTTCCAAATCACTCAGTAACAGCCTGCATGACAAGGTGTTTTTTTTTAAATTCTGGACTAGACCAACAATCATAGTTTTAGGCTTAACTTTTTCGTTTGATAACATATTGATGTGATTCCAATTGGAGATGAAAGTAGATTCATGTAGTTATCTCCATTAGAAATAGGTTTTGAATCCAACAAGAATTGATGAGTCAATAAAGCCAATGAACAGTCTAGAAAATAGAGTTTTAGGAATGCAGATTTGTGATAGGCAGTTGGTACTTTGGTCATAAAATTTGCGTACGACATCGGAATGGAGTGATTCAAATTGCATTGTAAACTAGATTCATAGGGAATATACCAATGAAATAGGTTTGCAAAATATGTCCAATAAGGCATCCAAAATGGACTATCCCAGCTCTGTTCCTAAGCTGCCATCTTGACACCCTGTTAGTATTTTGGCCATAAAATTTTCGTTTGACAACCAATTGTAAAAATTCAAATTGTTTTGGAAAATAGATTCAAAGGGATACTTGGGGTATAAACAGGTTTTAAAAATAAGTTCATTTGGTCTCCCAAAAATGGACTATCCCGTCTATGTTTCAGTAAAATTTTCAAGCCAAAATGTCACAAAAATCCAATAAATTAAATTTAATCCCCAAAAAGTGATCGAAATAGGTGTGAATGATTTTAATGATGTAAATTTAAATATAACACACATCCATACCAGAAATTTCAAGCATTGAGCACCTAGATTGACTTACATGGTTTGTTGCAGCCACAGTTGCAACTCTTAAAAAATGACATAATGTTGAAATAAAGCATGTGAATTTTTATGGAAAATAAAAACTAAAGACATATGATGATGTGCAACACACACATATCTCAAACTCATAAATTTTTACCTGTAGCACAGTCACAGCTGGGTGTTGCAACTCCCTGTCACATCGAGTGTTGCAGCTCATTGTTGTAGCTGAGAGTAATCACTCACAGCTGGGTGTTGCAGCTAACAAATTCATGTCAAATTTCAAGCTTGAAGTGTTCCATAATCATGGGCTCATTTTCCTGTGGATCGGCCATTCACTTTCCATAATTACTGTAATTTTGTTTTCATGATATTTTTATTTTTATTTGTAACAAATAGAGACAAATTGGGAAATTGATGACAAAAATGACTTAAGCATTTTTGTTCAAATAGTCAACAATTCCAAAGCATTCATGAAAACATCTCATACCCATTCCTCATATTTCTACTTTCTGATCTTCCAGATCGCAACAAGGTGCAAGAAGAGAGCATACTTATTCAAAAATAAAAATAAAAAGCCAAACAAAAGCATGGTTTTATTCTGATATTCTATCATACTCTATTCTACTTGGGAATATAAAAATTGTTTAAGTGTATGCATATTTCCAATGGAGCCATTTTCGAAAAAGTGACTCGAGTATGCTCATACTCCCAATATAAAAATATAACTTTATGAATTCTAGGATATGAGAGATCAACTTCCCTTCAAATGATGGTGCCAAGAATTGTTGAAGTATGAAATGATGCTGCAGACCGATGACAGACTAAAACCAAGCTTCAATATAGTCTTTGTTCCCTTGATTGCTCATGGATGTTACACCATGAAGATCCTTATTAAAATGATCTTCCTCAATGCATAAGATTTCCGGATCTAATGATATGAATGATGCTTTTGGTTCCAATGGCTATTCTCCATCAAATATTACGTGTGTATTGTTGATCTTGTCTGCTTGCTTATG